>OX383942.1:16076331-17378041 GCA_947532085.1 Elegia similella | reverse complement strand
AAATTGTATGCACCTCCACTATCTAGGCTATATTTTCACGTAGTAAAACATCGAATACGAAATAAAGTCAGTAAATTAAAAAATAGTAAAACAAAATTTTGGGATCCTTGTTTTGACGTATCGAAGCACTTGACTTGACTTAACTGCTGTCAAAAGTTTCACAGATTAAATACCAGATTGTCAAATTTGTTTTTTTTTCAGCCCTACCTTCACAAGGCATAAACATCATTCTAGCTCCTAGAGGTTTTTGTTTGATGTCAAATATTGTCAAAGAGAAAGTTCAGATTTAGAAACCAATTTAAAATTTTGTTAGCTGGATATATTTTTGCATTATTTTTATTTATATTAGCTTCATAATGGTTAAAAATATTATATTTGTGGATATTTTACGGCAAAGGGAAATAGAAACATTTTACGACGTACGTATAAGCTGGGCTAGGATATGTAGGATTCCATAATGTGCTCATACATAGTATCCCTATATAGTTTGTGCTCATACATAGGCTATGTACTATGTCATTCATTACTAATAAGCCACAATCGTATTTGTTCATAATCCAATGCGGTTTCCATACGACCAGTCAACAATAATCAACCGAATGAAAACTGCGATGAATATAGTAGCCACCTTGTTCTGAGGTAGCCACAAGTGTAGCTTATAGTGTGCGCGCGCACACTGTTCTCTTTTGTGCTTATCTATCATGGCGGACGCGAAATATAACATGTAGCGCTAAATACGAAAATTTCAAAAGTGTACCGATTCTGATTTTATCAATATTAAAATTGAAAGTATGGATAATATTTTATTCGTAGATTATGGAAGACAAGATGAAATAGATACTTTTTACGAAGTAGGTTAATGTAACAAACCCATAGATTTTATTACATAAGTCATAAGTATTTCACAACTCAAAATACATTCTTTTCTCATTACAGGCCTGCCAACGTCATAGAGACTATTACAGAGGCTACCCTAAGGCCCATCATCCTTTGACGTTCTTCAGAGATCCAGAATATAGATTCCAGTGCCCGCCAGAGATGACAATGTAAGTTATCGTCACCAAATGTTGCCAGTGCTGGATTAAATATTTGCGATTGAGCTTCAAGGCTTGGGGTGGGGGACACCGGAAGCAGCATTATTAACAAATATTTTCTAGCTAACTACTGTAGGGGTCCCCTGCTACTGCTAACAGTAATATTATTCTACTGGGCCCTAACAGAGGTCTAAACCTCTGATATAGGGCCCAGTAGAACAATACAGTTTGCAAAATGCTTAAAGACCCCGAGCTTACAGTGCTAAGGGCCTTCACGTGGTTTATAGGCTATGCATTCTTACATCATTATCATTTCGAGTAGGTGTCACGGTCAATCGACCATGCACGCCCTGGTGTCAGTTCTTCGGAACTGCCTCTCGGCCTCTGACGTGGTTCCTTTAACGATTACCAGATGGAAGCCGGGACCAACGGCTTAACGTGCTTTCCGAAGCACAGAATCATCTTTAATAACAGACAATCAGGTGATTCAAGCCTGCAATGTCCTAACCAAACTGGAAACAACTAAACAAAATATGCTTTCCGTGGAAATCGAACCACGACATCCTGACTCCTGTGTCCTAAAACTCCTTATCGTCTCAGTTTTTAATTTTTTGCATTTGGGTCATCAGATAAGAGAGAAATTAAGACTTAGCTTGTATATAACAATTAATAATAAGGTATATCACCGAACATGTTTGTTTCTAGTACCTACCTATCGTTCCCGATGTACCACGTGAAATACAAGCAGCCGGTGGTGTTGCCGAGCGAGACGGGCCGCACTAGCAACCTGCCCGCGCTTCCGGACCGCACGCTCGCCGCACGGTTCAACAAGGCGGCTTGTAAAGCGTACATTCGGTAAAAAAAATCGAAGAATACTTTTCCTAATGCAAAAGGACTTTGAATAAAGTTTATACCTACATTACAAGGCTTAAAAATTGGTATATCCTATCCATAATAAATTCTTGTACACCAAAACCGACTTCTTTTTTATTTTTATGCCTTAATTCTTCTGTAAGCAGTATTCGCACTTCCGCAAACTGCCGGGCGGTACAAAGGTGGCTTCTTATTCTCAATCAATGATATTAAAAGTATGATGGTAATATATGTCAATGTTCTCAATAGAACACCACACACACGAGCAGCTCTTTGCTGTCGACCACCCAACTTTGTTGACAGATGCAACTGCAGCTGTCGAAAAACCCAACTGCAGCAGTCGATAGAGCATACTGCTGCTGTCGGCACTGTTCGGCAGCAGAATTCGTCGTATCGACGAATGCAGCGCACCAATTAACTGCAAAAATGCTGCTGCCGAATAGTGCCGACAGCAGCACTTTGCAGTCAACCAGTCAATTGCAAGCTGTCGACAGCTGCCGTTGGCTTTTTCGACAGCTGCAGTTGTATCTGTCGACTGCTTGCAGTTGGGTAGTTGACTGCAAAGTGCTGCTCGTGTGTTTGGTGCCGTTGTATTGTATCAGAAGGCAGGGAAATTGGTAAAACAATGAGAAAATAGGAAACAGGCTCAATAAAACATGTAAGTATAAAATAACATATAATATTTTAAATCAGTTACAACACAAAAATAACGCACCATATCGAGGTTAAAGTATCCAAAAATTGCAAAATCCTCCACATATAAAATTGATTTAGCTGTCAATAGGAATTATCACAAAGTTAAAAGCAGTAATTTTATAACTAGTCAAACTCTAAAATAGAACGAGTTCTCGAATTCTGGTATCCGTGACAAAATGTATTGGAATTCGTAGAGGCTGATACTTCCACTATTGTCCAATTTGATTTCATCCAGGATCTGTAAATCATAAGAAGAGAATGATTTAGTGTAAGCAGTTAATACACCAGTATAAGATACTCGTACGTGTATGGTCAGGGGTGTCATCCTCAACTGCCTGACCGGTGGTTGCAGGCATGGCATCGGTTACGCACGCCCAGCCGTCCGAGCTGCTACTTGCTTTTCAGAGGAAATAGAGATTCATCAGAGTGAGTAGTATCCCAATACCTTCAATCTCTTTCCAAATCTAACAAAAACCTATTCTTTCTCATCTCCCCCAGCAATGCTTCCGATGGGCAGCAGCGTTCAAAGCACAAGAAGCCAAAGAAACTGCACACGCCAACCCGCCTGCCAAGCGTGGTGAGTATGGCAATATCCTCCCATGGTACGAAGGAGTCCTTTGTCCAGCAGTGGATTATTCATCGCTGTAATGATGGTGATACTTGTATACGTCAGTGACAAAATCACGTGTATAGCTATAGTATAACTATAGTTGTCGGTAAATCTGTGCCAGATGCCTGTAGGCTGCATGAAAAATATTGGTCATGGAGTCATTCAAATATTATGTAAGCAGCGAATAGCCTGTCTTAGGCTAAGGCTTAGGGGGTCTTAGATTTGATTTATTTTTGATGACGATGGGGGATTGCATGGTGATATCGTCACCAATATTTCGCAAAATAAACCAGTCAGGTCAGGGGTCGTGATCAAGCCATTTTTGAGAAAATGAAAAATCTTTGGTAAGTTTGGAGAAGAAGAAGAGGAAGAGCTTTTCTTACATTTGTTGACAAGAGAGGGAAAGGAGAGTAAAATACATAATTTTACGGAATGCATGATCGGTCCCTTAGTGTTAGTCTTGCACAAAAAAGGGAAGTGTAAGGAAAATTACATTCATCTCTAAAATTGACCTTGAGTGGCTGCCACTGCTCAATCTTTGTTGGTAATCCAATGTAGCAGTCCGGAAGTAGCTAAATAGATCGGGCTGGTGTTAGAAGATGCCCAGATAACGGAGTTAGGGTGGGGTTTCTCTAACAACAATTTGTGGCGGCGGCGCTGTTCAGACAGGCCATCTGATGGATTGCCCTAGCTGCCCCAATTCCTGTACTGTGGAGAACCTGGTTGAGGCAAATGATCGTGCCGTGGATGTGGCCAAGTTCTGGTCAAGACTAGTGTAAACAATAGGCATTTTGACTCGAGAAGAAGTAGAAAAAGAGTATGTATCTTCAGTGTAGGTATCACACTTACAGTTTTAGCTATCTTCATTTTACTCTCTTTATCGACCTGGTTTTGACCGCTATTTGTGTCGGTTAGCCGGTCTATAATCTCGCAGATGTCCCGCACCGATATCTGGTTGTCCTCGTTTAGATCTACCGAAAGATACAAAGAAATTGGTTTCTGGAATTTCCAAGGGATGCAGTTTGCCATGCAATTAAATCAGTCAATAAAGTTATTTCATTCTAGAGGTGTGGGCCTCTTTCTTCACACAGGTAGATGAAGGTATTTAATCTATAACCTATGTTTATCAGGGATAATGTAGGATTCGAATAATGAAAGAATTTTTTAAATCGGTCCGGTAGATTCGGACCCTATTCAATGCAAACAAACAAATCTTTCCTCTTTATTATATTGGTGTAGATTATCTATATTACATATAATATAATAGTGTATAAGTGTAGAGACAATCGCACCGGTAGAAATTGATATTTAATCTATATGTTCATCTGGGATAATGTAGCATTCCAATGGTAAAAGAATTTTTAAATCGGGCCAGTAACCTAGTTTCGGATCTCCTCTTTATATGTTGGTGTAGATTTAGGTACGTATATAAAGTAGGTATATCTTCGGTGGGTGCGCGAGCTGCGAGCAGCCCTTGAGGTGGTCGTGCAGCTGTTCAGGAAGGGATTGCCGGCGGAAGTGAAAACTCCGCGCGGTAGAAAGAAGTGGAATATTACTTCCTCTCCTACGTCGCGCCGGCAGTCTCATGTCCGTCTTACGAATTGTCGATGGGGGCCACATGTCCTGACGCAAGTTTAAATTTTTTAAACCATACCAAAAAGTGCACAACGCCGCTTAAGAAGTTTTCACTTCAATAAATTAAACTCTATGTTACTCGCGAATACTGTAGCTTTCTATTGGTAAAAAAGGTTTTAAAATCGATCCAGTGGTTATTGAGTTTATCCATTACATACAGACGCATAATTCTTACCTACCTCTTATCAGCAGCATTGAAAGTCAGTGGCTGCGCAAGACCTAAGTTGGGCATAGCTAGGCAAGATACGATATGCGAGGTCGCTCTTTTGGCTCTTGTTCGCAAATCAAAGGCTTCCCAAAAAGATAAGAGTCCCCTTTTTTTGAGTGTTAGTCGTGGGCGGACTGAGCCATCGCCTACAGCCTCACGCCGCCTCCGTATAATTGGTAGAAAGTAACGCAGCTTACCAAAAACCCTAAAAGCCCACGTCGCTTTGACATCGGGCGGGCAGTCTGCACTCATAGCCGAGCACAAATCCAGCAGGTCCTCGAAAGAGAAGCAGTCGTCTTGCTTCGATGAGAACACCCGAAATATTCGGTCTTGGAATGGATTATGCTGAAATATTATACCAGTAATTAAATAACCTAGATTTGCACTTTTGAATCTTTGTTAGCTTTCGGTACTTCATCGGAAGTTTGAGGCGGCAGCACAACATCACCACCGTCTTTGGACGTTGTCTGTGTGCGCAAGGCACGACAAGGAGAGACAGCGAACTCTCATATTGCCTGATGGGCCGCGATTACATGCATCGTGCATGCGTATATGCGTACCTGAAGGGCCAATCTAAAAAACTATGGAAAAACCTTTGGAGAGCAGCAACTCTCATCTTTTGCCTTAGGGCCGAAGGTCTACATTTCCCATTGGTTTTGGACCTTATGTCAAGGGCAGAAGGTTTAAAATGATGTGGGGACATATGTACCCGTGCCCTATTAACCACGGAGGTATTAAAGATTAACTTACCTGTAAGACATCGAACTTTTTAATTATCTCATCCTTGCTAAACCTGTGATGAAAATCCTCTAGTACTTTATCAGGATCAATTGATTTGAACTTTTTCATCAAACTGCAACACACATCAAAGTATTATTAACTTTCACTTACGTGACAGAAATCGGTATAAACTACTCAGACAAATACTGCCGATCATGATTATAAAGAATTTACAGTCACTCCTAGAATTTTTAAATTAAATTTTGAACTTTTCGCACATCTACCTATACGTATCTCCTATAAGCTTCCTAACCGGATGCAAGAAATTGGATATTTATATTCACCAATGAAGTGCCCATCCTTATAATTTAGTCCTCAAACACTATCTTATACATCAGAAAATCGCGCAGAGACGACCGACTATAATAAACACAATAAAAAATAAAATTCGACTCACTATAATATTTCGCCCTTGCTCAAATACGTGAGACTGGTGTAGTCTTCCAAAAGATCTTCAGTTAGCATGGGATGAGTCTGCGTTCCCCCCATTTTCACTCCAACTGTCTAGGTAAATATTATTACAGCTGAGCAGAGTCAAGTACAAACATTATGGAAAACAGTGACGTATCCGGCAAATTGTTGAATTACCGTGTAATCTAATCTTTGTGTCTCATTAATGTTAGATTATGTATTTATGATATGATAATCTAAACTAAATGGTATAAAGAGGATAGATTTTTGTTTCAATGTTTGTGTGGATAGACTAAACTATTGAACCGATTAAAAAAAATACTTCACAAATTGAAAGCTACATCAACGAGTAAAATAGGCTATATTTTATTTCCAAAAATCATGCATAATATAACCCAAAGTATAAAAAACCGCCCAAGAGCGAGTCGGACTCGCGCAGTCGCGCACGAAGGGTTCCGTACCGTTACCTACAAAAACGGCAAAAAAATAATGTCTGCCTATGGGACAACCCTTTTATATTCTTTTTAATTTACCTGTATTGTCCCACTGCTGGGCAAAGGTCTTCCCCATTTCCTTCCAGTAATTCCTATCCTGAGCCATCTGAGACCATTATTTTTAAAGTGAATATATAACTAATTATTTTGTGAATATTTCAAGCGTCTACCTGTTGCCGTTATCAATATGGAGCAAAAACAAGCAAATAGTCACGTTTGTTGTATGGGAGCGCCCTTAAATATTTATTTTATTCATCTTTTTAGTATTTGTTGTTATAGCAGCAACAGAAATACATCATCTATGAAAATTTCAACTGTCTATCACGGTTCATGAGATACAGCCTGGTGACAGACGGACAGCGGAGCGATATTAATAGGGTCCCGTCTTTAACCTTTGGGCACGGTACCCTAAAAATCGTCCACAAAAGTGAAAGCTGTCGGCACTCCTAAATGTTAAGATTATTCTAAACTAGCTTCCGCCCGCGGCTCCGCCCGCGTTAATGTCGATCCCTCGGGAATAGTACTTTTTCCCGGGATAAAAGGTAGCCTATGTCCTTCTCTGTACTCCAGAGAACTTGTATGCAAAATTTCATGATGATCGGTCCAGTAGTTACGGCGTGAAAGCGTAACAAACAAACAAACAAATAAACAAACCACGGAGTAAAAACAAACAAACTCACTTTCGCATTTATAATATTAGTTAGGATTCTAGGCAATATGTAAACAATCTTACAAAATAAATAAAACAAATTTTACCAAGACAAAATAATTTATTATTTTTTTAAACACCTGAGATCAAGCTCAGCAATAGCAACACATTACGCATACATTGTCACATAGTAATACCACAAAACGATTTCAGTTAAACTCGGAATACCGTATGCACTGCACATTCCTACGTCAGTTTGATAATAGGTATACATACAACTATTACCAAATGCAGGTTACTAATTGCTAAGTTAGCCATGCTTACATTACACGAGCTTAGGAGATACGCGATTAGTATCGTATCATTAGGGTCGTCGTCGGTGCGTGACAAAATGAATTACGAGTCGCAGCAAACTAGCTGTACACCATACAAGGAGCAAGACTTTATATTTCAATGTAATATTTTAATGTTACTAAACCAGTTCTTGCTAATATTCAAGGCGAGCAATGAATCATTAAAACATTTGACTACACTGTTAGCTTATAATTTAATATGCTATGAGAAATGCACTAATTATTTGGTTTTTTAAGAAATGGATTTACATTCCATTTTAGGATTCAAACAGCCCGCATCGCGTCGCATAGGAAAGGCCGCGGCCATATCTCATCGCGTCCGGCAGAACGTCGTCGCTTACCTACGATCGGCACCGTCCCGCTACTAGCCTCGCCTGCGGAAGTATCCGTTTCTGTGCCTAGGTATGATAGAGATTAGGAATAGAGTTGTATTTTTTGAAAATTGTTAAAATTGACGTAGTGTTGAGCCAATTAAGCGTCGCGGTATCTCGCGCTCCCGCGGTCAAGCTGCTCTGCGTGAATTGGTAATATAAACTTTCAGCACTGTATACAACATTTAATTTCGTTTAAAGATTGTAAAATCCGTTCCTATCCGAGGCGATGCGGGCCGTTTGGTGGGCCTTAAAAAGTTCACTCTTTGTTTTCATTTTGCCACTAAATCAGCCACAATAGATACTAAGCGTGTAGACGCTAAGCTGTAGTAAAAAAAAAACATGCGCGCAGTAACGAAATAAAACTATAAGACAAAACAACGCGGAAGAGCGTAATGAGCTAGTAGGTAGGTATTAAATTGACATCAACTAATTTCACTTTCTCTTAAATGTACTAGGTTCTGCGATAAAAGCAAAGTAAAAATGTAAATTATACTACATTTTAGCTACCAATAGCAGTAACTTAATATAATTTGTATAGTCTTAGTTGTTCATGGTTTTGTTCAATAGACTGTTAGGACCTATTTCAGTCTTCGAAATTTGATATAGAGAACTATCTATAACATTTTTAGGGCCATAACATAGTTATACATTTCGCAGAACTTATAATCAACTGATAGTATGCCAAACATTCAGTTTAACTATCCCAAGTGAGGAGCCCGATAGCCCTGTGAGCGTAAGCATTATTAGCGCTTACGCATGTTAAGCACCCTAGGGCGCGGACCCCACTAGGATAGGTGACCGCAAGTGGCTAAAAATATCTCGAGCTCCTCCGTGCTCGGAACGTAAAGCCGTTGGTTCCGGCTGTCATCATTGATGGCAGTCGTTAAGCTATGTCAGATGCCTTCAGGCAGCTTAAAAATCTGACACTAGTGTTGGCCATTTGCACACACGAAAAAAACAGTTTAACTATCAGCTGAAGGATTGGTCTGCGATTGTACCCACTGAATAAAACATCAGAACAACTCAGGTTATACACAATAGTCGAAAAATACGCAAAGGAAGATATAAAATAGAAATAAATAGTCAATTATTTACACGCTCAGCCACAACATTTGAAGTACAAGCTTTCACTCACAATCACATCACCTTTTAGGAAACTCCACATTGTCAAAACTAATCTGTCTTCGCGCTCTCATCTTCGCTGCTTCTTCAAAGGACGGCATAGAGTTTGACTTGAAGAGGCTTAGGCTAGCTTTGTCTATCATGCTCATGCCGCTACTGCTATTCGAGTTTGAATTTGAGTCAATATTCACTAATTTGTCTTGTAAGATATTCTTTGAGGTGCTCCTAGGTTGTTCTTGTTTCATGGAGGAAGTGCAGGTGTTTTCTTTGATTTGCGAGGTGCAGGTGCTTGAAGCGGCCTGGCGCGCCTTCAACTGCTGATAGGCGCTGGCGGAGATGTAACCGGTCACCTTGCTGTTGGCTTCGTTGCTGAGCTTCGTCTGCTCTTCCTTGAAGCAATCGTCGACAGAGCGGTCCTGGATTATCGCGAACACATACTGTCGGGCGAGCCTGGAAAAGAATGTGGATTTCTTGTCATCATTTGTATATTTAACTACATGGCATATACAGAGATCTTGAGGAGGCAAATAACAAGGCATTCGCCATAGCCACAAATAGGATAAAACAATAACAATACCAGATAAAGTTCAAACTAAAACCCGACTACTTGATTTCTGGGCATATTTTGAATTTTCACGGTAGCATGGTATAAAAGTTCATATATAAATAATATATTTTAGTATGTAATCTACATTAAAAACCTTTGATACCAAACACATTTTATTTTTTATTTCACAAGGTGAAGATACAAATAACGATATTTTAAGTTTCGTTGGGTAGTTTAGGAGATACGATGAAACCAACGAACATACATACATAACGGCTAAAATCACAACCCTCCTTTTAGACCGTCGTCACAACGCTAAATTCTGATGTATAGGATAGTGTTTGGGGACTACATATAATACATGGATGGGTACTTCATTAGTGGACATTAATATCTAATTTCTTACATCCCTCAAGTAGATAGAAGATATGGAAGTTCAAAGATTTCAAAATAAATTGTAGTTGTTGGAGTTGTAGATGTTGTATTGATGGAGAAAGCTTCGTACAAAATGACAAAGAAAGGGTTTAAATAACTGTATGAAAGGAGTTCTTACTCCTGAATATGGTTTCATTACACAATCAAGTACATACATTTTGGACATATGGCAACCAACTATGGACAAGTTAGCTGGCAGCTTTAGATTAAGATTACTATGTATGTGTGACAAAGGTGCACTGACTTGAGCATGGTGTCGGAGGTGGAGAGGTGGGGCGCGGCGAGGCGCGCGGCGTGAGGCGGCAGCGCCAGCAGGCGGCGCGTGAGGCGCGCCAGCTAACGTGATTATTACGTATGTGACAAAGGTGTACTGACTTGAGCATGGTGTCGGAGGTGGAGAGGTGCGGCGCGGCGAGGCGCGCGGCGTGCGGCGGCAGCGCCAGCAGGCGGCGCGTGAGGCGCGCCAGCTAACGTGATTATTACGTATGTGACAAAGGTGTACTGACTTGAGCATGGTGTCGGAGGTGGAGAGGTGCAGCGCGGCGAGGCGCGCGGCGTGCGGCGGCAGCGCCAGCAGGCGGCGCGTGAGGCGCGCCAGCTAACGTGATTATTACGTATGTGTGACAAAGGTGTACTGACTTGAGCATGGTGTCGGAGGTGGAGAGGTGCGGCGCGGCGAGGCGCGCGGCGTGCGGCGGCAGCGCCAGCAGGCGGCGCGTGAGGCGCGCCAGCTAACGTGATTATTACGTATGTGTGACAAAGGTGAACTGACTTGAGCATGGTGTCGGAGGTGGAGAGGTGCGGCGCGGCGAGGCGCGCGGCGTGCGGCGGCAGCGCCAGCAGGTGGCGCGTGAGGCGCGCCAGCTAACGTGATTATTACGTATGTGTGACAAAGGTGAACTGACTTGAGCATGGTGTCGGAGGTGGAGAGGTGCGGCGCGGCGAGGCGCGCGGCGTGCGGCGGCAGCGCCAGCAGGTGGCGCGTGAGGCGCGCCAGCTAACGTGATTATTACGTATGTGTGACAAAGGTGAACTGACTTGAGCATGGTGTCGGAGGTGGAGAGGTGCGGCGCGGCGAGGCGCGCGGCGTGCGGCGGCAGCGCCAGCAGGTGGCGCGTGAGGCGCGCCAGCTAACGTGATTATTACGTATGTGTGACAAAGGTGAACTGACTTGAGCATGGTGTCGGAGGTGGAGAGGTGCGGCGCGGCGAGGCGCGCGGCGTGCGGCGGCAGCGCCAGCAGGTGGCGCGTGAGGCGCGCCAGCTAACGTGATTATTACGTATGTGTGACAAAGGTGAACTGACTTGAGCATGGTGTCGGAGGTGGAGAGGTGCGGCGCGGCGAGGCGCGCGGCGTGCGGCGGCAGCGCCAGCAGGCGGCGCGTGAGGCGCGCCAGCTAACGTGATTATTACGTATGTGTGACAAAGGTGAACTGACTTGAGCATGGTGTCGGAGGTGGAGAGGTGCGGCGCGGCGAGGCGCGCGGCGTGCGGCGGCAGCGCCAGCAGGCGGCGCGTGAGGCGCGCCAGTGACGACGCCTTTTCGCGGAACCCCGGCGACGACATGCTCCAGCCGTGCGCGCGCAGAGCCTCCGTCACCGCCCACAGCAACTTCTGCACCAACATTCATTCGGAGAAGTGAATTATCCTCAATAGTATGGGAGGCGTTGATACCAAGTGTGGAACTCAAGCGTCGTGAGGACCTATTAGGACTTCAATGATTAGGTGGTATGAAGAGAAAGTTATTGATGTTATTCATTTCACTGATGCTGATGAAGCAGGAAAAGGGTATCAAAAATTTAAAAAAAATTACAATAATAATAGACCCACGGAAATACTCAAGCGCAATGTTTTATAACATGGCAAGAATTGTATATAGCAATAATCTTACTATTTGACTTTGACGTCAGGGAGTGGGATGGTAACAAAAGTGCAGACATAAAGTCAAAAAAATTACAAATGTATCGTCGGTTCTTGTTTATTTAGAGATAAATAAGTAAAACAGAAGAAATATAATGTGATGATTCCATGTTGTAAAAAGAAAAACAAAACAAAATATATAACACCCCTTATAAAAATCTCTTAAATGCGGGAGGTATACTATACTGTGTTCTGCATTTCGGCTATTGCCGAGTAGTCAAGTGACATAATACAATCGATTTTGATAGCTAACAATGAAGCCATACATTTCGAAGAAACAGAAAAAAAAAGAAAATACTCTCACCTTTTTATGAACGTCGTTCAACTGAGCTGTATTTTTCGAGATGAACATTTCGGACGCGCGGCGACTAATCGACGTGTGTGGTTGCGAGTTTCCAATGGTGTCGCCGCCAAACGACAGACTTTTAGCTATCTTGCTCCTACTCGTCTCCGGTACATCATCTAAATCATCTCGCTTTCGTTTCAGGAACTGGTCACTCAAAGAACCATCAGAACTCTTAGTTTGAGCCAACTCTGGCGAACCGAATAACGCTCGCTTAGATTTCATTGCTTGAAGCGGCACGGATGAGCAAGGCGCAGGTGGGACGGTTTTCCTGTTCTCTGGACTTATGAATAGTGCTCGTTTTAAGGTCTCCCTGGTAGGTTGCGACCTGGTCAAGGTATCAGTGTCCATGAGCAGGCGTCGCATAGCTTTCTTCCTGCTGGAGCCCCCGCTGCGAGTCTTGGGCGTTTTAGCGGGAGTCTTCTTGGCCGGGGTCTTGCGAGAGGGCGTCTTTTTGCCGGGTGTGCGTCGTAATCGGGGACTCTTTCTTTCGGAGGTGTTTATCAGCTTTCTGTGTGGGAAGAAACTTGAAAACATTCTGTTGTTAGATTATTGTGAAAAGAAAGTAGAAGAGTGAAGAGATAGTGTAATTAACTATAAATTATATTTAAATTTTGGAATGTCAGTGTTAGGGTTATTGTATTCATAAATATAGCACAGATGAACTCAAGATATTTGCGAGATAAGAGAGCATTGATATGCAAATGATCCTTCAATTAAGCAGATATTGTATTTCCTCATTCTGCATTTTTAAATAACTTGATACAGATAACAATTTGTAATAATTCCTGAGATTGTATTATTTGTGATGATGTAAAGATTATATCCATATCCCATACACCCAAATCTTTTCCACCATTTTGAAGCTATGTGGAACAAACTAACATTCATATATGTATATCTATGTATGAGTGTATTAGGGTTCACCCTGAAAACGACTGACAAAGAAGTACCTTTTGTGAGCAATTTAGCAAAATAGCCTTTGAGCCTTTCTGTGTGGCTTAATGGAATAATTTTTAGTCTAGGCGCAATACATTTTAATAGTGTGACCATTATAGGATCGTTCTCACGCGTCAGTCGCACGTGATCGATCACGAAATTGAACCTTAACTGGCAAAAGGATTTAATCATATAACTACGATTTCACACAGAAGATATAAACTTTGGGGCTAGGTCAATCTGGTTATCTGTTCATACATATTTATTATTTATTCCTATGTATGATTTATACTCACTTCTTATCAATGAGCACCATCTTGTTGGCGCCCTGTTTCTCATTGATGGTGGCAGCGCTGCAGAACGCTTGGCGACGCCGCGCCAGATGCGACAAGCGCCGACCAGGGGACTTAGCTGCAGCCATTCTGTATAAGGAACAGAAGATGAAATTGGGAGAAAGGGGCAGTAATTATTATCAATATTAGGCTATTCTATCTTGCTGCAAGGCAAATGCCTTTCTTTTATCATTACAATGCCTAATACTAGTTCTTAGAATGTATTATATCATAATTTCTTGTAGGCATGACTGTTGGTGTACCACAATGCTAGTATTTTACACAATACTATAATACTATTGTGCCAACAAACCTGACTTAGAGTGGGATAAAGAGAATAAGAAGACAATGACAAGATTATTTACTAGGTATATCCTCGAGGCACACTCTGAGGTGCAGTCAGCCTGCGGATGAGGGTCCTTGGGTTCGATCCTGCTTAAGTCATGATGGAAAATGATCTTTTTCAGATTGGCCTGGGTCTTGGATGTTCATATATATATGTATTTGTTATAAAATATAGTATCGTTGAGTTAGTATCCCATAACACAAGTCTTGAACTTACTTTGGGGCTAGCTAGACCAATCTGTGAGATTTGTCCGTATTAATTTATTTATTTATAGATAACAAAGCCAACTTACTTCAGTCTCAAAGCTTTCCTCTTACTGGCACTGCTTGGGGACTGCAAGCCACCAGAGTAAATACACACACTGGTATCAGTTTCAGCTCCAACAAACCGCTCACCGTAACGTAAGGCCAGCAATTCAAACTTCTCAGAGTAGTTGGTCACATTGTAGCTGTAATAAAAAAAAATGTCAGTCTCTTTGCCTTTTCATTGCCTCTAGCTTTTTCAAGCCAATGCATGTTTAGGTTACTTCACGCCCGACGCCAGGCTAGAACAAATTGTAATAACTTTAGTTATCAATGGCGTCTCAGTCACGCAACTGATTTACAACTAAAGTGGTCAATAGCGCCCAATAGGTTAAAGGAAAGCATTGTGAGGAAATCTGCGCACTTGTGGATTATTGAATAGACTGTCAAATGCAGAATGGTAATGTGCAATGTCAAACATCTTCACTATTCCTGCCAAAATATCATTGTGTGCTTTTCTTTCCACACAATGACAGTAACCAACAATTCATTTAAAGATCAGAAAGAGAATAATTACAAAAATAAGCTAGAAAAGTTGTGATCCAAATCCTTATCCTCATTTCTATCATCTATTGTAGTAAAATAAAAAGAAAAATGTATTATCTGATTTGTAACATACATACAAACATAGTATCACATATTTTCCCTTGCAGGGTAGACATAGCCTAGGTATATAAGACCTTAAGGCCACATTTAGCATGTTGGTGGAAAAAGAAAGTAACTGATATGTAAAGTAATAAAAAATAGAAAAACTTACTAAACATCATAATATCTGCATTTTAAAATATCTGGCCAGGCAGTCTCCACTGCTTCTATCTCACTGCTCAACTTAATATCAATACTCCTGTCATTCACACTAGTGTCTAGGTCCGGCTCAGACTTTGTACTCTCTATACTCTTCATAAGTATTGTACTTTTTGGCTCACTATCTTGTGTTCCTTGTAAAGACTCTGTTTCAGTAGGAATCTGAACGAAGGACACTCGCTTTGTAGGGGTTGTCGAGTTTATATGGGAGGCATCAACTTTTGAGTCTTCACTGAAAGCTGGCAGAAAACAGTAGTATTTCTTCAGCATTTCTGTGACATCAGTCTTGAGTGTGGTCACAGAAGGGGGAGGTAACACACCTTGAAGAGTTTTCTGAAAATAAATACAATATAGGTTATTTTTGAAAATAGAACATGGTATTATAAAAATAAGAAAAGTTTATGCAAACATTTGCTTAACCATTCCTGTATAATTTTTATTTTGCATGTGTTAAGTCAAAAAACAATAAAATTTAGAAATAGTATACCTATGTAGATAATAAATACTAAAGTGGCCATAATTTAACCTTTATTAATTATAGACCATTTGAAGCTAGTCAGCAATAAAAAATTGAGGTCATTATGTGCTGAACTAGAACAGGTATTATGTAATTTCCAATAAGAGACAATATTGTGTATACAAACACTAACCTCAATTTTCCTGACTTTTCTCTTTTCAAAAATCTCAAATTCTTTGATGAAATTCCAAAAAGGCTCTGGTTCTGGTTGAGGTTTGGACTGCATCTCCTCATCCCCATCAGAAAACATGTCAGGAGATCTCACACCACTATCAAAAGATGCATCTAGAGAGGAATAACTATGCTCAGAGTTCCATTTAGTGTTGCTGCCTTCTTCACCTTGGACATCCTTCTTAATTTCTTCATACTGGGAGTCCCCTGTACTCTCTGAAGTCTTCTCTGTGTCAGTTTTGTTTTCACTGCTGCTTTGGTCATCTGATGACATCACTTTGAGGTTGTTGCACTCCATCTGCCCAGTCTCAGCCTCATCCTCAGACTGAACACACTGGTCAGACGACTTCTCGTCCAAATTCACTAACCCACTGTTAGAAGTCAAAGCAGTCATGGGATCGACAATAGGTTTCAACTTTTTAACATGTTTTATAGTGCCATTGAAGGAAAGTTCACTAATGGGCAACTTAAACACGGTCTCGGAGTTACGGACGTCACGGAACATGGGCACGCTGTCGACAGCATTGTTACTATTCTCCATCGTAGAGGTTATGAACACAGGCTGCTTGAAAATTTCTGGCTTTGAGTCGTCTGATGAAACGCGCACGTCTGCCGGATCGGATTTTTCATTCAGGAGACAGTTATCTGCCGTAGCAGAAGAGTTATCGAGCAACGACGCCGCCAATGAAGAGCTCGATTCAGCCTTGACACACAAATCACCTTGCAAATAACTTTTATCTAAACCGAAATTGTCGCACGTCGTAGGATTCAATAAATTTGCACCTACAAGATCCAATTGTTCGCAATGTTTGTTTTTATCACTTCTTGGTGCAACGTCTGACAAGTCGATATTACTACCGCTGTTGGAGTTTTCGTAATCACAATTACTGGAAGAGGCTGGCTCCCTGTGATTTCCTTCTTCAGTAAAATTATCTACTACACTAAAACTTCTCAAATAACGCTCATACAAAGAAAAACTATCGCTCATTGAGTGACAATTCGATTCTTCGAGGGATTCCATAGTACAACCACAGCTACATTTTTGGTGTACCTAATAATACGACACTTAAACCTGCTCCTATTTAAACCTGAATTGATATTGACATCATATAATAACGTAACAACGATAAGATACAATTAATAACTACACTACCTACACAAAATGTGTAATTTTTATAATATTATGTACTATAAACGCGCCATCACCACGCAATAGCACATCACGCCATATTTCTTTAGGTTTTTTTTTAATAAAAAATTCAAGGTTAGTGATGTGGTGTCGTTCAAATATTTTAAAAGTTTAAATTCATTGTGTCGTTGTTCCCTTTCCATTTAAATTAATATTTCTTTTTTTGCAATTTTTATGAGCGACCTACAAATTTTGGATAGAGTATTTAATAGATATTAAAAATAAAGTTTACTTCAGTGAAGGAACTGGCAGAAGAAAGAAAGCTCAAATAAAAGGAATAATAATAATAATAATAATGTTTATTCAGTATCTTGGATTACATTTCTACATTGTGAATGGGGACTACATTTAAGTAAACATATACTTGTGTTTGCAATCCCCGCTCTCCGTAAAAATAAAATCATAAGATACCTACACGCTAAGTTATATGAATATAGGAATGGAAATTATCTTAACGATAATTTTATATCGCTATATAGATAAGATAATCTCCGTCAGGATTCATCATCATCATATCAGCCGCAAGAAGTCCACTGCTGGACATAGGCCTCCCCCAAGGATTTCCAATACGACCGGTTGGAAGCGGCTTGCATTCAGCGTCTTCCTGCGACCTTAGTCAGATCATCCGACCATCTGGTTGGTGGATGTCCGACGCTGCGCTTGCCGATACATGCCGATTCGAAAACCCTTCTGCCCCATCGGCCATCGGTTCTACGCGCTATGTGGCCCACCCACTGCCACTTCAAAGAGCTGATCCGCTGAGCTATTTCGGTGACCATCGTTCTCTTACGAATCTCCTCGTTTCTGATTCGATCTCGCAGAGAAACACCTAGCAGAGCTCTCTCCATAGCTCTTTAAACGACTTTGAGCTTTCTTATGAGGCCCATAGTAAGGGACCACGTTTCGGACCCGTAAGTCATCACTGGTAACAAACATTAATTATAGACTTTCGTCTTTAGGCACTGAGGTATTTTGGACGAGAAGGCACTACGGAGCTTCCCGAACGCTGCCCAGCCGAGTCGGATTCGTCGAAAGACCTTGACCTCAAAGCTGGAACTTCCAACCTGGATCAATTAACCCAAGTAGACATATTGGTCCACAGCTCCAAGGATGGAGTTCCCAACAGATACTGGTGAAGGCACAACATGGACATTCGACATTATTTTCGTCTTGTCCATGTTCATTTTAAGGCTCACTTGTTGAGAAACTCCATTGAGGTCATTGAGCATGGTACTTAAGTCCTCCAGCGTCTCCGCCATAACAACGATGTCATCAGCAAATCGAAGGTGAGTGATATACTCGCCATTGATGTTGATGCCAAGTCCTTTCCATTCCAGGAGCTTGAATGCATCCTCTAGAGCAGCGGTAAATAGTTTCGGAGAAATCACGTCTCCCTGTCTTACGCCTCGCTGCAATGGTATAGTCTTCGTGCTCTGCTCCTGTATTCGAACTGACATGGTGGCGTTTCTGTATAAGCACTTCAACACTTCGATATACCGATGGTCGATGCGGTATCGCTGGAGGGACTGATTTGTTCGTGAGACGATTCGTGATCACCCTCGAAAACAGCTTATAGACGTGGCTCAGGAGTGTGATGGGTCTGTAGTTCTTCAGTAGCTTATTATCACCCTTTTTGAACATACATACATACATACATATTATCACGCCTGTTTCCCATGGGGGTAGGCAGAGACTATGGATCTCCACTTGCTACGATCCTGAGATCCATAGTCTCTGCCTACCCCCTTTTTGAAGAACAACACTATCACACCCCTGTTCCACGCCTCTGGCGTAATGCCCTCAAACAGAACGGAATTAAAGAGCCTCTGAAAGACTTTCAGCACCGGCGTTCCGCCTTCAGAAGCTCTGCTGTAATTCCGTCCTCGCCCGTCGCCTTGTTGTTCTTTAGCTGTTTGAGGCCAATCCTAATCTCGTTCTGGATAGTGTCGGTTTAGCTTGGCTCTCGGATCTTTGGCCAAGCTGACAATGAATTTGGCTATTAAAGTATAGAGCTGTCCATAAAACCTCTCAATCTCTCCCAGCACCTCGGTCTTTGTTGAAGCCACACCGCCGTCATCCGTCTTCAGCTTTGTTAATCCACTTTGCCCAAAAGACTCCACCTTTGCGAACACTTTTGAGCCTTTGTTTTGCTCTATCGTCTCCTTAATACGCTCGGTATCAAAGGAGCGAATATCGTGCCGCAAGGATTTTTGGATTTGTCTCTTGAGCTGTCGATACACGTCCGCGTCATCCGAGGTCTGCAACGGCATGGATCGTCGCGTGGCCATCAAGTTTAGGGTCTGGGGTAAGATCTTTTGAGATATGTGTTTGGGGCGAGACTTCGATCCCACCTCCTGCATAGTCTTTACAAACCCATTGTTTAACTCGTCCACTGAAACGCAATCCTTCAGGCAATCGAAACGATTTGAGAGTTCCAGTTAGAAACTGTCGACATTTTGGATACGGGTCGGTGATGGTCGGACCGTAGACTTCATCAAGCGACTCTTCCCTCGTTTGAGATTGATATTCATGCCTCTCACGATACGGTGATCTCTACCGATTTTAAACCTATTGATCACAGAGACATCGTTAAATATATCTCTCCTCGTCGACAAGATGAAGTCTATCTCGTTTTTGACAGGGGGTTGATCCCTTCTGTTGGGTTGGGCCCCATCCAAGTCCATTTTCTATTAGACGGCTTCTGGAAGAAAGAGTACATCGCATAGAGCCCCTCTTCTTCCAGAAAATCAGCTAGCCTATGACCCATGTCATTCCGGTCTCCATATCCAAATTGTCCCACTCTGGACTCTCCTTCGCTCCGCTTGCCAAGTAGGTATTGCGTTGAAATCCCCCATAACAATCGTATAATAGGGTTTCGAAGCGTGTATGGCCCTACTGATGTCCTCATACACCACTTCCACCTCTTCATCTGAGTGTGTCCCGGTTGGCATATATACCTGAATTACCTTCAACGAGTATCTTTTAGATACTCTGAGTATCAGGTATAATTTCCGGCTGGAAACACTTTCGATGGTTATGAATTGTTGATGAGGGACTTGTGGACGAGAAACCCAATACCATGCTGTAACTTTTTTAAGTCACCCTGCCGGTGATAGGGTAGGTTACTATAGAGTTGTCGTGCCCTCTCCCTCTTTTCGGACTTCAGACAGACCCATTATGTCTCATCATAACCTACTCATCTCCTCTTCCACTTCCTCGACCTTCTCGTCTAGCCTCATTGTGCGAATATTGTGTGTCACCAGGGCCAGTCTCTGTTGGGGGTGGGAGCCGGATCTCTTCCGGAGATTTTTCGCACCCCTGCCCCGCCGTTACCGTGACCGCTACCGGAGTCAGGAATAGTGGGGCCGCCGGAGACTGGGGGCCTTGGTATATTGTTTATATTCATAACGGGTTGGGCGAAAACGAATTGAGCTCAGTTAATTTGGCTTATATCGGTTCCGACGCTGCTGCCCATCGAAACCACTTTTAAGCGTGGAAAGGGAGGGAATTTATTGTGCTAAGGGAACGGGAATAGGTATTTGGGATGCTACTTGCTCGGAAGGATTGGGGATTAGAAAGTAGCAGCTCGAGGAGGCCGAGTGCGCGTACCCGATGCCATACGTGCAATCACCGGACTGGCAATTAAGTCACCCCTGGCCGTCAGCATTATCTTATAGCTATGTTCTGAGCAGAGAACTGATAGCTGACGTAATCTGACATTGCAGCGACTGACAAAGACTACCTCACCTAACAATGATACCCGTGATATGCTTAAATGACTTTGGGGTCTCTGGGTCTTAGAATTATGTGAGTTCGACGTAATAAGACTCACGAGTCGCGAGGTCTACAGCTTACAGCTGTATCTCACAGAACCACTAGTTAGCAAAACTAATAAACGTTGTAGTTGTAGTTGAAGTATGAATATCTATAAAATGTAGCATGTAACGTCTCTGTGTATAGGTGCAGGCAGGATTATCATAACTCGTCGCCAATGGGGCAAAAGCTCTAAAAAAAAGTAAAAATTGACTTATACATTGTAAGCTAATCAGAAGCTAACATAATCGACGATTGCGCGTCACTCACTAATAATATAATATATCTTTATTGTCATTGGTGGAAAAAGACTTTGATGCTATTGGCCGATAGATTTAATTGGTTAATTTTTGCTGGCAAAAGGTAATTGACATTTTGACATTTGATGCATAAATGTCATGAAAGAAAAAGTTTTTATTTATTAGTATTTGTGTGAGTGATTTGATTGCGGTGTGTGAGAATAAAGTTTATGCCGGTAAAGTAAGTTAATTTTTCGTTATTAAATTATTTATTTAGATACATTCTAGTTATAACTTATTAAACATAATGAATAGTTTCCCCAAATAACACATAGGCAGGTATGGATTGTATCCTACTAGATACCTATTCACTCATGATGGAGGGATGCAGTAAATTTAATCTTGTTTTCAATGAATAATATTGAAAATTAACAATAGAATATTACACTGATATTTATATCTGTTAATAAGAATTTACCTACTACTTCAACAATTTAAAGAACTAATGTACTATAAATAGTTAATTAATTTCATTATTACCCACTACATAAAAGCAAGATATAAGTCCATGAGGATAATGACAAAAATACCCCCCGAAAGTCGGACATTACTGTATCCACCAAATAACTAAACAGAAACAGGTAATATGATATTAATAAAATTTCCTTTTGGGTTTTCAGTTTTTGTGTAATCAATCCTAGAAGTTACAATTGCCTCAAATAATGTGACTGATATTAATTATCTGTATTAAATAAAATATCAATATAACAATAACTTAAAAATAACTTATAAATAGAAAACAAAATTACAAATGACTGATACTTTGCTCAGTAAACTTGACTTGTTATCTTTTTCTGTAACACCCAATTAAGATAATGAGCAGCTGACACTTTTCTTGAGCTGATGTTTACAGGCAGCTTATCACTTACGTCTAAATGTATTAATTAACCCGTCTATGCCTGAGTGGTCACCGGTGACCGAACTGATGGGTTAAATAAAAAAAAAAAAATGTTGTTCATCGAAAGAAAATCTGTTATTGGACATTGTAAAAATCCCATTCTTTTTTGGGATCAGTATAACTTTCTGTTTTTGGACATTATAATATTTACTTCATGTTCTGTTACATGCCCAATTAGACAATATACACAAGTCTATCCAGCCTATTTGCTAACTCACTGTACAACATTTTGATAGTAATTTCAAAGTACATTGCGTTTTATATAGCTTTAATAAAAATAGTCAATCATAGGAAACCCGCAATGTATTTTGAAGTGACTATCAAAACGGCTTTACCATTTCTTACCTATTGGTGCCAGTTTCAGGATCAATCTAATATAATATTTTGTATCTTATCTTTGGTCGTTACTCCACACATCCACTTGTACTGTGCACAATCCTTCGGAAATCCCAAGGATTTCCAAATGCTGAATTCAGGCAGCTTCCAGCCAGTCATGCTAAAAGCTGCCTGCATTCAGCGTTTCCACGCGACATTGGTCTTGTCAACCGCAAAACGGGTTGGTTGGTGTCCCACGCTTCGCTTCCTGGTATGTAGTTGCTATTCAAGATGCCCTGCCCCATCGGCCATCGGTTATACGCGCAATTTGCCCCACCACTGCCACTTCAAAGAGCTGACTCCTACATTGAGTAATGTAGGAATAGGAGGTCTTCAACGACATGGAACGTCGCGGGGCCATCAGTTTTAGGGTCAGTGGCAGGATTTTTCCGGCTTGAGTTTGGGACAGGACCCAAATTATTTCAATAATCAATCATGCTCTCAATGTTCTCCGCCATAGACAATGCTTGTCCCCAAAATCAGGTTTTTGTTTCATCCTAAAGCGCCTATTAAACCATCCTGAATTTAGGATCCGATGAGAGGGACGCCGCTATACGTTAGTCACGATGTGAGATATCTCCAATCGTATCGCACGTATAGCGGCGTCCCTCTCATCAGATCCGATTCAGGATGGTATAATACCCCCTTAAAACTTTATATCGCATAGTAGACAAGAAATTCGGCTCCAGCGATGCATTTACTGAGCAGTACAGATACATCAGTTATTTGTGTCTATGGCCTCACGGTATCTTCTATGATTGCACTGGCCTCCGACCTCTGTCGATGTTTATTATCTATAAGGTATAAAGAAGGCAAAACGATGTATTTATGCTCGGTCTTGCACTCGCTGGCATGACGCCCAGATAAAAATCCGAGATAACATTGCATTTTAAGTTTTCGTGTGCACTCTTCACATAGTGATTAGGTTCTTTAGTGATTTTTGTCTAACGGAGATTTCCAAGGTAATTAGTTTTTACGGATTGTTAGCCTCTGACCCCGCCGTTAACCATGTCTTTAATTGGCAGTTTATTCGATAAATTAGGTGCGTTGTTTATTTAGTTAACAAGCACAATTTAGTTGATTTTCAAAATTATGAGCGGTGGAGTTTTTGTTTTAAGTTACCTACAACACAAGTTTGTTGTATTATTGGTTGTCGTGGTAAGAAGAATCTTTGAATTGTTAGACATAATTATTACATCCGGGTTATAATATAATATAAGTTTGACTTCGATGTCTGTGTGTGTGTCTTGTCTGTGGCATCGTAGCTCTCAAACGGATGGACCAATTCCGATGCGGTTTTTTTCATTTGAAAGCCAGTTTCCTAGCGGCGGTTCTTAGCTGTGTTTGGTTTATATCGGTCCAGCAATGTAGGAGTATCAGGGCTTTTCCAAAATGATGTAATGGAAAAATGAAGAATAGCGTATGATTATTAGATTAAGTGTTTCATGCGTGCCAGTATCATCATCAGGTCTTTTTAGTCTCCACTGCAGGAGCATGACCCTCTGTACTACCGGAGCTATACTTGGCCAGAGCAGACAGAGGATTTGGTTGGCCTACACTCTCCTCGCTGGCCAGACGGGTCGGAGAGGTCTCATTGATGTTTATGAGCTTTGTTTAGCTTGTATTTCCTAAGTCGCCTCTTTCGACATTTATGGGAAGACTTGAAATGGTCCTATTCTACTCTACCGGAAACCACACGGCGTGCCAGTATAATGGCAATTAATTGATAACTTCGACCTGATGCTGCAACCGGAATGGTCTCCAGAGAACCTAACTCCTCAAAAACATACAGCACACATATCGTGTTTGGATTCAATATAATAGTTTTAATGAGTAAAATTCTTGCAGATTACGGTCACCTTGACCAGGTCCTTTTTTACTTTTTAAGGGTTGTTCCAAAACTAAACTATAAGTATTTTTGAGAAGGGGATTTTCAAATTTTTTACTCCTAGCATAAATTATTCTACAGGTAATTTATGCTTGTTTGTCACTTTAAATATATACGCCCAAATCAAAACGTATACGCCGATGTACTGCGGTTACTTTTTTATTTTGTATGGGTATTATTAGTGTTTCTCAATCAGTGTATGCATTTTTTCAGGTATGGAGCTAGTAACGTTCGGTAAAGAAATTCTCCAGAATGCAGCGGAACAGGTGGCTAGTTACCGCATTGGACAGACGATTCTCAGGCAGCTGGATCGCGTATTATGGGTTGTCGAGAAATCGGCAAGATGGGCTGTGCCTCCGCCCTGTAAGTGTTTTCATGATCATCATAATTTCGTGCAGGTGACACGGTCAATCAACCATGCACACCCTGGCGTCATAGTTCTTCGGAACCGCCTCTCGGCCTCTGAAGTAGTCCCTTAAACGACTACCAGATGGCAGCCGAGACCAACCGCTTAACGTGCCTTCGGAAGCACGGAATCATCTTTATTATCAGACAATCTGATGATTCAAGCCTGCAATGTCCTAACCAAACTGGAAATAACTAAACAAAGTATGCTTCCCGTGGGAATCGAACCACGAGTCCACCCCCGGGTCTAAAGGCGTACGCTTTAACCACTCGACCACGGAGGCAGTTTTGATGAAACAACGTAGGTATTACTCGGTGACAGGTTCACAGGTTTGTCGCCTTTACGCAATTCAATAATTGCCGCCTGATAATGTAATGAGAACTTTACATTTTTGTCGTCTCTTTTTTCCACAGAGCATATAAATGGTCAACACACCTTGAGGGGGGATATTTTTTGTGTTACATGGTATTCCAGGCAATTTTAAGCCAGTCCATTATTTCTGCTATTACATCTTTACCATATAATATAAAACAAAGTCGCTTCCCGCTGTCTGTCTGTCCCTATGTATGCTTAGATTTTTAATATTATATTGATGCGGATTTTTTATTTAATATTATTTAGATAGAGTGATTCAAGAGGAAGGTTTATATTATAAATCTTCCTCTTCTCGGTTTCCACACTATATTTATCTATTATATAATAAATATTTATATAATAGTAGTAAGCAGTAAAGTTGTGAACTTGTGTCGTGGGATAGTAACACAACGATACTATACTTTACAATAGATACTTATATAGATAAACATCCAAGACCCAGGCCAAACGGAAAAATATCGTTTTCCATCATGACCTGCCGGCCTATTTTTAACTCAGTGTACAACGTTTTGATAGTCATTTAAAAGTACATTACGTTTTATATATCTTTAATAAAAATAGTCAATCATAGGAAACCCGCAATTTATTTTGAAGTGACTATCAAAACGTTGGTTACTGAGTTAGCAAATAGGCCGGCTGGCCGGGGATCGAACCCAATACCTTGCAATTCAAAGGCACTTGCCACTGAGCCACAGAGGTCGTGCAATATGAGAAGGAGGGTTATAACAACTTACAAGTCCTATCTAATACCTTTTGTTACAGTGGATCAAGACGAGCGACCACAACCAGAACTGATCCGCCCATTGCCGTGGGTGTTCTTCCTGATGCTGCTTATAGTATTGCGCGTCACTCGCGAGGCCATCTCGCTGGTCAACCTCGTGCTAGGGAAGCCTCCGCTCAGCTCCGCCAATGTGGTAAATCAGGACTCATCATCATCATTAGGTCTTTTTAGTTTCCACTGCAGGAGCATGACCCACTCTGTATTACCAGAGCCATACTTGGCCAGAGCAGACAGAGGATTTGGCCTACACTCTCCTCGCTGGCCAGACGGGTTGGAGAGGTAGGGACTATGTTCATACATTTCATATTGACGTTGTTGGAACAAAACTAATTCCTTGCCGTGGGATTTTACCTCGCCTCATTTCAAGCATACTTCTAACGTAACACGTTCACGTAAGTATTCTTCTCATTTCAAGCATACTACTAACGCAATGCTTGAAATGAGACGAATACTTTACTACTACTTTCCGTTTTTTGATTTACCGGTGAGTAGAAACTTCTCCTCTTGGTCAAATTTTCACTAAAATTCTCGCGTTAGACGTAAGAATATCGCACGTCGGCATTTTTCGATTTTTTTCACGTAGATTTCTTGACTGTTACTTTTGTTCCTTTGACGATCGCGGGACAAACTACTTATGTGATTCAAGTGAGCTAATCGAGCGCATTGTAGGCGTGCGTGTCCTTGCCATTTCTAATGTCTTTGATGTAATGTATAGTCATAAGTATAAGTCCACCTATTTGTACGTATTTTGTGCAATAAAGTTTAAATAAATAATGTATATGTTTGCCAGGTGATGTTCATAGTAAGCAAGCGTCGCTACCTGCGCACGTTAAAGTACCAGGGCAACCGCATGATGCGCGCGCGCACGTCCACCGGCCAGCCGCCGCAAGGCTGGATGTCCAAGATTCAGTCGTTGTTCGAAGTCACCATGTGCTTTCGGCGATATGACCACTACGGCAATAATAATACGAGCACC
Organism: Elegia similella; assembly: GCA_947532085.1. Lineage (NCBI taxonomy): Eukaryota > Metazoa > Arthropoda > Insecta > Lepidoptera > Pyralidae > Elegia > Elegia similella. The sequence continues at coordinate 17,351,147 of OX383942.1, read as the reverse complement.
AACAATGAAGAACTGCTGGTAAGTTTACACTTGTATCTACCTGTGCGTTGCATTGCAGCCGCTGAGTGGTTGCCGTTAGGTTAGATAACTTTTGATAGTCACTTCAAAATACATTACGTTTTATGTATGTTAAACAAACATAGTCAATCATACGAAAGCCGCAATGTAATTTGAAGGGACTATCAAAACGTAGTACACTGAGTTAGCAAATAGCGGCTGGATTGTTAGGGCAAACACATATGCGCGCGCGCACGTCAGAATCAGAATCAGAAATGTTTCCGTCTGCCCGCCAGCCGCCGCAGGGTTGCGTGGATGCCCAAGATACAGTCCTTGTTCGAAATCACCATGTGCTTTCGGCGATACATCCACTACGGCATTAAAAATATGGAGTACCAACAATAATGATGAAGAATTGGTACTGCCGCGAAGCTCCGTCGCGATGTTCTAGAACTTATGTGAATATTGTCTGTTCTGCTCACACATCTTCCATTCTGCTCATTATGTACTGGCTATGGAACTGAGGTGGATAACGATCTGACAAGAGTAAACGTAGATATATCTTGTTACTTTTTCGTAGCACTATATACAACCTTTTTTCAGTGTTTCTTTATTTATCTAGAGAATTCATTACTGTTTTTGATTGAATTTCAATTAGTCCTGTCTTACAAGTTGAAACAAAAATATTTTTGTAGGTGTTTTTTTTTGCACTCACAATACTATTTTGATATACTCTTATTAAATTAAGAAATAAAATATGGTGAAAAACATTTCATATGGGCAGGCCCCGCCTGCGTGATTTTTTCACCATATTTATTTTTTAATTTAATATAATTTGAAACAAAAATGTTTTATAATTTCAACCATTGTCATGACTTGGTTACAGTTCACACCGCCTCCAATTGTTAGCCCCCTTCAACCCACATCGACTTTAGGAGTAACATACATACATATTGTCACGTCTTTGTCCCTTACGGGGTAGAGCCTAAGATCATAAGACCAAAAGGCCACGTTTAGCGTGTTGGTGGGCCTAAAGGTGGAAAACGGAATCAAAATAGTTATGGGTTGCTAGCCGCATCGCCTATTGTCATGATTCTTTAGATTTTCGCCCATTCCCTTGACCGGCTTCTACGGTCTGCGCGGGAAGAGAAGCAGCTGGCACATTCTACGTTTTTTCGTTTCTTCCAAACCGGCATGGAAGAAACGGGAGTAACAGGAGTAACAATTAAGTTATAATATTCACAATTTCGGTCCAGGTTATAAAGCGAAGCAAGAGACCCCGCGAGCCAGCCAGTCCCACTGTAACCAGTGAGACCAGCATGGAGCGGCTCATAGAGAAGATGATGGTGGACCTCGATGCCGAATCCGACGAAGACTCCAGCTTCACGGTAAGAGGCAACCATGAATTATAATATCTTACGAGCTTACGCCCGCGGCTCCGCCCACATCAATGTCGATCCCTTGGGAACAGTACTTTTCTCCGGGATAAAATGTACCCTATGCTTCTTCGTACCCCAGATAACGTGTATGCAAAATTTCACGATGATCGGTTCAGTAGGAAAAGCATGAAAGCGTAACAAACAAACTCACTTTCGCATTTATAATATTAACTAGCTTTCCCCCGCGGCTCCGCCCGCGTCAATTTCGATCCCTCGGGAACAGTACTTTTTCCCGGGATATAATGTACCTTATGTCCGTCTCCGTACCACGGATAACGAGTATGCAAAATTTCATCATCAATGATGATCGGTTCAGTAGCAAGAGCGTGAAAGTGTAACATAGAAACAAACTCTAATTAGGATTAGGATGTCAAGGGGAAGGGGAGATAATCTGGCGTTACAAGGGAGAAGGTGGTGGAGGATAATCTATACCTTCTACATTCGAAAGTAAAAATCAGCTTGGTGTAAAAGTTTAAAGACTTAAAAGACCTTGTTTTGCGGCAGGGTTTCTCAAAGTGATGTATACCCCTAGGGGACCACCATCGACGGTAGGGGTTCGCGACAAGATTTACGTAATGGTGTTATACATTTTGCAATTTGCGACAAAAATCAAGCCCACCCATCACATTAATAATAAAAAGATATTTCTTACCTGTGTAGGTACCATAAAAACGTTAGTACCTCCATCAGCCTTTTTGGAGGGGGAGCTGGGGTAGTGGGGGTCCCTATCATCTAGAAACTAACAGGGGTGCGTGGCGCCATAACTTTGAGAAACCCCGGAGAGCTGGCTCTTTTCCTATGATAGTCTGTATACTGTGCTTGTAGAAAAAGTTATCTAAATAAAAGTTACCTACATACATAATTTCAGCTAACAAACGCAACCAGTCTCCGAAGCGACCGCTCCGACACGGCCGATTCCGACCAAGAGGCGTTCCACAACGACACCCCCACCACGCATGAAGAGGCCTCCCCCATCAAGACCGACGCCTCGCCCACCACCACTGAGCCTTCCCCCACCAAATTCGAAGCCTCACCAGCTAAGACAGACACCACTCCAACAAAACTGAACAATAACTCACCAAAAAATCACGACATCTCTTCTCCAAAATCCACATCAACTCCAGAGAAACCACCAAGCGATATCAAAAACGATTTACCTGAAGATAAAGCTCTGCAAAATGAAGAACAACAGTTCAATTCGCCGAAAACGGAATCTATAATGTTGTTGCAGAGCGAGAAACGCTCGCCGACCAAAAAACAGACGTCGCCGAAGACCGAACAGAAAATCGGTAGGAAAATCATGCATGCCTTCAGTAAGCTCGTACACAAGGGATCTAAAGAGCTTAATAAATAGTAATTTGCCTTGAAACCTTCGATCAAGTATAAAAACTAGATACACAATCCACGATAAAAAGGTGTCCTCACCAAATAAGCGACCAGTAGACATTTGGTGGATATATTCCCTTTAATTTTGAATTTAGAATCCCATTAGTCAGCTTTCGAAATTTGGCTTTATGGCATGCTATGCAAGTAAGGTTGGTTTTACATTGATGTAGGTTTATAACAGAACAATATCTACTTATAAATAATTATTTTTTGTATGTGACTGCGTATCTAATTTTTTATACTTGATCGAAGATTGAAATTAAGAATTCTGTGAATGCTATTGTTTGAACTGGCCATTTGGTTTTTCAAATGTTTACCTCAAAAGGCAGAACTAAAACTTCGGGTCCAATAAGCTTTGATTAAGATTATAGCTTCGCGTATTAGTCTAGAACAGATTTAGACAAAATTGCACATCTTGGAAATACACCTTCAATGGTACCGTTGGATGCCTTGTGTTGTCAGGAGTACGAATCTGCGAGTCATGCAAGACCTAACTTCACAATTATAAAAGATACATGTTACATGTCTATGAATGAGAGAGAACGTAGAGCATATTATTATCTCTCAAAAAAAAAAATATCCAAATCGGTCTCATATCAATCGAGTTATAAAATAAAAATGAAATAGCCCGGTCGCCATCTTTGATTATACGTCTCACAGATCCGTACTCCTGTAGTGGAAGGCACCAAGATGTGCCATTTAAAAATGCTCTTTTGTTTTAGCGTGTACCAAACTACAAAGTCAGCTTGACGACATGTTTCCAGCCCATCCGAAGGACTTCAAGTTTATTGGACCTAAGTTTAAGTGCTTTAGAAATTGTGATTTATATATGGTGTGCAAACGAGGCAAGAAAAATGCAATCGCATGATTCTTTTACCAATTAGTGTGGTAGAGCCACGCTACTGGCAAAATTATTTTTTGCTAGCATGAATGGGCCGGCTTGTCCGGGGAAGAACCACATTCTCACAGAAAATCGACGTTTGAGTAGAAACTTCACCGCTTCTATGCTCGTTCGGTGAATGAGAGAGCCGGAGGCCCAACCTTCCCCCCACCCCTCCCATTTCCTCCATCCCATCCATCCCATGTCCTTCCCGCAACTCCTTGAGGCTCTCTCCTCAACTCCATGGGCAGCGCTGATCGCTTTCCATTAGGTGACTCGCTTGCTCGTTTGCCGTCCTAATACATAAAAAAATAAAAAAAGCAAATGGTGCCAGATGACGCTTGCATGGCCGCTATGGGGAGTTATTTTGACTTGCAACCCAAAATAACTCCTAAGAGATATGTTCTTCTTGCTTTGTAATCTGAAATTGAACACAAATTAATTTGTCATACACTATTTATTTTTAAATGTAAATGAATTTTAATCTAATAAAATTATTACAATTTATCAATTAATTTTCAGCAAACGGGCGAACGGTGAGTGCCCTCAACAAAAAGAGAGGTATTCACATATCAGAATCATAAATTCCGCTGATCAAACATATCAATTATCGTTTTGACAAAATGATTTTAATGAACTCCATCATTACACATTATTTTCCATTGTCTTTGTTTGCATGTGTTATGTAAATGAGTCTTACTTATGCGATATGTTTATAGATAACGACGAAAAGATGATTTTTATGTAGAGAATCAAATTTGAATATACGTCCATACTGCAAGGGAGAAAACAACAGAATTATTGTGTAAAATATTTTTTTTAGTCTATAACTTGATGGGATTTATCTTACAATTCATAATTTCTCATTGCATATGTCTAACTGAAAGACTTTGTATAAAATTTATAATTTCCACAAAAGTCATATGTATAAAAAATAATGGATAAACAATATTCAAGTTACACAAAAAGCTATTTAGAACTTATTTTCATTTGCTACCGGTCCGTTTGCATCTGCTATTCCCTCCCCCATTGTCTCATCCATTTCTTCAAAATGACAATTAGAAAAGGGCATGAAAGTTAAGGGGTCCTATTTTCCTCTTGCTCTCATTATAGAATCAAAACTTAAATCGGTCGAAAACTACGAACGAGAACTACGGTTTGTTGGTTGGTTTGTTGTTCTTTAGGACGAGACGCAGACATGAGGTTAGTTATTGACTCGAGGAGAAAAAATTATTTAGCGTCACCGTTTTATAGAATATATGAAATGGATTGAATAATCCATTTTATATATTCTAATAAATGCATAAATGGGTACATCTATTTATACATTTTATAAATGTATCTGTGTCCGAAGTTAGTGACAACCAATATGGTTTTCGCAAGGGTCGCTCAACCGGTGACCTACTGGTATATGCCACTCACTTATGGAGCGAAGCCTTGGAGGGTCACGGTGAGGCAATTGCCGTCTCACTAGATATATCCAAGGCTTTTGACCGGGTCTGGCACGAAGCTATCCTCAGTAAGCTTCCAGCGTATGGTTTACCTAAGGACCTTTGCAACTGGATATCCGATTTCCTGAGGGAACGGTCCATTCGAGTGGTTATGGATGGCTGCTCTTCCGACCTAATGGCCATTAATGCCGGGGTACCTCAGGGATCTGTTCTCTCTGCAACCTTGTTCCTGCTGCACATTATTGACCTCCTTATGTCTGGCATTATTGGTTATGCTGATGACAGCACCGTTGTAGAGAGTTATACGTCCAGTGCCAGTGCAAGTCCACAAGAAGTCCAGTCTCTGAGAGAGTCTATGATTGAACGGGTTAACTCGAAATTACAGAGGGTGTCCGATTGGGGAGACGCCAATCTTGTTAAGTTTAACCCGTCCAAAACACAGGCGTGTCTATTTTCTGCAAAAAAGAGTGCTTTCCCACTTGCACCCACTTTCCAGGGTGTTTCCTTACCGTTAGTTGACCACCTTGGGCTTTTAGGCATGACAGTCACGTCCAAACTAAGCTTCGGCCAACAGATTGAGTCAATGGCACTAACTGCTTCCAAGAAGTTGGGTATCATCTCAAAGGTTCGGCGGTACTTCAGCTCTGAACGGCTGCTCAATCTCTATACAGCCCAGGTTCGCTCTTGCATGGAGTACTGCAGTCACCTTTGGGATGGCTCAGCGAAATACCAGCTTGAAGCATTGGACTCTGTTGACCGAAGAGCCCGCAGGCTCATAAACAACGACGTGGTCTCAAATAGGAAATTGCAATCCCTGGAGCATCGCCGTAAAGTCGCTTGTCTATCGGTATTTTATAGGATCCATTTTGGAGAGTGTGCGAAGGAGCTCTTTGAGCTAGTTGAACCCTCACCATTCCTCCATCGGACTACAAGGCGCAGACAGAAATTTCACCCTTTTATCGTTGGAATACCAAAGAGTCGAACTAAACGCTTTGACAGTTCCTTTTTGGTTCGAGTAGCTAAGGTGTGGAATGAACTGCCTGCGTCTATATTCCCAAACAAGTACAGTCCCGGGACATTCAAAAGTAGAATAAATGGGTATCTCTTGGATAGGCATGTAACATCCCTGTCTTCATCGTCACTTACCATCAGGTGAGATGGGAGACAAATGCCTAATTCAATATTTAGTAAAAAAAAAAAAAAAAAAAAAAAGTTACCACGCAAAACTGATCCGGCGTTTTAGTGTATTATTGGAAGTGGTAATTAAATAAAAATCTTATTTCATTCACACAAAGCTGAAAATAGTTCGAAACCATAAAATGTTATTCCTCCGTTCGAATCATTTAAATGTTGTTTTCAATGCAATAAGTTTAATTTAATGACGCTATTCAAACTGCTCGAGTATTTATCCATCTAGTGTGATATTAAGTAGTAATTAAGTCGTGCCATATATCATGAGCGAGAGGTAAATAGGACCACCACGATTCAGTCCCTATTCTAATTGATCAAGAAACAAGTTATTAACTCTAGGTTTTTGCTTTAGGGAACCACGTTGAGAGGCGAGATGCCGACGCGCCAGTAACGAGGAAAGCGGACATGTCGATCTAGAAACGGAAAGGTAATAGAAGATGTTCAAAATGCTGTATAGTTTTCACGTAATGTTCATGTAGGTAGAGTTATGTATTATGAAATATGTTTTTCATTCTTCATCAAGCGTGAGAAACGCAGATACAATGGTTTTTCTATTGTTATGCGGACCGATCGGGCCGCTTGGGAGTTGAGAGGTAAAATTAAGCATATTTTGTTATATAATTTTGGCGTATTTCAACATTTTATTTAGGGAGAGTGTAACTCAGCTATAAATTTTGCAATAGTAATCTGTATGTTTCAGAAATCTCATGCAGTCGCTACAACAGTAGAGATAATAAGAAAGTGCCTATGGATTCTGTTTTGTACCACTTTACTAATTCGTCGTCCTTCCTGTACCGGACTTGTGAAAAGTAGAACAACGAATGAGAATGAAGAATCTGAAGTCTTCGTTTCAACCAGAAGTTGGAATGTCGAACGCAGTTTACTGTCGCCATCTTGCTTTAAGCTACACATAAGCGGGCCGGCATTAATCGGCACAGCCGGGCGGTAAAATTTAATGTATGTAGATGAATTTTCGAGAATTACTTCGGGTCGATTTTGTTGTTCGACAAATACTGCCGAACCAACTATGCCGGCCCGCCCATGTGTGTAGCTACCCTAACGTAATAAAAAGTAAGATGACGCTAGTAAATGAAACTTTGCCGACTGGGCATAACATTCTTCGGAGGCAGAATAGCGATAGAACATTCCTTTGATAAATCCTATGCCTCGTTAAAAGTATAGAACTGTAATGTTCGTCTAAGATCCTGACTAGATAGCGAAGTGAGAGTAGCGTATCTCTAATCGCAAGTCGTATGACTTGCGATTAGAGATACGTTCAAATTGCCTTATCTGGACAAGGACTTAGATGTTGAGTTCGAAACTCATACGAGTGTGCACCTAGAATAGCATCCTATTAAGTAAATTACGGTTATACGGTGTGTAATTTAAAAAGAATAGCGTGCTTATTCTAGCCATTACAGATAATGATAGCGTCATGGATAAGACTGCTCAGTTTGAATATTTATTGTAAGCGTAGTTGCTCGAAAGAGGTTAGGATTTGTGTAAGGTTTCGTTTTAATATATACAGGTGACTCGGCTGGTTAAAATGAACAACTTTTCCTATGGGACCAATATTGGGAACTTAAGAGAAATAAAATATGGTGAAAAAATTCCAGGAGGGCGGGATTTGAACCTGCGACCTTAAGTCGTACATAGACATAAGGTCGCAGGTTCAAATCCCGCCCGCTTGGAATTTTTGCACCATATTTTATTTCTTAATTTAATAAGAGTATATCAAAATAGCATTGTGAATTCAAAATATGTATAAACACTTAAAAAACTTGAGAGAAATTACGACATTTTTAACAAAAGTGTTCGGCCAGCCCGGCAAATTGTATAAAAATCTTTCATATAAAAAACCAACTTCAATCAAAGTATCGAACCGATTGTGATGAAATTTAAATAGGGCCATCTTAAATGAATTTTTAAAATCGGTTCATAAAAGGCGGAGTTTTGAGGTAACAAACATTTAAAAAAAAAACGAATTGATAAACTACTTAAATCTTTTAACTCGTTTAAAAATGTCAAAAAAATTTCAGACCCTAGCATTGGTCCCAAATTGTTGTTCATATTGATGGACTAAGTCACCTCTATAAGGGTATGTCGAGGGTAAATTTACACGCTGTATATTAAATTTTATTTTTCGAATAAATTTTATACTGTATCGCTATATAATATGGAGAAACTTGCGTTTCAAAGCCGTACTTGAACATTTCGGGATTCAGTGTTGCTCCCGTTTGAAATAAATAATTTATATGAAAACGGGGGCAACACTGGAAATAAATTAATTATATCATTGTTGTATTAGGAGGCCCTAGATAACCCTACAAACTATTTTATGAACTACTGTTTACAGTTTAAAATGACTACGTAAAGATTTTCTTAGCAAATTAAGAAAAAAAATATGGTAAAAAAAATCCTGCTCAGTTGGCAGAGCGTATGTCGTACATAGACCTAGGTCGCGTGTTCAAGTCCGCATGAAATCTCTCCACCATATTTTTATTTCTAAATTTAATAAGAGTATATCAAAATAGCATTGTGAATGCAAAATAAAACACTAAAAATATTTTATTAGCATTTTACTAAAAAAGGCCACTTCTGGCTATGAATGTCAAGAAAGCCTAACTTTAAACTGTATACAGTACATCATATTATAGTTTGAAGGTTTATCTTAGGTCTCGCAATACAATTTTTAAATGATATCTCTCTTTTGCTACAAATCATTTATTTCAAATGGGGACAGCACTGGACACCGAAAAATTCTGGTACAGCCATAAGCTTAGACCAGCGAAACGAATTTTATTATTTGATTCCAAAATAAGGTAAATTTAAAAAAAAAGTCTGTACATCGGTGTACTATTTTTTGTATTACTTTTCATTATTGTAGGCGCTTCTGGGTACTAGTTTTTGAAAGTTTGACATTTTCCCTTCAAAAATTGCTCGAAGACGAGTGTCACACTTTTAATAATAGTGGCGCTTATCAAAATGCAACATATTGAAAAGTTATACCAAAAATACAACAAGTATTTTACTACCGAAGTACAGAATTAGATTTTTTTAAAATGATGGGTGGCGCTAACTGTTCCAAGATTATGGAGTAAATTAGTATAACGAAAATAACGTATAACTGAATTGTGCCTTATTTTATCTTTTTCTTTCTTTATATCATATTCGTACCAGTGTTGTTTAATTGAGTTGAGAATATTAGTGATGTGTATGTGTGTTTGTCATTTTCTATACACAAATAATATATATTGTATTAAACATATTTTTACCCGACTGCTAAAGAAAGGTTATGTGTTGCGCGCGTATCATGTATGTTTGTTAATTTGTTTATTACCTCATATCTCCCAAACGGCTGGATGGACCTTAACTGTTAAGGTATCTTTAGGTTCGTCTCAATAACCAAGTGTCCTTAAATGTTTAATAAAAGAGCAGTCGGGATTATTTTAATTTTTAATATAATAAATAATAATGGTTGTTTAATTTGTTTTACCTATGGTAGATTTTAAATGTCTCGAATAGTGTTGATGTTATATGTTTAAAAATGCAGAGGTAAAATAAATTATAAACACTTTTAATACTGACAATTTGAAAATTAGTCTAAGAATGGATGATATTTAGATGAACCAATGATCTTCAAATGTGTATGAGAGGCTTAAATATCATTAGAATATAACACGTAACGCAATACTGCAATTTATAGACTTACAATTAGGAACACATTCACCGTTTCAAACTGAATCTTATAACTGTAGCCAAAAGTAGCCATTTTGTGTTATAATTAATATAAATATGTTTTAATAATTGCTTGTCTATCATGTTAGTGCAAACTGTAAAGATAGATTTAAGTTCATGTCAAATAAATCAATAAAAAATCAACTTGTATATAAATATAGTAATTTAGTGAATAGTCATTTTCAGGTAATGGTACTCCCAATTTATTGAGAATGTGATGTGTAATGTGCCTTATTGGCTAGTTATATCTGATGGCGTCAATCGTGTTATAGTTTCATTGGAGGAGAGTATTTTGTATTACAAATGTTTCTCCGTTTCTTATACTTTCGCCTTACAATCTATTTTTTATTGTCAATGCACTTTTATCTTTATCAAAATATTCTCCGCTTAATTTTTTTTACTACGCTTTGCAGTATGTGTGTCAATTTACTTTTAGTGCACTCTTTTATGCAAAAGAAACACATTTATTGGTATTGTGCTATGAGATTACTATGTAAAATTGTTTTGTATCCTGTTCTGTAATGTAAATTCCAAAGATTGGGCTGTGTAAAAGAAGCAAGACTGAGGGTTTTTACTGTTCCTATTGTATATTTATATCTAAAACAATCATAATAATTAATATTTTTCACTTTTTGAACTCCTTTTTAATGATTATGATGAATTTGTTATAAAAATAAACGTATTTTAATATTTTTCACAAGTTTTTCCTTTTCTTACTAAAACAATACCCTAACGAATTGTATTATGACGTTAGACCCACCGTATCCCTGGTGGTGCGGTGGGTATTGATTGTTTGCCGATTTTAATTTGAGCATGTGAATTCAATAGTATTTGACATTACGAAAAAAAAGTGTTCTCAAAATAAATAATAAATGTTTAAAAAAAATAAACCTGTTTCCGCCCGGGATCGAACCGGGGACCTTGTGCGTGTGAAGCACACGTGATAACCGCTACACTACGGAAACTTGAATAACGAGGTTCAAATTGTTGTTCTGTATCAGGCCGTCATACAAACATAAAAATAGAAAGAAAAAAAACAGTCAAGATAAAAAGCATAGATAAAATAGCCAACAATCGTTTTGCCACGTCTGTGCCCGATTTCCGTGTTCCAAGTCGAGGTTTCATGCTCTGACTGACCAAAATAATCACAAAAAAAGTCAGGTTGGTTCAGTCTCGCGGCTTCTTCGCCCGCGGATAGTCGCGGACGCGTTGCACAGTGCCACGCTATTGTCGGTGTTTAGTTGGCCCTCTATTTTTCTGTAATATTGTGATTTCCGAGACAACCCTTCAAAATGGATCCCGAAGCATTCTTAGACCTGGCCAACCAGGTCATAAAACTAAAAATGTACCCCTATTTTGACATAGCGCATTCTCTATTATGTGCTCTTGCAGTCCGAGAAGATTTAGGAGCTGGTAAGTGATATAATATACTGCATTTAAATAATACCCGCCAAGTTTCCTCACTTGCAGGGACTTCCGCATCCTTAATATAATTTATTCAAATCGCAGATCAGATGTGATGGTTGGAATGTACTAAAATAAAACACCTAAATAGTTTAAAAATAGACTTTAGTTCCCTGCAAATCGGACTCAACCACAGTTCAATCATAAAGCAATTTTCTAACGAAATAATTTGTTTTGCATTGAGTTTTCATTTTATTAACTTTTTATATTGATATTTTCGCTAATATGTAATTAAAAAGGAATACATATTTTTTTATGATAAATCTGCACATACAAATGTACTAGTATTAAAATATTAGATTGAATTGATATCTTTGCAAATAAATTACATACTTTGTGTTTTTAATATTATTATTTTTATAACTGACAGAGCCGGAGGTTATGTTACTGACAATATGTCATTGGTTTCTGATAAGAACCCAAAGCAGACAGGATAAGCATCCTGTAAAATTGCAAGGCAATTCTAATGTTAGCAGTCAGATGGCGCATTAAACTGTTAAATTTTTATTTTTTTAATTTGATAGGGAATTGTTGATTATCTCATATAAAAAAAAAAAAACTTAAAATCTAATAGAATACATGTAACTAAAAAAACGTTATACCGGGCTCGTCCGGGATTTGAACCCGGGACCTCTCGCACCCGAAGCGAGAATCATACCCCTAGACCAACGAGCCATGTCCTATATTGTTGAAATTATAAATTAGCTACTATAACTACCTACGTCATCACTACTAGTGTTGTAACTGTTATGAGAAATTTTGAGAATAAATTAAGCAAAATATCAAAACAGTGAATCATTCTACAGAAATTGCAGTAAACCTGGACAAACATTTTAAGCTACCATAACGACACAGGTTTAATGACACGTCGCAGGAAACATGTGTTGCTAATCTCCCAGCGTCATCCGCGTGGTTTGCTTCAGGCCACCGAGCAGGGCAGAACCCCTGGCTAAATATAGCCGCGTTGAGATCAATAACGTCTGTTTGGTCCATGGGGTTTATTCTACTTCAGTGGGAACTCTCCGTTTATATTAGCTTAGAATTAATACAATGTTTTAAGTCACAACTCACACCGATTTCACCGAGCAATAACAATTATCACAGGTTTGACAAAAAGACCTTAGATTTTTTTTTACATTTTGGAGAAACCGCGTCGAAATCCGTTTCGTTAGGCTCCTTGTTTGACAATACTACCTACTAAGTTTAACCTTGCGAATTCTAATCCATTTCTTAAAATATAGTTTCATAATATTAGTATAAATATACTTTTTTTCATACATTTCGAGAGTCAGAATAGAACCAGAACACGTTAGAAATGGAAACTCGCTTATTAGTTAGCTAGTCCTAGCTAGTCCTACGTACACCTCATCTCACAATGTATAAAAATAGTCCCTATTACATGGCTATCAAAGTCTATAACTATCTTCCAAAGTCTCTTAAGAATTACAAGGGCCCAAGTTTGACAATGAATTGAAACGACATATGACCATAAAAACATATTACAATTTAACAGAATATTTTATTAACAAATTATAATTACGACATTTTATTTAAGGGCCCGTACTACCTCACACTGCTTTGCATGATTGACTGTTATATCAATAATAATTAAATACTCAAGTTGAAATAAAAATGCAGCAAAGTTCAGGACTAACTCTGGTAACTATATGACTCAAAAACACGATTGCGTTAAATTTTCTCGATAGAAAAAAATTGCAAAGTTGCCTCCAAATCACGTCTAATTTACTCGGTATATAGCATTATTCACCAAATACATTAAAATTAATATTGCATTACAGATAGGGCAGTCATCATATGTTTTTATTTTTCGAATAACCCTTGAATATTCCTAAAAAACGATAATATCCAAAGTAGCCAACGCGTTTAGACCATCTGCGTTTGTATCGCCACGCCGCCTGGCATATGTCGGGCTCTTAAGTAGGAGGTAACTATAGTAATTTTGAATTATTGACTAAAATGTATAACATAATTTTTATTTTCTTTGTGATGACATACCTATATATAAATAAGAAATTCAACAATAGATACCTATATTAAAACTGAATTATTAAAATTTTAATAAAATGTAACTTCACTTCTTTAATATATAATACATACTATACAAAATAATCCATAATGCCTCGCTAAGGTAAAATTTAAATTATAAGACCCTAACTGACTATGTAATATGCATGTGTACCATTTACAAATTTGGTGAATAAATGAATATTAATATGAAATACAAATTATAATTAAAGCAAACTTCTTGTATACTTACGTACCTATACGTAGAAGGAGGAAAATGACATTTCTACGTTTTTCCTCTTTCCCATAGAGCTAGTATCTGCTTTCTATCTTCGTTCCCTCCTACATATTATGATGTCTTTATCCCTTTCGGGTTAAACGGATCAAATAAATATCTATCTAGATAAGTACCAATATAAAAACCTGTTTGGAAAGTAGGTTCCTTAAATAAAATAAGTCCGCTGACACGACTCATCAGTGGCATAAGTACAGGGTGGCATCCTGGTAATATGCCACGGGCCCCCGATCCTAAGGGGCCTCGGCTAGGAGCAGAAGGGCGAGAGGGGGGGGGGGGGGGGGGGGGATTGGAATAAAGCTAAGCCACCAAGGAGTTCAGGCCCCAGATGTAGATACGCCACTGCAACTCATTAATTAATGAACATTGAAAATGGCAGGTGCACAGGCGTTCTCCCGCAAACATCCTCTGTCATGCTGGCTGTCCACCATGTTGGTCATCTTCGCGGGCGGCATGGTGGTCAACGGGCTGCTAGGAGAGCCCATCCTCGCTCCACTCAAGAACACACCGCAGCTAGTCATCGGAACTGTCACCTGGTGGGTTCTTTTATTTATTTAAAACAATACACATATATAGTCAGGGACAGAGGGACAGAGTTCAATTTGGCCACAAGGAAATAGAGTTCCTCGTAGCCAAATAGTTTGACCACGACGAAGTACCCAGATATCACACCAGGCCTTCTAACTATATCTTGTATTTTCTCTTAAACTATAAATAATAATAACAAGGAAATGTATTTACAGAAAGATTTTAATTAAGTCTTTCTAAATATAAAATTTTCATTTTAATATTATTTATGATTTTAGAGAAATTTCCAGATATGCTAGAGGGCTTAGTCAGGTATCTGTGTCCCTGACTGTAGCGATAGGTGAAAATTTCACTAAAACATTGTAGAACATTGTGGCTTCAATAAGGAATGATTTGAGTTTTTCTCTATATAACTAAGTACCTAATAATTTAGTGGTAGATAAGGAGCGCGGGTCTCAGGGAAGCTCGAGAGTCCAAATTCCCATCAATGAGGCGGTCAGCGAGTTTTTGGGAGAGCCCATCCTTTCTCCACTCAAGATCAAGATATCTAGTCCAGCCATCGAAATTGTCACTGTGTAGAAAGCTTTTTTATTTCTGCACAAAAAGACACTGGACCATTATCGCTTCACTCGGAAACACTTAAGCGCCTATTACACTATCCAATTTTTAGGAAATCTAATTAGGAACGGTTAGGAACCTAAATTGGAAGCTAGTGATCACACTACACTAAATTGGTTCCTAAATCGGGACAACGCACAGTCCATCGACCGATTGCGCTGGGGTTTCACGTCCCTATCAATCACTAATTTGAAAGAGTATGTATGACGTGCGCCGTATATTATTTGTCCGTATATATTTATATTATATTTATATCTATTATAGATATAAAAAAAAGGAAAAAGAGAAAATGCTGGGTTAAAGAAAATTTATCATTAAGTAAAAAATTTAGCCTGACGATTTGTTATGTCTGGTATCCAATGGCTTTTTAAAAAAGGTTTTGTCATTTTTAGGGTTCCGTACCCAAAGGGTTAAAACGGGACCCTATTAATATCGGTCTGCTGTCCGTCTGTCTATCTGTCTGTCTGTCCGTCTGTCACCAGGCTGTATCTCATGAACCGTAATAGTTAGATAGTTGAAATTTCACAGCTGATGTATTTCTGTTACCGCTATAACAACAAATACTAAAAAATAGAATAAAATAAATATTAAAGGGGGGCTCCCATGCAACAGACATGATTTTTTTGCAGTTTTTACAGATAAAGGTAACGGAACCCTTCGTGCGCGAGTCCGACTCGCACTTGGCCGGTTTTTTATTATAAAGATAGGGCATTTCCCTATACATTTCTATCATCTGTAACAACACTTCTTTTTCGGTGGCCAATGCTGCCGCTTCCGAAACAGTCGCCATTGCCGATACGTCCACTTCGACCAAGCGCGGGCCGGCAAATAGTCGTCCTAAATCGTAGCGTTGCGATTACACTGTCCTAAATCGTAGACAATTTAGGAAACAGAGCGGTCGGGACCTCCGATGTCGACTAAATCGGATCCAATCTATTCTAACAGCGATTACAATTTCCTAATTAGGTTTCCTAAAAATTGGATAGTGTAATAGGCGCTTTACATCACAGTTAGTCATTGGCGTTGTCACCTGGTGGGTACTTACCCAACCAGGTACCTAATTAGTTTGCAAAAAGTAACTGATAGCTAGGTAAGCTAGGTTACATTACAACACAGCTTGACTTACATAATCGATACTGTCACTATGGGCAAAGCGTTTTTTGCATAAAAACTCTCGGGTAACTAGACCATTTTGTTAAATAGTGATACAGCAAATGCCTTTGATTTGCAGGAACCCAGACGGGTTCGATCCCCGCTCAGGTCAAGATGGAAAACGATCTTGTTCAAATTGTCATGGGTCTAGGGTGTTTATCTATACCTATATGTAATTTTTTATTTTATATTAAATATAGTGCCTATCGTAAATCAGAATCTCACGACAAGTTTACAATTTACTGTGGGTATAGCTGGTCGGGTGGGGCTAGCTGAAACTTGTCGCTTTACGCAAAAATAATCCTTTAGATACAAGACCTACTCCAGAATGCGTTACATAGTGCAGTTACGTTAGTACTATTACTTATTATGTGTTAATGCCAAAACTTTGAAAGGTTGTTGCCCCCGTAGTAACATTATTAACATCTGCATGCATGAGAATTGCCCAGAACCGAACCTAGAGTCAAGTAGAGTTCAGTTAGAGTAAATATAACTTGTGTTTTCCTATAATAGATTCGTCTATCATATCCATATGAATCAATATCATATAAAGACATAACGTGACTTACCAGCAGGCGGCGCCTCATCATTACAGTCATCATCATTACAGCCGTAAGAAGTCCATTGCTGGACAAAAGCCTAAGGATTATATTTGGCTGTTGCCCATCGGAAGAATGTTTAAGCTGGGAATGGATAGATATTTGTTGGATCTGGGAAGGGACTTAAGGTATTAAGACTACTCACTCGGATGAATAGTAGAAAAGCAAGTAGCAGCTCGGGAGACCGGTCGCGCGTACTCGATGCCATACTTGCAACCTCCGGAAAGGCAGTTGAGGACGACACCCCTGTCTCAAATACATACATAGTGTCAAACAACTCATAATGTTCTTCCAGGTACATAGTGTTCTACACCCCGTTCGACGTCGGGTACAAAGTGGCCAAATTCTTGCCGGTGAAGGTAGTAGCGTCAGCTATGAAAGAGATCTACCGCGCGAAGAAGGTCTATGACGGAGTCTCGCACGCCGGCAAGCTGTACCCCAACGCTTACCTCATCATGATTATAGTCGGTATGTATTAAAACGAGACTGTTGTAGAAGATCTGGTCTTTTACTTTATTGACTAGCTCCGTGGCGCAGCGGTCAACACGCCAGCCTGCGACACGGAGTGACCGAGTTCGATCCCCGGCCAGGTCAAGATGCAAAATGATCTTTTTCAGATTGGTCTGGGTCTTGGATGTGTATATATATATATGTATTTGTTATAAAATATAGTATCGTTGAGTTAGTATCCCATAACACAAGTCTCGAACTTACTTTGGGGCTAGCTCAATCTGTGTGATTCGTCCGTATATATTTATATTTATTTATATTTTAAGAGGAAATCGTAGGGCCGTATTTCCATACAAGCGTAGTCCCCTGATTCCTCGCCGTATAGTATCAGTAGAGCAATGATTTTTTACAAAAAAAGTCTATCGATATATATTAGCATGTCTCTATGTTGAATTTTTTTTCATAATCGAATTATTTAAAGAGATATGAAAAACCTGAAAAATTGATTAGAATTTCCGTTGCGTTCAAACATCAAGAAAACAAATTCAACGCGATTATATTAGAAAAAAAGACATTGAAACACAGCCATAGCTTATTTTAATTTTTTAATGAAATAATAATTTAAATCGGTTAAGTTTTGGACTACAAAACGTTCATTTTGTGAAATTTTCTTAGGTACTTTCGGTCCTAGCTGCAGTTATCTCTATCGCACTCTGTGGGGATTGTTTTGGCACGACAGCAATAGATTTTACAAATACCTATTTTTCAATTCTATCGAGCGCAGTGTTAAGTTGAAAGTAAAAACCTCTTATTTTTATTTAGCTAAATAAGCTTTTATAAATTATCACTTTATGTTTCAAGTCATTTTCAGCGAGCCCTTTAATTTGATATCCATACTCTTGAAGTGCATCAAAAATAGTCCACAATCTTTGGGGGTCCGCCATGCTGGATCTAGAATCACGTCACACAGCTTACTATGCATTATAATCCAAACTAAACGAGTAAGTATACAAAATTTCAGCTTAATCGGTGGAAGATATTAAATCTAAGAAATTGTTGGTCACCAATAATTGCCTAATGGGCCGTGTTTTCATGCATGCATAGCCTGAAGGGCTATTCTGAGGAACAATGACAAAAGTCTTTAAGGAGCAGAAACTTTCATATTTCGCCTTATGGGCCGAAAGTTACGTTGCCATAAGGACCTATCCTGGGTGCAAGACCGCCGGGCGGTTACCAGCAATCAGATCTAAGTAAAGTAATCAAAGAGTAAAAGTAATATATAATGACCGCCATTGATGCGGTGATGCGTCCCCACCATACTGTGAGGCCGTTGCTGAAGTACAGGATCACACTACACTTGTTGATGTGGTGCGTTCTGAACATGTTGCATCTACTTATATGGATAAGACATAGGTAGTCATATATTGTTTCGCATAGATTAACAAAATGTGTCTTTGTTTGCACAGTTTGTAGTTATTATCATAATTTTTGGAATAGGTATCTGGTGTTACCATTGAATAAACAGCAGCCACCTATATCAATAGACAATATTAGCTATTTATGTATTCTTTCAAAGGCAGTTACATCGTTATTATTGCGTGCTATTGTACTATTCGGGCAAAACAAACATTCAGTGGTTTATTGTATCAATAAGACCAATAATTGCTAATTGGCTCTTTACATTTAGAATAGTAGGTACCTAGTTGGTATGTTTATTTGAGTCCATACAACAGACAGACCAAACAGTTGTTTTCAAAAAAAAAATTATTGATGCTTCGCTCCTATTGGTCTAAGCGTGATGTTTTACAGCCTAAAGCCTTCCTCAATTAATGGACTATCGAACACAAAAAGAATTTTCCAATTTGAACCAGTAGTTCCTGAGATTGGCGCGTTCAAACAAACCACAAAGAAACAAACTCTTCAGCTTTATAATATTGTATAGTAATATAGTATAGTATAGATAGATTGATCTACTCAATTTGAGGGACACATACCTATGTACCGCATACGTAATTTTGATCTTTTAAATCTTAAAAAAAAAATCGTACAAAGCCTCCCAAGTAGGCGACCAATACTGTTGAAAAGAGTTTCTTTCGGCGTCTTCTTCTCTGCAGTGGTCGGTTCCGAAACGCTAGTAGTTTGTAGCTTTTAAACAATAATTAATAATTTGAATATAATGTAATAAGTATTATTTAAAATGTGAATTGACGTGAAAAAGTGCCTGAAAAGGCCTATTTTCTAAATAAATATTTGAATCTTTAATACGTTTGGCCATATGGTAGAGCCTTCCATCTGGATCACTATTTATATGTAAATAACAAGTAGAAAATATGGTAACTACGTATTTTCGGTGCATTGAAATGGAAAGAAAACTGCGTAAATAATGTATCTACCAACACAATGTTATCAGTTATCGGATCGGTAACGTCAAGTACTTAGCTGTCACCTTAGATTGTGACGGGCCTAAGACCTAAAAATCATTAAATAGATAGGGGAGAAAGGGGTAATGGGAGTCAGCGGGCAATCGGGGTCAGGTGCCTGTAAGCAAAACTAAACGTTCGATACCTAGGTAAATGACATGTTCAGCTTGCTCTGTACCCGATGCCCATTGTACGAATGACTCGTGCTAGTAGCTCCATGCGTTTTTGAGTGACAATTATGTTTCGTTTACACGCCTCGCCGATGTAAATTTTCGTCAAAACAACCTTAACGGTGAGTATAGACGTTGTAGCTGTACCAAAATAATGACTATGGATAGATATATCCTTTCTATTCAAAATTTTAATTAGCATATTATATAGCCATTAAATTTAGTTTGTGTTATTAAATTTTACAGTTAACATGCAGTATAGATTTTGGGTAATGGGAGCCAAAGAGCCGCTAGTGATTACCATTACCCGCAAAAAATATTCTTATTTTGTTTTCGCTTATAGATGCCGATATTACAAGTCAAAAAAACAAATAGGCTATCTGATCAACTGGTGATTGCACTGGATGGCATACTGCCGAATGTAATGTCTGCGATTGTTTGACTCTGATTTCCCACATGTGTGATTCCCATTGTACTGAGGTTAGTGCAATGGGAGTCAAACTTGTTTTTTTTTAAAACGCGGAAATATATCCAAAGTTGATTCCCAAAGTGGTGAAAAGTGATAACAACTAGTAGATAAATAAGTAAAGTCTATTATTAAACAATTTTAATAAAGATATTATTTCGAAATAAGCTTTTATTTGATAGCTCGCTTAAGCGACTCCCATTACCCCTTTCTCCCCTACTTATGTGTTTTATTGTCATTATAAGATAGACGGTAGTTTCTTTTATCGAGTAATATTTTTTGTATACGTACTTACATATCGTGATAAAAAAAATCCAAATATCATTTTAAAATTATCGCGGTGTCGATTCGATTTATTATCTCTAGGTTATATCAACTGCAATAATATTAGCTAATTACATTTTTCTTTAGATATAAGAACTTACTTTACTGAATTCAATACACAGGGAGCGGCATTTTTTAGTTAATCACCTAATTAGCGCATAAGCTTTGCACTCACGTATCGTAGAGTTAGATATAGCCGTGTGCATTTAGACACATTGCGCTTATATCCACTTATTTTAAAATTGAAGTCCATTACGAAAGCTGTTATGTCCTAGTCCCTGAAATCTTAACCAAGACAAAGGATAGACATGTCAAAATTAACTATCCATTGAACACTTAATATTCGTTTGAAACCTAATCGCAAAGAAGAAAAGCAGACAGACAAGAAAATGACATTAAAGTAATAATAATTAGTCTGGTAATCAAAATTGGAATAACAATTTCTTAATGATTTCCACAACAGATAACAGAACGGGAGGCTTTTGCCCAGCAGTGGGACCTACATATCTAATTAAAAAGAAAATGATTTCCACACAAGTCACAGCAAATATTTAGTACCTATTTGTTTATGAGCATCAACATTCTCGCTTGCCGCGTTAGTGGTCTGCATTCAACGATATTCAGCATCAAATACCAATAATTGTTGTTTCTCTTCCCAGGCACGTTGAAGGGCAACGGTGCCGGCTTCACCAAGCTTTTGGAGAGGCTCATTCGAGGCGCCTGGACTCCTACTGCTATGGAGACCATGCAACCTAGCTTGTGAGTAAACTTACAATACTTTTACTATCCAATCTCTTTCATGTGTTCAGAAAAAAGGTGCGATATTTACATGATTAGAATTTCAATTCAATGTCTTAAAGACGATAGTAAATTGTATGCGAGAGTGACGCAAGCGCCGTATATAACACTTTTTGTTGAGGGCAACATTTTGAATCCCTCGCTTAACTCAGGAGTCTAGCGTAGAATCCTGAGCGTTAGCGAGGATTCTAAAGTGGACTCCTGAGTGAAGCGAGGGTTTAAAAGTAGGTATGTTGCCCGAAGTAAAAGTATTATGTTAGTCCCGAGAAGACATTCTGCTTTTCATCAACCTCTATGAGAAAAACATTGACTTACAATTTGTTTTCATTCCCACGGGACTAAAACACTGTTAAAATGAGAAATGAAAAAAAAATCTTAGTCTTTCTTCTAAAAACGTATTTATTAGACCTTGTTTATGGGAAACCGTTCTTTGTTTTTTAAAAAGATGAGTTGAAAAGGCAATATAATACTAATTACTGAGGTGGGTCACCTGGAAATAAAGACGGTCACTTTAATTTTACATTTTTGATCATTTCAGCTACACCAAAGCCTCACTGGTGGCGTCCATCATCTTTGTGCTGGACAAGAAGACTGACCTGATCTCGGCGCCGCACGCGTTGGTCTATTTCGGCATCGTCATTTTCTTCGTGTATTTCAAGGTAACGCTATATTTTCAAGATTGAGGAGAAAATAATTCATTCAAAAGACTTGAATTACCATAATGCGTTTAAAAATAAGAGATTGGGATTAAAATTTTTTATGGGAATTCCCAAAAGACGTTATTCGTTATTGATATTGAATCCGTAATATTATTCCCATATGACTTAGTAAAATAAAATTTATTTTGGTTAACTTTACCTACTAGCACTATCCCAAATCAAATATTTGCATTGTCTGCCGGTCATTACCCAAGGATGTGTGACAACGACAACATCTGACAACGCATCAGCACCTCCTCTGGTGTTGCAGATGTCCATGGGCGATGGCGACTACTTTCTATCAGGTGGCTAGTCTGCTCGTTAGCCGTCGAATATATATAAAAAAAAGAAGTCTTAAAACCTTTGTGATGCCCGCCACACCCACACGTATCAAGCCGGTCACCGGTGTTTTTCTTGGCTTCAGTATCAATCTCAATACAACAACAACTTCTCCCGCACGTCATATTTCTTTACTCGACAAATTTTAAAATATTATTCAAGTCCATTTACTGCTCATATCATATATCACAACATGATCTTGATTAGGGTATCGTTTTTTATTTACTTAAATTAAAATACGACGCAGGGCCGGATTTAGGGGATGGGGCCTGCACAAAAGGGGGGCACTATTGTGGGGATTCGGGAAACCGTAAATCTTATTCAGAGTAGTAAACACTGGTACACTAGTAATTTGGAAAATAATTTGGGGCCAGGGAGCCTCCACTCCTTTATTGCCCCGGGTCCTCCAGACCTCTAAATCCGGTTTTGAACGACGTCACAGTGGAGGGGATCACACAAATGTGACAAGGTCGAGGAGAGGTCTAAAAATTGTGAAATGGTGTGACGTAATTTATGGACGGGCCATTTTTAGGGTCCCGTACACAAAGGGTAAAAACGGGACCCTATTAATATGGCTCCGCTGTCCGTCTGTCTGTCTGCCGTCCGTCTGTCACCATGCTGTATCTCATGAACCGTAATAGTTAGTTGACATTTTTACAGATGATATATTTCTGTTGTTGCTATAACAACATATACTAAAAAACAGAATAAAATAAATATTTTACGGCGATACCACGGTCGTTCTGAACCTTATTTATCTCGCAAAATACTTAAATTAGGAGTTTCAAATCTAAGTAATATGATTTTTGACTATTTTATCTCCAAAAATTGAAGATGAAAACACGTTTTGATAAAATTTTCTCGATAGAAATATTTTTTGAAAAATGGTCTTCGTTCGCAGAGTTTTTGTTATTGTAGCTCAAATGCGACGAATCAAATAATGATTTTTAGACTAAAAGATAGGTTATTAGTAATTCATCAAAATGTAAATATGAAAATACAGTTAACGGTCTGATTTTATATAAAATAGAAATAACGAATTTGGCGCTTACGTTTTTTTCTTTGAGCGACTCGAGACTATCTCCTATCTCATCATTCACGGGCTAAACCGCCAAGCGCTATCCCTTGCGCGCACTTGATCAGTCCTTTGCCGAGCGATGGTACCAAACATTTGAGGCCTCGTCTTAAGGGGGTCCCATACAACAAACGTGATTTATTATAGACTAGCTTTCGCCCGCGGCTCCGCCCGCGTCAATGTCGATCCCTCGGGAATGGTACTTTATCCCGGGATAAAAGGTAGCCTATGTCCTTCTCCGCACTCCAGAGAACATGTATGCAAAATTTCATGATGATCGGTTCAGTAGTTACGGCGTGAAAGCGTAACAAACAATCAAATAAACAAACAAACAAACAAACTCACTTTCGCATTTATAATATTAGTAAGGATAAGGATAAGGATAAGGATAATGGTACGGAACCCTTCGTGCGCGAGTCCGACTCACATGGCCGGTTTTTATCGTACCGTGAAATACTGGTTACGTTTGTTCTATAAAATCAGTAAAATTAGTCGTACTTCATACTTAACTGTGGCTAGGGTTATGTATAGTGCGTCTGTATAAGTACGAAGTAGATGTTTAATCAATTTCTTTATTTATGTGCTAATTTGCTCAATCCCCAGCTGTCATCAATCTTGCTGGGCATCCACGACCCGTTCGTGCCTTTCGAGAACCTGTTCTGCGCTCTCTTCATGGGCGGCATCTGGGACTCGCTGGCCAAGCTGCTGGGCAAGGGCCAGCCCAAGGAGGAGACCAAAGATACCAAAAAGACTAATTAGGATAAAGGTATTATTTGAAAAAAATAATTTGCTTATATTAATGACTTATTTGTATGAAAGAGCACCTGTGACTGAAAAGTCAAGAAGTAATAGGTTAGGTTGGTTTGGAAACGTTTTGAGAAGGGATGAAAGTCACGTGGAACAAAAAGGAACAAAAATAGTTTTACGAACGGAAATAATAGGTCGTGGTAATAGGGGGAGACCAAGGAAAGGGTGGATGTGTGCGTGAGAAAGGACATGAGGGGGAAAGATAAAAGGAAGTGGAAGAGGCTGACTCATATAAAAGGTAAACAGGAAGGAATGACTTTATTTTAAAGTAACCTGTGATTAAATATTTTTTAAGCCTATTTCCAATAAATTTACTTAATGAACAACATTTATTTTAAAATGTTGGAATCTTAAAATTCATTGCTACCATGAAGAGTAGTTTAATGTTGAATAGATTAAATATACGAGTTAAATGCTTTAGTCCTTATTCTGAGGAGTATAATCAACAACTGCTTAGTATGTTTTTATAAGTTTGTTTTGCATTCACAATGCTATTATTTAATTATTAAATATATTGCTTATTAAATTAAGAAATAAAATATGATCATACATAAACCTAAGGTCGCTGGTTCAAACCTTATTTCACCAATTTTATTTCTTAATTTAAATTTAATAAGTGCTAAGTAGTTCTTGAAGCTGATGGGAGTTTGTCAACACCTTAGAATATTGCTTAAAGCAGTCCATACATTTATTTTCTATGTTATTTTTCACAGGCTATGCGCATCGTGATCAACTGACACCGACAATACAAAATGCGACCGCTTTCGTATAAGCCAAATAAAATTAAGAAAAAAATAAATAAAAAAAGAGTAAAACCCTTAAATCCTAAAAAAATGGCACAACGACCAAAGTTTTGATTTCATTAGTTTTAAGTTCACTAGTCATTAAGTTTATTTATTCAAATGATTAATTCATTTTCAATGCTTTACTATAGTTCTTCTACGTAATGACAAGTGCAATAATAATAAAAATACTTAAATGAAATATTATTCAAATAAGTTAATATTAATTAAGTACATTATTAGTTCCTCGTATTTGATTGCCAAATAATTTTAAGGCAAAGTGAGCCATTTTATTTAGCATGCTGTGACCCGCCAAACCAGAATGTTGTTTAGTTAAGTCATATTTTCGTTTTATCCCAGTGTTTCCTGTGTGTTAAAATATTGAGCAAAGAAATTGTATTTAATGTAACTCCGAAACGAACATCGACCTCCGACTTCCTTTACGTAAATCTTACAAAACAATAGAGAATAAATTTTGATTTACAAATATTTTTGTATATCATTTATTCATATGCATTTTATGTTCACATTTGAATGTTTTATATTATATGACATTTATATCAAATGGAAAGTGATATTTCCTAATAACCTATTTATTAGATTTGTTGAATTGGAATGAATTATCGAAACACCTGACCGAGCCGCGGGGTGCATGCGACGAGGCTTCACGCGTTTCGTATACTTATACTAAAAAAGATTGTTAATTATTTATAATAAAATTGGACTTGATGCTAAAGGAAGCAATAAATTGTTTTTTATTTATTCGAGGTTTTTATTTATGTCTCCGCATATAAGCATTTCATCTCCTTTGCTTCGGGAGGCACAGTAAGCCGATGGTCCCGGTTGTCATCATTGTTGGCAGTCGTTAAACTATGTCAAATGCCTTTAGGCAGCTTGAAAAAATTAGATGTGAATAAATAAAATTAGCCTCTCAGATGTGGATACATTTGCAAGGTACCTTAAAAAATGTAATAGGTATACTTACGATAGTTGACTTTGTTTACCACTGGATATTATTCAAGTTGACTAGGAAGGTATTAAAATGTTTGAGCATTATCATAAATCAAGAAGAAGTATTTTTGTAATCAATAATTGTTAATCACCATCCTAGCAGCCGCAAGAAGTCGACTGCTGGACAAGCCTATCAAGGATTTCCCCCATGGATTTGCAATAATCATCAGGTCCTTTCAGTCTCCACTACAGGAGCACGACCCTCTCTGTACTACTCCATACTTGGCCAGAGCAGCCCGAGGATTTGGCCTACACTCCCGACGGGTTGGCGAGGTCTCATCGATGTTTATAAGCTTTGTTTAGCTGTATTTCCTAAGTCGCCTTATACGACATCCACGGGAAGACTTGGGAGTGGTCCTATTCTACTCTGCCGGAAACCACACGACCTTGCAATAAATAAATAATATTTTTCGATTACTTACAAAACCTTTATTATTTGGAACATTGGCTTCCACCGATTAGCAATAACCTGCTGATATGGTATCGTGTATTTGCATTGAAATGGCTCGCTCAAGGACAAACGACCAACGGGACTCTAATGTAGTGTGGCGTGATGTGACGGCAAATAGAGATGCGCGTTTACAGATGTATCAGTCCTTTATTGGTCTCTCCCGTTAATAGGTATAACCTGTTCCATTTTGTTTGTTTTTAAAGAGTGTAATAACTAGTTAAGAAAATATACAGACACATTACTAAAGACATTTTCATCCCTCATAGGGTAGACTAGACATGACTTTGGCCTTATAGACCACGTTAATCATTGTATAAACAGATATATAAAGAAAAAAATAAGTATAGAGGGACACACACGGAATATAAAACACAAGGGGGCACAGATTGAGCTAGCTCTACTGTAAGTTGTAGGTAATCTTATGTTGTGCTAACTCTATATTTTATAATAGATACATACATACAATAGTTGCCTATTCTATGTCTAGTTGTAATGTTTTTCTACCAAGTTTTAATAAAACTCAGGTAATTTTTTTAAATTAAGGGTTATGCAGTAGATACATATATACATTCAAACGGAAAAAAATCAAAATTTCGCCAATTTACTTTTAGTATCATTTAAAGAGCTTATAAACACGATATCTATGAAAACAAAGTAATTTACTCCACGACCAACTCATAAAGATTTATTATTAGTTAATGATGCTTGGCTAAAAAACACTAGCAAAGTAGACTAATGTACGTTTGTGTAGGTACCCTAAGTCTCGATTGATGGATCAGTTATGTTAGACAAGTTACGGTATCCGCGATTCCGGCCGCATGTGGCTCTGCGAGGTCACTGTCGGACTGCTCAATGGCACCATTTACACCGCCATGTAAGCATGCAGTTGCATACATTGAATCATATCGTGAATTAAGCGTTTATACACAAATAAATTGTAAGTAATGTATAATGATAGCTTAGTACTCTACTCGTACAGCCTTTAGTAAAAAAAACAGAATACACTTACAGTGAATAGATAAATATCGCGGATAAATTTCATAATATCAAAAGGAAATCAGTCCATGTCAGCAATCTGATTTTGAATAAGACTATAAATACTCTTTTAGTATTCTCGCGAATTTGGCACTTTTCTACTCTGCCGGAAAACACACTCCTAGTCTTACCATGAAGGTCGTAAGAGGCAACTTAGGAAATACAAGCTAAACAAAGCTCATAAACATCAATGAGACCTCTCCAACCCGTCTGACCAGCGAGGAGAGTGTAGGCCAAATCTTCTATCTGCTCAGGCCAAGTATGGCTCCGGTAGTACAGTACAGAGAGGGTACTCGCTTCATCATCATCGTCATCAAGTCTTTTTAGTCTCCACTGCAGGAGCATGACCTGCAGTGGAGACTAAAAAAACTTGCGACTTTGCGAAAATTCTGCCACGCCTTTCCGTTGAGATAACTGCTCTCTATTGGCCATTACCGTAATTAGTCTACCGAGTAATCCAGGATAGAGATAACGGTATAAAGGGATCCTATCATTCCATGTGCTGTCGTGTAATTCAAGTCTGTTTTTTGCTAACTAAACACATTCGAGTCACGTTCGCGAGTAGAATCTCGTTACCTTCGTTATCGGTGTGACTGCACCTACCAGTTAGCAAACAGTGACGTGCCAGCCGGCGGCGCGGCGAGTCATCTCGACCTCACATGCCCACCAGCCTATAAGCTGGGCCCACGCGCCAGTGCTATCTTCATTTATATATGTAATTATTGCCGCCCTTAAATAAGTGATTAGTGTAAAAGCAGTTCAATAGGTGAGTGCTTTCTAACGGAGATGTGAAAGTGAGCGGTTTCTGTGAACACAGATCTTTGTAGGTGTAAGAAGTTTTATTGTTTTTTAATGTTCTAAGCGATTTTCAATATCTACTTTACAGCTTTAATTTTATAGACTAGGTATTCCTAAATGTTAATAATTTACATTATTATGCAGAAACTTTTATACTAGGTATAAACACAAAATAATTCTTTTTTAAGTTTTGTGTTTATCCTCGTAAGACCCAAGCTTAAGATTTACCTTTATGAAGTGCGACCCAGTGTCCTCAGACGAGGGCAAAAAAGTTAAAAGGCTTCAGACCCAAGCCGATTTTTATTAAAATGAACCCAAAATATATGCAATACTACATTGGGACTTATTGATGGCTTCATTAATACTATGTTTGATTATTTTGGGATATTTAAAAATTCAATATATTTTGTTCTTGCATGAGGACATTGGGTATTACTTGCAAACGTGTCCTTGATTTATTTGTTCTCATGTGAGTACAATGGTTCATAATTAATAAATTAAAAAAAAACTAGTTTCAAAACTTTTATTTAATAAATGATATGATATGATATAAACGAAACTGCAAATGAAAAAAATCTAAATCATAAATCTTCTACATCCATTTTGAATTAAGCAACATTTTAATCTTGTCTAGGTAGATACTTATAGTTATAATTTAAATGCTGTATTTTAATTTCAATGCTGTAGTGACCATGAAGTACTAAACTTAACATTTAGGTATAATGTGGCCAGGATATTCTGCATTTTGGGTCCCAGTCGAGTTAGCTATGCGTCTTCTGCCCTACTTCTACCAATTCCACATTAAGCTGATGCAGTAGTTTCAGCTTCGCGCTCCGATTTTGATGAGCAGCTGTTATCTCGGTCCTAGGTAATACCGAAATCAGAATATAAGCCGTTATCTTGCCGACCCCGAGGTCAGACCTTGATGATTCAGAAATTGAAGAATGTACCAATCCAGATCTTCAATTTCTGATTCATATAATAAGTCCTCGATTTCATAATTTTTCAAATCTGCAACAAAATATAAAAATAAGTAATATATTTTTGTAATGTAATTAAAACCCAATGTGATCAAGTAATCACATAAAAAAATAGAAGTAACGCCCGCTGTGATCAGGCGAGTACATATTTTTTCAATAGTACATAAATATGCATTACAGTTACATTGAAACCAAATAGTATTGTATTTGAAAACTAGTACATATAACTCACTTATTTAACAACACTGATTAAAAAATAAATCGTCGATGACTGAAATAAATTGAGATTATAACTCACCTCTTCGACGTGAACGCTGCATGTTTGCCATTTTGGTCAAAAATGACTAATTTCACATCATTGGTCAGAAATTTCATTTACATCAAATTGACGTTTATGTTTCGACCAACCAGAGAACAACAACTGGCAGATCATTTACGCGCTAAAATTGAAGTATCTTGGATTCTTTTATTTTGTCCTCAAGTGATCACAGTGGGTAATAACGTTGATAAAAAAATATAAATTCTTGGGCCCGAACGATTTCTTTTTTTTGGCCTCGTCTGAGTACATTGGGCCTTACGAGGTTATAGTATATAAGTAAACTTTCAGAATACTTCCAAAAAACTTTTTGTAAATTTCTTGATGTTCTTTTTTGTATTCGTGTAAATTTCAAGTAACAGGTTAATGACATAGAAATCAATTCAACCTGCATTTACGGAAAAAATAACAGTTCAACAGATAAAATGTACGAAACTGGATCAAACATTAGTATTTTTATTTTTACAAGTCACAGAAAAATCTATGTTAAATTAACATAGACGACGTTGATGTCTTTTATATGAAAGTAATAACTACGCAAATTGCCAAGTACTAAATTCTACCCAGTTAAGATGACATGCTCGTCCATTAATTTGTAGATATATTCTAGAAGAACTAAAATCGAATGATGTAATGGTACATTCGTTTTATACCATCTATAAACTCCACGTTAATTGAATCCACAGTCATCCTTATAAGATTCTAAGAAGAACCGCAAGCACATTTTATTCTTGAAAGTATTAATAGTAAGTGCTTCATGTTAGGCTGATTTCAAAGTGACGCCGGCGAGACGCGCCTTTAACCAGCGCGCGTTTGACCGGCGTGCGCTGTGAAACGAGTTCAGTTATCGCGCATTTCATTGCAATTTACAGTTGTGTTTAATCACCATCATCTGGACAAATATAATAACAGGATAAGCTGTTTATTTTCTATGGCAAAGAGTGCAACAGCGACGTTGCAAAACATTGCAAATCGATTGCGCTTCGGCAGCGATGGCCGACGGCGCGCGTCTCACGAACGGCTCGTTTGAACTGAATGACTATGAAACGCAACTTACTATTTAGTGCAATTGCAAACGCGAGTGTGTGGCCAGCGCTGATCAAACGCGTGACTCTAAAATACCCTCGTATTACCGAGGTGCTTGACCTGGACCGGACGGGATGCGAAAAAGGAATATGACAGTAATAAGTACAGGATAGGGGACTCGGCTGCGTAATTATATGGCTAAGCGGAAAACCCGCGATGACCGTCTAATGAATCATCAGGGTCTTCAGCTTAAAGTTTACCGTATTACATATTTAAAGTGCCGTGTGGTTTCCGGCAGAGTAGAATAGGACCACTCCAAGTCTTCCTATGGATGTCGTAAGAGGCGACTTAGGAAATACAAGCTAAACAAAGCTCATAAACATCAATGAGACATCTCCAAGCCGTCTGGCTAAATATCACGGCTCTGCCCGCTTCAATGTCATTCCCTCGGGAACGGTGCTTTATCCCGGGATAAAAATTATACACTATGTCCTTTTTCGTCCCTAGACAAAGGGTATGCAAAATTTCATGACGTTCGGTTCAGTAGATAGGGCGTGAACGCGTAACAAACACACAAACTCACTTTTGCATTTAAAATATTACTAGCTTTCGCCCGCAGCTTCGCTCACGTCAACGTCGTTCTATCGGGAACAGTACTTTTTTCCGGTATGGAAGGTACCTATGTCCAAAGAGAATATATGTCCTTCTCAATACTCTGCAAAATTTCATGACGATCGGTACAGTAGTTACGGCGTGAAAGCGTAACGAACAAACAAACAAACTCACTTTCGCATTTATAATATTAGGAAGGATAAGGATAAGTAAGGATAGTTAATATAAATCTAATCAAAAATCAAAACAATTTACGCGAGTGTAGTGTGAAGTGTAGACAAACCGAGAGATACGGACAACGAATAGCAATCTAATAAAAAGATACGGAACTCCTTATTCTTTAAATTTCGGCTACCTATTGATTACTAACGACCCGCCCCGGCTTCGCTCGGGTAGATATAGGTATTTAATTCTATAGCCTATTATCATTATCTTGTCCAAATGTGTAAGTTATTATATGTATTGTATTTAATATATGTAGATATTATGTTACAATATTTGTTTATATATTATGTAGGTATGTCTAATTGTATTTTTTTAATATATGTATAAAAGTTAATTGTTTTGTATTAAGTTTTATTATTGTGTGAAAATTTAGCAATTATTTAACTACCCCGCACCCGTTATTTTCAAAAATGTTCTTTCAAAAAAGGTTGCCTGTAAGAAATTGCTTTCGCGATAAGGCCGCCTTCTGCGCATTTTCTAGTTTACGTGGGGCGCACTATAAGTTTCCGGAATGAATATGAAAAAATACTATTAAAGGTACAAAATTAATTTATTGCTTTTCGAAATAATCTCCCTTTGCGTCTATGCACTTTTTCATTCGATGAAACCAGTTTTGAAAACTTTTGTGCCACTCCTCTGTGGTGACCTCTGAAACGTGTTTTTCATACTCCTCGACAGCCTCTTCTGGTGATGAAAATCGTTGACCGCGTAATTGGTTCTTAATTTTTGGGAACAGAAAAAAGTCACAAGGTGCCAGGTCGGGACTGTATGCAGGATGACTCATGAGTTCTACATTTTTCGCCTTCAAAAAGTCGTTTGTCTGTCTGGCCGTGTGAGAACTAGCATTGTCGTGGTGCAGGATGATACGGCGTTTACGGTTATTTTTACGGAGTTCGTCAATAACTTCCGGCAAACAAATGGTCGTGTACCAGTCACTATTCACTGTACGACGATTCTCTAAAGCAACAGTAGCCACGTGTCCAGTTTTATTAAAAAAAGAAGCAATCATCCGCTTAGATGCACTTTTCACGCGCGCCACTTTGGTTCGTTTCGGCTCATCTTGAAAGAACCATACGCTCGATTGCTGCTTTTTTTTGGGATCGTAGCAATAAATCCATGTTTCGTCACCTGTTACTATGTCCCACACCAAATTTGACGCACCTTCGTTGAATCTGGTAAGCATGGCACTGCACCAAGTGACGCGGTCCGTTTTTTGAGCCTCGGTCAAGTTGTGTGGGATCCACCGCGAGCTCAGCTTTCTCATACCCAAATGTTTGTGTAGGATTAATTGTATTTGACTCATGCCTATTTCTAAGGATGCGCGGATTTCATGGTAGGTCACATGCCTGTCTGTTTCAATCATACGGCGCACAGCATCGATGTTTTTGTTGGTCACAGCGGTGGACGGCCGACCATCGCGAGATTCGTCACTGAGATTGATACGACCACGCTTGAATTCTGCAAACCAGCTATAAACAGTTGTCTTGCATGGTGCTTCATTGCCAAAAGCTGTTTCAAGCCGAGCGATGCTCTGTTGAGCTGTCAAATTACACTTAAAATCGTAGAAAATCATACTACGAAAATTTTCCCGAGTTAAATCCATGTTGATGCAGACACACAATTTTTTAAATGGCGCCACAAGGTAAAAACAAAAGACAGTCAAATGAAACAAACTGCATTCTGCAGCCAAAGAGTTCTATTTTCTAATGTTGCAATAAATTTTTAAATATTGTTTATGTAAGTGGCCAGTTCCGGAAACTTACAGTGCGCCCTATGTATAAGATACTAGCTTTCGCCCGCGGCTCCGCCCGCGTCAATGTCGATCCCTCGGGATAAGAACTTTTTCCCGGGATAAAAGGTAGCATATGTCCTTCTCCACACTCCAGAGAACTTGTATGCAAAATTTCATGATGATCGGTTCAGTAGTTACGGCGTGAAAGCGTAACAAACAAACAAACTCACTTTCGCATTTATACCTAATATTAGTTAGGATTTAATGTACAAATGTAAGTGTTTATTGATGTGCAATAAAGGGTATCTATTCTATTCTATTCTATTCTATCAAGGATAATGTAGCATTCTAATAGCGTAAGAACTTTTTCAAATCCAGTCCAGTAGTTTCGGAGCGTATTCAATGCAAACAAATAAACAATCAAAGCTTTCCTGTTAATAATATTAGTGTAGATATTCACACAAACTGTGTCCTCTACTTCTCAGGTAAAACAATCAATCACATATTTCGTTGAGTTATCAAAATGACTAGGAAATAAAATAATGTTGGACATGATTTTCATACTTTATTCATCTGATAATCTCCGATAAGAGATAAAAACATAAAGAACGAATTTATCGGAGACACATACATTTTCACAACCGGGACCGTGCCTGCCTACATCGCATTCAAAATATGTCTTATTTATTTATTAATATTTTATAGTACCATGGCAAAACACTTTACAATTGGCGAACTTAATGCTATGAGCATTCTCTTCCAGTAAACCACCATAGGGATAAACCGAGAAGGTTGTTGTTCGGCGCAAAAAAGTGAACTATTTAAATATTTTCGAACTCTCTCTGCTACATTACAAGGATTGCTTTATGACTATTACGACATGTGTCTATAAATGAAGATATGTAATTATTGAGCTATGTAAGTATATAATATATCTAGCATAACTAGATACTGACATAAAAATGCTGTCAATAAGGGTTAATCATACTTAATGGATGTCTATATTAAATGACGTCATCACAATCAATAATTCAATTCTGATAGGTTTATCAAGGACGTGCTATACCTGTTCAAATTGTTCGAAATCAAATAAAAGTTAAGACACGAGTCCGGAATCGTTAAAAAACACGTTTCGAGAATTCCAATATTCCCGTGATTTCCTTCCGGTTTTTGAATGGATTTAACACGTTTATGAAGTCATAGTAGTACGTAATTTTTATCTGTTTTTAATATTTTTTGTAGAAAAATAAATGTTAGTGCCCATTGAATTCAATTAATTTATTTGCTTAAATGTGGGTATACACATAGATGTAAAGTCCCGTCACATTACCTTCTGCGAGGCATGCCAATGTTTACAATTATTACTATTTTTCTATACTTCATCCAGTCAAATTAATTTCTTATATTGTTAATTAAATTCTACATTAATGCATCATAATTTGTCACATAATTAAAATAAAAAAATACAATTATACATGTCAAAGTTATCTTGGTTGCGCCATATTGAACAATTCCGTTACTGAATAAAAATTTATCTCAAGATTTCAGTTTTTTTATACATTTGTGTAGCGGCAACGATTTAATATTTCTGGGAATGGCATAATAGACCTTTCCGCAGAAAGCAAAACTATTATTCTGATACAGAGATGTTTTTGGAATTTAGGTAAAACGATTCTATCTGGATCTCTAGTGCATCTCGAATAGATGTCACGCGCACGCTTGAATAGGCTTGGATTCGATTTTACAATGAGAAATATGGAGCAGCGCAAATAAAAATGAAATACATCTCAATGTACCCTTAATCTCGACGAAATGCCTCTTGATTCACATAATGTACATTTTACCGAACTTTCCATAACTTATTTAAACATAAAAATAAGTAGCATTTCAAAAAGTGCATGATTACAAAAAACATGTTGTTTTCCGAAAAAGATTATAATTGAGAACATTCATATATTTTTGTCTATGGAAATACCTACCAAAAATAGGCACACTAGAGGAGAAAAAAAGTCCTTTATACATATTATAAAACCTCTGTGAGATATAAAAGTTAAGTTGATAACATTTTCGCCTCATTATAAAAGTTGCTATACGTTTTAAGGGATATCTTACATATGTACGGGTTGGTCATGGAGTACATTACTCGGTTTTTAGAAATATCGTGTTTATAAGCTCTATACATGATACTGAAACAAAAAGAAACGATTTTTTTTAAATGGATTTGCCAACTTTAACCAACCTACCGGCCTATTTGCTAACTTAGAGTACGACGTTTTGATAAACACTTCTAAATACCTACATTACGTTGTATATATCTTAAATAAAAATAGTCAATTAAACGAAAGCCGCAATGTATTTTGAAATTACTATCAAAACGTTGTACATTGAGTTAGCAAATAGGACGGCTGAACGTACCAATCATCAATACTAATATAAATAATAAGTAGGGGTCGGTCATGGCGTAAGTTACTTTATTTTCAGAGATATCGTGTTTATAAGCTCTATACATGATACTGAAACTAAATTGTGGATTTTTAGATTATTTGTATGTATGTATGTATGTTCCATAAAACTTAACTGAATTTAATGAAACTTGGTAGATGAACATTTAGACGTACAGGACACAGGATAGGCTATTTACATTTTTCTCCAGTTATGATAAGACGTAGCCCCCATATAAACATAATTAATTAGTAATGTACGCGAAGGGAGTCGCGGGCACAGCTAGTATAACAATAAGTGTGCTTAACAATGTTTTTAGGTAGATGCGTAATGAAGGTTCTCCATAATAAACGAACAAATAAAAATATTGTGATTAACCTGCCCGTTTTAACTGTAGTTCCAAGGTGCCAGGATAATTTGTCATTGCGCAAACCACCTTGATAGTTATTTATCAAGATGAAGCTAATAAAGCCTGCTATAGCCTCTACTACCTAGATAGATATAATGTAAAAAGCCTTTTAAAATAGTTAAATATTCTAAGTATTTTGTCAACTACATAAATTAACCCTTTGACCGCGAACGGCGGATAAATGTTTTGCAATGGTCGAAACATATTAGATAGATATTTTTTTCAACTCGATAGAAGAAGAAGAACACGTAATAACTTCTTTTTAGGGTTCCAGGGTAAAACGGGACCCTGTCCGTCTGTCACCAGGCTGTATCTCATGAACAGTGATAGTCAGACAGTTGAAATTTTCACAGATGATGTATTTCTGTAGCTGCTATAAAAACAAATACTAAAAAATAGAATGAAATAAATATTTAAGGGGGCTCCCATATAACTGACATGATTTATTTGCCGTTTTTATAGATAACGGTACGGAACCCTTCGTGCGCGAGTCTGACTCGCACTTGGCCGGTTTATCTATACATATAATAAAACAGTAAAAAAATTTTGTCTGTACATTTAGAATTTTTGACTGAAATGGATAGAGGGACACTTAAAAAGAAATACATATAATAAAACAGTAAAAATATTTTGTCTGTACATTTAGAATTTTTGACTGAAATGGATAGAGGGACACTTAAAAAGAATAATAGAAAGCAAAAAATTTTTTTTCGAATTTTTTGGCTGTCTGTCTGTATGTATGATCACGCTTATCTCCGAAAATACTGAACCGATTTACTTCAAACTTTCACTAATTGCTTTGTTTTAACTCCGCAAAACATTTAAAGTTTGTTTCATCAAAATCGGTTCATTAAAAAAAAGTTATCGTCATTTGAATGACCTCAAGGCATGAGTTTGCCTGCAAATATATATTACATATCTATATATACATATAATAAAACAGTAAAAATATTTTGTCTGTACATTTAGAATTTTTGACTGAAATGGATAGAGGGATACTTAAAAAGAATAATAGAAAGCAAAAAATTTTTCAGAATTTTTTGTCTGTCTGTCTGTCTGTCTGTCTGTCTGTATGTATGATCACGATTATCTCCGAAAATACTGAACCGATTTACTTCAAACTTTCACCAATTGCTTTGTTTTAACTCAGCAAAACATTTAAAGTTTGTTTTATCAAAATCGGTTCATTAAAAAAAAGTTATCGTCATTTGAATGAACTCATGGCATGAGTTTGCCTTGCCTGTAAATATAAAGCAAAAAAAAAATTAAAAATAATAAGTAACATACAAAATTAAAATCCAAAGTCAATTCATCATTATTATACGACAGCATTATACCTATCCATACTATGCATAGAAATCCATACTAATAAAAAAGGAGAAGCTGACTGACTGACATATCAACGCAAGGCCTAAACTATAAGGGTTAGAAACTTGAAATTTTGCACAGGGGTTCCTTTTATAACGTAGGGGAGCACTAAGAAAGGATTTTTGGAAATTCATCTCCTAAGGGGGTAAAACGGGTTGCAAAGTTAGTATGAAACTTTGCCGTTTATGAAGATATTCGACTGAAATTCAGCATGAAGGTTCTTTACTGAAAGTTATGAAACACGAGTAAAATATTTTACCCAAAAATCATTTCTTAAGGGGGTAAAATAGGGGTGCAAAGTAAGCATGAAACTTTGCCATTTTTGAAGTTAGTCGAATGAAATTCAGCATGAAGGTTCTTTACTGAAAGGCATGAAACACGAGTAAAATATTTTTCTCAAAAATCATCCCTTAAGGTGGTATAACGGGGATGCAAAGTTAGTATGAAACTTTCTGTTTTTGAAGTTATTCATTTGAAATTCAATTTAAGGTGTTTCATTGAAAGTCATGAACTAATGTATTCCGGGTAATTCCACTGTTCCTGAGAAATTGACACTTACGCGGGCGGAGCCGCGTAACTTGACTTATATATCAACGCACATAAACCGAAACTACTGTACGCAGAAACTTGAAATTTGGCACAGGGATTCTTTTTATGAGCACTAAGAAAGGATTTTTAGAAAATCAAGGGGGGTGAAGTTTACATGGAATTTTCTCATTTCTGGACTTAGAAGCTTGAAAGCAGGTACACAAGTTCTCAATTAAAATAAAAAAAGACACACAACATTCTCCCTTGAACAGGTAAATAGGGGTAAAGTTTGTATGGACGTTCTGGATTACAATTATTAAAAATATGTATGTAGGTAAAATCGACGAAATTTTCGCCTGAAGGGATAAACTAGGGGAGTAAAGTTAGTATGGATTTTTTTTTTTAATTTCTAGACTTAGAAGTTTGCAATTAGGTATATAAGTCCACGATAACAAATAAAAAGATTTATGCAGGTAAAATGTATAAAATTCTCCCCTTGAGGG
Source organism: Elegia similella (assembly GCA_947532085.1). Taxonomy (NCBI): domain Eukaryota; kingdom Metazoa; phylum Arthropoda; class Insecta; order Lepidoptera; family Pyralidae; genus Elegia; species Elegia similella. Next base: position 17,312,619 of record OX383942.1, on the reverse strand, counting down.
GTAAAAGCAGAGGGGGCATGAATACGGGGGGAGGGGGGGATTTGTATGTAATTTTTCTCATTTCTGGACTTAGATACGTATAAGTTCTAGATTACAAATAAAAAAGATCTGTGTAGGTGAAATGTACAAAATTCCGCTCTGACATTTATGGAGACCCAAGTGTCAAGGATGTGGGGATGGACTTTACTCCTGTGGCGAGCGGTGCGGTGGTAGAAAGGTGACGGTGGCACCAATTCAAAAAGTTCTTCAGAACACTCCCCATAGTATAGACGGTAAAATACACACAGAGAGCCAACGTCTCTCCGTAGACCGAGGGTGTCTAAATCGTCTGTGAGTGTGGGATCGTCGATAATACGAATTGCCCGGCGTTGGATGGAATCAAGAGGAAGGAGTTGGTATTGAGGTGCACCAGACCAGATATGAGAGCAGTACTCCATGTGGGGCCGGACTTGAGCTTAATATAATGAAAGTTTATGACCCGGAGTGAAGTACTGCCTCGCTCTATTGAGCACCCCAAGTTTTTTAGAAGCCATTTTGGCTTTACCTTCCAGATGACTCCGGAATTGGACCTCTTTCGTAATATCGACGCCAAGGATCCCAATACTCTTAGAAATGGTAAGAGAGGTGTCCCGAAACTTCGGTGCTATGTTAAATGGGGTCTTCTTAGCGGAAAACACGCAGACTTGTGTCTTAGTAGGGTTGAATTGAACTAGGTTTAGTTTACCCCATTCAGAGACCTGCTCCAGAGAGGTCTCAATGTCAGACACAAGTCTCTTTCTGTTCTCCTCCACCTGTGTTTGAGGGATATTTGCACGACCTGCATAATATGCATCACCCGTACTGTCGTCTGCATAGCAATGGATGCTACTAGTGTTAAGCATGTCGTTGATGTGCAGAAGAAACAGCGTAGGTGATAAAACAGATCCTTGGGGGACGCCAGCATTGATGGGCATGATATCGGAGCATAATCCGTCTACAACAACCTGAATGCTTCGCCCGGATAAGAAACTAGCGACCCACAAGCATAGTCCCTCAGGAAGCCCGAAAGATGGTAACTTCGCGAGAAGAGCCTTATGCCAGACCCGGTCAAAAGCCTTTGTGACATCTAGACTAAATGCCAGTGCTTCTCCCTTGCTCTCGATGGCGGCTGCCCATCGGTGCGTTAAGTACACAAGAAGATCACCAGCACTACACCCGTGGCGGAACCCGTATTGACGGTCACTAATTAGCTGATGATCTTCAAGGTAACCAAGGAGCTGGATGTTTATCACACGCTCCATCACCTTAGAGAGCAGGGAGGTTATCGCAATAGGCCGATAGTTAGACGGGTCTGTGCGGTCACCCTTTTTAGGAATAGGGTGAACGTAGGCTACTTTCCACGAAGACGGGACTTTTCTTGAGGTGTAAGACAGCGAGAATAGGCGTGCTAACACCGGAGCCAACTCAGGGGCGCATGTTTTGAGCACAATTGCTGGAATGCCATCAGGCCCGCTGGACTTCCTGACGTCGAGGGAAAACAGAGCACGTCGCACTGCACTTTGAGTGAACCGAATTTCCCGCATTGAGTGCTCGCATCGCGGTAAAAAGGGCGGCGATGCTCCTCCGTCGTCAAGGGTAGAATTTGACGCAAAGAGAGTAGCCAAGAGATCGGCCTTCTCTTTTGCGGAGTGAGCCAGCGAGTCCTGACGATTGTGCAGAGATGGAAGTGAAGGGCGACAGAAATTCCCCTGCGCTGCCTTAGCAAGAGACCAGAATGCTCTACTCCCGGAGGGATAGCCAACCAGTCTCCTACCAATGCGCGCAGTGTGCGCAAACTTTGCTGCAGTGATCTGCTTCTTGTAGGCTCTTGAAGCTGCGTTGAACCGCTTCTTCAAATCAGAAGTATTACGATCCTTGACATTTCGCGCAGCAACCCAGGCTTCGTAGGCTTCGCGCTTGAGGTGGGCGGCATGCAAAGACGAGCAACGAAACCAAGGTTGAGACCGCCCTCCGATACGAACCGCCGAGCTGGGAATGTAGCACTCCATGCCCAGCAGTATCGCTTCGGTGACAGCTTTCGCACAAATGTCAGGATTTTCTGATGAGAAGCACAACCGTCTCCAATGGTAGGATGCATAAAACTCTCGCAATCCATCCCAATCTGCTGACCTATAATGCCACACACGACGCATACCAGGTGGTCTGGATTGCGTGGTCCGACCGGATGGAACCACAGCACGTACCAGGCAATGATCCGAGGTTCCTAGAGGGGCATCACGGAATACCTGGTAATCGTTTGGATGTGAGGTCAGCAGAAGATCCAACAAAGCAGGGTTGTGTCCTTCAATATCAGGTATTCTGGTAGGACCATCAACTAACTGGTTGAGGTCATTTGTTACAGCAAAGTTGTATGCAGCCTTCCCAGCGTAGTCGGTCTTCAGTGATCCTAGCCACTCAAAGTGGTGAGCGTTGAAGTCCCCTAGGATCACTACCTCCGCCGATGGGTGCTGCTGGAGAATTTCGTCTATGCCCTTCTGTACATGCCCGAGAAGTCGGTCTGTTTCGGCATCACCGCTATGGGACCTGTAAAGGCACGCATAGAACCGAATGCGGTCACCGTGATCTACGCGCGCCCATAACAATGACAGGTTTCTGTCTTCAAGGCTGCTGAGACGTCGACAACATACATCCTCCCGTACGTACATACACACCCCAGCATTGGGCATAAACTTGTGCTCCAAGCTGAAACCGGGATACAAGAGATATGTGACGTCGGTAGGAGAGGAAATTTGTGTCTCAGTCAGGAAAAATAGAGCCGGCTTAGTCGTCTCCAAGTGATGATGGACGACATTGAGGTTGGAATGCATTCCTCTGAAGTTGAAGAAGTCCACATTGAATGTGGAAGGGGGTGCCGCTGTAGAAACATGTTTTCTATTTTTCGATCTTGCCATAAAAAAGGTGGTTAACAGGGAAAAAATTGAGGATTGCCGTAGTTACGACAGTTACATAGGCAAAGTTAAGGAATGATGGCCCGCAATGAATGACCAGTGAGGTGCGCTGCTGGCACGGGGGACGGAAGGGCCCCCGATCCAACACAATGATCAGCCGCCGTGTTCCACTCCGGTCTCCCAGGCCGGCACGACGACCAATCACGAGCTTTTGACACTGGCGGCAGGACAGCCTCCCTAGCCGGGACAGCCAGGGTCCTCTACGTACCAGCGGGCGGCCAGCGGACAACCGTTTCATCGGGTCTCCCTGGCCCCCGCGCCAACGTCGCACCCCCAATCAGACAGTGCAAGACTCCAGCCCCTAAGGGACCATAAACTGTCGAAACTACGGGAATCGGGAATGGGGATTGGCTCTCACGCGCAACCGTCGAAACACACCCAACGGTGCTTTACGATAGATTTCGGCATGAGGGTGGTCACCACCGAGCATGTCGGGTATTTTACTCGCCTCTTACGAGATGCCAACCTGACGGGCAGTGGGGAATTGTATTCTACTCCGTCCCCACACGGAGGATTGTATGGAATTTTTCTCATTTCTGGACATATAAGTTTAAAAATAAGCATGTATGTTTACATTACAATTAAAAAGATCTGTGTAGTTAAAATGGACCAAATTTCCCCTTGAAGGGTAAAATAGGTGGGGTAAAGTTTGTATGGATTTTTTTTATTTTTAGTCTTAGAAATATGACAACAAGTATATAAGTTCTCAAGAGGGCAAAATACCCTCCATAAGGGCTAAATATCTATGCAGGTGAAATGTATTAAATTCCACCTTAAGGGGAAAAGGCAGAGGGGGAGGGGTTTGTATGGAATTTTTATCATTTCTACTGTTCCCAAGGGAACGACATTAACGCGGGCGGAGCCGCGGGCAACAGCTAGTATTTAATAGAACTAAGAATTCTAGCAAACTCCACTCGATTGTCCGAATCTTTACAGCTGATCCGAAAAGTTGAGGTCACATGTCTCAATCAAAAACTATTATAAATATTTATCAGCCATCAAATGCTAATTACTCGTATATCATCACAATAATGATTTATGTGGCTGTCAAACATCTTATAATGAGTGTGATGGCCCAACATCGCGGTTTGATGGCTGGACGTGACTGGCTGACTGTTGAAGGCACGATTCTCAAGTTAATTGCACATTGTCTTAGATAGAAAAGGCGCGAGGCTGTATTTAGACTGTTCAAACCTTGGTGCCTTGGTCATCTTGCTACCTAATTGAATTTTGAAAGAACTATTTTTACAGCCCGAGGCGAAAGGACAATGCAATGATTTTAGTGATCCACAAGCATAGAGAGATTCCAAAAACTCATTTAAAAATCACATCTTATTATAAATTTCAATTCAATTTAATTACTCGTATACCTAAAAAAAAATATATTTTTTTTAATTATAATTTTTCAATTCTTATTTCAATTCTTATTATAAATGCGAAAGTGAGTTTGTTACTCGTCGTGAAATTTTGATACCCGTTGTCTGGCGTACGGAGAAGGGCATAGTGTACATTTTATCCCGGGAACAAGTTCTGTTCCCAAAGGATCAACATAGACGCGGGCGGAGCCGAGGGTAAAAGCTAGTTAAAAATAAAGACACAATGTGGAAGGCCTCCCCTGGGGAGCTTTTCCGAAGTAAACTTAGTCGCACAGGAGCTTTTAGAGCGGTAAGTATTTGAATCACATATAAAGTTATCCTAAAGCCTTAGATCTCTATAATAGAATCTTAAAAATGTAATGAATATTGATAAGAACACGTAGCGTGCCTAAACTTGCTGATAACAAAATATTTTTATCTACCAAAAACGCAGGAGAGTAGCCAGGTAGTCTAGACAAGTACGTATTTTGAGCTTAGTGGAATTTGCTTGAACTTTGAACGCATAGCCATGACAATCAATGCTTAGAAGATATTTTTTTCTTATCGGAACATTGATCTAAAACTGAAATAAAGGCTTATCATGTCTTGTTCCAATGGCTATGTACGTTCCACCATATCAGGTTCACCCATGACATGGTGAAACGTATTTTCATAGCTTTTCGTAATCTAAACATTTTAAAGGTTGCTGGTGACAACAATCAAAGATGGTTTTCTGGAATGTGGCAGCACTGAGACGTCGGTCGGGACATTATCTTATCTCTATAGTCGGAATCAGCAAGCTATTATTGGGCAACAATGTGTCACTTGTCTGTTTTAAAATATTATGCAATGACATCGGCTTACCGGACCGGTAGGGTTTGCCTGTAGACCCAGGGGTCGTGAGTTCGAATCCCACGGAAAGCATTCTTTGTTTAGTTGTTTCCAGTTTGGTTAGGACATTGCAGGCTTGAAACACTTGATTGTCTGATAATGAAGATGTTTCCGTGCTTCGGAAGGCACGTTAAGCCGTTGGTCCCGGCTGCCATCTGGTTGTTGTTAAAGGAACCACGTCATAGGCCGAGAGGCGGTTCCGAAGAACTCTGACACCAGGGTGTGCATGGTCGATTGACCGTGACACCTACTCGAAATCACCATCACCGGACCCTACGACTCAGTGCAGCTATCTGGTGCAAGCATTTCAGAAAACCGTCATGTACATTATGAGAGTTTGAAAAGACAACATCTATAGCGTGGCATCACCAACTTACATGTTGAGTTGACACATGATGAAAGATCAAAGACCAAAATATTGTTCTTGTTTCAGAACAAGCACACAAAATGCCGCGGTTCAAGACGATCCTAGTTACTGGCGGCGCTGGGTACATCGGCAGTCACTGCGTCGTGGACTTATTGGAGGCGGGCCATGAAGTAGTGGCCATAGACAACTTCGCCAACGCGGTGGGCGATGAGGAAGGCTCGCCGGCGTTACAGCGCGCTGAACAGATCACGGGGAAGAAAATCACCTTCTATAAGGCTGATCTTCTCGACAAGCCGCAGATCAACAGCATTTTTGATAACGTAAGTATCACTCATGACAGAGTCCTGGTTTATCAGATCTAAGGGCCACGTTTAGCATGTAGTGTAGGTGGACGTATAGGTGGAAAAACGGAATTAAAATAGTGATGGGTAAATAGCCGCATCGCCACGTATATATAATGTCACCTAAGTCGTTACATGACTTCATGACAGTCATTGCAGTACAATTAGTCGTCTGTCGGAGAGGAATGATAAAAAGAAAATCTTGAGAATGAGAGGGGGTAGCTATAATGTATGTAGGTATTTGAAAATATGTAAGTATGCACCACCCAGAGGAAGGTATCCAGGACCTGACATTTTCCGTCACCAAGACCAGGGACTCATCTTCATAAGATAAAACTAGCTGATGCCCGCGACTTCGTCCGCGGCAATTTCTGTTATTATAATTAATTAGTATAGATGAATAATTTTCCCCCGTTTTCAAAACATTTTTTATTGATGCTGCTTCGTTCCTATTGGTCATAGCGTGATTTTTTATAGCCTAAAGCCTTCCTCAGTAAATGGACTATCCAACACAAAAATAATTTTCCAATTTGAACCAGCAGTTCCTGAGATTGGCGCGTTCAAACAAACAAACTTATCAGGTTTATAATATATTATAGGTAATATAAGAGATAGATTTAGAGTCGTTCAGTGAAAATAGGTCTCGATAATGTTAAGTAAATAGAGGAAGAAATATTTTATCTCAATAAAGATGAACCGCTTAAATGTTATGTCAACCAGTGTTTCGTTTTAGAGAAAGTTTAGTTGCGTAATACGAGGCTCTATCAAAATAAATATTGTAGAAAGTGGATTTCTGCAAGAAATTGCGATTACTTCGAGCCTACTGTGGATTCTTACCAACTTTTCTACGAAAAGAAAAATCAACTTCGGACCGATAATATGTAGATTTTGGTGAAGTTTTGGGGAAGAAATCAGGGGACTACGAAGCGTTTATTTTGTGTAATTTTCATAGGTATTTTCGGTCCGAGCTGCAGTTGTCTCTATCGCACTTTGCGGGGGTTGTTTGGGCACGCGGCGCGACAGCAATAGATTTTACAAAAACCTATTTTTCATTTCTCTCGAGCGCAGTGTTTCCTCTTAAAAACACTCTTCTCATGGCAACGGCAAAAACAAATCTTCACTGGCCTCCACTCTCTTTGTCGTGCTGCCTTAAGGCATCTGACGTGAGGTAACAACATAGCTAGAATACAAAATATAAGAATTTAAAATTTAGTTTTTTATCCACAGCATCAAGTCGACTGCGTTATACATTTCGCGGCGCTGAAGGCGGTCGGCGAGTCCATGCAACAACCTCTCCTTTACTACCAGAACAACCTACTTGGCATGCTCAATTTATTAGAGGTACGTTTAAATTTTTTTTTAAAAGCACTTACAGTCACAGCTTAAGAGCCCGCCATATGCCAGGCGGCGTGGCGATACAAACGCGGATGGTCTAAACGCGTTGGCTACTTTGGATATTTTCGTTTTTTAGGAATATTCAAGGGTTATTCGAAAAAGAAAAACATATGATGGCTGCCTTATCTGTAATGCAATAATAATCAAAAGATTCAAGGTTAATTTTAATGTAATTGGTGAATAGTGCTATATACCGAGTAAATTAGACGTGATTTGGAGGCAACTTTGCAATTTTTTTCTATCGAGAAAATTTAACGCAATCGTGTTTTTGTGTCAGATAGTTACCAGAGTTAGTCCTGAACTTTGCTGCATTTAATTGCCCGTAGCGTGACAATAATGACATACTACTCTATTATGGGTTCTAGTTCCAGCTAACCTGATTTCTACCCGCGTCTCACGCAAGGTCTCGATTGTAACGATTGGCGACTGCTAAGCGTGACTGCAATTAAAATCATCGCCGAGAAGAATATTACATCCAACGTGTAAATTTTCGCTCGACATTCCCTCAAAGGGGTGACTCAGCCCATCCAAATGAAAAACTTTTCCTATGGTACTAATTTTTCTTGACATTTTTCATTCAAGTTGCTGGGCCGGTGGAATACTTTTGTGTAAAAAATTACGATTTTTCTGAGTTCGCGGCATTGGTCCCATAGAAAAAAGCCGGCCAAGTGCGAATCGGACTCGCGCACGAAGGGTTCCGTATACATGTCCATATTTTTATTATAGGATGAAACTCAAAATTAATTGCATGCAATGCTTTTGCAATTTCTCCTTTATCTGTCCTATAAGGCATTGCTTCATACCGAATTTAAAGATTCACGGTAAAGAACTCTGCAGGTTTAGATTCTCTTGCGAATGTCGAAAAAACACGAAAATTTGCGGCATAACTATCTGTATCTTTTGATTGCGTTGGCTTAGAAGTTTGATTTTTTCACAGCTCCAAGTGACAGTACCTAGACCTGAGTATTTGATATGAATTTTAGCTTGATACCTCCACGCGTTCCTGAAAAAAAGGTCTTGACAGACAGACGAACAACAAAGTAATGCTATAAGGCTTCCGGGATTTCCTTTTGAGGTACGGAACCCTAAAAATTTTCCTTTTTGACGAGCTGAGTCACCTCTGCAAGGGAATGTCGAGGGTAAATTTACAAGCTGTATATGCAAATAAGTAGAAAAAGCACTAATTTTGGATGAAGACGATGCAAACGAACAGATAACTACAAATGGAGTACATATGAGATAAATAAAAATATACACAAAGCATATTTAAAATTAAATAATATATAGTACTTTTTTTGTACCTACAGTAACACTAAATATATCAATCAAACTGAAATGTGGAAAACGGCTTCATAGAGTACTTCATACATAATTATATAAAAAAAAAGGATTCTGCTTCATACGTTTCACCTAAAAAAAAGATTATTAATAGACCATTTACTATAGTTACTGTTGAATCGCGTAATACAACATATTATTCTTGTAGATTTATGAATATACTTTTTTCAATTTCAGATAATGCGATCACACAACTGCTACCAATTGGTGTTCTCGTCTTCTTGCACGGTATACGGCGAGCCGGAAAGCCTGCCGATCACAGAGACACACCCAACGGGTCACATCACCAACGTGTACGGCAGAACTAAATACTTCATCGAAGAGATGCTCAAAGATCTGACTGCTGCGGAGGAGGTAAGAGGATATTCTAGAATCAAGTAGGTACATATTGTTAGCCCTCCCCAACGGACCACATCACCAATGTCTACGGCAGGAAAAATCACTTGATCAAGTACTACGCAAAAACCTGAGTGCCACGGAGGATATATAAATATAAATAATAATAATAAATAAATATATACGGACAAATCACACAGATTGAGCTAGCCCTAAAGTAAGTTCGAGACTTGTGTTATGGGATACTAACTCAACGATACTATATTTTATAACAAATACATATATAGATACACATCCAAGACCCAGGCCAATCTGAAAAAGATCATTTTCCATCTTGACCTGGCCGGGGATCGAACCCGGTGACTCCGTGGCGCAGGCAGGCGTGTTGACCGCTGCACCACGGAGCTAGTCAACTCAATATTTTTGGATATATATATTTAATAGAGGAGGTAGATCACATATTGAAACTTACATAAGATAAATAAATTATATTTAAAATGAGTTACTCGCGTGTTCTAACGTTAAAGTCACGTTCTTTTCAAAGATTTGGAAAGATTAAATCAAAAAAATATACCTATAATCTGAAAAAGATTCATCATCATCAACTCTACACGACCCTGGAATGGCTGGGTATAATCCTCCTTTTGGCCGCCACTTTTCTCTATCCCTAGCCTTCGCAATCCAGTTTTTACCAGCAATCTGATTTAAGACGTCGATCCACCTAGCTGCCGGACGCCGAGTTTCCAGCATTGGTCCTATAGGAAAAGTTGTTCATATCGACGGGGTGAATCACCCCTTCAAGGACCGGACAGGATTTTCTTTACATATTGTTTGGTAACTACCTCCATCGTTATTTTTAATCATCTCATCTATCGCACCTTGATTATTACTAATAGTACACAGAAGATTCTGTCGATTATTATATGTTTTGGTTTGACGTGGACATAAAAATACATTTTTACACGTAGCAATAAGTTTTGATTCATAAAATTACATCATCAGAGGAGTAAATTTGTACCTATCAACAATAAAAAAAATATCAAAGTTTCTCAACAAATTGTAATATTTTTCTTTACATACCTAATTATATGATAATTCTATGCACATATGTCGGAGGCCTATATTCGGGCGCTTCTTCGACCTGCCCCGGAGGTCGGTCAACCAGTCGACCCACTGCCTCCGAGCGAGGTTCAAGGCCGATACTTTCCATCGTCTGACATGATGCCAACTACTCATCATATACCGTTGGGCATGTGCCTATTTTTTGCAATTATATGTATGTTGTCGGAATGAGCAGAGTATGGAATTTATTAAGTTCATTCAGTGATATTGCCAAAATAATACTTATATTCGTGACATTATTCAAAAAAATTAAGTCTGTAACTAAGTATCTATATTCTTTTTTAAACTTTCGCGCTAATACACATAATTATGTAGGTATATAAACGAGACTTAGCACAAACCTTTTTATTATTAAGATTTAACTCCATTGGAACGTCAACGGAAACAAATAATAAAACAATGCCCGTGTATATACATAATTATCTGTAGCTATAGTGATGTAAAAAAATATTCGTAAGCAACGTCAGTCTTTATGATTGAGACGAAACCTACATATTTTTACGGCAAAAGGTACCATAAGGACACTGCACTCAGACATCGTGTTTATTTAAGCTAAGTAAAATTTAATGAATTGTTTTTCTAAAGTTTTCATAAGGTACCTTTACCCGTGAAACGTGAACTACTTATTCATAGGAGCAAACCAAAGAAATATTGCTTAGAATTGAAATACTATCGATCAAAACACAAATTCTGTGTATCTTTTCAGAAATGGAACATAATCTCATTACGCTACTTCAACCCTGTTGGCGCGCACCCATCCGGCCTTATCGGGGAAGACCCGACCAAGGAGTTCACCAACCTGATGCCCTTCATGGCTCAGGTGGCCCTCGGCAAGAAACCCGTGCTCACTGTCTTCGGCAACGACTACAACACACCTGATGGCACTGGTGAGCAACGCCGTCTTAAACTTTGCTGGCCAGTAGAGAATTTCGGGCCCTTTTGGAAAGTAAAGAAATGTTATTATATTAACGTTTTTGTTTTCTATGATTTTCTATTTCGGGTAATCAAATACATATCTCAAATAATATGTAATCCTTATCCTTAACCTTACTTATATTATAAATGCGAAAGTGAGTTTGTTTGTTTGTTTATTTGTTTGTTTGTTACGCTTTCACGCCGTAACTACTGAATCGATCATCATGAAATTTTGCATACAAGTTCTCTGGAGTGCGGAGAAGGACATACGCTACCATACATCCCGGGAACAAGTACTATTCCCGCCCGAGGGATCGACATTGACGCGGGCGGAGCCGCGGGCGAAAGCTAGTTAATTATATTAGTATGCTACTGGTTTTTGATTACGATTACGATTTTGAGTTTGAGATAATAGTTCCTTTCGGGATTTTAGTTAAGCAAAATGTTCTACTACATATATCCCCATAGTTAATTTTTTGATATATGTAGCAAGTGATAACGTACTCAACTCTAAAAATTTCATTCTTCAACCGGTTAAGCTGCAAAGTAAGCTTACAAATTCACTCAGGTTTTTATGAACTTAATTGGTGAGCCCCAGCTTCATGTTTGTAAATGTGCAAATTGATTAATGAATAAATAATTTAGAATTTTTTGAATTTTGAATTTTGAGTAACTGTAATGTGTCTGACAAAAATGAGAATTTAAGAATAATTGTAAGAAAAATTGTTGGTTCTTTGAGACCGCCGAGTGTATGGAATCCGTGGGCACGGGCCCCGTGTGCCCTTATAGTAAAGACGGGGGTATTAGACACCAGTCAAGGTTTATTCGCATTGACATTGTATACCTTAAGTAATGGACATAAGGTACACCCTTTTAAAAATTACGAGGTTCCGTTAATAACCATGATTTTTGGCGAGATCTAAACTGTAAGATTAAAGTGTCCTTAAAAAATACTAAACGCACGCTTCCTGGGATTAACATGTACAATGCTGATTAACATTTAAGGATAAAGGAAAATCCCGCTCGCCTCAGTCAGTCACTAATGTGTTTTGAACCTGATTGTTTGCGGAAATTTCCAAAAGTTTGGATCAGAAGATAATTATCTTTTTATATTTGACAGCTCCGTGGCGCAGTGGTTAACACGCCAGCCTGCGACACGGAGCGCCCGGGTTCGATCCCCGGCCAGGTCATGATGGAAAAATATTTTTTTCAGATTGGCCTGGGTCTTGGATGTTTATCTATATATGTATTTGTTATAAAATATAGTATCGTTGCTCAATCTGTGTGATTTGTCCGTATATATTTATTTATTTATTTATCTTTGCTTTATTTCAGGTATAAGAGACTACATCCACGTCATGGACCTGGCCAACGGACACGTGGCTGCACTAAACTTGCTCAGTGAAAACCATATCAGACTAAAGGTAAATATGAGATGCGTTTGTGGTCAAAATGTTAAAAGTTTAATGACATTTGACCTTATTAATTTTATTTAATAAGAAAATTCAGGTAGTCGATACCTTACACAGTATCGTTTCATATGGATAAACAAAGCTGATTTGATCTCAAGACCATATTAATTCTGGGCTTAAAAATTAAAAATAATCAGCGAAGTATTGGCAGGTGACCAGCTATCATTCAAGTAATTCACGCGAGCGAAAAGTAGCTGGCACCGGCACCCTCTTTTTACCCTATATAAGACCAATATAAAAAGTATATAGCAATATCAATTATCTATCAATCATGAAGAGTAGGATTCGCAAAATGTTTCCGATTCTCTATCTAGCTGAAAAATACTTTTTAATAATCCATACATTAAGTTTGGTTAAATTGATCGGAAAAGTCCATTTCAAATCAATCAGAAAGTAAAAGAATATAACTTTAATATGTTTACCTTTGTGCAAGTCCCCTTTAAATCTTCATTACAGGTATACAACTTGGGTACTGGTCGAGGCGTGTCTGTCAAAGAGCTGGTAGACGTCTTCGAACGCGTGACCAACACCAAGATCCCTCTCAAATATGTAGCACGACGGCTGGGCGACATCACAGCGATGTGGGCAGACGCAACGAAGGCCAAAAACGAGTTGGGTTGGTCCACGAAATACAGCATTGAGGAGATGTGTAAGTAAATGCTGTTCTAAACCTTTCCAAACCGGTGTACCTACTGCGTAAACGGACTGATTCGCGTTTTACCTAAATGTCACATTTATTAGCTTTATGCCTATAGACCGGGGGCCGGTGGCAGGACTTCCTACCTCATAAGATACCTCAATGAGACTAGTATGTAGTGAAAGTAGGTGCTTTGGAGGTGGGGGCCAGGTAGGGTTGCCACTCCCTAACCTGGAAGAACCATAAAAAAAAGGTGTCGAAAACGTCAATTTTTGCCAAAAATTATCTCATCAGATACTCAAACGGGAGTATGACGTAGTGAAAGATATCCTTATGGAAAGGTGAACCAGATAAGGTTGCCTGCGGCAACCCTGGAAGAAGTCCAAGTTCAGCCACCCTGAAAGGGGCGATTTTTCATGGTATTTTATCTCATAAGATACCTCAATGAAACTAGTGCCCGATGTTAGTTCTGAGGGTCGGCACTGCGAATAAAATAGGTTGCCTGCGGCAACCCTGGAAGAACCCATGTTCAGGCACGTTTAAGACGTGGAATTTGAAAATTAAAGTACTAAAAAAAAACTCGGAACCATATCCAAAAGCACTGCAGGATTACGACCGTAATAATATTTTTAACCGACTTAAAAAAAATAGGTTTTGAATCCAATGTTCAATATATTCTCTAAAACTTTTAATTGCATTATAACTAATATTAACTGATGTTTCATATTACATTTGATTTAGTGTAAGTTCCATCAAAATCGGTTCAGTAGTTTTCGAGATATATGCTTATACGTATAAGTGTGCAATTTTTTTTAATCTCATATAGTACATTAATGAAACTAGTGCCCGATGTTAGTTCTGAGGGTCCGAACTACGAATAAAATAGGTTGCCTGCGGCAACTCTGGAAGAACCCATATTCAGGCACATTTAAGACGTGGAATTTGAAAATTAAAGTAATAAAAAAAAATCTCGGATCCATATCTAAAAGCACTGAAGGATTACGATCGTAATGTTGTCGTTATTTTTAACCGACTTCAAAAAAATAGGTTTTCAATCCAATGTTCAATATATTCTCTAAAACTTTGAATTACATTGTAACTAATATTAACTGATGTTTCATATTATATTTGATTTAGTGTAAGTTCCATCGAAATCGGTTCAGTAGTTTTCGAGATATAGGCTAATACGAATAACTGTGCCATTTTTTTAAATCTCATTAGTACATGAATGAGACTAGTGCCCGATGTTAGTTCTGAGAGTCCGAACTGCGAATAAAATAAGTTGCCTGCGACAACCTTGGAAGCACCCATGTTCAGGCACATTTAATACGTGGAATTTGAAAATTAAAGTAATAAAAAAATCTCGAAACCATATCCAAAAGCACTGCAGAATTACGATCGTAATGTTATTTTTAACCGACTTCAAAAAATAAATAGGTTTTCAATCCAATGTTCAATTTATTCTCTGAAACTTTTAGTTGTATTGCAACTAATATTAATTGATGTTTCATTTTGCATTGGATAAATTATATTTAATTACCCACATATGTTCATATTAATTATAATAAATATGTCTGTAATCTAGGATAAACATTTAAACACAATTGTTTTTTGTTATGAAATAAATGAATTGAATTGAATTTACGTTACATTTGATTTAGTGTGAGATTCATCAAAATCGGTTCATTAGTTCTCGCGATATAGGCTAATACGTATAACTGTGCCATTTTTTATCTCATGTAGTACATGAATGAAACTAGTGCAGGTTGTAAGCACTGACGATCTTGTATATGAATAAAATAGGTTGCCAATCCGTAACCTGGAACAATCCAAGTTCGAGGATGAACTTGGATTGTTCCAGGTTACGGATTTATACGTAGAATTTGAAAAATAATAATTTAAAAAGGAAGTTGGAATTATATTCAAAAGCAATGCGAGATTAACATTGCGATGCTTTTCAACTGACTTCAAAAAAGTGAGGTTATCTTTTCCATAACCTATTGGTTATGTTAATTCTACTTATTTTATATTATTTTGGTTTAACTTGTTGCCAGTTGCATTAAACTAGGTTAGCAGTTTTCGAGTTATAAACAAATACGTCTTAGTGTAACCTTTTAGCTTATACGGAACATTTGTCTCCGTGATAAATCAGTGAAACACACCAACTTTCTATGTCTACAGAGGCAATAAACGATATAAGAGTATTCAGACATTATTCTCGCCACACCCGGTGTTGCGAATAAGTTTAACAACTGGCGAGTAGAAGCAGATCTGCTACCTTTGTCTGATCATAGAGCCATGACCATGTTACTGGTATATGTGAATTAAATGATACAACAACAATCCCCCCAAAATACTAGTACAAGGAAATACCAAACAGCGAAAGCTAACTGGACTATATTTGAAAAGAATGTTAGAGGAAAACTCCTAGCAGATCAAATAACCCAGTACTCAATCGCCGTATTAAAGATAGGGAAGGCCTTGATGACCTGGTGGCCAGATACTCGGAGATTGTTACAAGGGCTTGCGAAGCATCGATTCCCAAACTTAAGCCTAAAACGAAGTGTAAATTAATAAAGTGGTGGAACCCACTACTGGCTGAGATGAAAGCTGTTAAAAGAAAGAGAACATCTGGGAACAGCTTATAGGATTGAGAAAGCGTGTGGACTGGTGGAGAAGGACAGACTAATGAGAGATCTAGACGGAAGCGGCCTTTTGTGTCCAGAAAAGTCCGCAAAACTGCTGGCTGAAACCTTTTATCCAACCGACACATAGGCGAGGGTTCTTGATTCATTGCTTAGAATGTCTCAAGGAGCCTCGAAGCGATACGAGAAGAAGCCGAAAACATTGTACGGGCCCTGGATACCGAAACGCTCATCTCGATGCAATGTAACCGTTTCGTATGTACGAGCTTCTTACAGTGCTGAATGTTATGAGCCCAAGAGAGGCCCCGGGACATGATGGCTTCACAGCTAATATCTGCACCTATGCACTTATGGCTTGTCCCGAGGTTATGCTTGCCCTATATAACGCATCCTTACGCCTCAGATATTTCCCCAAAACCTGGAAAAGAGCTGAGGACTACTTCGCACTCACAATTGTAAAGGACGGTACGGTGTAATTTAGGTCGCGTCAGAACGCAGCACCTTTTGTTTAGATACCTACGGCAAGTCATGTATATACTTATAGCTCTGAACAAACGATTCATGATTCGTTGAAGTCGATGAACACATGTGACCAAACGCGCGTCGTTCCTACCGGATTTGTTCGGTTTTCCCCTTCGCCCTTCAAAGGTGTCGCCACGCGTTGGTATCGCCCTTCAAAGGTGTCGCCGCGCGTTGGTATGCTTTCGATACCGACACGGAGAGTGAGACACGCATGACATCGTATCGATGATGAAGGTGAAAAATGAGTTTGGGCCATGAAATGTAGTAAGATAAAATATTATATTTCAGGTACCGACTTCTGGAGGTGGCAGACAATGAACCCCGATGGCTACCCCAAGAATAACATCAAGACCAGCGTCATCGTCAACGGGAAGAGCTAATGCGACAATACGTACATTACTGTATTATTAATAAGGCATTTATTATTTATATTCTTCTTAATTGTTGTTTTATTTATGTCACTCAATTTAAGCTTGTACATACTAACAGACGCTTAGTATAGCTCATGTACCTTATGCTTGTGCGATTTGTCTGTGAGGCGGATGGGAGTTACTCGAATTTATCCTCATAGCTATAGAATTATAATAAATAGTAAATAGTTGCAGGCAAAAGGTAATAGGTAATATGTGTAAAACACATATTACCTATTATACCTATACAAAGTATCGTATGTGTTACCCATTAGGGTAAAACTGGTGGTAAATAATTATAAAGAGGATTTATGTTTCTTTGTAATGAGTAAACTTAAAAAGTACTACTGGACCGATTTATCAGCGAGTAACATAGGCTAAATATTTTTTTTTAATTTGGATATGAATATGGTGTAATATGAAAATTGTATAAATATAACCCAAGTTATCAAAAAAATGCCTAATTGCTTCGATCACCTATTCACGTCCAGCCTAAATGTCATTATTGGGCAAGCGTTGCGAAAACGATGGATGTCTGTCTCTTATCTGTCGTCCGTGGCTGTCGTTTTTCCCGTCTGTTCACTGCTGTTTGATATATCCAATGCAACCAGTTTGACCGCCCTCAGCACTACAATCAATGCCGGTCTTCGCATAGCCTTGAACAAGATTGGATTGCAACGCCCTTTTCATCAGTATATGTTTGGCGCCCACCTAAGCCACACCAGCCGGCCTTATTGCTAACTCAGTGTACAACGTTTTAATAGTCATTTCAAAATACATTGCGGCTTTTGTATGATTAATTATTTTTAATCAAAATACATTTATATAACGTAATGTATTTTGAAGTGACTATGAAAACTTTGTACACTGAGTAAGCAAATAGGCCGGCAGGGCCTAAAGATCGCTCCTCTAGCGCAATCTTAGGACCGCCCTGATTACTACTACAATATTGATACCACTAGAAGAAGACTACTAATAGAGACGTAAATAAAAAGGGCTTGAAGTTATAAAGCAATGATTTATTAATCTTACGTAACATCTTCATACAGGGAGATGTGTTGCCATTTCAACGGCTCGTACCCGACGCTGGTGGTGTTTGGTAGGAGATAACGCGCGAACAGCTCGAGCACTTGTGGCCTATCTGTGTTTAGATATTGTGACAGTATTTCTGCAACAAAACATATGTATCTTAGCTACAAGGGCAAAAAGCTAACTGGAAATATGATTTATTTTTTATTTATTTATTAGGCAACACAACAGACACTAAGTTATAATATTACAAGGTTTCTTAATAACTAATAATGTTCCAACTTACTTAGCATCCTAAGCGTGTATGCTTTATTGCTTAGATTTAACCAGATGTACAATGGAACAACATGGACATTACACATAGTAATAATAACTTTATTTTTTATTATTTCTTTTTCTCCAAAAAATCCTATAACTATGACATGTACAATATAACTGCGAAATGTAAAAAATATTATAAAAAGACTAATTATAAACATATTATGGAGAACTGGCGCCCATACTAGGTTTCTGTAAAAAACCTGTATTACGGGTCACCAGGACTCGACATTAATTCTAGGATCATTTAACAATTAAACTATACAATGTAAATCATGATTACTATAACTATAACAAAAACACAATAAATAAATCTAGTGCAAAAACGCAGGGAAAAAAATACTACTTATTAAATGTTGTAAAAGATAATTTAAAAATTGCAGGTGCCTATTACATAATAAATATAGCTTAAGCTTAGGTTACAATTTGCAAAAGGCTCTCAGTCTGGTCATACGACAGGTTTTGTAAAAAATCGGTGATAACTTTTTTGCAATTATAATTATTGAGTGCATATATGAAAACATTGGAATTTATTTTTTTATATAAATATGGTCCTAAAAAACAAAAGAATCTCTTTATGAACTCAGTATTGAACACAGGGAGGGGATATGTTAGTCTATTATTTCTTGTTAGTAGTTGAGGGTTGAAAGGGAGTTGTGAATGCTGCTGCATAATTGTCGAGAGGATAAAGAGCTGTCGCACTGTCAGTACATGGCAATCCCTATATAGGTCTGATGTAGGGTACCTATATGGCTTGAATGTGCATACTTTTAGGACGGCTCTTTGTGCCCTTTCAGCAACGAGCAGATGTGATTTTGATGCACCACCCCAAGACGTTATGCAATAGGCGATAATCGATTGGCAAAGAGCCAAATATGTTATTCGGAGAATATTATTGTCCGCTATAAACCGTAATTTTTAAAAATGTACAGAAGTTTTCTGATTCGGGCAGAAAGTTGGGTAATATGTGGGGAGAAATTAAGGTTTGAGTCAATTAAAACTCCTAGATATTTAGTAGTGGTGGTCATTTCTAATGTTGGACATTTACAACTGCCATTACTGCAATCTGAAGACGTAAAGGCATGGGCATACAATTGACATGTATTGGAGTCAGGAAGATTTGCATTTCTTATACTAAAGGCCATGTACTTAGTTTTACTGACATTTAATGTCAAAAAATTTGAATCTAGCCATTTTTTGACAAGGTTTAGCCCCAGTTGAGCGGAATTAAAGGTGTCTTTCCATGTTTGGCCCTTAAATATTAAGGCCGTGTCATCAGTGAAGGATACAACTTTACAGTTTTGCAGAGATAAGTTGCACAGGTCGTTCACATATAACAGAAATAAACTGGGACCCAAAATACTTCCTTGAGGGACCCCAAAATCCTCCTTTTTGGTCTGAACTCGTGTAATTACCAATCTTTACACGTTGAGTGCGGCCCAATAAGTAGTCCCTGAAAAACTGTAACTGTGTACCTCTGATGCCAATATTGGCTAATTTTGAAATGAGAAGGGGAATAAAAACAGTGTCAAATGTTTTGCTGAGGTCTAAATAAATGACGAGGCAGTTTTCATTAGAATCGAGTGCTTTAACTGCTTCGTCAACAAGAGCATTTACTGCTTGAGCAGTAGACCTGCCCGGGCGAAAACCAAATTGATTATCCGAAAGAAGGGAATTTTTCTCGAGATAATTGGTAAAACTTTTACCGACAATACGTTCTAGAATTTTGGATATTGCTGATAATATAGAAATAGGACGGTAATTGTCAATGACATTATTTTCTCCTGATGGATTCCATTAGGATGGACTACAGCTGTTTCAAATACTGTCGGAAAGACACCACTGCTTATGCATAGATTACAAATATGGGCGATGGCGGGAGATAAAAGAGTTTTGTACATTTTTAAAATTTTTGTAGATATATTATCCCATCCTGGAGCGGCATCAGTTTTCAAAGTGTCAATAATGCTGCAAATTTCATGCTCATCGGTGGTATTTAGGACAAAGGAATTAATTTTTAAGCAAGGAGCAGTTTGAAGAGGAATTGGATTAATTGGTTTATGTTTGATTTTATTTGCCAATGATGACCCAATTTTTGAGAAATACTCATTGACGCTGTTTACAGACTCCAACGGTGTGGGTTTAATCGAGAGAAGGCATTCAGATTTATTATCCTGTTTGTTAGTATTAGTTACTTTACGGATTACCTCCCATAGTTTTTTTGTATTTAAACCAGCTTTGGCTAACTCTACTTTCTCATACGTTCGTTTGAGCTTTTTTATTAGGTTGCAAACGTAATTACGGTAGCGTATATAGGTTAGTTTAAGTACAGAATTCTCGGGCGTTAATTTAAGTTTTTTATGCATATTGTCTCGATGTCGTATACACCTAAGTAAACCTGGAGTAATCCATGGTTTAAGGGTACGTTTACGACAAGAGTTGTTGTTAATTTTTGAGCTTGCTTGGATACAATTATTTATGGAATCTATAAAGTATGACGCTGCAAAGTTAGGGTCGTTGGAATCCAAAATTGGGGAGAAATCATTTTGTTCAATCTTCGTAGCAAGTATAGAATAATCAATTCGTAGTTTGTGATGTTTACGAGTGCTAAGGCTTTTTATTGTTGACATAGCAAGTAAAACTGGAGCATGGTCAGTAATGACAGTATCGATTACTAAGCACTTAGCAGGTAGTTTGGACTTTAAAGTCATGTGATCGAGACACGAATTAATGCGTGTAGGAAGATTGTGAGTAGGAAGTAGTTCATGATATGCTAAAAGATTTAAATAATCAGGGCTACGATCGTCCACACTGTCGTTCGCAATATTTATGTTTAGGTCACCTACAACAATAATATTTTTAAAAGAGCGAAGTTCAGATATAATTATCTCTAGAGAGAACGATATATGGCTATAATTGCAGTATGATGGCCTATTTTTAATACAACAATGTATGAGACATAGAAACGACATTTGAGACCGCTTTATTTACAATTGAGACCGCTACATATACTACGACTCCGTCATTTTGTAAGCAGTTGTTTATGCTACTATAATACGAATAACCATCTAGGTGAGGTATTTGTATGTTGGTATTAGTTGAGAGCCAACACTCTGTGAGGACAATAATATCTAGGTGTGTGTTCAATCTGGTCATAAGTAAGACAATTTGTGAAATATTTTTTGAAATACTACAAATATTTTGGTTAAGTAACATCAAAGAATTATTTGTTTTATAGGATCATAGCTGCTGGTTGCAGCTTTCGATATCGCATACCTGTGACTGGTATATCGAGAAGTTGTCTAATTCGGTAATAAATGTCTCCGACATTGCAATTTCTTATTTAAACTAACTATATAATACTTAATTAATCTGACACTTTTTGTTATGTAAGATAGTAGGTACCTTAGTAATATGAGAAGTGGCGCTCTTAGGCGCCTTCATAATCTATCGAATTTATATACCTTTTCTCTGCCATGATTTTAGCTGGACACTCAGAATCTCCGGTTTTGTGATTGTGTGTCTTTTTGAAGTGCATACAAGTCGCACATTTTGGCAATTCGGCCTTCTTGGAGCAGTCATTTATTGCGTGGCCTACTTCACCACAATGACCGCACGTGTTTGATTGGGCTCTGCAAGACTTAGCCGCATGGCCGTATTGTTGGCATTTAAAGCACCTAGTAACAAGTGTAAAGTCTCTCACCGGGCAGGACGACCAGTTTACAAAAACCCTTTCTTGCGTAATTAAGGCCTTACGGATGAATGCCGGAACTTCGATGACGTAATTACAAGAGTCTGCGTCTTTCTTTCCTGACTTGTGGCTTAACTCGACAGATGATAGAAATGACTCTAGTGACATATCTTCCAGTTTGTCGGATAGGTTTTGGTTGTATAGACAATTGAAAACATCATTCTCCTGCATATTCGAGGGCACTCCTATAATAATTATTCTGGGCTTTCGTTTATGAGGTTCGTCCACAGTGAGTCCGGAGGATGTGAGTTGCGTAGATTTTTTCAGTTTTTCAATATCCGCTTTGGTGTCGGTGCTGATGATAACACCGCCATTTCTTGTCATACGCAGACCTCTAACATGAAGCTTCATTTCTTCAGGCCGTATAATTTTTTGGACTAATGATTTAGTCTCCTCACTAGACTTCAACTTATCTGTAGGGTAAATTGCTACAGAGCTAGTTTTGGTGGGCTGAATATATTTTTGAGCACTGTTCTTTACCATGTCCGCAAACGAAACTGGTCCTGCTTGTGGCTTAGAGGTACTGGTCTCCTTGATGCTCTGCTGTAGTTCTTGGAGCTGCTGCTGCAGGTCATTTTTTTCTTTTAAGATTTGGACAGTACTATGTGTTTGGATAGCCTTTTGTTTTAAGGACTGGTACTGAACAGCCATTTGCGCTGTGCCATTTCCTACCTTACGGCATAGATTACTGATCCTCAGCTTTTGTTCAGTATTTAATTTTCCTTCGGACGATATGGCACACACCTCCTGAAGGCACTGCTCTATGGAGCTCAGCCACCCCTGAATTTCGGGCGTGCTTACTATTTCCGGAGGATCATCATCTCGATGACTGCATAGTAGATACGTTTCATATTTGAATGATCATGTTCGGGCATTTTTAAACTTTTAAAAAATTATCTACATCTGTGAGACATGATATTGGGAGGGGTTACTTACCCCTCCCAATATCATGTCCCGACATGTCGACATGGCAATTTTCTAATGATGTGGCATCGGCATTTTTATCGTGGTACAGTCACGCTACCGGCAAAATTTATTGCTAGTAGCATGAATGGGCCGGCTCGTCCGGGGAAGTACCACACACTCACAGAAATCGACGTCTGAGTAGAAGCTTTACCGTTTCTATGCTTCGTTCGGTGAGTGAGAGAGCCGTAGGCCCATCCTTCCCCCTCCCCTTCCCATTTCCTTCCCCCAACTCCTTGAAAGGCTGAAAACGCACCTGTCACACCCTGGTGTTGCAGTTGTCCATGGGCAGCGGTGATCACTTACCATCAGGTGACCTGCTTGCTCGTTTGCCGTCCTATAACATAAAAAAATAGGCATCCCGTACATGGTAGTTTAAATCGAATTTTGCCACACAACAAAATAAGAGAATTAAATAAGGTTTATTATAATTCCAATAAATTAGATTTATTTAGTTTAGGCTATTGCAAGCAGTACAAGCCCCGGGAGACCTTGTAACGAGAAGAACCGACAAGAGCTGTTTTTTACTCTGTTTTATTTCATACAGTTTTCTAATTGAAAAATTACCTCTTAACTGAGATATTTTTAATATTTAATATTATTACATAAAATTAACATTGTTGTTATCAATAGACGGGGTCATGCGGACTCGTGCAACACTAAGAGTAAATTACGCGGGCGAAGCGCGGTGTCCCCTCCCTCGCGCCTCAGCTCGTACCCCGTCATGTCTACCTGTCGCATACAGTAGTAAATATTTTTCATATAAGAATATTTTTACTATGCTTACCTAATAAGGGAGGTTTATGTGAATGCAAAGCACTTGGTATGCTGACAATCAAATGAGAATCTGGCAAGTCCTTCACCTCCCCAACTTTTCCTAGGATGATTCTTTCAAATGGCTGCTTCTTGCAGCCTCCGCTAAAGGCACAAATGGGCTGTATGTCTACTGTCAGCTTCAACCAGTACCATGTAGTTACATATTGGACACCCCAGGAAGGAAATATCAAGTCTTTGACGGCAGTAATATTGCTGGTGGCATTGGTACACCAGACAGCTACCAGGCAGTTTGGAGATAGGAGATCACTCACTGGTATTGACGCTATGTCTTCATTGTACATCATGGAGTAGCTGATAAAAAAAGATTCAATAATTAAAGAAGAAGGGAAAGTTTTTATTGAATGCCATCAATGTTAGAAAAATCAGTCAAGTTTTACTTGACCGATTTTTCTATCATTGATTGATGAGTTTACATAATTTAATAATTTTTCTTTAATCCATAACTAAAATCCTGTAATACGTATTTTTGCATTATATTTGGATTGGTGGTTTCTGAGGTAAGGTAAATAGTAAATTTTTCTTCTATTTGTTGAAAAACTTTAATACTATTCTATACACTAAAATTCTAAAAAAAAAAATATATTTGATATAGTTTCAATAAGTCCTTTCATTTAATAAGTATTGCAAAGCTTTAAAATTTTTCTGATTTCTGAACCCCTAAGTACCCTTAAACTTAAAATGTATGTGTTTTTGTGTCCCACAAATCTATAAGGGTGCCAAATATCAACTTAATTAGTCCAGTTATTGGGATCAAATCGGTTGTAACATCATTTACACGAGAGTGATCATATAAGGTTTCAATTCTGTCAAACATTGTAAAAAAAATAAAAAAAATTGATTTTTTTTTTTTATTTAAATAACATATTTTAACTAAATATTCCATTATGTAACTTAAATCATAAAAAGCTGAATACCTTAATTTATCATTTGCTCCTTTCAATCTTCTTATGTACTTATTCCACCAGGGTGGGTCAGCTATGAGTATGTCATATTTATTGCCTCTCAGCTTGAGGCACTGCTCTTTTATACAACCACAAAAAAACCTGAAAGATGGGCACCAATATATAAAATAAGTTAATAGATTCTTACTGCATGCTCACTTACCACATCCTTACTAATATTATAAATGTGAAAGTGAGTTTCGTTTGTTTGTTTGTTACGCTTTCACGATGTAATTACTGAACCGATAATCATGAAATTTTGCATACAAGTTCTCTGGAGTACGGAGAAGGACATAGGCTACCTTTTATCCCGGTAAAAAGTACTATTTCCGAGGGATCGACATTGACGCAGGTGGAGCCGCGGGCGAAAGCTAATAGACTATATTAGAAGCAGACTAAGTGAATAGGATATAATCTAAGGAATTATTTCAACAAAAATGCAGCTAGCAACCCATCACTAATTAGATTATGTTTTCCATCTATACGCCCACCAATACGCCAAAAGTGGTTTTTGGATCTTTAGGCTTAGTCTCTTTCTACCCGCAAGGGAAATACATAGGTGTGTATACATATAATACATAGATGTGTATTCTCAACGTTGCATCCTCAGCTGCCATGCATCAGAGCCTGGAGTCTGTTACAACTTCATGCTGAAATAAGATTTGGCAAAGTTTTGACAGCTAGTATCTTTCTTCACTCCAACCATCCTTGGCCGCTCTAGAGCTGCAGAAATACCTGTGACAATGAACTACAAGTGTCTTCTAACATTTGCAACTGAACCTAATCTCTCTTATGCAGCAGATAAAGCGGACTAGAGCAGTTAATGTGTGACTAGAGCAGTTAAAGTGGTTAATGAACCACTTCAACATGGAGGCTGTGTCAACTTATACAATACTAGCAGTGCCCGCGACTTAAATCTACATAAAACAATGAAACCTGCTTAGTACATACCTTGACTTCTCAGGTATTAAAAAGTAATAATCTTTTATTTTACATCTCAAAGGAACATCAGAGTTGTTTCCTCCATTCATACCAATATGATCAAACACAGTAGATTCATTCAACTTTTGAGCTAAGTGTCTAACGGTCTGAGTATTTGATATATTATATTTCTTTTTTAGTTTCTCTCCAATACTACAATCAAGGCCCATTAAGAATCTTCTGAATTCTTCTTTTACTCTCAGGGTCTGAAAAAAAAGTTCAAATCAAACAGCAAGTACCTATCTACAAAATTACTGATAAATATAATAAAATACTTTGTAATAAAAAGCTATAATCAGTGAAGTTACTTTATGAAAAGTTGTTAAGTGAAGATTATGAGAGCTACAACTACAACCATCAGTGAAAACAAAGCTGTATACAACGTTTAAACGTGGTTTAAACGAACCTCTTCATGTTTGCTTTCTTCGTGATTCCTTTTTCTATTTACCGCTTTATTTTCAGGACTCAAAATAGAAAATAATTCGGATAATAAAGCTAAACTTGTTACAGTTTTATCTACAATCACGTTTTTATACAAATTCGCTGTATAATTTCTATGATCTAAAAGGGAACTCTTATCTGTTTTATATAGAAAAGACATCTTTAGTCACTGAGTTCGATTCATCTTTCATAATTCGTAGACGTGTAGCCCACATTTACAAAAACTTTAAAAGTATTTTCAAAATCCGATCAAAATATTAACCTATCTTTAATCTTTATGTCAAAATCACTATCAATCAACGTTGACATTGACATTTTATTCAGTCATCATAGCCAATATTTCTTTGCTTTACGTATCGAAGAATTGAGGATAGATAGGTTAATATGCCTTATTTCCTACTAAACGGTGCCGCCCGCGACGTCCGTACTAGCAAGTTAGACAAGAGCATAGAACAATATACTCCCTGTGGACAAAAGATACTACGCCAACATAACATACAAGAAAGGAATGAAACTTGATCGTCGAAGAAATGAAAAAAAGTAACGTCAATGTCACTGTGCTATGCTGTGCAAATTGTCAATGAAGTCAAAATAAGAATAGGTGTCAAAGAAAGCAGATGTGCTGTGTTGTGTGTACGTTTTTAACTACTTTGTTTAACAAGTATTAAAACTCACGATTGATGAATTAATTTAACTATGGATATGGCGTTTTCTTCAGTTTTAAAAATAAGTCAAAGAATGTAAATGTTTAATCTATCAAGTTCAGGCATATACGTAAGAGACTACTGTAATGCAAACAAGTTAATAAAATTTATAAAAAAATCCACATGATACAAGTTCATGGGAAATCTACATAGTTCAAACACTTAAATGGCAGGCTCAAAAGGTAAGAACGTGAACTTATTTCTTGTTAATTTTTATGTATTCTATGTACAATGGTCACCGAAATTTAAGCTAAGAAAATATCAGTCTGAAATTACTTCATAATAGTACATTAGTCTGGTTCTACCAAGGCTTAAGGTTCTAAGGCCATAAAAGATGACCCTCATATTCTATTTGTTCTTTTTAATAGTTAAACAAATGTATAAATGATGCAATTTACGAAGTAAATTGCTGTAAATAAACATATATGTAAAAAAATGACACAAGGCTTATTCCTTGAGACTGTTTCGCATAAATTAATTACCATACGCTTATTTGACAACGATTTAACGTCCTGAGTATGGCTCTTGGTGGGCTCTTGTTTCCTTCTTTGAGAAGCACATAGGTATATAGGCTGGTGAAAAATATTTTTTCCAATTTTGTATGAATAAAATTGTGATAAAATATTTTCTGTTATGCTGTATGCTTTTCGCTGGTCATACAAGAAAGGTACAAGTTTAAGAAATAAATATAAGGGCCAAAAACATTTTCTAGCCAATTTTAAACTGTTTTATTGTCTTTTAAAATGTATTAAATTACCAAGGAACCTAAAAAATATCTTTAAAACTTTATTTAAAAAAGGAAAATGTGCAAAAAGGTTCTATATAAACTTGTGATATTTATGGACATGCCATTCAAGAACCATAATTCATATGTTTATTTAATATATGTTTCTTTGAATATCTTATAAACTGGCATATTTGATTTCACATCTGAAAATTGTTGACATCAGTAATTTACATATGGCTAAGTATAGTGTAGCTTCCATACTGGAATGCAGAAGAAGCAGCAACATACTGCACAGTACAGTAGTAACATGTCACATCAACTCATAATTTTTGTTGACCTTGGTATGTGGGCTGAGTGTACTTTGTCCTCGTTGAAGGAATGAAGATCCTTGAGTAAGAAAGAAGAAAGAGTCCTTGTTGAAAAATGTTCACTGAACAGTAGTTCCATCACTTTTTTATAGTTAATAATGCATTATGATCACTGATTATAATTAGCAGATAACACCCAATTTTAACAATAACAGCACCCTCATAACAAGCAGGTATCATCCATTATATCATTATCCAATTCCTTCAAGTTTAGGTAAATAAACAAACCACTTGTTTGGGCCATTGTTTATAATAACATGAAATATAAATATAGAATATGATGTTTACATAATAAATCAAACCATTGGCTATACATACATACAGGGTGAAATTTAATTCATTAGCAAACATTTAAGGAACGCCTCGGACCACAAATATGAACAACTTTCATTATGGGACCAACTCCGAAATTGCAAAACAAAAATCAGCTGATCCATAGATTTTGGCCAACTTTTGTATGATAGAGCAGATAATTTTTTGATGATGTCGAAGTTGGTCCCATAATAAAAGTTGTTCAGATTCGTAGTCTGAGTCACTCCTTAAACGTTTGCTAATGAATTCAATTTCATCCTGTATATAGTTAATTTATAATAACAGTCAAGAATCCAAAAGTACCTAATCAAAATATAACATTCATACAAAATAATTTACAAAATTGTGCAGAAACTTGTAACAACCTGTATCAAAGTATGATTTATTATGCACTCTCTTATCCACATTGTATGTAGACTTGAACTAATATTTTATACACAAAATGACACCTCACAATACTGGCACAATCAAAGATTCCCATTTTGAAAGAAACCAACTAACAAAACAATTTAAGTACTGTTGCCAACAAGTTTACACCAAACTGGATAAGTTTTGAAAGCATGCAACAATATTTTTGTAGTTGTTCTAATTAATAAAGCAAGTTCATAAAAAAAAATGCCAATGAAGTAATAACAAAATTCCATGTTTGTTCTTGAAATAGTATAAAGTTTCCAAACTATTTATTATTTGTAGTAGCCAATCATAAAATGTGATAAAATTGTCCCATGTGGTATAATTATAATTAAATAATTAACTAATTAATACTTTACCTATAATATAATAATAATATTAAACCTGAATTTTTTGAGGTCCATTCAATTAGATAAAATATATAAAATTAAAATATATAATTCGAAAAAACTATTTAAAATTTTGATATGTTTTATCAAAATTGGTCCATCAACTTTCTTTTTTAAAATTTTATTATAATCATCATCATAATCTAAAGTTATATGTATGTATAATATCACGTCTCTTTGCAGAGTAGACACAGCCCAGGTCTTTAAGACCTAAAACCCACGTTTAGCATTTATATGGGCGTGTAGTGGGAAACGAAATCAAAATATTCATGGGTTGTTAGCCGCATCGCCTACTACCATGATTTTTTATTTTCACCCATTCCCTTGATCGGCTTTTACGATCTGCGCAGGAAGCAAACCATCTAAAGTTATCCATGTCTAAAATACTCATATCAAAACACAAAAGCTTATGAAAATTTTTTGAGATATTAAAGTAATAATTAAATTATATGCATAGTGGAATTTGCTTAGAAGCTCGAAGATAATATTTAGTTTGTTTATCCTTACTATCTTGTGAACATATTATTTTTAGATATAACAGTTACACAGTATACATCTGTTTGTCACATTATTTGCAATGCTTATTAAGATGTTTTTCCAAGGATGATGGACATATGCGCTTCAACAGCCATATGCTAACAAAAATATTTATGTCGAAATAATTTGTGAAAACACGAGTTCTGGCCATTGCATATGCATACCATTATTTTAATGTAATATATACTTGCTTGATAAGTAGGTTGTGAAAGATATAACGTGAAAAATAAGTGTCATAACATGTATATCAGATAGTATTTTCTACATACTATCCTTCTTATCACTTAACGCTGTCGCGTATTGTTTTTTAATAAAAACCGGACAAGTTCTGGTCGGACTTGCGCACTAAGGGTACCGTACCATCCTTATCCTTACTAATATTATAAATGCGAAAGTGAGTTTGTTTGTTTGTTTATTTGTTTGTTTGTTTGTTACGCTTTCACGCCATAACTACTGAACCGATCATCATGAAATTTTGCATACAAGTTCTTTGGAGTACGGAGAAGGACATAGGCTACCTTTTATCCCGGGAAAAGTACTATTCCCGAGGGATCGATATTGACGCGGGCGGAGCCGCGGGCGAAAGCTAGTTATCTATAAAAACAGCTAAGAAATAATGTCAGCTCTATGGGAGCCCCCCTTAAGAATTTATTTATTTATTTTTAAAGTGAATATATAAATAAAGAAACTGAATTTTTCAATCATCTATTATATTTGAATTGATTGAATGAAAGTTAAATTGCGGTTTACGAAAAAAACTTTTTTTAGTTTTATCATTCTCTTATTTTAGAAGTCACAGGGGGGGACATTTTACCACTCTGGAAGTGTCTCTCGCGCAAACTATTATTCAGTTTAGAAAAAATATATATTATAGACCTCAATATAATTTTTGAAGACCTATCCATAGATACCCCACATGTTTTGAAGAAAATGAGTTTCAGTTCTAAGTATGGGGAACCCCCAAAATGCATGGCCCCGGGTGATACCCAGAAATAGTGGCGGCATGGATGGATCTACAGGGTTCTCAAGCTTTGGTATGAGTTCAGAAGGCATGCTAAAATTTTCTGAACTTTATGAATGTTATAAAAAAATGGCAAACGATTTTAAATGTTTATTCAACCAGTAATTAACTGCAAAGTATAATTCTGCGGTGCTGATGTTGTGCTATCTTAGCGTAGGATGCTACCTACTCAAAAACAAAGAGTGATCTGTGAAGACAGTTTTATCTTTGTTAAAACATCAGATATTGCAGTACATATAAAACAGCATATCTGCCTTTATCTGCACCAAGATGAGTAAATAAGCCTATTATTAGATAAG
Organism: Elegia similella; assembly: GCA_947532085.1. NCBI lineage: Eukaryota > Metazoa > Arthropoda > Insecta > Lepidoptera > Pyralidae > Elegia > Elegia similella. The sequence goes on along the minus strand of OX383942.1, from coordinate 17,281,857 downwards.
AATATTTGATAAGAAATTATATACGTTTTATGTAGTAGGGTCTGTGGGGTATGCTGAATTTTATTTAATTAATAGGACTTATCCTTTTTGTAAATAATTTGAAAAGAAATAACAGGTTTCTAGCTAGTTAAATTATAATATCAATTTTTGTAATAAATTAATTCTAATGTTTCTTTTTTCTACTCAAGTAAAGGATATTTTATTAAACATGCATGTGTGGAATTGCTTGCTGGAATTAATATACAAATTAGTTTAGCTCTCTTCAAAAATAAAGAGTCAGGAGTAATTTTGCAAAAATGACAAATTATAAAAGACTAAATATAAGATTAAATCTAATAAAAATCGGGGTTCAACAAAAGCTCGCGAGAGCCAGTGCCTAAATTAAGATCGAATTATTTCGCCATTAGTATAAAAATATTTAAATAAACACATTTCTATGCAGGCTTAATGTACAGGGAATTGTAATCAATAAAAAAATATGTAAATAAATTGTTTTTATAGAGCACCGACTACATAATAATAATGTTCATTGAACGTACGACTGGCGCGTATCATACTCAATTAAATTCAAACAGATAATGTTTACAGAAGTAAACCAACAGTTTCATTGAGGGTGCGATACGACAATTGCACAGTGGAGATCGGCAGCGAATATTGATTAGGGGTTGCCATTGCGCTTGTGTGCGCGCCTCTGGCACCCTTCACCGACACAGTGCGCGGTGCGCGCGCTGTGTGAGTGCGTGCGCTCTGCCCATGTGCCGGCCGCCATCGCAGAGTCCGTGCCATCCGACTGTTATAAACACTCATGATAAAATCGGTAAAGAGTTCCACTCAACTGGCCGCTAATGCAAACCAACCAACTAATCCTGTCGGTGGTGCGGCCAGACCTTTCTACCGGGACCGTTCACGGCGACACAAAAATCAATAAATCTCGTAGTGAAACTTGAACATTGCATTTTATAATCAGAAACAGTGCCTCGTATGTTACGTATCACGTCCAGTGTACTCCAGTAGTGTATTCCCGTTTCAGTGAGACGGAAAGGTTAACAGTACCGATGTTTAATCACAAGTTACCGACTGACTTTCCAATGCAAACCCTCCGTAAGAAAACCAGCCCTTGCAAATGTGAGTTCGAAACGTGTTTAGCTCGGCTAAGCTTTTTCACTTACGATATTTTGTATATCTACTTTATTAATTTTTATACTACGGTTATGCGGTGTTAGATAGCGCTAAGTGTAACTTGACCACGTTATCGCATTAGTTTTGTTATATTTTGCGATTTCTTTTGTAACATGTAACTGCATGGATCGGCTGGCGTTCACCCTACTAACTGTAAGATCAGCTGGCACCGTCTCTATCATTCACGTGCTAGTGCCATGTCATAATTAGTGACCCCCTGGTATTTTGGACAGAGGGTGTGTTGTGGGCCCGTGGCGAATGTGCAGCGGTGGATCGGAGGGGACACTAACTTATTTGTCGGTTTGTACGGAGCATTATGCAGGTGTGTCATTTCCAGCATCTCTTGCGGCAGTTCGGTGAGTATAACGTCTGCGTCAAACTCATTCCATGCTTACTGAGTGTTGTGTCGCATCGCATGCCAACTATAACGTGTATGATAGCTTGCTACTAATCGAAGGTATGTCGTTCCTAGGCACTCGGCGACATCCTATTTTCTCGCCGCATCGTTTCCTCTCACTGAAATTGAGGAAACGATGAATTGTTTCATAACACCGGAGATTGACGTGGGTTTAAATGTTATCAGCAGTTTGAATGTCTGCAATATGATTATAACATTAATCGACTGTTTAGTGACATCGATTAACCCTAAGTATTAATAGTAATTTAACTTATTTATAATTGGGGTGTAATCTAACGAGATCGAAGCACTTTGTAATGTTTTGTAGTGTGTAGAGTTCGATATTTTCTGTCGCATTGTCATTATTCATTTCGTATCAACAATAATCCCAGTGATCGATTGCTAAATCATTACTAGCTGCAGTTAGTTCGTCCACGCAGTGCATTGTTTGCCAGTAAATTCCTAATTCTTTGTTATTGCGTGTACGCAGAAGGTACTGCCAAGAAACATATAACGAAACAAAAGCATATTTATTGAAAAAAGAGGTACAATTGAGTCCATTCTACTCCGAAGAATCTAAATTTAAAAACAGGAAATTTAATTAAACTGGCAATGATGCACCGTAAACAGGGACCGAAATAGGACAACCGCGCTCACTTTTATTTTGCACTCTGTCGTGTTATCGTGTTCATACTGGGGATATTAACATGACACCCAAAAAGGCCGAATTAAAATGTCTTCTTGGAAAAGGTAGGTCAAACTATAGTAGTGAGTGACATATTTAACTGCGTGTTATTAGAAATTTATAGCCTCTAAATAAATTGTGTAGTTTCGCGCAAAATTGTATTTCTGCCAAATTATTTGCTTTTAAATTTAGACCGCTTTGTTTACATACTGAAATATTATGTTCATGTGTAGTTAGTATGATTTAGAAACAAACTGCTTTGCTTGTGACTTTTAAACTTTTTAATGTAGTTTATTTCTTAAGATTTAGATATTATGATATTTTTAAAGTAGCTATAGCAAACAAATAAAACATATTGTTGAGATGAAAAAAGTCAAGATTGAATCCCCGAGAAAATATATAGAAAAAATAAAGCTTTAAAGTAATAGAACTAACCCTTATCAAACATTGCTATAGGCAAAAAGATTTAATAAATAAAAGTAAAATATTCCAAATTCAAATTTTGCCGTAGACAAGAACGAGCCTGGCCGCTTCCTCGGCGAGGGGGTTTCGTTTCGCGCCAAACTGATTGGCGTGCTGGAAGTGCCAGAAGCCCGAGGTGACCGCATGTGCCAGGAGGCGCTGGCGGACCTCAAAATGGCGATTCGAGCTGCCGGCGAGCATAAGCAAAGAATACAAGTCCACGTGGCCATTGATGGACTGCGCTTGCGTGACGACAAAACAGGGGTAAGTCAGAATGCTGTTCATGTTCATTACTGCCGCGTCACGTAGCTCTTTTTTCTGGTCACCTTGGCTACTTCCTACGTTTTTCTATGAAAAGTTGTTATGAAAAATTCTTGCCTTTTCTTATTCTTATCTTTTCTTTTTTCAAAAGCGGCACTAATTGTAGGTAATTTTCAAGAACAGTAGATGGACTATCCATCAATCACTTGAACTTCTTTCTTACCTTATCGCACTTTTTATACCAACATAATTCTTATAGTTATTGAATATTAATTGTGATTGCATTACGCCTCTCTCTAAATCCCGGCTGTTATCGATGAAAAAAGCTATTCTATGAAGGTTTTTCTTTTCATGAGTTTAGTGACTAAGACTTGAGCCGAATTTGTCAATCTGCTGTAGCGTTTCTGACGAAGGTTGGCAGCTAGGTATTAAATTTATTGCCAGAATTTTTGCTACCTGCTCATAACTGTTTCAGCTCCATCCAATTTAAGTTATAGTAAAAAGACCACGAAACTACCTATAAAGACTGTTTTCCGTTGTTTATTTCTTGCGAACACGCGATATTCCACTATACCAGTGCAATGCTCTTTCTAAAAAGTTAGAAAAAGAATAGAAAAATGACTAAATTTTTTAATCAAAACGGATAACATCTGAAACGAGTTGTTTTCATTCATTAAATTCAATAATTAAATTCAGGAAAACAAAAAAAAAATATGCATGTAAATTTTTTTTTTATTTTATTTTATTAGGGAATAACAAACAGTTACATAATGAGCTTAAAAAAACTACGTACAATTATAACACATTTAGATAATTATGTAACCAACAACGTTATTCACAGATTAAATATATACTTATTAAATAAAAGAAGCCACTAGAGATACATATAATAAAAAATAACTATTATCTACATTAGTATAAGGAAGGAGAATAACATAAATAAATTGATACAAGTAACAAATAAACAAGTATGAAAGTTAAATAACAGATAAGCGCTAAAAAGACTTAGTGTCGAGCTCAACAAGCACAATTTTCAGCAATTTTTTATACCTATGTATATTGTCAGCAAACATATCCATTTTTGTCTCAAATAATTTATTATGAGACTCAGCCATACGGCGAATAGGTGAACGTAGGCCTGAGTTAGTACGACAGGAAGCTACCCAAAATAGCGCCTTAGAGCGTACTTCGCGCCTGCCACCTGCTCTTGGGATGACATATGAAAATTTGTTGAGTAGGTTAATGGAGTCAATCTTATTATGTAAAATATTATATAGTACTACAGCTTGAAGATACTTACGCCTAAATTCCAGAGTCAACAAGTTGTACTTTGTAAGTAGAAGGGGATATCCAAGGTAACGCCGATAACATTTAAAATGCATGGTGCGCAAAAATTTTTTTTGGACTTTTTTAATAGCAAGAGTGTATTTCCTATAAAAAGGGTTCCAAACCGACACCGCGTATTCCAATTGAGATCGCACTAGAGTCTTGTATAAATAAAGATAGGTAGTGGGTTTCTTAAAATCAACGGCCGATCTAAGGACAAACCCAAACATTTTAAATGCTTTATTAGTGATTTGCTGTACATGAGTATCGAGACAAAGCTTATCGTCAAGAACTAACCCTAGATCTTTCAAAGAGGTAACTTTATGTAAAGGAGAGTTGCTTAGATGGTAATTGAAATTAATAAGATTAACATTTTTAGTAAACCGCATAAAGTTGCATTTAGGTAGACTGAGGTGTAATTTATTCACGGTACAGTAGGTTGTTAGCCGGTCCAAATCTTGTTGAAAAGCAATACAGTCATCGATAGATTCAATAGATTTATAAAACTTTAGATCGTCTGCATACATTAAATATTTCGAGTTCCGGAAACAAGTCTTTATATCATTGATGTAAAATGTTAATAATATAGCCCACTTTCGAGTTTAAACAAAAAAATGTGTTCAACTGAAAATCATAGTCATTAGGAACAAAATGACAAGCGGAAAAACGACAATTTCATTAGTAAAGATCCGTTATTTTGAGTTGTCATGGGGCTCAAAAGAACATAAAGACATTATTAACGAGCTATAAAATTCTATAATTGCCAAGTAAATAATCAAGATCAAGCTTGATGTCCCCGACCGCGTAAATGTATTATATGCATATTTTTAAACAGATATACAACAACCACTTTTAGTTCTAGCGAAGTTTCTACTCTTATCTGTGTTACATAGAGTTAAAAATAGGATAGTTTTTTTTTTTTAATTTTAGATACTTCATGTAAGATGTAAGTTATTATAATTGCGAATTAACATATTTTTTACTTATTCCCATAGGATTCCTTATACCACCATCCTGTGCACAAGATATCGTTCATCGCGCAGGACATGACGGACTCGCGCGCGTTCGGATACATATTCGGCTCGCCTGACACTGGACACCGCTTCTTCGGCATCAAGACTGACAAGGCTGCTAGTCAAGTAAGTCACCTTTGATACTTTTTGCCCACGTTTACACTTTCGGAAGGCATTCAAGATCATTATAGGTAAACTCCCGCATGAGATCTATGGGGGAGGGGGGTGCCTGAAAAACAGTGTTGCCACTACGTAGGTACATACGTGGTGAGGTAACACAAGCTGAAGCATTCCTTTACCATTTATTTTTAGAAGATTGCAATTTTTATGTTTACTGTAAGGCGTAAGCAAATTTGGCAATCAATGACGTTTTTATTTTTATTTTTTATTTTTTTAATATGTATGTCCAAACCTGCCAAGAATAGCGTTGTATGGGGTTTTGACCTGAAAAATATTTTTCGCCATTTTGTGTAATAAACTATTGAAATAATGACATTAGGTTCCGACATATTGACATAAAAAATAAAACGGCAACGGGAATATTTTTGCCACCAACCTACAAAAGAAAATTGGTGGGAAAAAGATTCGAGATTCCCATTCTCTATGGAGTTTCCTTAAAAAGATTTAAAAATCGATTAACCTATGCTATTAATCTGTTAACAACAGAACGTATATGGGTTTTATATATTTTTAACGAAAGGTCAAACGATTTATTATTATTATAAATAAAGATACTAGATTATATTTTTGATCGGGGAAGTGACATTTACACGACGACATAACTAATATAAATTTGAAAAGTTGTATGGATGGACGTTTGTATCAGTCGATGGTTGTTACGACGGTTTGTGATAAATTTTACAATTATTTATATAATTGAAAATTCCATCAGAGAAATACATTTAAAAAAATCACAATATTTCTTTCTGAACTCTTTGCCAATAAACATGGGGAATGGAATGAAGCCTAAACTAAGTAGAACCTGTATTTCAGGCCGCCAGCTCTCCCAACCGCAGTATACCTAATTATCAATTAGGAGAGTCCATTTTCAAGGCGAGTCCGAAACTAAAGTCGGCAATCCCGACAAAATAGTACGTGAAACACCCGTTTTGTATCGATACACATTTAGCATCGCGTCTGTATCGCTGCACACACGCGTCTGTTACGCGTGCTACGCGCGTTTGAATATTATATGAGCGACTGACTCGCATGCGTATCGCGTCTGTATCGCTACAAATGCTCGTCGACGGCGCACTTTAAAAACGTGGTGTGCACAGGCACTAAGAATTGCGTGTTTAAGAAAATAAAAGATTAACCTGAAAAACAGTTTAGTCTCGTTTCTTACGCATTGAATCGATTTCGATCCAAGATCATCACTCATTGTGTTTCAAAATGATGACCACGACCGCTCCAGTCTGGCAAGGGTGTACCGACTAACAAGAAGACATAATTATTTATTTTTTCAGTAAAATATTTTTTTTTCTAACTTTGCGTTGACAAGCTAAGTCGATAAATTACCTATATATCGTAAAAAAGGGGCTTCCGTCCGACGCTATCCGGTTTCAAGGATTGGATATCTGAGATAACTAATTTGATAGGGTTTCACGAAGAGAAAACTATTGTGCGGCACGAAAGGTTGCATTTCTCAATCAGCATGTAAGAATGTTCGTTACATGATATTTTTTTTTGTGGATTCCGTTCTGGTAATAATTTAAAAGTGGCAGAATACCTGTGACTAAGATAAGACTCGCAAGTTCTACAGCTTACAAAGCCACTAGTAGTATAAGCTGTTTTATTAATTTTATAAGCCTTACTATATCTAGAGAATGTTCATACATTGATTGCTTCATAGAGCGTACAATGAAACCGTATCGCATAAAACGCTATGCAAGACAACACTTCAATAGGGTGTGCCATAGACTAATAAAATCCATTAACCCACTCTGAAGTGATGTTGCTTGTTATATCTATGCGATGTTTAGAAGCACCTTTAACCGAATAAGACTTTTGAATACTAAACGTTTCGACTGCTTGTAGGCAATTTAAATATAACAAGTGTATTATTTAAATGGCAGCGAGAAGAGTAAAGCTGTAGTGGGGTTATATTTCTAACTAAGTTTTTCCCGCGGATCCGCCCGCATTCGTGGCGATCCTTCGGGAACAGTAGAATTTCCCAAAAGGAAAGATACCCTATGTCCTTCCCCGGGCCTCAAACCACCTCCATTCATTCAATTTGGTTCAATTGTTGAAGCGTCAAAAGAAGACAGACTGGCAGAGTTACTTTCGCATTTATAATATTAGTATGGAAGTATGGATTAAACAGGTTTTTCATTAATTAGTACGAACTAAAACAAATCTTAGATTTTTCCTTATTATACATTTCAATCAAACTACGCATTCTCGTAGCTGGCCTTGGTTTTGGTCCAATCTAAAACGAACAATATTAAATTGGGTTTACCTCTCTCTGTCATTAAAAATTTGGCAAAGAGATACAATACAATCATTCTTTATTGCACCATAAAGAATAAATACAAAAATCTGCTACAAAGGCGGACTTATTTAATATATTTATTTAACTTAGAGATCCTTGTCAAGCCAAAAAATAAGCCAAATACACCTTGTATTTGGCTTAATTTTTGGCTGACTACCAAAAAGGGATTCACAATGATGACTTCACATTAAGTTCCCAAATAGGACCGCTTGTTTATTAGCATAGACTGTATTAGGGTGTACTTAAAATTTAAGTAAAAAAATGTTAAAACAAGTTGCAATAAATATACAGAGTTCCAGTTTTCCTTGCGCGCTACGCACGGTAAGCTGAGGCCAACGGCTGTTATTGTTGGAAAGCATCGTTAAACTGTGTCCGATGCCAGTCGTTAGCTTAGTCAAATGACTGAAGAATGCTTTGTCACCAGTTTGTTTTTCGTGTTTTAGTGGCTAACACTGGTGTCAGATTTTTCAAGTTACCAAAAGGCATCTGAGCTTAACGACTGCCATTAATGATGACAGCAGGGACCAGCGGCTTAAAGTACCTTCCGAAGCACGGAGGAGCTTGAGATACTTTTATGCCACTTGCACGTCGTTGAAATGTGTCCGATGCCAGTCGTTAGCTTAGTCATATGACTTATGGATGTTTTGTCACCAGTTTGTTTTTCGTGTGTGTAAGTGGCCAACATTGGTAACAGATTTTTCAAGTACCTAAAGGCATCTGAGCTCAACGACTACAATTAATGATGACAAACTGGACCAGCGGCTTACAGTGCCTTCCGAAGCACGGAGGAGCTTGAGATACTTTTATGCCACTTGCACCCATCCCAATAGGGACCGCACCAGGGGTTGCTTAATATACATAAGCGCTAATAATGCTCACACCCATTGGGCTCCTCGTTTGGCGTTTTTTCAACGGGCACCAATGTTGGCCAGTAACTCATTAAATAAGAAGATTTCTAAGTATTGCCACAGAATGAGAAATAGTACTTTACGTACAGAAGTCGCACTCTGCAAAGGTCAAAGTAATATCAACTCAATGTAGTTAGCGATACGATGTAATTTAGCTCGCGTCAGGACGCGGCACTTTAGATACCTCAAGCCAATTTTATACTTATAGCACTGAACATACGATTCATAATTCGTTTAGTCGGTGAACACATATGACCAGACGCGCGTCGTTCCTACCGGATTTGTTCGGATTTCACCTTCGAAGGTGTCGCCACGAGTAGGTATATTTTCGATACCGACACGGGGAGTGACACAGGCGTGGTATTGCCTGAGGGCCTGAGATTACTCACAATCACAACCACACACATGAATTCAAACCCACAACCAGTACGTAGTATAAAACAAAGTCGCTTTCCGCTGTCTGTCTGTCCCTATGTATGCTTAAATCTTCAAAACTTCGCAACGGATTTTGATGCGATTTTTTTATAGATAGAGTGATTCAAGAGGAATGTTTATATGTATCTTCATTGTACCCGTGCGAAGCGTGGGCTGGTCGCTAAGTATATTATAAAAGTACACTTCCAAATATTTCACATGTAATGTTTATTTGACCATTTCAGGTAGTGATAGCGATGAGGGATCTGTTCCAAGTGGTGTTTGAGCTCAAGAAGAAGGAGGTGGAAATGGCCAAGCAGCAATTGGAAGGGAAGACGGTCACGAGTAGCCTCGTGAGGCACACAGCCAGTGCCGCTGTTGAACCTAAAGCCAAGGTAAGAATAAGCTGCCTCATGCTGCCCTGACCTATGAACCTTACCGGTTTTTGACGTCATAATGTCTTATAAATTGATGAATACCGGCTGCATGTCTGAAAAAATGTCACGTTCCGTTATAGTTATTGTTATTATCTATCACACATCTCTTTCTCTTCCATCGTTATCGCGTAAAATTCTCGACCGTAAACCTACTTAATAGAATTTTTTTTTTTTTAAATTGTGTTTGATGGTATTTGGCGGAGCATGTCGATAGAATGCATCGCGAGAGATGGACTAGAATAGCAACAGAGTTGGTTACTTGAAGATGGTTGTCGTCGCCGAGGTAGGCCGAGAAAGCGCTGAAAAGACTGATTGAGCTGAACACCAGACTAGGTCAAGTGGAGAGACGAGAGAGGCCTTTGCCCAGCTGTGGGACAAAATAGGTTTTAAAAAAAAATATGATCACTATGCGACCTAGCACGATCAGGTACACTATTATTAGCCTTCTCAACCAATTTAGTAAATGTATAAGTACTTGGAACATGACTAGAAGTGAGCCTATTAGATGAATGGTGTCATTGGTGCCTCACCGGGTGTAAGTTATAATCATTACAGCCGCAAAATGTACACTGCTGCACAAGGGTCAATCCCTAGGATTTTTCGTTCCGTGGGAAGATATTGCGATATACTCACCACGCTTAGCAGGTGTGTTGGCGAGCGCAGTTTCTTTGGTGCTTCTGATGCTGCTGCCCATCGCAAGCATTGTAAAGCTGCGGACGGATAGGAATTTGTTAGGTATGGGAAAGGAACGAAAGGTATTGTAATACTACTCACTCGGATGAATGGGGGAAAAGCAAGTAGCAGCTCGGGAGGCTAGTCGCGTGTACCCGATTCAATAGCTGCAACCATCGGCCAGGCATTTGAGGATGACACCCCTGATCACAAGTAAATATATCCGATATTTTTTTACATAGAAAAATGTTTATACATTTAAAGGCTCCTTAGTCATAAGTGCAGTCATAGCTCTCTACTTCTGGTTACTAGCTGATCTTCCATACTGGTCTGGGAGAAAAGAAAAACATAGAATATACCAGCTGCTTCTCTTCCCGCACAGACCGTAAATGTCGGCCGAGGGAATTGGCGAAAATCTAAGGAATCATGTTAATAGGCGATGCGGCAAGCAACCCTATCACTATTTTGATTCCATTTTCAATTTATACGCCCACTAATACGCTAAACGTGGTCTTTGGTTCTTATGGCCTGAGGCTCTGTCTACCCCGAAAGGGATACAGACGTCATAGTATGTATGTATAGTAACCAAACCAATCTGGTAAAGAACTAGGTACTTATTTCTAAAACGTTGCATTTAGTAATACCCTTATTAAATGCAACGTTTTAGAAATAATACCTAGTTCATAACTCGTCCTTATCCTCACTAATATTATATACGCGAAAGTTTGTGAGTATATATGGATGTTTGTTACTCTTTCACGCTTAAACGGCTGAACGGATTTTGACGAAATTTTGCAACCAGATAGGTTATTACCTAGAACACATACAACCTTTCATCCCGGACAAAAGTACTATTCGGCATTAACGTGACCGGAGCCGCGGTCGACATTTAGTTAAAAATGATCTGTCAAGCATAAATTGTATTGTGAGTAAAACGCACATCACGATTTCCAATAGTATGTTTGTGCTATGGCCGCACGCGTCAAAACATCAAACATGTAATGTCAACAACATAGCGTACATAGCTCATTGCGCGGCATTGCCAGTCCTGACCAATATTTCAGATACGCGCTATACGGGAAATGTTTTTCTAACAAAATCTGTTAAGTGACATTGTTTCTTCTTGTGTCTTCTTTTATTCTGGACAAACATTCGACTACGAAAACGGGAAATATGTCGAACACACGTCTCATACGGACGAAAGCTGTTAGGTTGAAGAAAAAAGTGAGTTTTTCGAGAATATTGCTTTGATAGGGTATCCTAACCTTTTTCGTCGAGCCCTTAAATTATTAATAATATTTGACTCCTTTTTAGGGTTCCGTACCCAAAGGGTAAACGGCATCCTATTAATATCGCTTCGCTGTCCGTCTGTCACCAAGCTGTATCTCATGAACCATGATAGTTAGACAGTTGAAATGTTTACAGATGATGTATTTCTGTTTCCGCTATAACAACAAATACTAAAAAATATAATAAATATTTAAGGGGGCTCCCATACAACAAACATGATTTTTTTTTGCTTGTTTTTGCTTGATATTGAAAACGGCAACAAGTAAACGCTTGGAATATTTACAGAATATTAAGTTATATAATTCACTTTAAAAATTCTTAATTAAATAAAAATAAAATTAATATTGAACGGGGGCTCCCATATAACAGACATATTTTTTTTTTTGCCGTTTTTATAGATTATGGTACGGAACCCTTCGTGCGCGAGTCCGACTCGCACTTGACCGGTTTTTTAAATAGGAGCAAGTATTCGAAAAACAAGCGGGGCATCATTGTAATTAACAAGGAATCGTTTGATCCCAAATAAATCAATGTCAAGACCATTCCTATCCCTTTCCGGCTCCGAATAGCTAGAGGAATTGCACATTCCGATCCCATCGCACTCGCCACCGGAACAAAGTGCGTCGAGTAGGATTAGCTCCGATTACTGGTGGTTACGGACGGACATCGGAGGCTTAGTAATAGCGTTCCTTTAAGCACCCTTTGGGTACGTAAATCCTAAAAATGATAAGAATATCTGATCAAGGTACGATTGAGGCCACATTGATAAATCCAAACAAACAACCTTGCACGGCCGTGAACTCCTTACTTACTGGAGTACAACATTTCACACTTTCACGGTCATTATACGTGCCGAACACTGACTTTTACTTAGAAATTTTAAATAACGTTACGTTTTAATACCAAATTATTACTAACTTAAATTGTTTTTAAATAGCATTACAATGCTCAGTATCAGTATATTATTCATTATTATCGACTAGCTCCGTGGCGCAGCGGTCAACACGCCAGCCTGCGACACGGAGTGACCGGGTTCGATCCCCGGCCAGGTCAAGATGGAAAATGATCTTTTTCAAATTGGCCTGGGTCTTGGATGTGTATCTATATATGTATTTGTTATAAAATATAGTATCGTTGAGTTAGTATCCCATAAGAACACAAGTCTCGTACTTACTTTGGGGCTAGCTCAATCTGTGTGATTTGTCCGTATATATTTATTTATTTATTATTAAAATCCTAACTAATATTATAAATGCGAAAGTGAGTTTGTTTGTTTGTTTGTTTGTTACGCTTTCACGTCGTAACTACTGAACCGATCATCATGAAATTTTGTATACACGTTATCTGGGGTACGGAGAAGGACATAGGCTACCTTATATCCCGGGAAAAAGTACTGTTCCCGAGGGATCGACATAGACGCGGGCGGAGCCGCGGGCGAAAGCTAGTTGAAAATATTTGTGATAGAAAAGAACTCGGCCACATGTAGGATCGACATTGACGCGGGCGGAGCCGCGGGCGAAAGCTAGTTGAATATATTTGTGATGGAAAAGAACTCGGCCACAGGTAGGATTCGAACCCACGTCCCTTAGGTTTGCGCCTTACTGCACGCACGAAAAAATCACACGTTCCGTGTGCGAGAGCGCTGAACAAGCGATAGAGATGCATGATCGGCCTAAACGTTCGGTTGGCGCATATATATATAGATATATAATATATATATATTGTTTTTGAGTTAATCCATTATAAATATAAAAACAATCGATACTTTTCTCTTGATAATATTAGTATGCATTAAACAACACTTCCTTTTTTACAGATCATTACGTCAACGGGCGAGAGCAGTTCCTCGGCGTCAAAATCAGCAGACGCAGGGGCAGAAGGTGGCGTCGCTGAGCTGGTGGACTTGGAGCAAGAGCTTAGTTCATTAAGACGGGGCCTGACGCAAGTGGAGGGCCTCACGCCGTCCACTGACCCGTTTGGAGACTCCTTCATTATGCCCTCTAGTCAGGTAGGATACTCTTAAATAAATCTTTTTTAGCTCAGTTGGCAGAACGTAGGTCGTACATAGACCTACGTCGCTGGTTCAAACCAAGCCCATATGGAATTTTTTCACCATTTCTTAATTTAAGAAGAGTTATCTTTTTCGGATATATCAACTCTCCGTGTGCAAGCGAGGGCGCGGAACAAGCGATAAAGAAGCATGATAGGTTTAAGCGTTTAATTTGTGACGTATCTATCTCTCTCCACCGTTATCACGTAAAACTATCGTCAGTAAACCGACTTTACAGACAACCATATTTTTTATTTATAAGCCAGTTCGAATTTTAAATAAAACTATTGAAAATGGCCTTTCAAATCGGTTTACCTAATGCGTTTACGCATTAGGTAAACCGATTTGAAAGGCCCTTAGGCATTAGGGACTGATTCGTGTTTTGCCTAAATGTCACATGTGGTAGCATTATTTTGTAGCAAACCTTTCGTTCCATTGTTAACTTACGATACGACAAAGAGATTGATAGTAATTTTGTTAGCCACTAAAACATGACAGATATGGCTTTTACACTTTGCTGGTGGTTAGTTAACCAGTTTTTGTTTTGTTTTTTCGTGTGTGTAGGTGGCCAGCACTGGTGTCAGATTTAACAAGCTGCCTAAAGGCATTAGACATAGCTTATCGACAGCCGGGACCAGCGGCTTGACGTGTCTTCCAAAGCACGGAATTTAGCCAGTAGTACAGCAATGCCGATTTTTCGAATTTCCAAGCAAGTTTGAGAAAACAGTCTTATCTGATATGTGTCCTCTCAGAAAGGCCTCCTGCCCCCTCCCCCGCCGGGGTCTTCAGGCCGCGGGCGCAGCACCCCCGCAGCTCGCGCGGCGCTATCGCCAGGCAAGGCTTCGGCCAGTTCACTCACGTCCGCCACAACAGCCGCACTGCCCTTCGACCTCACCACCGCAGCCGACTTCGAACCCCTGTCCTCGACGATAGTGGACAACTTGGTGGATCCGCCGGTGTGTAGCGTTTGGGTGCTCTTATTTTTGTATAGCAAGGGAGAGACACACGAATTTAGATAGTATAATATTGATTATAAGGAATTTATATTGCCATAAATATTCAAAGTCAAACTCAAGTTTTTTTTTCATCGTAAGACATTTTAGATATAATTTAGTGAAAGTTAACTTTCATTACACATTATTATTTACAATATTATTGTTTTTGACGTCAATAATCGACGGTCCCGGGTGACTTGCACCCAGGATAGGTTCTTCTGGCAACGTAGCTTTCGGCCCATAAGGCAAAAGATGAGAGTTGCTGCTCTCCAAAGGCTTTTGCCATTGTTTCTCAGATTGGCCCTTCAGGCTTGCATGCACGTATACGCGGCCCATCAGGCAATATGAAAGTTTGCTGTCTCTCCAAGCCTTGCGCACACTGGGGGCCCTTTGGTGATGTTGTCTATAAAGGTTGAGGACACTCTGCCCTCGCCTCAAACGCCCGGTGAAGTAGTGAAAGCCCACTTGGAGCTAGCTACATAGTCAATTAAAAAAAAAAAACGCTTCCAAAGCGGAGTGCAGCAAGAAACTGCACAGCGCATTTTCTCCGCATGACGTCAATTTACAATCTACGACATACTTTGTACTAAATGTGTGGACTTCAGCTTACATTGTCATATTATTATATAAAATTCAATTAATAATATGAAATAATAGTGTTCAAAACATGTTTATTATAATTATTAAGTTAATAACAAACAAAATATGTACAAATTGTACCCATTCATGTTATTTTTATATTAATATCACGATGAATGAAAAACAATATATTATGACCAGGAACCAAGAAAACCAAGTCTGCAGTCCCGATAGGAGCGTATATACCATATAAACCCTTAAAATATTTAAAAACTACAACCAATCCACTTACCCTGTATACACATGTGTATCGTTTTGTCGAGATACACGCTGGTGGTTATATACAAATTCGAATTTACAATAATAAAAAGTTCGTATGTTTCTCGCCTTGAATATTATATGTGCATGGTGTGTATTACAATGTTTATTCTGTGTACCTTTAGCCACGAGACGATATATGCATCTTACCTCGCACACCCGTTAACCAGAAATAGTTTAGAAAATTGTTGATTCTTTTAGACGTTCTAGCACCATTTCTGAAAAATATTTAGGGTCCTTAATATGTCTTCAGAAGCGCTCTCGGCTACAGTGCAGGTTGAAACAGTTGACGAGAAACATTAACTCCTTATTATTAATCGGCGAAATTCGTCAATATTCGGGGTCCTACTTTTGGATTTCAAAAGAATTGGCGCAGACGTAAAAATTTTAGAGAAAAATGGAGGTCAGGTTACTTCACAGATAAGAGCCTGGCTCTTTCACGAGAAGAATAAAAAGACTAGACTGGCATTTTTCCTAACCAAAGGACTTTTGCAAACTACTTTCTTAAACAATGTATTGCCGTGGACAGTTCAAACGAAAATGGTAGCACACTTGCCAAAGCGATATAATTTTCTTAACTTTATAGCCGAACTGTATCCCACACACAATCTACAGAGCACCTTGGGTCCTTTATTGAGAGATTATTGTTGTTTTGCTATGTCGAGGATATAAATCTACTGGATAGACGGAGAAATGACATAGTATCCCATAATCGACACTACTTAAGCATGATTCACAATTCCCTTTACCGCTTTCTTTTTTCATATAGCCTTACAATCGTGTTTGTTTTAACAATTTTCTTTATTCGAGTAAAGAAAATTGAAATTTCACGTAGGATTATTTGTATGTTTATAATTTCTCTGAAACGCCTGAAGATTAAATCCTTCAGAACATCCATAATTAAAAAACGAAAGATTCCTTATCTTTTGTCGCTCAGTGGTACCGCATGTGCCTTGGAATCACAGGGTCTCGGATTCGATCCCGGCCAGGTCATGATGGGATGATCTTTTTTAGATTGGCCTGATTCTTGGATGTATATCTATATAAGTATCTATTATAAAATATAGTATCGTTGAGTTCGTATCCTACGACACAAGGTCACCACCCACTGCGGGGCTAACTCAGTCTATGATATATGTCAGTATGCTTTTATTAATACACTTTCTTCATTGTTTTGATCTTTAGTCGTTTCACAGTGAAATACTAATTTCAGTTGGCCAGAGAACCTTTGCGTTTTTGATCTTAATAACTATATCCCTCTTAATTTCCACAATGCTGTTTCCAACAGTCTTTTCTTACTCTTTCGATAACATTTGTACTTGTTTTATCTTGTCTTTATTTTGAATAACAAACGCGTAGATTCACTGGCCGAACTGTAATGTATGCCGCAAGCTGGCCCACGAAAGCAAACTAGAGCGATCCCTGTGGCGTCTGGCCGTCCCTCGATGTTGCGACTCTTCTCGGCTTGTAGCGCACTATCAACTTTATGTTACTCATTTACTCTAGGAGGAGCTCTGATAACATGCAAGTCAATGTACAACGTGCCAGGTCAATAACTGAAAAATATGTTGACTTCCGGATTACCGTGCATGAAATTCCACTTCAAAAGCCATACGGAGAGTTATCTCATTCTGTAGACGGATTTGAATAGAAGTTTTCACTAGACATTATAGTTTGTAGTACGAAATTGATTATTCGGACTAGACTATGTAATATAAAATATTTCTAGTTTTCACACTAAAGACCAAATAAGATGTCTAAGATTACCATTAATTCAAAATATTTTATGAAAGTCTAACTCTACAATAACTAATTATCATTACCTTCTTTATTTAAAAATTTAAAAATCATCTTTCTTAAAGATTGACTGCATTGTCAAGATTTTATTTTTATGCCAGAACAGAACTCGTCCTATAGTAAACAAGTTCTTCAATGTTTGAGCTTCCTATGCATGACTAAAAGTTGATCGTGAGTTTCCCATAAGACTAAATCACTAGCAGACATGACACGTGCCTTTGTGAATGCCGGCAACCCAATGCAGTTTGCAGAATCTGAATATTTCTTTCAGAACAGTTACAGGAGCATGCTAACTTTATAAATGCCAGTATTACGGCTTTATAAGTTAACATATATAATAGTTCTTTTTACTACTAGAAAAGGCGAAGCGAGAATTGAAATGCCGCCGTTTCAATCCAGTGTTGATAATTAAAATAAGTAAATGCAGCAGCAATATGATTGAATATATTGACGTTTATTTCACCTCAGATACGTGGTGAGACATTATCTTTAATCGCTTTGCCGGTGGATAAACTACTTGAATAAAAAACAAATGTAGCTAATTTAGGTATAAAATGTACCACGTTGTGTTGTATCGTGTCGTGTCCTGTCTGCTCGCTGGTGTCGCCGGAGTATTTAGTCTCATGGAGCGTCCCTGTGGCTGTTACAGGTGAGCCAGCCCGCGGCCGCGGCGCCGTCGCTCGGTTACGACGTATTCACCGAACTAGACCCCCTCGGCACCGGCCGGAGTAAACCATACGTTGACAAAAAACTCTTCTTTCAGGAGCTCAAAAATCCGCCAAAGAAAGTGCTCAAAGACCTCGTTCCGCCGACACAGTCGCTCGTGTCGGACGTACCTTTGCCGGGGGTGGGCGGCGCGGGGGAATTGCCCGACTACGGGTCCGCCACGACTATGACGTCACTCACGAGGCATTCGGGCGGCTCGGTGACCGTGGCCAAACCTCTTTTCTCTGGGAACTTGTTCGCGGCGGATCCGTTCGCAGAGACCGATCCGTTCGACAACACCGATCCGTTTGATTCGTTCAAGGACGATCCGTTCACGACCATGCAGGAGTTCCCGCGGGTCTCCAGGGCGGACGATATAAAGAGCCGGTTCGGTAGGGAGGTGACTGATAAGACTGAGAGTGCTGAGAAGAATGTGTTCAATGGCCCGCTGCAGGTGACGCTGCCGCCGGAGCCCGTGCCCAAGTCGCCCAGACTACAGAGACAGGTGAATAGCCTCACAGATGTTTTATTACATTTACATTATATTTCTTTTAATTGAACAAGTTCGCCATCGTGCAATCTTAAGCGTGTTATTGAGCACCAATCTATTACTATTTTCTTTTACAATCGTACGACGTTACATAAAATTTTTACTGACATTTTAGGTTTATAAGACCTTAAATAATTCTATCTTTGAACGGCATTTTTATAAACGAATTCACAACAAAATCTGGTTAAAAGCTTTAGTAACGAGAAAATTTGGGTAATATTGCATTTCAGAGCACGGATATCAGCATCACTTCCACGGCTCGTCCTCGTGCGTCTGGTCTAGGCACAGGAGGAGGATCCCCTCCCCCTCCCCTGCCTCCCAAGAAGCCCGCGGATGTGATCGCCGTCCGTCCCCCGCCCCGTCCCCCGCATGACCATGACGATCCCCCGGACTTGAGCACCGCTTGCGGCTTTAGCAGTGGTGTCGCCGGGCTCAGCTCTGGACTGGGACCGAGTTCGCCAGCGACAGTGCCAGGCCCGCCCCTGCCAAGACCCGCCCGGAAAAAAGAACCGTTGGTCAGTACATTTTCGGATTCTCACTAGTTCCATCGCAAAATAGTTCCATGGAACTAGTTAAATTTTTTTTCTCAGTAGTTCCATTGACATTATCAAGTCAAAGAAAGTTGTTTAGTATTTCTGCCGTATCGATCTCGGACAAATATATGTACTTGTATTTCTATACGTAGGCGGATCGCAGCACCAAACCTCGTTTATCGTCGGCGTCGGCATCGGCAGCTACTAACAGTAGTGAAGAAGAATATCTCACCCCCGCGCCACCCCCTCTGCCCGCTGCGCGGCGTTTTGATATTACGCTGAGCCAACTTCTCACTTGCACCATGGACGAGTTAGCTGCCAGGTAAAAACGAGCTATAGATTGCCTATGTTCTAACGACTGCGCCACATTAACTAGAGGTATAATGAAATGGCGCAGCAACAACGATACGAAACAGTTAAAAATACCGTGTATACCCAAAAGTTTTCAGATATACCAGTTATAAAAGCACATTTTATGGGCGATACCAATACGCTTCACAGAAAATGCAAGTGAACACGTTACAGATAAGTAATTTGTACGAGACGCGTAACAAGATTGTTCGGCAGCCATCCTTACTAATATTATAAATGCGAAACTTTTTTTGTTTTGTTTTAACAACGAACTTACTTTTGCATTTATAATATTAAACGCCGTAACTACTGAACCGATCATGCATACAAGTTCTCTGGAGTACGGAGAAGGACATAGGCTACCTTTCATCCCGGAAAAAAGTACTGTTCCCGAGGAAACGACGTTGACGCGATCAAAGCTAAAATTTAATATTGCATTTAACGTAATGGCCTTACGTAAAAGTTGATTTAAATTTAGTGAATTATCCGTATAGATAAAGTGTCACATATTGTCTTTTTAGGCAGATTTTGATGTAAATTGATGCCATTTTTCGAAATTTAAATCCCGTTGTTCCAGCTACGATCTACCTCTTACCATATCTTTTGACACACCAGAAAATGTTAACCGACTTAAGTGTTTTATTCAACAGGTTACGGGTTCCTGCAGCAACACTGTCTTCGATGACACTACCTCAGCTCACCGAGTACCTAAGATCTTATCTAGCAGCCGATAACGACAGAGCGGTAATTTTAACAGTTTATATCTTAACTCTTCGAGGGGCACTAGACGGTTATAGCCGTTATAACAATAAATAATAATAAATAAATAAATATATATGGACAAATCACACAGATTGCTAGCCAAAGTAAGTTCGAGACTTGTGTTATGGGATAGTAACTCAACGATACTTTATTTTATAACAAATACAATATATAATTTTCCATCTTGACTTGGCCGGGAATCGAACCCGTCGTGTCGCAGGTTGGCGTGTTGACCGTTGCGCCACGGAGCTAGCCATAAAACTTATATTGTGTCTCGTAATGTACTGTCCAACAAAGTGAGAAATAAAACCAAAGAAAATATAATATTTTTTTTACCGTTTTCTGTTTTCCAGCATATCAACGTAGATCCTTCATTCCGAACCGAGAAAGATAAACCAACTCCAATTCAATCAACTATTACGATACCAGAGAAACCTGCGCCCTCAGCGCCGCCTATCTCAGACTTTAAACCTCAGTTCGAAGACAACTTCGCTCCTACCACCGAACCCGATACTTTCGTGGCCAATTTCGACGATTTCGATAAGAAAGCGAATACCTCGTACGATCGATATGCGGCATTTAGAGAAATACAAGAACAGGAACTTATAGCTAAATCAATATTAGAATCTGACCCAGTACCTGAAACTGAATCGAAACAGGACTCCGATGAAAAGGAAGAACTCTCAGCTATCAACGATATAATGCGAGCAAACGAACAGAAAGTGATAGAGGCGAAGGAAACGTCTAAAAGTCCACTAAAATCTCTAGACGAACTAACTTTAGACTCATTTAATATGTTTAGGAATTCGGTTAGTCCAAAACCGTCGCAAATAGACGCTAAGATAGAAGATATAAAGTCTGTTATGAAGACTTTACAGATAGAAAAGTGTAGGAGGAGCGTCTCACCTAGGGACAATGGTAACGTGGAGTCAAAACAGGAGGATACTAGTGATGTACCGCAACACAATTCTGTGCAACGCAACAACGATAGGTACGCAGCGTTACGAGAAATAACGATAACCGAGCCTTCTCAGGACGAGTTCGAATCATTGCCACCAGAAGTTCCTAAAGAGCGAAAGAAGTCTGACGAAAAATCGGATGGTTTTGATAATTCAGATTTCTTTGACTGTATAGATAATAGTTCGCTTTCGTTCTCGCACGTCGAGGACGCGTTTAGAAAGAGTCCGATGATAGTGAAAGACAGGGAAGAAGAGAAGAAGGTCGAGGTGGAAAAGAAGGTGGAAGTGGCTCATGCCGAGCTGGCGCCGGTCAGGAAGCTGCAGCCGCCCGCCCGGCTGTCTACGGAGTCCATCAGCGACGTGGCCAGCGGCTCCTCGCCGGACACTAAAGGTAATAAAAAGTTGAAATTTTCTATTACGTCTTCTTTGCGTGTCGATCGTACAGATTCAATCTTATCTATTAGTATCTTTATAAGACACGATGAATTTTTCAAAACAATGTAACAATATTGTCAGGGATAGTACAGGGTAGTGGAGTAAGATAGAGATGGTTTCATATAAGAAACTAATATAAAAAAGGAAAGTTTAAAGTTTTTCTGGGTATGTAATGGAGAAACTTAAAAACTGAAAGCTAAATTGTCAGCGAGTAGTTATAGGCTACATTTAATTTTTAAAACAACAACAGAACCTCTAAAAAAGTGCAATAAGTGTAACCCGAGGTATCATAAATTTGCCTCTACAAAAAACTTGTTACAGAGAAAGTTCCCCCGAGCCGAGGGTCCCGCGGCGGGCGCGGGGGCTCCCGCAGCAGCCACGGCGGCGGGCGCTGGGCCGTGCTGGGCGCGGCCGCCTCGCCCTGGTCCTCGGACTCGCGGGACTCCGAGCCGAGGCCCCGGCGACACCAGGCCGACCGCTCGCACATTGGTAATGACACAACTCTCACTTTTAGGCTGTAACCAGGAATATTTTAAGAGGGAGGTGCTCTACTCTTAAAGATAACACCGGCAGATTAATTTGCAATACAATGTAAATATAGTCATGGCTTCGCACGGGTAGATATAGGTATTTAACACTTTCGCTGACACTGCCCGCCTGTAGACGTAATTCTATGGTTATTTCTTTTGTGTCTGGTTCAGTGTCAGCGAACGTGTTAATCTATAACCTATGTTCACCAGGGATAATGTAGAATTCTAATAGTGAAAGAATTTTTCAAATCGGTCCAGTTGTTTTGGAGCCTATTTAGTTCAAAAAACAAGTAAACCTTTCCTCTTTATAATATTAGTGTAGATAAAATGTCTATTAATTTGCAGTTCACACGTCGTCATCGTCGCGGGACGTGTCACCGTGGGACGAGGAGCCGCCTGCCACCACGATACCGCGGACTGCGCTCAGACATCGGGAACGAGACTCTAGGTAACCATGAACATATATATTCATAATAAATTAAGAAATAAAATAAGGGGAAAAGTTTTTTTTCATGCGGGCGGGACTTGAACCGGCGACCTAGGTTTATTTCTTAATTTATTAAGAGTATTTCAATATAGCATTGTGAATGCAAAATAAAACACTATATTTTTGAAGTGCAAAACTTCTTTAGCGGCATTGTGCACTTTTTTGGGATGGGTAAAAATTTAAACTCTCGACAGGACAGGACACATAACCCGATCGAAAATTCTTAAGACTGACACGTGATCCGAGACCGCCGCAAAGACGAGTTTTCATTTCTGCCGGCACTCCCGTGCAACCCGTTGTTTTTTTTATAAATTTTATATGTTTGGAAAACTTACAGCTATCAATTTCAGCAAACAAATAAAAACTAGATTACACCAAAACAGCCATTGACAAGTTGTCTAAAGTATTTTTGTATTAACATTTACCGTTTTGCTGAAAATCGCGAAAAATGCATTTTATTGACCTTGAATAAAAAAAAAATACCATACAGGGGAACGATGGGGAACTTTCAAATATTGTTTCTAATCATATTTTTAACAATATTACTGATTTTCAGCTTGGTTTTATGTAGCTTTACTCTTCTTTTTTGGTCTAATTTGACCGGACCATCAAATGTTGGATAGTCACTCAACAAATCATTTGATTGTCTACTTGCTCTTTTTTTTATACCACTTAGTAGGCAAACTTTAAGGACTGGCTCTCATTGGTCAGTGATATGATTTAGTAGCAAATTTTAAGAAATCCACACCATAAATCAGTCGTTTAGATTGTCGACATCACTAAATTAGTGTCCATATTGGCAATGGTAAAAAGTTGTACGCCAAGAACTTTGTGCACAGTGCGTCCTTGTGCGTCAGTTTTCCTAAATGTTAAAATCAAAATATCCGTGTCGTTATTTGTTTTATTTTGCTTCTAAAGCATTCTACTAGCTTATGAGTGCTATGTGCTATCCCTTCAAAAATTTGCATTTTAATGGTCTGGCTTAATTTAAATGGTCCTTATATACAGACACGACAAGATTTACCAGCTCATTCGCGAAGAACTGTCGTGTCGAAAGACGTGTAAATGCCTTAATAAGGGCCGAAGGCATTAGGATCATTCTATTCCGCCTCCTTTTTATCATATACATGCCTAAGATTGTTCTTTAATATTTAAATTCCAGGCACAATTCGTCCGGCTCGAGAGAATGTCTAGACAGCGGCAGTGGTCGGGAGAAGGACAAACTACGAGACAAGCGGTCGGACAGAGACCTCAGCCGGGACGGCCGCGACTCCGCTCGCGACCGCCGGGACTCGGGCAGCGGCCGGGACCGGCGGGACAGCAAGGCAAGTTCTTCTTCGAAACCTTTTTCTAAGAAGTTTTTGTTTTTTTTATGTTATAGGACAGCAAACGAGCTAGCGAGTCGCCTGATTCTAAGCGATCAGCGCTGCCTATGAACAACTGCGACACCAGGGCGTAACAGGAGCGTTGCCAGCCTTTCAAGGAGTTGAGGGAAGGATAAGGGGGGAGGAAATGAGGGAAGGATGGGCCTCCGGCACTCTCAGTCACCAAAAGCCGGAAAGCCTTTACTCAAACGTCGATTTTCTGTTAGAGTGTGGTACTTTCCCGACGAGCCGGTCCATTCATGTTTTTATCTCGCGTAGCGTGGCTCTACCACAACGTAACGTTATCAGCTATTTAGGTAGGTCACGCTGCTGGATAAAAGCCTCCCCTTTGTTTTCCACCTAGTTCTATTCACTGCTATGTCTTGCCATCCCTCATTGAAAGCAAACAACTCGTCTCTCCATCTTGTTTTTGGCTTCCCTCTTGAACGCCTTCCATCAGCTGGTACTCATGACCCATTCTAGGTAGTAGAAACTAAATTAACGAGGGAATGACGTTGTACGTCTAAGTGAAAACTTCTTTAGGTGCGTTGAGCTATTTTTTATAGGATATAAACATGACTTCAATTTTTGATCTGGTATAATCGGTTGTCAAGCTTTCGCGTGAATCTTAATTGACTCTATTTTTAAACACTATTCGAATGAGTTTTCGAAAGGTCGAACGAGGCGACTCGGACTCAAAGACAACTGGTACCTTCGAGTACCATCGTTTGATTACCATCGATTGGGTACCAACTACTACCATCAACAATACCTAAGAACACCAAGAACCACAAAAAACCAGAATGAACTATCAATGAATACCATATTTACCATTCATATAAAAAATAAATTACAAGAAAACTAAACTCCTGCATACCATCGAGTATCGAGAGATAAACGATATTTTTCTTTTCTCCAGCTGTTTTTTTACCATTTCTTTTTTCCTTGCAACTGTCGAATATGAAGAACTCGTCGCACGGTTCCAAAATACTTAAAAACAGGACCACTCGCTGATTTTATTCACATGCGAATTTGAACCAACTGCTGACTTCATAACGAGTGGCTGAGTGGCGAGATCGATTTTAGCAGCTCAAAAATTGCACTCCAGTTAATTCGCCTTTTGAAAAACGATTTCCGGTTATCCAGGAGAGGGACCACAGAAGAGACCGCCGCAGTCGAGATAGAGACAGCGACGCCTGGGAAAGGGGATACCGGGATCGGGACTACCGGGACTCGAGGAGCAGAGAGCGGTCCAAGGACTACCGGGACAAGGACCGGGACCGGCATCGGAAGCCTAGGCATTCCTACGACGAGGATGAGGAGTGAGTATTCAATTTTTTTTGTTCTCAAAGTATACCTACTTCAACAAGAGGCTACGTATGTCTGCATCAAAAGGTCCGATTTCCTAATTAAACTGCCAGGCATCGGTTGAGAAGTTGATAGGAACACGTTAACATTTTATTTGGTCTATCAATCATACCAAATCTACAAACCTCTCTCATTTAGTATAATAATGGATGATTTAATTATATTCAAATTAATCAAGCATTATAAAAGTCTTCAACGAAAAATGACACAAGCAAAAATCAACTTGACTGGCCTTTCTTTTTTAGGGTTCCGTACCCAAAGGGTAAAAACGGGACCCTATAAATCTCGCTCCGCTGTCCGTCTGTCACCAGGCTGTCCGTCTGCACCGTGATAGCTAGACAGTTGAAATTTCATTTAATCAATCACAGATGATGTATTTCCATTGCCGCTATAACAACAAATACAAAAAAATAAATATTTAAGGGGGCTCCCATACAACAAACGTGATTTTTTTGCTTGTTTTTGCTCGATATTGATAACGGCAACAGGTATACGCTTGAAATATTCACAGAATATTAAGTTATATATTCACTTTAAAAATAAATAATTAAATAAAAATTAAATTTATATTAAAGGGGGCTCCGATACAACAGACATGATTTTTTTGGCGTTTTTATAGATAGGCGGTACGGAACCCTTTGTGCACGAGTCCGACTCGCACTTGGCCGGTTTTTTTAAACATTTTTTTTTTATTTTTTTTTATTTAGGTTCACAAAACTGACTAAACACAGTAACATACACAATTTAACAAGATTCAGATATTAAACATACGAAAGTATAAAGTCTTCTAGATGTGAACACAACATGTACTATAAAATAAGCCACAAACGTACACCATACTACTTGTAAGAACACAAAACAAATTTTGAAAAATATCGAAAATTAGGTATAATGTTGTTTTAACAGTTTTCCTAGTTACAAAGATAACATTATTTTTCTTATACTGTTGGCCGATGCACTGAAAATGTCAAAATCCACCGAAATATCATTATATGCAGAACACATGCGCGTAATCGGTGAGTTTCCCAGATATAAAGTTCGAGTAAAGGGAATGCTGAACGTTTTTCTATTATGAAGTCGGCTACTTGAACGCGGAACAGAAATTTGTATTTGCTCAAGCAATTCAGGACTATCAACCAAACCAACCATCAGCCTTTGAAGAAAAAGTATATCAGCTGTATTACGTCTCTGGTAAAGTGACTTTAAACCAAAATACGCTAGCCTCGAATCATAAGTTTCCAAAGTATGACATAAATTTTTGGCGTAAGCAAGATGATAGAGAAATCTTTTCTGAATCCTTTCTAATCTGGTGGAATGAACTTGGAATAGAGGATTCCAAATCACACTGCAATACTCAAGGAGCGATCTCACAAAACAATTGAACAACAGAATAGAAATGTCCGGATCATTGAAAAACTTAGTTTTCCGCACCACAAAGCCAGCTAATCTCGCGCCCTTTTTAGCAATGTAGTCAATATGCTCTCTGAAATCAAGTTTACTATCGACTATGACACCCAAATCACGCGTGTTAGAGACCTCATGTAAAGGAGTATTATTGATAATATAGTTTGTGGGAGATGAATTAACTTTGCGTGTAAACTTAATGCAAAAGCACTTAGATTCATTAAGATACATTTTGTTATCTATGCACCACTTGCTAATATTATCTATATCTTCCTGTAATTTACGAGTGTCGTCGTCATTTCGAATAACTCTATATAATTTAAGGTCATCAGCGAACATTTGATATTTTGATGATATAATTTTACCCAAATCATTCACAAATATAAGGAAAAACAAAGGCCCGAGATGCGAACCCTGCGGTACGCCCGATGATACCTGTTTGGCCTCTGACTTGAATCCTCTTATGACCACCAATTGTGACCTGTTGAGAAGATAAGACTCACACCATCGAAGCAAAGATCCACAAATTCCAGAATGTCCCAGTTTTTTCACAAGCAGGAAATGGTTTACCACGTCAAATGCCTTAGAGAAGTCTGTATAGATGGCATCTACCTCAACTTTTTCATCAAATGCATTGAATATATCAATTACATAATTCATAAGATTTGACGTGGTAGACCTTCCTCTTAAGAATCCATGTTGGCGAGTATCGAGAATTGGTTTGACATGCGACAAGATTCTTACCTGCACTAAAGATTCAAATAATTTGGGAATTGCTGACAATTTAGAGATAGGCCTAAAATTCTTAATGTCGCAGCAATCCCCCTGTTTGTGGATTGGGATTACGTAAGCTATTTTCCACTTAGCCGGAAAAGCACCATTTTGTAGAGATTTATTAAAGATGATGAATAGTGGACTGACAAGCTGCAATGCACATTTTTGTAGAAAAATGGGTGGAATAGAGTCGGGGCCTGGTCCTTTATTAATTTCAATAGATTTTAATGCCTTCAGGATCTCCTCCTTTGAAAGATATATCGAACAAAGAGACAGATGATCTACAGATGGTTCTCGTAAATTTGAAACTGACGGGGAATTATTGCTAGAGTAAATAGAGTTAAAATAGTTAGAAAAAAGGTCACTAATTTCTTGTCCTCCGTGAGCAGTTTCATTGTCTAAAAACATTTCATCAGGAACATCGTTACTATTTGATCTCGTTGATTTAATAAAGGTCCAAAAATATTTAGGATCATTTTTAATGTAATCTTTTGAGTCAGTTTTTAGCTTATTGAAACAATCTTGAAGCATTTTGTCACACCTCTCGCGAAGAATTTGATACGAAAGTAAATCAAGTGGATTAGAGTATCTCTTATATTTACGATGAAACTTTGCCTTTTCTTTCAAAGCTTTAATTAGTGAACTACTAAACCAATTTGGATATGTATTACTGCGTGTATGACTAGTAGGTGTATGATTCTCAATTATAGGATTTAAAATGCTGTAAAATACTTCCACAGTTTCATCAACGCTATGAGAAGATGAGAGTTGATTTTCCCAATCAATTTTATCTAATTCTTTAATAATATGATCATAATCAGCTTTAAAATAATTAAAAGATAGGGATTTTTTAATTTTGGGAGGCTTACAAGAGGGTAATTTAAACGATACATTTAAGGTTGGGTGGTTACTGTCCTCTGAAACTAGAGGTTTACTGTGATTAGACACTTTAAAAAATGTATTTGAATTAGTTATTACTAAATCTAAGAAACGGTTGAAAGCATTTGGAATATGGTTAAGTTGATAAAGGCCATTAAATGAAAGTGCATCTATCAGTAAATTGCTTGTTTGATCTGATGTAAAATCAGGCAACAGGAAATCTGAAGAAGGATCAAATCGCCAATGAATACCGGGTTGATTGAAGTCTCCAGCTAACAATAAAATCGATTTGTGAGGCATTTTGTGTTGGATGATGTCTGTTAAATTAGACATTGCATCTTTCATCAATGTATAAGACACTGGCGAAGGTAAGTATATGTTGCCTATGCATATTGGAATGAGTGAGCTACCTTGCTGCACCTTAAGAACGACCCATAAGTCTTCACCTGCTGTTTCCCATTTTAGTTTTCGAACTGGAGCATATTTCTTAAGAACAGCAATAATAACTCCTCCACCATCCAACTTTCCCGAGGTCTTGAAATTACGATCTCGCCTAAAAATTGTATACCTATCATCAATAACTTCATGTGAAAAAACCGACTCGTTTAGCCATGTTTCTGTTAGCAAAATAATATCAGCTTCTTGCTTCAGTGCATTGGTCAAAACTATTTCTGTTTTAGTTTTAAGACCTCTCACATTTTGATATATAATGTTCAAATTTAAAGAATTCGAATGGACCATACAGGAATTGAGAAAAAAAAAATAATAACAATAACCAATAGCCAAGAAAAAAGGAACCGATTTACAACGTAGTCAAAAAATTAATGTCTTTGACTATAAAACTCTTTGTGGTAGGATCTTTCCTCATATGCACTTTTCCGTTACGAACCCACACAAACTGGAAATTCTTCTCTCTTGCTGTTTTTCTGGCTGCAGCGTGTAGTTGTTTGCTGCTGGATGACAAATGTTCACAGACATACACTGGCGTCTTATCACCAGCTAGGCCAAAATGAGAAGAGTTCAGCTTGTCGTTCTGATGTACTCTATTGTAGGTTTTTACGGCTGCAAGGAGACTGTCCCGAACTAAAGGACTGGACAATTTCACAACGATGGAACGGGGACGATTGGAATCCTTATTTACTTTAGCAACACGGTGATAATTGACAACTTCGTGTTCACGGAGGCCAAACCCTACAGTTCCACTCAGCTGCTTTACAACTGTCCCCAAATTCTCTGAATTGTGCTCTGGGATACACTGAATTTCAAGATTACAATCTCGCGACTGTTGCTCAAAATAACTTAATCTGTTATTGACATCAGATAATTGTGATTTTAATCCGACGTTCTCAGTTTCCAATACCTTTATTCTTGACTCTTTTGATACCAGATCTGCCTTCACCTCCTCATATCTTGCTGACATGAACGCTATACTCTCTGTGAGTTCCTGTATTTTATTCCGTGTGTCTGTACTCTCAGATGATAAGTTACTCCGAATTTCTCTTGAAAATTTAGACAATGCGTTATCTATATATGTTTTCAGTTCTTCGTTGGAGTTATTTTGGGATAAATCAGTAATGCCTGGCGAATGAGTACCTCCACGATTATCTACAAATCTGCAATCCGGGCATCTCCAGGAAGCCCTATAAGCCTTAGACTCCTTGCTAAAATTCTCTAACGGTACTCCCAAACACTGATAGTGAAAGGCATTTGGACATTTAGAACAAGCTTTCATGTCATTTGATTTAACTTGCTTTAAACATTTTTTACATACGCTCATGTTGTGGTTTTTCCCAAATTAGGGGTATTTTTCTAGTTATGGCAATACTACTCTGATGTCAGACTCAAAACAGAAACTGTCAGTTGAGTTTGACAACTTGCAGGATGACAGCTGTCGTTGTCAATTGGCTTTGACAGCATGAAAAGATCTTATTTAGTGGGTATATAACAAAACAAAGTGACTGATTAACATATGGGGGTATATAATTATGACTTATCTTGATCAAGTTTTCCACTTTGTAGTTAATTTCAGTCGAAGATAACACTTCCACACATAAACTGATAGCTGGTAAACACTTTGAAACAACTTTTGATGAATTTCAATCACAAATACAAGTAATTTAAATAAAAACTAGTAGGAGCTTAGTGTACTTGGTGCCAGTGTTGCCACCCTTCTATCTTATATCTTAGGACACTAAGGGTTCTGAGACGATCCTTGCGACACATTAACTATGGAAATGTTCATTGTTTGCAGTTACAGCGACGGATGCGGCTCTGGGCGGTCGTCGCCGAGAGACCGGTGGCCTGACCAGCGCTGGAGGAGAGACGGTTAGTCATCGTTTCAGCCGTAAGTCCACTGCTGGACAAAGGCCTCTCCCAAGGATTCTTCATTCCATGGAAGAATATTGTCCTACTCAACACTCTTGGCAGGAGGGTTGACGAGCGCAGCTTTGGCTTCTTGTGCTTCCGACATTGCTGCCCACCGGAAGCATTTTTAAGCTGGGGAAGAATACTAATTTGTTAGATCTGGGAAGGGAATGAAGGTATTGAGATACTATTCACTCGGATGAATGGGGAAAAGCAAGTAGCAGCTAGGAAGGCCGGGCGCGTACCCTATACCTACCTGCAACCATCAGTCAAGCGGTTGAGGATGTCACCCCTGACCGTTAGTGATCTAGCCAGATGGTGAGTGATCGAATTCATTTTGTTTCAAAAACAAAACGTTCGTTCATCTGAACGGTACAAAAAATGTAACATATATTGTAAGTTAGGTCTCGTGGCCCGAATGCATTTTATGTATCTTTACAGAGAGAAATTATGGTTCCTTGGGTTGGCGAGAAACGAGGCGTAGGGCAGAACTCAGGCAAAGTGAAGACCCTAATGATAGACGGTATGTATATTACTTTCAATTCGTCAGTATATTAATACTAGCGTCTCAAATACAACCTCCGCAGATGTGTTTGGCACACTGGCATCAATGCGTATATATACAAATAAGTCATGTATTTTCTTTGGTTGAAAAAAGTCATTCTGTTAAGACGTCAGATTGTCTTGAGTTAAAAAGGTCTTCGACGAAAAGATCTTGTTGGATGGATATTAAATTTTTTGTGTTTCACATTTTAATAATGTTAAAAGTTTAATAAAAAGAAAGTTAGTTAAAATTTTATTTTTCATATAAATAATATATTTAGTTTTAATTTTACAGATATGGTTCGACGTTAGGCTGGCCAGGTCGTCGCTCAGGTACGGGATCACGGCGAGAAACAGAGCGAGAATCTCGAGAAAGTAGAGATGGGCGAGAAACACGGGAAGCGAGGAGACGAGCGCGGCGAGAATTGCGGGAAGCGAGAGAATCTCGTGATCGGAGAGATTACAGGTTCTCGAGTGACTTTTCGCCGCGGGAGCGAGATCACCCGTCTCCTTTCGATAATGACTTCCACGACACACCCACGTCCGCCACCAAGAAAAGAGCGCCGTATTCTAGTTTAGAAGGCACCAGGTAAGCCTTGTTTTTTTGTAGTTTCCTTTCCCATTTATATCTTGCGTTCTTTAAACAATTCATTCTTTTACCTATTTCTTATTTCAAAGAGAATTTTGACTTGCGTTACTTACTGTACAGTTTTCATGGTCGCAACTTAGTCTAGCTGCAACCATGAAAACTGTAAAGTTTTCGAAACGTTAGGTGTAAAAAATAATGGAATATACGCGATAATACCGTATTAAAGTGATTTTATTTAAAAGTTGGAACAAATGGTTCCAGATTCTCGTTCGACCCTGAGGACGCGTCAGCTTCTCCTCTATCGGCGCACAGCTCTCGCGCGCGCGGCGAGGCGGAGTCCCCCGGCGCGCGGTTCCGCTTCGACTCGGCGTCCGCCTCGCCGCGCTCGCTCTTCGAGGACGATTTCGCCAGTATGGCGAGCGCGCCGCGCGCTAAGGCCGCGTCCATCGCCGAGGAGGACGAGAGCGACGTGCCGCCGCTGAGGACCAAGCCGCAGCCTTCGCACCGCGACATCAAGAAGTCCGAGTCGGTGAACATCTTCACGCGCGAGTCGGACCCGTTCGAGGGCGACGCGTTCTTCGCGTGTACGGGCTCGGACCGCGCGGCGCGCCGCGACAACTGGCCCGCGGACTTCCAGGGCTTCGACCACGCGTGAGCCGCGCGCTCTGTCCGTTTTGTGACTCTGTGACCGCAATAGAGCGGATGCCTTCCTGTTGTCTATTCGCGATCGATTCTGTGAATCTTTGCATTTGCTTTGAACAGCTTTTATTTGCGCTAGGATGTATTTAACTGATTTAACTATACGTATCTGGGTGATGGACAATTTTGTGAGTTATTTTTGAATTAAGTATAAAAATGATTAATGAACGGGAATAGACAAGCAGGTTAATAGAACTGTTGCTGCACATATGCCTGTCCTTACAATATTTTATACTAATCCACCGCCATGTTAAACACACAAAATGTTATACAGCGTTTTCTGTCGTCATTCCTTCTGCTATACGTAGTACAATAGTTGCGGTAGACTCTGCGGAACAGAAAGGGAACTAACACTACGATTCTTACATATTCATAGCATTTCGATTAGGACGTTTTTCCAGATAAATATTATTTCATGTTTGATCTCTTCAAATAACGTATTGTTTTCTTCCAATTTTTCTTTAGAATATTTCGAAAGACGGTAAAACCTTTATGTAGTCTGCGAGACAAACAGAAAGTCAAACGAAAATAGAAAATGGCCGTTTGACAAGTCCTACATGTTGCAGTGAAATAACTGATCTTAACTTATAAATTGGTTACTTGTGTTTATAAGGTTTTAGCATTTAAATAACATAAAGTATATCAGGCGTGTACAGCAATAGTTATAAACGACCCTGCAGACTGAACACAGCGGACAACGGCGGTCTTGCCACTAACTGTAAGCTAGGATAATTCACGGATCTCGTATACAAACTGTTAGCGGACCCTTCCCTACAGGCAGAAATTCTATATTGTACATTTTAAAGAAATAACTTTTATTATTAGGTTAGCTAAATGCGCTTACGCCGCTTACCAGTCAAAATTACTTAACATTCTAGTCCGAAAATAAGTCGATTTTTGTAAAATATAGAATTTCTGCCATCTTCAATCTGTGTCTAATATTCCCAATGTTTCCCGAAGTCATCGTTGTAACATTACGCCGGTATATTATCTAGTGTATAGGTTAGATAAGCAGTATACCCTTTGACCATCGTCGTCCTAGTATTAACTTGAGACATATATGAATTTGAACGGAGCGCGTTCGAGTTTGTATAGGCCTTGAAACGCAACCTGTGATATGTATAAGCAACGCCCTTTGACGTTTTGTTAATGCTTCTGTAATGTAATAATGTATTTGCTGTTATTTCCTACTCGAACTACGTGTACTACATGCCAGATCTGGTGTGAATAGAGACATTGACCCTATCTGCGTTGAAATATCTCTCCATCTTGCCTATCCGCCAAAAAAAAGTTAGTTTTCTAACTGACCAAGTATTTTTTACATTTTGCTCAACTGTGTGGGGGTAATGACCCTACCTCAATAGCTGCCCGTACACATCGGAGGCTGCTCGCATACTAGTTTAATTTAAAATAACTAGATGTGACCTCTCACTGAGCTTAGCTCCGAAACAGAAAACGCTAAACGAATGAGACCAAAGAGTGGTCTAGAGAATTATGACAATTGCTTAAATTAGTTCGAAAAACACTGCATAAAGTTCGCGAGTGACTGAAAATCGCAGATAAGTTCAAAGTCTGCTATTATAGACCGATTGTCTGGCTACAAGGAGTAGTAATCTTCCATGTCGTGTAGATGTGGACTTCCAAATGCTAAAGTTTCACAAAGCAATTTTACACATGCCAAGAATGAACGAAACACTGAACTCCTTCATCCGAAAACAATTCTTTCCTACATTTTTTTTATATTTATAAATATCTCCTTTAATTTTATTGCAATGGGATGAAAGGAAGTTGATTTCTGTGATTTACAATTTCGATTTTTTTGTATAAATTATATTTATTAAGAAATATGCCGTACCAATAAAAATCTACGGGTTAATCGGTTTAAGAAAAACTTTTTATAAGCACAGTAGATACCGCACCATGCTGACTATGCCCTTGATTTTACATAAATAAGTACTCTTTCTTCCTATGTCGGTGAAAAATTAAATTTCCATTGTTATTTAAAATGTTAGGCGCTAATATTATCATACGCAGAGCGCCGTTCTTGAAATGACGAGCTTAAGTTACAGATTCCAATATAGCATTAGCTGACTACTGACTTTTACAAATGCAATTATTTCACACTTAAGACGAGGACTCAAATGTTTGGTACCTTCGCTCGGCAAAGGACTGATCAAGTGCGCGCAAGGGATAGCGCTTGGCGGTTTAGCCCTTGAATGATGAGATAGGAGATAGTCTCGAGTCGCTCAAAGAAAAAAACGTAAGCGCCAAATTCGTTATTTCTATTTTATATAAAATCAGACCGGTTAATTGTATTTTCATATTTACATTTTGATGAATTACTAATAACCTATCTTTTAGTCTAAAAATCATTATTTCATTCGTCGCATTTGAGCTACAATAACAAAAACTCTGCGAACGAAGACAATTCTTCAAAAAATATTTCTATCGAGAAAATTTTATCAAAACGTGTTTTCATCTTCAATTTTTGGAGATGAAATAGTCAAAAATCATATTACTTAGATTTGAAACTCCTAATTTAAGTATTTTGCGAGATAAATAAGGTTCAGAACGACCTTATTTACAGTGGTATCGCCTTAATTAAGAGCTACGAGTAAACTTAAAACGGTCATGGGCAGCTAAAAATGCAGTTAAATAATTTTTACTAGGGCCACTCGTGCAATGCAGTATCGAGCCAACCAAACTTTATTGTATAGGAAGCAATCTCAATCTCACTATTTTTGTACTTTACGAGCTTCGCACATAATAGTTCGACACCTTAGGTAAGAACTTCAACATTTGCTAACATTCCTTGATATATGTAGCGGACAAACTAATTTGCAATACTAATATTAACCAGGGATGTTGCGGATGCCGACTGGAATAAAAAAGTAATAATCATCATTTTTATTAATAAAAATTTGTATTAAGTATGATAAAGAAATAATTAACACTTCTATAATTGAAAATTAGCATTAAGTCTAATACTCCTATATTTTTACTTCACATACATTTTTTATAAGTACGTGAAGTTTAAAATAGGAGCATTGTACTTAAGAGCCCGCCATATGCCAGGCGGCGTGGCGGTACAAACGCGGATGGTCTAAACGCGTTGGCTACTTTGGATATTTTCGTTTTTTAGGAACATTCAAGGGTTATTCGAAAAAGAAAAACATATGATGGCTGCCTTATCTGTAATGCAATAATAATCAAAAGTTTCAAGGTTAATTTGAATGTATTTGGTGAATAATGCTATATACCGAGTAAATTACACGTGATGGGAGGCAACTTTGCAATTTTTTTCTATCGAGAAAATTTAACGCAATCGTGTTTTTGAGTCAGATAGTTACCAGAGTTAGTCTTGAACTTTGCTGCATTTTTATTTCAACTTGAGTATTTAATTATTATTGATATAACAGTCAATCATGCAAAGCAGTGTGAGGTAGTACGGGCCCTTAATATTGGTCATAATCACGCGCGAACGGCACGCGCCATTTGCAGGCCTCGCCCCTTTTTTTTCTTGACGTATACGCATCTCGTATGACATTCGCATCCGCATGAAAATCTGCATTGATTTATTGCGGATGCAGATTGCAGATGTTCAAATCTATGCGGAGTATCTGCATTGGCGGATGCGGATGTGAATATTCGCAACATCCCTGATATTAACCAACTGGGTCAACATTTAATGTAATTTTAAAGTTGGGCACAAAACTGTATAGTATTGTTTTTTAATTGAAATTGTAAATATTTTGCTATGGAATAATAATTTTGATATGGCCGTGTACATAAGTTCACTAGGGTTCACTAGGGTCACTAGGGGTAGTGACGTCATAATTATGCAAATCTTTGGACTGTGCTAAGCGTCAGTTGGCTAAGTAATTGCATACTTGAACTTTATCTATCTATCCCTCTCGCTCATGAGCGCTGGTATATATTGTTCGGTTTCAAGGTTGCACCTACCAGATTGGTGTTACATACATACACCAAAACATGTTGAATATTGCCGTTATCGATAAGCGCTTTTATTTTACTTACGCATATCACTAGGCGGCTTCTTATGGAGCCGTCTAGTGAGTGATGCACCTAGTGCGACAGAGATAGATATAAAAAAATATGGCTCAACGTTGTTACATAGTCTATGTAACGGACGGTCCTAAAAATATAACACGATGGACAGAGACAAGTAGTTTTATGACTTGCTAACTGGCGCGAGGTATATTGAAATGGAAATACATTTTTTTTTAGCTAACGCCTAAAATTTCATGTTATGGAAAAATAATTGTGTCCTTCATATTATATTCCGTATTGATTAAGGTACAAGGATAAATGCTATAAACAAAGCGCGTGTATGAGAAACCGACATTATATCAAAACATTGCATTTATAAAGCAATTGTACGTAGCCTACATAAAAAGGACAAAGTTTTTATTATATTTATTCTATGCATTCTAATAGTCTGTGAATTTTTTACATACCATCAATTTATAATTAAAATATGTTTTCACCACATTCTTATTCATATTAGGATACATGTACTTATCTCTTTTAATCTCTCATGCGGGAACGCAGATCTGTGCAAAAGTCCATTGTTTAACTATTTTGTCTGGTATTGCCGCATACAACAGGTTAACCAACTTTAAAAAAGGAGGAGGTTCTATGTTCCACTACTGTAATCATGATTTTTTAATTCTTGTTTGTAAAATCAAAAAAAATTACTAACGGCATCCTTTTTTTTTTTTTACTAAGAAGCATCAACACCATATAAGTACTTTATCATAACATTTTTTTTTATTTTCAAAAATATAAATTTGCTTTACTCTAACTGATATACCTTAACACATCATAATTATAAATATTTATGATGTTTTTAAAAAAAATGTATTTAACATTTTCACAATATCGGTTAAGAGGAAATCGGTCAAAACCAAACAAGCTAATTAAATAAAACTTATACTGTTTTGAATAATGTTTACCCGTAGTGTCAATTAACAACACTATTAAGTCTTCTGTGTATAATCGGTTGATGTAATATTATACAACACTAACTTGTTTAAAATGTCTCAAATCCGGTTTACTACTATGTACCTAGGGACTCGCTCGCTCGAATAAATTATTCAAACTGTGTTAATGTAATTTGGTTTAGTGTTCTCTGTGATATTTTTTCTTTGTGATTGTCATTTTTTTGTATCAATAACTAGAATCTTATGAATTTATATTTTAATTAAGTGAATTACAAGATGTACTTTTAATTTCGCTGTAAAGGTAATAATGTTTTTAAAGACAAGTCTATTAATGATGTTAACTAATATGTTATAATTTTATACAAGATCACTGAGAGTAGTGGCGATTTTTAATTGATTTTTAAATTATTGTTATGCCTTTTCATAATTTCGTATCGAAGTTTTATTAGACGACTTGAAAATTAAACTTATTTTATTGACGTACTTGATAAGTTACAGTTGTAAGTATGGGTATTTTATATAAACAGAAACTTCATGTAGTTTCAATAAACGGTAATTAATATAAAATCTATCTAG
This sequence comes from Elegia similella, assembly GCA_947532085.1. Lineage (NCBI taxonomy): Eukaryota > Metazoa > Arthropoda > Insecta > Lepidoptera > Pyralidae > Elegia > Elegia similella. Next base: position 17,243,747 of record OX383942.1, on the reverse strand, counting down.
CCATTTTATAGAAATAATTAAACGAATGTATTCTTGCAAACTATTGTTACCTATAACCTAGTGACGTGAGAAGTCGGTTTTGTATTAAACAATTTTTTGTACATAACATAGTTAGAAAATTAATTATGTGCAATTATTAACACCTCTATGGCGCAATACCAAAGGTATTTATGTTCTGTAACTGTTGTGTAAAATACTCGGAATTATTAAAATTATAACGAAATGATTTAAAAAACCTGGTGTTTGATTTAGGCTGATTTCAAAGTGACGTCGGCAACCGGCGCCGTTGAACAGCGCGTTTTAACAGCTCGCGACGAACGGCGCGTTTGAACTGCGTGACCATTGAATTAGAAAAACTATGGAAGCGTAACTCTCATACAACTAACGATTCATTATCAGTCCCATTTACGCAAACAAACTTAACTCAAATCACAACGAAAAACTTACGCACCCATAGACGAATACGATAATTTGCGAATGGCCGCGTCAAGGTCATGAGGCGGTGCCAACATTTGTAATGAACGCTATGGTGTCAACATAGCGGAGGTAGGTAGATATCGCTGGTGACAGCAGCTCGCCTCGCTCGCTATGATAAATTACTCCAGTGTTACTTTTCCGTCTTTTCTTGCGTTTGCTGCACCATTGTACTACACAAAATGTCATTTTTTATCTAAATTCGTTAAGATTTCGCCGATATTCACAAAAAATAGGTCGTTAAATGCTTTTATCGACACGTCCTTCCGCCACGGAGCGCGGGCAGACTAGTTCGCGAACAGATATACTTTGTAAGCCCCGCCCGCTTTGATATACTTTGCGTGGTGTCAGTTTTTGAGCGCAATGTTCCATAGTTTTTCTAATTCAATGTGCGTGACTATGAAACGCAACTATTATCTAGTGTAATTGCAAGAGCGTTTGTGTGGCCGGTGCCTATATGTAAATAAGGAAAGTCGAGGATGCGTACCAATTTAAAAAATGTGACTATGCAGTCGTATGTAACGTAATTATAACAAACTGATACCGTTCTAATCCATTATATGTATACAGAAACTACTTTCCCTAAAAATATAATTCGGCAAACGGAAAAGAAAAAAAAATGTCGCCGAAGAAGTATACATTACACTACACCTCAAAACAATAACCTAGGTTCTGAACAGTGCACAAAAGCTCTCTTGAACACAAACTATGCCAGAGTTGGTATATATCAATGAATTTGTATAAAATTTTTGTGATGTTTGGTTTTCGTTTCTCTCTTTTTTGTTATTTTAAATTTGTGTTCCTTTTATGTTATCTAACATCTACACTAATATTAGAAGAAAGATTTGATTGTTTGTTTGTTTGCATTGAATAGGCTCCGAAACTACTGGACCGATTTGTAAAATTATTTCACAATTAGAATCCTACATTCGCCCTGATGAACATAGGTTATAGATTAAATACCTATATCTATCCGTGCGAAGCCGGGGCGGGCCGCTAGTTTACAATAAACGAGTAGATAGGTACATACACGCAGCTTTTCTTCCCGTGCAGATTGCAAAAGCTGAAAACGGTCGACGGGAAAGGTCGAAATCTGAGGAATAGTGCGTGCAACATGCGGCTCTAAACCCATCATTGTTTGATTCAATTTCCGCCTCCACACTACATTTGAAGCAATACCCTTAGACCCAGTCCTCACGTAAGGTTTAAAGACGTTGGTTACTATTTTGATACGTTTTGAGCTGTCCATTGGTCGATTTACACATTTGCCGTCTCGAAGCTACAATTATCATTATTTAGCTACTGAATCTCCTTCGGCAGATTGACCGAGCACTCAATCTATTCGTAAATCCATAGTATCCACACAGCTCAGCACACAAGGGCGGATCCAGGGGGGGACATGGGGGTCATGAGCCCTGGGCTGGGGCCAGGACCTAGATGGACCACTAATTAAAATTCAGTAATCAAGACATTGAAACTGTGAAACAATTAGCAACAGATTATACATTGTTACTAGATATTATCTACTCCAGTTTCTGTCGTTGTAAATGAATATCGGCTGTGTCCATGATTATCTTATCTCTATGGCTGTGTCGTTGTAATGTAAATGAATATCGGATGGTGAAGTGGCAGCGGAGTCAGGACAAACCGCAGTCGATTTCTGACCTTATTTTAAATTGCGATATTGAGATGTATCCTAATATATATTTTTTATGTATTATGGTTACACTACCTGTTAGTGTAGCGACAGCGGAAAGATCTTTCTCTACGTTACGAAAAATCAAATCTCTCACTTCTCCACGTCCATAAAAACATACCCATTTATATAGATGAAGTGATAACGCGTTGATTTTGTCATTTAAATATATTACCTGGGCGACCGAGCTTCGCTCGCTATTTATTGTAATATGGTGGTGTTTAGGTGATGGTCTACATAAACTTAGAAAGTAAAATGTGAACTTTAATTTGTTTGTTTTTTCGATATTCGTAAACTTGTCACGGAGTAACGCCGTCTATTGTCAATTTCTCTTATTACATAGCTCGTGAGCTATAGTTCAATTTAGGTCCTGCTCCGAGTTTAGGTCAATACGCAGTGCTCGAGGCGTAGTAGGTAGTTAATTTTTATAGCATTGCCCGAGAGATGGCGTCACAAAAACTACCCGAGAAATTGTGTTTAAAATTTGTATCGGTAATTTTTTTGATGTTGCACTGCAAAAGCATAAATCTCATTCACGTAATCAGTATAGGTAAATGTTAGACATATTTATGAAAAATATATATTGTTATCTTAAATATTACCTAAAATGTTTTAAACTTGTCTAAAAACAGTAAAAATTAAAAAAAGTATTGCAATAATATTAAAAAATAAACTTGAACTTATTTCAAACAAACAAAAGTAAGTCGCCGAGCGGGATTCGAACCCGTAATACTCGTTTCTTGCCGTCTGCGTCTTAACCCGCTGAACCAGACGGACGGTGGCCGGCAGGCAGAAATAAATCAATACTAATAATAAATCTGTAAGGGTCGGTTGGAATGGAGTAAGTTACTTTGTTTTCCGAGATATCCTGTTTATAAGCTCTAGGTATACATGATACTGAAACCACCTGAAACTAAACTGTAGAGTTTTAGATTTTTTTTTTGTATATATGTAAGTATGTACTCCATAAATCTTAAATTAATTAACGAATTTTCTGAAACTTGGTAGATGAACATTTAGACACACAGGAAACAGGATAGGGCTACATAATTTTTTTCTCCGGTTGTAATAAGACGTGGCCCCCATATTAATGTACGCGAACGGGGCCGCGGGACTTAATGTCACCGCACAACCGAAACTACAATACCTAGAAACTTGAAATTTGGTACAGGGGTTCCTTTTGTGATGCAAGTGTGCAATAAGAAAGGATTTTTATAATTTCAACCCCTAAAGGGGTGAAATAGGGGTGAAGTTTGTATGGAAATTTAGTAATTTCTGCACTTAGCAGAATGAAAATTGATAATCGTAATTGGTATTGGTATAGGATCACGACTCTGTGACCCCCCCTTGCACCAAAGCTGGAACCGCGGCGCCTTTGCAAATACGAAAGTGCCGAAACTACCATGTAATATGTAGGTACTTACCATAAATTGAGTAATTTTTGAATTTACCGACCTCAATCATAGATGACAATTAATTGTTGGTTCAATAAAAACTAAAAAACATCTGTCTTTTTTTGACATAAGTTTTGGAATAAACTTGACAGTTGTAAAAAGTGTTTGCATTCAAAATACTCATCAATCATTGGCGCCCTAACCTGCTATTTAGTATCAGATGAAAGCAGTATTAATGATATGCAGATTAACTTTTCTAAGTAAGTAGGTTATAAATATGCTCAGATACCCTCTGCAGCTGATCCAACAAGCCAGGTAAATTATCCAAACTACTTACGTATTCTGGTGTCAATGTCTGTGGAAAAGTCTAAGAAGAGAAAAGTAAACCATCAACTTTTATGGACCAAGTTTATTTGCGAAACAGAAAAGAGACTTTACCTACCACATTAGGATTTCTATCTAGGTATCTCATCGATGTCGCAACCAAACAATCTCTAGATCGGCCCTTGCCAGTACCTTGGTCGGGGTACGACAAGATTTGTCTTACTTACGGGACTAGATTCTAGTATTAGATAAAAGGATTTCAATTCAAGGAGAGTTGGCACCAAGGCGGCAGGTAGCCGTAAAAATCCAAAGCTGAGAATGCAACCGGGAAAACGATCAGATGATGAGTGTTGCGAGGGCTTTATGTAGACGACTAGCTGTTACCCGCGACTGTCCGCATGGGTTTTGGTTTTATCACCAATCTACCCGGGCCCCCAGGTCGACTCCCAACCCTCGTACCCCGGGTTCCTAAGCATCTCATCAGGTGGAGATGTATGTAACCGGAAACACGCTTAGCAATAGTTAGTTTTCACAGCGCTCACCCATTGGGCAGCAAAGCAGAGAAAACATTTGGTTAAGCTTTGGCTTTCCACCTAAAGCGACTGAGGGCAGAAAAGAAGTTAGGTTCAAGTTAGTTTTGACGTTTAAAGGCAATTTTTTTATACCTACATACCGTGGGTACATGCAACTCGTCCAACGCAATCTGACTGTGCCAGAGTTCCCAAGATAGCTAGAGAGCCATCTTGGGAACTCTGCCAAGTTTTAAGTATTCAAAGAATAAGTCTAGCCATCCCTCTGGATGGCTAGACTTATTCTTTGACCCAAATAGCTGCCAGCTTGTGGATCCCCCGTTGCCCGAAAAACAAATTATTCAGCTTTAATAAAAATAAAAATTATTAAATTATGCAACAATATATTCTGATGAGCTCCTTAATTTGACGCGCGGTTTTGGAAAACGGGACCATTGTGCTTTCCGGAGCTTTGTCGGGACAACGAAACAGGTGACCGTGACCAAGACAAAGGACAAACCCGTTCAAAACGGGACGTATTATTTATTTATTTAAAACTTTATTGAGCCTTAAAAGCTACTTAAGTTAAAAGCGTAGTCACTTTGTACATGCTCCGCCCGCGTAAATTATAATTTCGTAAAAAGAAACGTAGGTACATAAAAATGACAGAGACTGTCAAAAACTCAGTGATGTGTCAACTGCCAATGTCAAACACGCTAACAACAATACCTACTAAAATTTCGACTGTCAAATAAGTATGTAATAAAAGTTAACAGCTGGGTTTTTAAGTATGTATCGATAAAATCGAAATTACTTTAGAGAAATATACAGGAAGACTTCTAAAATACATTAGGTCATGCTCGAAACAAGTAGTATTAGGTGTGTTTTTGAAGATGAAACAAAGGTAAGCGTGGTTTAGGCGAAGACGTAGTTGGGATAGGGATTCTTTGTTGTTTACGTGTTACTCACTCACAGTTATATGTTTGTTGTTATAGGACGCGAATAATGCACAGTGGAGATGATCTGGTGACATATAACATGGGCTCTAGTAAAAATGAAGACGTGGGGCAAAGTGAGATACAATTACATAAAATGAAGCCACCCGAACATTTTATCGAAGCTCAAATCCTGGAAGGTGATACTTTACAAGCCATCGCTCTACGATTTCATTCTTCTGTAAGTTTCCATGATGTACTTTAAATTGCCTTATCATTTAGTGTAGTGATCTCCATTTGATAAGACATGAAGTATGTTTGTATTTATTTATTAACAAAAGAATTTAGATTTCAGAGTTGAAGAGGATAAATCATATACATAAAGACAATGAAATATTTGCTAGACGGACAGTTAAGGTACCAGTCACACCCTACTCAGTTTTGACAGAAACCATGCCATCACACGTAATGAATCCTGTGCCTTCCACTTCCAAAGAAACTCCGAGAAATCCACTTTTTCAAGACTTACCTTTAAGTAACCAAAATGGAGTTTCAGACCAAAATAATATACAAGCAAATGATTGTTTATTTAATAAGGGGAATAATGATTGTGAGATTGATTGTAATACAATCGTTTTGAATAGTAAGTTAGCCCCGGCAGTAGTTCCATATACTGACACAGAGCTACTGGACCCAGTAACAGAAGATACTCAACTCTTGCCGGGAAATAAAAACAAAGATACCGTGGAAGCTGTGGTGGTGAAGCAGTTAACATCACAGGGAGCAGATTTTGGTCTCAAGTGGTACCATTTACTGAGCTGTATTCTTATTTTAGGAGTGTTAATACCACTTTTCTATGTCCTGTTTCTTTTAGAAAAGCCTCATGAAATTTTACAGCAGACATTTACGAACCAAAATAAAACTAAGGAAAACAATTGAAGAGAGAGCTTCAAGATTGGGTGTATTTTGTAAATCAAATATTAATGTATATGTAAAATATAATTTTAATACAAGTTTCCTCATCTTTGTAATGTGGTGTTTCTGTTTAATCCTTATAAAATAAAATTATTATGTTCATATTTATACATTAGCCCTATCATAGTCATAAAGAAATACAAAATGTACCAGTAAACCTGGAGCACAATTTAACTTATATAGAATCACTTGGTTGCCTGTCTATCCATCAAGACCTTTTTCTCAGGGACGCATAGAGGTATCAAGCTGGGAGTTGTGAAAAAAATCAAACTTCTAAGCCAATGCAATTAAAAGATATAACTGGTTAAGCTGCAATTTTTTGTGTTTCTTCAACATTCGCAAGAGAATCAAAACCTGAATATGAACTCGGAATTTGAAATTCTTGAAAATTGGCACGAAGCAACGTCTTATAGCACAGATAAAGGAAAAATTGCAAACAGCAAACATTTTTAGTTACATCAAATAAAAATATTTTTAATAAATTCAGGCTTATTAGATACTAGCGACCCGGACCCCGGCTTCGTACGGGCGCAATGTACATATAAACCTTCCTCTTGACCTTCCGTTGCGTAGTTTTAAAGATCTAAGCATACATAGGGACGGACAGACAGCGGAAACCGACTTTATACTATGTAATGATAATGATGATATATAATCTACGGAACCTTTTGTACGCGACTCCGACTCGCACTTGGCCGGTTTTGTTTTTCTTTTTATATAATATACAAAGAGAAAGAACCGGCCAAGTGCGACTTCCACCAAGGTTCCAATGATTACGCCAATATCTTGGCGATATTTGTTATAATTTTAGGTTGATCAGTCACTTTGAGCAGCCATTCTGTACCTCTACCATGAGTTTGGATAGTAAACATAGAGTACTATAATACAACTGAAATAGAGAGCCCTCTCGTGTCATTTTCTTGCCAACACTTTTAGCTGCAAATATAGCGCCATCTATTAATCTTAATCCGAAACTTTTTACAGGATCACGCACACATCCATACTAATTCACACGCACACACAGTTTTTAATACTTATACAACATGTAACAAAATGGGGGTAACAATACTTAAGGGGCATGATCAGCCCATTATATTGAACAACTTTCGTCAGGGGATATAAGTCTATTATTTTTATTCGTATTTGCTGGTAGGTCTCCTGGTGAAAGTTGTTCAATATCTATCATGAACTGTTCATGCCCCTTAAGTATTTTTACACCCATTTTGTTACATGTTGTATGTTAAATATATCAAGTTCGAAGCGAATGTATTGAACATTGATCATTCAATTTAAAAGTTTAAATTAACAACTTCCCTGTCCCATAAGTCATACCTATGTAAAAATTTCGATTGTTTTACTAGGTATGGTGTCTTATATAAGGACATGGAAGCTGTTAAAGTACCAAAATATGAAATAAAACAGGTTTTTAAACTTCAATTTATTTTTTTATTTTATGTTTCTTATGTTTATTATGATATATTTGCGCATACAATTTAATTGTGTCATCCCCGTTATACGTTATTTTTCCAGTAAGAATTCGATTTACACATCGACACCAGCTGTAAATCAAAACATTTATTGTTTTATCAATAAACATTGATCTTAAACGGTCTTTATGCTTAATACAATTTAATTCTACACTGGCGAATACATCTACAAAAAAACGTATATTTTGTTTTATGTCTCGTTTAGGAACATCATTTTTCAAAACATTTTCAGTGATGCTTTGTATTTCAAAAAAGAAATTCATTATTTTAGAAGATGGATACACGAGCCATTTGGAATTTATTTTGAATTCTTTTGCCAATATAAAACTATGTTTCTCGTTTATATTTTGCTCTATTAAATCTTCTTTGCATGTTTTGCAGGATTTACAAACTTGTTGGAGGCATTTTTTTAGGACCCAACCGCAAACATAATTTCTTTGCCCTTCTCCATCGGTTTCATTCAGGGTGTCAGTAACGGAAAACATATTTTCATTTAATCTGATTTCTTGTAAGTCACAATCAGTTTTAGATTCCTGATTTTCATAAATATTTTCTTCAAGTAAAAAATATACGATTGGAGAAAGGCGTCCATATCCTCTTCACAATTTGCTTTAATAGAATGAGCAGACGTGTAATTATTTAATAAAAGTGACTTATAAGCGCCCTCAAAACCTATACTATTTGGAGAAACATTTCGCGCTCCCGCGCTTCTAATTCCTCCAAAAAAATTTTCGATTGGGTCTTGATTAAAATTCCTGCAAAACATAGTATCTACATTGTAAGATTTTCTTAATAATTTCCAAATGGCTTGGAATCCTTCAATCGTTTTTATAAAATTTTTTACTGATGGTACAGTTTTCTCCAATATTTGTACTTTGGTGCCAATATGCTTAACTTCTACAAATTGTAATTTTTTTAAAAATAATTTTGCCTCTTGCCACAGCTCATGATGGGGAGAATTTGGCTTTACTCCGGCTCTGTAAATTTTCCCACTGTCAACATTAAAGCCAGAGCAGTTTAAAGAGTCAAATAATTTGTCGAACATCATAACAAACGGAATGATGTTTAAACACTCCTCCTCTAAATCTCCTTTTGCAACTAAATGCTTTGCAGCTACAGCTACACTGCGACTAAGCAACTGAGTTGCAATTTTCACTCGCATTTTATTAATATTATCTCTGTTAATATGCTCTTCTGTTAGCTTTGGAGCCATGTTTAATTCTCCATAGGTTTTGTCTGCATTGTACAATTTTTCAAAAAATTCCCACTTCACAATTTTTTCTTTATTATTATCGGTTAAGTCGATAAATCTTGCATTTTTATTCATGAGGTTGTTTCTTATGCCTTTGATAAGATGAGGAACATCGTAAATTGGGATTATCGATTTGTTATTTACTAGAAACATATCGTGTCGCCAAACCTTTTTATCTTTTATATACTGTGTTCTTGTATCTTCAATAAGACTTTCAATAGCACCTACGTTTACCGTGCTCTGGTCACAAACCGTAGCTACAATTATTGAACCCGTCTCAATTACTTCAGATATTACTTTTTTAATAGTACTCTTTAAATCCAATTTATTCAACCGTTGTGTAAAATAATAAGCTACGGGCTGTTTAAACTTTTTAATTATCCCCCTAATCATAAAAACTAACACGTGATCTCCTATGTCCATGTGTCCGAACGAGTCAAACCCTTTCAAAGAGTCCTCTTTTGCGGAATAATTGACTTGTGGGCTGACATACATTTCGTCAAACATTAAAACACATAATTTGTCAGCCACGCAGCTATCTTTTAGGTTAAATTGAATTTTTTTGAAAATTGTTTTATTTATGCCTTCTCGGACGACAATTTTACTTAATAATGTCTTCAAAGATTTAGCTGAAGGCAACACAAAGCATTTTGATAGGAGCCCGTAACTCTTTGGACTCTTTTTATATAAAGAAAGGGCCAAAATTTTTTCATTTGTGGAAAAACGGTGTCCTTTTGGTTTTTTCCCACTTTCTCTTACTTGGATTGTAGTAAAAATCTTACTAGGGAGCGACATTTTTTGCGTTAATTTCTGTAACATATTTGTGTTGCTAATACGTCGGGCATTGAAAAGCCTTTCCTTGAATGTTTGTCCTCGTTTCCTTAATCGGCACACTTCACGCTTCAAACTTCTAATTTCACTGCGTGTTTGACGATAGTATGCCACGCCGGGTTGAGAAGACTGCCTCGAATCTGTAAGGTAATAAAAAATACCATTATAATAAAATAACATCTCTCTTTACATTCAACAATGATCTTGTAGATTAAATAGGTACAGACTTCAACCAAACTCCTGAACCAAATAAAGCAAAATTTAAATGGGACCAACTGGATAGTAGTTATATTCTTCCAAATAAAAAAAATATTTTCCAAATCAGTTCAATAATGACTGAGTTATGAATAACATATATGAAAAGGAGTGTCATTCTAAATTTCAACAGTTAACTTCTAAAAAAAACTACTTCGACAAGACACAGTTTCGAAGAACACTACTTCGGCAGAACCTTTTCGAAATACACTTGTTCGGCGGATCTCTATTTCGACAAAAGTATTTTGTCTGTCACTATGTCTATTTATGTTTTATTTTATACGTAAACCATAAAGCAAAACATAATTTTAATTGTCACATTTCAAGGCACTAATCTGCCGATGATATTTTTTGTCGAAAAAGAGATCTGCTGAACATGTGCATTTCGAAGAGGGGCTCTGGCAAAGTAGTGTTCTTCGAAGCTGTGTCTTGTGGAAGTAGGTACCGTCGGACTAATGCTAGTCGAATATATATTTTATCATAGCAATGAATGAAGAACTATTCGTTTTCGAAATGAAGACTGTGTCGAAATAACTAACTGTCGAAAGTTAGACGACTTTCCATAAAAAGATCACATACCAAATGCAAGAACAGCTTTTTTACATGTAGATGTAGATGGTTCAGGATCCCCGTGAATTTTCTTTGGTTTAGTCATGACTTGACTTTGCTCTGGTGGCAAAGTTGCAGTTTCTGAAAATTAACACAGATTTGATTATAATTACTTAAATATTACAAAATATAGAACATGTATTAGACATATCCTTATCCTTACTAATATTATAAATGCGAAAGTGAGTTTGTTACGCTTTCATGTCGTAACTACTGAACCAATCATCATGAAATTTTGCATACAAGTTCTCTGGAGTACGGAGAAGGACATAGGCTACCTTTTATCCCAGGAAAAAGTACTATTCCCGAGGGATCGACATTGACGCGGGCGGAGCCGCGGGCGAAAGCTAGTACGTAATAAATACATAATGTTACTTTAATTTTACGAGTAAACTAGTGTATCCAAACTGAAGAATAAAAGATCTTTTCCACGGAATCTATCCGAAGGTAAGAGGTATAACAACGAAAAATGTATAACAATACTTTTATCGCAAAAATATAATGTTCCTGTAACTTAAGATTCATTGTAAGCTAGCTCACCCGGCGAACTATTGTACCGTCTCTTTTTTGGGTACTCGGGTATATAATAAGGTGTCAGCTAATTCTATATCAAATTTCATCAAAATCTGCTCAAATGGTTGCCGATGTAATCTAGTAGAAGATAAAATACATAAATATTACCTCGCAAAGATGTCAGTTGAGATTGAGGGGCAGCTGTTGTGGCAATTGTGTCTGATATTGCTGGTTCTAGAACAATAGAAATCATATTATTTTATATAAACATTTTATTATGAGAGATTGAGATTTATTGACATTACTTCAGAAAAGAATATCCATAAAATTAATGTGTGTATCTTTTGTTAATTTAATACATACTAGCTGTACCCGCGACTTCGTCCGCGTGGAATACTGAGTTTTATTTATTAATAAATTCAGCTTAAATAAGACAAAAAGAGCAAAGAGTCGCATATACATACTTTATATTTATATTTACTTATTCGTCTTATTTTAAATTATTTTTAAGATTAACTACCTAAGTATTATAAAAACACAGCCAAACAAATTACAAAATTAACGATATTTAACAATTTCACACTTAGTAATTTAACTTATGAACATACAAATTATGTAGGTAACTATTATAAACTTATATTTTTTTAAGTTTGAACTAAAATACGACTACGATTACAAAAATTTATATTTTACAAATATTTTACAAATACTTCAGACAAAGAAAAAACATGTCGGCCTGTAGCTGACTTCGTACGTGAGTAACCCGTAATTCACATATAAATAAAGAAAAAAGCTATTTACTTGAATGTTGCAATAGTACCAACAATATATTTACTTAATTGAAATTTACTTAATAGATATTCTATTGATATTGTTCTTTGACACACTACCGTTAAAAGTAACCGTTTTCAAAAACAACAAATAGTATTTAATGTAGGTACCAACCAACTTAATGATAAGATACAATACAATGCCCCAACCACGGTAATTCTAAATATTACCGTGCCTCAATTTACATCCTAATTAGAACCATGGTTAGAGTTGCTTAACCTACGTTATCGAAATCAAAAGTAGCTTATGTCCTTTCTCGGGCTATAGCCTATCTGTGTGCCAAATTTCGTTTTAATCTGTTCAGCCGTTTTAGTTTTGGCCACCCATCCTAATTTGAACCATGGTTAGAGTTGCTTAACCTACGTTATAGGAATCAAAAGTAGCCCACATCCTTTCTTAGGCTATAGCCTATCTGTGTGCCAAATTTCGTTTTAATCTGTTCAGCCGTTTTAGTTTTGGCCACCCATCCTAATTTGAACCATGGTTAGAGTTGCTTAACCTACGTTATAGGAATCAAAAGTAGCCCACATCCTTTCTTAGGCTATAGCCTATCTGTGTGCCAAATTTCGTTTTAATCGGTTCAGCCGTTTTAGCGTGAAAGCAAGACAGACAGACAGACAGACAGACAGACAGAGTTACTTTCGCATTTATAATATTAGTATGGATTAACACTACTTGTAGGACCTTTTAAAGTGTAAGTTTGACTCGCAATTAGTAAATTCTATAATATGTAGTTATTTTGTTTTTACCTAAAAGAGAGTGTATATGTTGTTGAACTTGTTGATGCCCAAATTGTTCCCCAGCTGATGGATTTATAAAGTCTTCTAATCCTGAAATAAAAAATATATAATTTATTGATATTAAAAAATTATTTATTTATATATTGCTTTCACGTTGTCTGGGAGAAAATAAAAAAAAAAAACAGAATGTGCCAGCTGCTTCTCTTCCCGCGCAGATCGTAAAAGCCGACCGAGCGAATGGGCGAAAATCTCCGCAATCTGTTTTGATTTCGTTTTCTACCTACGCACCCACCAAAATGCTAAATGTGGCCATAAGGCCTTATAGATCTAGGCTCTGTCAACCCCACAAGTGAAAAAGACGTGAAACTATATATGTTTGAAATAAAAATATATTTACATGTATCAATATAAATAAATGAATAAATACATAGGTATAAGCCACAGATTTATGTCAACATACTATTTAAGCTTAAATTCTTTGTACTGACTGAATTCGAAAAAGCAAACTTGAAACTTTTAATTCACTTTTACCTCACAAGTGGCAATAATTGAATTAATGCACTTACAAAAAAAAAATAGATGTTTTACCTGGATGTGATGTAATATGAGCTTGAAGTGCAGGCAATGGCTCAGCAGTTGAATCACTTAAAGCGGATCCTGAAATTGTTATTAAAGTTAGATAACTATATGTATTATAACCAATAGAAAACTATATTATCATTAAGTAACATAGGCTGTAGGTAGTTTATTTACAAAACAATTAGGGATCCATATGAAAATTGCAATAATATATTATTAAACAAGGTATCACAAATTTGCCTAGAAATGTCATTATTGGGCGATGGCTGTGAAAACTAATGATAGTACTTAATAAGAGCATATTTCCGGTTGCATTTTCACCTGAGATGGTTCAGAACTCAGGGTCTGGGGGCTCGAGTCTACCCAGGGCCCCGGTAATTTGCATGATAAAAACCAACACACCGGACATAATTGTGGGAAATAGTAATTAATAGATAAAATAAATTGATTTCTTAAAAATATGGCTACCAATGCTAATGAATCAACCTGAGTTACCCATAGAGATACTTACTAATATTATAAATGCGAAAGTGAGTTTGTTTGTTACGCTTTCACGCCGTAACTACTGAACTGATCATCATGAAATTTTGTATACAAGTTCTCTGGAGTATGGAGAAGGACATAGGCTAACTTTTATCCTGGGAAAAAGTACTATTCCCGAGGGATCGACATTGACGCGGGCGGAGCCGCGGGCGAAAGCTAGTAGAATATATATCCTGATGGATCGCCTTACCTGAGGAAGTTGCTATTTGAGGTTGAATAGCTGCCAATATTTCTACTGTAGGGTTTGGCATAGGTGCATCTGGAAAACAAGTGATGTACATTAAGAGCAAATAATGATTATATGTTGTGGGTAATAAATGTCATATTTAAAATTATCACCCCATTACCCGCCTTAAGGTTTCATTAACAAATACTAAAAATAAATTTCAAAGTGAGTTCGTTTAGATTTTTTTTATTTATTATGCTTTCACGCCTTAACTTCTAAATTGCCTAGGGAATAAAAAGAGTGTTTTCATCTCAGGAAAAGGTATTGTTCCTATGAAATGAATATTTACACAAGCCCCAAACGAAAGGAAGTAATCCTCATTTAAGGCCTTCAAATCTTAAATAGTCCTATAATGAACTGTCAAAATCTTTCTTAAAAGTTCAAAATATAGTCTTATGAAAATGACTCTGACCAAATCATATGTTATCAAATTATTCCATTTTCAACTTACTTGGTATATGCAATCTGGGTACTGCTAATGCATTAAGTCGGTTGTTTCTGTTGCGATCTGCTTCAGTAAAATGAATGTCACACACTTTCTTTCGCTTGTATATTACATCATCAGTAAGGCCATGTAGAGGTTCACCCACTAGGTCCACCCAAACCCTAAATCTTTCTGGGAACTTGGCAGGATTTGGAAAGTTGTGAATAGTGACACCTGAAACAAGTAATAAATTTATAATATTTTAAGAATAATATGCTAATATAATGAGTTAATTTAAATGTATTGTACAGTTTACTATTAGTAAATTAAGCATAGTGATAATTTTCTGATTTTGGAGGAGATATAATAGATATATATTATCCGGTCCTGGTATATAATAGATATATAATTCTCAATTTAAAATTAACACGTGATTACAGAGAGTCATTAGCCTGGAGAGAAAAATAACATGTGCATTTGGCGTCTTCATTAATATTACCACGTGGAGGGTACTCCTTATTAGTATCTTGTTTGAGTAGGTATCCATGTTAAAAATAAAATTTACGGTTAGATGGATAGCATTAAAATAATGAGACGATAACGAAATAAGTCTTACCGATGGTATCACATCCAAACACACATAATCTGGTAGAAGGCATAATTACACAAACACCACACAAAATTAAGTTTAAAAAGCGTCCAGCGTCCTTTTCGCAAAATAGTTTAAAACTGCAGTGAATATAAGCGGAGTATACACTCAACACCAAAAACACTGAAAAACCGTAGAAACTTAATGGATAGTAGCAAAGCCAATCGAAAAACACTTAAGTAACTTCGACGACCACTGATAACAACAGCAAAAGTTCTACAAGTTTTGAAAATGGAAAATCCAATCCGCCATTTTCATTTGACACAATAGTGATGTATGTCGACTAAGAGATAAATCGATTATCGACTGAAGCTACGTATGAAAACTGAGAAAATATAATCATATAAATTAATTGGATTTATGTAAATTTATTTTCTCTATTTTCTCTAGAATATACCGGCTATCAATACGATACTTGTTTTGTTTTTGACGTAAGGTGTACTATTCATTTTTAATTATGTACTTCTTTGTTGTTTTATTTATGTATAACTAACTATTATTTTATTAAAACTGCGTTTGCTGATCTTAATAAAATAGACTATAATAGCATAGGTACATGAAGGAAGACGTATAAATAATCTTTATATTCTATTGTAAATTGCATAGGTACATACTTACCAATTAATTACACCGTCTTTATCATCCATTCATCATCATTATTTCGTGTAGGTGACACGCTCAACCTACCATGCACACCTTTATCCATTAAGAGGTAAGTAGAGCCAGTAAGGCCACAAGACCAAAAGGCCACGTGAAGTATGTGAGTATTCGAATAATAGGTAAAAACAGAATCATAATAGTAGTGGGTGTGTAGCCGCATTGCCTATTGACATGATTCCTAAGATTTTCGCCCCATATCCTCGGCCGGCTTCTACGGGAACAGAAGCTGCATGCAGCTGATACACTACCTACTTTTTCTTTTCTCTTCGATCAACTTGAAATGTTATATAGGTATAATATAAAAAAAGATATAACAAATTATTTAGCTTATGCTTTCAAAGAATAAGAGGTTTTTAATAATCTAAAAATCAGACGTCAGTACGTAAATTATTTAATTAACATAATTAATCTAAATTATTACGTTGTATATGTTTGTGTTATCATAATAACTAAAAATATATGCAACGTATTACTTAAATTACAAAATTTTAATAAATAGTCGATAGATGGATACCAAAGTCGATAGATTATATTTGAGAATCAATTATTGAGGTAATCTCTACTTTGAACGTGCAGTGAAATAGAGCGACATCTACCCAAAGTCCAACAAACTAAAATATCATTGTGTTTTTATATTTAATCTTAGAAGAAGATTAATAGATGGCGTAATTAATAATAAAAAAATCACGTTCTATGCGACTTTCACCCCCATGATAGTAAACTATCAAAACGTAACTACAATAGTAACAGTGAACACGCATACTTTATCGTTTGCGTCAAATACCTACCATGAGTTAGGGATGGCGATCTGAGATCGATTAATCGTAGAATCGATTTTTCGAGCCAAAAAGATCAATTTTTTAAATCGATATGTAGTACTGAATCGATTCAGTGAATCGATATTTCACTCTTGAACATCGACATTCGATTTTTTTTGTATATACCAAAAAAGTATTTACAATTAATTTAATGTACCCGTATAATAAGAGTGCTGCCGATTAAAGGGTAAATTATTCAAAAACTCGCGAGATGGCTGTATGTTTGGATTCCTTCACCTCTCATTAAAAAGTTACGTTTGTTTTTTTATCTTTGACTTTTTGTATCTGTGGCTGACATTTCTTGTTGTACAATTGTAAACTTTAAAAAAAAATGTAGTTTTATACCTGATCTGATGTTTGATATGGTAATAAAAATATTTTTATCATCGATTCACCCGATTTTACTGATAAGAGATCGTTAAATTGTAATACGTATCTTGTTTTTAATAAAATAGATTTTTAATACATTATAAACAAAAACTTGAAAAAAAGATCGATTTATCGGAAATCGATCTTATGGGCCTCGATTTTTTTGTGGATCGATTCATTAGGTCACGATTCAAATCGATTTAAAAATCGATATTTTTAGGAAAGAATCGCCATCCCTCAGAACAATAACTCTCAGAACAATAACTAAAGCATAGAAACCGTGTTAAAATAACAACAAAATACAATATTCTACACTGTTTTTACTTATGGCATTGTTAAAGCATCAGAAAGAGATGCATATACAATGCCATTTGCGTAAATGTGCAGGTTGTCCTGGGGTACCGATGTGATCAGGGTTGTACTATATCGATGAAATATATTTATCGACTAAATGTTTCGTCTTAAGAAAGTCATAAATGTACTCTACTCTGATTGTATCGATTCTTTAAATGAGTACGATTCATAAAAAAAAAACAACTAGTTGCACTCCAGGAGTGCCGGCAGAAGTGAAAACTCGCCTTTGCGGCATACTCAGGTCCGTGTCCTTCTTACGAATTTTCGATCAATTCACGTGTCCTGACGCGAGTTTTCTGTTTTACCCATCCCAAAAAGTGCACAAAGCCGCTAAAGAGGCTTTTACTTTAAAAGTTAAGTCAAGATACACCTAAATAACTCCTAATCGCATGGCGCCGCTTGGCTTCATCTGATAAATAGGTAAAAAAAAAAATCCATACATTACCCACCGCGCGTCTACTGTCTACTGCTGGTCATTAGGCCTTACCCAGTATTGGTCGAACGGCAGAATACCTAATATGATGTCAATCATATTTTCGATTATTTCGAAATTCAAACAGTGTCTACTTTATCTATTACCTATGAATGCGCAAAAAACCCAATGCATTCGATTTACAGTCCCCAATGTGAGGCAGTCCAACGTTGACATACTAGTTGAAGGTAAAATAGACTTTGTAAATGATACCACCTTCTTAGGAATCACAATAGACTCTAAATTGCAATGGGGCGCTCATGTATCAAAAGGTAATATAAGGTCAGATATATTTTTCACTTGATCAATGGGCCATTCAGCATATTCCAAAACCATCTAAAGCTTTTCCCAGCTAGCTTTGAGGAACAGTCAGTAAAGGAAACATAATCAGGTAGGTAAAGAGAAACACATAACTCGAAGTGATATTTTTTATTTTATAAAACTTTTACACTATGGTAAAAAAGTGCCAATGTGTTATTTGTGAAAAATTCACAGTGTTGGTAATAGAAAAACAAGAGGTGAAGAAAAACAAGAGATTACTTTACCCACTTTCATTACTGTCCAAAATAAACAATGTTTTTCATAATTTTAAATATAAATAATAAAACCGTTTCCGTAAACTTTCTTATTACCATTGATTTATAATTCGGCAAATATAAATGTAGGTAAAGCATCGTGTTTCAATCGCTTCCATTTAATTTTATATTCGAAATTAATGTATCGGCACGGCAGTAAAATATTTTGAACAAATTCGAGTATGTATGACATTTTATGTCCAATATGTCGCTTGAAAGTTCCTCGGATCCACACCTTTTTATCCTTTTACTTCAGGGAGCTGCAATAAAATTTCAACAATAATTTTCTTCATATTAGTAAAAATCGATTCTTTTTAGGGTTCCGTACCCAAAGGATAAAAACAGGACCCTACTAATATGACTCCGATATCCATCTGTCGATGGATGTCGTAGAAGGCGACTTAGGAAATACAAGCTAAACAAAGCTTACAAACATCTAAGCGACCTCTCCAATCCGTCTGGCCAGCGTGGAGAGTGTAGGCCAAGTCCTCTGGCTGCTCTGGCCAAGTTTGGCCCTAGTAGTACAGAGAGGGTCGTGCTCCTGTAGTGGAGACTAAAAAGGACCTGATGATGATGATGATGATGATCCATCTGTCTGTCACCAGGCTGTATCTCATGAACCGTGATAGTGAGACAGTTGAAATATTACAAACAAAAATTTCGGGCGTTTTTATAGCTTACGCCCACGGCTCCGCTCGCGTTAATGTCAATCCCCGATAACAGTACCTTATTCTGAGATGTAATTTATGTCTATGTTCTTTTCCGTACTCCAGAGATCGTGCAATGGTGATGATGATGATGCAAAATTTCATGATGATCGGTTCAGAAGTTACGGCGTGGAAGCGTGACAAACAAACTCACTTTCACATTTATAATATTATATGTAAGGATGGTACGGAACCCTTCGTGCGCGAGTCCGACTCACACTTTGCTGGTTGTTTAATTACCATGATGGTTCAATTTGTTACATTACTATTGCATGGCTCAACACTAACAAAAATATCCCTGATAGCAAGACCGTCATAAAAAATATCGATATACTCGTAGATAAGTGATTTTACCACATCACTAGCAAAAAAAACTAACCTAATTTGAAATAAGGAAAAAACGATAATTTTAAGCAAAATACCTATAAAAGTTGTCATTTATACAATACGTTATATAATTGACAATATTATTGTTGTATTTTGAGGTATTTTGGGTTTTAATTATGCACTTTTAACTGAAAAACTTACCGAAGAAAATTATGTTTTACAGAATTTATTTCTGTTCGTCCTGAATGGGATTTACATCGCTCCATTGCACAAGACATTGTTTAGTATAATGGTCATTTGATAACGCACCAACCCAACACCGGTTAATACTTTTTTCCGTGAGAATTTTAGCACAATCCTATATTTAATTTGCAGACATCACAATTCCGCCGCAATGTTTTTGTCGATATATAACCCGATCAAATCGGCAAGATGCTAATATTACAGACGTTGAACTGTAATAAGTTATTTTGAATTTAGTCGGAGTTAATTGGAGTCCAATGGAGTCCATTGACATTTCAAGTCGGGACAACCATGAAAATAATAGAAACTGACTGAAGTTTTTGTCTCATTCTGTCATAAGCGAAAGCTCATAAGAAAAATACAGTGTCAACTATCTGTTTTCAGTTTCTATTTTTATGCGGCTTCTATGTATATTATTCTTCTGAGCAATAACTAAAGCATAGAAACCGTGTTAAAATAACAACAAAATACAATATTCTACACTCTTTTTACTTATGGCATTGTTAAAGCATCAGAAAGAGATGCATATACAATGCCATTTGCGTAAATGTGCAGGTTGTCCTGGGGTACTGATGTGATCAGGGTTGTACTATATCGATGAAATATATTTATCGACTAAATGTTTCGTCCTAAGAAAGTCATAAATGTACTCTACTCTGATTGTATCGATTCGTTAAATGAGTACGATTCATAAAAAAAAAAAAACAACTAGTTGCACTCCAGGAGTGCCGGCAGAAGTGAAAACTCGCCTTTGCGGCATACTCAGGTCCGTGTCCTTCTTACGAATTTTCGATCAATTCACGTGTCCTGACGCGAGTTTTCTGTTTTACCCATCCCAAAAAGTGCACAAAGCTGCTAAAGAGGCTTTTACTTTAAAAGTTACGTCAAGATACACCTAAATAACTCCTAATCGCATGGCTTCATCTGATAAATAGGTAAAAAAAAATCCATACATTACCCACCGCGCGTCTACTGTCTACTGCTGGTCATTAGGCCTTACCCAGTATTGGTCGAACGGCAGAATACCTAAAATGATGTCAATCATATTTTCGATTATTTCGAAATTCAAACAGTGCCTACTTACCTACCTTACCTATTACCTATGAATGCGCAAAAAACCCAATGCATTCGATTTACAGTCCCCAATGTGAGGCAGTCCAACGTTGACATACTAGTTGAAGGTAAAATACTAGACTTTGTAAATGATACCACCTTCTTAGAAATCACAATAGACTCTAAATTGCAATGGGGCGCTCATGTATCAAAAGGTAATATAAGGTCAGATATATTTTTCACTTGATCAATGGGCCATTCAGCATATTTCAAAACCATCTAAAGCTTTTCCCAGCTAGCTTTGAGGAACAGTCAGTAAAGTAAAAATAATCAAGTAGGTAAAGAGAAACACATAATTCGAAGTGATATTTTTTATTTATAAAACTTTTACACTAGGGTAAAAAAGTGCCAGTGTGTTATTTGTGAAAAATTCAGTGTTGGTAATAGAAAAACAAGAGGTGAAGAAAAACAAGAGATTACTTTACCCACTTTCATTACTGTCCAGAATAAAATATGTTTTTCATAATTTTAAATATAAATAATAAAACCGTTTCCGTAAACTTTCTTATTACCATTGATTTATAATTCGGCAAATATAAATGTAGGTAAAGCATCGTGTTTCAATCGCTTCCATTTAATTTTATATTCGAAATTAATGTATCGGCACGGCAGTAAAATATTTTGAACAAATTCGACTATGTATAAAATTTTATGTCCAATATGTCGCTTGAAAGTTCCTCGGATCCACACCTTTTTAATTTCCTTTTACTTCAGGGAGCTGCAATAAAATTTCAACAATAATTTTCTTCATATTAGTAAAAATCGATTCTTTTAGGGTTCCGTACCCAAAGGATAAAAACAGGACCCTACTAATATGACTCCGATATCCATCTGTCTGTCACCAGGCTGTATCTCATGAACCGTGATAGTGAGACAGTTGAAATATTACAAACAAAAATTTCGGGCGTTTTTATAGCTTACGCCCACGGCTCCGCTCGCGTTAATGTCTATCCCCGATAACAGTACCTTATTCTGAGATGTAATTTATGTCTATGTTCTTTTCCGTACTCCAGAGATCGTGCAATGGTGATGATGATGATGCAAAATTTCATGATGATCGGTTCAGAAGTTACGGCGTGGAAGCGTAACAAACAAACTCACTTTCACATTTATAATATTATATGTAAGGATGGTACGGAACCCTTCGTGCGCGAGTCCGACTCACACTTTGCTGGTTGTTTAATTACCATGATGGTTCAATTTGTTACATTACTATTGCATGGCTCAACACTAACAAAAATATTCCTGATAGCAAGACCGTCATAAAAAATATCGATATACTCGTAGATACGTGATTTTACCACATCACTAGCAAAAAAAACTAACCTAATTTGAAATAAGGAAAAAACGATAATTTTAAGCAAAATACCTATAAAAGTTGTCATTTATACAATACGTTATATAATTGACAATATTATTGTTGTATTTTGAGGTATTTTGGGTTTTAATTATGCACTTTTAACTGAAAAACTTACCGAAGAAAATTATGTTTTACAGAATTTATTTCTGTTCGTCCTGAATGGGATTTACATCGCTCCATTGCACAAGACATTGTTTAATATAATGGTCATTTGATAACGCACCAACCCAACACCGGTTAATACTTTTTTCCGTGAGAATTTTAGCACAATCCTATATTTAATTTGCAGACATCACAATTCCGCCGCAATGTTTTTGTCGATATATAACCCGATCAAATCGGCAAGATGCTAATATTACAGACGTTGAACTGTAATAAGTTATTTTGAATTTAGTCGGATTTAATTGGAGTCCAATGGAGTCCATTGACATTTCAAGTCGGGACAACCATGAAAATCATAGAAACTGACTGAAGTTTTTGTCTCATTCTGTCATAAGCGAAAGCTCATAAGAAAAATACCGTGTCAACTATCTGTTTTCAGTTTCTATTTTTATCGACAAAAACATTGCGGCGGAATTGTGATGTCTGCAAATTAAATATAGGATTGTGCTAAAAATCTCACGGAAAAAAGTATTAACCGGTGTTGGGTTGGTGCGTTATCAAATGACCATTATACTAAACAATGTCTTGTGCAATGGAGCGATGTAAATCCCATTCAGGACGAACAGAAATAAATTCTGTAAAACATAATTTTCTTCGGTAAGTTTTTCAGTTAAAAGTGCATAATTAAAACCCAAAATACCTCAAAATACAACAATAATATTGTCAATTATATAACGTATTGTATAAATGACAACTTTTATAGGTATTTTGCTTAAAATTATCGTTTTTTCCTTATTTCAAATTAGGTTAGTTTTTTTGCTAGTGATGTGGTAAAATCACGTATCTACGAGTATATCGATATTTTTTATGACGGTCTTGCTATCAGGGATATTTTTGTTAGTGTTGAGCCATGCAATAGTAATGTAACAAATTGAACCATCATGGTAATTAAACAACCAGCAAAGTGTGAGTCGGACTCGCGCACGAAGGGTTCCGTACCATCCTTACATATAATATTATAAATGTGAAAGTGAGTTTGTTTGTTACGCTTCCACGCCGTAACTTCTGAACCGATCATCATGAAATTTTGCATCATCATCATCACCATTGCACGATCTCTGGAGTACGGAAAAGAACATAGACATAAATTACATCTCAGAATAAGGTACTGTTATCGGGGATAGACATTAACGCGAGCGGAGCCGTGGGCGTAAGCTATAAAAACGCCCGAAATTTTTGTTTGTAATATTTCAACTGTCTCACTATCACGGTTCATGAGATACAGCCTGGTGACAGACAGATGGATATCGGAGTCATATTAGTAGGGTCCTGTTTTTATCCTTTGGGTACGGAACCCTAAAAAGAATCGATTTTTACTAATATGAAGAAAATTATTGTTGAAATTTTATTGCAGCTCCCTGAAGTAAAAGGATAAAAAGGTGTGGATCCGAGGAACTTTCAAGCGACATATTGGACATAAAATGTCATACATACTCGAATTTGTTCAAAATATTTTACTGCCGTGCCGATACATTAATTTCGAATATAAAATTAAATGGAAGCGATTGAAACACGATGCTTTACCTACATTTATATTTGCCGAATTATAAATCAATGGTAATAAGAAAGTTTACGGAAACGGTTTTATTATTTATATTTAAAATTATGAAAAACATTTTATTTTGGACAGTAATGAAAGTGGGTAAAGTAATCTCTTGTTTTTCTTCACCTCTTGTTTTTCTATTACCAACACTGAATTTTTCACAAATAACACACTGGCACTTTTTTACCCTAGTGTAAAAGTTTTATAAAATAAAAAATATCACTTGGAATTATGCGTTTCTCTTTACCTACCTGATTATGTTTCCTTTACTGACTGTTCCTCAAAGCTAGCTGGGAAAAGCTTTAGATGGTTTTGGAATATGCTGAATGGCCCATTGATCAAGTGAAAAATATATCTGACCTTATATTACCTTTTGATACATGAGCGCCCCATTGCAATTTAGAGTCTATTGTGATTCCTAAGAAGGTGGTATCATTTACAAAGTCTATTTTACCTTCAACTAGTATGTCAACGTTGGACTGCCTCACATTGGGGACTGTAAATCGAATGCATTGGGTTTTTTGCGCATTCATAGGTAAGGTAGGTAAGTAGGCACTGTTTGAATTTCGAAATAATCGAAAATATGATTGACATCATATTAGGTATTCTGCCGTTCGACCAATACTGGGTAAGGCCTAATGACCAGCAGTAGACAGTAGACGCGCGGTGGGTAATGTATGGATTTTTTTTTTACCTATTTATCAGATGAAGCCAAGCGGCGCCATGCGATTAGGAGTTATTTAGGTGTATCTTGACGTAACTTTTAAAGTAAAAGCCTCTTTAGCGGCTTTGTGCACTTTTTGGGATGGGTAAAATAGAAAACTCGCGTCAGGACACGTGAATTGATCGAAAATTCGTAAGAAGGACACGGACCTGAGTATGCCGCAAAGGCGAGTTTTCACTTCTGCCGGCACTCCTGGAGTGCAACTAGTTGTTTTTTTTTTATGAATCGTACTCATTTAACGAATCGATACAATCAGAGTAGAGTACATTTATGACTTTCTTAGGACGAAACATTTAGTCGATAAATATATTTCATCGATATAGTACAACCCTGATCACATCAGTACCCCAG
Source organism: Elegia similella (assembly GCA_947532085.1). NCBI lineage: Eukaryota > Metazoa > Arthropoda > Insecta > Lepidoptera > Pyralidae > Elegia > Elegia similella. The sequence goes on along the minus strand of OX383942.1, from coordinate 17,218,723 downwards.
GACAACCTGCACATTTACGCAAATGGCATTGTATATGCATCTCTTTCTGATGCTTTAACAATGCCATAAGTAAAAACAGTGTAGAATATTGTATTTTGTTGTTATTTTAACACGGTTTCTATGCTTTAGTTATTGTTCTGAGATATTATTCTTCTGAGCGCCATCCCTACCATGAGTTCAATTAAACGTAACTATCTTCGTTAGCGTCTAGACGAATAGCAGTGTAGTAAGCAATGATTTGTTACTCACTTCACACTCTTCGATTATGCCAAAAACCTGCCTATCAAAGCATAATTTACATTTTTAAAAAGTTATCTGTCACTTCCATAGTATAATACGGTAAAATTGAAAAGATATTGTTACTATGTATTTCGCAACGTGTTACTTGTATTTTTGCAGTATTTCTTGTGAAAGAAAAAAATATTTTGTTTGTTTTGTGTTGTTGAAATATGAATAATTTTCGGTGTTTTTCTGTCGTGCCGTGTCCTATGGACATTACTTGAAGTAAAAAGAAACTTACATAAGTAGAAATTCCCTACACGAAACGAGTCCTCGTGTAATAAACCCAATAGTATTGATAACAACTAAGTCAAGGGATTTGTTGGTCCTATCCATCATGTTTTTCAAGGTAAGATTACTAATTTTTAAATTATTATTTGTGATGTATGATACTTGGATTTAAAGCCTACGTATATTGTAAGATCGCCAGTAATGTTACAGCTGTGCCGTATGTATCTATTGTGAACAAAATGTAAACTGTAAACTGTTAAGGAGTAATACCTCCTTTATACTTACTGCTAAATTCTTTGGTCAAGCACATTCAAATATGACTTACTAAGATTTGAAGTGTGTTGTCATATTGTAAACAACTCAAACTTTAACATGGTAGCAGAGCAAAACAAATATTAAAATATAATTCATTGACGCGAGGTGTAATTCTAGGAAAGAATTTTACGTAAAATTTGTGAATAACAAAACACGAAAATTCATACGGTGAAATCTGTGCCAGTTGTCTACCGCTATGGATAGGGCGATCGTAGAAGCATCGAGGGTGCAGATAGGACACCTGGATTCGAAAAACTTCAAGTCATGGAAGTATAGAATACTGGTTGTGATAAAGGCCATCCCTGGAGCCTTGGAAGTTATTGAAGGTAGGAGATGTAGACCACAACAACCATCGGCAGACGCCGATTCTGTCGTAAAAACAAAGTTTGAAAAAGATTTACAAGAATTCACGAATATTGATAGTGCCATCTTAGTTCTCATCACGACCAACATGACAGATGAAATATTAAATCATGTCATGCGTCTGACAAGTTCACGAGAGGTATGGGAAGAACTAAATAGATTATATGGAGAAAGTAGTGAAGATAAAAGCTATGATCTGTGTCTATGATTCTTTAGTTACAAAAAGGAACCTGAACATGATATGGCAAGTCATACTTCTGCGTTAAAGAATATTTGGCATGAATTGAACAGCCATTTAGATTCAAAATTACCAGACATGCTCTTGATCTGCAAGATTTTGGACACTTTACCGACAGAATATTTCGCCTTTAAATCAAGTTGGCTACTTATGACAAAGAAAGACAGAACGGTTGATAGTCTTACTACTCAGCTATGTGCCCATGAAAAATCCCTGATGAACAAACCTGAGACTGCAAGCACATCAGAAGCACTTTTTGTGAAAACTATAAAAGGCAAAAAGAAACAAGAAAAAGAATGGAAATGCAAATATTGTGGATTGAGCGGACATCGAGTAAAACAATGCAAGAAATGGATTGCTGATGGAAGACCCCCTAAAGAGGCGACTTCAGTAAATCTAACCTTACCCGTCTTAGCCTTGAACAACATAGTTGCAGACAAAGAACACTGGTTCGTAGACAATGGTGCAACTAGCCATGTTACGAATAGGGGTGACCTCTTTGAGACTTTTGAGCACTTCAAGGGCCAACACACAGTCACAGCAGCGAATGGTCAGACCATTGAAGCACTTGGAAAAGGAAATATCCGTGTAGAAGCTGATGTTTGTGGAAGACGAGAGCAAATTACACTTAAAGATGTTTGGTACGTCCCTGGCATAAAGATGAATCTCTTTTCTGTTCTTGCCGCACATGATCATGAGTACAACGCCAGACACGTGTACTTTGAAAGTAGCTGGAACCATAAGACTGGTCGGAAAAAGACAAAGAAATGGTGGACTGTACAAACTTTACCTCAGTTCCCTGATGCCTAAACCAGATGTCAATGTGGTATTGACAAATCCACTACAAGTATATCATGAAAGGCTAGCTCATCAAAATAAAAGACATGTCAAACAGCTCATTCAAAAAGAATTCGGACTAAAAGTAGAGGACAGCAAGTCAGATCTATGCGAAGGATGTGTTTATGGAAAGGCTCACAAACAACAGTTTGGCATAAGGATAAGAGCATCCAAACCAGAAGAACTGATCCATGCTGACATATGCGGCCCTTTCGCATATTCAATCCAGAAGTTTCGATATTTCCTGATGTTCAAGGACGACTACACTCACTTTCGATGCATATATTTCCTAAAGCAGAAATCTGAGGCATGGATGAAGCTTGAGCAAATGCTAGCACAAGCCAGAGTTGCAGGACACACTGTCAAAGAAATATTAAACGATAATGGAGGCGAGTTTGATAACGAACAATTTCGGAAAATCCTAACAGCACATGGCATAAGACAGAGACTGACGATGCCTCACACGCACGAACAAGCCGGATGCGTGGAAAGAGAGAATAGGACCGTAGTTGAAGCAGCACGAGCAATGATGCACGCTCACGAGGAGATACCACAAGTTCTTTGGGCAGAACTCATTAACACAGCGGCGTATATCCTAAATCGCACCGGTACATCAAGCGTAAAAGGAAAATCACCCTATGAGTTAGGGCATGGAAAGAAACCTGGTATCAAACACCTGAGAATCATTGGCTGCAAATGCTATGCCCATATTCCTAAACCCAACCGTAAGAAGCTTGATAAGAAAGCTCAAAAAGGAATATTGATTGGCTATGAAGGCAATGAAGGCTACAGAATTTGGGATAAAGTCAATCACAAGTTAATTAGATCCAGAGATGTAACGTTTGAAGAAACACCACTACAAGGCTTTAATGGCGATGATGACAATCACAGTTCACAACCTTCAACGTCTACCAACTAAAGTCCTATATTCGAGCTACCAGATCTAGAAGCCAAATCAACTGATATTGTACAGCAGGATGATACTTATGATCAAGATGGACAAGCATCTACTCCAAATCCACCATCGCTATCTAACGAAGTCGATGAGCAAGCATGTGTAGAGCAAGAAGTCCAGAGAGTAGAAGATATTCAATCAGAGCAAATTGAGACAGAGAATGAGTGTGAGCAGTATGAAACTGTGGAGTCTGATGATGAAGAAGCAGAATCTGACGAATACCGTGGTCTGTCTGCAAATGAAATAGAGCGAGTAAGCCAAATGACTCTGAGAAACAGGAATACTCTTAGACCTCCAAGTCGATACAGAGATCAAATCTGCAACATCAATATGACATTGAATACTTTTGAACCAAAAAGCTACAAGGAAGCTATGAATAGTGTAGATAGGGATAAATGGCAAGAGGCAATCAACAGCGAAATTAAATCCCTCAAAGACAACGAAACTTGGGAGCTTGGAGAATTGCCAAAAGGAAGAAAAGCTATTCCTTGCAAATGGATATTTAAAATCAAAACGAACCCTGATGGTACTATAGACAAGTATAAGGCCAGATTAGTCATCAAGGGATATTCACAAAAAGAAGGAATTGACTTTTACGAAACTTTTAGCCCTGTGGCAAGAAGCAGCACCATAAGAGCGCTTATAAGTGTTGCAGCCAAAGAAAAGATGTCCCTGTCACAGTTTGACGTATCGACTGCCTTCTTATATGGTAAATTAAACGAGGAGATTTTTATGAAACCTCCAGAAGGCTATGCAACGAATCCAAAGCAAGTTTTCAAGCTTAAAAAGAGCCTGTACGGATTAAAGCAGGCGCCGCTATGCTGGAATAGATGTATTACAGATTACATTGTAGAAATTGGCTTTAAACAAAGCAAAGCGGATCCGTGTCTGTTTATTCGGAAGAGAGGCAAAAATAAAATCGTTCTCGCCTTGTATGTTGATGATGGCTTATTTGCATCTTCAAGCGAAAACGAAACAAAAACGTTTATTGAAGAGCTGGAAAAGCGTTTTAAAATAATGACCAAGCCAGCCAACTATTTCCTAGGAATGGAAATAGAGAGGAAGACAGATGGCTCTATCTTCGTTCATCAGAAAGCTTGCACCAAACGTGTATTAGAAAGATTTGGCATGGAGAATTGTAAAGCCGTTGCAACACCAATCCTAAAGTCTGATAACAAAGAAGAGACGGAGACTTCTGCATCTTTCCCCTATCGTCAAGCAGTGGGAGCATTGGCTTATCTTATGACTGGGACAAGGCCAGATATAGCCTATGCTATTAGTGTCGTATCACGAAATCTAGAAAATCCGTCCAAGGAAGATATCCAAACCGCCAAACGAATTTTGCGCTATCTAAAAGGAACTATGGACAAAGGAATTCTTTACGAATGTGACAAAGCTCCCGGCCTAGAGAGCTACAGTGATGCTGATCACGGCGGTGATTACAGCACAGGCCGCTCTACCACTGGCATGTTGTGTCTATTTGCTGGAGGACCAATTTCTTGGCAGAGTAAAAGACAAGCTACTGTTGCGATCTCATCAACAGAAGCGGAGATAGTAGCTGCTAGTGAAACTGCCCGTGAAATAATTTGGTTAAAGAGAATACTGAAATACATAACAGATAAAGAATGTTTGGCAACTTTATACATTGATAATGAATCGGCAATAAGACTAGCCAACCATCCACCATATGTATTCCACCAGAGAACGAAACACATTAGAATTAGATCGTTCTTTATTAGAGAGTGTGTTAATCTTGATGTTCTCAGCGTGAGCAAGGTGCCAGCATCAAGACAACTTGCAGATATGCTGACAAAGCCACTTTATGGACCCAGAATCGCTGAATTGAGCAAGATGTCTGGCTTAAAAACGAAGCCGGATGTTAAGGAGTAATACCTCCTTTATACTTACTGCTAAACTCTTTGGTCAAGCACATTCAAATATGACTTACTAAGATTTGAAGTGTGTTGTCATATTGTAAACAACTCAAACTTTAACATAAACAAAATGTAACTGTTAATTTTTCATGAATTTTGTATCCCCAGTAGACGTAAGTTTAACCCTGCAAGATTCGCATATATTGTATTAATGTTTTAACTACGTATTACTTATATTTCAGGCGAATTGAGCAAGATGTAGGCTGTAAGAAATCCAATAAAATTAAAGAAAAATTAAAAACAATTGGGATAACCAGAAACCAAGGAAACTATGTCAATAACTAGACAAAGACTGGCTGGACTTCTTCAAAAAATGTATGGAAGGCATATAAAGTTGAAAATGAGCAAACAATTTATTATTGAACAGTGAATATTACTTCTTATGAAATAAAGAAAATATTACTACTTATTAATATGTAAGCCTTTCATTTGATACAATAACAAATAGTATTTGTATCTTACCTAATCTTCCCAATTCCATTCACTTACATCTCGGACACAACCAAAAAACAGAATTCAGGCTCCGAATAATCTCAGCAGAGGATGCAACTGGGAAAGCATTCAGATGAGAGAAAGAGAGATGACAGACGCAGCCTGTAGTGATGCAAAAGAAGTGATAGATATACATGTCCATCATGAGGTGATTCTATGTATCATGCCTGACATACATGTTGGGCATGATATATAGAGAATCACCTCATGTGTAGGTGTCACAAAGTTTAGTGACAAAGCTCGCCTTATCTCACAGATATTTTACAGGCACTCATACTGTCTGTAAATACCAACCACCAACACACCATCGAGCAAAAGAGTTAGAGCTGGTGGCCCTTCACTAAAGGCTGAGCCGAAGGCATACAAATTTGAAATAAGTGAACAATATAGGTGATGTTTGAGTAGTGAATATTATTTCTTACTAATAAATAAAACACTTTAATAAAATAGCTTTTAATGTATTTAAATCAAATATCTTTATCGTATTCACTCTTACATTTCTTACACAGCCGAAAAACAAGACTTTGGGCTCTGAAGCACCTATGCTGAGGATGCAATTTGGAACACATTCAAATGAGAGTCAGACTTAGATAATCAAAGGACATGTTTAACAGGACAGGCATGTTGTAGGGCATAATATAATAAACACCTGTCCTGTCTCCAAAAGGCCTCACCATTTTTAAAATATCTATACATATATAGATAGATACTTGTGTTCACTTATGAGTGTACAAAGAAATGTAAAGGGCACTTTTGGCCTCTACCGCTGTACTCAACATTCACAATTGCTTTTGTGCTTCGTGCTTCGGGTCCTGGAGTCGGCTTGACAAGATAGCATGTACATTTTCATACAGTAAAATGCTTTGACAAAGTTTTTATCACTGTTCTCTGTCTGCCCGACTTCCACAACTTCTCATGGGTTTTCACAAAATGTTATTTTAGTCCTAACCACGTCTTGTATGTAAGGTACGCTATCCATTGAAAGAGACGGAGTGATCATTGTAGGCCGAAGACCACCGCCATGTACAATATCGCGGGCACTTATGGTGTTTGACAATGAACCTTCATATACCATCACTCGTGTTTTACATTTGCTTGCATCGTCTGTTGTAATGCTTCATCCTAGAGCCCGTTTTTAGACAGCAAGTACATTATTCATACTGTAAAATGTTTGACACAGTTTTATGGAATTCCGCTTGATTACATCCACTTTCTTTGGGTCTCCACAAAATGTTCACTTTCGTCGTATTGTAGGTACGCCATCCATAGGAAGAGACAGTGATCTTTATTAATCTTCATATAGAAAACCACTGTCATGTACATTATCCTCGTAAAACCCAAGCTTAAGATTTACCTTTATGAAGTGCGACCCAGTGTCCTCAGACGAGGGCAAAAAAGTTGAAAGGCTTCAGACCCAAGCCGATTTTTATTAAAATTAACCCAAAATATATGCAATACTACATTGGGACTTATTGATGGCTTCATTAATACTATGTATGATTATTTTGGGATATTTAAAAATTCAATATATTTTGTTCTTGCATGAGGACATTGGGTATTACTTGCAAACGTGTCCTTGATTTATTTGTTCTCATGTGAGTACAATGGTTTATAATTAATAAATTAAAAAAAACTAGTTTTAAAACTTTTATTTAATAAATGAACATAAACGAAACTGCAAATGAAAAAAAATCTAAATCATAAATCTTCTACATCCATTTTGAATTAAGCAACATTTTAATCTTGTCTAGGTAGATACTTATAATTATAATTTAAATGCTGTATTTTAATTTCAATGCTGTAGTGACCATGAAGTACTAAACTTAACATTTAGGTATAATGTGGCTAGGATATTCTGCATTTTGTGTCCCAGTCGAGTTAGCTATGCGTCTTCTGCCCTACTTCTACCATGAGGAATTCCACATTAAGCTGATGCAGTAATTTCAGCTCCGCGCTCCGATTTTGATGAGCAGCTGTTATCTCGGTCCTAGGTAATCCCGAACTCAGAATATAAGCCGTTATCTTGCCGACCCCTAGGTCAGACCTTGATGATTCAGAAACTGAAGAATGTACCAATCTAGATCTTCAATTTCTGATTCATATAACAAGTCCTCGATATCATAATTTTTCAAATCTGCAACAAAATATAAAAATAAGTAATATATTTTTGTAATGTAATTAAAACCCAATGCGATCAAGTAATCACATAAAAAAATAGAAGTAACGCCCGCTGTGATCAGGCGAGTACATATTTTTTCAATAGTACATAAATATGCATTACAGTTACATTGAAACCAAATAGTATTGTATTTGAAAACTAGTAAATATAAGTCACTTATTTATCAAAACTGATTAAAAAATAAATCGTCGATGACTGAAATAAATTAAGATTATAACTCACCTCTTCGACGTGGACGCTGCATGTTTGCCATTTTGGTCAAAAAGGACTAATTTCACATCATTGGTCAGAAATTTCATTTACATCAAATTGACGTTTATGTTTCGACCAACCAGAGGACAACAACTGACAGATCATTTAAGCGCTAAAATTCAAGTATCTTGGATTTTTTTATTTTGTCCTCAAGTGATCACAGTGGGTAATAACGTTGATAAAAAATATAAATTCTTGGGTCCGAACGCTTTCTTTTTTTTGGCCTCGTCTGAGTACATTGGGCTTTACGAGGTTATATTATCAAAATGTCTTTAAAATAAAGAAATACGAACAAAATAATTAAAATTCAACAAGACTATTTCGATCTCACGTTGAAAATGTTTAGTGACTCCCGTAACTACTGTAGTTAAAGTAAATTACGATAGCAACTGTCAAAAATGTAACTCATGGTACCTCAGACCAAAGAAAAAAGAGGACTGGAAATACCTACAAAAAAATCGTGTATACCTACATCACAGAATCGTTACATAAAATGGCTGCCATTGCCTAGGGTTGTCACTTCCATACTATGTAATGATCTACTTTAAACAGTACTCTTATTTTGTACACAGAGCCGACAGAGCTTATAAAAACATTTTGGGAAAGGATAATAAAATGACAATTTATTTTATAACTTTGTTTTCTTAATCATTCCTAAAAAGTATTAATTTGTTTAAAAACCAACTATCTGAAAGATATTTACATTTAATTTCACCGTGATATTTATATGTAACACAATATCTTTCAAATTGTAATTTCTTTTGCTGGTTCAAACGTTTATCTTTTACGGCTTTTTTTTTTCATTTCCACGACCTGAAATTTCAATATATTTTATATTTTATTATTAAACTAGCTTTCGCCCGCGGCTCCGCCCGCGTCAATGTCGATCCCTCGGGAATAGTTCTTTTTTCCGGGATAAAAGGTAGCCTATGTCCTTCTCCGTACTCCAGAGAACTTGAATGCCAAATTTCATGATGATCGGTTCAGTATTTACGGCGTGAAAGCGTGACAAACAAACAAACAAACTCACTTTCGCATTTATAATATTATTAGTAAGGATTATGTACAAGTATAATCTATTATGTGCATTGTTGTATGCATGACATCATATGATCGCATACATAATTCGATAATACGTTGTAACACATAACTTTGCGTACATTTGCATGCATGAACCGGCTACTCCTGCCAAATCACCCAACGGTTTTTAGTATTGTCTGACAGACAAAACGAATAAACCGGCCAAGTGCGAGTCGGACTCAGGCACGAAGAAGGGTTCTGTACTATTATCTATAAAAACTGCAAAAAAATCATGCTTGCTGTATGGAAGCCCCCTTAATTAATTATTTTATTCTATTGTTTAGTTTTTGTCGTTATAGCGGCAACAGAAATATATCCATCCGTTAAAGTTTAAATTGTCTAACAATAACGGTTTTTTTTTTTTTTTTTTTTTACTAAATATTGAATTAGGCATTTGTCTCCCATCTCACCTGATGGTAAGTGACGATGAAGACGAGGATGTTACATGCCTATCCAAGAGATACCCATTTATTCTACTTTTGAATATCCCGGGACTGTACTTGTTTGGGAACATAGACGCAGGCAGTTCATTCCACACCTTAGCTACTCGAACCAAAAAGGAACTGTCAAAGCGTTTAGTTCGACTCTTTGGTATTCCAACGATAAAAGGGTGAAATTTCTGTCTGCGCCTTGTAGTCCGATGGAGGAATGGTGAGGGTTCAACTAGCTCAAAGAGCGCCCTCGCACACTCTCCAAAATGGATCCTATAAAATATCGATAGTGTTAAAACCTTCATACTTGAAAGTTTTCTTACTGGCTGGCATAATCATTTGATTTGATTTTTATATTCTTACGTTGCCATGGTGCAAACACTCACTTCAAAAATTGTAAAATCTCTACTGAGATAGTAAATAATACTAAATAGTATATAAATTACATTTGGTGAATTTACATTGTTTTTTGGTTATTTATTTAGTTAATATAATATATTAACATTGGTTATATGCAAATAATGGCCAATAATAACAAATAATAAATTTATGTGTTATTTACGTGATTATTTTTTGTGAAGTGAAATATAATTTTTTCATCATGGATGGAGATATTTCGTTCGATAATGTAATCGTGAGTACCGGTTCTAATATGTCCATCGGTAAATTGGAAGGTGTCAACAATTATGCAACATGGAAATTTCAGATGAAATTGGTGTTGATTGACCATGGTTTATGGGAGTTTGTGGATGGATCTGGTGATGCTTCAAAGAATCCCACCAAAGATCAAAAGGCGTATGCAAAGATTTGTCTAAATATTCAACCTATATGTTATCCACACGTAAAGAATGCTGTAACAGCTTCACAAGCATGGAAGAGTTTGAAATCAGCATATGAAAACTGTGGCATAAGCAGAAGGCTTTCTTTAAAAAGGAAATTAGCACAAATTAAATATGCGGACTTTAACTGCATGGATCATTATATAGGAAATATAATTTCTGTGATTCAAGAATTAGCAGATATTGGCTGCAATATTGACGATGAAGAATTGGCAGAACTCATGTTAATTGGCTTGCCAACTGAATTTGATCCACTTATTATGGCAATGGAAGCTTCTAATACAAAGCTAACATCAGATTTTGTTAAATGTCAATTAATTCAGAGTGAATTCAAGAAAAAGTCAATAGATTCAAATTTAGAACAATCCGAAAAGATTTTACTAGCAAAGAACAAATTTGTTCCTATCTGTCACAACTGTCATGTCAAAGGACATATCAAGCCTAAATGTCCAAAGTTGAAAAATTTCAAGAAAAAAATAAACAATAATTCATCTCAAGATGGTTCATCATCATCATCGAAAAAGGGAATTAATACTTCTTTATTTTCAACTGAGACTGCTTTAATTAGTACTGTTTGTGATCGTGATAGCTGGATTTTAGATTCAGGTTGCACTAGTCATATGACTAATCGGAAGGATTGGTTACTTAATTATTCTTCTGAAGTTAAAACCCAAATTACTACAGCTAATAGCGATACTATGTATAGTGAAGGCGTAGGAAATGTCAATGTGACATTAAATAATAACAGTATTAAAGTTATTAAAGATGCTTTGTATGTACCAAAGGTAGCAGCAAATCTTTTGTCGGTTAGCAAAGTAGCAGCAAAAGGTTATGTTTTAGTATTTGATATTAATAAATGTTATGTTTACAGGAAGGATAATGTATCCATTACTGGATCATGTGATCTGGAAGCAATTAATATACACGGTGTTTACAAAATAAATAAAAAAGAGGAATGTTTATTAAATAACCAAGAGCCTAAGATGTCAACCGAAGGTAAAGCTTTTGTATCCAGTACAGATTTGTTGGAGCTATGGCATCGTCGCTTAGGACACTTAAGTTTTAAAGGTATGTTAACCCTTCGTGATTCTTTGGCACGCGGTATTACTTTTCCAAATGGAAATCTGAAATCATGTCCTCCTTGCATTGAAGGTAAACAAAAGATTAAATCTTTTCCCCGTGGTCAAGCACATAGAAGCGTGATGAAGTTGGATTTAATCCATACTGATATTTGTGGACCGATGTCCATTAATAGTTGGAGTGGAAGTCGTTATTTTATTACTTTTACTGATGATTTTACGCGAAAATCTTTTATTTATTTTTTGGATCGAAAAGATCAATCTACTGTTTTGAATACGTTTATTGAATTCAAAAATGTTGTTGAAAACCAAACCGATCTAAAGATTAAGCGTGTCAGAAGTGATAACGGCACAGAATATTGCAACAAAAGTTTTGAGAGTTATTTAAAGCAATGCGGTATAATACACGAAACTACTGTTTGTTACACACCTCAGCAAAATGGAGTTGCTGAACGTCTTAATAGAACTTTAATGGAAAAAGCTAGAGCAATGTTGCAAGACGCTGGCTTAGGAAAAAAGTATTGGGCTGAAGCAGTCAATACTGCTTGCTATTTAAAGAATCGTAGTCCAACCGCTGCTCTAAAGAAGGCTACTCCTGAAGAGCTGTGGACTGGTTCTAAAGTTAACCTTAGTCATCTTAAAGTCTTTGGTTGTATAGCATATGCTCTCACTCCACAATGCCAACGTACAAAACTTGATCCTAAATCAAAACCCTACATTATGTTAGGATATTGTGATCATACAAAAGGATATAGACTTGGTGATCCAGCTGATGGCAGCAAAATGATTAAAGCTCGTTCAGTAGAATTTATTGAGAATGTTAGAGGTACTGAATACAAGACTAATAAGTCGAATAATTTAAATGATTCTATGAATACTGTCGAAGTTTCGATTTATAATCAGAACAATCCTCAGGCAGACATTATTGAATCTGACGGTGATGAATATGCTACACCAGATTTATCTATCAATTCTGAAATTCAGAATAATATTAATAAGGAAACTGTTGTAGATCATCCTATTATTGATGAGATTTTCCCTGATGAACAAAATGTTATTGAGTCATCATTGAATAATACTCAAACTTTTGAAAATATAGAGCCTGCTTCTGTAAGATTTGATACAGATTCTGAGGTCGCAGAAAACTCTAGACCTGTACGTACCCGTTGTCCTCCTATAAGATTTCAAGATTATGAAATGAACTATTTTAATGAAATAGGCTTATTGGGAAGGAGCGAACCTCGAACGTACAATGAAGCCATAAAGTCTGAGAAAAGCAAACAATGGTTAGAGGCTATGCAGGAAGAATATAATTCTCTTTTATCGCATAACGTCTGGGAACTTGTTGATAGACCAAAATATAGTAACGTTATAAAATGCAAATGGGTTTTTAAAGAAAAAGTTGATCCAAGTGGTAATTTTGAAAAATTCAAAGCTAGATTAGTTGCTAAAGGATTTACTCAACAATACGGCATTGACTTTGAAGAAACCTTTGCACCTGTCGTTAGACATTGTACCTTACGTTTACTTTTGGCAATTGGTATTCAAAATGACATGGACATTGAACATGTTGATGTTAATACAGCTTTTCTTAATGGAGACCTCAATGAGAGAATTTTTATGGAACAACCTACTGGTTTTATGATTGAGGGGCAGAATAAAGTCTGTTTACTTAAAAAGAGTTTATATGGACTTAAACAAGCTAGTAGAGCATGGAATGAAAAAGTTCATAAAGTTTTAGTTACAAATGGTTTTACACAACTAAAAACTGAGAAATGTGTTTATTTCAAAAATAAGGTAATTATAGCCTTATATGTAGATGACTTCTTCATATTCAGTTCTAATGAACATGAAAAGAAATTGCTTTACAATTTACTTAGTTCTAACTTTAAAATTAAACTGCTTGGACCTGTAAAACAAGTATTAGGTATGAAAGTGGAAAGGGACCGAGAGCAAGGCATTTTGAAGTTAAGTCAATCTGAATACGTAAAAAATCTGTTATTAAAGTTTGGCATGAATGAATGTCATAGCATAGCAACTCCAATGGAAGTTAACTTTAATCTTACAAAAGCAGATAAAATAGATCCAAGATTTCCGTATCAGGAATTAATAGGAAGTTTAATGTATCTTGCTGTTTGTACACGGCCAGATATAGCGTTTGTATGCAGTAAGCTTAGTCAATATAACACCTGTTATAATGAGTCTCACTGGACTGCTGCTAAGCGTGTTTTGCGGTATCTATCGGGTACAACTGACTATGGACTTAATTTTAAAAGAGGAAATAATGAAGTTACAATCTCATCCGACGCAGATTGGGCGGGGGATATCAACGACAGAAAGTCTTATTCTGGTTTTATAACTAGATTAGGCAATTGCATCGTAAACTGGCATAGCCACAAGCAACAAAACGTGGCCTGTTCTAGTACAGAGGCTGAATATTACGCTCTTGGCAATGCTGTAAAAGAGGCGAAATTTATCCGTAATTTTTTACAGGAACTTAACTGTACACAATGGTTGAAATCTAAGACAATCACCATTTATAACGACAATCGTAGTACATTGAAAATGGTAGAAAATGAGTGTTTTCGTAGGACTAAACACATAGATGTTCATCATCACTTTATACGAGAATGTGTTGATCGTAAATTAATTAATTTAGATTACAAGCCTTCTTTTGAGCTGGAGGCAGATCTTTTTACGAAAGCTTTACCTAAGGTGAAACACAATTATTTTATTAAGTGCTTAGATTTAATGTAACATTTGTTTCATGTCCTATAATATGTATTGTGTAACATGTATTGATTTATTTATTTTTTAATTTGGTTCAATTTTAATATTGTACTCTCACATTTTGCTGGCAATACCTTTGCATAGTTTGTTCGAGTAAGGGGCAGTGTTAAAACCTTCATACTTGAAAGTTTTCTTACTGGCTGGCATAATCATTTGATTTGATTTTTATATTCTTACGTTGCCATGGTGCAAACACTCACTTCAAAAATTGTAAAATCTCTACTGAGATAGTAAATAATACTAAATAGTATATAAATTACATTTGGTGAATTTACATTGTTTTTTGGTTATTTATTTAGTTAATATAATATATTAACAGATAGACAGGCGACTTTACGGCGATGCTCCAGGGATTGCAATTTCCTATTTGAGACCACGTCGTTGTTTATGAGCCTGCGGGCTCTTCGGTCAACAGAGTCCAATGCTTCAAGCTGGTATTTCGCTGAGAGGCTGTATCTCACGGTTCATGAGATACAGCCTGGTGACAGACGGACACCAGAGCCATATCATTAGGATCCCGTTTTTACCCTTTGGGTACCGAACCCTAAAACATTTATTCATTAACATTAACTATATACAGTCCTCTGGCTGCTCTGGCCAAGTATGGCCCTAGTAGTACAGAGAGGGTCGTGCTCCTGTAGTGGAGACTAAAAAGGACCTGATGATGATGATGATGATGATATACATTAAACTTACCGGAAATGAAAATATTGCTGGTGATGAGTTGTCCCGAAGTCTCATATCATAACTTCAAGCGTTCTATTGAAACAGCTTTCCTCAAAATGCAAAGAGCAGATGTACCAATCCTGTTGCCGAGGATTAATATTTTTCCGAACCGGATAGCCTCTAAGCATTTATTCCTCAAAACTTCATTCATCGGAAACCTATAAAAAAAATATTATTTTTTATTTAGATAATGCACAACCCTATTTAGGTATGTAAACAAATGAGGAATGAAATAAATGAAAATACTGACTGTATTACAAAAATATGACCAGTTAACAACAGTTTATACATAAATTTAACATCATGTTTTATTTTGCTTCTCAATCAGAATCAATAAAGAGCTTTCTTGCTAGAAAACGGGTTACTAACCTATGAAGAGTCAATTATGGTTGATTTATGTTTTCTCTTGCACCACACATCACAATACAACATTTAGTCAACTGTATAAACAGTTATCTCACACTTCCACGTATTTATTACCTTATTTTCGCGTATTTTTGTCCCAAATTTCAACTTTTCCAAGTAGTAAACAACACCCGTTGACAGCACAACTACCACGAAACTCGTTACAAAATATGGCGGATCTTGGCACGCACCTAAACTTTGGACAGCTTTTACCATAAATTAGCAAAAACTAAAATATGTATGTCTCTTTTGTCAAAGGCAATTGTACTGAAGCAAGACAGAGACAAAGTTATATTACACACTTTATACCATAAATGCCTGATATTTGTATAAGTAAAAATTCATATATGTTGACAAGGGCTTCTCCATAGACTTCCTTACTCTTAGCATGGTACCGAAACTGTAGTTAACTGTCAGTTATCTATAGTGTGTATCGTGAACTTGCGTAAACGTCACTATAGAGTATTATTTTCTTTGGTCACTATAGTAGTTAACTTTACGTTTACTATGCGACTCATGGTAAGTATTTTTAGTTCATTGACTATCCGCTAGGGGCGCTGTTCAAATTCCATATAAATTATTTACTACAGTCGCTAGCGAGTGTAGTAAATAATTTATATGGAATTTGTACCAAATTATGCCTTAATTTGGAAACATGTTTATATAAATTCCTCATTTACGGACAGTGGACCAGACATAATGGATATAACAATAGAAGTCTACATCTACAGGCGGGACGTCCCGAAGAGTTTAAAAAAATTAGTACTAATTTGAATTAGTGCTAATTGAATTATTGTCGCATTTGCCACAATTCACAACATTTCATTTTTACTATGGTGCCTCTAACTAAACCATTTCGAGGTTGCCTATGATATGCACAAAACACATTTTTTTTATATATTTTTAAACTAGCTTTCGCCCGCGGCTCCGCCCGCGTTAATGTCGATCCCTCGGGAATAGTACTTTTTCCCGGAATAAAAGGTAGCCTATGTCCTTCTCCGTACTCCAGAGAACTTGTATGCAAAATTTCATGATGATCGGTTCAGTAGTTACGGCGTGAAAGCGTAACAAACAAACACACTTTCGCATTTATAATATTAAGTAAGCATAATAAAAATTAGGAAGGTTGCCTTCTTATGGAAGGCAAAATAAGGAAGAAAATTTGCTTATAACTATCCTTACTAATATTATAAATGCGAAAGTGAGTTTGTTGTTTGTTCGTTACGCTTTCAGGTCGTACTACTGAACCGATTATCATGAAATTTTGCATACAAGCTGGAGTACGGAGAGGCTACCTTTCATCCCGGAAAACCTGTTCCAGATGCAGCGACGTTGACGCGAGCGAAGCTGCGGGCGAAAGACAGTTAAAAAATAGATTAGTCAGAGTAGGTACATTATGTAGGTATGCACATTATGCAGACATCTCTGAACATTTGATGCTAACGCCATCTAGCGCAACATGGCGTAGGTAGTTTGCAACAGCTCTAGAGATGTAAAGAACTCGAGTCTTTGAGTCTTAATTCGATAGACTCGGCTTAATTTTACAAGACTCGGTGTACTAACAAAATTCAGAGCCTTGAGTCGAGCCGAGCTCCAGTCCTTTCTCGAAAACTCGAGCACCAAAATAGAACTCGTATTTTAAAAAGAGCTCGAATCTTAAAAAGAAGCTCACGTCTCAAAAAGAACTCTAGTCTTAAAAAGAGCTCGAGTGTATCGAATCTTGAGCGTATCAAGGTTGATTTATTTACAAATACATAGTTCATTTGGCAACATGCTAAATGTGGCCTTTAGGCATAGCATTATTAGGATCTGTGTACCTCAAGAGGGATAAAAACGTGACACTATTTACTATGTGGGTACTGATCCATTTTTATTGCTTGTTATTTTACGAGTATTTAAAGCTAAGAATACTAGACTTTACAAAAATAACTCAATTACTATTATATCTCACAAAAGTTACATAATTTATTACCTGTTTATTTATAAAGGAACTCCAAATGAAAAAGAACTTAAGCGCGACTCGTCGCGTAAAACGACTCGAGCGCGAATCAAGACCTGAGCGCCATGTTGCGCTCGAGTCTTTATGTAGACTTAAGTGCTCTAGTCTGGGGGTCTTGTTGTAACAAGTCGAGCTGTGCAATTCGTCAGCCGAGTCTACAATTTAGGACTCAAAAGACTCGAGTTCTTTACATCTTTAAACAGCTCAGCGCAGCGTTCATTGAACCGAGTCAAAGAGTAGGTAGATACCTATCAGGCCTTTTCGGTTTTATATATAATGAACTATTAAAAAGCATCAGTCACTCCACACGATGTACAGGTATGTAATATAATAAGTCAGAAGTCTTCGGGCCAAGTCGGAATTCAACCAGGGCCCTTTAACAAGAAATTATCGACGTATGTATATATGTATATTTATATTATGCGATTAAAGTCACTTGATAGTTGCTGTTAGTATGGGTGTTCAAAAATACATAGATAGACACAAAACAATTAAAAAAATGGCAAATATACATTTTTAAGAACTATCGATTTTATGCAGTGTCCATGCTACTTCTTATCTATCAGGCCACTCTTTCCCACACTGGGCACATAATACTAGTACCTACTACTTACTCTGGACAAGCACCCTGGCGTGTATTGTCTTGGTACGACGGGCCCTGCGATCGATATCGATCGACCCTAGTTTTTTTCTCTTTATTGGGTTAAGCTGACATCAACAGAAAGCCGTGGGTAAGAGTGGTCTGCACCTAACAATTTAACAACTATCAAATTCCTATTCTTCCCCAACTTATAAATGCTTCCGATGAGTAACTATTTAGTAATCTGTGGCAGCACCGTCGAAAGAAACTGCCCTTGCTAAGCCTGCCAAGGGCGGTAAGGATATCTTTCCAATGGGACGAAAAAGCCCTTGGGAAAGGCCTCTGTCCACAAGTGGATTCCATCCAACTGCTGAAAATATGATAATATTTTCACGACAAGCAATTAAAACAAAAATTCGCAAAATAAACTATTTATTTCTTTCTATTATCTATTCACTTAAAAATACATCGAGTAACAAACTGTGAGTAAATTATTGACACAATTTTGTTAAATATCTCTTAATTATTTCATAGTGATAAATGCAACCTTAAACGTTACCAAACACCCAATCAATGGACAATACAGATGGAGGCGCGGAGTTTTTATTTACGACTGTTATAAAACTAATATCCATTAACATAAATAACCAGTAGACATGAATGTAAGACATCGACTTGTGTAATAACTATATTGCATTTATAAATAAATCAATTAAATTAAACTCGCCGCGGCCTCCGCGGAATACAAGAGCCTCGTTTACATATTGTACAAAGTTTATTAAAATGAGGTGGTATTGTAAAGCTTCATGTGAAATATTCTGTGGACATTGGTCCTTCTAGTCCATCGGGAATCAGAAGTTTCCGCGGCCTAGGTGGGGGTTACTCTCGTGTACACTGCGAAAAGAAGACACTAGTGTTAAATTTTGTACTGTTATTCTTGTGTATGCAATAAAAGAAATCATTATACGTTTGCTACGCTCTAACTATATATGGCCACTATATTATACAGTTAATTTATCTGGCTGAATGCTATTTCCCGCAAACATTTACTTTGCTGCCATACAAAAAATGCTATGCTAGTATACATATTCCATATGCATACTATCTGAGCCCAGTGTTATATTAATTCAGTGCAAAGCAAATATTTAACTGGAGAGCAGTCAAACGATATCTCAACAATCAAAAACAACGATATAGGAAGAAAAAAATGTTACACAAGTTAGTAAAACAAGATGAGACAGGACAGCAGCGTAAGGAAGTCTTGATCTGAAGTGAGAGCGAGCGCTTTGTAGGCAGATTAGTGATTCCTTGTTATAGTTAATCAAAACAACAAAATCACTAGTCTTCCATACAACACGCCGCAGCCGACGCCCGTTAGTTGATGGACAACCTAGAAATATTGTTATTCACAAAACATTTCCAGAACAAAATTCAAACTTTTTATTCCAACTTAACCTACTTTCGTCAATACATTTTCCACGATGAAATCAAAGATGAAATAGAAAGAACCTTGATTGACAGTTCGTAGATTTTGTAGGCAAATGTTTTGAAGAAAGTAGAAGTTTTAATCCCAAGTTAATAATATAAGTAAAATGTTAGAATATCGTAACCAGTGCCACCGCACCCATTGGGCAAGTGCCGAGATGTTCACGGCTTTATTATTTTGTACTATTTAGTATGGAGGTACAAGTAGGATCTCATAATTACTCCCTCATCAAGAGTTTGATGTGGTTGTTAACAAAGAATGAATCTTAATGCCAGCCTCCAATGAGATAAGACGGCGCTGATTACTACAAATCGTACATTATATGCCATAAATACAATACGCGAAAGTTAATTTGATGATTGTCTACAAAGAGTTCAACATTGCATTGATCTATATATAAATTATTTAAGTATATAAAGCAGTGATAATGATTTAGAGTATGTTAATAATAGTGTTTCATAATCATGAATTCATGACTATAAACAAACAATAAGTTTTTTACAAGACCAAACAAGTGACACTCGATAGCTACAAACAAGGAGTTTTATTTTACCTGATCTTCAATGAGGCCGTGAAACGATCAACTAGCATTCATTTAAATCTTATTTTTGTTTGTGGCCAACTCAGGGAACTCTTCAAACATTCTAGCGTAAAACAATGCGTGTTAGTAATGATTATACAAAGATGGCGGCCCTAAACCGATGTAACAGCTGAATTTACATTTTGAAACTAGATGCACGATTATTAGTTTCATGTCATTAGTAAAGATATGTAAATTTTAGTGGTTCGTGGTTATTTGGCGGCGGCGCCTTGTTAACATATGAAATATGTGTATAATCATTCGCAGATACCACAATAGTCTTATCGCTCAAAGTCATGCATGGCAAACGACGCGGCGAGGACACGAAACATAAAATTTGCTCGATTTAAAAAAGAATGCATCAAGAAGCATATTTGCCATGAACATTATGAATGAATTAAAATCATAAAAGTTACTTTCATGACAAGTTTCACAATGTAAATTCAGATAAGCTGGTACAATGTCGTTTCAAATGTATTTGCGTAGCATGCACGATATTACCACTCGGTGACTTGGGTTGCTTTCGATTGATCACGACACGAGTGATAATATCCTCATAATAGCATTTACAAATGAGGATTTGGAACGACCCTATTCTGAAAACACTGTTAGGGTTAATTCAGACTAGGCGGAAAACTGTTCGAGCACTTATGTTGTAATTAAATATCAACCTCAAATATCAAAATATCAATCTTAATTATTTTCAGTTTCGTTTGAATGCAATACATTCAAACGAAACTGAAAATAAATAAGATTTCAATGTTGCGTTCTATTATCAGCTTTGATTGAATGGAATAAGGTTCATATTTAATTAGCACTTGCTTTGATTGAATGGAATAAGGTTCATATTTAATTAGCACTTAAAAAGTGCTCGAGCATTTTCCGTCTAGTTTGAATTGACGCTTAAACTTTTTTATACAAACATCATCAATTAATACACAGTATAAATGGAAGTATCCTGACGTGTATATCTGTCTGTGACTACTTAAAACTAGATACTTTATAACTAGTGGGGCGATCAATTGGATGCAAGTACGAAATGATGAAAGCAGAAATTAACAAAGCAGTATTTATATTATATTATCGTCGAGATTCATTTTAAGCTTAAACATGGGGTCACTGCGGCGGGTTTGATAGGTTAGGCTACAAGGAACAGAGTCACATCGCAGCTAACACAAACAGTAATTTATTAGAATAATAATACCGCGTCGCAGCCGGGCGTAGCAAACCATCGTGCAAATTATATGGAACCTATTTATACGTTGCGTTCAACTAAATGTGAATCGACTTAATGTAGTAGATGAGGGAGAGTGGGAGAACATTTCTTATTTTTGCTGACAAATGGGAGGAGGGAGTTAAAAGTAGCGTAATAGTTGACCGGCCGTGTCTCGTGTCAGCGGCGTTACAGTACTACCACTATCGCATCGTCTTTGTTCGGCGACGCAGGATAGCACAACCCAACGCCGAATCAAACCGAATGAAAATATCAGTGAAATATCGAACTTTAAGTTACTAAATTATATTTGAAATCTAAAAACAACGGGACTTGTGCTGTCTAGCTCATAACATAAAACTTAGCCATAAGTAATTTACTGACGTCAACAATTTTCAGTTGAAAATGTATGACAACTAATAAGTGTCTAAATGACCTATTAAATAAACGTTTTTGTTTTTTTTTCCATTCGTACGGCGCGGCGCCGCAGTGAACTCCAGACACGGCGCGAACGCATCAGCCAATAGCGGACGGATATTTTCGCGCCATACACAAAATTGATTTCTGCGCACATCAGTGTAACTTAAAAAGTGGTAGTACTCTACTTTTGCTGACATGTGGCGAGGGGGAGTTAAAAATAGCGTATATTTCGCCATTATACACGGTGAAATTTTGATCGTTCTGGACTCTCAAAGGTGCGATTCAGCACGTCGATATGAACAACTCTTTCTATGGGACCAAAGCTGGGAACTCAAAAAAAAAGGGCAGTTCCATACAAAACATTTCGGCCGCAGGTAAATTTGTATGGGTACGTCAAAAAAATTTTGAGTTCCTAGCGTTGGTCACTTAGAAAAAGTTGTTCATATTGACGTTTTATCGTTTTGGACCCTTAAAGGGGTGATTCAGACCATCAATATAAACAACTGTTTCTATGGGACCAATGCTGAAAACTCAAAAAAAAATTTCGTCATTTCCATACAAGAGTCCCGCCGCCCGGCCAGTTTGTATGGGAAAGTCGAATTTTTTTTTGAGTTCCCAGCATTCGTCCCATAGAAAAAGTTGTTCATATTGATGGTCTGAGTCACCTTTTAAGGGTCCATGTGAAGTAACAGGGTATGGTATCGAGTATATGTAAAGTAACAGGGTATGGTATCGAGTATATGTGCAGTAACAGGGTATGGTATGGAGAGCGGCGGTACCTCTGCTGCAGCAGGTACTGCGCCTTCTGGATGCGCGCGGGCGTGCCGGTGATGGTGATGATGCGGTCGCTGGAGCCGGCCAGCGGCTCGGCGATCTCGATGCCGGCGCCCGACTCCGCGCGGATCTTGCGGATGCGCGACCCCGCCTTGCCGATTATCGCGCCCGCCAGCTGCAAACACACGTTACATAATAAATAAATATATACTGACACATCACACAAATTGAGCAAGCCCCACATTAAGTTCTGAACTTGAGTTATAGGATACTAACTCAATGATACAAAAAAATATTTGTATCAAAGTAACAATCGAAAATCCTCTTTATTCCCTAACAATACAGAGGATTTTCTATTGTTACTTTGATTCAAATTTTTTTTACATACATAGTATCACTTTTTCACTTGCGAGGTAGACAAAGCCTAGGTCTATAAGACCTTATGGCCACATTAAGCATGTTGGAGGGCGTATAGATGGAAAACAGAACCAAAATAGTGATGTGTTGCTAGTCGCATCGCTTATTAACTTGAGTCCGCAGATTTTAGCCCATCCCTCGATCGGCTTTTACGATCTGCGCGGGAATAGAAGCAGTTGGCACATTTTTATCTTTTAAATACCTACGTAATATCTGTTGTTACGCTTTAACACTTTCTAATATGAGTTCAGAGCGCGTGTCGCAGAATTAATTATATCTATTCTATATGATACTAGCGACCCAAACCCCGGCTTAGCATGGGTGCAATGTACGGTCGCCTGCAAAAGTCCATATAGAAGTTGCGTAAAAAGTCGTGTGTAGCTACGGATACTATTTAAAAATAACAGCAATTTTCAACCTTATTCTTGTGGCATTTCATGATATTGCTAAATATATATCCCTCATTAATCAGTGCAATCGATTTTCACCTTAACGCTATGTATGGACTTTTGCAGGTGACCGTACATATAAACCTTCCTTTTGAATCACTATCTATTAAACAAAACCGAATCAAAATCCGTTGTGTATTTTTAAAGATCTAAGCATACACAACGGCAGACAACACGACGGACAGACAATGGGAAGCGACTTTGTTCTATACAAGGTAGTGATATAGGATATTAATATATTTGAGTGAATCAATGGAAAGTTTTAATTGCATAATCAAGTTGCGATTTCGACGCATGCTACTCGATTGAAACATCAACGGAAACAAAAAAGTCGGTTTAGGGACTAAAGTAATAAAGGTGAAAGAGATCAAGCCTCTCTATCGCTTGTTCCCCGCACACGGAACGTGATATTTTTAGTGCGTGCAGCCGGCATTTGTTGATTTATTAGACGTTATCACGTCAATAAACAGTGGATTCTCCGTGGTATTTTGGCTAGCTCCGTGGCGCAGCGGTCAATACGCCAGACTGCGACATGAGAGTGCCCGGGTTCGATCCCCAGCCAGGTCAAGATGGAGAATGATCTTTTTCAGATTGGCCTGGGGCCTGGGTCTTGGCTGTGTATCTATATATGTATTTGTTATAAAATATAGTATCGTTGAGTTAGTAACTCATAACACAATTCTCGAACTTTGGGGCCAGCTCAATCTGTGTGATTTGTCCGTATATATTTATTATTGGTGTTGGGTCCCAGTAATGTGAAAGCGCCAGCTTACGTCTTTGGGGATGGTGACTTGCGTGGAGGTGTCCTGCCCGCCGTTGCTGGCGAAGCCGCCGCCGCCGTAGCCGCCGCCGAAGCCGGGCGCGCCGCCGCCGCCGCCGAAGCCGCCGCGCGGCGGCCCGCTGAAGCTACCGCGCGGCGGCGGCCCGCCGAAATCGTTGCCGCCGAAACCACGCGGCCCTGGAGCAGATATCACAAATTCCTTTTACAAATCTTCATATAATCAAAGCTATCGGATGAGGGTTATCAGATATGCATACAACCGCGGACAGCTGTCATTGAATGCAGGGCCGGATTAGGGAGGGCAACCGGGGCTACAGCCGCGGGGCCTTCACAAAGAAGGGGCCCCACGAGCCCCGAAGCCTCTAAATTCGGCATTTATTGAATGATATCTGACAAGCAGTGACAACTGACACATTGGCCAATATCAGATTACAGAACCCCACACCTCACTGCTGCCGCCGACAAACTGAAATGTGGACAAATCACTCTTAACATGCTCAAAAAATGTATCCTATCCCTACCATAGAAATACAATGAAGCTATGTCACATACGTTTAATCAGCTTACAAAATAGACACTGACTGACAGAAAAAAGTGCCACTCCAGGAGTGCCATCAGACAGAAGTGAGTGACTTGTTTCTTTCGGCGTATTCTTCTCACCAGTGGTCGTTCCGAAACGCTAGTAGTATTTCAATTTTGCATATATAAAAAAAATATATAAGAAATAAAAATATGACGTTCAAAAAGAGATACATGTATCCAATTTTGAATAAAAATCTTTGACTTTGACTTTGAAGTCATATTTTGAACATTCGGTTACTTATATATAGAGGAGTTTGTTATGGTAACGGTAAGTGTCGTGAGTTTAATTGTTTTTGACATCTCAAAGTTTGTAAATGTAAACCCACCTCCAGGTGGTCCTCCTGGTGGGCCCCGTGACATGGGTCCTCGAGGCCCGGGGCCGCGCGAGGGCCCCATGGGCGGCCGCGCGGGCTGGCGGGGCCCTCCGCCCGGGCCCCCGCGAGCGCCACCCCCGCGTCCACCGCCGCCGTTGCCAAAGCCGCCATACTCGTCCGCGTAGAAATCATCGTAATTGTGCGGGTCGTAGTTCTGGACGGCGCCCTTGATTGGCACCTGGAACGTAAATTTCACACGTGAGTCATGAGAATCCCACATATCGAATGAAACCGGAAATGTGATGGCCGTCAGTGATTTTTTGTACCAACTTCGGAATATTACTCTGAAAAGTTCTCTTTTATTTTAACAACTTTACGTATGTATGGAAAGTTAACTGGCTTTTTATTATGAACAAATTCATACTTTAAAGGAGTACTTACAACTAAGTAAATGAGCGCGATTACTAATTTCTAAAGCTAACTTCCGAACCCATCTGAATAAGGGCTACTGTTCATTGCTCACTGGTTACAAGATATTAATTAAACCCGTAGAAACAAAGTTTACATTACACATCATAACAAGCAATTATTGTACACATAAAAATATAAAAAAAAATAAAGAAATGGCTCCAAGCTGCAACAAATTTGATGAAATTTTGTACATATAATATGGTTTGACATTGTATATATAATTGTGATAGCTGAGTCTCATATCTAGGAAACCACGTTTTTATGTCTACATCTCGATTTCCTAATGTATGTCATATACCAGCGTCTCTAGCGGAAAATTCCCACGCGATAGGCTCATTCATTACAGGCCTTCAATATTTCAGCTCAAACGATTGATGACTAAACTAACTTAACCTACACAATCTTACATAAGTACATTGCAAGTTAAATAAAAGTTGAAAAAAAAAAATGATTTTTTACTAGAAGTCAATCAAACTATAAACCTTAATTGGCTTAAAACTAATGCGATTTGCGCAAGAGATGGAACACAACGAAACACCATGAAAATCACCCTACTAGTTTGAGGGGTTTGGCGTTTCTCTCTCGACGTGATCTCGCTATTAGTATTTATGGAGAGACCAACTTGATAGCAGTTAAGGCTGGTTTCACAGCTATTCGGGAGATCTAGACGGTTCAGCCCTGATACGGGCGACCCGTACGTGAAGCGCCCGCGGCCCTCTAAAACGAGTGTTTAGTACGAGTCGCAGATGCCGTTGTACGGGCTCTACCCGGAGCGTGTTCATCCGCTTTACTGTGAAACGATGTTTTAGCGTCTCAGATGTGTGTCTGCTCCGGAAGCCCATGCGGGCGAGCCGTAAGGATTGTGTGAGTAGCTGTGAGTTCAGCCTTATGCAGCGTCTCCAATGAGGCGGAGTGGAGCAGAGAGGAGTTTATAGCTATTCTCCTCTCCGCTCCACTCCGCGTCAGTGGAGACGCAGCCTTAATGATTTTGAATGCTCACCTGGCGGATGAGTTCGAGCACCTCGCGAACGCCGGCCGCCACGGCATCAGCGTTACCCATCAACTGCACCACGCGCTCCGAACTCTGCGGCGCCGTGTTCGAGAAGATCTTTAGCTTCGCGCCGGTCCTCTGCAATCACATCCACTCGGTACACCACTATTTCTATTGAGACTTGTTTAACATGTTATGAACGGACTAGAATGCTTCTCTTGGGTTGAAATATAGAACTGTATTAGTTACAAGAGGAAGTAGCTGACATACGGTAATGGAGTTACTTAGCTGGAGGCCAAACTATAGGAAAACATATCAATATTTTGAGCTAATGACTTTTTCCAGTAAAAAAACATGATACAAAGTCATCCAAACCTTGTAGGTTGGTTGAACTGTTACAAAAAAACGAAATTCAACGCACTATTCTAGTATTATATTGCAAAAATATAATGGTAGGAGTAATTCATTAGTGAGAAATTACTTTTTATAATTTTAGATTTAATTGAAATTATTCTAGTTTTAATTATTTTACAAACATTAATTAAAGTGAGCACAAAATCTTAAATCATTACCCTAACTGCACAATTTTAAGAAAACAAAATATCTAATTATATAACAGAACACCAAAGATCAAGCATTCTCGGTATTGCAATGTTAGACAAGCACTACTGAATTTACCGCTGTTAGATAACTTCATGGTGGTGTCTACGTGCGCCTACGGGAGATACGGTGAGGAGATAGCACGGAGCGGTGTGAAGGCTCCGTGCCGTAGGGCGTTTGTCGGCGGTGACGTTTGACAGCGCGCAGTGGACAGCGCGCCTGCGCCCGCGGATCGACCGGCGCACGTGTCGCGCCGACACGCACAAACAACTGGCCGGCCACCAGCCGACGAGGACACTGACTCGACAACATATTGCCCTTTTGGGACACCACACAGATACTTCCAAATAATTTAACTCACAACCGCGAATAATATTTTTATTCACAAAACTAAAATGAATTAAATTAAATATTAAATACGTTTTTTTATAATTTTTAAAAGTAGAGAACGACGCGATTTTTTTAATTTTCGAAGGCCGCATCCTAGGAAGGCGCGGCGGGAGCGTTCATCCCCCGGGTGGTTGTGGACTGAGTGAGGCAGCGAGCGCGCTGCATCACCTGCCCGCCTGCGGCCCCGCGCCCCGCACCCCCCGCCCGCCCTGCACTTGTACGGCTCCGCGACACGCCTACGCCACACAACCTGGGAGCTGCGCTACCATCTGTCGCCGAGTGGAAACCCTATGCAAACTACAAACAGAATCCATTTCACCCGCGACTCCTAGTGCTCGAGTGACCCGCCGCAACCCTCGTCTTTGTTCGCAGCGTGACTCTCGAATCCGAAACTTTTAATATTTAAGTTAGTAACCTTTTTACTTGGTAAGATTTAAGACATCAATAGTATGCAATTAATTTTCTTAGTTCTTTATTACACGAGATATTTACTTCGTCATCGAATTTTCCAGCGATAATGACACGTTTCTTTTAACTTAGAAACTTGCTTGTAAGACTAAGTAACATTTGAAATAGTTCCTTGTTTTATAGCCATTCCCGCAAAGCCACAACCCGTAGATAGAGTATACACACAAGCCGGTTTTCGATCAGTTGGCGGTTTGACCATTTCCACCTTGCGGCCGGAGCCGTCTCGTCACCGCGAAGCCCTACGCTCTCGGAAACGGAAGCTCGCGTGCGGGGTAATTGTCGGTGTCACCGGCGCCGACAACGCCCGCGCTAATTACGACATGTCCACGTACACGGACGACATGTGTGCCCCGTTCAAATTACACTTATTTGTCTATCGGTACACGCCGCGTAATGACATAGTGACGATGTGCGTCATTCCAACGAACTACGTATATTCGACATGTATGATTGATTTTTATATCAAACTTGAGTAAATATTGACCGCAGTCAAGACAGTTTTGATAGATGGATTGCCAGGAGTGTAATCCTCAACTACTTGGCCGGCGGTTGCAGGTATGGCATCGGGTACGCTCGCCCGGCGTACTAAGTTGCTACTTGCTTTTCCGCAATTCATCCGAGCGAGTAGTATCTAAATACCTTCTTTCCTTTGTTCCTGCGTTCGGCAAAAAATATATTTTATATGTATCTACGGAACAAATTTCTCACGCCATTCTTAAAAGGAGCTTGCTCGTGACTTCATCAATTTATTAATCATTTCAGCAAAGCGTTTTTAAAACGTCTTAAAGAAATATTTGAGTCTAACTTTTATATCTGAAAGATATTTTTGTTTAGAAATGTTTTTTTCAACAATGTATTAATTTTATGAAGGTCCCTCCATAGCAACACGAAAAAAATGTATGCAATATGCGTTATGTAAATTCTTCTTAATCTTTTTGACAGGATAGCCTTGTTAGACTTACATTTTGTTCAATCTATTGCAATATCCTTTGTCATATTTCCACAATTAAAATGAATAAATAAGGCAATCTGGTCTAAGCTTTTGTAAGGTAAATCTGTGAGTATATGATCCCTTCCTATTTTTTGCGTGACGAATCGAGGATGTGGAGTAACAAAAAGGCCGCGTCACGTGTGCGGTGCGCGGTAACCCGAGCGGCGCGGCGCCGCGCTTCCGACGGATGAAACCCCGCGGCACACGTGATAGCCTCGGGCCCTCGGGCACAACGCGACACGTTTCCCATTGTTCCCACAGTCCACAACGCCACCGACGACCTATTTCCACTTTCACATAAATATAAACTTTCCCAACTTGCAAGGGTTTCGTTTAGTTTTTCCAAGTTACGCCGTAACTTCTGAACTTCAGATCAGAAGCAAAACCCTGCAAAAAAAACACTCCGTGCACGTTACATAAAGTGAAGTTTATTTTTTGAATATTCGTATACTTGTTCAGGTGTAAACCGAGTCCTGCCTGTGTGAAACGTAGTGGACAAACACGCGGGGTTCTGCTCTACACGCGATAACAGTTCACCTTGTATTTCTAACACCGTAGGGAATGACGGACCTAATTTTTAGCGAAATTGAGTAAAATTTACTGTTTCTTTTTTTGGGTTTGAGGCATTTTAGCTAAAAATATGGTAGAATTATCCATACTCTTAGGGGTGAGTGATCGGAGAGAATATTTTCAGTCTCAATTATTTCAATTTACTCTATTTTAATCGAATAAAATATTTAAAGAAGAGTCACAGATTACATAAAAGTTATATAAATTATAGACCCATAACGAATTATTATGTTGAATATGCTCTGAACTGAACAGGACGCGGAGGGACTGACTACCTGGCGCGCAGGTGACTGAAGACGGGCGATTAAAGGCGGAGCCATATGTTCCGAATTTCTATTTAAGTAAGAGTGGGCCCTCGCGCATTGTGCAAGTAGGTAGGTAGGTAGGTGAAGCCCAGGTGCGCGCGCGCTTTTTGTGCGGCCTTCCGGCGGCTGCGCGCGCACCTGCCGCCGCCGCCCTCGCGCAGCTGCCGCACGCGCCGGCGTGTGTTCACTTTACACTTACACCTATTTTATATCAAAGCTAAATCCCTCAAGTGCTTGTTTGTGCAAGTTTGATGTAAAAAGCATACTTTTCGTTTCGCTATTGCAATCTTCGCGTTTTGTTAAGAGCATAGGCTCACAATTCAAATAATAAAACCGGAGAATACTTCTTGCGTTGAAGTATTCTTGATGTACAACGAATGCGACGTGCACTCATTATTAATAGAGCAGGTTCAGGCAGACTACAATAATGGCCGACGCTCACGAACAGGACGTCACGACAATATATTTTTTTTTCATAAAAAAGGAGGGTTACTTTCAGTGACACCCTAAACGTTATAGTTTTGGCTGAATGAAAACTCCTTTTACATACGATTTTTTTGTAAACGACAACAATGTTAAACGAATTCGATGCGCCCATTGTGCTCGTACCAGGTAACGACCATTGACTCAATATACTTATTTTCTTTATATGGCAGCGAACAAAGGATTCGCGAACAGCTGATCGATAGCAGAAGGAATAATAAAAAATCGAGGCATCTTCAGGTAGAGGCGATTGAAGTCGCTCACGGATTGTTTCCGACGCGTTTTTGCAAGGAATAGCGCAGACGATATTGTAGACAAAGAAGCTTACTTAATATGATTTATTATCGAACAACTTTAAGTAGGTACGATTTTCAAATTACTTTAGAACTCTCGATTTATTTATTTAAAACGATGTTATAGATCTTATTATGGTAAGTATTCAAGCGCTGCCGAAATGTTTTATCTTATAGTGTGGTATTAACTTGTCAAAGATCTGACTGAGCCGACTGTCAACTGAATACAATAGACGAATTCATAGGTTCGTCATTAATTTGCTGTGATCTACGAATAAGTACTTATTCGTAGGCTGTAATAATATTGCGATGCAATCTGGACGTATAATTCTGAATACATATTGAAATGAATCAATATATTGTCCATAACAATGGAAATACTGAACTAGTTAGGATAAAATTCCGTGAACCCTTGGCTACCATAACGGAATTGCCGGCTGTCTCTAGATGCAGGTGGGACAAACGGATATTAGCTAGAGTCACTCAAAGGACAGGTATTATAAGTAATATACTCATAGATTTCTTTTAAGATTCAAGTCTGCACTGCAGCTCTTGTTTTCAGACTTTAGAATTTCGCTTTAAGAGAATCACTGGCGAGCGTGTTAATGAAATCTCTTTACAAACAATAGGAATCTAACTTCTAAACTACCAACTTGTTTCTAGTCTGAAGATGTTATGACAGTGACGTAAAAGAAGGTCATTGGAGTAAACATAAGACGGCGGGGAAAGCTGAAAAACCTACATATTATCAAGTTTTAGAGTTCCATCTACGTCGCAAAATGTGTTTTCAAAACTGACATTCCGCTTCAGATAATCAATGTCTCGTTATCAATAAAACTTTTCAGAATATACGGATGTTTCATATAAACTTTCAACACTTATTTTAACCTAACTTCTAACAAAGGTAATCAATCTAGTAATGGAAAAGTCGCCTTAGAAGTGTCCCTTCAGTATTCATAAAATGAAGAGTTTTGCAGAATAACCATATTTAATAGTGGTCGCGAGGCGCTTTCAGTTGCTGTTTATAGAAGTTTGATGCCGACATTGATTTTATGAAAGCCCGCTTATTGGAATCCCCGCACCAACAGCGCGAACTAACTCTCGTTATGAAAGGCAACACCGCAGATTACCAAGTTGCAGACGTTTTAAAACTTGCTCGGCGCTGGGCGGAGGTAATTGATCCGCAGGATGCGGGCGGGATGCACTCTGTAGTTATGCGCTTAACTTGTTTGTTGTTCTCCATCATGGAGCATCATAGATATCTTCATAGTTATTATAACACATTGATCTATTTATAATTCCGATAAAATTTCTGATTCCTTATACATTTCCAGGTAAGAAATGCGTTAATAGCAATTTATAAGAAATAGGCTAGTTTTTGTTTTAGCTTTTACATACAAAATATTTTTTTTAATGAAAATAGATAAATCAGCTGTTCTGATAGTCTACGTCTACGTAGTATCCATATCAGGCAATAGTAAAAAGTTGAACGAACAAGAAAGTGTTTTATTGTACACAGGCGTTGCGCGTTTTGCGTCTTTTTTGTAAATGTTCAAGTGAAGATATCTCGAAAACTAGCGTGTCAATTTTTCTAAATATACTTCTAAAACATTTTTATAGCTTGTAGGTGCAAGCCCTTAAAATATTTGCGCTTAGTTTAATTAGAACGTATTTCCTAATTACAAGATAATTCGGAGATACGTTCTATTTCTGTTAACGTTGTTTTTAGAACAGACACAGGATACTGACTGTAAATAACAAGGGGAAATCACAATTAGCAACACATACATGACGATATTTCTTTACCCATTTTAGACCCTAGCCAATCGAAAGCTGCTACAGTTTAAAAGGAAACTTTATAAAAATAGGCGAGTCGCCGATAAAAAGGTAGCGTCTCGCGGCGCGGCGGCGGCAGATGTTGCCGCATCTGCTGTGCGCATCCAACGCACCACGTGGCCGAATGCCTTCGCGATAAAAAAATCCTTTTCAAATAACTGTATGCGCCAAGCAGATGACTATCAACGTGTTGAAGCCCTCCCATCTGCTCGCCCACCTTGATATTACGCTCCGTTTTACCATCTCAGGCTGAAATATAATACTACTAGCTTTCGCCCGCGGCTCCGCCCGCGTCAATGTCGATCCCTCGGGAATAGTACTTTTTCCCGGGATACATACAAGGTAGCCTATGTCCTTCTCCGCACTCCAGAGAACTTGTATGCAAAATTTCATGATGATCGGTTCAGTAGTTACGGCGTGAAAGCGTAACAAACAAACAAACAAACTCACTTTCGCATTTATAATATTATTAGTAAGGATATTACAAAGGTATTTGTAATTGGCTTACATCTCGAAGTTCCTTGATCTTTGCGCCTCCCTTGCCGATCACGCAGCCCGCACGGCTCTGGTGGATCAATAGACGAACATCGAGATCGTCACTGTTGCCTTTGGGTCCATGCGATGCCATGGGCTAACAAAACATTAGAAATGTTTAATTATAAGGATATACTTATATGTTTTGTAATTCAGTTAGTTATTTGAAGTAATACTTACATCAGCCAAATTGGGAAGGATCTCTTTGACGATATCCAATATGGTATCGATATCCTGTGCCATTATCGATAGTACACTGAAAAATAAGTATTACATTAGCGCACGTGCCGAAAGGAAAGATACGGATAAAAATCACAACACAATACTTATTAATAAGTAACGACATAAAAAATCAACGGTCAGGGAGGTCTGTTTGCCGGACTGTACTTAAAGCATGATAAGATGAAAAGTGATGTCGTAGAACTTTAAAAAGATCAGAGTGAGGCGTCCAGTGCGGACAGAACTGGAGTGAGAGGATACAGTCCTGAGGGAGCAGTTCTTAGCGACTAATGAGCAGGGTGACGACACTGAGGTCCAGAATGAAAGTACGTCCGGTGCGAGGGTGCAGCGAGCTGCGGAGTGTCGTGATGTGGTACGTTACACGGGATGAAGCGCCTAACGCCGGATTGATCACAGTTCAAACACGATCCGACTCCTGACTGTTGACAGAGTATAAAAGATCTCGACTCGGGCTTAATTGAGAGTAGATGTTGGCGATATAGTTTACCGTTCGGGGCCAGGGCAATCTGGGACTGTTATAGAGGCTTTGTACTGCGTGGCGGGGCGGCGGGCGGGGCGGCGGCGTCCGGCGGGGCGGGACCGGCAACCAAGACACGCTGTAGCGGCGCGCCACGCGCCTCCAACACTCGCCACAGACCAAGGCCCGCTCTCAACACTCGTGAGGTAGACAAGACTAACAAACTACCCGGTTCTGGATTGACCCATCTTATATGCAATTTTGTGACGATTCAACTTGTTTAAGCACGTATTATTTCAACTGCTATAAAAATGGGGGAGTCCTAGTAATAATTAGGGCAGTTACTTGGTCTGTATCTATTGATAGCGAGTGTTGAGAGCGATCAAGTGAGCGTGGCGTGTGTGGGGGCGCGCGGCGCGTCGCGCTACGAGCACAAGGCGTCTCGGGGGCGCTAAAGACCTGTAACTGGCTGCCGGGGGGTTATTCTGTCTACAGCCTACGGACTCGCCGCTGGCGCGAGGCGCCTAGGCCGGGCCTTAGTGACCACCGACATCTTCTTTATTCAACATCTTGAAAATTTTGTTACATTTCTACGAGATAGGCGATGTTGAAGAACATCAGCATAGGACGCAGAAGTTAAGGGTGTGGTCGGTTAATCATTTAATTTAATCGATCTCGAAAGAGGTTCACAGCAGTACATGATATACTTATGTTTGGTACCTGAAGTAAAAGATTTTAGAGAACATTTTAGTTTACAGCAAAAGTAAACAATTTTCCATTTCCACTTACAAATGTAAATTAATGACTAAGTACTGTGTTAAAAAATTTGAGTGTACTTAACCGTTTAAACAAATTAATGTAGATACGATATCCCTTACTACCTGTAGATTAAATGTGTAAGTAATCATAATTATTAATCTGGATACAATGGAATCTACATTGGTAAAAGTTATAATAATTCAAAATGGGTCTAGTCTACATAAATAGTGTATACTGGTAATGAGAGCATGTGTCCGATCGTGTTCATAGCTAATACTGACCTGCTGCCTCAGCTTTGATATATTGGTGCCGCCCTTCCCGATGATCGAACCAGCCACCTGTCAAAAATTACCTTTTTCATGCGTGTGATCACAAATAAATGAAAGGCGCAAGCTTATCCAATAATAGAATTGGGCACTCATTCATTTGAATCATGAGAAGAGACACTACGCCTACATTTGTCTTGATGTACGAGGACATACTATCGATTACGAAAAAAAATTACTGCGTTTACTTGAAATGATTTAGTGCCGAAAATAACGATATAATACTTTGAAGTATGCCTGGTTAGACATTCAGACAATATATATTTACGATAGATATACTTTAAGGTTCATTTCTCGTTTGACCGATATTTGGGGCAGCCCGCAATAACTATCAATTTAACAACCCCCCGGATTTTAGTCCAAGCGTTTGATGGACCCTAAAATCTGGTTTACTGTCGTATCGGGTTCAAATATTTAAGAGGGAAGATGTCGATATTCGCGTATCGTATTTTAGCTAAAACCACAGATAAAATAACCAACATATTGTTTTGTATGGTCGAGCTAAAAACACTACAGTCGGTACTTAATTTATTATTAGGTCATTAACAAATATAATTTATTTTCTAATCATAGTTTAGATTCGACTTCAAAATGATCACATTTGAGTTTAGAGTTAATTTTCTCTCCCATATATTTTCTAATGTCTAGCAATAAGTTGTTTTGTACTCTTCAGAGCCAAAAGACTACAGTCGCTACTTAATTTATTGTTAGGTCAATAACAAATATAATTTATTTTCTATAGTTTACATTCGCTCTCCCATATACTTTTTAATGTCTTACAATACCTATGTTGTTTTATTCTCTCCAGAGCTAGACTCGTCTGTGTCATTGTATAGAAAGAAGCTCATACAATGAATGGCAGTGATTTTATTTATCTTCTAACTAACAATGACGGTATTGCCCTAGTAGTACAGAGAGGGTCGTGCTCCTGTAGTTGAGACTAAAAAGGACCTAATGATGATGATGATGATGATAACAATGACAATATCTTTTGTCATTTCTAGGTGACCTACATTACATCCTATTTAGATCGTTCTCATATTGTTATAGCATAGAAATGCCATGCCATGACTCACCTTGCTGGGTATGAGAAAAGTGACTTCATCATCGGTGTGCCTCTGCCTCTTGAGCGAGGGTCCGTCGTCTCCATACGCGTCTCGCTTCATCGCGGCTCCTGCAGCAAAAGCTTTCATTAGTGTTTCATTTCGCCATACGATACAGCTGGTGTCTTGCAGAAAACACAGTTGACTTTTGAAGAAAACTAGTGGAAATATTTCATTTTCATTGTCAAGTAATCTCCATTTCTGATTATCAATTAAAAAAAAAAACAATATTAAAATATCCTTTCAAGCTATTCAGTTAGCTGCATTTTGCCTATTTTTACCCGTGTTATAGGTACATAGTTCAGTTTTAATTTTATATTTTTTTTCTTTATAATCAAGTCCGGTCGAAGGACCAACTTTATAATTTGATTTTCCCCAAACTTTACGCCGAAACAACTGACAGTGACGTTGATAATACTAATAATTTGTGGCAGCACATCGCAAAAGTTTTCTAAATCTATTAAAAGATATTTTTCCTAGATTATGTAAATCTCATCTTAGAACCGCCATTTTTGGTAAACGCAGCAAATGTGAATCGAGATATCGCGGGATTTACACGAAATATTTCATTTAATGAGTGGCTGCCAAGAGCACAGCAACATCAAAAACATTAATCATTAAGAGTCGGCATTCTCGCTGCTTATGTAAACGAACACTCGTGCCTGCGAAGGGCTTTCAGGTATGGGGGTGTATATTTGCCAGTAATTACAAAGCCACTAGCACACCTATTCAATGCTATTTGATTTACATAATCTTACAAGGTGCATTAATGCTCGCGTTTAATATTATCCTTTCCTTACTAATAATATTATAAATACGAAAGTGAGTTTGTTTGTTTGTTACGCTTTCACGCCCTAACTACTGAACCGATCATCATGAAATTTTGCATACAAGTTCTCTGGAGTACGGAGAAGGACATAGGCTATCTCTTATCCCGGAAAAAAGTACTGTTCCCGAGGGATCGACATTGACGCGGGCGGAGCCGCGGGCGAAAGCAAGTTATATATAACTGTTTAATTGTAACGATCGGAGGAGTCATTATAACATCGCTAACTAAAATTTTCCTTGAATGACGTGTGCACGAAAGGGATTAATGGAAATTCATCCCAAGCGGTTCAAATAAGAGTTGAAAGTTTATATGTAACATCCATACGTACTATTATGTGTGTTTCCTTTACGGGGTATACAGAGCTTAGATCTAATAAGACAGTGGAAAGCTGATCAAAATAGTGGTGGGTTGTTAGCCGCATCGCCTCATAACATGATTCCGCATATTTCGCCCATTCCCTCGATCAACTTTTAAGATCTGTGCGGGAAAGGAAGCAGCTGGTACGTTCTTCGTTTTTCTCTTCTCCCAGACCAGCATTAAAAAGACTACCTACTTTAACTAATGTAAAGCGAAAACAAAGTGCTGCTATTATGCAGCACTTTGTTTTCGCTTCTTCTGAACTTGCGTTGTGGAAACGGCCAATTTCGTAGTTCAATTGTAAATATATAAAAAGAACAGAATCCGAACAAAAAAAAAAAGAAGTTTACTGTTATACTTTAAAAAAATCTTTATGTGGGTAAAATAGAGGATGAAAGTATATATGAAACTTCGTTATTTTAATTAATCCGTTAAATTAATTGATGATATGATATTTAATGTCGCTGTCATCTGATCATGTTTTCCGCCTTTTGCCTTTGATGGCTCGGGATTGTACACCATGTCCGGGAAGATTGCGTGATACCTACATCCGAAACCCAGGTGGACAAAGCCGCGGGACACAGCAAGTTTTAAGATAGAATTCTTATATTTGTATTGGCGAAAACTGGTTCTGTTGATTGTGCTCGGATGGCGAGTAACAGAATGATCAAATGGGATTAATTTTGTGCCTAAACCTTTGTCCAGTATTATAGGCTTAGCATGAAAATATTGAAGTGATGAAGAAACTACAAAAGGTGTCAGCGATGGGAACAGGATGCACTGGTATTGATCCGCCTGCTCGCAAATTGATTACAAACGAACATACAATGATATAGAATTAACATAAAAGCGATTGGGTAAGCCCTTCTAAATTTGCAATTAATTACCGCGCAACATCCGCAGTAGGCGACTTTGGGCGGGTTTCTTTGCTCGAGCCTTTCCGGTTCTATTAGGAGGGGTTGAAAAGCAACATTGATTGTTTTATTGATAAGGGAGTACAGAAATCAGGTTCCCAATAAATTTAAGCTCCATTGTAACCTACTAAAGTACGATAAAACTGAATCAAAAATAGTAGTTTTTACATGGTTGTAATCGAACATTTTTAGCAAATATCACGAATCAACTCGTAAGAACAATAAAAAGCGAAATTGTATGTAAAATTGGTATGTAGTCATTTTATATTTTATGGAACGAAATTTTTAATGAAAATATATAAATTGAAAAATTTTGGTAGAAACTTGTCTTCAAGTGAGCTCGTTGATCTTTCTTATTTTTTAATATTTTAAAATAATTCTTTCGCCAATAGATAGCGATTTTATCAGCGAGTAACATATATCCCATAGATTCCTCTTTATGAAAATTGCATTAATGTAATTCAAGGAGTCAATAATTTGCCTATAAACGTCATAATTGGGTGAGCGCTGCGAAAATTAGATGTCTCGATTACATCACATCCTCACCTGAGATGCTTCGGAAGCTGGGGGCGCGGATATACTCTGAATAGTACATCTGTGACTATATATCATTTATGATATACATATGTATAATGATAAATTATTAAGAAATTTATTGCTATGTTTTTATTAAAATCTACGACATTTAAACTACTGTTAAAAAACTTAAAGGAAAAGTAATTTTAGACCAGGATTTCGAATTCAGACATCCAAAAATATTTTTTACTTAAATTATTACTTTCAAGCAGCAACCCTTACGTTACGGAAAATCGTGAATAAATATTCTTTGAGATATGTTTGGAACAGATAACGACGCGACGACACAACTGCAGTAATTGCAGCATGACGTGCCTGTGAATTTTCCCGTGACAATTTCGTGTCGGCTATATGGAAAACTTTAGCGGTTTTCGTGCGGCGACTACTCGACTCGCTGCAGTCGCCTGCATTCGCTTTATTATGCGGGAATCTCATATATTTCAGTGCACATACATATCTTTCTCTATGTGACACAAAATAACTTTCTACCTCAGTTGATGGAAATAATAACTATTTGCAACTGAGCATTATTAAACACCTAGTGGAAGGAGAATATGAATTACTTTGATAAAATTTATGTCGGATTGCCTTCAATAATAATAGAATCTCTCAATTCGGGTAAAACTTATGAAGTAGAAATAAAAAAAAAAACAGATTTTATACAGCATACGGAACAGAAAAGGTAATAAAGCATAAGATACTCAAAGAGGATTTTGTCGAACACAATTCAACCTACAATTTAATTGATTACCCTTAACTTTGGAATGAATGTAAGGAATTGGATAAAAGTTTATAGGAGAATGCCCATCTCATGTCGGCATAAAAGCAATATTAATATTGCAATGTAAATTTGACAAAGTTTTTACTCTTCAGGCAACCGCCCCATTATCCATTAAGTTATTTATTGTTACCAAAAAGAGCCTGGATCATGTGGAATTCCCAAACAGAAGAAATATTTCAGCGATTTCCATCCATTTGTTCATACACGACACAGATTTTGCTAGACAGCCCGGTAACAGATAGGTTACGTGTCTACGCGACGGCGTTCTCGGAGATTTATTATTGTCACAGGATCGATACGCAAAGTTTATTCTTTCTAGGGTGAGCAATAGGATGAAGAACGTGTACCTGATAAATTATCCTTTGAGAGTAATAAACAAATAATACAATGGCTGCGTCGGCTAACTATCCAGCAAGAGAATAAGATCTCTAATCATGGCGTGAAACTTTGATAATATGTCGTATTTTGTGTTCGTTTGTGTTACATTGTTCTTATTTCTTACGCCTCTTGAGTTTTTGTCACAAAGACTATTAAATTTACAAGGAAATTAAAAGACTGCCCTAAAGCCCTGATGTTCGCCCTTCATTTCATGACTCAAAACTATTTGAGCAGTATTAAATAGTCGTATATTTAATATATTCGATATAAAAATATAATTAGCCGTGTGGTATCCGGCAGAGTAGAATAGGACCACTCCAAGTCTTCCCGTGGATGTCGTAGAAGGCGACTTAGGAAATACAAGCTAAACAAAGCTTATAAACATCTAAGACACCTCTCCAACCCGTTTGGCCAGCGTGGAGAGTGTAGGCCAAGTCCTCTGGCTGCTCTGGCCAAGTATGGCCCTAGTAGTACAGAGAGGGTCGTGCTCCTGTAGTGGACACTAAAAATGATGATGATGATGATATAAAAATATACGCAAAAATTTAATTTAGGAAATAATATATTATGTGCGATTGTAAATTTTTATACTAAACACATAACATACATACACCATACTTATTTACATGAAAAGACCAAAAATCAATATCAAGTTTTTCGATACGTCAAACTTAAAAGCTTCTATTCCATATTATAAAGAAAAAAATATATGCATTTCCAGTTTCTTTATCTTTGATCTCCTAGGCCTGATATCCTTTTTCTATATACTGTTTTTATTAATGACAAGTTCTTACTAGAAATTTTACTAACCTACAGCTTAGCATAAAAAGTTTGGTACAAATGTAATAAGATAAGTTGGCATGCGCTATAGTCGAGTTCAGCATATGCTAATTCTTGCGTCAGGAGCAGGTGAACGAGGTCACTGACACCCCCGCAGGTGCCGCCAGTATTAAACGCGCTTCCATACAACCTCAGCTCTCCGAACCCAACTTTCTTAATTTCCTGTACCTCTTTCAAGACAAAACTCGGGCTTCTTACTTCTAAAGTCGTCATGTATACCGCATTACCGGCGGGCGGAAGTATCGCCAAAAGCTTAAGGCGCACGTCACCGGCGGCGATATCGTTTAATTAATGACTCAGTCAGACTATTTTACTGAAGTCAACAGCAATAAGCAGTAATGGCTATGAGTAATAAACATATCAAGATGATTGATTTTCGTCGCGAAAACGTTTGCGAATGAGGTGAAGGACGAAGTCGATTGAACGTGTATGAATAGAACAGGCATGCATGACTGGGTCGGCGAAGTCGTCGCCGCCGGCAGGTGTTCGCCGCACAAAGAGGACCAACTCCACAAAAAGTATATAAAAAACGGACAAGTGACGCTTAAAATGTCACTACCAGCTGTCTCGACCGCGATGCTGCCCCAAGCTAGGGACTAGTTTATATTAATTCTGTGCTACACTTGAAAAATAACTGGCAGTGCACAATCAGTGGCGCTCGGAGGAATATAAAACATCAACACATTCATTTATTAATGTAAACTGACTGACATTATCTATTTGTTTTTAAAATTACACCAAAAAATATTATGATAAGCTTGTGAAATGAGATTGAAAATAAAGGTCAAACCCGAGCTGCAAAAGAAAGGACAAATATTGAACAGATTTTCTTTACAAACTTAACAAAAGACTGCCTTTTAATAAAAAAACGCAAACAATAAGTTTGGTTAAAAATGCTATTGAAATACTCACCTTATAATTATCCGGGGCGTTTGGACCAAGGCGGTTTAGACCTAGAACAAGAGAGGGACCCATTAGATATTTTTATGATATGAATTTTATAGACACGAAAATATTAGAGAAGAACCTACATCATAACATATCATAGTGAGCGCGTGCGGTGCCCCCTAGGGTGAGGGCGGTCTGCGTCCGCTTATCTGAAGGTTCGCGAGTAGACTACCAACGTTGAGGCTCCGCTCGGGCGTTAGTACGACACCCCCGAGACTCCGGGGCGCCGGCGGTGCACATGCGCACCACCCGCCGCCCCGTCGATAACACCCTGCCTCTCATTGTGCCCCGGAAACGACGACCTAACGAGTCACACCGCAAGACACTGCTCCCGCCGAAGACAACCTAGCCTACATATTACCATGCGACGGAGCATCACTTGCTTTCAGACTCATGTACAGTACACTTCTTGACCTAGTCTACAGACTAAGCGTCGGAATCGGATGTGATATACCTACATGTATTCGAATTGAAACTTTTACAGATATTTATTTAATAGAATTTTAGACAGCTTTTGAAAAAGGCCTAGTATACACCAGCTACTCGAGTAGATAAACATATGATTTGAAACCACAGTTTGAAACCAAAATGGCGCACGGCACGACGGACCTAATTCTACTTGAATTAGGTCCGTAGTGGCCGCGCTTTGTTCTTTTTGTATTTAAACCAGATATTAGAGTCCTGTCAAAACAGCTCTTGGCGCTCTTCGTCGTACGGAGCATCAATACTCTAATTTACTACACAATAATCGATACCGATATAAATCTAGCTTGCAAAAGTATAAAATTAATAATTCATGCGAACAAT
Source organism: Elegia similella (assembly GCA_947532085.1). Lineage (NCBI taxonomy): Eukaryota > Metazoa > Arthropoda > Insecta > Lepidoptera > Pyralidae > Elegia > Elegia similella. The sequence goes on along the minus strand of OX383942.1, from coordinate 17,176,456 downwards.
CTTCGCTAATGAAACTCAAGAAATTATCATCGTGTGGCTGTATCGTAGGGCAAACTAGCCTTGCTCCGTGAAACGAGCACATTATGAAACGCTCACCATACATCTCCCAGGAAAACTTACAGTCTAACTCTGCAGTAGATGAAACATGGCGGTGGTAATTTCTGCAGTTAGCAGATATGACTGTAAGCGAGCGTACTTTAAAAGCTATAAATTAATTAATTGAAAATAAACAAATACTGTAGGGTTTGTAGCCAAATAAATAATGGTTATATTTTCACTTAGCGCGGGGCCTTCCGTAGCCCGTCAACCGTGTTTGGTTTGGCACGCTTAATGCGAATTCTACGTAGTCGTCGGCCTCAGGCGGCTTTGACAAGTGCGATAGGCATCGGTAGCATTACCGCAAATGCCGTGTAGGCGGCTCGTAAGCAATCTATTTGCCTGGATACGAGCGGTACAATACAGTTACACAACAGTGACCATTCCTATGGCCTACTCGTATACGTACATAATATATTTGAAAGGTTATGCCGCCAAAATAAGAATAAAAGTCAGTAAATTCCACAGATACAAAATCATTCATCATCCTTATCAATTAAAAACTTATCTTTCAGACCGAAACCAATCGAAATTAATAAGTACCACAAACGATTTTAAAATTTGAAATTTAATTTTCAATTCTGTTTATGATATCATGACACAAGTATACACTGTACATAGCTGAAATCTATTTGTATGTAAACAAAAGAGTAGATATAGAAGATTTTAAAGTGACTCATATGCTGGGTATGATTCCTACGGAGAACTCCAAATAAACAAACCGAAAAACCCCAAAAAATACTAAAAATACAAATAACTCAAATCTTGGCTCATATGACAGGACTCTAATAACAGTTTGGCAAGATGTTGAGCGTAAATGAATGAAGGTGGAGAGAAAAACAATGAAGTGTAGAGAAAAAAAATTAAGTGTAAATAGTGAGAGGTTTCCAGCTCATATTTAACATCATCATTTCCTACAAACCCCGTAAAAATTACTGTTCATTATTATGAATACTTTCTTTAAAAAAAACCGGTCGAGTGCTAGTCAGACTCGCGCACGAAGGGTTCCCTACCATTATCTATGATAAGTTTTAAATTATTAAGAATATTTTTATCATATGATGTAACTAAATATTTATGCTTTTCGCAATTTTCCCTTTTTCTACGCTATAAGTATATGACGTTGCTTGCTTCGTACCTAATTTCGAGATGAATTCACGGGACGTACCCTGTAGGTTTTGATTCTCTGGCGAATATCGAAAATTTCCGGCATTAATGGCTGTATCTTTTGATTGCGTTGGCTTAGAAGTTTGATTTTTTCACAGCTCCAATGAACAGTGGACCTCCGTATTTAATATAAATTTCAGCTCGATATCTCTACGCGTTCCTGAGAAAAAGGGTCTTCTCAAACAGACGATACAGACGAACAACAAAGTGATCCTATAAGGATTCCGTGATTCCCTTTTGAGGTACGGAGCCCTAAAAATGAGGATACTCACAAGTTTGTAAAAGAAAGTCTATTAGACACAACCTGTGGAAGTGTGGACAGAACTATGGACTAGCTATTTAAAATATGTAAGAAACAAAGAGAATAAATCCCTGACTAAGCTGTCATATTTTACTTTTTCCAAGCTAATGGAATTGTAAAATCGATAATGTATGTAAAAGCTTGCTCATATAATATTATCTGAAAAACGGCGATGGTGTGAGAACAATCTAGATAATAACCATCAGAGGCGGTGGCATGCGACGCAGTCGTTAGGTGCCGCTAATGTCCACCTACGACGTCACTTAACAAATTGACCAAAATAAATGAATGTTAAACTCATTGTTACAACTTCCAACAATAACCGGCGGCGGCGTACACAACACATATGGGTTCGGTGGACAGATCAACAGACCATTTGTAATGATCGTAGCAAGAGGAGGTCCACAAATTTTCGTGTTTTTTCGACATTCGCATGGGAATCAAAACCTACAGGGTACTTCCCGTGAACTCAGAATCTTGGAATTTGGTATGAAGCAACGTCTTATAGCACAGATAAAGGAAAAATCGCTAAATGTAAAAAAAATTGTTACATCATAAAATAAAAATATTTTTAATAATTTTCGACATTCGCAAGGAAATCAAAACCTACAGGGTACTTCCCGTGAACTCAGAATCTTGCAATTAGGTATGAAGCAACGTCTTATAGCACAGATAAAGGAAAAATTGCGAAAAGCATAAATTTATTGTTACATCATGTAATAAAAATATTTTTAATATATAAATATATTATATATAATATATACGGCATAAGCCGCAAATTTTCGACATTTGCAAGGGGCAAGGGAATCAAAACCTTCAGGGTACTTTATTGTTTTTTATTGTTACATCATATAATTTTTTTTTTTATTAAATAACGGTACGGAACCCTTCGTGCGCGATTCCGACTCGCACTTGACCGGTTTTTATATGTTTAGGACGGCTCATACGAGCAAGCGAGTCATCTGATGGTAAGCGATCAACGCTGCCCATGGACAACTGCAACACCAGGGTGTGACAGGAGCGTTGCCGGCCTTTCAAGCAGTTGGGGAGAACATGGCGGTAGGAAATGGAAAGGAGGAAGAAGGATGGGCCTCCGGCTCTCTCACTCACTCATAGAAGCTGTAAAACTTCTACTCAATCGTCGATTTTCTGTGATAGTGTGGTACTTCCTCGGACGAGCCGACGCATTCATACTACAAGCAAAAAAATATTTTGCCGGTAGCGTGGCTCTACACCACAACTAAATTCTTGTATTTGCGACGAATAAATACGCATGAAACCTATTTCATGCGACCACGCTTGTGTGTGAGGTAAGGTTAACCAAACTATTTCTTGTATTATTGTTCTTAATTATCTGTGGTTTGGCGTCTAAGTAATAAATTACCAGCAACTTTGCTACGATCGCGACAAAACGCAAATAAAAACGTTCAATGTATGATACCTATTTAAATTTAATTTTTATTATTCTCTATAGCGGCAATATAGGTATACATATTCTGTAAAAAAATCATGTGTCGGGGGCTCTTTAATATGGTCCAGTTTTCACCCGTTGCCTACGGAACCCTTAGAATAATATATACATGAGATCTTCAATTCGTGACATCTTTGTAATGGTAGTAAAAATTTGACATTTGTGGATTTATATTTTGAAATATAATTCCCGTCTGTTTAAGGAATATTAAGTCAAAAAAACACTAAAAAAAAGTAAACTACATATCGATATTCATGCAACGTGTCAATTTGAATTAACTTCTTACGTCGTTAATAAGTTGCCAAAGGTCTAATTTATGCTATCTACGAGAAAGGCTTCGGGAGTATTCCCGCAAGATGAGTCAATTACAGCTATTTCTCAGAGGAGAAAGGGATGCTCGAGCACGAGAAAATACCTATTCTGCGATTTAGTAGTACTGTTATCGTCTTCAATGCACGAAACATTTATTACATGTTACATACACATGTGGTAATAAAAATGTAACGTAGCCGGCATGTTCCTTGCTTCGATCTCGACGAATTCTATAAAATGATGAGGGTAGTATTTACGTCCGAATACCCAATTCTTGATTAAATTAACTTTGATGTTCGATTTGCAAAGTAGTTCGGACGGTACTGATTCGATTTATCATTTTCGGAATAGCATTGTTCCAACATAAGAACAAGTCAATTAAACGTTTCAACTGGCTGCATACCTTTGCATAGATTTCCTTGGCGCCTAACCTCAAATTGAAACCACGTGTATTTCTTTACCCGTACCAAGTGGTATTTCTCAATCCGAATATAACTGGCCAAGTGCGAGTCGGAATCACATACACATACTAAAGTTTCCGTACCACGTAGGAATAAATAAATGTATAGGGTGATAGGGACACACAGACACACAACCTTTTCGATGCGATGCATGTAAGGTTAACCAAACTCTTAGACACTCTTGTTCTTAACTATTTGTAATTTTTTTAGTGTGAGAAATGACTATGTAGATAATAAAATAATTTTGGCTATGTGGGGTAATAGGTACCCCTTCCTTATATGTATAAAGGGAAAAAATCATAATTATCTGTGATTTGATGTCTTAGTAATAAATTAACAGCACATTTGACAGAATCTAGAAAGACGCAAAAACAAACAAGTTCATCGTATTCCCCTTTTAGTCATAGCGGCAATAGATATACACATTCGGTCAAATGGCAAGTGTCTACATTTTAAGGTTTAAAAGACACAGCCTTGTGACAGGCGGACGGACATCGTTTTTACTCTTTAAATACGGAACTCTATAAAATATGGTTGTGGCAATCTTTGTCGCACACCGTCTGGACTAAAGTTAGTGAATAGGTATCTTAATCTAAGTTAATTGCTGTCATTTTATATTTTGAGATGCTATACATGGTGAAATTTTCAAGACCAATGCTGGGAAATAAAAAAAAATCGTCATTTCCATACAAAAGTTTTCCACCGCCCGGCATCTTTTTTTTTGAGTTCCCAGCATTGTTCCCAGAGGAAAATTTGTTTATTTTGACGGTCTGAGTAACCCCTTTATGGGTCCAAAACGATAAAAATTTCATCATGTATAGTTGGTTGATGGCCATCGCTTCTTCTTACATGGCATGGCCTAAATCCATCAATTCATTGGATGCCACCATTCCATCTTTAATCAGTTGACCACCACAAAATAATCATTGTGTTCAAACACGCACACCCTGTCTCTTTGGAATATTATTTCATGTACAAACAAGCGATATGGCTTTGTGTACCTATACATATTTGTATTTGTCAATAGCTAATAGCCCGTCCGCGAGGTGACATCGAAGACAATCGTTGCCGGGACAACCGAACGACAACACAAATGCACTATTTGTGGAAGGACTAGATTATATAACTGTCACTCATATTGGCCATTTCAAATTCAACTGTTATTCGGTTACAGAATAGAGTATACATGTGAAATTTTGATCGTTTTGGACCCTTAAAGGGCTGACGCAGACCATCAATATGAACAACTTTTTCTATGGGACCAATGCTAGGAACTCAAATTATAATTAAATTGGTTAGTCCAACCTATAATTTTCTTTAACATTAATATTGCTTCTTATTTTTCTCTCGGAAAAAGAAAGAGAGGAAGACCCAGAACAAGGTGGTCGGATGAATTAAATTATTATGACGAAAACTGGAAGGAGAAAGCTAAGAATAGGGATGCCTGGAGAAATGAAGGGGAGGCTTTTGCCCAGCAGTGGGACATAAATAGCTAAAAAAAAAAAAAAATTTTCTCTCGTGTATTTGGACATTCTGGGATTTGGTCATTTTGGGATATGGACATTCTGAGATTTGGACATTTTGAGATTTAGTCATTCTGGGATATGGACGTTTTGCATCCTCTGGACATTATGGGAGTTGGTCATTTTGGGATATGGGCTTTCTGGGGTCTGGACATTTTGGGATTTGGACGCTTTGCACCCTCTGGACATTATGGGATTTGGACATTTTGAACCTAAAAAACGATGGCACCACTGTTGGAGCATGACCCTCTCTGTAGGTCATGCTCCAACAGTGGAGACTAAAAAGACCTGATGATGATGATGATATATATACTTACATTAGTAAAATTTCATATGTATCTATTTAAAATTCCAACAAGGGGGTGATCTTGTACAAGGACCTTAATTATATATACTTTTGATGTATTTAATTTATTCAGCGCATAGTACTAGTGATTTGAAAACACGTCAAGTTTCACAATTTCGTGCAGTACTTCCTTAAAATTTTTTTTTTTTTAAATTCATAAATGACGGAGTTATGCGGTAACAATCAATAAATTTATAATATACAAGCGACCCTGACCCCGGCTTCACACGGATGCAATGTATATGTATGTATTATAGGTATAAACCTTTCTCTTGAATTATTTTATCTATTGCTGCAAACTGCATTAATATGCGTTCAGTAGTTTAAAAGATCTAAGCGGAAGACAGGGGAAGCGACTTTATTTTATACTATTTAATAATAAATTACGGTGTCTTTTTTAAAAACTACTTTGCATTTCAGTAAATTTCGCATATTAGTTGGAAAATAAACACTTAAGACGAGTCCTCAAATGTTTGGTATAATCGCTCGGCAAAGGACTTATCAAGTGCGCGCAAGGGATAGCGCTTGGCGGTTTAGCCCGTGAATGATGAGATAGGAGATAGTCTCGAGTCGCTCAAAGAAAAAACGAAAGCGCCAAATTCGTTATTTCTATTTTATATAAAATCAGACCGGTTAATTGTATTTTCATATTTACATTTTGATGAATTACTAATAACCTATCTTTTAGTCTAAAAATCATTATTTCATTCGTCGCATTTGAGCTACAATAACAAAAATTCTGCGAACGAAGACCATTTTTCAAAAAATATTTCTATCGATAAAATTTTATCAAAACGTGTTTTTATCTTCAATTTTTGGAGATGAAATAGTCAAAAATCATTTAACTTAGATTTAAAACTCCTAATTTAAGTATTTTGCGAGATAAATAAGGTTCAGAACGACCTTATTTACAGTGGTATCGCCTTAACAAATTAAATCTACGACAAGTATGTACGAGTAACTTCATGTAATGTAACGCTGGTACTCTTCTTTTACTTTATATGAAAATGAGTACACTGCTGCCACTATAAATAAAAAAAACAGTTATCAAATCTTATGGTGAGTCAAACTAACTCTCTAATCCTAGTCGTACCTAAACCGATGGCCACACATTTGACGGTGTTACTTTTTTTTCTTTAACCAGACTCCATTAAACTGATCGGATCCATAAAACTGGACATAATATTTTCAATATTTTTTGAATAGATTGTTTATAACTTATCGGCCCCTTTTGGGACTTTTCCTTAAACTTTCAACAGAATAGTCCGAATCGAATGAATCCTTGATCGTGATTTTCAGAGACTATACAAATATTTCATCCAGGTACATGCTGACCAGACATGTGATAGTTGTTATGATATAATACTGATGGAGGATACTTGTATATTATATGAATGTGCCATCGGGTACAAAAAAAACGAGATCAATATTTAGCGGGTTTGCACGCGATTGCTAGGAACTGATGAGAAATTTAGTTTTTGAATATTCATGACATAGAAGAATAGACGTGCATTGTAAGACATTTAGCTGTATCATTTACAAAGTGGGTCATTTTGTTGACACCACCAATTAGAACCTGAAGTGGTACTTGAATGGCATAGAAGAGCAGACGTGCATTGTAATACACTAACAGGAACATATCATTTATTCAATAAGCAATATGAAGTCTATTGAAACAGAAAGTGGGTCACTTTGTAGACACCATAAATTAGAACCTAAAATGGTACTAGCTAATAATAAGAACTGTGTATGAGAGCTATCAGGTGCCGTGGAACAAAGAATGTGTGTGAAAAGCAGCAGCTGCGAGAACAATCATGCAGTGCTGACCTAATTGTCCCAGACGGCTTCTTTCCGAAGAAAATTATTTTAAATGCGTAATTGTAGAAGTCGTGAGGGTTGAAACGTAGTCTGTAATTTGCTCCTCGCTGGCTGCTGAAATATTCAGCTGACGATGAGAACGCGGCAAGCGCTCACCACCCGTCGTGGGGCCACCACCACCAGGGAATCGGCAGATGCCGTCCAATTTAAATTAGTACCTATATATAATAATTACAGTTTCAATATTAATTAGACGCTATCAAAAGTTTTGTATGTCAAAGATACGTCAGTAAAATTAAAATTTAATCAAACCGGGAAACAATCGCTTTAATGACCATAACAATAAGAAAATCGACAGTAATTTGTGTCAGGTTGGATCCCTTGACGATTTAAAATATTCAAACTGAAAATGACAAGTTAAAATACGAGCTAAAGGGACAGGAGTAGTCTCGATTCGGTCGTATATTTCATCAATATAGGTTTATCCTTCTTTGGGGATATACAGGATAATTCATGGTATAAATATGCGGTTTTTCTCTGTAAATGGAGCTCCAGCGGCAGGTAGCGAGCGCGAAGTACACGCCCGTATCGTATATTTCGTTAAAGCGATTCTTACGCGATAAATTTGGGGACATTTAGGAAACGAGGACTGCGCAAAGGTTGGCAAGGACCTAATCTATTATTGATAGAGGCTTCGGCAAAAGCTCGTCGGGAAAGGGAATTATGGAACAGTTTTGGAAACACCTTGTTATTATTCCTTATAATGATCAGTTTGGACAGCGCCATTAGATATTTAATTCTCCATCTAATTATTATAATGATTTTGAAATTTTATCTATACATCTATACATATTATATATAAAAAAACAGTAAAAATATTTTGTCTGTACATTTAGAATTTTTACTGAAATGGATAGATGGAGACTTAAAAAGAAAAATAGAAAGCAACAAATTTTTTTTTTTGTCTGTCTGTTTGTTTGTATGATCACGATTATCTCCGAAAATACTGAACCGATTTACTTCAAACTTTCACAAATTGCTTTGTTTTAACTCGGCAAAACATTTAAAGTTTGTTTCATCAAAATCTATTAAAAAATAGCTATCGTCATTTGAATGAACTCAAGGCATGAGTTTGCCTGCAAATTATATAGCATAAAAAAATAAATAATAAATAGTAAGGGATTAAATAATAAGTGACATAGGAAAATTAAAATCCAAAGTCAATTCATCATCATTATACGACAGCATTATACCTATCCATCCATACTAATCATCATATCAATATAGGTACATACATATAATAACACAGTAAAAATATTTTGTCTGTACATTTAGAATTTTTGACTGAAATGGATAGAGGAACACTTAAAAAGAATAATAGAAAGCAAAAAAAAATCCCCCCTTAAGGGGTAAAATGGGGTGGGTGGTATAAAGTTTGTATGGAAGTTTTCTCATTTCTGCACTTAGACGTATGAAAATAAGTTCTAAGTTACAATAAAAATATCTGTGTAGGTAAAACGGGTAAAAGAAGGGGTAAAATAGCGGGGTAAAGTTCGTATAGGAATTTACTCATTTCTAGACTTAGAAGTATGAAAATAGGTAAATAAATTCACGATTACAATTAAAAAAGATCTGTAAAGATGAAATGGACTAAATTCCCCCTTAAATGGCAAAATGGGAGGGGGGTAAAGTTTGTATGGAAATTGGAAATTTTCTCATTTCTGGACTACGAAGTATGAAAATAAATAGTTATGTAAGTTCTCGATTACAATTAAAAAAGATATATATGGGTGAAATGGACAAAATTCACCCCTAAACGGGTAAAATGGGAGGGTAAAGATTTTATGGAAATATTCTCATTTCTGGACTTAGAAGTATAAATAATATCCATACTTTCATACTAATATAATAAATGCGAAAGTAACTCTGTCTGTCGTCTTTTTACGCTTCAACCATTGAACTGATTTGGATGAAATTTGGTATGGAGGTAGTTTGAGGCCCGAGGAAGGACATAGGGTATGTTTAATTCCGGGAAATTCTAATATTCCCGAGGGATCGACACTAACGGCGGCGGGCCGCGTACCCGCGGGCAAACGGCAAACCTGACTTATATATCAACGCAACCTAAAATGCTGCGCCTAGAAACTTGATATTTTAGTACATAGGGTGTTTTAATGATGTGAGTGAGCGCTATAAAAGGATTTTTAGAAATTTAACTTCTAAAAGGGTAAAATTTATATGGAATTTTCTCATTTCTGGACTTAGAAGTATGAAAGTAGGTATATAAGTTCTCGATTAAAATTAAAAAAGATATATGTGGGTGAAATGGACAAAATTCACCACTAAAGGCGTAAAATGGGAGGGTAGTTTTTATGGATTTTTTTTCATTTCTGGACTTATAAATAATGTCCTTCCATACTAGTAATAATATTATAAATGCGAAAGTAACTCTGTCTGTCGTCTTTTTATGCTTCAACCATTGAACTGATTTGGATCGAATTTTGTATGGAGGTAGTTTGAGGCCCGGGAAAGGACATAGGGTATGTTTAATTCCGAGAAATTCTACTGTTCCCGAGAGATCGACACTAACGCGGGCGGAGCCGCGGGCAACAGCTAGTTAAGTAATAAGAAATAATATGTTGTACTGTATTCAGATTTATATTATTATATCAAAGAATTACCCTACGAGAAACTAATGACCAACTTACGCTCGAAACTCAAAACCATTGTAACTAAAATCAATCTAAATCGTATGCTGTTACTGTCTAGTAATCACTTTCTAGAGAGACAGAGTCAGCACGAGACTTAAGAACGTAATCAGTTAAAATAGAAAATATGTGATGAAAAAAGTTTCGCCACTGGTAGGATTTGAACCCATAAACCTTCGACATCTGGCCCGTCGATACTCTCAACCACAGCTGCCGTAGCTTCAAATCACCGATGCAATTTTGTTCATCACATATTATAGGTAGGGCATGGATACCGGTATACCGGTATACCGGTAAAAAAAATCGGTATTTTGATACCGGTATTTGAGGATGAAATACCGGTATTTCAGTATTTCGAAATTTTTTATTTATTTCTGCAAGGGTATGAAGAACGTTTGATTTCGGTGGTTCATAGTGTTGTTCATACTGCTGATGAGTTTTTATATGCATGAATTTTGAATAATCTTGATTATAAAAATATCATAGCCGTGTGGTTTCCGGCAGAATAGAATAGGACCACTCCAAGTCTTCCCGTGGATGTCGTAGAAGGCGACTTAGGAAATACAAGCTAAACAAAGCTTATAAACATCTAAGAGACCTCTCCAACCCGTCTGGCCAGCGTGGAGAGTGTAGGCCAAGTCCTCTGGCTGCTCTGGCCAAGTATGGCCCTAGTAGTACAGAGAGGGTCGTGCTCCTGTAGTGGAGACTAAAAAGGACCTGATGATGATAAAAATATCACATCAAAATCAACTACTCAAGAAACTGCATGTTATGAGTCCATTGCACGCATATCCTCCCCAATTACATCAACCCAGCACTTCTTAGGTTTCTCCCTTCTGTCGGGACTCGGTGAACATGGCCAGACAATTGTTCCCTATGTAATTTCCTAGTTGTCGCAAAACATGACTGTACCAGCGTAGGCGGCCTTGCAGGAGAGTTGCCTGCTATGTGTCGGACATGGAGGCTACCGCGAATGTGTGAGTTCCTTATGCGGCCCTTTCGCGAAACTTTACACATCCAATGCTGCATATCCATTTCCGTGACACGCAGCTCCTCTTGAACCTCTTGAGCCGCTCACGTAGCCTGTGCTTCACTTTCATGGACAGGACAGGTCTAAAATGTCCTGTCCTTTTAGTTTAAAATACATTTTTGGGTCACAAATGATACCAGTCACATTATGCAAGTTTTGATATCTCCTTTACGCGAAAGGCCAGATTCCAGGTATTTAAACTGGTAAGTACGCTCGACCACGTTTCCGCCTATGCGTAAAGGCACGGAATCTGTAACGTTGCAATCCCTGTACTCAGTCTTCGCCACATTTAGTTTCAAGCCGCCGTTCGCAAGCGACTCCTTCCACATATTCACGCGTCGCACACGTCTTTCCCTTTCTGCATCTGCCAGTGCGATATCGTCAGTATACATGCATGAGCAGCCACGGAGGAAGCTCATGTGTATTTCTGATGCGTTTTGACACTTCTTCTAATATCGCACTAAACAAGAAGGAGCTGAGAACCGAGCCTTGGTGGACTCCAACTGTGACGGTTCACCAACAGCAATCCTAACTCTGGAATCGGAGTCACGGTACATGTCGCAGATAATGTCAATACTTCAATACCCACCAGATCATCCCTCGTACATACAGACAGGAAGAGGAGAGACGTGTTTTCCGTCTGTATTTCTCCATGAAGACCCTTAGGGCAAAGTGTTTTCTTATCATAAGAGAGTAAAACTAATTTTAATATATATTTTATTGTGATATTTGTGCCAAGGAAACAATTTAAATAATTCTTGGATCAAATAACGCATTTTCTTTAGTATTCTTTATTACCTTTATTAATTTTGTGGTTTCTGAGGAGTTGATAAAAGGTTTCAGTGTTTCTATCACATAGCCTAGAAACTACTTTAATCGCTCTCCGGAAACAAGACTTACCAATCGCTTTTGGTATATATAATAATGTATATAATAATATATACAAATATATATAATTTTAACAGTAATTAGCAGTATTTTAAAAAAATACCGAAATTACCGGTATATCGGTTTTCGAAATTTCAATACCGGTATCAATACCGGTATGAAAATCTTTTCGGTATTCCATGCCCTAATTATAGGGAATAGGGACATGCATTTGAAGCATGCGTAATCTTCATTACTACTCACTATTTAGAAATGTAGTATCCAGCTTAATAAGGTATTGCTCAATAAGGTACTGCACGAAATTGTGGAAATAGACGTGTTTTCAAATCACTAGTACAACGCGCTGAATAAATTAAATACATCAAAAGTATTAGGTCGACCCTTGCACAAGATCGCCCCCTTGTTGGAATTTGAAACAGATACTTAAGGAATTTAAAAACGATATATATTATGTTATGATATCTAAAAACATTTTTTCTCGAAAAGTTTGTAAATGTTACGTCTAAAACAATAATTCTCACATGACAATATTTATATTTACATCTCGGAGTTCACCCCCCTTTCTTATTATTTTTTATAAAAGTATAAAAATTAAAATATTAAGACTTTTCATCTTTTTACATAATCGCGTAATGGTTCTGCGCGGTTTTTGGTTCGCGCGCCACTCGTTAATACATATCAGATCTTATTACTTATTCGTAGTATCAAATGAATTGAAAGTTGATCAAAGTGGGATCAAATCCTACCTGTGGCAAAATTTTTTCATCACATATTTTCGATTTTAATATTAAACCGAGCATTGTAATGCTATTAATATAATTCATGTAATTAGTTAAAATGCTTCTAGTATTCGGGCGTAAGACAGATTTGAGTTTTTAGTTGTAACTGTTGATATATAAACAACCCTTTTCGTTAGCATCCGACCACGATATTCACCAGTTAAACATCCTCCAGACCACAGACCTGACGCTATGACCCGAAGTCTACCTACAGGCTAGCAAGCAATGTGTCGTGAATAGTCGTGATTGCCACTTGAATCAAAGCAATCGCGCTTATTTCACGGTCCAGGACTCCAGCTTACGCGCACGGGGCTCCGGGTAATGCTAAACGGGCCGTGGACACGTTACAACCTCTCACAACGTTAACAGGCTAATCTTTTTACATTTACATCCCTACTATCAATGGAACGATACAATACTTTTCATTTCCCCTTAATCTAATTAATATGACGGCAGTGAATGTATTTTGAAATGCTTCTATATCGAAAACTGATCAGCGACTCGGATGTAACTCGGACATCCTGAATCGGATCCAATGATAGGGACGCCGCAATACGTGCGATACGATTGGAGATATTTCGTATCGTGTCTAACGTATAGCGGCGTCCTTCCCATCGGATCCTAAATTCAGGATGGTTTAATAGCCTTAGTCTAGAGAATAGCAAAAGATACATTTTAAAACACAAAATAAACAAAACCATTTTATTTCAACAGATGCATATTTTTAACTTGAAAATGAGTATGATTATTTTTGAAATGTAAGGTAAAGACAGAATTGCCAGTTTCTACTAACTAATCCTTTCGATACTGCCGCTCGACATTCTGACAAATGGTCAATAATAGTAACTGCTCGATTGCAATATTGTGATAATTTGTTGGACCATTTAAGCAACAAAAGTGACGATGAAGAGTATTACCTGGTTGAATGATATTTTAAAACTATATAGTTCTTATATAATTGATTTGGATTATTCGACGGTTGACATTTGACTTTTTATGGGAAGGAATTTCTTTTACTATTTTCAGCCTTTTTCTTGGGGTTTGGTGGCTTTTGGCTTTTTTCAATGGGAAATAATAAATCAAGCCACAAAATTATTTATTGGCCACGTGAGCAAACTTCTAATTTCATAACTAAGCAACGGGAAAATTACATAGCCTCTAATAAACTAATTCGTCTTTTTTACACCGCCGACTAAATATTCTATAGAAAGCGTCAAATAAAGATCATCAATTATTATGACTTGTCCTTCTTATTTATACGTTGCCACCTAATTTACTAACTCAGCCACGGATTTTATATTTCGTCACCATTTTCCTTTTTACAGCATCAAAACTATGTCCTCAAAAAAATATAATTTTAGCTTCTACAGTCAGCATCATTTATTATAACTTAGCATGTAAAATAATACATCATATTCTTTTATCGTAAAAACAGCAACTACATGATATGGCGTGATTCATGTAGAGGCAGGAGAGCTAGTACCAATTTTTGGGTATTTGAAGCAAGTTGAAAAATTGTCACATACCTGTACCTCAACACGGAACCACAGACCTGGCTGGTGAGTAGCGGGACTAAATCAACCCCAATTTTTTTTTAATATTCTTTTTTCATTACCAAAAATGTAGATATTTTTGGCAATATGCAATTTTTTATGTTTTATGTATAAAAAATATAAGCCCGACGATTTAGTCGGGGTTTTAACATTACCAGATGCGTGCAAAAGAATATAAAAAATCTATTTGAGGCAGGTTGAAATTTTAATAGGGTACTATTTTGGTGGGACTTTCTGCCTGCCACGCTACCAAAAAATTAGGGGCTGATTTAGCCCCGCTATTTACCACTAACCAGTCAGGTCTGCAGTTCCGTGTTGGGGTATAATGGGAGAGTTTTGTGACTAGTTTTCAGCTTGCTTCAAATACTTGCCCATAAATTTGTACCAGCTTACTTTCTACTATTACTATTAGTAAAATGATGGTATAAATTACTATAAACATTTTTTTTTCAAAAATAAAGTCTTATTTTGTCTCTCCTCAATAGCTACTTGTAATACTAGTGGCCATAATATACTATTTGATGACAATTTTAGCTAAATATTGACGATCAATTATTTTGGGATAAGTTACATTTTAAACATGCTGAGTTAAAAAAATAGAAGCTAAATAAATATATTTTTTGATGTCAAATATTAGTATATTAGAAGTTTACTGTTAGAATGCAAGTTACAAATTTAGATGCTAAATAATAACCATCATGCTGAGTTGTATTTAGAGTGGCTTACATAGAAGATATCTAGTGGCTAAGATGGTATTATTTAGATGCTCGTTAATTGTGGCTGACTTAGTAATTTAGAAGGCAACATACATTTTTAGAGGCGGATAATGCTATTAAAAAGAATCCTGTTTAATTAGCACCCTTTTTCAATTCATTAGGGATTCTGATTCCAGGATTTCAAAATAGTCCAGAGGTTCAAAATTACGCGATTTTAAGTATTAATTATTCTTTAAATGTGTCAAACATTCTGAAAAGTCAAATAAGACCTTATTTAATAGATAAAGTCTTATAGACAACATTTTAGACCTAATAATTTTAATGATGTCATTGTTGTTTTTTTATAACTGCCGGGCAAGGGTGCCCCTCAAGAGAGTATAATTCTCCTTGGTCTCCCCCATAGTTTGATGTCAATCATCTGCTCTTTATCTTATCACCCGTCAGAAGACGACCTTCCTTAATCTATACATATAATAAAACAGTAAAAATATTTTGTCTGTACATTTAGAATTTTTGACTGAAATGGATAGAGGGACACTTCAAAAGAATAATAGAACGCAAAAAAATTTTTTTCGAATTTTTTGTCTGTCTGTCTGTCTGTCTGTATGTATGATCACGATTATCTCCGAAAATACTGAACCGATTTACTTCAAACTTTCACCAATTGCTTTGTTTTAATTTTGACTCAGCAAAACATCTAAAGTTTGTTTCATCAAAATCGGTTCATTAAAAAAAAAGTTATCGTCATTTGAATGAACTCAAAGCATTAGTTTGCCTGCAAATATACACGGTGAATTTTTTATCGCTATGGACCCTTAAAGGGGTGACTCAGACCATCAAAATAAACAACTTTTCCTACGGGAACAATGCTGGGAACTCAAAAAAAAATTCGACATTCCCATACAAACTGGCCGGGCGGCGGGACTCTTTTTTATGGAAATGACGAATTTTTTTTAAATTCCCAGCATTGGTCCCATAGAAAAAGTTCATATTGATGACCTGAGTCACCCCTTTAAGGGTCCAAACTGTTCCTGAGGGATGGACACTAACGGCGGCGGCGTAGCCGCGGGCAAACGGCAAACCAACCGAAACTGCTGCGCCTAGAAATTTGAAATTTGGTACAGGGGTTCTTTTAATGATGTGAGTGAGCGCTAAGAAAGGATTTTTAAGAAATTTAACTTCTAAAGGGGTAAAATTTATATGGAATTTTCTCATTTTTGGACTTAGAAGTATGAAAGTAGGTATATAAGTTCTCGATTAAAATTAAAAAAGATGTGTGTGAGTAGATGAAATTTGCAAAATTCCCCCCTTAAGGGGTAAAATAGGGGTGGGTGGGTAGTATAAACTTTGTATCGAAATTTTCTCATTTCTGGACTTAGACGTATGAATTTAAGTATATAAGTTCTAGGTTACTATTAAAAATATCTGTGTAGGTAAAATGGACGATATTTTCCCCTGAAGGGGTAAAATAGCGGGGTAAAGATTGTATAGGAATTTACTTATTTCTAGACTTAGAAGTATGAAAATAGGTAAATAAATGCACGATTAAAATTGAAAAAGATCTGTGTAGGTCAATTGTAAAAAAACCCCCAGAAGGAGGGTAAAGTTTGTTTGGAAATTGTAAATTTTCTCATTTCTGGACTATGAAGTATGAAAATAAATAGGTATGTTCTCGATTACAATTAAAAAAGATATATGTGGGTGAAATGGACAAAATTCGCCCCTAAAGGGGTAAAATGGGAGGGTAAAGGTTTTATGGAAATTTTCTCATTTCTGGACTTAGAAGTATAAATAATATCCTTTTGGCGACTAAGGACCATCAGGAAAAATTACTAGGTATAAAAACGTCGAATTTATAAAATGTAATTGTCGAAGTCTAATTATGCCGGGATAAAAAATAACGGTATTTTAAAAAGTCAAGATATAAAAATGTCTATAACCCAGAAAGTATAAGTATAGAAATGTCGATATTGAAAAATGTAAAGATATTATTTCGTCAAGATTATGATCCAGAAAGTCTAAGTATAAAAATGACAACTATCCCTTAATGCATATTCTCGATATCCATACTTCCATACTAATACTAATATTATAAATGCGATAGTAACTCTGTCTGTCGTTTTTTTACGCTTCAACCATTGAACTGATTTGGATGAAATTTGGTATGGAGGAGTGAGGCCCGAGGAAGGACATAGGGTATGTTTGATTCCGGGAAATTCTAATGTTCCCGAGGGATCGACACTAACGCGGGCGGAGCCGCGGGCAACAGCTAGTTCCACAAATATAATGTTTGTCTTATAATTATACCTAGATACCAAGACTAACCTAATTGATGTAGGGATTTATAAATGACGGGACCGGCTAAAGTTACCGAATTTATAAAATACATAAGTACTCCTTTCATAAAGTGGTTATATAATTAGGAAAAAGGGGAAATACGAGGCACGCAGAGGTACGCCCCTTGTGGCCTTTCAGACAACGGTTATCCATTCTGTTTCCTCGTGGGCAGGCGGAGTGCGTGAATATTTGATGCTCCTATCGATCATAACTTCTTTGCGGCGTTCAACCGCGCGAGGGCGGGCCGCCGCCAGCTATCAGAATAGCGGTCTAGGCTTCAGGGCGAATTTTAAATCATCTTTTCATCTATCTCTGTTGTTTTGTTTATAACAGCAATTTTATTAGGACAAAATAAAGTCTCGTGACGTGGATTATTTTATCCCAGAATCCAAGGAATTGTCAAACGACAAACGCTATTAAGTGCATTAAACTGTTCGATTTCAATCAACTATTTAACATTTGCGTGTGAAGCCATAAAACAAAAGGAATTTACAATGATGCAGTTACCTTAGCTTGTAATGGGGTTGTCTTCATGACTTATGAAGAGGACGTGGTGGTTGGGAGGTAAAAATAGTCGAGACTAGCGGGAAAGGCATCGCTCGGACGTTTCGTGAGTGTAATTGGAGAGGCTCGTGGGCGTGCCGCACGCTAGGCTCCGACGGGCGGGAGACATCTTGTATGTATTTGCCTCCGTAGTAATTTCCCCGTCCGTCCTTGTATATTTAAGCGGCGGCATCGACGGTGCCGCTCTCATGCATATGTCATGAGCAGTTGCCGTGCGACGGTTTGTTGTCGGTCCGAGCCGCGGGAACCGCGAACACCGGCCCCAGCCCACCGGTACCACCACCGATAATTATTACGTTCTACTTTCGATAGCGGTGGCTACCGGCGCCGCCTTCCACCTGTGGTGGTTGATGTGTCCTGTACCACCACGGCGCCCGCCACACACGCAGAGGGATGAGGCGACAATTACATTCCCGTTTTTCTCCAATACTCCGCATGTAATGGCCATGTGGTGTGTATTGCATGTACGCTCAAATTAAATGGCGGATACCGTAAAAGCAGTCATAAGTCCGGTGCACGCACGCGAGGCAATAAATAACGTGACTCTATTTAATGTCCCCATAGACAGCAAACTCTGATGGGTTATTGAAAATAATTGTTCAATTTTAATGGCTTACAAAGCTACGGCTTAATTTTCCAATGCTTTAGTATTCTACGCTTCCATTTTATAGAGCTTCGTGCCAAATGGACCACACAGGACTCTTTTAATATAAGACTGTCTGTTTCCAAAGACTGGACCATTCTGAGACTGATTCTGCTCTACAAGATACATAAAAGTGATAAGTTCTATTATGATGATTGTTTTTAAGGTTCCGTCCAAGAGGAAAAAACGGAACCCTTATAGGATCACTTTGTTGTCTGTCTGTCTGTCAATACTCTTTTTCTCAGGAAGGCGTGGAGGTATCAAGCTGAAATTTATATAAAATTGTCATGTCTACTGTTTATTGGAGCTGTGAAAAAATTAAGCTTCTAAGCCAACGCAAACCAAAGATACAGCCGTTTATGCCGCAGATTTGCGAAATTCGCAAAGGAATCAAAACCTACAGGGTACTTCCCGTGCTCTGTACCAAATTTCAAGGTTCTGGGATCTTGTTTGGTACGAAGCAACGTCTTATAGCACCGATAAAGGAAAAATTGCGATAAGCATACATTTTTAGTTACATCCTTCGATCATGTATAAATATTATATAATATTAATTACATAATTTTAGGTAATAAAAATATTCTTAATAATTTTAAACTTATTGATAATGGTACGAAACCCTTAGTGCGCGAGTCCGACTCGCACTTGGCCGTTTCTTCTTTCTTAGTATTTGATAATAAAATCATGATGATGACGAAATAAAATCATACGAAGTACAAGAAAAGCATAACAAAAGTTCTCGATAAAATACCAAGTACCTCCCATCTACGTTCAACCCTGACACTCCATCAGATAGATTACTTGGGAGATTTCATAGCTGTTTGACTCCGTGATGGATTGCCCAAGCTACATATGTTCTGAGAGGCGAACCAAAGCTAAAAAATATTTGAAGCAAACATCAACATTTAACATGATTTTGACGCGACTTCGCCCACGTTTCTTCCATGCTGGTCTGGAAGAAAAGAAAAAACGTAGAATGCGCCTGCTACTTCTTTTCCCGCGCAGACCGTAGAAGCCGGCCAGGGGATTGGGCGAAAATCTAAAGAATCATGACATATGGTATGCGGCTAGCCTATCACTATGTTGCTTCCGTTTTCCACCTTTAAGCCCAGCAACACGCTGGCCTTTTGGTCTTATGGCCTTAGGCTCTGTCTTCCCCGTAAAGGATAAAGCCGTATTACGTGATAATATGTATGTATGTTCGTCCACGTAAATTATACCCTGCTATCCGCCGGGCTTTGACCTGGCCAGGGATCGAACCCGGTCCCTCCGTGTCGCAGGCTGGCGTGTTGACCGCTGCGCCACGGAGCTAGGCAAAATCATCAATCATCATCAATAATAATAATTAATCTGTAAAGGTTGGTCATTGAGTAAGTTACTATGGATATCGTGTTTATAGGCTCTATACACGATCATCATCATAATCATTTCAGCCACAAGTCCACTGCTGGACATAGGCCTCCTCCAAGCATTTCGAATACGACCGGTTGGAAGCGGCCTGCATCCAGCCAGCGTCTTCTTGCGACCTTAGGTCGTCCGACCACCTGGTCAGTAGGTGTCCAACGCTGCGCTTGCCGGTACGACGTCGCCATTCAAAAATCTTTCTCCCCCATCGTCAGTAACCTTCGTTCTCGTACGAATCTCCTCGTTTCTGATTCGATCTCGCAAAGAAACATCGAGCATAGCCCTCTACATAGCTCTTTCAGCGACTTTGAACTTTCTTATCAGGCCCATAGTAACGTTTCGGACCCGTCAGTCATCACTGGTAACACACATTAACTATAGTCTTTCGTCTTTAGGCACTGAGGTATTTTGGACGAGAAGACACTGCGGAGCTTCCCGAACGCTACATAGCCGGGTCGGATTCGGCGAAAGACCTCGTCCTCGAAGCCTGGATCAACTGACCCAGATAGACATATTGGTCTACAGCTTCAAGGATGGAGTACCAAACAGAAAACATTCGACATCACTTTCGTCTTATCCATGTTCATTTTAAGGCCCACTTGTCGTTTCTTATAGGATCACTCGGTTGTCCGTCTGTCTGTCTGTCTGTCAGTCTGTCAAGTCAAGACCCTTTTTCTCAGGAACGCGTAGAGGTATCAAGCTGAAATTCATATCAAATACTCAGGTCTGGCTGTCCCTTGCAGTTGTGAAAAAAATCAAGCTTCTGAGCCAACGCAATCAAAAGATACAGCTGGCTATGTCGCAATTTTTCGTGTTTTTTCGACATTCGCAGGGGAATCAAAACCTCCAGGGTACTTCCAGTGACCTCAGAATCTTGAAATTTGGTACGAAGCAAGGTCTTATAGCACAGATAAAGGAAAAATTGCGAAAAGCATAAATTTTGAGTAACATCATATAAAAAAAATATTTTTAATAATTTCAAACTTATTGTATATAATGTACGGAACCCTTAGAGCGCGAGTCCGACTCGCACTTGGCCGGATTTTTGTATGAGTGTTTCTCAATTAACAGAATTTTATGAAAATTGGTAGATAAACATTTAGATGTACAGGACACAGGAGTCATATGATATGATGATGACGACGCGAACGAAGTCGCGGGCACAGCTAATTATAATATAAGTATTATAATTTTATATATGTGTACCTCAATGTACATGAACTTAATACATTGAGGTATTAAGTTCAGTGGGTACCAAAATACCACTTTAAATGTATACTATACTACTACGGCGGGTATACAATTAACTCTTTGTGGATAACTACTCGATCTTAATTTCTTAGTTTTTTTGATGTATTGGATGATTGTTTTATTGTTAAACTATACAATGTGACTACAAAATCCACACTTTAAAAACTTATCAGAATAGGGTCATGTTTATAGCTTAGATCTAATAGTAGACATCTATTACACCTTGTATTTACTCGTTTTAGAGTTCTGTTGCCAGACTTCCCTCCAAAAAGAGTTACTACTGCCCTTCGTTCCTTAAGGAATGTAGGGCAGTAGGGGCAAAAAGAAATTAAATTAACAGTTGTGTATGGACATACTGCATGACAGTATATACTACTTCCATATTTTATTTAATAGTATTACAGTGGATTTTCCTTACTCGCAATTCCAGTTCACATTAAAAAAATAAACATATGTTTTGTATTTACAGATCCTAACTAATATTATTAATGCGAAAGTGACTTTGTTTCTTTGTTACGCCTTCACGCCCTATCTACTAAACCGATTGTCATGAAATTTCACATACCGGTTGTCTGGGGTATGGAGGACATATTTTATCCTGAGAAGAGCACTGATGCCGAGGGATCGACATTGACGCGGGCGAAGTCGCGGGTGAAAGCTAGCACAAATATAAATACTTATATATAAAAATCGGCCAAGTGCGACTCAGGCACACACTAAGAATTTTGATAGCACCGTTAATCTTTTTTTGTTGTAATTTGTAAAGGGTTTCACAGTCAATTGTGTAGTCTAAAATATAGGAATGAAGTGGCTGTGAGATACATATGGACAGACAGAAAGACAGATGATTCTACATTGAGGGTTTTATTTTGTCTTAAATTTAACTAAATATCAAAGAAATAAGTTGTGACCATTACAAATAAAATGTGGTTTTGAGCATTTCTTGTAGTTAAATAATACATGGTGGTATGGAATCCATTGTGCTGATTTTTATTAACAGTAAACATGTAGTTCAGTTAGTACTACCGTGGTACAACCCATACCCACCACACAAGTTCACAACTTACAGTGGGGCTAGCTCAATCTGAATGTTTTGTGCCTATTTATATCCCTAAAACTAACACTGTCTCATTAGAAATATAAACATGATAAGATATGGGTTACATCAAATAAAATTGTATTTTCTGTCTTATGGGATGAGTTGACATTAGAGTCAAAGTTGTGGGTTGATTCTAGATGAGAGTAGCATACTACCAAAAAGATTGCAGAAACAAAGAATAGCCTAAACTCAGCAGTGGATGGAAGATAGGCTAAGATGATGATTACTATTTTCTCATCATTACATGCAATGGGTGGACTGGTGATGTCTCAATGTCTGTTTTAAATTATTCATGATACATTCCTTCCATTAGTTTAGTTGTAATTTTTGTAATGTCAGAAGTCATTATAGGTATGTACTACAAATATTTCCACTGAATTAATCATATCTCCTATAGAAGAGCCAGGTGATTGTCAGTGGAATGATTTCCAATGTTTTGTCATCTAATTTCGTTTACATATGCTCAGAGTGGAGGAGCTTAAAGTTTTAGGGTGTGTTAGTAACCTGAACGGGTTAAAATACTGGGTGGATCTTAGTGAAATAACGATTTAAATATCCATGTGTAACAATAAGATTTTTTTTATTGATTCCTGTGAACAATTGGTGGACTGAACTACCTGCTAGTTCTTGGCCGACGAAGGTGCGAAATGGAGAAGGCCATCCTCATGTTGTGTGACTAGGGACTGTCCGTGCAACAATAAGTTAGCTAAAAACATAACTGAGTCATAAAGTACCCGGAACGAACGTTAAAAGTACCAACTAACAGCGCTTAGCCGAATAACAACGCCTAAACCAAAATATATCCTCCTGATCAGAACGTTTTTCCGGCTGCGTCCACAGCTATGATGCCTTGGAGCCCGGGGTCCAAAACACTAATAAATATCTAAAATGTGACGCACGCCGGCTGCAAAATAATCGATAAATAACAAGACATGACGAGATCACGAGAACATAATATATGGATAATTGGATATGTGCAAAACACTTACCTGCCCAACAACTTGATAATGTAGCACGATTTACAGATTAGACTTCTTACAAATATTTATCAACTTAAATGTTATTTATTATAGATTTAGTTAAAATCAAATTAATTTGCAAACATGAAATAAAAATGGCGGCAATAGCAGCTTGCTTTTGCCTTTGGTAGAAAAAAATAGTGTTGCTATACAAAATCATAGTGATTCTACTATAATAATAAAAATCAATAAAGCTGGGAACAAATTATCTGACGTGTCCGTAAAGCTGGGAACAAATTATCTGACGCGTCCATAAGTCGCGGCTGATGGACGCGGCTTGTTTCTATCTGATTAATACAAAATACACTAAACTGTGCACATTGTCTGTCATAAATCGCGGACGCGACCTTGAGCGTACGGACGTCCGAACAGGATCTGGCTGGCTGGATGTTTTTGCGTCCGCGGACGGTATGAACGGGGCGCGGGGACGCGTCCGCGGACGTTTTAGGTTCATAAGCTTACCAAGCGTGCTCGCGGTGACACGTCAAGCGCGATGAAGTAAAAATTGATATTATGGACCCAAATACTCCTTTTATTTTATTTTTTGGCGGACAACACAACTCTTCCATGCTGGTCTGTGAGAAAAGAAAAAACGTAGAATGTACCAGCTGCTTCTCTTCTGCGCAGATCGTAAAAGCCGATCGAGAGAATGGGTAAAATCTGAGGAATCGTGTTAATAGGCGATGCGGCTAGGAACCCATCACTATTTTGATTCTGTTTTCCACCTTATGCCCACCAACATGCTAAACGTGGCCTTCAGGTCTTATAGATCTAGGCTCTGTCTACCCCGTAAGGGAAAAAGACGTGATACTGTGTATGTAACACAGCGCAGCTACCGCTAACTAAATAATCGTCCTCACTGTCGCTGCTTGACATGTTTTCCAGCTAACAATTCTTTCTGAAATGACTGGACAAACGTCCGAAGACCCGTCGTCCTAAAGGCGTGCACATTGTTAAGCCGCGTCCGTCAGCCGCGGCTTATGGACGCGTCAGATAATTTGTTCCCAGCTTTAAGGTTTCAACCTTCCGCAGAAGTGTGCTAAGGGGTTCACTGATCAATTCATCCACTCAATATGTAGAAATGAGAGCGTGAATAAAAAAGGTATTGACAAATATATTCATGAAAATTTATTTTCAACACGTACCAATAATATAAAAAAAAACAACGGGTTGCACAGGGAATGCCGGCAGAAGTGAAAACTTGATAACATTGTGCATTTTTAAATATTTTGGAATGTCACGTGTCCGTCTTACGAATTTTGGATCAGGCTACGTGTCCTGAAGGGAGTTTAAAATTTTTTACCCATCCTTAAAAGAGCACTACGCCGCTAATAAAGTTTTCACTTCAAAAACCTTGAAATGTATTTAAAAAATTAAATTCTGAGATGCCATAAATCTGAAAATGAAAATGAATAATTTTTATTCAAAGTAGGATACATGTATCGCTTTTTGAACTTCATATGTTTCTGTTGTTTATTTTTCTTTCTTTTATATTTGTAAAATCGAAAAACTACTAGCGTTTCGGAATGACCACTGCTGAGAAGAATACGCCGAAAGAAACTCAGTCCAGTCTTGGTCTGTATGTGCTATCTCGTTTGTTGTATCTGTTTACATATCTATCACAAGTAACAAAGATGATACTCATATCGTTATGATATTGTTCTGAGCGTTATGACGATCCATTCGGTGACAGACAGCAGAAAATATATGTTTTAAGTAAAAACCCTCCCTTCAACCCTGCGCTATCGTATATTACTAACGTAAGGACCGGGGGTACTATTTTTGAAAGTGTGACACTCGTCTTCGAGCGATTTAAGAATGGAAAAATCGCTCGTTTACGAACGGCGTCATTTCAAAAATAGCACTCCAGCCGGCCTATTTGCTAACCCAGTGACCAACGTTTTGATAGTAACTTTAAAATACATTGCGGGTTTCCTATGATTGACTATTTTTATTAAAGATATACAAAACGTAATGAACTTTGAAATTACTATCAAAACGTTGTACACTGAGTTAGCAAATAGGCCGGCAGGCCAACCGCACGACGAATTGTCTCCAAAGTGCTGGCACAGATTACTAAATAGTTACTACGTAACAGATACATCACTCCCATACAAAGGCGAAAATACCGCCGCTATAATAACCTACAAAAATCTTCTATTCGCAGCGAAGAGAAAAGTACCATAAGTGCGCATGCGGAGAATCGAGATTGGTATGTCCGCCGAGCGATTCACGTGCAAGCGCGTCGTCGAACGAATACTGGGTTTTGCACCTATGATTATTTTGGTAATAAAACGAATGTTGCGAAATAACCAGAGTTCTTTATTTATTAATTTAATATGCTTAAGTTTTATAAAATGATTTATAATTCTATTTCCTTCTCTGAATTCTCGGTTATTGGAGTGAGTAGGTTATAAGGTAAAGTAAGGTACTTACTTATGTTCTGACATTATTTAGGTACCTCTTATTTTATAAAAACAATACTTTTATAATACCTAGCTGAGGAGGAGCTCCTTAATTTACGAAGAATTACATACATAGTACCTACCTACCTATGTTTTTAAATAAATAAATGATGACAATTTGTGAAGATAAGATTTAAAATACTACTTACCTTTGTTTATTTATACGCATCCACTGAAAAATAATTTCGTGGTTTCAGCATTTTATCGAGCGTTCAGGCATACGTGCGGCGTCCCTCTGTCGTTGTATATTGGAAGGTACGCGAAGCGGTAGGCATAAAACGCGCTTTCGACGAGTGATGGACGTCTGGAGCTGGTGCGAATAAGTCAGTTTAGCACCAACGCGACTCAGTCCTCTGCGGAACAGTACGCTTGTTATTCTTTGATTTAAATTATTGCCCTAACAATGCCTAGTTGAGTATTCAAATAAAGGCTGCAAAAATTATGATAAGAAAGTTAAAAAAGTTCATGGGATATCATATAATGTGGTAAGCAACATAATGCTGTTTGTTGTAATTAAAATACTTAAGAAATTTTGAAGCGATTCTTTAACTGAAGTCTGTAATGGCGCCAGCGCAACTCAACGCGGCACTTCGTAGTACGATCGATTTAAAACAGATAGTACTGTTTCCTTGTATGCAAAATGTTCCCGTGGGCGTATCCTTACTTTTGAAATCATTAATTGTATTGTATGTTACATTAAACATACAAATAAACGATGTATAATAGACAAAAGTCCAACCTTTATTTTGACGTAAAAGTATATAGAATAATAATATATTTAAAACAAAGAACGCAAAAAGGCCTTGACCGAAACTCACTAAGAAAAAAATTTAAACTAGATGAATCCCATGTGCGATCAATGAAAAATACCAACATAATATGGTGGAAAAATTCCATGCTGGGTTTGAACCAGCGACCTTAGCTCTATGAGCGCCCTAGGCTCTGCTAATTGAGTTACCGCGTGCTTAAACCTCGGCGCCGAAAATCTGCACCACATCCCATTCCAATAGGCTAGTTTCCTGGGTCGTAATAATAACATAACAATTAGTCCGTCAGTTAGATAATCAAAAAATATTGGACACGTATTTTTTCTTTTGTCAAATGAACAATAAATAATTAAAATAAAGCGCATCAAAGTTCAGGAGTGGGGGCTCGTGACGTCAAAGTTTGCTAGAAATCGTAGCAAACTATGACATCACATGGAATTTCAAAGGGCTATATCTTTATCATTTTTTGTTTAAACGATAAAAGAAAAAATACGTATTCAATATTTTTTGAATATCTAACTGACGGACTAATTATATTTTTTTAGGAAACTAGCCTAATTATACGTATTCAGGTTTGCGTCACATAACACAACTTTTACAAATGAGGTAAGTATTAGATTCAATTCATTTTACAATGAATTTCAAACAACTAATATGTAGGAAGCCATGCAATATTTTCTTTCATAAGTGTTTATTTTGCAATCACAATGCTATTTTGATAAACTCATTTAATTACAAAATAAAAGAGAAAAAAATAGCATTGTCATGTCGATTTTTTATGAAAATACGCGTGCGTGTTCTTGGACTCAAAAACTGACATCATTTTCGAGATCTACACCCCAAAACACCTAGAAAACTACGACCTAGAAAACGCTCCCATGTTTATTTTGCCATGAAAAGCCGTATTCGCCTTCTTGGATTCCAAAGCTGACGTCTTCTTCCTAGAGAAATATGTTAAGTATAGATCGTTAATACCCTTGTTGAAAGTATCTAAAAATATACGTATTGAAATCATTTGTACCCCACAGATTTTTGAGTAAATTTTCCAAAACCTCCATCCAGCGGGGCCCTCCGTAAATACTTATAAAATCTTATTTCTCACTGCATTAAATCTTAGTACACTAAGCCTTCTTTTTATTTTAATAATTACTTTTCAATTAACTGTTATAATTTTTATAAAAAGTCAAGACAAGTTGAACATCGATCTAGCGGGGCCCTCCCTGGATTCGCATCGTACAGTCGTGTTGTATTTTTTTACTGTTAGTACCTTTTAAAATAGAAGCGTTTTACCTGAAATAAAACGCATATTAAATACTTACCTTATTTGAAACTGTACATATTGAGATAGGCCCTATGTTTTCTGCTTTCTCTTTCTACCTATATAGTGCTGTCTCGCTCGCACGATCCCACCATCTCATCTCACCAGGCAGGGTGGGGGCGCCCTTGTGGGGGCGCCCGCCATCTTAGAATCATTGAGACGAAATATGTACCCAGGCAGGAATTGAAATTACAGTTTCAAATAAGGTAAGTATTTAATATGCGTTTTATTTCAGGTAAAACGCTTCTATTAAAGTACTTGACCGTTATTTAAAACTGTACATATTGAGACGTGTTTGTTATCGCCTGGGTGAGATGGACGCCAATGTGAGACGAATAAGATTAAATAATGATACGATTGTATCATTTGTAATCATTTCCATGGTAAAATGGATTTACCAAATATAATAATCTCAATTATTATTTAATAATTGAGATGATATACAAGTGGGAAGTGCGAGTAAATAAGTTCTTATATTTTTATAAGTTAAGTAATTAAAAAATAAACTTTTATAAATGCGATTCATATACATCACAAAGTATGCGTAAAGTAAAGAAAATGAAACAATTTGAATCACTTTTGTATTGAAAATACACAATCAACTTATTGGAATAAACAACTAGTGATGTTTCTAAGTGACGTGCACAGACATTTATCATAGGGTAGACATAATTATAAAACTTACCTTACAAACATACCACCTATATACCTTACCTTACTATACGGCTAGTTATCTACAACTCGTTTAATATTATGATGGTCTTTCGATCTTCGACCGCAAAAGTATTCAAAACAAGCGAAAGATAAGAGATATGATTACAACCTGCGAGCCACGTACACGTAAGGTTTAAGATTAAACGTGGATTAAACTTTAGAATAACTAACCATAACTAACCGGTTAGGTACTTGATTTGTTCAAAACGTGTTCACAAAACACTTTATATTTCGATTTCGGCATGCAAACACTAAGCGACACAACTTTCACATGAAAATATTTTTGTCACAAATGAAATTTAACTGATAAAGCATTTAATTTTTAAATAAAACTTTCATCTTGGATTGTTAGTAAACACGTTAATCAATGACATTTACATAAGTATGAATAATATCTATAATGACATTGACAGGTGACGTTGACATTAATATCGCGCGCGGCAGCCAATAGAAACCTCGGAGACAGTGTCTCAAATTCACACACACAGCGCCAATTTGCTTTGCATGTGTGTGCCGATGAAAGATGTTTACTTGTACTACTACAAAAGCGATTTCCTATCGGTGTATAATAATTTTCTATGAGTGCGTGAAAAGTCAGACCTTTGAATTTTTGTCTTACGCGGCTTACGCGTACAGATACTGCTTGGCGCGGGCACGCGCGGACCGCGACCGCAGCACCGTACTTGATCAAAATCGACTATAAAGTATTTGCTAGCAGAATTTTGCAGGCGCACCGAATATAATTATTTTTTTGTAAGAAAAAAAAATGTAGGTATTTATTTAGCGACTGCAGGGTAGACATTGTCTAATAGTCTATATGGACTGCACGTCACTGATGTTTCTATTAACGGGAGTTGGTATGACCTGATCCCTGTAAAATTTTCTAAAATGTAAGCATAATATGGCTGTGTGTCTACTTGCGGAAAATAAATCGTTTATGTGTAAGCTATATTTCAAGAGAAAAGGCATTTGCCTGTAGACCCGGGGTCGTGGTTTCGATTCCCACGGGAAGCATACTTTGTTTAGTTGCTATCAGTTTGGTTAGGACATTGCAGGCTTGAATCACCTGATTGTCTGATAATAAAGATGATTCTGTACTTCGTAAGGTACGCTAAGCCGGTGGTCCCGGCTACCACCTAGCAGTCCGTGTCCGAAGAACTCTGACACCAGGGTGTTCATGGTCAATTGACCATGACACCTAATCGTTTTTATTATTTTTTTATTTTTTATTTTCAAAGCAATACATATCAAACTATGCTTGATCAGTACATAAGAACTCAGTTGACCAGAAATTTCAGTACCACATAGTGTGGAAACTACTGATTTATGAAGCAAAATTGTACTAAAGGAAAGATTTTTCCTTTAGATGTAAGTCAGCTAAACATTTAGCCATAATCGAGCCATCAGGATGAAATGGACTCTAATGCGATTTATTGCACCAAGATAGCCACCTACTCCAGACTACTTTATAAGTTTTCCTAGTAGAAGCTCTCCAGGAACTTCGGGTCAAACTAATCTGCAGTCAATCCAGGTTGTTAGGCTACCTTCCCCCACATTTCCATACGTCCGGGGTCATGTCCTGGAGTTTGGGTGGAGACAGACCTGATTAGATAGATAGATAGATATAGAATAGATTAGATACTGGTGTAGGTTGTGGATTGTGAATCCAGCCGCTATCGCTCGGGACTCCAGTCTGCTTTTCCAAATGCTCGTTCCCATCGTGGGACTATTAGCAAGAATAGGTACATCTCGAGCCTGATTGGCTAATACCTTGGGTATCAGGTATAGGGGAGGGAATACCCACGCTAGGTTAGTAGTCCCAAGTCCGGAAGAATGCATCGTGATAAAAGGCTTGTCTGAACATTCGGTCTAGGGAAACATTATTGCAGACAACTTGTGCGTTCTTTGAAGCAAACAGGTCCAAGAGAGGAACACCGAATTTTAAAAAAATAAATAAATATATTTTTGTTCAAAGAGGCAATAGATGCCGTTCTAGGAGAAGACGGTAGCGAGACAGATGATCTGCATGCCAATTGTACTTGCCTGGAATATAACGAGCAGATATCTAAATCTGAGAGTGATCTAGCAATTGATCAATTCTTGCTGTTATGTTCATCAGCATTGTCGACTTGGTCCTCCTTCGTTCCGCACGTGAGCAACTGCTGTCTTGTTGTTGCATTGCCACAACAGAGTGGACTGGCCCAAATTCTGATTTTGTGTCACCAAGACCTTTAGAACTGCAAGGAGTTCTTCTTGGTTGCATTGCAATCCCTGTTCTTGGTTGGTCCAATGACCCGAAAAAGACTGGTTGTCCAATAGGGCTCCACCTAAATCGGATGCATCCGTCACCATAAAGTGAGACAGCCCACAAGACTAAGGTTTTCAGCTCGACTGCAACCTGATTGAAAATTTGCATTATTTTCGCAGAGAGAGTAATGCACTTCACTTTGGGTAACGATTTCTTGTTGGTTCAAGTGTCCCAATTCACACCCAGGAATACTCGATTCTGCTGAGGGGTTGTGATTGACTTCTCCATATTCGCTTGCCAACCCAGATACTGCAGTCTCTCTAGGAGGATGCGGACATGTGAACTGGTCTTGGACCAGCAGGAAATCGTCCAAATCCTAACTAATATCATAAACGCGAAAGTGAGTTTGTTCGTTACCCTTTCACGTTGTAACTAATGAACTGATCATCATAAAATTTTGCATACACGTTATCTGAGGTACGTGGTATCCCGGGAAAAAGTACTGTTTCCGAGGGATCGACATTGATGGGGGCGGAGCCGCGGGCGAAAGCTAGTAGACTGTAATTTGTAAACAGAGTTCACTTAGGCTTTGCGCCACCCTGTTTGTAAGGGAGTCAAAGACTTTCGGTGCCGTGCTGAAGCCAAATGGCAGGCACCTCATTTCTAGTAGCTGGTCTTTATAAAGAAACCGCATAAACCTCATGACAGAAGGTTGGACTCCAAGATGAAGATAGACTTGCGATAGATCGATTTTGCATAGGCAGTCTCTCGGTTGCAAAAAATCTGGGATGTGTTGTACTTTTTTAAGACGAAACTTTTCATTTATTACATAATCGTTCAGAGACGTAGGGTTGAATTAAATGGGACGGTGAGTGCCGTCGCCTTTCAGTATAAGGAACATAGTCGAAATAAATCTTGGAGACGGTTTGACTACTTCTAAAACATGTTGCTATTTCATTTGTGACAACACGGTTGTAATGGCTTCTGATACAGAAGTATCTCCACTCTTTTTTCGATCCGATGAGGCATCGAGAATTCGAGAGTGGTGGTTTTGGTGAAGAGGATTACCCTCCTATGCTCCAGACTTATCGTCTTATTATTTTTAAAATGAACGGTGGAGCACCGAGCCGTTCCCACCTTTTGTGAAATAAAAGTAGTCGCCCCGCTCTGAATTGGTTTTCAATACTTGCCTCGTTTCTTCCCACGCATCTTGAAGTCTGAGGTTGGTCTCGATGACTTGCGCTTATTATACTCTTGGGACCTGTAGGTCTACCGACCTCCTCTGAGTCGGAAGGAACCTCTAGAGTTAGAAGGCGCTGAGTGAGAGTCATCGTTATAATTGCCATGTCCCTGCGGAGGCCATGGGTGACAACAACCCTGCGGTTGATTAGCATGGGAAATGTGCGATGCACACCATCCATGTGAGTTTGTGGTACCCTGCGAGGATCCATTAAAAGTTGCCTGCCCCTGCGGGGGGTGGCGAGTTTGCTTGCTCGTACCAGCTTGTGCAGTTGGAGCATCAAAGATTCAGCGTTATAATGACCATGTCCTTGCGGAGGCCATGAGTGACAACAACCCTATGGGGGTTGATTAGCATGGGAAATGTGCGTCGCACAACATCCATGTGAGTCTGTGGTACCTTGCGAGGGTCCATTAAAAGTTGCCTGCCCCTGCGGGGGGTGGCGAGTTTGCTTACTCGTACCAGCTTGTGCAGCTGGAGCATTAGTACTGTTTTGTTATTTTTGTGGGGGTAAGCATGTTTCCCTTACTCCTCCAGCTTTTTTGAGACAGAAATCAAAGACTTAGCATTAAATAAATGTTGACATGAGGGTGGAATTTTACGCAAAGCTACTTTGGTAATTGGGTCACGTACAAAGTTAATTATTCCATGTCTGCTCATTTGTATAACCTCAGCTCTGTGGCCACAAATGAGTTGAAGTAATTCTGATGAAACTTGAACACATCACCCTTTAAAAACAATTCCTCTATTTTCCACGTAAACCGTCAAAAGGAATTTCAGATTCTTGGGCCCATTCCAAAAGATCCCGAGTAGATGATTAAAAGACATCGCGTTGTTTGAGAACACAACATGTTAAAGCAGCGTAGGCTATTTCAGAATTTACGAAATGACGTAATGAATCATAAGCTCTTAGCTCGTCATTTACTTCTAGTTCCACAAACCCCGGTGTAGGATTATATATTTTTTGCGTGTCCGCGTAACGGACTTCGCACCATTCACTTTTATCAAAATGTTGCATGTCCTTTAAATACTCAACCAAAGTTTTGGGCACAGCAGGCTCCTTTAAGTGTATAAATTTTGAAAATTAAATTTGAATCACGTGTAACTGATTGGGGCGGACTATTATTGACATCATACAGTTCGCCACTAAATTGTCATCAACAACAGTCATTTTGACAAGTGTTTACACAATTTCATAAAAACGCTCATAAAAGGTGACTTGCGCCTGCGGTATTTGCCCCCCCCTTTTCTTTCGTTTATATCTATTAATATCGGAGGAACTAGAACTAGACGACGAACAATAACTACTTGTAGACTTGCTACTAGAATTACTTCGCGTCGTTTCCTCTACAACTGTTGTTCTCAACATTAGATGGGCCCGCTCGGGGGGAATTATTTTTATTACTGTCAACAGACTCCATATTGATTTATAAATCACACGCAACACTTTCACTTCACTTATCTGTGGAAAAAGTCGTGTTAAAACACGGTTAAGACAAACACTTTATTCAAAAAGGTAGAATTTAAAATAAATGGTAATAAAATCGAACGGAAACTCCGTTATTACTATATAAGTCACTACATGACTTTGTAAATGAAGTAATTTAAGTAATAATTTTATAAAATGTTATCCGTAATTTTCCATGAGAAAGAAAAACGGTTAAATTAAAATGTAATTCATTTTACCAGAATATTACGCAGTCCTTAGCACGACCGTGCACCGCAGAAAACAGGACGCCAATGATTCTAAGATGGCGGGCGCCCCCACAAGGGCGCCCCCACCCTGCCTGGTGAGATGAGATGGTGGGATCGTGCGAGCGAGACAGCACTATATAGGTAGAAAGAGAAAGCAGAAAACATAGGGCCTATCTCAATATGTACAGTTTCAAATAACGGTCAAGTACTTTAATAATTACTTTTTGTGAATATTGCCTTTGTCATGTGTTATTATACCTACATAAAAATAATATATATTTATGTCACTGTAAAATTGTTCCACCTTAAGTGTCAATCTATTATCACGTGGAAAATTTTCACTTTAACCTACTAAGACTTTAACTTATTTTTATTATTGAAATGACGCTGGTCGTAAACGAGCGATTTTTCCATACAAAAATAACTCGAAGACGAGTGTAACACTTTTAAAAATAGTACCCCAGCTATTTTTAAAAGTGTTACACTCGTCTTCGAGTTATTTTTGTATGGAAAAATCGCTCGTTTACGATCGGCATCATTACAAAAATAGCACTCCGGGTTACATTTTAATTTGAAAGAAAAAGAAAGAAAGAAAAATTGTTTATTCGCGTCAAATATCATGCTAAGATTCTTCTGAGATGCTAAGATATAACATTTTTTTATAATTTTTTTTTTTAATTTTAATGTCTTCTGTTTTCTGCTCAGATTATGGACTTATTCTGTCGGAGGTTTTCTACCATTTGTGTTTTAAATTAAAGAATGGTAGCACATTTTCTTTTTTTTTAATTGTCTCTCGGCTTCGGCATTGGTAATCAAACGAAAACGTGCAATGAATGACTGTTGCCTATTAATAGAAAAAAAAATCTGTCATAATAAGTCATTCCAACTTGGTTGGAATGTCATGTCATTCGTCTTCGAAAAGTCAAGATTTTCTAAAATCGTAGTTTCGTTTTTATAATATTTATTTTTATGAGAAGTGTGTTTTTATTTTATTTTTTATTTTTTGGCAGTTATATATTTATGAGTCTTTGTTTAATAGACTGTATGAAAGTTCAAAAAGAATTTGTTTGCTAACCGGATTTGAAGACATGAAAGATGAATAATAGTTCCGAACCTGAATATTATCTTACAGAGCTTCATTGCTCAAAAGATGCCCTTACAGATTATTACGGATGGTTCATGCAGTTTCTGCTGGCTGTTCTAGCTTTTACTTGCTTGATAGGTAAGCGCTCAGTGTCGAAATAATCTTCGTTTAGAGTTCAAGGCGAATGTACTCTTTTCTCAGTGCCGTTTGGTACCTTACAACTCTTTTGCAATATTTCTGTACCATAGCCTCTAACACTGTTCTAAAGTTTAGTTTCTTATTTACAGGCAAAAGATTTTGTGAACCTCGGTATGCAAGGAGACCATGGTTGATTTGGTTCTATGACACTTCAAAGCAAGGGTTGGGAGCCCTCATTATACACGCCGCTAATGTTTGGCTCTCACCGCACCTCACTGGAAACCCTTGCACATGGTTTGTTATTTCATAACTCCATACAGGAAAATCAATTGTCTATGTTTGATAAATTAGAGCTTAATTTGCACATAGGCATTGCAATCCAGCTGGATATTTGCTGGATTTAAGCAGAACCATCCATTGTGGTGCAGATCTAACACATACCTATCTAGTAAGATTTAAATATTTTTATTTAAAATTACAAACTGTCATCTAAACAAAATAAACCAATTTTTGCTTTTGAAAAGCCAATTTTAAGTAGTTTCATTGAAAGATATGCAAACTACAGAATTGCAGAAGAAATATGTTGGAACATCAAATTTTCATCGGATAGGTATTTTTAGAGGCTTCAGTACACTTGGTGTGACTGAGCCAGCCACATAACGCAAATTGTTTCCCATATATATATATATATATATATGTTACGGTTAGAGTGATTAATTAAAAATTATTAATAATTGTCTATCATTATTAATAATTACCGAAAGTACAGGTAAAAGTGAGAAATTAATCACATTTGTCGGTGATTATTAATAATGTAACCTTAGTACCGATAAATGTAATAACTATCGATAAAAATAAATGTACACTGGCGATTTTTTTCTCGATCGGGCAACAGAGGTGCGGGCAGGGGTGGCGAGGCGGCGTGCGGGATGTGCGAGAGGCCACGCGAAGATTTTCCTTCTTGGATACTAAAATTGATGTAATTTTCCAAAACTACACCGAAAAAAACCTAGAAATTGACACTCACGTCGATTTATAATGAAAAGTCACGTCCGATATCTTAGATTATATAACTGACGTCATTTTCGAGATATGCACCTCTACACCCCAAGAACCTAGAAAACGACACTCATGTTGGTTTATCATGAAAAGTCGCGCCCGCCATCTTGGATTACATAACTAAGGTAAAAACCCAAAAAACGACCCCTTTGCAGGTTGCAGGTTTTTCATGAAAAGTCGCGTCCGCCATCTTGGATTCCAAAAATTACATAATTTTCAAGATCTCTACCCTAAAATAGACACTTACATATTTTCATGCCTGTTCCCATGGTGGTAATCTCGAGGCCTTTTTAATCAAAGTATTAAAAAGGCCTCATCACAAGAGGCCTTCTTGATGGTGATGACGATTCTATAATTTTGCCATTTTATAATAATAGCAGGTGTCCAATCCAGGCAAACCTAGCTCAAGTCCAGCTACATTTCAATCCCATAAATTTGTCTTTCATAATGCAATAGTTTCTGCTCCAGCCTAGACCTGTTCAAGGACATATCATACATTGGTATTTCCAAAAACAAGTTCTGGCTGGAGACCAACTTTACATCAACTTCTCCAAAGGGCCTCTTCATGTTGGATTTATATCTCCACGCAAGCCTCCAAAGGACCCGGGTAACACCCGTGAAACCAAAGTAGATACAAATAATAATACTAATAACGTTTTATTTTAGAAATACATTTCTATAACATAGGTTAGTACCAAAAATAAGCTTATAAACTAGGGTTAGTAAAGTGAGCCAAATAAAAATATTAAAAACTAAAGTTATTTTACATTGACACGAGCAAGTCTCGAGTCAACGTAGACTCTGTTCCAGTAGCTCAAGATAGGGCAGCAATAGCGACTCCCTTTCGCTGCCGAGAGGCTGTTCTCTCACTCTTTTAACTTTGTTTATTAAGAGTACAGATTAAGAGGTGATTATTGTTGTCAGTTTCTTTAAAACAAGTACCTACCCTTGTTTGTGTGATCTGAGACAAGCACTGTTATATGTGTCATATCTTACGAATAAGTAGTATCGTCGTCATATCATATTCTTAATAAATACCTACTGGACTAATAACTTTGGGTTTTTTTATAACTTTTACCAATGTGTGTAGTGAATTATTAATAATAACTACCAAAAGTAATTAATTTCAGTTTTTTATTCACATTTACCAAAACACGAGGTTATTATTAATAATGTTATAAAATTATTAATAATTTTCGATTAATCAAATTTACCGTAACATATATATATATATCCCATATATATGTTTATCATTTTGGAATTAATTTTCAGTAATGTACAATAGTATTGTAAATTTCTTTAAAAACATACTTGTATGTATTATTTTATAAGCATTAAAAAATTAGCTCTTGTGTGCATTTAAATGTCTACATCTTACAATTCCATATAAATACTAGTATACATACATAACATTGCATCCTGTTCCCTTGCGGGGTAGACAGTGCCCAGGTCCTTAAGACCTGAACCTAGGTCGCTGGCCGCATTGCCTACTAACATGATTCTACAGATTTTCGCCGATTTCCTTGATCATTTACAATCTATGCAAGAAGAGAAGCAGCTGGTACATTCAAAGTTTTTTATTTTCGCCCTGTCCGGCATGGAAGATGGATGTGTTGTACATAGATATATTTTGTGGTGTTAAGTGGTGTGGCTGTTGAAGCTTACTAATTTAAAAAAACTAATTTAAGATAAGACATTATTAAAATATATGTAACAATGGGTTACTCAGACGAAGTCAGCTACTTGCCGGCATCTCATCCAGAGGTGTTCCTCAGAGCGAATGTGGAACGAACGAGACATACCCATTATAGCATGTATGAGCCATTAACAGGATGTGAATATGAAAAATATGATAAACAAATCCAACCTATACAAATTATTGTCCTACAGGTACATAGTAAACTTCATGCTGGATTCAACACTAGGCCTGCTTATCATATGGGCGGGCATTCGTCTCGCTCAACACTGTGCCAGAGTTTATGACATTCCACTCATCAACTTTGGAGAATATGGTGGGATATTAACACTTTCGCTGACACTGCCCGTCTGTAGACATAATTCTATTGTTATTTATTTTGTTTCTGGTTCAGTGTCAGCGAAAGTGTTAAGAATTTATTCTTTATAATCTATTCATAGCTTAATACAATAATATCAGTTTAAACAAGTTTTTTTGCAAAAATATCATTTTATGCCAACCTTTTTATTATAAATGAATCCACACTGTAAAGTGCTTTCTAAGACAAATCAAACACTGGTGTGCCTTGTTTAGTTTAGGAGTTCATATGGCCTCCTTCCGACTCCATCATCAGACCAGCGCAACGATTCCATAATATTGTATTGTCATGCGATTTACACATGCATGCAAAATTTCAGATCAATTAGTAATTGGATCAAATTTAACTTGCAAGATTTGAATACAGATAAACATCAGGGCAGGTGAAATAAAAGCTTGTAATAAACGTAATGCATCTGTTTATTCAATTTCAAGATACTAATAATGGAAAGTACATAGCGCGTAGGACCAATGGCCGATGGGCAGAAGGGTTCTCGAATAGCAACCACGTACCGGCAATCGCAGCGTCGGACATCCACCGACCAGATGGTCGGATGACCTGACTAAGGTCGCAGGAAGACGCTGGATGCAGGCCTCTTCATACCAGACGTATTGAAGATCCTTGGGGGAGGCCTATGTCCAACAGTGGATTTCTTGCGGCTGATATGATGATGATGATGAATAATGGAAAGCAACAGTCAGTTATTAGCGTATTTATTTTTAATATTCTTATATACAATCTTTATCGTAGGCAAGCCACCAATGTGCGCGGCGTGGATATGCCAGTGCATCCTATACGCGGCGCTCGCGACCTTCGCCAAGTCAGTGCTGGCCCTCGTTCTGCGGCTGCCGCCGGTGGTCGCCGTGCTGTCCACACTGCGGCTGTCGCCCGTGTCCGATCCCAAGCTGGAGTTGGCTGTCGTCATGCTCATCATACCTTTCTTCGTGAATGTGAGTCATATCTAAGATTATATTGGACTCTTCCATGTTGATCTGGGAGAAAAGACAAAACGTAGAATTGATGATTGACCTTGAAAAGTCCATACAAAGCCTTAAGGGCCCGTACTACCTCACACTGCTTTGCATGATTGACTGTTATATCAATAATAATTAAATACTCAAGTTGAAATAAAAATGCAGCAAAGTTCAGGACTAACTTTGGTAACTATATGACTCAAAAACACGATTGCGTTAAATTTTCTCGATAGAAAAAAATTGCAAAGTTGCCTCCAAATCACGTCTAATTTACTCGGTATATAGCATTATTCACCAAATACATTAAAATTAACCTTGAAACTTTTGATTATTATTGCATTACAGATAAGGCAGCCAACATATGGTTTTCTTTTTCAAATCACCCTTGAATATTCCTAAAAAACGAAAATATCCAAAGTAGCCAACGCGTTTAGACCATCCGCGTTTGTATCGCCACGCCGCCTGGCATATGGCGGGCTCTTAAGGTGAAAATCGATTGCACTGATTAGGAAGCCATATTTAACAATATCATGAACCTTATGCCACATGAATAAGGTTGAAATTGCTGTTATTCTTAAAAAGTATCCGTAGCAACATACTTTTTACGCAACTTCTATATGGACTTTAGCAGACAACCGTACATACCAGCTGCACCTCTTCCCGTGCAAATCGTAAAAGCCGATCGAGGGATTGGCCGGAAACTGAGGAATCATGTTAGTAGGCGATGCGGCTTGTAACCCGTCACTATTTAGATTATTTTTGCCACCTACCAACATCCTAAACGTGGCTTTTAGGTCATACAGACCTAGGCTCTTTCTACCCCACAAGTGAAAAAGTATGTTTGTATGTATCAAAGATTAACAAAGATGTGACTGACGAAATATCGTTTACACTTCGACTTGACTTGAGTTTGCAAATTGCAATGATTTTTATCTGTGGATGTCACGGGGTCATACCTGTGCCATCCCAATTTCATTTTCGTCTCACTAAAAAAATGTGTAATAATGAACTGTTATAATAAACCAATCTCACAGTATCCTGTATGATGATGATGACATGACTAATGAATTATCAAACGTAGTTGACATTGACGCTATTAAGTCTAACTTTTATCATCAAACATACATGATTAAATTATCCTGATGTGACTATTCACACACTACATACATCACTATTCGTGTTTCCATTTTGGAAAGATTGAAGTTAGTAAACTTTAAGGTATAACGTAAACTCAGCTAAAATTTGATATACGATGCAGTTATTATTTTTGCTCTATAAAATATATTGTGAAAACCGTGTTGATTTCTGTACACACTTTAGTCACAGTGGTGACACTCCCTGTACGTGAGAGGTCGGGCACCGGTGACCTTGAGCTGGGGCAAGTAAGCGCTAGGGTTGATACCACTCACTACTCACTTCGTGCCTGCCGGTGCAATGCGACCCGTGCGAGAGACGCAAACACAACACACACAGCCCTTTTCTTCTTCTTTAGCCCTCGACCAAGGCAGTCGGCGACGTCCCGTTCCACGCGCCGCATACATGGGGGGAATCCCCTTTTAAATACTTTTAATTATTAATATTATTTTGTTGACGTGATAACATCTTATAAATCGATGAATGCCAGCTGCACGCACGAAAACGAGTCACGTTCCGTGTGCAATCGAGAGCGCGGAACAAGCGATAAAGAGACACGATCGGCCTAAGCGTTCGGCTTGTGACGCATCCATCTCTCTTCCACCGTTATCACGTAAAATTATTGTCCGTAAACAAACTTTACAGACAATCAATTTTTTATATGATTTGTTATTATAGTGGAAGAAGATATATGCATTCTATGAAAATTTCAAGTGTATACCTATTACAGTGCAAAAGATACAGCCCTGTGACAGACGGACGGGATTACGGACGGAATGAGGGATATCGGATCCTTAGTAATAGAGCCCCGTTTTCAGCCTTTGGCTACGGAACCGTAAAAAAGTATTACGTCCAGTAGCGGACTGAGAGTCTTAAGTGGCCCTGGGCTAATCCACATTACCCGGCCCTGCCGCTCCTACTTCATAATTACAGAGTCATTTGATCAAACATTTGCACAGTTGTTTACAAATTTGTAACACACATACATCTGCCGTGACGTAGGAGTTCCGTGCGATGTCGGTTCACTGATACGTGTATACTGACGTCAATCATTGTTATTTATACTTTAAGTGGCTGTTCCTAGTAGTTTGTCGATACGCTTTCTTTGTAAACAGATATTTTTTTATCTTCCTTGCTAGTCTGGGAGAAAAGAAAAAACG
Source organism: Elegia similella (assembly GCA_947532085.1). Classification (NCBI taxonomy): domain Eukaryota; kingdom Metazoa; phylum Arthropoda; class Insecta; order Lepidoptera; family Pyralidae; genus Elegia; species Elegia similella. Next base: position 17,134,920 of record OX383942.1, on the reverse strand, counting down.
TAGAATGTACCAGCTGCTTCTCTTCTCTCGCAGATCGTAAAAGCCGATCGAGGGAATGGGTAAAATTTCAAGAATCATGTTAACAGGCGTTGCTGCTAAGCCCATCACTATTGTGATTCCGTTTTTCACCGAATGCCCACCAACATGCTAAACGTGGCCTTCAGGTCTTATAGACCTAGACTCTGTCTACTCCGCAAGGGAAAAAGACGTGATACTACGTATGTATGTATTTTTAAATTATTGATCTCTATAATGCCAGTACTGAATTTTTATTGAGTCGCGTCTACTTCTCTTTAATTTATTAAAAAGCGTATTGAATTCATTGTTTCAATCGTATACGACCCGTTTACTTTCGTCACAGAATTAATATAAGTACTAACGCTTTCGTCGTGTCGTCGTAACATCTTATAAATCGATGAACGCCGGAAATATTTATTTACCAGAATACATGAAGTACAAGAAGGTGTTACAATTTTATTATTCTATGTCACTGTATCCAGTCTGCAGGCAGACGTGCAAATATCAATATATATTTAAGATAGCAGAGAACCCCCTTGAAACAATCTAAAATTTCAATCCGATTTCTCTCGGATTGTATTTAAGCAATCTGCTTCGAGCGACGTTGTCTCAGGAAGACTTTATCTTAGGTAATAACAAGATTATAATGCTAAAAACCCGACTACTACATATTTTACGAGCACATTGCGAAGTTTTACGGGAGATTAGCAAAATATTTTACATACAATATTACTTACATAATGTTTAGCAACCAAAATCATAACCCTGCTTTTGGCTTCACCGTAGTCAGTTAAAAATAAGGGGTGACTATTCCATTACTTTTTTTTTAGCCGACAAATCGCACTGATTTATCTAGCCCCAAAGTAAGTTCGAGACTTGTGGTCTGGGATACTAACTCAAATATGTATTTTATAACAAGTACATATAAATAAATAAATATAGGGACATATCACACAAATTGAGCTAGCCCCACAGTAAATTGTGAACTAGTGTCGTAGGATACTGACTCAACGATACTATATTTTATAAAAGATACTTATATAAATAAACATTCAAGGCCAATCTGAAAAAGATAATTTACCATCTTGACCTGATCCGGGATCGAATCTGGGCCCTTCGTTGTCATGTCATATCTCTAGAAGCATATTGATTGCCCGCTGGCTGGACGTTAGCAGCTAGCGTAAAGTTCAAAATTTAAATATACATAGTATCGCGTCTTTTTCCCTTGCGGAGTAAACACAGCTTCATTGTGACAGCCTGGCGTGATGACCACTAGTCCACTGAAATCGTTAAAAGTCTTTCACAGTCTTTTTTCAAATTGCATAGTGAAGAATGGTTTGTGGTAAGTCCCGTTAATGACGTAATAAATACATACTTTGTTATTGTTGTTTCAGATATTAATATTCTGGGTGACAGACAACTTCCTGATGTACCATCCACGAGGGGTCAGCACCAAAATAAAAACGAAGGTAATTGCTCGCTACATTACTTTATCACTTGTTATCGCTGGTCGGTGACCTGGTTAACGATTGGTTGGAAAATATCAGAACATTAGGGATAATGTTACTTACATTATATGACCACTTAAGAAACAAGTTCTGGAATGTTGCGGTACAACTCCTTTTAGGGAACATCAAATATCGGGTAAAAAGAGAACATTTAATATATCAAATATAAATAAATAAATAAATATAAATATATACGGACAAATCACACAGATTGAGCTAGCCCCAAAGAAAGTTCGAGACTTGTGTTATGGGATACTAACTCAACGATACTATATTTTATAACAATTACATATATAGATACACATCCAAGACCCAGGCCAATCTGAAAAAGATCATTTTCCATCTTGACCTGGCCGGGGATCGAACCCGGTCACTCCGTGTCGCAGGCTGGGAACAGGAACTAGTGAAATATAATATATATTTGACTATATTATGTTATTATGAGTATATTATATAACAAATATGTATTTAGCAATTTTAAAATATATAAATATATTTCAAAATTACACTGATAACGAGTATATAATAACTAACTACCTATATATACAATATAAACATAAAGTGAAAAAAAAGCACTTGAAAAAATTATCTTCGAAATCTTGTCCGTGTGGCATGGTGGCACGAACGCTGGCTGCGTTCCCCCATTGGATAGCTATGCTAATCCGTTGGGCGAAAAAGCAGCCAGCCATCTTATCACCGGCAGCCGGCATGAGCCGTGGGGCAATTTATTTAAAGAATCCCCTCGCGCTGCGTATTATACAATTATATTCCATTTTAGTCCTTATCACATTGACTTAAGATTAACTGATATATTTATATTTCTGTATTTTTGACGGCAAACAAGCAGACAAGCCACCTAATGGAAAAAAGTCACTGTTGGCAACAGTGACTTTTTTCCATTAGGTGGCCCATGGACATCTGCAAAACCAGAGGAGGTGCTGATGCGTTCATCAAGACCTCTTCGAGGGAATGTCGGTGGTAAATTAACTCTGAAAATAAAGTACCCACCTCGACAATCCGATATTTCACCTGAGAAGCTTCCACCCGGAATAGATTTTCCCTGGGCAGTCTGGAAGTCCCTTAATGGACTCCGAGCTGGTGTTGGGAGATGTCGAGAAAACAGAGTTAGGTGGGGTTTCTCGACCAACAATTTGTGTGACTGTCGTGCAAATCAGTTCATGTCTCACCTTCTGTCGTGCCCTAACTGCCCCACTACTTGCACGGTACAGGACCTCAATGAGTCTAATGAAAAGGCGATCACCGTAGCCAAATTCTGGTCAAAAGAAATGTAATCATCATCATCATCATTTCGTGTAAGAAATGTAATCAATTGGAATCATTTCGACTCGAAAAGAAGAAGGTGGTAAATTTTAACAATCTTATTATAAAACGAGGACTAACTTTAGTGCTATCCAAACAGTTTAAACCATTATCCATCCAAAACAAATTGACAATGATAGTTAAACAAACTTAAATCAAAGGCAGATGTCGACTTATTTTGGTCGGATAATGGTTTAAACCGGGTACTAAAGTAAGTCCTCGTTTTATAAAAATGGATTGTATGAGATTAAGTACCATCTCATCATCAGTCATTTAAGGAACCACATCAGAGGCCGAGAGGCGGTTCCGAAGAACTCTGACACCAGGGTGTGCATGGTCGATTGATCGTGTCACCTACACGAAATGAATGATTGAAGTACCATCTACTCATTTTATTTCCAGGTCCGATACCAATCAATAAAGAAGGAGAAGTCGGGGTCGGACGAGGAGGAGCACTCTGCGGACGAGCGGCTACTGGGCGCCAGTGTATGACCCTTCATACGGCCCACCGTGCTCTGGGCGTAACCGTAATCTCTAGTTAGGCCGCTGATATCTGCTCTCGCTATGGTAGGATGATATTATTTATTTGTCCGTGAGCCTACTGCGTGATATCTCTTTAAATACATTGAGATACATTGGGGAAAGGAAAACACATCGAATATGTTCGAAATTAATTCCTTCATTATAGATCTGGACTTACGATGTTGGTTTTCGTGTTACCGGCCCATTTTAATGTTTTTTTTTTTACAATGGAGCTTGTTAAACACATTTTCTGGAAATCATGACTTGTACTTTCTAAGAGACGTCATTATTTTGCAGTGGGCTCAAGGATTATATATATGTGGGTACTTATAGTTAGTTACCTTTTTAAAAATACTCCAGGTAAAGAAGAGTGTCAAAATAACTGTAACCTTGCTAGAGCAAACGCATTGAAAGAATTTAACGCGTTGAAAGAATACTAAATGCTAATAGGATTGCGGTCGTCGGACCTTCGTCAGTGATCAAGTTTAGACATTATTGTCAGCTCTGAAGTTTGTTGGAAATAAAATCTGTATATTTTATTTGTATATGTGAATAAACAAATCAAAGTTTAAAAGTTAACAATAAATAAATAAAAATAAAAATAGTCGGCGAAAATTATACTTAAATGTACATAATATGCAATGCAATCATCTTTTCGTATGTCAGGTTACAGCTAGAATTCTATATATTTAGCTATTTCGCAGTTCTACATACATTCGAACTTTTGATTTGACCCTGGGTAAGTAGACGACTTGGTTTTTCCAAACTGAGCTACTTGTCACATGTCGCTTCCCGCTGTCTGTCTGTCCGTATGTATGCATAAACTTTAAAACTACGCTACGGGTTTTGATGCGGGTTTTTTTAATAGGTAAAGTGATTCAAGAGCATGGTTTATGTGTATGTGAATAATTTATCGCACCCGTGCGAGGCCGGGGCGGGTCGCTAGTTGTCAATAAAAGCGAAATTATCTTTCTATATTGCGTTGTCGTGTCATCACCTCATTCGCATGCATTGTTACGTTTATCTACAAATAATATATATTTATATTATTTGTCCCTAGTATATATATTTTTATCCTGTGTTCATTATCCGACTTACATTTAACCAGTTTTTTTTAAAGACTTTGTTTGGCCTAAGTTGACTGAACTACACACTCGTAAATAGCTCGTAAATAATACTAGTAGCTGACGTTTTAAATTTATTTCGAGTTTTTAATAGCCATTTAAATATTGTATGGTGGTACAGAACCCTTCGTCGGCGATTCCGACTCACACTTAGCTTTTTTACTGTTAGTTCTACACGCAATAATGTAGTGGCCAGTTTGCTTCAAATTAAGATAATATTCATTATGAAATTCATTTAGAAAAAGATATTAATAAATTTATTTGTTTAATGAGTTGATAAAAAGAAAACAATATAGACAATATAAGTTCTGAAAATTGATTGACGTTGAATATTCGAGAGAAATGCACAATCTCAGACGATTCGCGCTATAATTGAAGAATGCAATATGGAGTAATGTTACTATACATCACAACAATAGCAATATAAATAACTTTAATATTAGGTACCTGTATTATTTATTAAAAATTCCTATGAATTTCTAAATTTGTTACCAAAATACGAGGCTAATTTGATTAATGTTACGCGAGAATAGGAACAATTACATGTAATTAAAATATAGCGAGAGCAAATATACTGTTAACGTTAAATATGTAAAATAATCATGTATTTTGTATCATTTAGACGTACGTTCCAAAATATTTGTAATATGATACATGGAAAAACGGGTAAATTAATGGTTTTGGGACGGCTTCCCATTACTCATCAGAGAAAAGTATGTAATTATGAGTATATGATATTACCCGAATTTTTATTTATATAATAATTGATTTGTACCGAATATCCTTATTTTAGCGATATTTAATATTAATAAACGCCAATAGGTCGTATTTAAATCTTTGTAACTCATTGGAAAGTTGTATATATTTGGTACAGAACATTATAAGTAAAATATTTAAGCTAAGGATGGATAGATGTTTGGCAACTGAGCTTCGTAATATTTCGTAACATAGCAGTTAAATTAAGAGCTTTTGGCAGCGCTCTGAAAGAAATGCGTGCTTTATTTTTACGTCCCAAGCGATTAGTCATTATTGGTAAGGATCACGCATGACTTATATATAGGGGAATTTTTCATGAACATTTGTGGTGATCGAGTTATCATTTAAATTTAGCAAGGATTTGAGAGGAATTGATTAAGTTGTAAGAGCCCGTACGGTATGTGTACAAAATTTGCCATTTTTCATTGAGGAGTAGGTAAAAAATAAATATTTTTGTATGTTTCATTTTAATAATGAAATTGTTTATAACGTTCCTAATGTGGTGTAAGTACTTAGATCCTCATAGTAGTGCCATTCATCTTGTTTAAATTTTACTCTTACATCGAATGAAGACTGACAAAGTCGAAGAAATACACGAATCTTCCATATCTTTTTTATTTCTTATGTTTTCGATAGCTAGTTGGCCTAATTGTGCCTAACGGTAGGTATCCTTGCGATATATAGCGTTCCACTGTATGTATGTTTTTTTGTTCCAATTACATTCCATTAAGAGTTTTTCATTAGATCGTCACGTGAACGAACATCACAATGCTGTGTTAATTTCTCAGTGACCAAACTATTATGTTTTAAAATGGAAACATCATAGTTCTAAATCGTAATTTGATCTGACTGTATACTATTAAATTATAAAATGTGGCAGGTATAAGTTGCGAAACGTATCACCTGCTTAACAAAATTCTTATTGTGATCTAATGTAAATATTATTAAATTAAGGACAAGTTTTGTAAAAACTGAAATGTATATATCGCCCTATACATACTATATTTGTGCATCTGTTCATTGTTTGTGCGAATATAATTCACATGATGTGTTCATTTGTGTTTGATTTCTTATATGAATATTTAAACGTACCTATATAAAATAAGCTGCTCAAATACATCTAAATCACTTTATAAGTGAGATATAGGGTATTCTAAGTATCAGAGTTTTTGCTGATTTATTAGTTTCATGTGATTGTCTTTGGTCATTGGCCACACCAAAAAGTGTGCTTCATGGGTTGGCCACTATAACATGCTTGTAATACTATGCATGCTTGTAAATTCTGAACTATACAGACTCCTTTTTATATTTGGTGACTAATTTCAGCTAATTCCCGACTAATATTGTCAGAATTAAAATCGGTGAAGGTGGCTTAGATATTAGATCTTTGGCCAAGCCAGAAAGTGAAATCACACACGCGTGATAGCGCTAGTGTCGCCATAGACAAACCCAAATACGGTAGCTCCTCAGAACAATATTGTTCTGAGGGTAGCTCAAAACCTAAGTGCTCAGTTGTGGCGCCACCATCACGAAAATGTAAGATTATTACTACGGAGACATAGATTTAAAAAAAAATGCGTGTGCGGAGATTATGTCACCACTAGTGTTGTGCCGTGCTCGAAATTTTCGAGAACAGTGTGAACGGATCGGAAATTTTTGAGAAGTTCTCGAGAATTATTGGAAATTTTCCGCAAATTTCCATGAGAAGTAATTTAGTAAAACAGAGATTTTCTTTCCAGCTCATCACTATTAGATAGCCACCACTGTGGAATAAACAAGGAAGCAATTGTAAAAATCCTCCGTAGTTTATTGATCAAATTCAATTAAAAAATAACAGTTGGTTGCCTCGGTGCCAAGCGGTAACCATGGTTACTGCATTAAGTTCTATACTCGAAAATTATGTCGGACACTTTTCTTTTTGTCAGACATCAAAACTTGATTTCTTTCTCTTAGAATGTTTAAATATTATTGTGTAGAGTAGTGTATTTTTCTGTATGCTAGCTTAATCTTTCAAGATGGAAGAGAGTGAGTTGAGAAAACTTCTGCAAACGAAGAATGGGTGTAGAGTCCCAAAGATGCGGCCACCGCCTAATGTTCACGCAATGAGCAAACTTCCTTTTGTACCGCTACCACCCTATAATCGCATCAAGGTAACTATGTAAACTGTTTATGTAGGTATGTAATATTAACTATTCCTATTTAAAATTTTTGAAGCTATCTTGAAGATTCTTAAATCTTCCATTAGTAGCTTTATTAGTAGTTAGTAACTTAGACGTAGTCTTCGCCCTATAGTCCCGTTCCTAGAATGGTACCTACTAGTTAGTTATTTCATGGAACTACTGGGCATAGTACCTACAAGGCACACGCTGGCAAGGGCCTACATAAAAACGTAAAATATACCAGTTACGTCCACGCAAATCGTAAGTCGCACACGAAACAAAACAAATATTTAAGGCCATTACCATACAAAAAACATGATTTTTTTTGCCGTTATTATAGATAATGGTACGGAACCCTTCGTGCGCGAGTCGGACTTGCACTTGGTGGTCTTTTTTTACACAGTAAGGTATAAGTTTAAATAAATTTATTTCATAAAAATATAAGTAAGTAGCATTAAACATACGTAGGTCACTCGATAAGTTTTGAGATGCAAGTCATTTAAAATAGCAACGCATCTGCATTAAATATTTTTAAAAAGCGAATTTTCTTTGGAACGGTGTAGCTTAACCGCGAACATCTGCGCGCTATGATCTTTTATGATTATAAATTTGGTTTAACTGAACAACTTAGCCTTCAACGATTACAAGCAGCGTTAGGGGAGTCTGCTCCATCTCGAGCAACAGTTTTAGATGGTTCAGTGAATTTAAAGGGGTAAAACAAACCTCGAGGATGACCCTAGAAGTAGTCGCCCACAAACGGCAGTAACTGTAGAAAATTTGTGGACCTCCAAAATGATGGTGCGAGAAGACCCACGAATTACTTAGGTACTCGGACATCGAGAAGATTCTTGGCTTTAGTTAGGGGAGTGTTAGTGTTATTTTACATCAGCATCTAGGAGTGGGGAAGCTTTGTTGTCGTTGGATTCCGCGTTTGCTCTCAGACACTGAAAAACAGGCCCGTGTGGATTGGAGCCGCGAAATGCGTCTACTTTTGAAAATGGATCTTAAAGACGTGTTTCGGAAATCGTCACAGGCGACGAAACGTGGATTTACCAATATGATCCAGAAAATAAGAGACAGTCGTCAGTATAGGTCTTTTCAGAAGGAATGTTGCCGACAAAACTGCAAAGACCTCGTAACGTTGGTAAAAAAATGGTGGCCAGTTTTTTACCTCAACAGTGGGCATGTGTCGACAATAATGTTGGAAAATCATAGATCTGTTAACTCGGAATGGTATACACCAGTAGCATTGCCAAAAGTTTTCCAAGCTCTGCGAAAGAGGAGACCAAGAACCGGGCTTCCGGGAATCATGCTGCATCACGACAACGCTTCGTCACATACGGGCCCTCAGAACAAAGACGTTTCTTGCAGAATCCAGTGTTGAAACCTTGCCCCATCCACCGTACAGTCCTGATTTGGCTCCCTGCTATTTCTTTTTGTTCCCCATAATCAAAGAAAAAATAAAAGGGATTTTTTTTTCGTGCGCCGAAGCGGCCGTGGCCGCCTACGAAGTCGCAATTTCGGACCTATCGGATCAAGACTGGCAAAAGTGTTTTAATAGTTGGTTTAGGCGAATGGAACTTTGCATAGATAATGAAGGAGAGTATTTCGAAAAGATGTAAAATAAATATTGTTAATATCTTGTATATTTTTTTCTTATCTCAAAACTTATCGAGTTACCCACGTATATCTAAAATTTTTTTATTAGTGTTTTATGTTGCATTCACAATGCTATTTTGATATACTCTTAATAAATTAAGAAATAAAATATGGTAAAAAATTTCATGCGGGCGGGACTTGAACCGGCGACCTAGGTCTATGTACAACCTATGCTCTGCCATCTGAGCTACCATACAATTCAATCTCGGCGCCGAAATTCTCCACCATATCCCATCTTCCGTCACACCAACGTTTCCTAGGCCTACCAGGCTTCCTGTAATCATCCTCAGGAGTCCATTTCGTAATTAAAGTGGCTCATTGGTCCGGAAAAATTCGGCAAACGACCTGCCCGATCCCACTACAACTTCACGGCTTTATGTCCTACATCAAAGATGCCAGTTTTAGAGCGATGTACTGGTATTTGGACTTTGACTTTGGAATTATGTTCCTCAGTCAATGACCAACTTTGACCGCACTAAGTTAGGATGGGCAAGATATAATGTCGATGAGTTTACGGTTTGGTGACAATGGAAAGTTTCCCTTCATAAGCTCTTTCATGGATCAGTAGCTCCTCCAGGCCATTTCTTTTACCTGCCTATTACTGAAGGAAGTTTCCTTCAGTAATAGGCAGGTAAAAGAAATAAATCGCCAGCTAGTTAGCTGGCCCAAATGGATATACTCACTCATTGACATAGTTAATTACTTATTTTTCGAGCTGTTGGTCATACATAATTTGGGTCTTGAGTCCAATCTCAAGAGTTGCCTTTGTCAGATCTTCAACCATTTCCTGTAGTTCTGCTGATGCTGAAGCAAAAAGGACAACATCATCTACGAATTTCAGATTTTTTATTCTTTTGGTGCCCATACTCATAGGCTATCTATTTGCAGGAAAATATACACGTAAAATTTGGCTAATGATCACACCTATATATCACAGGGTAGGCAGATGGTAGACCTTAGAGCATTTAAATGCTCTAAGTGGTAGACACATCAACGAGTGTAAGTGATTATGAGAAATCTAGTTTTGTCTATACTTAAGTAGGTACCTAAAAATTTAGTAAAAATTTTTCGGTTAATTTTAACTAAATTTTTAGGTACCTACTTACTTAAGTACCATTCGTAATTACCAATTACAGTTAAAAAAATACCATAAAGGGCTTATTTTTTTCGTGCAAGATTGAGACACGCGGGTGGTACACCCACTTGGCCGTTCTATCTTGATATATTTCTGTGCCAATTAGAAGAAAATAATACTTTTTAAATCTTTATTCATTCAGCAACCACCCGTCTTGTCTACATGTATCGAAGTTCGCGCTCACCACTACCTACTCGCTCGGCTAGCTAGGCAGCACCATGAGATGTGGACGTCGTCGAAAAATAAATATTTATGAAGCTAAATTATCTTATAATATATTTTTTTTGTGAAGTCCTACCAGGACTATCAATCATCTACTTATTTCTACTAATGTTCTTTTGTAATAATTCCAGGATAAACAAAATCAGTTCCGCACGGTTCTGAAAGAGAAAGCTTCCGAGAGGAAGGTGCAGATAGCGCGACCTCCGCTGGAGCGGCGCGAGCGAGATCTACTCGAGATTTCGCAGTCGCGCCATATCGCCGTGCTGCGCGATTGCGCCCAGAAGATACGCCCGCCGCCCATGCTCGAGTCCTGGGAGAGAAAGATACGTAGCTTAGTCCCTTTGAAACAGAGACAAGCTTTTCCACAGGTCATGGAAGAAATCATAGAAGAAAGCAAGAGCGCGTGGGATCGCAACCTCCACGAACTCGCCGTCAAAACTGTGATCCGCGACGTTCCCGGCGTCTCTCGCAAGCGATATCAGGAACCGTACTTCAAGTTCAGTGGCGTCACTGATAATTATGACAGAATGCTCAAATTCAGGAAGAAACTCAAAGATGGCTCCCTTCTCCTGCACCCTTTCATAAGATTAGTCCTCGAATCATCCGAAAAAGGTTTTCCTGCAGAAATAATTGATTTAAAGAAATATCGAGCACAAGGTCCCATGACTTTAGACGTATTTGAGGCAAAAATATTGGAACAAATAAAGAAAGCCGACTATCTCGTATCGAGCGCGTGGTACAATATCCTTGTTAACTGGCTCAAGAACCCTCGATGTTTAAGAGGCTTACGACGGAAAAAGATTCCTGATTTCGTGACATGTGCTAAGAAAATGATATCAATGCAAATACAGGAATTAATGCGCAGATCTATTGATGCTATCATAGAATCGCTTAAAAAACCAGACTCTGAGCCTATACTTAACATAGCTCTAGACTTTAACGGCGAGTTCTTCTTTGAACCATCACTTGAAGACGTGTATGAAGTATACCATAGCATAGCAGATGCTATTACGCATATATCGCAAAGACTTATGCCGATAGAGCAATATCTTAGACTACCGTACGATTACGACGCCTTACCAGTGCAGTATAATGAATGGTTGTACCAAGACGGTCATAAAAGGCTACAAGATCAATTGAATAAGGTATTTCAACCTCTATTGGATTACGTAGCAAGGTTGCGAGAAGAATATAACATGTTATACGGTGCCCCTGCAAAAGCTGCACTCGAAAAATTTATATCAGAAAATGACGAATTTGAGGTCGGTCGTGATAAAATTAAATATTTCCAATCTATAGATTCTGAAATTACTGCAATTCTAGAAAATGAATATTTTAATTGCGCGGTTGTGTGCCAATTAAGGATGGTCGATGGTCTAAAGCGCAAAGCATTAGAGTTTGTTAACGATATCATAGATGGTATAGTAAAAACGCACATAGAAGAAAACAATAGTATCTGTTCAGAATTCGAAATCATAGCAGCAAAAGCAATGAAGGAACCGGAGAATGCTGCGGAACTCATTGAACAAGGCGTTTACATTTTGCATGCGAAGTCTGTCTTAGTAGAAGTATTGAAAGAGAGGATTATGGCACAAATCAACATCATTTCCAACCTTCTAGAAATGACTTCTCTTACGCCAGAACACGTTCAGTCTAATACACGCACAGTCAATTGGCTAAAAGACATAAAGCCGATATTTGACAAGAACGCAGCTTCTTACGAAACTTTTAAAGCTGAAATGGAAGAGAATCTATTATCAAAAATCGCATATATCAACAAAGAAGTTTTGGAAATGACACCCTATCTTGAATTACTTGACCATATGGATGACATTGAAAATACTCTTGAATATCTAGAGTATCTAAGAAAACTTGTACATCGTCTAGATGACTGTGATAAATTAGTTGCTTGGATCAATAATGAGGAAGTTACATTTAAATTTCCTGTTACAAGTTATCCAGACTTAGAAGAGTTAAAAGATTTCATCATACCATTTCACAGCCTAGTCCACCTAATCCACCGTTGGAAGCGCAGTTATTACACTTGGATGGATGGTCCGTTTGAATATATGGATGATGTACAAATAGAGCAAGATCATGATTTTTATTATAAAGAGTTCCTTAAGTTGTCCAAAAACTATAAAGCTAAAATTAAACAACAAATTGCAGAAGGCGTAGAGAAGCGTTTCGAAGGGTTGGTGGATGACCCGGATGTAAATAATCTTCCCGCGCCGATGAAATTATGCGCGCAAGCTATAGTGGAAATTAAGGATTGGAGACCGAACGTACAGATGGCACATATAATGTGTAATCCAGCGTTAGTTCAACGGCATTGGGATGAAATGTCCACAATTGCTGGCTTTGATTTAACCCCCACAGCTGGTACAACGTTGCGGAAAATTATACATTTCAATTTGTGGGATGAAATAGATCAATACGAAATCATTAGTGTAGCTGCTACTAAAGAACTAGCACTGATAACTAATTTGAACAAGATGATAGCTGAGTGGACTGACATTTGTTTCAAGACAAGTCCATATAAGGATTCTGGTATCTTTATACTTTCGGGCCTTGATGATATTCAGAGCGTGTTAGATGATCATATTGTTAAGACAATTGGCATGCGAGGATCCGCTTTTGTAAAACCTTTTGAAAGTCAAGTAAGAGCCTGGTATGAAAAAATAATGCGAGTCAATTCTACTATTGATGAATGGGGTAAGGTGCAAAGTCAGTGGCTATATTTATTGCCTATATTTTCTTCAAAGGACATTGTTGCCCAAATGCCTGAAGAGGGAGTCATGTTTGTTGAGGTCAATAACGTTTATCGACGGTACATGGCCTCCGTAGAAAAGGATCCTCACGCCCTCGAGATAGCCGGTGGAATGGGGGTTTTAGAATCATTTAGAATCGCTTCTGCTTTGTTAGAAAAGATAAACGATGGTGTTAATAATTATTTAGAAAAGAAAAGATTGTATTTCCCAAGATTCTTTTTTCTTTCGAATGATGAAATGCTGGAAATATTATCAGAGACTAAAAACCCTCTCAAAGTGCAGCCTCATTTGAAAAAATGCTTTGAAGGCATCAACAGATTAGTATTCGACGAAGAGTTTAATATATCCACAATGATATCAATGGAGGGAGAACAAGTAGATTTTTTGGAAATAATAAGTGTAGCTGCTGCCAGAGGTTCAGTGGAAAAGTGGCTGGTACAGGTAGAAGAGCAGATGCTGGCGGCGGTTAAAGCTGAAACAGAACTGTCCTATTATGACTACCCCAATATGGGGCGCGGAGAATGGATATTGCAATGGGAAGGCATGGTTGTTTTAGCTGTATCTCAAATATATTGGGGGGTAGATGTCCACGAAGCCTTAAATACGCACAAGTTGAGTGAACTACAAGCCTTTCACGTTTCATTAACCAAACAATTGAATGAAACTGTAGCAATCATCCGACGAACCGACTTGACTAAACTTAGTAGCATTACTGTCAAGGCCCTTATCGTAATCGATGTACATGCAAAAGATGTAATTTTTGAGCTAGTAGGTAAAAATGTAACCGAAGTCACGGACTTTCAGTGGCTTTCACAATTGCGATATTATTGGGAAGAAGAAAGGGTGTTTGTAAAAATTATTAATGCGGTCGTCAATTATGCATATGAGTATTTAGGAAATTCCGATAGATTAGTTATCACGCCTTTGACAGATCGTTGTTATCGAACATTAATAGGGGCTTATTATTTACATTTAAATGGCGCCCCAGAAGGACCTGCTGGAACTGGCAAAACAGAAACCACTAAAGATTTGGCCAAAGCCCTTGCAGTGCAATGCGTCGTATTCAACTGCTCAGATGGTTTGGATTATAAAGCTATGGGCAAGTTTTTCAAAGGGTTGGCATCTTGCGGTGCTTGGGTATGTTTTGACGAATTCAACCGTATAGAAGTTGAAGTGTTGTCCGTGATAGCGCAGCAAATTTTGTGCATTGTGCAGGCGGTAAGACAAAAACTAGAAACGTTCGATTTTGAAGGCACAATTTTGACTTTAAATCCCGCTTGCTACGTGTGCATCACCATGAACCCTGGATATGCGGGGCGGTCTGAATTGCCCGATAACTTGAAGGTGCTTTTTCGCACGGTGGCCATGATGGTTCCAGACTATGCTATGATTGGTGAAATTTCGCTATATTCATTCGGGTTCATTGATGCTCGAAATTTGTCAGTTAAAATAGTCACAACTTACCGTCTATGTTCAGAACAGCTTTCATCTCAAAATCATTATGATTATGGTATGCGAGCAGTGAAAACAGTGCTGTCGGCTGCTGGCAATTTGAAAAGGAGTTTTCCTAATGAAAGCGAGAGTGTATTATTACTCCGATCTATTACTGACGTTAACCTTCCCAAGTTCTTGTCATTCGACGTCCCTTTGTTCGAAGGTATTATATCTGATTTGTTTCCTGGAATTACATTACCTAAGCCAGATTATGATAACTTCCTGACTGCTTGTAGAGATCGTTGCGACCATAATAATTTACAACCTATGGACTGTTTTTTGTTAAAAATCATTCAAACGTACGAAATGATGATTGTCAGACACGGGTTCATGTTAGTGGGTGATCCATTTTCTGGAAAATCGATGACATTGAAGATACTGGCTGAGGGTTTGACATTAATGGAAGAACGAAAGCAGCCTGATGGATGTGCGTGTATGTATAAAGTACTTAATCCAAAAGCAGTGACAATGGGCCAGCTTTATGGAGCTTTTGATCCCATATCTTACGAATGGACTGATGGTATAGTAGCAACCACATTTAGGGATTTCGCATCTGAAGACACACCGGTGAAGAAGTGGATAGTATTTGACGGGCCCGTTGATGCTGTCTGGATTGAAAACATGAACACAGTTTTGGATGATAATAAAAAACTATGCTTAACGTCTGGAGAAGTAATGGCTATGTCAAACGTCATGTCGATGATCTTTGAAGTCGGGGATCTGTCTCAAGCTTCCCCAGCTACTGTATCTAGGTGTGGTATGATTTATATGGAGTCATCATCTATGGGTTTTATGCCTTTTTACAAATCGTGGGTGAACACACTCAATCCTTACTGGCTGGAAGAAAATGAGGAGTTTATATTCGATATATGTGACTGGTTATTTGATCCTTTAGTTTATTATGTTAGGAAAAACTGCACTCAATTAGTGACAGGCGGAGAAGTTAATTTAGTTATCAGTACACTTCGCCTTATTGAAATGTTAATGGATAGTGCTATTGAAGGAGAAGAAGATTGTAAGTATATTCGTACCTGGTATCTGGCGTCATGTATGACTGCATTTGTGTGGGGTGTCGGTGGTATTTTAAATACCGACTCAAGAGAAAGATTCGATGAACTGGTTAAAGAATATTTTAGAGGAGACTTGGGTATTCCATCACAATTCGAAAGGCTCGATGTATCAATTCCACCAGAGGGAATGCTTATCGATCATTACTATATGTATAAAGGAAAAGGGTGTTGGAAAGCTTGGAGCGAAACCGTTAAAGCTGCGGTAGTTAAAGAACAAATCAATCTATTGCAAACTGTTATTCCTACTATGGAGACTGAAAAATATATTTTCATTTTAAAGTTACATTCAAAGTACCTAAAACCGCTTTTACTAATCGGACCAACCGGAACAGGAAAAAGTTTTTACGTCCAAAACTTTTTGATGAATTATTTAGATATGGAGAAATATACACCTGGGTTCATAACATTCACTACTACGACGTCTGCTAACCAAACTCAAGATTTAGTAATCTCCAAATTGGTAAAGCGAAGAAAAAATAACTACGGCCCTACAAAAGGCAAGCAGGCTATAATTTTCATTGACGATATGAATATGCCCGCTAAAGAAGTATACGGTGCTCAACCTGCAATAGAATTGCTAAGGTTGTATTTTGATCAAAGACATTGGTATGACCTTAGAACTACGGAAAAATTGTATATTTATGACACACTGTTTTACGGAGCAATTGGGCCTGTAGGTGGCAGCCGTCAATTGATATATCCACGAATGTTACGCCATTATAACATCTACTCTATAAATGAATTTTCTAAAGAAAGCATGATCAAAATATTCACGTCTCTTCTGCAACTGGGGTGGAGAAGAAATGGATTTGGTCAGGACGCTTTTTCTGCTATTGTGAATATAATTTCTGCCACTATGGATATGTATGATCAAGCTTCTGAAGGACTAAGGCCTACACCAGCTAAGTCGCATTATATTTTTAATTTGAGAGATATCTCCCGAGTTATTCAAGGTTGTGCATTATTAAGAAAAGAATCAGCTGAAAATAAGAAAACTTTTGTAAGAGTATGGGTTCATGAAATCATGCGTGTGTTTTATGACAGGTTAGTGGATGGAAAGGATCGAGGTTGGTTTTTTGAAATCCTTAAGAAATGTACGAAGGATCATATGAAAGACACTTTCGAGTCAGCTCTGGATACATATCAGAATGAAAAAGGGGAAGTGACTCCTGAGACGTGTAGCCAATTGATGTTCGGTTGTTATCTAGATACTGACAGTTTAGAAGGCGAACGTCGATATGAGGAGATACCAACTAAAGAAGTATTTTTAAATGTTGCAGTAGCAATGCTAGCTGAATACAATACAATGCACAAGGCTAAAATGACCATTGTTTTATTTGATTACGCTTTAGAACATTTGTCAAAAATATGTCGACTTTTGTCTATGCCATCAGGCAATGCCTTGCTGGTTGGTGTTGGTGGTTCTGGGCGACAATCACTTACTCGTTTGGCTAGCACTATTTTGGGACAGTCAGTTTTTCAACCAGAAATTACTAAATCTTATAGCGTTAAAGATTGGCAGGACGATCTAAAATTAGTTCTGCGAGAATCAGGTGGTTTGAATAAAGACACCACTTTCTTGTTTACAGAAAGTCAAATAAAAGAAGAAGTATTTATTCAAAATTTAGACAGTTTGTTAAATTCTGGAGAAGTTCCGAATCTGTATGGATTAGATGAGAAGCAAGAAATTTTGGAGTTAGTCCGTTTAGCTGCGCAAGGAGGCAACAGAAATCTTGATATCGGTCCACTACAAATTCTTTCTTTCTTTATTGGCCGCTGTAAAGCAAAATTACATATAGTTCTCTGCTTTAGCCCTATCGGTAGTTCTTTCAGGACCAGACTAAGGCTTTATCCGTCATTAGTAAATTGCTGCACGATTGACTGGTACGACAGTTGGCCGGAAGATGCTTTAGAGATGGTCGCTCATTATTATATGGTTAAAGTGAATGTACCTGATAAAGTTAAAGCTGCAGCTGTTATAGCTTGCAAACAGTTTCATGTTGATGCCCGCCATGTTTCTGAATCCTTTTACAATCAATATGGACGTAAAACTTATATTACGTCAGCGTCATATCTTAATTTAATAAAATCTTTTACTACATTGACGAATAAGAGGCAAAGAGAGTTAAGAGCAGCAAAACTTAGGTATACAAACGGTTTAGATAAACTAGGTCAAGCTGCAGAGGCAGTTGGTATAATGCAGCATGACTTGAATGCTCTTAAACCCCAGCTAATGGTAATGGCGGAAAAATCTGCAAAAATGATGATAGAAATAGAAAGGGAAACAGCTATAGCAGATAAAGCCGCAGCACAAGTTAGGGAAGATCAGAAAGTTGCAAACGTACAAGCAGCCGCAGCCCAAGAATTAAAAAAGGACTGTGAAGCCGATTTAGCACTCGCGTTACCAATTTTAGAGGACGCTATTGCTGCGTTGAATACTTTAAAACCAGGTGATATTACAATTGTCAAGTCCATGAAAAATCCTCCAGCTACGGTTAAGCTAGTTATGGCGGCTGTATGTGTAATGAAAGGCATTCCCCCTGACAAAATACCAGACCCTGATAATCCAGGTAAAAAAATATTTGATTTTTGGGGACCAAGTAAAAGAGTTTTAGGTGACATGTCTTTTCTAGACTCTTTACGAAATTTCGACAAGGACAACATACCAATTGCTACAATGCAAAAAATAAGAAAAGAATATTTGTCAAATAAAGATTTTAAGCCTCATATAAT
This sequence comes from Elegia similella, assembly GCA_947532085.1. NCBI lineage: Eukaryota > Metazoa > Arthropoda > Insecta > Lepidoptera > Pyralidae > Elegia > Elegia similella. Next base: position 17,116,429 of record OX383942.1, on the reverse strand, counting down.
AGCGAAAGCATCCGCGGCAGCTGAAGGGCTATGTAAATGGATTATAGCTATGGATATGTACGATGCTGTAGCAAAAGTTGTTGCCCCTAAAAAGGCTAAATTAGAAGCAGCAGAAAGAGAATTTGCTGAGACAATGGCCATCTTAGAAGAGAAAAAGGCTCTTGTAGCCAGATTAGAAGCAAGGCTTGCTGAACTAAACGCTGCTTTAGAAGAAGCTAATATCAAGAAAAAGGCATTAGAGGATGAAGTTCAACTATGTATAGACAAGCTTTATAGGGCTGAAAAACTAATCGGCGGATTAGGCGGAGAAAAAGTACGTTGGACTGCAGCTGCTGAGAACTTACAGCTTCTGTTCGATAACTTAGCCGGAGACATTTTGGTATCTTGTGGTATTATTGCATATTTATCTCCTTATACTTTACCAGTTAGAATAGAACTTATTGAAAAATGGTGTAAATTTGTTATTGACCTGAGTATGCCACATTCTGAAGTGTATGTATTTAAAGATATTTTGGGTTCTGATATTAAAATTCAAAATTGGTGCATAGCAGGATTACCTCGTGACTCATTTTCTGTCGATAATGCTATCATCCAAGACAATTCGATGAGATGGTCTTTATTAGTAGATCCACAAGGACAAGCAAATAAGTGGATCAAAACGATGGAAAAAGCAAATGACTTGCAAGTACTTAAATTTACTGATGGTCATTATATGAAATCAATTGAAACATGTTTAGAATATGGAAAACCTGCATTAATTGATTGCATTCTAGAAGATGTTGAAGCACCTTTGGACCCTGTTTTACTCAAACAAACATATGTGCAAGCCGGTAAAGAATATATTGCGTTAGGCGATAATGTTATTGAATATCATCCAAATTTTAGACTGTATATGACCACAAAACTAAGAAATCCTCATTATTTACCTGAGGTATTCAACAAAGTGACATTAATCAATTTTGCTTTGACCAAAGATGGCTTAGAAGACCAATTATTGGGAATTGTGGTTGCTAAAGAAAGGCCAGACTTGCAGGAAAAACGCGAGAAATTGATCGTCCAAGGTGCTGCCAATCGAGCTGCATTGAAACAAGTAGAAGATGATATTTTAAGGACTTTACAAGAAACTAAAGGTGATATTTTGGAAGATGAGTCAGCTATTGAAGTATTGGACTCTTCAAAAATACTAGCTATAGACATCACAAAGAAACAAGAAGCTAGTTTGGAAACTGAGCTAATTATTGAAAAGTTCAGGCAGGGCTACAGACCGATAGCCTCACATTCTGCTGTACTGTACTATTGTGTAACTGAATTGCCGAACGTGGACCCTATGTATCAGTACTCATTAACTTGGTTTATAAACTTGTATATTTTATCAATCGAAAATGCAAATAAGTCTAAAGACTTAGATAAAAGATTGAAATTTTTAAAAGATACTTTTACTTATAATTTGTACAGCAATGTTTGTCGTTCGCTATTTGATAAGGACAAGCTCATGTTTTCATTCATTATGTGTTCTAAGATGATGTTATCTACTGAAGAAATGGCACACGAAGAATATTTGTTTCTTATCACAGGAGGAATTGCTGTTGAAAATACCTTGAAAAAACCTGTTGAATGGTTACCGGATAAAAACTGGGATGAAATTTGTCGCTTGACTGATATAAAATCGTATCGTGGATTTAAAGATAGCTTTATTAAAGATATTGTAAAATGGAAAGAGGTGTATGATGATATTGATCCCCATACAAAACCATTACCAGGCGCATGGGAAGAAAAACTCACTAATTTTCAAAAATTACTGGTTATAAGGATTTTGAGACCAGACAAACTGACAATCGCAATCTCAGATTTCGTAGAAAAACAATTAGGCCGAAAATACATAACTCCACCTCCATTCGATATTAGCAAATCGTTCGGGGACTCAAACTGCCTTGCGCCTTTAATATTTATCTTGTCTCCAGGATCGGACCCAATGGGAGCTTTAATTAAATACTGCGAACGTATGGGCTATTCACATAGATTTAATTCAATTTCCCTAGGGCAAGGACAGGGACCGATTGCAAGGGCTATGATTGAAAGAGCACAGGCAGAAGGAGGGTGGGTATGTTTACAAAACTGTCATTTAGCTGTCTCGTGGCTGCCAGTACTAGAAAAAATTGTTGAAGGGTTTGACCTTACAAATACTGACCTCAGTTTTAGATTATGGTTGACAAGCTATCCATCAGATAGATTTCCACAGTCAGTTTTGCAAGTCGCAGTTAAAATGACAAACGAGCCTCCGACTGGTCTGCAGCATAATCTGAATAGATCATATATTTCGGAACCTGTCAAGGAGCCTGAATTCTATGAAGGATGTCCGGATAAAGACAAACCATTTAGTAAACTATTGTACGGCATCAGCTTCTTCCACGCAGTCGTACAAGAAAGAAAGAAGTTTGGACCTCTAGGATGGAATATTCAGTACGGATTCAACGATTCCGATTTCCAAATATCTGTAATGCAATTACAAATGTTTTTGAATCAATATGAAGAAATACAGTACGTGGCAATAAAATATTTGACTGGTGAGTGCAACTACGGCGGCCGAGTCACGGATGATTGGGATAGAAGATTAATCATTACAATTTTGGATAACTACGTTAATGCTGGTGTCGTAAATGATCCCAATTACTTATTTTGTGATATCGGTCCTCAGTATGGGTTACCAAGAAGATGCGAGTACCAAGACTACCTGAAACATATAGAGTCTGTCCCCGTGAATCCTCCGCCTGAGGTTTATGGATTGCATATGAATGCAGGCATTACTCGTGACTACACTATTTCCATGCAACTTGCAGCTGCATTAGTTCTCGTCGAAGGTACAGGAAGCGGAGGCGAGGGTGGAAATACTGAAGTAATACTTGTACAAATGGCTGCCGAAATCTTATCAAAATTACCACCCAAATTTGATATAGAGGAAGCGCAAAAGAAGTATCCCGTGGATTACAATGAATCTATGAATACAGTGCTGGTGCAAGAAATGGAAAGATTTAATAAATTATTGAATGAAATCAAATCGTCACTTCTAGATTTACAGAAAGCAGTAAAAGGTTTAATAGTTATGTCACCGGCTTTGGATATGCAGTCAAATAACATGCTGTTAGGTAGAATTCCTGATAATTGGCGGAAAGTTTCTTATCCCAGTTTAAAACCCTTACCAAGTTACGTAACAGATCATGTGGAACGTTTAGCTATGTTAGACGACTGGTATAGAAATGGAAAACCGCCAACGTTTTGGCTTTCTGGTTTCTTTTTTACACAAGCTTTTCTCACTGGATCTGTGCAAAATTATGCCAGAGCTAAGAAGATTCCCATAGACTTGCTTATATTCGATTTCGACGTACGGAAGGTGGACTATGAAATGGTACCTCCTGAATGGGGAGTATACGTTCATGGTTTGTTTATAGACGGTGGGCGCTGGGACCGTCAAACAGCGGCTATTGGTGAACAACTACCTAAAATTCTAAATGATAATATGCCAGCGGTATGGTTGTACCCGCAACTGAAGAATGACTTTGTTGAAGGTTCCCGCTACAGATGTCCCCTGTACAAGACATTAGAAAGAAAAGGAGTGTTAGCCACTACAGGTCATTCTTCAAATTTTGTTTTGGCTTTTTATTTGCCATCTGATAAACCTTCTGCTCATTGGATCAAAAGAAGTGTGGCGTTATTGCTACAGCTTGACAACTGAATACTTATACGTGTTATTGTTTGTAATAAAAATATACGTCGCTATATTTTGATCGTCTTTGAAGAGGTGCATTATTGGCCTAAGTCTAGCCAGCACTTTATTGGTGTCCAGCCTCACTTTTACCCAGGGCCGATTGAATTGCCTATAAGCCAGGCAACGATTAGGGGCCCCACGCGCGCACAGAGCGGGATTTCCCTTTGGCAGGCCACAAAGGCTCAACTGCAATGGGTCAGGTGTGTTTATAAAGGTGCTCCAGTTGGCCAATACGACTGATCCTGACAATAGTTTAAAACTAACAATTATCCTCCTTGATTAAGGTCCGCTGACTTTCTGATTTTATTTTTCGATTTACATGGGCCGACTGAAGTATGTTTGGTCCGGTGAGAGATACCACGGGTCAAGTGATAACCCCACTTGTAGGTTTATCTTACACGGAGAACTGTCAGCCAAGGCTGTTACAGGATATGTTCGCCATAGAGATATTAAACTGATTTGAAATTACAACTGCGGCATCAGTAGATAAGACTCCCGAGCCTGCAACATAACTTCATGACCAATAACCTCCCGGACGATATCATGTGATATGCTTGAGAGAGTCGTATCATGAAGCCCCGTGAACGCCTGCTGCTATTTTGTAGGAGGGTTTACCCGCGGTACGTAGGGACCCAAACACTTATTTTGACAAGTTATGGTTAGTCTATGAGAAAAAATCATCACCCGTCTATTAAATGGTGTTAAATATGTTAGCTGGTAGCAATATGACAAATGTTTAATTTTTTCGTCTATCATTGCCGACTTTACCGGCGCACGGTACAAACTAGCGCAGTAAATTCAAAAAATAGTTTGGTCTCTGCGCACTTCGTGCCTGAGCCTGTTGTAAGCACCAAATTTCACATTTCTTTAGTTTCATAATATTGTAATTGTGCACGTATAAAAAACTGAATTAGTGGGAATAGAAGCAACAAGTACGTAAGGTAATTGTATGTAAAAAGATATTTTCTAATTTTGTGTTTTAATAATATTTAACTGTTAATGTGTTTACTTTAATAGTACATATTTTGATTTAACTACTTATGTATTTCTTGTTGAGTGTGTCTTATATTATAAATCATGTGTCATTTATATAAATCGTATTATTATTTTTCTATACCTCTATAATATACAGGGACCCACTTGTGACCTAGAAGGACTAGGCAGCCAACATCATAAACAACGTTTGTCCGAGTTCTGTCTTATCATATTGAATGAGAAATGATAACAAAACCCGGCCAAGTGCGAGTCGGACGTAAAAGCGGCAAAAAATCATGTCTGTTGTATGGAAGCATCCCTTTAATAATAATTTTATTTGTGTGTAATTAAATATTTTTAAAGTGAATACATATATAACTAAATATTCTGTAAATATTTAAAGCGTCAAAAACAAGCAAAAAAAATCACGTTTGTTATATTTTAGCCCCCTTATATATTTATTTTCTATTTGTTAGGTATTTGTTGTTATAGCGGCTACAGAAATATGTCATCTGTGAAAATTTCAACTGACTATCACGGTTCAAGAGATACAGCCTGGTGACAGGCGGACACACAGACAGACGGACAGCGGAGCGATATTTATAGGTTCCTGTTTTTACCTTTTGAGTACAGAACCCTAAAAACGGTAGTTCTTAGATGCAAAGGAAAACGTGCAATAAACAATATTCTATTCTATACCTATTAATAAAATTTTATATTTATTGCCCTGAAGTTTATCTAAGCAAAGCACACACACAAATCAAGTCTTTTTTGGCAAGGAGCGCAAGCATAAGTACTTTCTTCGTCCAAGGTACTTTCCATCCGAGGCGCCCGCGCTGTGGCGCCCAAAATCGTTAACACGGCCCTTGACATGTTCTTACTCTTCGGGATTTTTCGGTACTTCTACACCCGTCTTCTTCATCAAATCACTTCTAATATTTTCTGTGTCGACCAATTTGCGCCTGAGCTTCAGCATAATAGCAGCATTTCGTTTCTGAAAAAATATTCAATACTCGTAAGTAAATAAATTCACTGGATTTGATCATTCATTTAAATGAATCCCCTTTTCCCTCGGTCACGCCTTTTAGTCATGCCATTACTTGAGAACCACTTCCGAATTTGTTGTATAATACTTGTATGATGAAGGTTCTGACGAATAAAAACATGTTTAAAAAAAAAGACTGCCTAGCCGATAACTTTCACTGGCGGTGATGTTAGGAATCAAACAATACCACATACATCCAAAACTGTTCAGGCATTTAGGCAGGGCCATCTTAAGGTGATACCACTGTAAATAAGGCCGTTCTGAACCTTATTTATCTCGCAAAATACTTAAATTAGGAGTTTCAAATCTAAGTAATATGATTTTTGACTATTTCATCTCCAAAAATTGAAGATAAAACACATTCTGGTAAAATTTTCTTGATAGAAATATTTTTTGAAAAATGGTCTTCGTTCGCAGAGTTTTTGTTATTGTAGCTCAAATGCAACGAATGAAATAATGATTTTTAGACTAAAAGATAGGTTATTAGTAATTCATCAAAATTTAAATATGAAAATACAATTAACCGGTCTGATTTTATATAAAATAGAAATAACGAATTTGGCGCTTACGTTTTTTTCTTTGAGCTACTCGAGACTATCTCCTATCTCATCATTCACGGGCTAAACCGCCAAGCGCTATCCCTTGCGCGCACTTGATCAGTCCTTTGCCGAGCGAAGGTACCAAACATTTGAGGCCTCGCCTTAACTCGGGGGTGCAAACGGCGCACCCCGTCGCGTAGCAGGAACACAACGGCAGGGGCGCCGCCAAAACCTGTAGCTGTTGTAGTGTAGGACGCGCCGCCCGGGCAGTCTCGGGTCGGTCGCGCTGGCAGATTTTCACAATGGCTGGGCTTTAGTTTAGGTGTTATAGAGGAGTAAAGAAATTCATACGCGAATATGTAGTCCCCGGTGTGCCATTCTCAATTGCCTGGTGGTTGTAGATATGGTATGTGGTTTGGTCAGGGGTGTGTAATACATAATTAGTCTAGGCAGACGGTGATTGCACGTATGGCGTCGGGTACGCACGCCCGGCCTCCCCCGCTGCTACTTTCCTATTCCCTAACCCTTCCGAGCTAGTAGACGCTTACTTTTAGGACAGCACACTCGCGTTCCAATGACTCGCACTGTTTCTCGACCGTGGCAATCTCTTGAGCTTGCTGCTCATTCTTCTCGGCTATCTGATGTTCCTTTTGCCGTCTTATCTCCTGCTCGGCAGCCTCTTTTACATCCAACTCTCTGTTGTATACTTCCGAGAGTTTGCGCTCTACAACGAAAATAGGTATATTTTCCAGACTCATTGGAACGCAGAGGCACGGAGGAAAAAAATACTACGTACGATAAGGCAAACTTATAAAAAACAACTAGGTAGTTTGATTCGTTTGATTTTTCGCAGTACCGGATTTAGAGAGGTGGGGGATGCCCCGAGTGGCTGGTTAAAGGAGCGGCAAAATCACAAATGTATATGGGCAGAGATGGAGGTGAGGCGAGCGGCGACCCGAGTCGGGGGCGACATTTCAAGCTCTAGCCCCGGGCCCCGGATATACAAAAACTCTAGATCCGGGGCTGCTTTTGCGTGACGCAGCAACAAATGTACTACGTATTCTACTTGTTGTATGAAATAAATTCATAGGTAATAAATACTATGTAGTTCGAATTGTATGAAGATCGAACTGAAATTGGGTTACCTAATTTAAATAACTGGCTAAGATTAAATCACCTTCAACGAAAATAATTATGGAGAAATTTTTAATTTTATAGATACCAACTAAATATTTGTATAGATTTTTTGTTATGAAAGTAATGAAAGTAAAAAATATTCATTCGGTTCATAAGATTCAACACGCTAACAGTTACCCATACCGTAGTCGCCCTTTGGGTGAAGAACACTAAAACCCTTACTAGATGTCTAGAACACAAACCTTTATCGAAAAAGCATTGGAATCCTTTTTTGTGGTCCAGCAGATTGACTACTTGCGACTGTGTTTTGGTCATCTCTGATGCTTTGCAAATGTCGATCATGGATATCTGATGATTAACTTGTGACAAAGTGTCTTTTAACTCCTGTAATTGGAAGATGAATGTAGTTGAAGATACCGATTAGTAGGATTGGATATATTTATTTAGTAGCTAGATTTAAGAGAGTGTGCCATAAACGAAACCTCTTCCATGCGACCTCTCTTGTGAGGTTAACCAAACTCTTTCTTGCATGGACAGAATTTTCAGGGTTCCGTACCCAAATGGTAAAAACGGGTTATTAATATCGCTCCGCTGCCCGTTTGTCTGTCCGTCTGTCACCACAGGCTGTATTTCATGAACCGTGATAGTTAGACAGTTGAAATTTTCACAGATGATGTATTTCTGTTGTAAATTTTTGGTTTAATTGCGTGTTGAACTCAGATCATAAAAGGATTTTATGTTCGGTGAAAACGTAAATAATAGTAAATGTCATCTTAGAGTTTAATTCAGTAGTACATGTTTAAATTGTAATAGGTCGAAATTAAGGATTAAGTAGAAACTGCGGTATTTTACGAACATGGCGGCGGCGCGAGCGGCAAAGCATATCGAAGTCGATTAATGTAGGTAAGTACAAGACATGCACAAGACTTACTAATTTCGGAACTGGCTACGTAAAACTTATCAGAAAATCCCTATGCTGAAATGACTGGACTACTAGGTACATAAGTAAACTGAATATCAAAAGTACTTCATCAGTTAAACTCATGTACCTACTTATTCTGTGCACGTTTTGACTTGCGTGATTTTTACTTTCGTTCCTTCCTGGTGCTTTGGTAAAAACTTACTGCTAATTGTTCTTGTACAAATGTTGTTTCGGTTTTAATTAAATAGAGTTCCTCAGACAACGTACGTTCTGTGTTGCGAAGTTTATGGACCTGAGTTTCTTTCGATATTTTTTGTTTAGTAGCTGAAAAACGAAATTAAGATTATAATAACTTTGTTATGTACAGTCGACAGGGACAGAGATACCTGACCAGGCCCTATATATCTTGAATTTTCTTTTAAAATAAAATATAAATAATATTAATGTGAAAATGTATAGGAAAGACTTAATTATAATATTTCTGTATATACATTTTCATGCTATTATTGATTATAGTTTAAGAGAAAATTCCAGATATAGGTAGAGGGCCTGGTCAGGTATCTCTGTCTCTGACTGATTAAAATGGGCATTCAATCAAACTGCTAGCCCTTTGACTGAACAACGCCATTCAATTCGTCTGTTCTATACTTCGTTTAGCGGACATGTTGACTGCAACCTTTAACATTACATTTTGTAATTTCTTGCAGATTATTCTTGGATTTAAATTTAAGGGGTTTCCAAAAGTTTGATTATTACTTATAATTTTAATATTCTTTATTGCACAAAGCAAAAACAAGATGTGCCTTCATAATTTCTGTCTCTTCAATAACACTAGTACCTAACGTATATTTTTGGTATTACTTTTTTAAATAAACTTAGCGAAATATAACTAAATATAGCAAAATATACTAAGTGAATATTTAGTAGTTCTCTTACACAATATCACATTCATCATATCATCATATCAGCCGCAAGAAGTCCACTGCTGGACATAGGCCTCCCCCAAGGATTTCCAATACGACCGGTTGGAAGCGGCCTGCATCCAGCGTCTTCCTGCGACCTTAGTCAGGTCGTCCGACCATCTGGTCGGTGGGTGTCCGACGCTGCGCTTGCCGGTACGTGGTCGCCATTCGAGAACCTTTCTGCCCCATCGGCCATCGGTTCTGCGCGCTATGTGCCCCGCCCACTGCCACTTCAAAGAGCTAATCCGCTGAGCTATGTCGGTGACCTTTGTTCTTCTACGGATCTCCTCATTTCTGATTCGATCTCGCAGAGAAACACCGAGCATAGCCCTCTCCATAGCTCTTTGAGAGACCTTGAGCTTTCTTATGAGGCCCATAGTAAGGACCACGTTTCGGACCCGTAAGTCATCACTGGTAACACACATTGATTATAGACTTTCGTCTTCAGGCACTGAGGTATTTTGGACGAGAAGACATGACGGAGCTTCCCGAACGCTGCCCAGCCGAGTCGGATTCGTCGAAACACCTCGTCCTCGAAGCTGGAACTGCCAACCTGGATCAATTGACCCAAGTAGACATATTGGTCCACAGCTTCAAGGACGGAGCTCCCAACAAATACCGGTGAAGGCACAACATGGACATTCGACATTATTTTCGTCTTGTCCATGTTCATTGTAAGGCCCACCTGTTGGGAAACTCCATTGAGGTCATTGAGCATGGTACTTAAGTCCTCCAGCGTCTCCGCCATAACAACGATGTCATCGGCAAATCGAGGGTGAGTGATATACTCGCCATTGATGTTGATGCCAAGTCCTTCCCATTCCAGGAGCTTGAAAGCATCCTCCAGAGCAGCGGTAAACAGTTTCGGAGATACGACGTCTCCCTGTCTCACACCTCGCTGCAATGGTATAGCCTTCGTGCTCTGCTCCTGTACTCGAACTGACATGGTGGCGTTGCTGTATAAGCACTTCAACACTTCGATATACCGATGGTCGATGCGGCATCGCTGGAGGGACTGAAGCACGGCCCATGTTTCGACCGAATCAAAGGCTTTCTCATAGTCCACAAACGCTAAGCATAATGGCCGGTTATACTCTCTGGTCTTCTGTATAACCTGCCGCAGCGTATGGATGTGGTCTATGGTACTGTAGCCTTTTCGGAAACCGGCTTGTTCGGGAGGCTGGAAAGCATCGAGCCTGTTCGTGAGACGATTCGTGATCACCCTCGAAAACAGCTTATAGACGTGGCTCAGGAGTGTGATGGGTCTATAGTTCTTCAGTAGAGTATTATCACCCTTTTTGAAGAACAAAACCACCACACCCCTGTTCCACGCCTCCGGCGTAATGCCTTCGAACAGAACGGAATTAAAGAGCCTCTGAAGGACTTTCAGTACCGGCGTTCCGTCCGCTTTTAGAAGCTCTGCTGTAATTCCGTCCTCGCCCGGCGCCTTGTTGTTCTTTAGCTGTTTGAGGGCAATCCTAATCTCGTACAGGCTGATGTCCGGGATGTCTTCGGTATAGTGACGGGTTAGCTTGGCTCTCGGATCTTTGGCCAAGCTGACTATGGGTTTGGCTATTGAGGTGTAAAGCTGCCCATAAAACCTCTCGATCTCTCCCAGCACCTCGGCCTTTGTCGACGCCACGCTGCCGTCCTCCGTCTTCAGCTTCGTTAATCGACTTTGCCCAATAGACTCCACTCTTGCGAACACTTTGGAGCCCTTATTTTGCTTTATCGTCTCCTTAATACGCTCGGTATTGAAGGAGCGAATGTCGTGTCGCAAGGACTTTTGGATTCGTCTATTGAGCTGCCGATGCACGTTTGCGTCTTCGGAGGTCTGCAGCGGCGTGGAGCGTCGCGCGGCCATCAACTCCTGGGTCTGGGGCGAGATCTTTTGAGGTTTGTATTTGGGGCGGGACCTAAAAAACTTTGATCCACCGCTTGGACAGTTTCCACAAACCCATTGTTTAGCTCGTCCACTGTAACGCAATCCTTCAGGCAATCAAAGCGATTTGAGAGTTCCAGTTGGAAATTGTCGACATTCTGGATATGGATCGGTGATGGTCGGAGCGTAGACTTCATCAAGCGAGTCCTCTCTCGTCTGAGATTGATATTCACGATGCCTCTCACGATTCGGTGATCGCTACCGGTTTTAATCCTATTGATCACAGAGACATCGTTGAATATCTCTCTCCTCGTCGACAAGATGAAGTCTATCTCGTTTTTGACAGGGGGTTGGTCTCTTCTGCTGGGGCCCATCCAAGTCCATTTTCTATGAGGCGGCTTCTGGAAGAAAGAGTTCATCGCATAGAGTCCCTCTTCTTCCAGGAAATCAGCCAGCCTATGGCCCCTGTCATTCCGTTCTCCATATCCAAATTGTCCCACTCTGGACTCTCCATCGCTCCGCTTACCAAGTATTGCGTTAAAGTCCCCCATAACAATCGTAAAATAGGTTTCGGAAGCGTGTATGGCCCTACTAATGTCCTCATACACCACTACCACCTCTTCATCTGAGTGTTTCCCGGTCGGCATATATACCTGTACTACCTTCAACAAGTATCTTTTAGATACTCTGAGTATCAGGTATATTACCCTGCTGGAAACACTTTCGATGGTTACAACGTTGTTGATGAGGGACTTGTGGACGAGAAACCCGACACCATGCTGTGACTTTTTAAAGTCACCCTCCCGGTGATAGAGTAGGTTACCAGACTTCAGGGTTGTCGTGCCCTCTCCCTCTCTTCGGACTTCAGACAGACCCACTATGTCCCATCGTAACCTACTCATCTCCTCTTCCACTTCCTCGACCTTCTCGTCTAGCCTCATTGTGCGAATGTTGTGTGTTACCAGGGCCAGTCTCTGTTGGGGGTGGTAGCCGGATCTCTTCCGGAGATTCTTCGCACCCCCTGCCCCGCCGTTACCGTGACCGCTACCGGAGTCAGGAATAGCGGGGCCGCCGGGGACTGGGGGCCTTAGCATATTTTCTATAACCATGGGGGGTTTTTTTTTTTTTATAATTTATAGTAAATATTAATATCACATTGATGAATAGTAACACCAAAAATACTACAAGTTGTTTGCTACCACTGGAATAACTACAGGGTGGCCAGGAGCAGAAGAGCGGGGGTGGGGGAACGAGGTAAAGCTTAGCCACCACGAAGCCATTCACTGAACTCAAACTCTCATAGGCCCCATTGAATGAGTTTGCCTCGGGCCTCAGATGGTATAGTTACGCCATTGTTTGCAACCGAAGTACTGAATTAGATTTTTGATTTGATCGGGTTTAGGACTAAGAAAATAAAACGATGGGCGCGCTAGTTTCGCTGATCTAAGCCTCTCTTATTTGTATTCGACCCATGCGTTGAAATTTTGCAACACTAATTCGTTCATACTTAACATAATAATGTGTAACGCCCATGTGAAACTCTGATATACCGCCCCGTAGGTTTCAGGCGTTTCAGGCGAACCGAGGAACCCTGAAGACAGACGTAGGGGGTAACGAAACTTCCGGCCATGCAGGTGCTGCCCCTACTTCTCTCTATTACCTAAAGGAGCCGCCGTGTCCATAACATACTCTGGACCTTAAGGTTTGACCCAATAATTATATTTCGAAAAATCTTGTTTGTTACTTTGTTAAATATTAAATTTACCGGATATCAATTTAAATTTCAGGATTTCAATAGACATTTTCAAATGGCGATTAAAATATCTCACTTGGTTCTATAAATCGTAGATAAACTTATGTATGTAACGAATTTAAAATTCCCGCCATCGTATTGTCGGTCTTTTTTTATGCGCACGGGGGCACTATTTTTTAAAATATGAATCACACGTATTCGAGCCGTCCTTCATTCGAGCGATTTTTCCATACTAAAATCGCTTGAAGTCGAGCACTTTCAAAAATAGTTCCCCGGATCGCATATACCTACTTATCTTGACATTTTGGTACCAAATGGAATCTTCCGCACCGATGGCAAGCGACCAGATGGTCTTTCTTTAATCCTCAGACCAAAGAAAAAAGAGGACTGGAAATACCTACAAAAAAATCGTGTATACCTACATCACAGAATCGTTACATAAAATGGCTGCCATTGCCTAGGGTTGTCACTTCCATACTATGTAATGATCTACTTTAAACAGTACTCTTATTTTGTACACAGAGCCGACAGAGCTTATAAAAACATTTTGGGAAAGGATAATAAAATGACAATTTATTTTATAACTTTGTTTACTTAATCATTCCTAAAAAGTATTAATTTGTTTAAAAACCATCTATCTGAAAGATATTTACATTTAATTTCACCGTGATATTTATATGTAACACAATATCTTTCAAATTGTAATTTCTTTTGCTGGTTCAAACGTTTATCTTTTACGGCTTTTTTTTTTCATTTCCACGACCTGAAATTTCAATATACTTAGTTAAATCATAATATTTTATTATTAAACTAGCTTTCGCCCGCGGCTCCGCCCGCGTCAATGTCGATCCCTCGGGAATAGTTCTTTTTTCCGGGATAAAAGGTAGCCTATGTCCTTCTCCGTACTCCAGAGAACTTGAATGCCAAATTTCATGATGATCGGTTCAGTATTTACGGCGTGAAAGCGTGACAAACAAACAAACTCACTTTCGCATTTATAATATTATTAGTAAGGATTATGTACAAGTATAATCTATTATGTGCATTGTTGTATGCATGACATCATAACTTTGCGTACATTTGCATGCATGAACCGGCTACTCCTGCCAAATCACCCAACGGTTTTTAGTATTGTCTGACAGACAAAACGAATAAACCGGCCAAGTGCGAGTCGGACTCAGGCACGAAGAAGGGTTCTGTAGTATTATCTATAAAAACTGCAAAAAAATCATGCTTGCTGTATGGAAGCCCCCTTAATTAATTATTTTATTCTAGTGTTAGTTTTTGTCGTTATAGCGGCAACAGAAATATATCCATCCGTTAAAGTTTAAATTGTCTAACTATCACGGTTCATGAGATATAGCCTGGTGACAGACGGACACCAGAGCCATATCATTAGGATCCCGTTTTTACCCTTTGGGTACCGAACCCTAAAACATTTATTCATTAACATTAACTATATACATTAAACTTACCGGAAATGAAAATATTGCTGGTGATGAGTTGTCCCGAAGTCTCATATCATAACTTCAAGCGTTCTATTGAAACAGCTTTCCTCAAAATGCAAAGAGCAGATGTACCAATCCTGTTGCCGAGGATTAATATTTTTCCGAACCGGATAGCCTCTAAGCATTTATTCCTCAAAACTTCATTCATCGGAAACCTATAAAAAAATATTATTTTTTATTTAGATAATGCACAACCCTATTTAGGTATGTAAACAAATGAGGAATAAAATAAATTAAAATACTGACTGTATTACAAAAATATGACCAGTTAACAACAGTTTATACATAAATTTAACATCATGTTTTATTTTGCTTCTCAATCAGAATCAATAAAGAGCTTTCTTGCTAGAAAACGGGTTACTAACCTATGAAGAGTCAATTATGGTTGATTTATGTTTTCTCTTGCACCACACATCACAATACAACATTTAGTCAACTGTATAAACAGTTATCTCACACTTTCACGTATTTATTACCTTATTTTCGCGTATTTTTGTCCCAAATTTCAACTTTTCCAAATAGTAAACAACACCCGTTGACAGCACAACTACCACGAAACTCGTTACAAAATATGGCGGATATTGGCACGCACCTAAACTTTGGACAGCTTTTACCATAAATTAGCAAAAACTAAAATATGTATGTCTCATTTGTCAAAGGCAATTGTACTGAAGAAAGACAGAGACAAAGTTATATTTCACACTTTATACCATAAATGCCTGATATTTGTATAAGTAAAAATTCATATATGTTGACAAGGGCTTCTCCATAGACTTCCTTACTCTTAGCTTTAATCCCGTGGCGGCAAGGCAAATGTCTAGTTTGGGATGCCACTTGTGTAGATACTTTAGCTCCATCCCACATACCAGCAACTTACAGCCAAGGCGGAGCAGCTGCCTGTGCTGCTAAAGCTAGCAAAAAGCGAAAATACGCGGGATTGACCGACAGCTTTATATTCTTGCCTTTTGCTGTAGAAACTTTGGGTCCCTGGGGCACTGAAGCCAAAAAATTCTATAAGGAATTGACAACACGTCTCATCGAGGCAACTGGTGATCCAAGAGCTGGCAGTTTTTTTGCACAACGTATCGGACTCGCTGTGCAACGGGGAAATGCTGCCAACATTTTGGGTACTTTGCCTCGATGTAGTGCGTTGGAAGATTTTTTTTATAGTTATTTATAATTTTTTATTTTTATGTTGTTATTAATTATGTTTAATATTAAGTTGAATTGTTTTTTATCTAAATAAAATTTAGGTACTGGACTGGCTGTTCGTTATGATATTTTTTTGCTCAGAAAGTATTACCTACGCTTTCTATAATCTAAAAAAGTAAAACGTCATTTTCGTTTCGCTATCTCCTCTATAATCTTTGGTTTTGCTTGCGAAAGCGTGCGCCGTGTGTGTTTCACGAAAGTTCTGCAGTTTTCTTTCATTTTAACATGTAAGAATTATGAATCATAATGTTATTGTGAATAATATTAACATAGTGATAGAGTTAAGAACCTAGTATTAATGTGTAAATCTTCGAAAATGGTGTCGGGGAGTACGAGGGTGATACAGGTCACCAATATCGCGCCCCAAGCGACCAAGGATCAGATGCAAACACTATTTGGTTATCTAGGAAAAATAGATGATATCAGACTATATCCTACCATCAGAGATGTATCTTGCCCAGTACAATCACGAATATGTTACGTGAAATACTACGATTCGGCGACAGTGAACGTCGCCCAACATATGACTAATACTGTATTCATCGACCGAGCGCTGATTGTGATACCGATGCAGTCTGGAGAGATACCAGATGAGCATAAGGCTTTAGAAATGTCAAGTAATGGAACGTTGGTGCCAGGGCTAAGCAGCGTGGAGCCACGTCTTCCCGCGCACATTTTGAATGCATTGGAGGGAATGCCACCCAACCAAGTTATTCAAACGCACGACCCCAAGATGGTAGCGGCAGGCCTGCCTCCGTACCCACCACTACCAGCTACCTATGACGCCAGAAAGATTGAAGAAATCAGGAGAACTGTACTTGTAGCTGACGTAGGATCAGTGACACAGCAGCAGTTGATAGACCATTTTTGTCAAGCAGGCGAAGTGAAGTACCTCCGTTTCTGTGAGCGAGATGTTGATTCTGTAAAGTATGCCCTGGTAGAAATGTCTGAACAAGAAAGTGTCCTTAAAGCTCTACAGCTGAATGGCTTCACTATTGAAGGACAGGCTATCAAGGTAAAAATACATTCTACTTGCCTACTTAAAGGAACCAGTCGGCCTATTTGCTAACTCAGTGTACAACATTTTGATAATCACTTCAAAATACATTACGGCTTTCGTATGATTGGCTATTTTTATTTAATCCTTCAGCCTCAAGAGGCCAAATCTGGCCGCATAACAATTAAAACTCCATTGTGTCTGCGTTTCTACAATTGACGGGTTAAGATGTATAAAACGTAATGTATTTTGAAGTGACTATCAAAATGTTGTAAACTAAGGTAGCTAATAGGCCGGCTGATCTGATTGTGACGAAATTTAAATGGGCCCAATTTGGTGGCAGTACTTTGTGTTTTATTTCATTATTGCTTCCTCTGAGCATAATTCTGGTTGCCATTAGCTGTACTTCAAACACCGGGTCTTCTATGAAGTGTTGTTTTATTCTATTAGTATATCTTTTGCTTTTATTGAGCATATTTTTTTTCATCCAGCTGCCTGCTGACCCACACCTTAATACATGATTAAACTTTTAATTGTTATGGGGCCTTAAAGGGGTGATTCAACCTGTTCATATGAACAACTTTTCCAATGGGACCAATGCTGGAACTCAAAAAAATGGTCATTTCCATACAAAGTAGTTCGGCCTATGATTTATGTTAAAGAAATGTTTAGTATCCAGCATTGGTCTCATAGGAAAAGTTGTTCATATTGATGGGCTGAATCACCCCTTTTAGACACCATAATTATAAAAATTTCACCATGTATATGCTTCTTCATGAAATGTTATTCCTTTTGTCTGTTATGTTGTACAACATGTACAAGATATCTCTTACAGGTTGGCCCTATTCAAGCAATTCAAATCACTTAGTTCTGTTACTTAATTCTTTAATTAAAATTTAAGGTTTCCATAGCAGAGGGTTAATTTACTAGCCTGCTACACAAGAGACTCTGCCCCCATAGCACGATATGCCCCACAACATTTATAAACTACCTTGTTTACCATAATATCAAAGAGCGAGATGTGGATAGTAAATTTTGGGATATGAATGGCGTCGCGAGCGCTATGGAACGGGCGCTAGGTTTGATTTTTACAAGGTTGTACTTAATTTTCACAGTATTTGACTCGAGTCCTAGAGCTAGTTTGGGTGGGTCAGTTTACAAGCTTTGAACCTATTAACTTGCGGCTGGCGGACCCCACCAAGCCACTACGACATCACAGAGCCGAACATTGCCGAAGGCTGCCAAATGCAACCGAAGCCGGGCCGGACCTCACATGCCTTCCCTCCTCTGATCTCTCTGTTTCATTAATAATTTGTATTTTTCTAAATAGTCTTTTATTTGGGATATACAAGCAACCAGCCAGACATACATTTATACAGTCCTCTTACAGTCAGCGTCAAGCAGGTAGCTAGCTATGCTGAATCATAATAACATCATGAATCATCATCTCGGGAGAGGCTCTTGTCCACTGCTGGACAAGGGCCTCTCCCAAGGATTTTCCATTCCATAGGAGGACATTTCCATACTCACCACTCTTGACAGGCGGACTGGCAAGTGCAGTTTTTTTGGCTTATTGTGCTTTCGAAGCTGCTCCTCATCGCAAGCATTTTTATGCTGTGGAAGGATAGGAATTTGTTAGGTTTAGGAAAGGAATGAAAAGGTATTACCATACTATTGTTTGGAAACTACTTGTTTGGATAATTGGGGGGAAAACAAGTAGCAGCTCGGGTGGCCATATCACCCCTGACCAATTATGAATGCTGCTTCTTACGAAGCTTTTATTTATTTATTTATTATTACCACACAAACAGAACACAACTATAACTAAGAATAATACAAAATTTACATTTTAATACTAAGTTGCAGTCCACAAAACGTGTGTACATATGAATTAAATAACAGAGGGTCAAAAGTGAAAACAATATAAACAACTATCATTATTAAATACACAAAATCAACAAAAAGAGAGGAGAAAAACAAAATATAATAAAAAAATTGACACTAAATAATAAAATAAAACTAAACAACAAAGAGTAGGAAAAGAGAAAGGAAATTTAAAAAAAAAAAAAAAAACAATCCTATTATATACAATGTTTGCCAAATATGTGCATTAAAGTTTTCAAACCAACAGACCAAACAAGGTCCTAATATAAGTGTTTTAGTCTGCTGGTCTGTGATAAAGGATATCTTTTAATATCCTTATAAAACAAGTCAATTTCGAATTAAAAATATCAAACTCCGAATTATTTTTAGTGATATCATTACACTGACGAGCCATCCTAACAAGAGGATTGTAAAACGAAGTATTGTTGTGATATACTTGTAAAGGAAAAATATCTGTTTTATTAGATCTACGCGCGCTGAACTTAATGTTGATGGCTATATGAGACAGTAGATCGGAGGCATCTATTATGGAGTGGATTATTTTATACAAATAAATAAAATCAAAATATTGTCTACGAACTTCTAGAGATTGTGTGTTGAATTTGAAAAGACGTGCCTCATAATGAGGTGTGGTACGGCCCAGTTGTTGACGGTAGCACAACATCCGCAGGCATTTCCTTTGCACTCTCTCAATTTCATCACTGTGGCTTTTGTAGTGTGGCGACCATATTGGACTGCCATATTCCAGAATGCTTCTCACAAGTGTATTGAATAAATAAAGAACAGAATGAGTGTCTTTGAAATCGACAGTTGATCTAAAAATGAATCCAAGAAGTTGATTTGCCCTTGATGTTATGTGTTGGAAATGTGCACGAAATGAGAGTTTATCGTCAAAAAGAATACCTAGATCTTTAGCAACGTGTGACCTTTTTAGGACCAGATTGTCAATCGCGTAATCATTGACGATCCCGTGACGTTTGTTAGTGAACGATATAACGAAACACTTGTCAATATTGAGGTACATAAAGTTTTTCTTGCACCAATCAGAAACAATGTTTAAGTCATTCTGTAGAAGATCACAGTCATCGCGAGACTTAATAGTTTTAAATATTTTTAAGTCGTCTGCATATAAAAGGCTTCCACAGGATAAATCTTTTACGAGATCGTTAATGAACACAACGAACAACAAAGGTCCCAAATGTGATCCCTGGGGCACGCCAGAAGGTACATTAATGGGAGATGAGGTGAATCCTCTCAGGGCCACCAACTGACTTCGTTTGTTGAGGTAAGATGTCAACCAGCGAAGAAGACTACCGTGAATGCCGTAGGAGGAGAGTTTGTTACAAAGTATTTTATGATTAACTTTGTCGAATGCTTTTGAGTAGTCTGTATATATAGAGTCAACCTGACCTCCCTTGGCGAAGCTCTTACAAAGGTAGTTTTTATACACCAAAAGATTAGTAACGGTCGATCTGCCTTTTATGAAGCCGTGTTGGTGTTCAGAGATCAGGAGCTTAAAGTGGCTATATAACTGATCGTATACTAAAGATTCAAATAGTTTTGCAAACCAAGACAATATGCTTATTGGTCTATAGTTTTCGCATCTTGACTTATCTCCATTTTTGAAAATGGGTATGATATGAGCTATTTTCCAACGCTTTGGAAAGATTCCAGACTCAAGCGATCTATTAAATAAAATGAACAATGAACTGCACAGCTCTTTTCCACAACACTTAACAAAAACTGGAGGGATGTGGTCAGGACCGGCTCCTTTATTTATGTCTAGATTTTTGATTTTTGTTTTTATTTCTTCCTCTGTTATGTGAATTTGGCTTAAAGTACCCATAGCATCGCCTTGAGCCGACTCCTGACTGTCGTTAGGCTTTTGTGAAGATGCGTCACAGTAAGGATCCACTTCAAACACCGACCCAAAGTAGCTAGAAAAGAGCTCACAGATATCTTGTCCATTCGACGAGGATGAGTCACGAAATTGCATAACATTTGGCATTGAGACGCGTCCCTTCCTGTTATTCACAAATTTCCAAAAGGATTTAATATTATAATATGTCATAGATTCCTCAATCGAGGTAACATAGTCCTTATAACACTGCTCGGCCAGTTTTTTGGCTCTAGAGCGTAACAAAGAAAATATGTCATTATCACGTGGGTTGTCGAATTTTTTGTAAAGTTTATAAAATTTATTCTTCTCTTAAATACATTTAATTAAAGGTTTGCTGTACCAAATTGGATATCTTAAGAACTTAGCAGACATACGTAGAGTATATTTTTCAATTATATTGAATAGTTTTTCATAGAAGATATCAGTACATTCATCGACATCTGGGCTTGATAAAAGGCAAGGCCAGTCCATTGTACTTAGTTCTTGTTGTACTTTCTCATAATTGCACTTTGAGAAGTTCAAAAGCAAATCCTTTTTTGGAGATAAATTCTTTGTTGTACAAAGTATACAAGGGTAATCGAATTGTATAGCGGGGTGGTGCTTATCCCTTAAACTCAGCGGTTCAGCCTCAGTAACGCTTAAAGATTGAGCTGATGAAAGCACCAAATCAAGATAGCGACCATTAACATTAGTGATAGTATTGCTTTGTTGTAAATCACACAGAGAAATAAACTCTTGCAATAACAACAATTTCCCTTTGTTACGTGAGATATGGGAAGGCCCGTCAGTGTCAACAGAAGGGAAACAGAACTCCGGGGTATTAAAATCACCTATTATTAGGTTGCTGTCATCTCGGCAATGATTTAACAATATTTTTTGACAATTAGTATAGAATTCGTCTAACTTTGAGCAACATAAATCCGGAGGAAGATAGCAAACACCCAAATTTATTTTAGGGGCATTACAATTTTCTGGTATTATAGTAATCCAAATATCCTCTAGACTACTATCCCAACTTGCCTGTCGGACAATCTGAAACGATTTTTTTATAGCTATTAGAGCACCACCACCCTCATGTTTTGAGGAGTCTGTGTCCATCCGATCTCGTCTAAAGATATTGTAGCGAGAGTCACAGATTTCTCCGACATATATACTATTGTTTAAGTTTGTTTCCGTTAGGCATATAACATCATAATTTGAGTTTAGTAAATTTTGATAAAATTGCGGTAATTTGGTGCGCATTCTATTAACATTCTGGTAATACAAACTAATCATATTGAAGGTTTATTGAAAACGTAATATTAAAATTTAACTTAAACAGATAGATAAAGACGGTATCATTTCAATGTAAGCTTGTTGAGACAGTCAATGGCTTTAATGTGTTGGGCGGGACTTTGTTCATTTTTGCGTATGTATATTTGGCCAAAACGAACCCAGACAAACTTAAAACCATTATCCTTGCAAAACTTACGCGCTGCGCTGTGTATTTCCTTTGTTTCGGGAGATAAGTGTTCGGCCACGTATATCCTGCGAGTCTCTCCCGTAAAGCCAAGAGTTGTAGCGAGCTTATCTCTTGGATGAGCTTTATTGAAACGTGACACCGCAGATAGAAGGAGATCGCGTAGTCGCTGCGATGAGAGAGTAACAAGTATGTTACGTGGTCGCTCAGAGGAAGGATTCATTTTAGAGACCCGACGACAGGCTCTAACATCGCTCTCAGAAATATCAATTTGAACACACTCGCAAAGTTTTCTGAATACGCCCAGCAAGTTCTCATTTTTACTCTCTGGCACCTCATGTATCTCCAGATTCATATCGCGTGAGATCTTTTCAACATTATGTATTCGTGTCTGTAACTTGTCGAGCGAAATTTGAACCCTTGACACATCAGATTGTAATTGTTTGATAGTGTTGTCTTTATCTCTAATCTCCGATCTCAAATCACTTTGTTCGGCAGCCAAAAAATCTGTTGTGGAGGTGAAGTCACTTTTCAAAGTCTCTATTGCGCGATTCACGTGCAAGATCACCATTTTTTCTAGGTCTTTATTAAGAGCTGATCTCAAGTTAGTCATAATGGTGGAGTCTGGTGCTAACTTTAAGTCAAAAAGTTTGCTAATGCTTTCCATGGTGACCGGTTCATTAGCTAGGTTAGTGTCTGTGAAAACACTAGTGTTAGCGCTGCTATCGTGGGTTGCGTCGCCAAAAGAAATATTCATTGACTCGTCCAAAGCCTGCATCTGACTCTTCTGGCATCCCTGGCGGCAGGGAGTATCGTCATTGTTGACTCGTCGCGTTACGTTGCGACAATAGGGACAGGACAGAGATTTTACTTGTTCGGGGGTAAGTTTCATACTTGCATCATTCGTTAAGTTAAGGCACTCAAAGCAATATTCTGACTTGCAGCTGTTACATTTCAAAAAATTATTATCCTTTATCGCTGATTTGCAACCGTGGCAAAGCATTTTTGTGAAAGGAAAAATGTCAGCGAACAAAAAGTACTAGGCGAACAGAACGTATGAAGAGCAATAGCGCGTACCTCATGCACTGGTCACTTGAGCGACGCCCTTAAATTTCTGTGAGTCCTCGTCGTAAGCAGGGCGCGTGACGTCACCTGCGCTGTCGGTTGCAGCCAATAGCGCGCTGGTTATCGGCGCCGCCTTCGTGGTCGATGCGCAGGAGCAGTGGGTGGATACAGCTAATGTGCCGTAGTAGGGATGAGTGGATGATGACAGAAAGCTGTGACTCACCCAGATGTGCGCCACTTCGTAGATAAGAACTCCTCACACTTTATGATGTCCTATTTTTTGCGTAGCTACTTTTGTGTTGAACTTTTTAAAAATAATTAAGAATTAAATAAAATACGGAGATTCTTTGACACGTCTGAACTCCTCAGAGGTCCGGGGGGGAAAAGGGGGGGTTGCTTTAATTGCAACAGGGAAAATGCTCAGATAGAGTTTAACAAATAAAAATACAAATTTTAAAAGTAAATCTATTATGATAGAAATGGCATAAATAAATGCAATGATATTAATATTATGATATTCTCAGGTACACCATGCCACGCAATCAATCTCAAAACCTCAGACGAAGAGTAATGAGGCCGCTCAGCGCGAGATTGAGGAAGCTATGTGCAGAGTGAAGGAGGCCCAGAACCTGATCTCTGCTGCTATCGATCCAGTTATTGGTCTACTGTCTAAGGATAAGAGAAGGTAAATATTGTTGACAATTTAGTTATAGGTATCGAGAAGGAACTAGACCCAATCTGCGCATGTACCTATGTATGTACACGGCACGCGGGTGCACACTGCAATCCTTTTCATTCATTCCCGTTTGCAAACCGCACCTCCAACGATACGTTTCTGTGCAGAGTCTAGTTCCGTGCCGCCTATCATACGTTAGTATTATTCTCTGCTGTACTGGAGCAAATGTTCCGCAATCTACAATGGAACAAATTTGGTATGAATATTAACGGCTCAAGACTACACCACCTCAGATTTGCGGACGACCTAGTTCTAATAAGCACAACACCTGACGAACTACAAATAATGCTGCAAAGCCTAGCACAAGAAAGTGAAAGAGTGGGTCTAACCATGAATGAATCCAAAACTAAAGTTATGACGAATGGACAGAAAACCAACATTACCATCAATGGCAACAGCATAGAATATGTCGATGAGTATGAATACCTTGGCCAGACCATCTCTCCAGTCAACTCTATTGAAAAAGAAATCACAAAAAGAATTGCCAACTCATGGAAAAGATTTTGGTCCCTAAAAGAAATAATGAAAAACAGAGACATCCCCCTAGTAGCAAAGACTAAAGTGTTTAACTCCTGCATTCTTCCATGCCTATCCTATGGCTGCCAAACATGGACACTAACAAAAAACAACCTCAAAAAGCTGGAAGTATGCCAAAACAACATGGAGAGAAGTATGCTGCACCTAAAACTAAAAGACAGGGTAAAACTGACAAAAATTAGAAAAAGAACAAAAGTAATAGGAATCACTCACACAATAAGGAAAATGAAATGGAAATGGACAGGGCACATGATTAGAGAAGGCAGAAATAAATGGACGGAGAGAATAACACCATGGTACCCGAGAGAAGGAAAAAGGAAAAGAGGGAGACAATTTAGGAGATGGGAGGATGAGATAAAAGAGGTGGCAGGGAAGACGTGGCCAAGTAGGGCAAGGAACAGAGAGAGTTGGAAACTCCTGGAGGAGGCTTATGTCGGAAAAGACAATCTAGGGAAAGAGTGAATATTTAAAAAACATAACAGTATAGATTGTAAACCTAGAAGTAATCCATAAATAAATAATATCCTTACCTTACCCTAATCATAGTAGTCCTAATTATTAAGCCATTGAATAACTGTAACTTGTCCCACCTTACAGAAGGTTCACTTTATCCTGAAATGAAATAGAATTTTATTCAAATTTGGATATCATGTATCTCTTTCTGAACGTCATATTATTATTTTTAATATTTGCAAAATTGATAAGCTACTAGCGTTTCGAAACGACCACTGCTGAGAAGAATACGCCGGAAGAAACTCCGTCCAGTATTGGTCTCTACGTGCCTGAAGGGCTACACTTTCACATATTTATGACAAATTGAATTATTTTACATTAAGTAATCACTGATGTATATTGATTAACAATTTATTGAATATATTACTTCCATGGAGTTTTATCTGTTAAATAGCCATTAATACAATAGTAGGCATTTTTAAGTAATTGATTTTTAACAGCAGTCTTAAACTTACCTAATGACAGAGCCAATATTTCTTCAGGAATTCTATTAAAGAAGCGTATACTAAGTCCCAGAAATTAATTCATTGTTTTCTGTAATCGCAAAGTTGGTGTCGCTAATTTATTTTTATTTCTCGTATTCCTGTTGTGGATATCGTATTCCTAAATAAATACCTTTACAGTTGTAAGCACACACTTGATATTAACTAAAATTAATTAGCAACATATATGCTTGAAATAATTTAACCATATTTTTTACAGGACGCGGTCCCGGTCCCGCTCGCGTCGTCGCTCCCGTTCCCGCTCGCGCCGATCCCGCTCGCGTCACCGCAGCAAGCGTTCGCGGTCACGTTCACGCCATCGCTCCCGTCGCTCTCGCTCACGACATAGACATCGTACCAGGTAAGGACTAGGGCATGCAATACCGGAAAGTTATCAATACCGGAACTGGTTTTCGGTACTAGAGACCTAATACTGGAATTCCGGTACTAGTTCCGGAATTGGCTTTAAATCTATTTTATTTTAAATTTACCGTAATATACGTAAAAAAAACTTTAATAATAAGCTATTATCACTACACATTATAAAACAAAGTCGCTTCCCGCTGTGTAGTCTGTTTGTTCCTATGTAAATATATGCTTAGATCTTTAGAACTACGCAACGGATTTTGATGCGGTTTTTCTTTTGATAGATAAGAGTGATTCAAGGGGAAGTTTTACATGCATAATAAAGTAGAGGAACACTGCTAATTTTAGAGGTTTCTAATGTAATGTCGTAAATATACACATTTTTTTGCGCTTACATTGCAAACGCTGACTGAACCCTACGAGATAGATCAAAATAATGTACTAAAGTACTGTAAAATTTAAAAAGGTCTACAAAAAAAGTCCGTAATCATATGTTTATATCTTAAAGATAAAGTACTATATCCATTTCAATGCTTTAAAAAATGGGCAATTATAAAGCGGTAATGGGAAATCTATTTACACAAATACGGTATTAATCCTTATCATTTGAAATAGATTTGTTGGCTAAAATTATTTTTCCCCTTTACACAATGCAAATTAAATGAATACTTTAGGAGATATAGTAAAGTATTCATTCAATTTGCAAATGTAATTTGTTATATCAAAATAATGAGCAACGAAATTAATTTCGTGTCGCCGTGATTCGTCGGGGCCACGCGGGCTTTACGTGACATTACGTAGGATGAATGCACCATGAGCCATAGATCACAAATAGAGTCCTGGGACGGAACCGTTAAAGATCTTAGAAACTCCTTTTGTGTATGGTTTGTATGGGTTTCGGTGTATGTGTGGTTGGTTTAGATACAATACATTTGATAGAAAAATATATAAAAAAAATAAGACATAAAATCATAGTAATACTAATATCTAAATTATCTTTATAATATACTATTATATGCTGTGAACCGTTATTCGAAACCTATAGAGTGAGATAGCATTACTTCCGCTTACGTCAACAGTCCCCCAAACGTCACAAGTACCTCCCTCCACCCCACTCCCGACGGCCATCGTGCGAGTGGAGGGGAGGCTAGCTTGCCGCCTGCGCAGTCTTGTATCGTCACATTGGCATTGACTTTCGTCATGCAAACACCCCCATCATTATTATTAAACAACATTGTTGTTCGAAAATCAATTATTTAAGAATTTAGGCATATATATTGTTCTCTACTGAAGAGAAATATATATTTTACGTTCTACGGAGGAACGTTTATTGCTACAGAAGGTTCTGCGGAAGAGCCACTGTTGGCTGTGTTTTTCAGAAAAACACCATGGGAAAGTCTCCTGAGCGGAATTCACTGCCCAAGGAACTTGAAGCTCATGCAAACAACCCGCCTGTTACTGGGAAACTTCACGAGCGGGCTTCTAGGCCCATAGAGCGTGAGCGTCTCAAAAGGCGCTCTAAAGACTCCATTAAGTATCCTGAGCAGGCTACTAGGCCAAACCGCGATCGCCGCAAGACGCAATCGCGTAGCTCAAGCAGCAGTTCGTCATCATCTTCGTCGTCTACGTCATCCTCGTCGAGCTACGGGCATCCCCGGCGGCACAACAAGCGAGCTACACGTCGAAATCGGTCGAGATTACGATCCAGAAATGATAAAAAGCTGGATTGTTTATCAAATAAGGTCAGTGAAATTTTGAAATATTTAAACCATAAGCCAGATCTAAATAGTGAATCGGATTCGGATATCTTGTCTTTACACCCATCCCAAGATATGCAAGATTCGGTTCTTTTAAATAAACCAATTATTGATAAGCCCAAACAAGGAAAAGTTTTTGATTGTGACCTTCAAACTAACCTCAAAGAAGCTGCAGTTGAAAGTACTTCGGATACTCGGCTTTCTAGTTTATGCAAATTACATCACTTTGATACGAATAAATGGGAAAGAGTACGTTATGTAGAAACAGAGAAAAAGTACCTGGCCAAACCTGGTTTTTATGATTTGGACGTTAATACCGAATTAAGATTCTATGACCCGAATTCTTCTTGGCTTAGATCGCTTGACCGTTCATTTGGAGGATTAACTCATGCCGTTATACAGCAAAACGAGGTATTGAAAAATAATTTACAGTAGCTGGTTGATTGGTCTCACAAACCTGATTGTGTTTTGACTCCAGATTCACTTTTCGACAAGCTTAACGAACTTTTTTCCAGTAAATCAAGTTATATGAGTTTGTCCGAAGATATTCTTCAACTTGTCTGCGGAAGACGAGCTGATGCGATCCAGAAACGTCGCGACAGTATTCTATCAGGCGTTAAGGATCGGTACATAAAAGAGGACTTACGAAAGATTCCCCCTACAAACGCTTATTTATTCAATCCGGAGAATATGAGCGCCTTTTTGACAAAGGCAGGGGGCGCGAGTAAAATATTCCTTAATAAGAAGCGCTCAGCGGATGAGCCCATCATGTCTTTGCAGAGTAATGAACAAGCCCAAACTAAGCGACCGCGGAGGTCATTGCATTACAATAAATATGAAGAGGCTTACAACACTCCTGGCCCGTCTACTAATAACAAAAATCGTAGATTCACAGCGAATCGCAACGACAACACCAACACCAGAACACAGTCAAAACAGAATGTTAAGAAATCTAGTCAGTCTACCCGCAAATCTAATAACAAGTCGTTTCGAAAATGACTACAAACAAAACTCGTTTTACGGCGGATGTTTAGTAGATTATTTAAGTGTCCGGAAAAGCTTAGGGGCTCCCGATCATGTATTAAAGATAATATCCGGGTACCGACTACCCTTTTATCGGAAACCCAAGCTTTTCAACCCCAAATTGTTAGACAAATACCGAACACCGACAAGTGTATCGATGACAAAACAAATTACAGATTAAACAAGCAAAAAATATTGACTCCCGCTCCGTCGACTCCGAGTTTTGGTTGTCCAATGTTTCTTGTAAAGAAAGCAGACTCCAGCGATCGCCCGATATTCAATCTTCAAAATCTGAATACGTATCTAACAGAATTCAAGTTCAGGCTAATCAATGTACAACGAGTGCCAGATTTTTTACAAGAGGGAGACAGGGCCATAAAAATCGATCTGACACAGGCATACTTTCATATCCCAGTAGCTCGATCACATCAACCATTTTTGAGAGTGCTTTACAAGCCCGATCAAGCGAAAGAAGCAGAACTTTTGCAGATCACGAGTTTGCCCTTCGGTCTATCCTCCTCCCCAGTCACGTTTGCGACAGTCTCCAACTGGACTGCGCATTATCTACGGACCAGAGGATTGAGAGTGATCGTATATTTGGACGATTATCTAATTGTCAACCAAGACAGACGGATTTTATCAGAACAAGCTGCGGAAGCTGTACAGGTTCTGTCCAAACTAGGTTGGACCATCAATTTCAAAAAATCTGTTCTGTCTCCGACTCAGATCATAGAGTACCTCGGGATCACGTGGAATCTTCAACACAATCTCATGCAGCTTCCACTAGAAAAACAAATCAGGATCGAGAAAAAGCTGAATCGGATTCTGCTCTCGAGTCAGTGGTCCCTCAAGGAGGCTCAGACGTTACTGGGGATGCTGAATTTTGCATCCTTTATAATCCCAAGAGGTCGGCTTCATTGCCGTCCTATACAGATGGCCTGTGCACTTTTTTCGAAAGTTCAACCATATGTAAAGCGCGCTCTCAGCCCTGCATCAATGATAGAATTACGATGGTGGTTGACAAAGCTTACGGCAAGCAGATCAATACATCCACAACCTGTCACACAGTGACAGGTGCAGTCTTGGACGGAAATCGAATGATTGGCGATTCCTGGCGTCCCAGTCAGAAGATTTGGCACAGCAATCTCAAAAAGATGTGGGCCATAATCCAGTCTATTCGGATGAACCAACGATATCTTCGGGGAACATCGTTGTTGGTACAAGCCGACAACAAAAGTGTAGTGAGCTACATACGAAACGAGGGTGGCTTACGCTCAAAGACCCTCTATCGGATGACTCTCTCCCTCTTTCAAATCCTAGACCAGAACGACATTTACATTACACCTCACTATATACCCGGTCACTACAACGACGAGGCAGACTCACTGTCACGCCAGAAAGGTCACTCGGAATGGACTCTAACTCAGAGAGCCTGTGTAGAGATCTTCAAACGCCTTGGCACACCGCAGATCGACCTTTTTGCGTCCGAGAATGCTCACGTAGTTCCACGTTACGTGACGCGAGACTGCAGCGACGTGAATGCGGAGTTTCACGACGCTTTCAGCAGGAAATGGTCCTATCACAAAGCATGGATTTTTCAACCACCACACTTGGTGCCCCGAGTCCTAGCACACCTCAACAGGGCCAAGGGCAAGTATTTATTGGTAGTACCTCGTTGGCAGAAAGTTTATTGGCGCCCGGACCTAAAGAGCAGAGCAATTGCAGCACCTTGGACATTGTCCAGGTTGGTTATTGAACCAACCTCAGACACAAACTACTGGATGTACGAACACAGTTGCCACCAGCACAAGTAGATCAAATGTGCCTCGAGGTTTGGTTAGTCAAGGGTGGGACCATCTGTTATCAGACTGGTCACCAGAAGAAATTAAATTGTTAGACTCTAGTTGGAGACCATCCACAAAGAGAGTTTACTCTTCAGTTTGGTCCAAGTGGCAAAGTTGGTGCCTTTCTAAGAATATCAGTCATTTAAGTCCGAGTGGACCTCAGTTAGCCAAATACTTAGCTCACCTGCACCTAGAAGAGGGACTGTCATACAAAACTATTTTAGTTTACAAGTCCACTATAGCTACCTTATCTAATCCAGACTCTGACTCACTGAGTGATAGCCCCGTGGTCAAACGCATTCTCAAGGCAATATCAACAGCTAATGCAGCTTCTGCACCAAAGAAACCAGCAATATGGGACCCAAGGACTGTTGTTAAGTGGCTATCGGAGCATGATCCTAAAAAGTTATCCTTATACGAGGTCTCAAGACGTACAGCTCTAATATTACTTCTCGCATCCAGCAGACGAGTGCATGATCTAACCTTACTACACATTGATGAAGATCATTTTGAAGATATGACCGATTATATTATTCTTCACCCAAGATATGGCTCTAAGACAGATAATTATGTACACAGACAATCATCTTGGAGACTGAGTAAGGGTCAACAAAACAACATATGCCCAGTATACTGGATCAAAAAATTAATAGAACTATCCTCACAACGCAAAATGAGTTATTCATTACTGCTTGTGGGCGAGTACGCCCTGCCTCTCGTACCGTGCTGGGCGGCTGGGTTAAATCTTTATTAAGAGAAGCCGGCATACAGGCCAGTGCTGCAGCACGCGCAGCGCCGCCGCCTCTCTCAACTGGCTCGACCACTGCTCCATCGACGAAGTTATGTCAAAAGGAAACTGGCGTACCCCTAACACTTTTGCTAAATATTATTCAGCAGAGATTCGCCCTCTCTCTAATAATTTTATCAATCTTGCTTGTACCTTTGAAGCATTGTAATTGTAAATCCTTCTTGATTTAAGGGATTAGTGTGATTCAAGAATTTGATTTTTTTTTATATATAATAATTCATATTGTAATTTGATTAGGCATACTAATCATTACCTTGTTTGTAACAGTACATATTTAATATACTATTCATATTGATTAAACTAATACAAACTTTTATTTCACACATTGGCATATCTATTACTTGTATAAAAATATTGCTTGCCACCAGGCGATAACAAACACATCTCACTCTATAGGTTTCGAATAACGGTTCACAGCATATAATATAATGTTTTACCTGAAAATAAAACAGTTATTATATGCGTAACCTTATTCGAAACCTATATTTCTAATTCTGCCTGTGGCTTCATTTCACAGGACTTTCAGTCAGTGAGATGCAATGTGACGATACAAGACTGCGCAGGCGGCAAGCTAGCCTCCCCTCCACTCGCACGATGGCCGTCGGGAGTGGGGTGGAGGGAGGTACTTGTGACGTTTGGGGGACTGTTGACGTAAGCGGAAGTAATGCTATCTCACTCTATAGGTTTCGAATAAGGTTACGCATATAATAACTGTTTTATTTTCAGGTAAAACATTATATTTTTAATTAAGCTCCGACACAAAGAGATTGGTATAAGTTTTAAGTGTAGATCTAAGTGTCTGCATGTGTATATGTTTGTGGATTGTTGCAAATAATTTTGATTGTTTGTTTTGTCAAAAGCAGACTACATCGACTGTTCTAAGCATAGATAGTCTATAAAGAGAGTGCTAAAGTAAAAAAAATTATACATTATAAATATTAAAATTTTGTTGTTAAAAACTTATAACCACTCGTGCGAAGCCGGGGCGGGCCGCTAGTTTTAACAATAAATAAAAAATCGGGCCGCCATTTTATCGATAAAAGACGCGAAAGAAACAAGTGAATGGAAGCGCGGACGGGGGTGCGGTGCCCATAGGCGAACTGTTTATTTACTTTTCAGAAACTCTCAAAAAATACTTATACAGAATTAAAATGATTTATAACATAAAATATTCGCTTTCCAGTTATACAACAAGATGTAAAACTATTTTCATTATACAACGTGATTTTGAACCTCCTAGCTTTATTGAAATCTCAGAATCAGAATCCCTAATGAAATATAGAACTGCAAGAAAAACAGCTGAAAATCGAAAAAAAAAATAGGGTTTCCTATGCAAAAGTCGCCGATCAGCTGGACGAGTTTATATGGAAAGTAAATTTTTTTTTCGGTATTTACCTTTTTTTCTTACAATTCTGTATTCCATTAGGGATTCTGATTCCCAGATTTCAATATAGCTAGGGAGTTCAAAATCACGCTGTATATTAACAGTCGTGCAAGTGACGCTCAACACTAAACTGCATACGTACACACTCGCTATAGATGGTTACGTACTTATATATGTATTTATAATTTTTTTAATGAATACCGGTATACGGTATTGGGGCCTTCAATTCCGGTATTGAAATATCGAAAAAATCTGTCCGAGATACCGGTATTACGATGTTCCGGAATTCCGGTATGCATGCCCTAGTAAGGACTACTATACATATAACTTTAGGATTGCCCTAATGCTAGTTTTCCAACTTGCGTAATTAAAAGAAGAGCGTAGCAGTGTGTTCTCATTCATTCATTATACACTCAGCATTTTTCCTCTGCTATGACATGGTTCTTTTGATTATCCATCAACTCTTGAAACATTCTTTTCATATCATCCAGAAAAACTGTTCATATTACTAATGACAATGTTATGTTTCAGATCGCGCTCACGCCATCGTAGCTCCCGGCGTTCCCGATCGCGCTCTCGTCACCGCAGCTCACGATCTAAGAGGGATCGCTCTCGCGACCGAGACAAGGACAAAAAGGATACTACCGACAAGGACAAGAAGGAGAAATCGAAGTCTCCACCTAAAGACGTGGTGAAGGAAGAAAAGGAGGAAACTAAACCCGTCATACAAGAGAGCGAGACGAACGGCAACAGTTCAGAGTCTAAATCTAAGGCTTCTTCTCCAACTGACGAAAAAGATAAAGAAGTAGAGAAGGATAAAGAAAGGTCGCCGTCTAAGAAGCGAGAAAGGTCGCGGTCTCGTGATAAGAAACGAGATCGGTCGCGTTCTCGTCGCCGCTCGCGCTCGCGATCCCGACGAAAGCGTTCGCGCTCACGTAAGAGATCTCGCTCGCGGGACAGAAAGAGATCGCGCTCTCGAGACCGGAAGAGAAGCAGGTCCAGAGACCGGAAACGGTCCCGATCTCGCGATAGGAAGAGATCCAAGTCGAGGGATAAGAAACGCTCCAGGTCTAGAGACAGAAAGCGCTCACGATCTCGTGATAGAAAACGCTCCCGCTCAGGAAGCAGGCGGTCAAAGAGCCGCTCGCATAGGGATTCTAAAACTCCACATGAACGTAGAACCCGCGATCGCAGTCCCAATCTATCAGTGATAGAAGAAAAGGACACTTCGATAGTAAATAAAGCTCCAGACTTGAATGAAGAGAAGAACTCTCCGGATAATATGGACATCTCCAATTCGCCGTAAATTCTGACATTATAGTGCGTTGATGGTATAATTCTTTTTTGTCTTCAATCTTGGCAATTGTATCTCAATGAATTAAACGTTCTTGTTAGTCTTAATTGAATAATAAATTTAATTCTACAAAGTAATCTTTAATTTTCTATAGTAGATTGCCTTACTGAAAGGTTTATACTTCGGAACCCAGGGCTCCTAAAGATCCCTATAAACCTTTTGGAATATGTTTACCACACTAAATACAATAAAGTTTTTAAACGATTAAATTATGTAATAGCTAGAAATGGAGGGAAGTGGATATCGAGGAACGGAAAGACCAAAAAAGAGATGGATGGAATGCGTAACGCAGGACATGAGGGCGATGGGAATGGATATGGGCATGGCGGGGAACAGGGAGTTGTGGAAGGAAAAACCGACATATGGTTTAAGACATACTGCGCCGACCCCAGCAGGTAAGGAGGATGAAAGTAACTACGTGAGTGAAACCGTTATAATGGTACCTAATTATGTCTCGCGTAACTTATAATAACTTAAATATATATTATCTACTAGCTGTTGCCCGCGGCTCCGCGAGCGTTAGTGTCGATCCCTCGGTCCTTCCCCGGGCCTCAAACTACCTCCATACCAAATTTCATCCAAATCAGTTCAATGGTTGAAGTGTAAAAAGACGACAGACAGAGTTACTTTCGCATTTATAATATTAGTATTAGTATGGAAGCATGGATATTATTTATTATATTCTAAGTCCAGAAATGAGAAAATTTCCATAAAAACATTACCCTCTCATTTTACCCCTTTAGGGGTGAATTTTGTCCATTTCACCCACATATATATTTTTTTATTGTAATAGAGAACTTACACTTTATAGTAGAAATGAGAAAATTTCCAATTCCCGTATGGACTTTCCTTTCCCATTTTGCCATATAAGTGGGGAATTTTGTCCATTTCATCGTCACAGGTCTTTTCTAATTGTAATCGAGAACTTATATACCTATTTTTATACTTCTAGGTCTAGAAATGTGAAAATTTCCGTACTAACTTTACCCCCTATTTCACTCCTTCAAGGGAGAATTTTGTCTAGTTCACCTACACAGATCTGTTTTAATTTTAATCGAGAACCTTTATACCTACTTTCACACTTCTAAGTCCAGAAATGAGAATACTTCCAAACAAAGTTTATACCACCCATCAGATTTCATCGCAAATTTCATCTACACACATTTTTTAATTTTGATTGAGAACTTATATACCTACTTTCATACTTGTTAAGTCCAGAAATGAGAAAATTCCATATTAATGTTACCCCTTTAGAAGTAGGTAAAATTTCTAAAAATCCTTTCTTAGCGCTCACTCACATCATTAAAAGAACCCCTGTACCAAATTTCAAGTTTCTAAGCGCAGCAGTTTCGGTTGCGTTTATATATAAGTCAGGTTTGCCGTTTGCCCGCGGCTGCGCCGCCGCTGTTAGTGTTCATCCCTCAGAAACAGTCGAATTTCCCGGAATAAAAGGTACCCTATGTCCTTCCCCGGGTCTCAAACTACCCCCATGCCAAATTTCATCCAAATTAGTTCAATGGTTATAGCGTGAAAAGAAGACAGACAGAGTTAATTTCGCATTTATAATATTAAGTAGTATGGATTAGTATAGATAGTATGGATAGGTATAATGATGTCGTATAACGATGATGAATTGACTTTGGATTTTAATTTTCCTATGTCACTTATTATTTATTTAAGTGCTATATATTTGTAGGCAAACTCATGCCTTGAGTTCATTCAAATGTCGAGAACTTTTTTTTAATTAACCGATTTTGATAAAACATACTTTAAATGTTAAACTGAGTTAAAACAAAGCAATTGGTGAAAGTTTAAAGTAAATCGGTTCAGTATTTTCGGAGATAATCGTGATCATACATACAGACAGACAGACAGTAGACAAGAAATTCGAAAAAAAAATTTATGCTTTCTATTATTCTTATTAAGTGTCCCTCTATCCATTTCAGTCTAAAATTCTAAATGTACAGACAAAATATTTTTACTGTTTTATTATATGTATAGATAAAAATCTCGTGTCACGATGTATGTTCGAGATAAACTTTAAAACTATTGAACCGATTTTGATCAATAACTATCTGTAATTTGGTCCAATTTAAGAGATAGGATAGTTTTTATAGCAAAACGAAGTTCGCCGGGACAGCTAGTAGACATTTTATAATTTTTTGGGCGAAAAGACCTATCTTTGAGGGGTATATCCCCGGAAGGAGAGACGCAATTTTTTTTTAAATCTATGTCCGGAAGTAATAAACAGAGAGAGAGAGAGTTAATAATAATATTAGTACGTAGTATTTTTTCCACTTCGAAAACAAAAGCACCCGAAATTTAGCACTTGCACGGTTTTCTCAAGTCGGTTCATGGAAAATTTGACCTTTCGGTACAGCGCGCAAACCAGAGAAGCCGCGGTGTTATATTCTGTACATATAGTTTCAAAAATAAAAATGTTGGGAAATATTTCACACACACTTTTGTTTTATTTAAAAAAAGGTAGAAAGACCTGGACTAGTGGCTAGCAAACTATATTGCCCGCGAAAGAGATTACTGGAAACAAACAGGGGAGGCCTTTGCCCAGAAGTGGGACATCCAAACACAAAAAAAAAAGCTTAATAATGCAGTCGTTTAACGTTTGAAATGTAACGAGTCTTATAAAATCTTACGGAAGAAACTAGGAAATTGCTACGAAAGCCTTTGAAGTTTGAACACAATTTTATTGCACAATATTGCAATATCTTGGGAAATCCCAAGCAATAACAGATGTAGGAATTTACCTACATAACAAACAAGATATTTGAAATCTTGTGCAACAAACAGTGCCTATAAATAGGTACACCTCGTGAACGAGGACCTCGTTACAATTGCATTTGAATTGAACTATTTCATCAGTTTTCATTTCACTGCCATGGAACTTTTAATAATTTCGACATCCCAGTAAGAATCTGATGATAAAACATTTATTTTAGTAGGTATGTCAGTCGAAAAGATTTACGCTTGGTTTCCTTAAGTAGGTAGGTAAACATAATCTACTTAGCTAGAAGGGTTGAAAAAAAAAAGCTTTTACGTGTATGTAACTACTTGCACGATTAACTTACCCTGAACTGAACAGCCTGGATCGGAAGCATCTAATTCAATATCGCAGCTAAGCTAGTTTGGGTTTGGGAGTCTAGGAAGATTTGTTACATTTCAACGTTAAACTACTTCTACTAACTAGGAAATTGCCCTTTGAACACAATTTTATTGCACAATATTGCAGTGTTGGGAAATCCCAATAAGCAATAATAAGCATTAGTATTTACCTACATGACAAGATATTTGAAATCATTGTGCAACGAACGGTACATATAAATACAACTTGTGAAAGAGATTGTCATTACGTTGCATTCGAGTGGCTAAAGGTAGTCGTATATATTCAATAGATACTTTAATCAGTGCCAGTGTAAGTTCTGTTTCAGGTCCTGTTGCTGCAGAGGAGGCAATATGATTGTCATCATCATCAACGAGGCGCCTCAAGACATCCACACCCTACAGGGTCATTACCAAACAGAAGGTAGGCATGTTGATAGAAATCAAAGCTTTCGGAATCGAAACACTAGATCAAGATCCAGAGAAAATTCTCGAGAGGGTTCTAGAGGAAAATCTCGTGACAGATCGAGAGGTAGGTCAAGTAGCAGATCTAGGAACAGGGAACATCAGTCTTTGGACGTTGCTGAACACGTAACGACTGAGATTGCTGAAGAACGCGATGACGAGTTAACCAGAAAATCTG
The DNA here is from genome assembly GCA_947532085.1 of Elegia similella. Taxonomy (NCBI): domain Eukaryota; kingdom Metazoa; phylum Arthropoda; class Insecta; order Lepidoptera; family Pyralidae; genus Elegia; species Elegia similella. The sequence continues at coordinate 17,078,862 of OX383942.1, read as the reverse complement.
GAGCTGGATTAAGAAGAGAGCGTTCAAGATCTAAAGGGAGTTCTAGAGAAAAATGCCGGGACAAATCAAGAGGTAGGTTTAGAGGACGTTCTAGGGGGAAAACAAGGGGGCGTTCAAGAAACCGCTCTAGACTAAAACCTCAAGATTGGTCGAGAAGTATGTCAACAAACAAATCTAGAAACGGTGAAGAGCAGTTGTTGGAAGTTCCTGAGAAAGAAACCAGAGCGACTGCTGAAAGGCATGAATCTGAGGTAAACGGAAAATCAAGGCGTCGATCTAGAGGGTACTCTAGAGGAAAATCCCGTGACAGATCAAGAGGTAGGTCCAGAGGACGATCGAGAGAACATTCAAGAGGCCGCTCTAGAGGAAAATCTCGAGATAGGTCGAGAAGTAAGTCAAAAGACAGATCTAGGAACGGTGAAGGCCCACTGTCGGACTTTCCTGAAAGGGAAACGATAGATACTGTTATAGTACGTGACCCCATAGTCACTAAAAACGGGGCATTCGTGAAATAAGTTTACAAGGCTTAGGTAGACCTAGAAGAGAATATTGTGAGTGTTTTGGAAGTAACAGTCGAAGAATAAAAACATCAAATTTCATTTAAGCAATAAATGTGTAAGAAAGTAATTCCATTAGATACAATAACAAGTTATTAGTTATATCTGTTTGACCTCTGTGGTTATATTATCCAATTTAGTGTTAATTCCTGATTTACTTTTATTTAGATAGCAGATAAATATAAGAAAATACATGTTTCTTTTTAAAATAATATAAACAATGTTTTTTGTTTTCCCCTTACCTACATGCAGCAAAGCAGACGTCAACGCTATCAGTTCGTATCTTGAGTACTACTTATCGGTCAACCAGCTTTGGCACTCAAGCAGTGAACCCATGATAGTATAAAAAATACCCACATCCATACCAAAAACTCATTGAAGTATCTATAACCGCGCTCTTTAATTTCTTCATGATCTATGTAACGTTTTACTGTTATGTATGTAAGTATATGACCCAAAATTAATAACGGGATATGACCTAAGAGCAAGCAGTTATGACTCAATTATATATCAAAAGCACGGACAATAATGCCGGTCACTCGCTAAAAGTCAAATTTTCAAACGTATTTTGCAGGGATTTATTTTAATCAACACGCAAAATTTCACAGATGTTATGATAAAGTATTTTTTTTCCCGACAGTATTATTATCATCGTGATATGATGATGTTTCAATGAGAGACTACCTTTATTAAATTCTTATCTTTTCTGATAACTCTGTTTATAACCGTGTAATTGGAAATATTTCGTCAGTTTTAATTTCACTGCCATGGGACTTATACCGACTTTTAATAATTTCGACATCCAAGTAAGAATCTGATGATAAAACATTTAATTTAGTAGGTACGTCAGTCGAAACGGTTTGTACTTGATTTTCCCTGGGAAAATATGACGTAGCTAGAAGGGTTAAAAGAAAAACTTTCACGAATATGTAATTACCTACACGATTAACTCATATGTACTTAAATTGGACCAGCGCGAGATGAACAGCCTGGATCAGAAGCATGTAATTAGATATCGCAGCTAGCGAGTTTGGGCTCAGCTGCCTGGTATAAACAGGTGATTCCACATTGAAACCTATAACCAAGTTTTGGTGGACCAGAAAAAGTCTTTACCAATATCGTTCCATACTGATTACAGCCTAATACCGTTCAGATTGTATTAAACAGGTTTAAATTTTAGACCGAAACTAATTTACCGCGGACCTGACACCTTTATAATTAGGAGTCATGTCAGCCCCCGTAGCATGGCACGCGCGACAGCGTTTATCGACTATCCCCATCTTGTTTTTTGTAATATCAAAAAGCGAGATGAGGATAGTTTATCGCGCGATAGAAAAAGCGTCGCGGGTGCGGGCGCAGGAAAATTAAGTTTCTATTGGAAAAAGTCTGAATTTACACATACCATGTGGTCCCAGTCCCAACACCTATTTCATACAATTGGTTTCAGGCTCTTCACATAGATGGCGCCATAGATTTATTCACAACAATGTATCTACCTTATTATGAGTCATCAGTATTTACGAAAATTATATCATTTAGGATTAAAGAAGGATTTTCGGCTTATATTGAAACAATATTTTTACTACTATTACTGCACTACAGTGCCCTCACCGCCACACAGTGGCAGTTAGTGGAACTAACTACCACGGCCTGCCGGCATGCTTGCCAAGTAACTTGTACGGGATTCCGCTCAACCACCAAACGCCCAACCTCTATCGGGCAACATAACAATAGATAATCAATTGTGTCTGCATTTCTCGCGATTGATGAATTAACAGGCCTTAAGTTGGGCCAATATTTTTATATGACGTTGGCAGCCTATACGTTATTATTATCTTGTCTTTGCACATCAAATTCAATACATTTCCGAAGATAACATACAAAATATCAGTGTAATCTTGCAGGGTTATTTACAAATAACAATTTATGTGCATTACTACGTACCAGGAAGTTTGAGACTACGGAGCATCGAACGTAAGGTGAATTTAGACAACTTGAAGAACTATATTGAAGCACCACCGATACCAGTCGGGGCAGAAGAACTGCCCAAACCAGACTTTACGAACACCCGTAGATGGCTGCAAGTGAACGAAATGCCGTATCCCGGATACTGCCGAGCTCCCGGCAGCAATATCTGCGTACCCGAGCTCTGCAACTGTGATATTTTGAAAGAAAGATGGGAAAAAGCATTATCCAAAACGAAAACGAAGACTCAACTAAATACTGACAACTCGCCTAATAATACCCTGACACAATCAAATAAAATAAAGAGTAGAGATTAAAAATTTATTTCTATATCATCTTAAATAATTATCTTATACATAAATCGATATCTATATACCACAGTTATTATATAAAATAAGTGTTTAACCATATATACTAAATAGTACAATAAACAATAGGCGTGTAACCTAAAAAATACCATTTAAAATAATTAGTCCGTCTTATAGATTATTGAATAATATTATATACGTTTATTTTTCTTTTTTCACTTAAACAAAAGATGATCAAGATAAAGCGCATCCAAGTTCAGGAGTGGGGGCTCATGACGCAACAAGCGGTAAAAAGTGTACTGGCCAGTGACATCACGCGTAAATTTAACGTGCTATATCCTTATCAATTTATGTTTCATTGACAAAAGAAAAAAAAATGTGTCTAATATTTTTCAATAATCTACCAGACGGACTAATCATTTTGAAAAGTATTTTTTTTGAACGATGCCCATTGTCAGGCAACCCGTCTGGCTTCACATGTGAACCTTTCGAAACAAATGATAAATATTTTGGAGACAATAGTATTAAAAAGTCCTCGATTGTTTTTGAGATTATCATTTTGTACACACTATGTTGTAGTATAAATAAACGGGAGACTAAGTATATATATATAATTTATACCCAAACATGCAAATCCAAAGTTTAGAGATTGTTTTAATATTATTGTGAATATTAATAATAATAATAATAATTATTCTTTATTCATATAAAGTTGTATACACATTTAGTTTTCTTGAGTAGGTTACAGATGGCACAATTACCTATATGTATGTAAACCCTGCGCTCCAAACTAGGCTTAAGCCTGTATTTTGGAGTTCAGTGTTCGATCGTAATAAAACGAAAGAGCAAGAAGTGTAACAAAAAACAATACATTTTTGGGATTAACTAAAGAAAGACATAAATAAAATTAGGCACTAAAAATTACATCAAAGGGTACAAAGTACGAGGTGCAAACCTTGTTGAGAGATGATTGTGTGTGATTGTGAGTGAGTGTGGTGATCGAGTGATGGAGTGTTTTTATATTGCGTGTGTATGTGTGTGTGTGTGTGCTGTATAATATAATATAATATAGTGCTAGTGAATCAGATAAATAATTAAACAAATAATTATGTGATTGTGAGTGAGTGTGGTGGTAGGATGATGATAGGTGTTTCTTAGTTGTGTGTGTGTAGGGTGTGTTGTGTATGCGGTGTGTAGTAGTGAGTAAATAAGTGAAAACTAAATAGATGTTACTAAGTGAAAGTACTTATTTAAGTGTTGCCAGGTAAAAGTTTTTCTGTATCGTCATAGTCGCGCTGCAACAGCCAATTCACAAGTTTTCTTTTGACCTCAAATTTATTTAGTTTAAGGATATTTAGACTTTTGTTAACTTTGTTATAAATTATCGAGCTGGAGATATAAAACTGTGTGGTCGCGAAAGTGGTTCTATGACGGGGCAAAGGACATATCCTAAATCTTAGTCTTTTTAAGGGATCTGGTAGTGGTACTTTAGAGTGTTTCCGTAAGATAGTTCTAAGCACGTACAGTTGTCTCACAGTCAGAGCTGAGGCAAGGGTATAAAGTTGTTTGGTGGGAAACCAGATGGGTTTGGAGTGTATTACCTTGAGCACAGCTCTCTGTGCCCTTTCAATCTTAATGAAGTGGGTCTTTGCAGCGCATCCCCAAGCCGATACGCAATAGGTCAAAACCGAAACACAGAGTGCGGAGTAAACAAGGTTTACAGTTTCTGAGTCGGCGGAATGTCGAAGTGTTTTAAATAGATGGATAAGGCGCCTCACTCTGGTAGAAAGTGCATCAATGTGATGGTACCAATTTAGGTTACAGTCTATATAGACACCAAGATATTTAATAGATTGTACTTGTGATAAGGGATGACAGTTACATTTATCATAGTGAATGCAATTGGAGTGGATAAATATCTTATAGTTTGGGGGTGGTTGTGTATTTTTACGAATTGAGAAGGGGATTATGTGTGTCTTGGTCAGATTTAAGGTTAAGAGGTTTTGTGAAAGCCAGCTATTGATAATAGACATGTGATGTTCTGTTATCGATTTAATCTCAAGCCAATCTGAGCCGTGGATCACCAATACGGTGTCGTCCGCATAAGTAAAAATTTTACATTTTGGTAATACTATATTACATAATTGGTTTATATAGACCAGGAACAGTGTCGGTCCGATAATTGACCCCTGAGGGACGCCATATTCTATAGGTTCCTCGTCACTAGTATATCCGTCGATAGTAACGCTTTGGAGGCGATTTGAGAGGTAGTCACGAAATATGTCATGGGTGATACCTCTTATTCCGAAATTATGGAGTTTAGATAGAAGTGTAGGCACATCGACGGTGTCGAAGGCTTTTTGGAAGTCAAGGAAAACACCCAAGCATTTTTGCCCCTGATCTAGTTTTGTAGTGATATGAGTGACTAAATCTACGACGGCGTCCTCAGTGGATATACCTGCACGAAAACCATATTGTTGGTCTGATATGACATTATTTGTTGTGAGGAATCGGATAAGACGCTTATTAAGAAGTTTTTCAAGTAATTTGGACAAGGCGGGTAGGACTGAGATGGGTCTGTAGTTAGCGGGGTTGCTTTTATCTCCATTTTTATGAATTGGATGGAGAAGGGCCTTTTTAAAGGCATTAGGAAAGACACCAGAGTGGAAAGCAGTATTACAAATATGGGTGATAACTGGGGTTAGAAATCGACGATTGGCTTTAAGAATGGAAGAAGAGATTCCATCCCAGCCAACTGCTGCATCAGAGCGCAAGCTCATAATGGTACTATCAACTTCGGCTTCGTCAGTGTCAAAGAGCACCATTGAGTTCGTGACAGTTTGCTCTTTAAGGAAGGGAGTGAGATCAGAGTGTGAGCGCGAAATTGCCGTAGCAAGGGTTTTACCAATATTGACGAAATATTGATTAACTGAGTTGAGTGAGGACTTTATATCGCCAGCTTGTTTCATAAGTTCTAGTGGTGGGAGACGTGGTTTCGTGGTATTAGTTACCTGTTTGATGGTGCTCCATGTGGCCTTTAGGTTATTTTTATTTTTAAGGAACTCATTTTTTTGATATTGTTTTTTAAGTTTATGAAGGAGCGAATTACAGAAGTTGCGATATCGCTTGTATGTAGTTTTAATGATTTGGTTATTAGGAAATTTTCTAAAATCAGTGTGAAGACGGTCCCTATTTCTGATACATCTTAATAACCCTGGTGTAATCCAGGGCTTAAGTAATCTATTTTTGTTAGGCACCAGAATTGACTTAGTGTTCTTGGCAATGATGGCTGATAGGATCGTCACAAGTGTATCGGCTGCAATATTTGCATCATCAATAAAAAGAATGTGAGAGAAGTCCCTGTTTGTGATATCCTTATGTATGTTCTCTATGTCTATAACGGTCTTACGTCGAGTAGTATGACAAATGGTATTATTGAGTTGAAGATTTAGAAGAGTTGGTCTGTGGTCGGTAATGGGGGAGTCTATAACTAGAGTAGTAGATTGAAGTTTTGTTTTGAGTAAAATATGATCATAGCATTTATTGCCTCGAGTAGGGAACACATGAGTTGGTGAAAGGGCATGTGTAGCATTAAGAATTAAATATTCATTGGAAAAATCATCATTATTTTGAGGTTTAATATCAATATTAAGATCGCCAACGAGGGTTATGTTGTTAAATGACTTCAATGTGGTTAAAAGGGTATTTAAACTGCTAAAGAAGCAATCAAATTGATCTCTCTTGTAGCTGGACGGCGATCTGTAGATTCCTACAACTGTTAATTTATTGTCAATAGTGCAAGTTAAGCAGTCTGCATATTTTAAATTTGGTTCAGTTATGGAGTGAGGTAGGCAGGATTTTACGTAAATAATGACACCCGCGTTTTGATTTGGGGGGTTAGTTGTTGAATAGGAAGTGTATCCTTCTAATAACGGTATGTTGGGGCATTTTTGAAGCCAGCATTCTGTGAGCACTATGACGTCGCATGGAATTTTAATCTGAGAGAGAAGAATACAAAATTGGTCAAAGTTATGGTTAATGGAACGGATATTTAGTTGTAGGATTGTAATAGAATTAGAAGAGGTTTCCAAGATCGAGCTACACATATCCGGTTGACATAAATGAGAGTTGGAGCTGTCGAGGGAATCCAGTTCAGAATTTAATTCCATCAAGGTATCCATTTGTGTGCGGGAGAATTTAGGTGATAGTGTGGTAGGTAATGGAATAATAATATATATAGTATATATATTTATATAAATATTTATATATGAGTTTGTGTTAGAGTGAATGGTGATGAGTGGAGAGATTAAGTTGTGTGTGGGTGATGAGGAGAAAGTGTAATATGTAATGTAATTAGTTGGTGGTGTGTGCAGGTGGACTCAAAAACAGGTTCAGTAAGAGATACTTATATCGTTAGAGAAATAAAGCAAAAAAAGGTGTCATCGAACAAAAAGAAAATAAAAGTCACTTAAACATTATTAATATTCACCAATAATCGTTTTATCACATTTAATGGAAATCACTGTTGTTTTTGAATTTCGACCAGGAGCTGTTCCGATTTAACAATGATGTGCCTTGCGCCTTCTTCTTTACGTAGAAAGACTTTGCCATTTGCAGTCCAACAGAAGGCGTACTTGTTAAGCTTAGCAAATTCTCTTGCCTGATAGAATAGCTTCTTTGTTGAGCTCGGAAGGTAGTCTCCTATGTAGATAGGGGCCTTTCCTGGACATCCAATCAAACTGGTGTTTAATTTGTCGTCACGTGCACGTGATTTGTTATAATTTTTAGCCGAGGCGAGAATTTTCTCCTTTTTTTGCACCGAGGTAAGTTCAATCACTATTGGCTCAGGGGAACCCTGTCTTCCCAGGTTTCCCGGTATACGGTATATATCCCGCACCCCGTCAATAGGAGTTCCAATTATCTCACCCAGATTCCGCGCCACCAGAGTAAGGTCGTCAGTGGTTTCACGTTCGGAAGAAGGCACGTTGCGAATCTCGATGGAAGAGCCACGAGAGCTTTGCTGTATGTCGAGAACTTTCTTTTCGAGTTCCTGTATGGTATACAGGTATTCCTTTTTTTCTTTTTGCAGACTCTCAACCTGCCTTCTCACATCGTCATATTGTTGGTTCAGGAAAGTCAAGGACTTCTCTATTTCGAAGTTAGATTTTTGAATCGAAAGGTTTTGAATTTTTAGTTCAGCTAGGTCGGTACAAAGTTTGGACATATGAAGACTTTGTTCATTTAAGACACGGTTTAAGTTAGCGTCTTGTTCGATCTTCCAGGCGTTTAATATTTGTTTAATGTCCGTCCTGAGATCTTGAGATTCGTCGTCCGAAGAGTCTTTGCGATATCTTTTGGTGGCACGATTTAGAATATTGATGTTATTTGTGTCAGACACTGTTGTTGAAAGATTTGGTTCGGACTGGGCCTGATTAATAGCAGCCGGGGGCGAGCGCTGTACAGACATATCTTGAACAGTGATCAAGTTTTAGGCAAAGCACAGGAGGAGCTGACTTGATAGGGTTATAAGCGCCGAAGATAGCACAAACAAAGTTATAGAATAATTTGTTGATAAGCAGTTATAATAGTGGCAGTGCGGGTGGACATGCGATGCGCGTGCGACAGGGGTTATACGCTATTTCACCTTCTTATGAGCTAGCACTATATGTGTAAGAAAGAGGCACTGAAGTAATGCACTTTGGATCGGCAGTGATTCCATAGACCAATCGTGCGAGACACTGGCCGCCCGTGTTAACGTCCATAAGAGAGGGGTCTATTGCACTGGACGCTCCGAAGCGCCGTACGGCCAGTGACCGTAGACACGAGAGTTACACACAAACGCCGTAACGTGGAGGTCTAGGTTGACTGGTTTGCACTACTCGCGTTGGTGGACACAACTTTCACACACGGCGATACGAACCGAACTAAATATTGTAGTATACATAACAATCTTATTTCGCATAAAAGATTAAAAGGCCAAAAAAAATACCAAAACCTATTTTGATGTCAAATTCACTCAACGTGGTTTATTCGAATGGTTGAGCTAGGCCTCAAAAATGGTTTCAGTTAATTTAGTTTTTTAAAAATAAATTATACATAATTTTTCACGAGTGTGAGATCTTTAATTTTAATATTTTTTATTACATCTCTCTCATTTGAGCGTGTTTAGTTGAGATGCTCCAAAGCTCCGGATCATAATGATGCATATAGATAACTTATTCAGAATTAGTACATTATTACATCATTTGTAGGGTTCTGTACACAAAGGTGCCAAAAGGAAACCTATTATTAAGCCTCCGATATCTCTTCGTCTATCCGTCCGCCACAGGACTGCATTTATCCAACCGTAATAAACAGAGACTTGAAACTTTCACAGAATATGATCTATTGCTGTTTTAAAATCAAAATAAAAATAATACTTAAGCGGGTGCTTCTATTCCGATATATTACAAATTCTGTATTCATGACCATAGAATAAGTATTAGTACTTACGTACAGAAGGCGCACTCTCCAAAGGTATTCAAAGGAATATCAACTTAATGTAGTTAGCGATACGATGTAATTTATATATAGGTCTTTTTAGTCTCCGCTGCAGGATCATGACCCTCTCTGTACTACCGAAGCCATACTTGGCCAGAGCAGACAGAGGATTTGGCCTACACTCTCCTCGCTGGCCAGACGGGCTGGAGAGGTTTAATTGATGTTTATGAGCTTTGTTTAGCTTGTATTTCCGAAGTCGCCTCTTACGACCTCCATGGGAAGACTAGGAGTGGTCCTATTCTACTCTGCCGGAAACCACACGGCTTTATTCTTATAGCTCTGAACAAACGATTTATGATTCGTTGAAGTCGGTAAACACATGTCCAAACGCGCGTCTTTCCTACCGGATTTGTTCGGTTTTACCGCTTCGAAGATGTCGAAGCGCGTAGGTGCGTTTTCGATGCCGACACGGGGAGTGAGACAGGCAGCTACGTCTAGCAGGTAATGGCGTCGTGCATGGCATAGCGCCACGTCCACCGCCGCGCCAGAGCCTCGAAGCGCGCCCGGTTGCGTACGTACATCTCGCCCACTTCCGGCTCCATACACACCTGCCATCAATATTTCATGAATTAATAATGAAATTTATTTCGCATAAGTGTCGTACGACAGGTGGAATACATTAAAAGTAAGAACGTACACTTAGCCATTTCCAGCATGCGATATTATTTTAGGTTTATAAATAACATTTTGCCTTTTGCCCGCGGCTTCGCCCGCGTTAGTGGCGATCCCACGGGAACAGTAGAATTTCCCGATACGAAACGTATACTATGGGGTATGGGGTACCTTTCGTTTCGGAAAAAACTACTGTTCAGGGACATATCCTTTCCGGGCCTCAAACTATCTTCATACCAAATTTCATACAAAATGGTTCAATAGTTGAAGCGTGAAAAGGTGACAGACAGACAGAGTTCTATCGCGTTTATACTATTAGTATTAATACTAAACATGACAAAATAGTTATTATAATTACAAAGATAATCAGCATAAACGTTAATTGTACAAAAGTAATTCAAAAGATACAATTAATTCATGTCAAAATATTACAGTACGTTTTTAACATTAACATTTCAATAATATTTATTATTTTGGTAAAATTAAAAAATGACGTAGCACATGTCAAACATGATAAAATAACTATCGCAATAAATATTGTAAGTACATTATCTCAGCACTTTTTACCTAACCATAGGAAAAGCCCTAGGCATGATATGACATTATGACACCCGTAATGTGCGTGGTAACTAGGCATACGGCCGAAGTGCGTAACTAATACCAGTAGTAATTGATTTTATACGTTTAGTTTTGATAGTATATCGACACAAAGCACTAACATTATTTCGTAGGTTCGACGGACACAAACTTATACGATGTATTTATAGCGTGATGTTTAGTATTGAATCCTTACTAATATTATAAATGCGAAAGTGAGTTTGTTTGTTTGCTACGCTTTCACGCCGTAACTACCGAACCGATCATCATGAAATTTTGCATACAAGTTCTCTGGAGTATGAAGAAGGACATAGGCTACCTTTTATCCCGGGAAAAAGCACTAATCCCAAGGGATCGACAATGACGCGGGCGGAGCCGCGGGCGAAAGCTAGTAATAAATAAATAACATCAAACAAGATCACAAAAATGAAAGAAGAGGTACTACATTCAAATGGAAAGGGGTTATTCAAATATTACGTAATCAGCAAATGTGCTTAGCAAAAATAACCCTAGCCCAGACCCCAGTATTTCCTAAGTCGCCTTGTTCGACATCCACGAGAAGACTTGGAGTGGTCCTATTCTACTCTGCCGAATACCACACGGCTACTTATTATATTGTGCTTGAGTGTACTCACCGCAGTGTAGGGGTCGGTGAGCAGGCTCTGGATGGAGATGAGCACCTTGCTGACGGTGAGCGCCAGCGACCAGTTGTGGTGCACCGAGTCGATGCCCACGTCGCCGTGCCGGGACACGTTCGGGTGCAGGATGCGCGTCAGGAACCGGACCACTGGTGGGCTCATTGGGTACCTTCGACACGTTCCGTCTTATTATAGAACGTGGACTAACTTATAAAAATAAATAAATAAATATATACGGACAAATCAAACAGATTGAGCTAGTTATGGGATACTAACTCAACGATACTATATTTTATAACAAATACATATATAGATAAACATCCAAGACCCAGGCCAATCTGAAAAAGATCATTGTCCATCTTGACCTGACCGGGGATCGAACCCGGGGCTCTCGTGTCGCAGGCTGGCGTGTTAACCATAGCGCCACGGAGCTCGCCAAAGAAAAAAAAAACTTTAGTAACTGGTTTAAACTATTATCCGACTAAAATAAAACGACACTTATCACTTTGACGTTTGGTCTACTGTGATTGTCAATTTGTTTTGGTCGATTAATAGTTTAAACCAGGTACTCAAGTTAGTCCGCATTTTATAATAAGACTGATTTTGACGTGATTACATCTTATATATCGATGAACGCCTGCACGCACGAAAAATGACACGTCCTGTAACGTGTGCAAGTGAGAGCGCGGAGGCGCGATAGGCCTAAGCGTTCGGCTTGTGGCGCATCTTTCTTCCACCGTTAGCACGTAAATCTTATTATCGTCCGTAAACCGAACTTACAATCTTTTTCTATTATAAATTGTTTTACGGCTCCTGGATACAAATCCTTTAGAGCCGTTCTTCATTTATTTCACCAATAGGCATGTTTCCTGAAAAAATTACTAACCAAATATAATTAGTCCGTCTTATAGATTATCGAAACATATTTAATACGTATTATTTTCCTTTTTTCATTATACATATACATACATACATACATACTATCACGCCTGTTTCCCATGGGGGTAGGCAGAGACTAGGGACCTCCACTTGCTACTATATAGATAAAGCGCATCAAAGTTCATGCAAGTGAGGGGCTCATGACGTAACAGGCCGGTAAAAAAGTGTACCGGTCAGTGACGACACGCGAAACTTTAATGGGCTATATCTTTATCAATTTTTGCTTGATTGACAAAAGAAAAATAAGTGTCCAATATTTTTCAATAATCTACCAGGCGGACAAATTATTTTAAAAAGGATTTTTTTTAGAAAAAATGCCCCTTGGCGATTTATTCTTGTTTATCAACGAAGTGATGATGTAATTCATTTCGTTGATTTGACGGATCCCCTGGCGACAATTTCCGCGAATCCACTGGTTTCGAGGGAATGTCGCCAACGAGACGGACAACCACCAGCCCACTAAGTAAATCTCACTACAGCCGCACCATGACAGTTTATTTTAGTTATTCCACACGTTGTTCATAAACAGGGGTATTCATAACACCAAATTACACCGATTTCACATAAGTACCTCAAGTCTTAGAATAAAGGCTGCTAACCCCCCCCCCCCCTCCCCCTCCTTAGAACCTCGGACGTTTTTAAAATATATTTTTAATCCTATATCTCCAATATTCTAAAAGACAACCACTGTTTCATACCTTTTCAATGAAACGGCGTTAGTATTATATTGTCTTTGGTAACGGCAATTAATTAAACCCACGGTTAAACTTATAAACTAATATCACCCTTGCCTAAGGGCAAGTTATGTCCAAGTCCTGGTGACACTTTTAAACACATTTTCCCAAGCATTGAGCTTACTATATAACTTTGTACATTAAGACTTAATAATAAAACGGAACTGAACCAAACTCACGCATAGGGTACTTGTACGTAGAGATAGAACACGCCGCCCTCGTAGGGCGAGCCGACGGGCCCCGTGACGCTGGCCTGCCAGTGGCAGCATTTGGCGTCCAGCGGCGTGGCTGCGATACCCTCCGGCGGGTCGTTACGCAACATCTGCAAATACATCGCTTTTTAATCAACTACTTTTAAGAAAATGACCACTAAAGCGATAGAACATTTAAATCAATTTGTCAATACCATAGAGCAGCTTAATGCACTGTCGTTCATTCGAAAGCAAAAGAATCGAGCATAAAAACTGACCAAGTGCGAAGGGTTCTGTACCGTTATCTATAAAAACGGCAACCAAAATCATGTCTGTTGTATGGGAGCCCCCTTTAATATTAATTTTATTTTTATTTAATTATTTAGTTTTAAAGTGAATATATAACTAAATATTCTGTGAATATTTCAAGTATCTACCTGTTGCCGTTATCAATATCGAGCAAAAACTAGCAAAAATATCACGTTTGATGTATGGTAGGCCCCTTAAATATTTATTTTATTCTATTCTTTAGTATTTGTTGTTATAGCGGCAACAGAAATACATCATCTGTGAAAATTTTAACTGTCTAACTATCATGGATCATGAGATACAGCCTGGTGACAGACGGACAGACAGCAGAGCGATATTAATAGGGTCCCGTTTTTACCCTTTGGGTACGGAACCCTAAAAATCGCAATTTGCACAAAAACGCCAGTGTTTCTGATCAGTAAACGCCCGCGGAACCATTTTTTTTTTACTAAGTATTGAAATTGAAGTAAGCATTTGTCTCCCATCTCACCTGATGGTAAGTGACGATGAAGACGAGGATGTTACATACCTATTCAAGAGATACCCATTAAAATACCAATAAAGCCATCTCACCTTCAATTCATTCCTCAATCTGTTCCTGCGCCAGGCGTTCTCCTCACCGACAGGCTGCGCCTGCACGCACATCTGCACGAGACAGTTTCGGCAGAACGACGAGTCTACTAAGGATTGGTATTTCTGTGGAGTACGTGACGCTGTTAAGTTCATTCTTTCTCAAAAGTTGATTTAGAAATATGAAAGTTACATTAACTATGAAAATTATATAATGTCATTTTAATATTTTTATTTATTTATAACCTATATATACCTATGTTAGTTTGGGTCAAATCTAACAGCTGAATTTTGAGCTAATAAGCTGAAATTTTGTATACATATAAAAATCGGATGTCAATACAAATCTATAGAACCACAGAGCTAGTTTGAAGATGACTTTGGAAGGGGGCCTCCCAAACCCACTGTGTTCCGGGCTCATTTTATTTGCCTGAAAAGACTTAGGTATGAATTTGCTCATAATAAAAGCTTGATAAATTAACGTTTTGAAAAATCTCATTAACTCATCAATCGCGAGGAATGCAAACACAATTGATTATCTATTGTTATGTTGCCCGCTTGGGGCGCTCGGTAGTTGACTGGTTAATCCTATAAACAAAAGTATAAGTAGGAATAGGGAGATGATGTTGACTCTCATACATTAACAAGCAGAAATACGGCGTCACACGCTGACCTTGTGCCAGTCCATGTTGATCTGCAGTGGCCTGAACAGCGGCCAGCGCTTGGCCACGAAGGCGGCCCATCGCGGCGGCGGCACATGCGCGCGGACCAGGCGCCACCACCGCGCACAGACGCATGCGCACGCGCATAGTGACATGTCGTCCAGGTAGCTGAAGATGCAGAGGAGCACTGAAACATTATACACATCATGGGACCTGCGGGCTGTAAAGTATTTTATAAGCCAGATATCGGCCATTTTAACCCTGTCCCCCTATTGTTGGCAGAAGTAAGAAAAGCTTTTCCCCTTCCCCAAATTAAAGTAAACATTGTCATCATTTTCAGAAAATGTGTTTGCATCTTTCTATGTATAATTTACTGCCCCATATTAGTACCTATATGGCACAGGTGCATCGTGCGAAGCCGGGGCGGGTCGCTAGTATATTATAAAACAAATTCTTCATTCCCACTGGAAGCATACTTTGTTTAGTTGTTTCCAGTTTGGTTAGGACATTGTAGGCTTGAATCACCTGATTGGCTGATAATAAAGATGATTCTGTGCTTCGGAAGGCACGTTAAGCCGGTGGTCCCGGCTGCCATCTGGTAGTCATTAAAGGAACCACATCAGAGGCAGAGAGGCGGTTCCGAAAAACTCTGACACCAGGGTGTGCATAGTCTTTTGACCGTGACACCTACTCAAAATGATGATGATGATGAGCTCAAAAAATACTGCACAGATTTTCATGCAGTTTCCAGAAAAAAATATGTGTCCAATAAAACTATTGGACATGTATCTTTCATGATTATCTAACTGACCGACTAATTCTATTTTGCTATTGCACCTATGAA
Organism: Elegia similella; assembly: GCA_947532085.1. Classification (NCBI taxonomy): domain Eukaryota; kingdom Metazoa; phylum Arthropoda; class Insecta; order Lepidoptera; family Pyralidae; genus Elegia; species Elegia similella. The sequence goes on along the minus strand of OX383942.1, from coordinate 17,063,396 downwards.
TGATTCCACTTATTTCATGTAAACAAGAAAAAATGCAAAAATCTGATGCTAACCTTCAGAAGGCAGATGTTCCACCAGCCCAGGAGCCAAATTGTCTGGTGGCCGTGGTGTAGACAGTGCCTGCAATGATCTTGCTAAGCTTGGTGGCTGAGGTGGCGGTCCATTCCCAGCTCTAAACTCTGCTACATCTGGGTCCCGGAGTGAGTAAAAGTATGGAGGATTTGCATTCCTTAAATTGCTGTTGCTTGGCATGCCTGCACGATTCCCTTCATCATCTGGGCTTGATTCACTTTCTAGGGAATTCTGTAAAAATAGGATACCTATGTAAAATAAGTAAAAAAAAAACTAAAGGTCTCCATAACTATTTTGTTGGACAATGATAAAGTTTTTTAAAGAAATTAAACCAACTTCAATTTTTTCCTAGTAACTAGTACAGTTAACTTTCTATTTAAAACTACTGAACAGATTTTGATGAAACTTGCACTGATCTCTAAGTTACACCATACCAAGTTCAACTGAAAATACTTTTAAAATATGACTTATAGTTTTTGAAATATGTGTGAAAAAAATACAAATATATAATCAGACATATATAAAATCCTTGCATTTCTGCCAAGTTTCACATATAATACAGGGTTAAATTAATAACCTCCTTTTTTTGAAGTCTCTTAAAAAGAGTGTCGTGATTGAAAAGATAGGTTAACAAGAAGTTAATAATACATTGGCCCTGCACAATCCCTTTCAGTAATTTAGTCCGCCATGAAATGATAACCTCCAAAATTTAACTCACTCTCCATATAGTATCTTTTTATGCATCAGATATTGTCATTGTCATAGTACAAAAAGAAATATTCACAACAACCATTGTTGGCAGAAATAATGAAGTGGTTTGCCTTCTTTTTAGGGTTACCTAAAGGGTATAAATGGGATCCTATTACTAAGCTCCAGTGTCTATCTGTCCAACAAATGGCTATATCTTTAGAACCTTAATAGAGAGGGACTTTCACAGAATGAGTATTTTTATTGCTTATATATATCATTCACACACTTGTGAATAAATCACTTGAGTGGAGGATTCTTCTAAAAAATGGTTACCTCACAAAAGTCGGGTAAAGATCTTATCCAAAAGGCAGAAAAAATTAACTTACAGTGACCCGATAAAACCACCACTTTGGCAGTTGACACATAGCAGCTCTTTGCATCCTCCTGTCAGAGCTGTAGTTCAAATCCGATGGTTCATCATTTCCAGAGTCTCCATCATCTGTTTTCTCACTATAAAAGTATGACGTTGGAAGGTACGAAGGGAAATCCGGGAACAAAAATGTGTGGCACGTAACACAAACAGGCTCTTCAAAACTTGGGCCGTAATATCCATTGCAAACGTAGCAGGTTGAATTCTGGAAAGAAATGTTTGCATGAGATCAAATATATAGCAAATGGTACAATTCTTTATAGATTCGTATAACTGAAACACTAACATTGAATTCGAATTCGAGAGGCTGCTCAATAGGTGATCCAGGGGCAAGTTTATCACCATTTTCTTCCAATTTTTTGATAAAAGCTAAAAACTCTGGCCCTATTGTAGACATATTCCAAGGGCTGTTAAAACCTGGATTGTATTACGTTACTTGATTTTAATTTTGGAGACGGTTTATTAAATTCTTATCCTTTGTTTTTAGAAAAAAATCAAGAAAACAAGAGATCAGTGTTCGCATAATCTGTCACAAAAAGTCAAAATCATTTGTCAGTGTCAAAAAAGTGAATTGACTTTTTTTTCTAATCTTTTTGGCCATCAAACTTCATTCAGAAGCTTATTTAGCCAATGTCTAGTTATTATTTTTTCCTCTGTATCAACGAAATGATAGTGTAATTCATTTCGCTGATTCTACGGAGCCCTTGTTGACAATTTCGACGAATCCACTGATTTGATCATAAACGACTGAGTAAGGGCGTTTGTGCACTACTCGGAATTTTACTGTCCGGCAGGCAGTCCGATTTTTACGGTCCGATATAGCAGACCATAAAGAATCATGGCGAACGCCGATACATCGAATGTACAGAAAAATAAATAAAAAAAGAGAAGATGAATTATATAGCAATATTGAGGTTTCCTTACTAGTAATATGTCTGCTTAGTAGAAATATTTTAAAACCCCCGTTTATATAAAATATTTCACAATAAAAGTTATAGCCTTATTGCCATTTTCATTTGCCTAAAAAAGTTCACAATGGTTGTCAAACTGACTGTTTGTTGTAGATCTGTCACTCAGAACTGTCAAGTCTATGAGAAAATGCTCAGAACAATAACTAAAGCATAGAAACCGTGTTAAAATAACAACAAAATACAATATTCTACACTGTTTTTACTTATGGCATTGTTAAAGCATCAGAAAGAGACGCATATACAATGCCATTTGCGTAAATGTGCAGGTTGTCCTGGGGTACTGATGTGATCAGGGTTGTAATATATCGATGAAATATATTTATCGACTAAATGTTTCGTCCTAAGAAAGTCATAAATGTACTCTACTCTGATTGTGTCGATTCGTTAAATGAGTACGATTCATAAAAAAAAAAACAACTAGTTGCACTCCAGGAGTGCCGGCAGAAGTGAAAACTCGCCTTTGCGGCATACTCAGGTCCGTGTCCTTCTTACGAATTTTCGATCAATTCACGTGTCCTGACGCGAGTTTTCTGTTTTACCCATCCCAAAAAGTGCACAAAGCCGCTAAAGAGGCTTTTACTTTAAAAGTTACGTCAAGATACTCCTATATAACTCCTAATCGCATGGCGCCGCTTGGCTTCATCTGATAAATAGGTAAAAAAAAAAACATACATTACCCACCGCGCGTCTACTGTCTACTGCTGGTCATTAGGCCTTACCCAGTATTGGTCGAACGGCAGAATACCTAATATGATGTCAATCATATTTTCGATTATTTCGAAATTCAAACAGTGCCTACTTACCTACCTTACCTATTACCAATGAATGCGCAAAAAACCCAATGCATTCGATTTACAGTCCCCAATGTGAGGCAGTCCAACGTTGACATACTAGTTGAAGGTAAAATACTAGACTTTGTAAATGATACCAACTTCTTAGGAATCACAATAGACTCTAAATTGCAACGGGGCGCTCATGTATCAAAAGGTAATATAAGGTCAGATATATTTTTCACTTGATCAATGGGCCATTTAGCATATTCCAAAACCATCTAAAGCTTTTCCCAGCTAGCTTTGAGGAACAGTCAGTAAAGGAAACATAATCAGGTAGGTAAAGAGAAACACATAATTCGAAGTGATATTTTTTATTTATAAAACTTTTACACTAGGGTAAAAAAGTGCCAGTGTGTTATTTGTGAAAAATTCACAGTGTTGGTAATAGAAAAACAAGAGGTGAAGAAAAACAAGAGATTACTTTACCCACTTTCATTACTGTCCAAAATAAAATATGTTTTTCATAATTTTAAATATAAATAATAAAACCGTTTCCGTAAACTTTCTTATTACCATTGATTTATAATTCGGCAAATATAAATGTAGGTAAAGCATCGTGTTTCAATCGCTTCCATTTAATTTTATATTCGAAATTAATGTATCGGCACGGCAGTAAAATATTTTGAGTATGTATGACATTTTATGTCCAATATGTCGCTTGAAAGTTCCTCGGATCCACACCTTTTTAATTTCCTTTTACTTCAGGGAGCTGCAATAAAATGTCAACAATAATTTTCTTCATATTAGTAAAAATCGATTCTTTTAGGGTTCCGTACCCAAAGGATAAAAACAGGACCGTACTAATATGACTCCGATATCCATCTGTCTGTCACCAGGCTGTATCTCATGAACCGTGATAGTGAGACAGTTGAAATATTACAAACAAAAATTTCGGGCGTTTGTATAGCTTACGCCCACGGCTCCACTCGCGTTAATGTCTATCCCCGATAACAGTACCTTATTCTGAGATGTAAGATATGTCTATGTGCTTTTCCGTACTCCAGAGATCGTGCAATGGTGATGATGATGATGCAAAATTTTATGATGATCGGTTCAGAAGTTACGGCGTGGAAGCGTAACAAACAAACTCACTTTCACATTTATAATATTTTATGTAAGAATGGTACGGAACCCTTCGTGCGCGAGTCCGACTCACACTTTGCTGGTTGTTTAATTACCATGATGGTTCAATTTGTTACATTACTATTGCATGGCTCAACACTAACAAAAATATCCCTGATAGCAAGACCGTCATAAAAAATATCGATATACTCGTAGATACGTGATTTTACCACATCACTAGCAAAAAACTAACCTAATTTGAAATAAGGAAAAAACGATAATTATAAGCAAAATACCTATAAAAGTTGTCATTTATACAATACGTTATATAATTGACAATATTATTATTGTATTTTGAGGTATTTTGGGTTTTAATTATGCACTTTTAACTGAAAAACTTACCGAAGAAAATTATGTTTTACAGAATTTATTTCTGTTCGTCCTGAATGGGATTTACATCGCTCCATTGCACAAGACATTGTTTAGTATAATGGTCATTTGATAACGCACCTACCCAACACCGGTTAATACTTTTTTCCGTGAGAATTTTAGCACAATCCTATATTTAATTTGCAGACATCACAATTCCGCCGCAATGTTTTTGTCGATATATAACCCGATCAAATCGGCAAGATGCTAATATTACAGACGTTGAACTGTAATAAGTTATTTTGAATTTAGTCGGATTTAATTGGAGTCCAATGGAGTCCATTGACATTTCAAGTCGGGACAACCATGAAAATAATAGAAACTGACTGAAGTTTTTGTCTCATTCTGTCATAAGCGAAAGCTCATAAGAAAAATACAGTGTCAACTATCTGTTTTCAGTTTCTATTTTTATGCGGCTTCTATGTATATCTCAGAACAATAACTAAAGCATAGAAACCGTGTTAAAATAACAACAAAATACAATATTCTACACTGTTTTTACTTATGGCATTGTTAAAGCATCAGAAAGAGATGCATATACAATGCCATTTGCGTAAATGTGCAGGTTGTCCTGGGGTACTGATGTGATCAGGGTTGTACTATATCGATGAAATATATTTATCGACTAAATGTTTCGTCCTAAGAAAGTCATAAATGTACTCTACTCTGATTGTATCGATTCGTTAAATGAGTACGATTCATAAAAAAAAAACAACTAGTTGCACTCCAGGAGTGCCGGCAGAAGTGAAAACTCGCCTTTGCGGCATACTCAGGTCCGTGTCCTTCTTACGAATTTTCGATCAATTCACGTGTCCTGACGCGAGTTTTCTATTTTACCCATCCCAAAAAGTGCACAAAGCCGCTAAAGAGGCTTTTACTTTAAAAGTTACGTCAAGATACACCTAAATAACTCCTAATCGCATGGCGCCGCTTGGCTTCATCTGATAAATAGGTAAAAAAAAAATCCATACATTACCCACCGCGCGTCTACTGTCTACTGCTGGTCATTAGGCCTTACCCAGTATTGGTCGAACGGCAGAATACCTAATATGATGTCAATCATATTTTCGATTATTTCGAAATTCAAACAGTGCCTACTTACCTATGAATGCGCAAAAAACCCAATGCATTCGATTTACAGTCCCCAATGTGAGGCAGTCCAACGTTGACATACTAGTTGAAGGTAAAATAGACTTTGTAAATGATACCACCTTCTTAGGAATCACAATAGACTCTAAATTGCAATGGGGCGCTCATGTATCAAAAGGTAATATAAGGTCAGATATATTTTTCACTTGATCAATGGGCCATTCAGCATATTCCAAAACCATCTAAAGCTTTTCCCAGCTAGCTTTGAGGAACAGTCAGTAAAGGAAACATAATCAGGTAGGTAAAGAGAAACACATAATTCCAAGTGATATTTTTTATTTTATAAAACTTTTACACTAGGGTAAAAAAGTGCCAGTGTGTTATTTGTGAAAAATTCACAGTGTTGGTAATAGAAAAACAAGAGGTGAAGAAAAACAAGAGATTACTTTACCCACTTTCATTACTGTCCAAAATAAAATGTTTTTCATAATTTTAAATATAAATAATAAAACCGTTTCCGTAAACTTTCTTATTACCATTGATTTATAATTCGGCAAATATAAATGTAGGTAAAGCATCGTGTTTCAATCGCTTCCATTTAATTTTATATTCGAAATTAATGTATCGGCACGGCAGTAAAATATTTTGAACAAATTCGAGTATGTATGACATTTTATGTCCAATATGTCGCTTGAAAGTTCCTCGGATCCACACCTTTTTATCCTTTTACTTCAGGGAGCTGCAATAAAATTTCAACAATAATTTTCTTCATATTAGTAAAAATCGATTCTTTTTAGGGTTCCGTACCCAAAGGATAAAAACAGGACCCTACTAATATGACTCCGATATCCATCTGTCTGTCACCAGGCTGTATCTCATGAACCGTGATAGTGAGACAGTTGAAATATTACAAACAAAAATTTCGGGCGTTTTTATAGCTTACGCCCACGGCTCCGCTCGCGTTAATGTCTATCCCCGATAACAGTACCTTATTCTGAGATGTAATTTATGTCTATGTTCTTTTCCGTACTCCAGAGATCGTGCAATGGTGATGATGATGATGCAAAATTTCATGATGATCGGTTCAGAAGTTACGGCGTGGAAGCGTAACAAACAAACTCACTTTCACATTTATAATATTATATGTAAGGATGGTACGGAACCCTTCGTGCGCGAGTCCGACTCACACTTTGCTGGTTGTTTAATTACCATGATGGTTCAATTTGTTACATTACTATTGCATGGCTCAACACTAACAAAAATATCCCTGATAGCAAGACCGTCATAAAAAATATCGATATACTCGTAGATACGTGATTTTACCACATCACTAGCAAAAAAACTAACCTAATTTGAAATAAGGAAAAAACGATAATTTTAAGCAAAATACCTATAAAAGTTGTCATTTATACAATACGTTATATAATTGACAATATTATTGTTGTATTTTGAGGTATTTTGGGTTTTAATTATGCACTTTTAACTGAAAAACTTACCGAAGAAAATTATGTTTTACAGAATTTATTTCTGTTCGTCCTGAATGGGATTTACATCGCTCCATTGCACAAGACATTGTTTAGTATAATGGTCATTTGATAACGCACCAACCCAACACCGGTTAATACTTTTTTCCGTGAGAATTTTAGCACAATCCTATATTTAATTTGCAGACATCACAATTCCGCCGCAATGTTTTTGTCGATATATAACCCGATCAAATCGGCAAGATGCTAATATTACAGACGTTGAACTGTAATAAGTTATTTTGAATTTAGTCGGATTTAATTGGAGTCCAATGGAGTCCATTGACATTTCAAGTCGGGACAACCATGAAAATAATAGAAACTGACTGAAGTTTTTGTCTCATTCTGTCATAAGCGAAAGCTCATAAGAAAAATACAGTGTCAACTATCTGTTTTCAGTTTCTATTTTTATGCGGCTTCTATGTATATTATTCTTCTGAGATGTATATTATTCTTCTGAGAGAAAATGTCAGTCGGATTGACAGATTTTTATTTTATTTTAGCGGATGGTTGCCTGCTTGCGTGGTGTTGCCATCAACTAATATATTTTAACGTGTCAGTTGCAGGTAGTGTTCGGATATTAACCCAAAAATTATTAATATGCGTTCGAATATCGAATAAAAAATCAGTCAAATCAAATATCTTTTTTTCCCCGTCTTTAAAAATATTCTGATTAATTCAAGTTGTTGACCAGAGCCGTAGTAATCATATAAAAAATATTTCACCTTCTCTTTTTTTAAAATTAAATTTGTACAGATTTCGCCATGATTCAAAATATGATAGTTTGTGCACTACACGTAATTTTACCATCCGACATTTTACTTTTGCCAAATCCGGATCGTTTTTTCTGATCCGAGGGAGCAGCAATGAAAAACATGTTTATGTTTGTGCACTGCGTCCGCGATTCAGTATTATTTATTACAAGCATTTATTTAACTTGCAATGTATTGTATGTATGTAACTATGTTTGTTCGGGTGGAAGTTGCAACTCAATTTTGTAGCAGATATCTTCCACTGATTGAGCTGTAATTTTGTATACTCGTTTAGTTTGGATGACAATGCATGGTAAGCTGACGTCATTCTAAATCCAACATGGCGGAACACTTGACAATATGGATACCTATAAAATAAAAGGGCTCGCTGAAAATAACTCGAAACATAAAATGACGTCGAACATAAAATCTTGTTTTTAAAAAGGTTTTTACTTTTAAATTATGTTAATTATTCTTTCTCATTTCATTCAAACAGGCGTGATCGAGTTCACAATCATGCATGTGTTGAATCTAAAGATGAACCCAAAATTATTTTTGTCTTCTAAGTCTTCGCACTTAGCTTAGAGTTATAAATAAAATTCATTCATTTCGGGTAACTTTCTGACTCATAAAACAGTACAAAATAATAAATTACAGTTATTTTGAGTTTGCATCACTGAAATCCGTCGTCGAACGAAAGGTAACGTAACGATGCACTCTCTAGGATTGCATGCAACTCTCAAAAGCAACTAGAATACATAGAAATCCTGAGGAAATCCATAGTTAGGTTTGTTGACGACATAAGGCGAATTAAAATTGTGCAGTCAAAAGGAGACTTATACCCAGCAATGGGTCGTAGTAAGCTTATGATGAAGGGATCTAGTATAGGCCATACAGCTGTCTTTTTTTTCCCCATTTTTGAACAATGGCGTAGCGTATGTCTAGGCGCTAGCCCACGGCCTCGCACCCAAAGGGGCCTCGGGCATAATGTAAAGATGTTTTTTGACGTGATAACGTCTTATAAATCGATAAACACGACCGGCTGCATGCACCAAAAAATTACACGTTATTTATATTATCTCCGTATTTATTTTACATACATACATATTATCACGTCATTATCCTTTAAGGGGTAGACCGAGCCTAAAGTCATAAGATCGAAAGGCCACGTTTAGCGTGTTGGTGGGCATAAAGGTTGAAAACGTAATCAAAATAGTGATGGGTTGCTAGCCGCAACGCCTATTCTTTAGATTTTCGCCGATTCTCTTGGCCGGCTTCTACGGATTGCGCGGGAAGAGAAGCAGCTACTCTCGTTTTTTCTTTTCTCCCAGACCAGCATGGAAGAGCTAGATGGGCTCTCAAAATAGCCGAAGATGATTGCCGGTGACAGGGGCAACACCGGTGTGGGCGACTGAGGTGTTGAGAGGTGAGCTGCGCTTTCTCCGAAGTTATTATTATTATTATAATGCATCTATCTCCAGTATATGCTTGTGTACAAGGAAAGCGGCTTATTAACCTTGTAGCTAGGCTTTGTCTACACATTCCATCAAGATTTATGTTTATATACCCATTGCGGTGCTGCACTTGTGCGTCCGTCCGAGCAGGATAGACCTTAAAGTAAAACCCTTACAATTTTCTCTTTTACGTGTATAGATACATCTTTCCAGCCCGGTCAAGTGTGGCACCGCATGGTAAAAAAAATCAAGGCTCACGCTACACACTTACTGGCCTGGGGTACTATTTTTGAAAGTGTGACACTCGTCTTTAAGCGATTTTTGTATGGAGAATCGCTTGTTTACGAACGGCGTCATTTCAAAAATAGCACTCCTAGCACGGTTACTGGCCTTGTGTAAAAGGACCAAAAAAGGCAAAGGCACGGGTTAAAAAAGTGTAATATCCATAGACAACGACGCTAATGTCAAATTTCTCTTTCTTGATTGTCATTTGTCAAACGTTTGTTTGCCGATAAAATACCAAATAATTTTACAAAACAAATCCTAAAATATCATTGTAATAATAAGATGTTAATGGATTGGTGACATTCTTAGTGAATTAAGGTGAACAATTGTGAGTTGTGCCAAACGTATTTTAAAACTAGGTCAAATAATTTGCAAATTTGGTTACCGGTACCTACGTCGGATAACCGTCAGCTTCTTCGTAATCAAAATTTTTATTGAAGTGATAAAACTATTTGTATCCCTTAACCTTCAGGAAAGTCGGTGTTCATAATTCAGAGTGCCTAAATTAATGATACAGGCTGTAAGTGGACATGGCAGAAAATGACGATTATTTAGATTCGCTTGAAAACAACCATTTAGACGGCACCAACGGTTCCCTAAACATGACTGACAACAGCCTAGGGGTGAGTATTTTGCTACTAAAACTGCTGTTTGAATAAACCGATTTTTTTTTAAAGTCGGTTATGCTACTTATTTAGGCACAATGCAAATCTGAACCATATACATGAAGGCTTACAGTTCTTTGACTTATCTATGGATGAATTCAGATATTCATATTTGAGAAAAACCTGTAATAAATCTTAGATCCATTAATAAGGAAAAATAGTTTTTCTGGGATACCCTTCGTCCTTTATACTCAGACAATGTGAATGCAAAATTTCATGATGATTTGTTTAGTAGTTAAGGCATGAAATCGAAACAAATAAAGCGAATGTTGCAATTTATTAGTTAAAACAGGATTTCCATTATCCTGGTTTATCAACTGCATTTGGAGTAAGAAGATATTTGTAAATAAGCAAACTATATTAAGTTATTTCTCTTATTCATCTTCTTTTCATTGAACCTATAACAGTTGTTGTAAGTTGTAAAAGAGAGATACACAATGTTGACTGTATAAATAAATGGATTTCATCATGTGTAAATAGAGTAGTTTATCTTATTGCATATCAGTCTTTATTCCTTTAGTACATCATGTATCCTGGTTGGAGTGTAGCAAAGGGTGTACAAAATGGAATTGTTTAATATGTATTACATACCTACCTATATACTTTTTATTATTCCTATGGACAAAAGACATTAGTATTAGCTTTTTTAGTTTAAACGTTTTTCCTGTGGCTTACCATTTTCTATGCTGGTCTGGGAGAAAAGAAAAAACATACAATGTACCGGCTGCTTCTTTTCCCATGCAGATTGTAAAAGCCGATCATGGCAGTGTGTAAAATCTGAGGAATCATGTAAATAGGTGATGTGGCTAGCAACCCATCACTATTTTGATTCTGTTTTTTACCTAATGCCCACCATCATGCTAAATGTGGCCTTCAGGTCTTATATATCCTAGGCTCTGTCTACCCCGCAAGGGAAAAAGATGTAATACTATGAATGTATAGGTATGGTATGTATGTACCATTTTCGAATAAAACAACTTCAAACTCTGCATTTGACGATGACTAAGGATAGAAAAGAAGTTTGGTTTTGGTTATTTTTTTATGACCACCTGGAATGACTGAGGGCAGAAAAGAAGTTAGGCTTGGGGAATTTTTTTTCATGACTACCCGGAGTGACGTGAGGGCAGAAAATTTTCCAAGCCACCAAGGTACACCTGACCTGTATTCTTTGAGGAACATAGAAGTAGTCTTCCTAGTTTAATTCATTCATTTCAAATAGGTGCCACGGTCAATCGACTGTGCACACCCTGGTGTCAGAGTTCTTTGGAACTGCCTCTCGGCCTCTGACGTGGTCCCTTTAACAACTACTAGATGGCAGTCGGGACCAACGGCTTAACGTGCCTTCCGAAGCACAGAATCATCTTTATTATCAGACAATATCAAGCCTGCAATGTCCTAACCAAACTGAAAACAACTAAACAAAGTATGCTTCCCGTGGGAATCGAACCCACGACCCCCGGGTCTACAGGCCTTAACCTAGTTTAATGAAAATCAGTAACTGGTTAAACTGTGATGAATAATCAAACATCTAAACAGACTAACTTTCACATTTTTAATATTATTAGGATATTGATAAAAAAGAAAGGCAAGGCCTTGAAAAACAATAATTGAATGTTTCATAATATACATTTAATTATTGTTTTTCAAGGCCTGTCTAATGTATAACCTTTTTTTCTGTTAGGGAGGTGATGAGGCATCCGGAAATGAGGTACCAGATTTGGCCGCCATCAAGGCAAGGGTCCGGGAGATGGAAGAAGAGGCTGAGAAGCTGAAACAGATGCAAACTGAAGTTGATAAGCAAATGAGCATGGGCAGCCCTCCTGGACTCAGTAAGGACTTATTTAAATTGCTTGTTCTGCAACAGACAGACAGATGGACAACAAAGTGATGCTGTAAGGGTTCTGTTTTTCCTTTTGTGGTACAAAGGAACCCTAAAAACATAGAATGTACCAGCTGTTTCTCTTTCCACGCAGATTGTAGCAGCCGATTAAGGGAAGGGAATCATATTAGTAGGCAATGTGGCTAGCAATCCATCACTATTTTGATTTCGTTAGTGACCTTCACACCTTTAGGTCTCATAAACCTAAGCTCTGTCTACCCTGTAAGGAAAAAGAACGTGATATGTATGTGTAATTACTGAACAGCAACATTATTTTCTATCAGTTTATGCATTGATTAATGTTTAAGTATTGTTTATTATAGCAAAACTGCTTTTCGCTTATGTTTTCTCATTTGAAGGTTTTCCTCGTTGTTTCCTCAGATGTGATGCACTGGCGCCAATATTATGTCAGCATTAATGCTGTAATAGCATAGGTTAGGGTTAGCAGTAGATTAGGCATAATTTTTACTTCCTGAGGAGCTCCAGAATCAATGCAAATACCTGTGAAAATGCAGTTCAAGTATTTTCCAACTCTGGTATTCAAACCCGGTCAAACCCGGTGCCCCTTGTGTAACAGGTTGGCATATTAACCACTGCGCCATAGAGGCTGTCAAGGTTAACATTTATAGTCAATTCAATCCCCAATGTAATGCCATGGGTAAATTTATATTTAAAAGGTCGGCAGTGCTCTGTCAATAACTAATGTTCGTCATCCATGAAGGACGATGACACTGGCTTGTAAAAAATGCATATGACTTATAGAAAAGAAAACAAGAGGTTGATGTGCATTTTGAAACACAAAAGTGTAAAAAAATGCTACTTGTGGTCTAAAATCTAAATATTTGTTTCGTTATAAAAAATAGATATTGGCCAACTCTCAGACCTACCCAACAAGCACACAAAATTTCATAAAAATTGGTCTGGCGTTTTGGAGTTGTTTGGTAAACAAACACCATGACGTGAGAATTTTATATGAGAATACATATTATTTTATTATATAATAATTGCGAAAGTAACTCTCGTCTGTCTGTCACCTTTTCAAACTTTAACCATTGAACCAACTTCATGAAATTAGAATGGAGGGCTGGGGAAAGGCATAGGGTACCTTTCATTCTGCGAAATTCCACTGTTGCCGAGGGACCGACATTATCGCGGGCGGAGCCGCGGGCAACAGCTAGTGAAGCAATATAAATTTAATGAATGTATGATTATCTTTCAGCAAGTCCATTGAACATGTCCCTGGAAGAGAAAATAGAAGCTGATAACCGGTCGGTGTATGTAGGCAATGTGGACTATGGTGCCACTGCTGAGGAACTGGAACAACACTTCCATGGATGTGGCTCTATAAATAGGTAAATGCTGTTAAAATAAGGCATCATTTGCCAGTTTTTGTATGCATGATTTCTATCATTTAATATGTGAAACTGTATTGTATTAGCATATTATATGTTTGTTAGTCTTTACGGTATTTATATGAGACTGACAGAAGCAGGACATTCTGCGGAAACCCAAAATAAACATTCTGTATGGGTCTTTATTTAGGCTGAATTCTCAGTTGAAAATATATGACAATTAATAAGTGTCCAAATGACCTATGTTAAATAAACGTTTTTGTTTTTTTTTTTCTGAATACGAAACCAAAACATAATTACAACCCTATTAATGTTGTAAATTATGCGAAAGTTTGTATGTTTGTCAGTCCATCACGCTACAACGGCTGAACGAATTTTGATGAAATTATGCACACAGAAATGTCATTACCTGGATTAAAACATGCTGTTTCATCCCGGAGGTACTGTTCCCACGGGATCGACATTAACGCGTGCGGAGCCGCAGGCGACACCTAGTCAAAGTCAAAGTCAAAGATTTTTATTCAAAATTGGATACATGTATCTCTTTTTGAACGTCATATTTTTATTTCTTATATATTTTTTTATATATGCAAAATTGAAATACTACTAGCGTTTCGGAACGACCACTGAAACTCTAGGAAAGCAAATACAGTGCCTAGTTATGTATATTGTAACAAACACTATGTGCCAATCCCCTTTTAACCGTTTTCTAAAAAAAAAGGAGTTTCTCAAACAGTTGTATTTTTTTAATGTTTATCACCTCATTATCAAATTATGTCAAAATCGATTCAGTAGTTTGGTTGAAGTTGTTTTTAGGGTTCATACCTTAAAAAGAAAAAACAGAACCCTTATAGGATCACTTGGTTGTCCCTCTGTCTGGTTTTTTTCCTCAGGAATGCGTAGACGTATCAAACTGAAATTCATATCAAATACTTAGGTCTACTGTCCCTTGGGGCTGTGAAAAAATCAAACTTCTAAGCAGGCTGGCAGATTTCAGACTTTGTTTCCATTTAATTACCATTTAATTTTTGTTTTAGGGTTACTATTCTTTGCAATAAGTTTGATGGCCACCCCAAAGGCTTTGCCTACATTGAGTTTGGTGATAAAGACAGTGTACAGACTGCGATGGCTATGGATGACTCATTATTCAGAGGGCGTCAGATTAAGGTATGCGATTTTTATAAGGTATATTAATAAGATTTTTATAAAATTATACATATTACTTAATTAACAATAATTACCTCCCAGGACTCTAGTTGTTTTACGACTTTTGATAATTTATTAGATTTTACTTTCATACGAAAATAAATAGTATAAAATAATTTTCTGGTTGAATGTTAACAGATCTACACGCATCGTAAAAAAGATTAAGCTCTTTAGAGTTATGAAGTTTATGAATGTAACATAGACTAAAAAACATTTTTCGCTGGCCTTAGATTTTCTCAAAAAATATCTACATGCCATTCCGTCTCAAATGACACTTTAATAATAATTTTCTGAGAATACGAAGTTTTGATGAAAAATCACTTGTTGACTAGAGTAGGATGTTATCTTAGTCATCCACGCCGGCCATTGCAGGTGATGCCGAAGCGCACGAACAAGCCGGGGCTGTCGTCCACCAACCGGCCGCCGCGCGCCATGCGCGGGCGCGGCCGGGGCTTCCGCGGCGGGTTCTCGCCTTACTACTCGGGATACCGGCCCGTGCGGCGCGGCAGGTGCGACTTTTGATTCTACAATACAACTATACTTTAGTTCCAACTCTAGAAACCACTTTGACACTACAATATATATTTATATTATATAAATTCATAGTTCACTGTATGGCTCATGCAATGATACTTTTCTCTTACAGTATTTGTCTTATTTTAGTTGTATGAATAACTCTAGCAATACGCACCTTACCAATATCTTGTTGGTATGTAGGGAAATATTGTACCTTGCATGTCTTTATATATTCTGTTTACTGAATGTTACTTTTTTTGTTAAATAAATTTATATTTATGTTCTTTCTGATGTTTTTGTATTTATTCTTTCATGCTGGTACTCCCAATAGATAAGGCATGTTAATGTTAAACAGAATCTTACCTATGTAGATTATTTTTCAATGTTAGTTATCGGTTGCTCACATACCATCTTTAACTAATCAAACCAAGAAACAAAATGCTATAATATGGGGCTGTCTTTGCCACATCAAGGTTTAATTAATACATTTTCCTCTGGCCTAGTTTACACTTTTTCTTATAGAAAATTTTTCATAGATGCATTTTATTTGAAGTCACTTTAGTCTCTGGGTACCGTTTTCTGTGTTCTTTGACTAAATGATGCGTTATTCGCAGGGGCTACAGGCGTGGTATGTACTACAGCCCCTACTGAGTGCGGTAGAGGGGGGCCTCGGCCCCCTCGCGCGGGCCACGGGCCCCGTAGGCCGCGGGAGCCGCCGGCCGGCGCGGCCGCGTCTCGCCTGTCGCCCGTCTGCTGCAGGCGCCCCGCTGCGGGGACCCTGTAATTTAAGCCAATCATTGTTTGAACGAATGAATTCTATTTTTATTTGTATAAGATTGATTAATGAACTGACTCTTCGAAATGTTGTGCTCTTTGTGTGTAAATGAAACATTCGCTAGGAAATGTAAGGTAAGATGTAATAGAGCCTTTATGGAGTACCCTGGAATGAAAATAGACCCTCGAGCTGTACCTATCTGTAAATCTAGATATTTAGTACCTTTTATGAAGCACTTACTGTCTAATGCTTTAAGTGGCCTCAGAGTAAAAAGTTATTCTAAATATTTAAAAATACATTGATAACAGATTTTAAACAGCTAGGAATCTTGATTGTTAACAGAATAAGTAATTAGGACAGCTATAACATATAAGTATATAGGATTGACTTGAGATCATGCCTTGGTGAGGTGAATGCAACGAATATTGATGGCAACTTACAAGCACCTCATTCGAGCATCATCGTACAAAATTTTAAAGTAAGTCTTTAATATTGTTATCATATGTAAGTAAATGTAATAAATTGAGCAATCCAATGTTACTTCTGTTTAAAAATCTTAGATGCTATACGGTTAGCGCTAGTTACAGCTAAAGTTGACTTTGTATGTGCGATTCTTAGGGATTCGCACGCGTCTTACTAGTGTTAGTACTACTTGAAGAATTAAACGGGTGTGTCTGTGTGTGTATTCAGGAGACCATGTCTACGCAATGGCGGCGCTCAAGAAAGCACAATGCTCATCTAACTCACAACCAAACTATTATAAGTAGAGATCGGATATTACAGTGCATATTAACCTAAAATTCACAAGTGGGCAATTATGGAGACTTTTTATGGAGAAAATCCTGTTTTATATTTTAAGTGTGAGGAGTACATCTCACTCTATACACTTACTGCCCTGCTCCAACGTAATCGGGTTGCTTTAACGCTGGTTTTACTATCAGTGATTTTTGACGAAGCAAAAGCAGCTTATAGCACTCTTAGAGGCGCTGAGAAGGTACTGAAAATAAATCAATTTAAAATAAACCTTCACTACTATGACATGCGGTTGAAAAAAGCATGCCAAAGTTAGAGCGCCAGGCGGCTCGCGGCGCGTCCTCTAACTGCCGCGAAATCAGAAGTACCATCGCCGCGCCTCTAAGAGTGCGCTGGGCCTTACTTTACTAGGTTGTAATCGGGCAAAGTCAGCGAATATAAGTACTAATTAAGTGTTAAGAGAGAAATGGCAAATTATACCTGAATACTGGGATTTTATTTATGATAAAAATATTCGAAGCGGCCACTGCCGTAATATGTGAGCAAAATATTTACGGTATATATAAATTGAGCTAGCCCCATAGTAAGTTGTGAACTTTTGTCGTAGGATACTAACCCAACGATACTGTTTTTTATAATAGATACTTAGATAAACATCCAAAACCCAGGTCAATCTGAAAAAGATCGTTTTCTATCTAACCTGACTGGGGATCGAACCCGGGCACCCTCGTGTCGCAGGTTGGCGTGTTGACCACTGCACACCACGGAGCTCCTCGAAATATACTTTGGAATATCTAATCTCTAATAACGAGTAAAAAAAGGCATGTCGCATATTGGTCTCTTAGTGAGTCTTCTTCTCGTCTTATGTCTGAACTGTTTCTGCTGGCTATTCCAGTTGCTCAGTGTAGTTCACACCAGGAGCAGTCAAATCTACCTACACATGTGTTGAATATCTTATTATTTCAATGTGTTGTCCTGAATATAACTCGAATCCTTGTTGGCTTTATGCTAATTGGAAATATTCAGTGACAAAGTATGTCAAAGTTAAGAGATTAAAAAAGGAGGAAGTTCTTAATTCGACTGTCTTTTGTTTACCTTATAGCTCCATCATCTATGAACAGATTTGATAATTTTTGAATTCCTAAATAGTCCCATTAAAATTTTATCAATATTGGTTTAGTTGTTTTGTTGAAGTCAGTTTTTTTATCTGAAATATCAATTATTATGTAGAATAGAAACAGATTGTGTTCTTATAATAACCACCCTGAACAGGAATCTGTATAAAAACGTGAGAAGATTGGTACCTATTTAGTTATCGTCCTGTAAACGCTAAGCTACGGCTCTAGGTTGTATGTAGACTAATACTTACTATGTAAAACTATTTCTGTATGTTCGGTACCTGGCTAGTAAAATTTAACACTTATCATTAATCCTTTAAATGAACAAATAGGTTTACTGTTAAAATGAACAGTGATAGGGGTAAATACCTTAGACCTTTGAAAAGTATTTGACAGTATTTTTGCATCTATTGCATATTGTTTGGCACCAATTTGTTTTGAAGAAATTATAACAAATGTGTTTATTTGTTAAAGTTTTATGTTCATGGTAGAAAAAACTTGGCAGTCAATCAAGTACAATGTTTGTAACTTATATTTCCTTTCAGTTTCTTTTACAAAAAAACAAACGGCACTGTATAATGAATGACAAAAAAGCAATTATAAATTATGCAGGTTGAAGATTAATTTAAGAATAATCTTAAGAACCCAGAGCAGTTGTTTTATTTTAATACAGATTGTACTTACCCCTCTTTGAGCACCCAAACACTAACATGGATGATGTATCGTGGACCGTCCATCTTATCTTTTCAAAATCAAAACGGTTATTCAGAAAATATGTCTTTGCAAACATTTTAAATGTCATGTTAAATCACATTTAAAATTGTTATTTTTTGAGAAATATTTTTATTTAAAATAATAATGTTCAAAAGCTACAGACTAATAGCGTTTTGGAACCGATCACTGCAGAGAAGAAAACGCCAAACTCTTCAATAGTATTGGTGGTCGCCTACTCGTGAGCGTCGAGATGGCGGGATGAAATTCCCGATTTTAAATGTTTCATATGGAAATGTTTGCTGGGCATATGTACTATTTGTACCTAAACAAGACATTGTGAATCAGCGGCACTTAATATCTGTATGTTTTGACATAGCTACTTCCTTTACCTTTAAAGGTACAAATGTCTTGTTTAGGTACAAATAGTACATATGCCCAGCAAACATTTCCATATGAAACATTTAAAATCGGGAATTTCATCCCGCCATCTCGACGCTCACGAGTAGGCGACCACCAATACCTTTAAAGGTAAAGGAAGTAGCTATGTCAAAACATACAGATATTAAATGCCGCTGATTCACAGAGTTGATGAAAAATCAAAATTAGATAGGTGCATTGTTCTGAGATAGGTGCCATGAACATGTGTAACTGTCATAACCTAAGTACACCTTCGTACCGTACTGGATAGCTTTATGCCAAAACGAAACAAACAACCCAAATGATTTTAATGATATGTAGTAACTAGGTAACCTTAATTACTTTACACAGTTTTTATTCGACGAGGTAATATGTAATCCTAAGGTAAAAAATAAATGCTAATATTTTGTTTGTTTGCCTTCTTCACGGCTTTTACTTCTTCCCGGCGGAAGCTTGGGTGGGCGCGGAGGAGGATTTGGCGACTGACGCGCCATCCGGGGGCGGGGAGGATCTCCTTTTCGGAGGCCTTTGCTTTTCGCGAGCGCTTTGCACCGGTGACGACGTAATCGTCGTCATCGGAGCAATGCGAACGCTCCGGCTCGGCTTCCTGTCGGAGAGCGGGATCTGCAGGGAGGCTGTCTCCGTCTCCATTTCTTTGGACTCGGGGACAGTCTAGCTGCTGGAATTGGGATGTGGAGGGCTGAGCGTCGGTCTCAGCCTAGTCGTCCTCATAATAATAATCAGCCTCCTCTACGGGGACGCTGTTGTACATATTGTTGGGGAGAGCGGTCGGAGAGGGGCAGCCGAGGTAGAAAAGACCACCGGTGAGCGGGGGCGCAGGCGTATCGTCGCCGATGAGCTCGTCGCAAGTTATGCCACGTGTAATACGAGCGCGGTACCTACTTGCGCTTGTATGCCGAGAATTCCTTCCGTTATGAAGGATTATTGGCTATGAACTCCTTGAGCAAAAAGTATATAATGACTACAGGGGTTCGCGCGTTGGGGAAAAACTTGGGCCTTAAAAAGACGAAAGACTTTTTCTTATACTCCGAAAATAATAATTGAGGTGTCATTCGATTCGGAATGTCACCTCAATCATGTAGATATTTTTTGAAAAAATTCAAGGGTCGTTCGCATTTTCCTTTTATCATTATCATTGCAGCCGTAAGATGTTCACTGCTGGACAAAGGCCTCTCCCAAGGATTCTTTGTTCCATGGGAAGATATTACCATACTCACCACGCTTGGCTTCTTGTGCTTGAGATCATTCATTCATTTCGAGTAGGTGCCACGGTCAATCGACCATGTACACCCTGGTGTCAGAGTTCTTCGGAACCGCTTCTCGGCCTCTGACGTGGTTCCTTTAATACCAGATGGCAGCCGGGACCACCGGCTTAACGTGCCTTCCGAAGCACGGAATCATCTTTATTATCAGACAATCCGGTGATTCAAGCCTGCAATGTCCTAACCAAACTGGAAACAACTAAACAAAGTATGCTTCCGGTGGGAATCGAACCCACGACCCCCGGGTCAACAGGCAAACGCCTTAACACCTGGACCACGGAGGCTGTTCAAACTAGCACTCGTGCATACCCTTTCAAATCTGTGCACTCGTGGTTTGTGAGTGCACTCGTCTTCGAGCAATTTTTGTATGGAAAAATCGCTCGTTTACGATCGGCATCATTTCAAAAATAGCTCTGATTGATTACTGACCACCCTGGGGTGCTATTTTTTAATTGACGCCGTTCGTAAACGAGCAATATTTCCATACAAAAATCGCTTGAAGATAAGGGTCACACTTTCAAAAATAGTACCCCTGAAGGGCCGAATCTGAGAAACTATGACAAAAGCCTTTGGATTGGAGAGCAACAACTCCACGGAATATCAAACACAGGTGTTTGATATTCCGTGAGCAACTCGCACCTTTAAACCGCTCGTCGCCCGAATTCCTTACAATGGCTCCGTTGATGGCCGTTTACGTGTTGTCGGCCTGTCACTGAACTCTACTGTTTTAAATTTCAACCAACAGGGTTGAACTGGTTTACATCTATTGTGCTATTTTTGAAAAGATGCCGTTCGTAAACGAGCGATTTTTCCATACGAAAATCGCTTGAAGACGAGTGTCACGCTTACAAAATAGTCCCCCCAGTTCTTAAAAACTTTAATGACCCAGTTTTTGACGTATAGTATAGGTAGTTAATGTCAGTCATTAGTCAAACGAAATCTGTTTGTTTCATAGAGATAATATAATCCGATGGTTTGTTTGCCAATGTTTGGTGTTTGGTTGCATTTTGCAAGGAACATAAATACCATTTTGCTTCGAAATTATGACTTGTGTATGTGTTGTTGGTATTGTAATGAATTAAGTTCCACCGATAATTAACCGTGAATCCCATGCTTCGTACTATTACATGGTTTAAACTAATAATAGTTGTAAGTAAATCTTCAAATCCCACATGTAATTCAGGCGTCTGCTAGGTAATATTGATATTACTTTATTTACTGTTTTTGTAGATTTTTGTGTGCACCAGCTGGTTCCACGTGCTATATCTGAGCTGGAAACTTTCCAGTGGTTTGCAGGATGCCACTCACCGCTGATGTTGCTGCACAACAAGTGCAAGTAAGTTTACGTCCGTTTTACAAGATCCCGTGACGCAGTGTGTGGAGAGTCAAATAAACAGTAGTTTGAATCTTATTACTTATTCGTAGGGTTGAATAGATACAACAAAGGTACATCGTTAGGCGTATTAATTATTGCACTTACTCCAACACGCATTCTTTAAAAGTGTTCAGTTTCACCCTAATTTTTCATTAGCAGTCCTAAGTCCTGCTCATACCTACATCGTAAGTTAACCATATTCTTTGCCTTTTTAATCTTCTTCCATGGTTCTATTCGTGTCCTTTTAATATAGTAGGCTTAGTCAAAAAAATATGTCAGTCAGATGTTGTGTGGAAGCTTAAAAATCTGACACCAGTGTTGGCCAATTACACAAACTAAAACCAAACAATACAATTGCCGGGTGTGCTTCAGAAAAGTTTAGTATGAATTTGTACGTTTTGAGGTTTGGATGTTTTCACACATTGAAAACATTCAAGGAAATAAAATAATTAGCTCAGGATAGAGGAAATTGGAAGTCATTCCACCAACAAGTGCTCTTAATACCACCGCCATGCCGGTCACTGGTGACAGGCAAACAATTGAGAAACTCCTGTTGGGGAATTCGGGAGTTAAAGTGTATACAAAAGAAGAAGAGGTTTCATCAAATTAAACTTGCTTTGCTCTTCTTCACAATATGATTGATTTGGAAAGTGCAGATGCATACTTTTCAAATTATAAGTAAGTTAATAATTTTATTTTACACCTGACAGTGATGTGTGGACAAAGATGGAAGAGACCTTTGCTTAATAGTATAGGATAATTTCGTTACTTACCATCAGGTGAGATGGGAGACAAATGCCTAATTCAATATTTAGTAAAAAAAAATAAAAAAATAAAAAATAAAACAGCAATTGAAATGTACATACAAAATAGCAGCAATAGAAGATTGGTGTGTTTTCACTTTATATGGTTTTATTGCATTTATTACATTATTTTTAAATCTAACATATCAAATACTTTAGTTTTCATGGTTGCAGGTAGACTTTGTTGACATTTATTTATTGTGTTGTAAGAACTATGCAAAACTACGGCCTACAATATTTATTGAATATTCTGGATGTACGCTGTATTGGCTCACAGTGTCCAAAGGTCTTGAAGTCTTGTGATGTGCCTGAATTTTTTAAATTGATGACCAGATTGCAAGCTATCCTCTCTAAATGGTGTCCAAGTGGCAAATTATTTAAAAACCTAGGCCAATTCTAATTCTATTTTAATTTTTTAACTAAAAGTGTTATACCTATCTATTTTTACATTATAACACAATATCCAATTAACTAGCAGTGGACTTTCTACCATCTAACAATGTCTTTTGAAAATAACAGTTGCAAAAACCTTTGCCAGAATGCATACCACTGCATGAGACATCTATTCTTAAAGAAATAAAATCTATGGTACCAACATACAAATAACAAGAGTATGTTATCCGCAGGAACGTTTGAGGTCTCTTCATAGACTGATCTATGAGATAGAAGCAGAGAGGGGTCGCAATGAGCAATGCATTGATTCTATACTGAGAGCAGAAAAGGTGGCAGAATCATCAGCATCTAATGAAGACTCGTCTGGTTCTTCACAACAGGTATGTTGCATTAGTGATACATATGTAACTTTATGTGAATTACTCTGAAGATTTTCTGTATTCTTTATCTGCAATCAGTTGTAGTTGTTGACTCTGAGCAGATGAGGTTTACACCTCATCTGCAATGTCTTCTTGTAAAGGCTATTCCCTGCAGCAGCAGCAGCATTCTTTAGTATTAGTGTCTAATATCAATTAGCTTCAGCCATTTGTGGTAACTTATACAATGTATAAATAAATATATATACGGACAAATCATACATATGAGCTAGCCCCAAAGTAAGTTCGAGAATTGTGTTATGGGATACTAACTAAACAATACTATATTTTATAACGAATACAGATAATAATCCAAGACCCAGGCCAATCTGAAAAGGATAATTTTCCATCTTGACCCTAATTGAGGATCGAACCTCGCGTCGCAGGCGTGTTAACACAGCGCCACGGAGCTCAACGTTTAAACGAAATATGCGTAATAAATTGAACTACAGGCTATATAATCCTTACTAATATTATAAATGCGAAAGTGAGTTTGTTTGTTTGTTACGCTTTCACGCCTTAACTACTGAACCGATCATCATGAAATTTTGCATACAAGTTCTCTGGAGTACAGATAAGGACATAGACTACCTTTTATTTCGAAAAAAAGTACTATTCCCGAAGGATCGACATTGACGCGGGCGGAGACGCGGGCGAAAGCTAGTAAAATTATAATAAAGAATTGCATTTCTATACAAAAGTGAGCAGTTGGTAATTTGTATGGGAAAAATGAGTCTTTTTTGTTTTTTGACTTATTTTAAATCGTCGCGATTCTTTCGCTCGTGGAGGTCATTCATTTATCTAATGATCCCTAAGGTATATACCTCAGAATAAGGGTCAGATATTTGTTTATATAATAAAAAATCCATGGTATCTAGTGTGTTAGTACTGCAACGAGTAAAAATCCTTGAGGAATGCCTGCCTTAAAAACATTGTTCCAGTTGCTAATAATTCTTCTTAAATTTTAGTCATATAAAAATGCTTTCTTGAAATTTAAACCGAAAAGCACTCTGTTTTTCTTGACACCTACAGTTTTATATCGATTTTCAGCAAATGCAGTTAAAAAGCCTGTACAAATCGGGGTTGACAGCGGCTGAACAAGAGGAGCGACTATTGAGAGCTGCCCTGGCTCGTATTTACGAGATACGAGCTATCAAAAACGAAAGGAGGATACAGGTGTCCATAACATTTCAAATTTACTTAGTCGCAAATGATGTCCATTTTATATACTCTCGCCAGATACAGGTTTCTTTAAACTTAATTGGTGAGCCCTTGCTGCATGTTATGTTAAATGAAAAACTTTTTAATGAATAAATAAATTTGAATTTGAATATACTGACGGAAATAAGGTTAATTTAACTCTGGGCGGGGTCGAGTTTTGTAAGTACCTCTGTCATTCTAGTTGGCTTACAGAGACTAAAACTAGTTTTATACCTATTTATGTCTCTAGGAAGTTTACAGTCACAATTAGAATCTTAGGTACCTATGGTTGTATGTATCTGCTAGCCATAAAACACAGGAAAATGGAGACGATTTTCTATTTGTGACTACAAATTTTATCTATGGTAATATCACCATTTTAATCTTGGCTAATGGTTGTGTACTGGAGCGTCGATTATCCAAACGTCGATCAACTGCCGACCTTTCTATGAAAGTAAATGCGAATCTGTAACCAGGTTATCCAAGAAATACCAAGTTGGTAAGTCTACATTACGGATATAAAAAAAAAATTGTAAAGATATAAATGTGGTTTTTATTCACCTGTACGTAGATATGTTTTGCTGAATCATAACGAATTCGATTATTCGAGAATACCGTTTTCGAACCCCAATCAGTTCAGATAATATGATCAAAGTCTGCGGGCGCGTTCTTATTGGTATGAGAATAAGGTTGTACTTTATACACGTTCTGCCAAGCGACATGAAATATTGCGCGGACAAAGTGCAACCTTATTCTTATACCAATAAGAGCGTGCCCGCAGACTTTGTCCGCCATTGTTCGTCGTCTGCGTTGGGCCTAATCGACACTACTATGTAAAATGTTGTTTTGTGCAAGGCACGCCACGCCGGCAACAAGGAGACGATCGGCTGCGGCGCCCTGATGAAGATGCTGCTGAGCGCGGCGCAGACGCTGCCGCTGCACGTGGGGCGCGTCGGCGAGCGCGCGCCCGCGCTCTGCGGCGCCGTGCCCGCCGACGCGGGGCACGTGGCGCGGGCCGGCGACGCCGTGGCCGCGCTCGTGCGCGTCTCCGACAAGGAGGAGAACTGGATCCTGGCCGAGGTCAGTGTAGTGTGTGTTTATGGACTGTCTCGCACACACTAGTGCTCTGCGGCGCCGTGCCCGCCGACGCGGGGCACGTGGCGCGGGCCGGCGACGCCGTGGCCGCGCTCGTGCGCGTCTCCGACAAGGAGGAGAACTGGATCCTGGCCGAGGTCAGTGTAGTGTGTGTTTATGGACTGTCTCGCACACACTAGTGCTCTGCGGCGCCGTGCCCGCCGACGCGGGGCACGTGGCGCGGGCCGGCGACGCCGTGGCCGCGCTCGTGCGCGTCTCCGACAAGGAGGAGAACTGGATCCTGGCCGAGGTCAGTGTAGTGTGTGTTTATGGACTGTCTCGCACACACTAGTGCTCTGCGGCGCCGTGCCCGCCGACGCGGGGCACGTGGCGCGGGCCGGCGACGCCGTGGCCGCGCTCGTGCGCGTCTCCGACAAGGAGGAGAACTGGATCCTGGCCGAGGTCAGTGTAGTGTGTGTTTATGGACTGTCTCGCACACACTAGTGCTCTGCGGCGCCGTGCCCGCCGACGCGGGGCACGTGGCGCGGGCCGGCGACGCCGTGGCCGCGCTCGTGCGCGTCTCCGACAAGGAGGAGAACTGGATCCTGGCCGAGGTCAGTGTAGTGTGTGTTTATGGACTGTCTCGCACACACTAGTGCTCTGCGGCGCCGTGCCCGCCGACGCGGGGCACGTGGCGCGGGCCGGCGACGCCGTGGCCGCGCTCGTGCGCGTCTCCGACAAGGAGGAGAACTGGATCCTGGCCGAGGTCAGTGTAGTGTGTGTTTATGGACTGTCTCGCACACACTAGTGCTCTGCGGCGCCGTGCCCGCCGACGCGGGGCACGTGGCGCGGGCCGGCGACGCCGTGGCCGCGCTCGTGCGCGTCTCCGACAAGGAGGAGAACTGGATCCTGGCCGAGGTCAGTGTAGTGTGTGTTTATGGACTGTCTCGCACACACTAGTGCTCTGCGGCGCCGTGCCCGCCGACGCGGGGCACGTGGCGCGGGCCGGCGACGCCGTGGCCGCGCTCGTGCGCGTCTCCGACAAGGAGGAGAACTGGATCCTGGCCGAGGTCAGTGTAGTGTGTGTTTATGGACTGTCTCGCACACACTAGTGCTCTGCGGCGCCGTGCCCGCCGACGCGGGGCACGTGGCGCGGGCCGGCGACGCCGTGGCCGCGCTCGTGCGCGTCTCCGACAAGGAGGAGAACTGGATCCTGGCCGAGGTCAGTGTAGTGTGTGTTTATGGACTGTCTCGCACACACTAGTGCTCTGCGGCGCCGTGCCCGCCGACGCGGGGCACGTGGCGCGGGCCGGCGACGCCGTGGCCGCGCTCGTGCGCGTCTCCGACAAGGAGGAGAACTGGATCCTGGCCGAGGTCAGTGTAGTGTGTGTTTATGGACTGTCTCGCACACACTAGTGCTCTGCGGCGCCGTGCCCGCCGACGCGGGGCACGTGGCGCGGGCCGGCGACGCCGTGGCCGCGCTCGTGCGCGTCTCCGACAAGGAGGAGAACTGGATCCTGGCCGAGGTCAGTGTAGTGTGTGTTTATGGACTGTCTCGCACACACTAGTGCTCTGCGGCGCCGTGCCCGCCGACGCGGGGCACGTGGCGCGGGCCGGCGACGCCGTGGCCGCGCTCGTGCGCGTCTCCGACAAGGAGGAGAACTGGATCCTGGCCGAGGTCAGTGTAGTGTGTGTTTATGGACTGTCTCGCACACACTAGTGCTCTGCGGCGCCGTGCCCGCCGACGCGGGGCACGTGGCGCGGGCCGGCGACGCCGTGGCCGCGCTCGTGCGCGTCTCCGACAAGGAGGAGAACTGGATCCTGGCCGAGGTCAGTGTAGTGTGTGTTTATGGACTGTCTCGCACACACTAGTGCTCTGCGGCGCCGTGCCCGCCGACGCGGGGCACGTGGCGCGGGCCGGCGACGCCGTGGCCGCGCTCGTGCGCGTCTCCGACAAGGAGGAGAACTGGATCCTGGCCGAGGTCAGTGTAGTGTGTGTTTATGGACTGTCTCGCACACACTAGTGCTCTGCGGCGCCGTGCCCGCCGACGCGGGGCACGTGGCGCGGGCCGGCGACGCCGTGGCCGCGCTCGTGCGCGTCTCCGACAAGGAGGAGAACTGGATCCTGGCCGAGGTCAGTGTAGTGTGTGTTTATGGACTGTCTCGCACACACTAGTGCTCTGCGGCGCCGTGCCCGCCGACGCGGGGCACGTGGCGCGGGCCGGCGACGCCGTGGCCGCGCTCGTGCGCGTCTCCGACAAGGAGGAGAACTGGATCCTGGCCGAGGTCAGTGTAGTGTGTGTTTATGGACTGTCTCGCACACACTAGTGCTCTGCGGCGCCGTGCCCGCCGACGCGGGGCACGTGGCGCGGGCCGGCGACGCCGTGGCCGCGCTCGTGCGCGTCTCCGACAAGGAGGAGAACTGGATCCTGGCCGAGGTCAGTGTAGTGTGTGTTTATGGACTGTCTCGCACACACTAGTGCTCTGCGGCGCCGTGCCCGCCGACGCGGGGCACGTGGCGCGGGCCGGCGACGCCGTGGCCGCGCTCGTGCGCGTCTCCGACAAGGAGGAGAACTGGATCCTGGCCGAGGTCAGTGTAGTGTGTGTTTATGGACTGTCTCGCACACACTAGTGCTCTGCGGCGCCGTGCCCGCCGACGCGGGGCACGTGGCGCGGGCCGGCGACGCCGTGGCCGCGCTCGTGCGCGTCTCCGACAAGGAGGAGAACTGGATCCTGGCCGAGGTCAGTGTAGTGTGTGTTTATGGACTGTCTCGCACACACTAGTGCTCTGCGGCGCCGTGCCCGCCGACGCGGGGCACGTGGCGCGGGCCGGCGACGCCGTGGCCGCGCTCGTGCGCGTCTCCGACAAGGAGGAGAACTGGATCCTGGCCGAGGTCAGTGTAGTGTGTGTTTATGGACTGTCTCGCACACACTAGTGCTCTGCGGCGCCGTGCCCGCCGACGCGGGGCACGTGGCGCGGGCCGGCGACGCCGTGGCCGCGCTCGTGCGCGTCTCCGACAAGGAGGAGAACTGGATCCTGGCCGAGGTCAGTGTAGTGTGTGTTTATGGACTGTCTCGCACACACTAGTGCTCTGCGGCGCCGTGCCCGCCGACGCGGGGCACGTGGCGCGGGCCGGCGACGCCGTGGCCGCGCTCGTGCGCGTCTCCGACAAGGAGGAGAACTGGATCCTGGCCGAGGTCAGTGTAGTGTGTGTTTATGGACTGTCTCGCACACACTAGTGCTCTGCGGCGCCGTGCCCGCCGACGCGGGGCACGTGGCGCGGGCCGGCGACGCCGTGGCCGCGCTCGTGCGCGTCTCCGACAAGGAGGAGAACTGGATCCTGGCCGAGGTCAGTGTAGTGTGTGTTTATGGACTGTCTCGCACACACTAGTGCTCTGCGGCGCCGTGCCCGCCGACGCGGGGCACGTGGCGCGGGACGGCGACGCCGTGGCCGCGCTCGTGCGCGTCTCCGACAAGGAGGAGAACTGGATCCTGGCCGAGGTCAGTGTAGTGTGTGTTTATGGACTGTCTCGCACACACTAGTGCTCTGCGGCGCCGTGCCCGCCGACGCGGGGCACGTGGCGCGGGCCGGCGACGCCGTGGCCGCGCTCGTGCGCGTCTCCGACAAGGAGGAGAACTGGATCCTGGCCGAGGTCAGTGTAGTGTGTGTTTATGGACTGTCTCGCACACACTAGTGCTCTGCGGCGCCGTGCCCGCCGACGCGGGGCACGTGGCGCGGGCCGGCGACGCCGTGGCCGCGCTCGTGCGCGTCTCCGACAAGGAGGAGAACTGGATCCTGGCCGAGGTCAGTGTAGTGTGTGTTTATGGACTGTCTCGCACACACTAGTGCTCTGCGGCGCCGTGCCCGCCGACGCGGGGCACGTGGCGCGGGCCGGCGACGCCGTGGCCGCGCTCGTGCGCGTCTCCGACAAGGAGGAGAACTGGATCCTGGCCGAGGTCAGTGTAGTGTGTGTTTATGGACTGTCTCGCACACACTAGTGCTCTGCGGCGCCGTGCCCGCCGACGCGGGGCACGTGGCGCGGGCCGGCGACGCCGTGGCCGCGCTCGTGCGCGTCTCCGACAAGGAGGAGAACTGGATCCTGGCCGAGGTCAGTGTAGTGTGTGTTTATGGACTGTCTCGCACACACTAGTGCTCTGCGGCGCCGTGCCCGCCGACGCGGGGCACGTGGCGCGGGCCGGCGACGCCGTGGCCGCGCTCGTGCGCGTCTCCGACAAGGAGGAGAACTGGATCCTGGCCGAGGTCAGTGTAGTGTGTGTTTATGGACTGTCTCGCACACACTAGTGCTCTGCGGCGCCGTGCCCGCCGACGCGGGGCACGTGGCGCGGGCCGGCGACGCCGTGGCCGCGCTCGTGCGCGTCTCCGACAAGGAGGAGAACTGGATCCTGGCCGAGGTCAGTGTAGTGTGTGTTTATGGACTGTCTCGCACACACTAGTGCTCTGCGGCGCCGTGCCCGCCGACGCGGGGCACGTGGCGCGGGCCGGCGACGCCGTGGCCGCGCTCGTGCGCGTCTCCGACAAGGAGGAGAACTGGATCCTGGCCGAGGTCAGTGTAGTGTGTGTTTATGGACTGTCTCGCACACACTAGTGCTCTGCGGCGCCGTGCCCGCCGACGCGGGGCACGTGGCGCGGGCCGGCGACGCCGTGGCCGCGCTCGTGCGCGTCTCCGACAAGGAGGAGAACTGGATCCTGGCCGAGGTCAGTGTAGTGTGTGTTTATGGACTGTCTCGCACACACTAGTGCTCTGCGGCGCCGTGCCCGCCGACGCGGGGCACGTGGCGCGGGCCGGCGACGCCGTGGCCGCGCTCGTGCGCGTCTCCGACAAGGAGGAGAACTGGATCCTGGCCGAGGTCAGTGTAGTGTGTGTTTATGGACTGTCTCGCACACACTAGTGCTCTGCGGCGCCGTGCCCGCCGACGCGGGGCACGTGGCGCGGGCCGGCGACGCCGTGGCCGCGCTCGTGCGCGTCTCCGACAAGGAGGAGAACTGGATCCTGGCCGAGGTCAGTGTAGTGTGTGTTTATGGACTGTCTCGCACACACTAGTGCTCTGCGGCGCCGTGCCCGCCGACGCGGGGCACGTGGCGCGGGCCGGCGACGCCGTGGCCGCGCTCGTGCGCGTCTCCGACAAGGAGGAGAACTGGATCCTGGCCGAGGTCAGTGTAGTGTGTGTTTATGGACTGTCTCGCACACACTAGTGCTCTGCGGCGCCGTGCCCGCCGACGCGGGGCACGTGGCGCGGGCCGGCGACGCCGTGGCCGCGCTCGTGCGCGTCTCCGACAAGGAGGAGAACTGGATCCTGGCCGAGGTCAGTGTAGTTAAACCATATACTACCTAATGTCACTATACTGAAATATCGAAAACTCTAAAAACTACAGTAATCACGGTAAATAAATAAATAGGTATATACGGACAAATCACACAGATTCAGCTAGCCCCAAAGTAAGTTCGAGACTTGTGTTACTTGTGACTCGTGATACTTACTAACTCAACGATACTATATTTTATAAAAAATATATACATGGATAATCTGAAAAAGACCATTTTTCATTTTGACCTGACCGGGGATCGAACTCGGGGCCCTCGTGTCGCAGGCTGGCGTTTTAACCACTGTGCCACGGAGCTCGCCAAAAATCCCGATGTTTCATATAAATTCAACGCAGGTGGTGAGTTGGCTGCCAGCTCAAGGCAAGTACGAGGTGGACGACATCGACGAGGAGCAGAAGAACCGGCACGTGCTGTCGAAGCGGCGCGTGGTGCCGCTGCCGCTGATGCGGGCGGACCCTCGCACGGACGAGCACGCGCTGTTCCCCAAGGGCGCCGTGGTCATGGCGCTGTACCCGCAGACCACCTGCTTCTATCGCGCCGTGGTCAACCGGCTGCCGGCCAGTGCGGCCGACCCCTACGAAGTTTTGTTTGAGGTAAGTGTTGATGGGATAGTCAGGAGTGCTGCTACTTGTTTTTCATCCATTCATCCGAGTGAGTAACCCTATACCTACATGCTCCTTCTAGATCCAAAAAAATCCTATCCTTTCCCAGCTTTCAAATACTCCCGATGTCAATTTGACAGCCTTCGTGGTCCAGTGGTTAAGGCGTTTGCCTGTCGACCCGGGGGTCGTGGGTTCGATTCCCACCGGAAGCATACTTTGTTTAGTTGTTTCCAGTTTGGTTAGGACATTG
Organism: Elegia similella; assembly: GCA_947532085.1. NCBI lineage: Eukaryota > Metazoa > Arthropoda > Insecta > Lepidoptera > Pyralidae > Elegia > Elegia similella. Next base: position 17,031,669 of record OX383942.1, on the reverse strand, counting down.
CAGGCTTGAATCACCCGATTGTCTGATAATAAAGATGATTCCGTGCTTCGGAAGGCACGTTAAGCCGGTGGTCCCGGCTGCCATCTGGTAGTCGTTAAAGGAACCACGTCAGAGGCCGAGAGGCGGTTCCGAATAACTCTGACACCAGGGTGTGCATGGTCGATTGACCGTGACACCTACTCGAAATGAATGAATGATGTCAAGCACAAGAAGCCAAGCGTGGTGAGTATGGTAATATCTTCCCATGGAACAAAGAATCCTTGGGAGAGGCCTTTGTCCAGCAGTGAACATCTTACGGCTGCAATGATAATGATAAAAGGAAAATGCGAACGACCCTTGAATTTTTTCAAAAAATATCTACATGATTGAGGTGACATTCCGAATCGAATGACACCTCAATTATTATTTTCGGAGTATAAGAAAAAGTTTTGATTAAAAAGCACTTGTTGATTAGACTAGGACTTACAGTGTGGGAGTTAGTAAATCATTAAATAGCAAGATCGGGCGTTTTGGTTTAGCATCAGCAGCGTTTGCTTATGGCGCGCTCGCTCCGCTCACAAGGCCAATCTAATGTCTTTCTTTGTTGTGATCGGTGCCATGTACAGTCAGATACTAAGGTACCTGACCAGACCCTCTACATATTATCTTGAACATAATATTAACAGTTATTTTTTTTCTTTTCTCTCAATTAGTCGGTAAATACATAATATATGATATGTAATGGAAGAGCGAGGTTTTCTGTCACAGGTATTGCTATACCTACTAGAGGGCCTCTACAACTTGCATTGTAAAATGTGTATTACTGAAATCTCGAAAAATTTATTAAAATATATATACAATTTTAATATAAAATAATTAAAATAAAAATGAAAAAATGATTTTGTTAAATCTTCCTGAATATAGGTTTGTTTATTCAAAAATTCACAAAAAAATACTTTATTTTTCTCTCCAATCCTCATCAATACCCAGACATACAAACTGTGGTAGAATATCTATAAAATTGTGAGAGACTGGTGCCTGAACTAAGCAGAGCCTGTATCTCGGTACACCAGCCTCTCTTATATTATTTTAGTTTAAAACAAAATTCAAGATATAGTTAGAGAGCCTGGTCAAATATCGCGGTATTTGAGTGTTAATTTGTGACGCGCAGGACTCGTCGTACGCGGACGGGTACTCGCCGCCCGAGCGCGTGGCGCAGCGGTACGTGATCGCCATCAAGGAGGGCAAGGGCCGCGCCTCCTGACCCGCGCCCGCCGGGCCCGACAGACCCGCAGACTCCGCGCTCTAGGCGGCACACCATGGGGCGGGCAATGATATTAAGCATTTATATTGAGATGTATCAGAAGTGCATGTTTACGTCTTAAAACCCGCGTTAGTAAATATATCCTAGGAGAACCATTGGCATTCTGGAATGCCATGTATCATGAAAGGTAAAGACACATTGAATAGATAAGATGGTATAGCCGGCTTGGTACAATACTTTATGAGAACATATATCATAATGTCTTAATTGACACCATGCGGTCAAGCGGAAGTGAAAGTTTTTATTTATGCAATCGAAAGTATATGAAAATACTTACAGATTTTTTTTCAAGATTTTATCAATTTAAGAAAGAAATTCCGAATGAAGGATTTATAAACCAATATTCCCATTGATTGTATTGACATAACAATGTCATTGTCAATCTGTCAAATATATATAGCTCGAAATCGTCTTTATTGAAGTGCTTTTTGGCACAATACTGTATTTTGTCTGCGTAAATTTATCTCTACGTATGGCTTCAAGCGCCATCGTTTCAAACGTTATTTGTCCTCCGGAATATTGTGACCTGTCGTTTTCCGTGCACACATAGGTGCGGCGCAAAATTGCGGCATTTCTATTACGTGAGGATATGTTACAGAAGTTATTAAAATTTCTTTAAATTAAATACAAAATCAGAAATAATACGACTACAGAAATTATAAGCGCTGTCACACTTTTAACAGTTGTCTGGACCGAACGTCTCAGTGCTGCCGCTTGGTTAGCGACATTTCAGAAAACCCTCATTAAAGCGAAAAGTATTATCTAATTATTAGTAACTTGGACGAATAAACCACTGGACGCGAAATTATGACATTTGACTCCTTACCCCTCTAGCTGGGTACCATGAAATAGTTGTTTGTTAAACAACACGCTTCGTCAGTGTGACTTCAGAGACTCAAGGCAAAACATCGCGTAAAAAAGGGTGAAGTGTGCGGTATTGCTGTGTAAAAATTACAGTAATCGCACGAACAACATTTCTTTTCACCAGTAAGCACATTTTGTCCAATATTTCTTAGTATTTTCTTGTAAATTTAATTAAATGCGTAATCATCAGACCGAATAATACGTCCATTTAAAAAATCCTTGGTTCAAACTGCAAGTCAACCAGAATGTTGTCATACTCTAACGAGTCGGATTAATTCTGTCATTGTTACATTCGTTCACTAATTCTTCAGTTCATTCCTTTCATTTAAAGCTTGCATATATCGATGAACGTGTCGATGAATGATATCGATAGGAATGACAAACGTATTATGGGCGGCGGATAAATAGCCATTTTAAATAAATACTCAAAATGTATAAATATCCGTAAATAACCAGTTCCTATTATGATTTATCACAAACCAGTGTTGAAAACTTTTATAATACAATTAGTATCTATTTCCCTTTTCTCGTAATTTGTAATTGTATTTGTTGGTTGTTAGTTTCAGTAAGCAAAGTGACAGAATCACTTCTTTATTATTTACGGAGTAGACAAGACCTAGCTTCACAATATTAAAAAGTGGCTTTTGTATGTTTTTCTCATAAACTAAGTAATTTACCTCTACGGCTTTACTGTTTGGAAATAAATATATATACGGACAAATCACACAGATTGAGCTAACCCCAAAGTAAGTTCGAGACTCGTGTGATGGGATACTAACTCAACGATACTATATTTTATAACAAATACATATAGATACACATTCAAGACCCAGGCCAATCTAAAAAAGATCATTTTCCGTCTTGACCTGGCCGGGAATCGAACCCGGTCACTCCGTGTCGCAGACAGGCGTGTTGACCGCTGCGCCACGGAGCTAGTCTCCGTGTGCTAAAATGCCTTTATATCTTATACCTTTTAAACGAGCAATTCTTATATATTTATATAATTTTTTTTTATATAATCTCGGAAACAAGAAACGAGTTACGGGTTCGAATCCCGCGTTTGACTTACTTTTTTTATATATTATTTATAATTTTTTAATTTTATTGTTAATGTTTGAGATAAAAATATATATTTATCATAAATATAGATTGACCTAAACACCACCATATTCGAGTTACATAATAAAACTCGTAAATTTCAGATTTCCTACTAATCCATCAAGAAAAAGGAAGTGGGTTGCAGCTGTCCAAAGAGATAAAACATGGATACCTACTAAACACGATCAAATTTGCAGCGTTAATAAACAAACCTGAAATAAACAAATATACTCTGAAAAACAGTTTAACCCTTTAATGAACGAATTTTTGTTTTCCAAATAAAGCTTTTATGTACACATTCGCTCTAATATTTAAGAGCTAGGCCCTTGACGGTGTCATTGTATGTAAAGAATTTGACACAGTGACTATTTTGACCAGGAAATAATTGAATGGTTTGCGTTCTCCATTTCACATGGGTACTACCAAAAAATCTACTTGTGTTCACGATGTTTTCCTTCATCAGAAGCAGGAATCGGTCGATGAAAATGGTACTTGACTCAGATTTTATTACAAACTCAGAGATACAGTTCAGGCCGGGCGCGGTTTGAACCCGGGACCGTTCGGTTGAATTCGTTATGGTTCGAATTCTAAGACACCTGAACCACTAGCGTTTCTACTAGTCCTAAATATGTAATATTATTTTCAACTTGAAACCTAGTGTTCTGTAGATTGTGTGTGTGATTCAAAAGGAGATATATTTTGAAGGCCGGAATCCTAAAAAGAGTAGGTGGTTGAAATACGAAAATGACAGTGATTATTATCATTAAATGTGTCCTTGCCGAATTCGTTTTATTTTTCAAATTAAATTTTTATTTAGATTTGTAACAAGCGTCGTGTTACGTAAAATGCCCGCTGTAGGGCAAGATACCTTAAAAATCATAATAGTTGTATTGTGTACCTAAAAAACATTATTTCTTTCAATAAACAGCATAGGTAACTGAGCTGAGCATATTTATAAAAAATTGAGCATAGCCCGTTACATATTTTTGCGATGCTTTAAACCAATCATTCATTCAATTTGTCGACTGTCGACTTTGTAACAACACTGTCTATGACATCTGACATAACACGAATAAATTAAAAATTTTAGATATAGACGCATGTCGCAAGAGGTAAGTATGTTTCATATTTGTTCGGTTCTATGCTGTCATTACCTCCCGTCCCCCCAGTATCGGTTGAACAAGTTTTCATACATTTTTCTTTGATTTCGCGTCCAGTGGTTTATTCGTCCAAGATTAGTAAATATCATTTTATAACAATAGAAGCTAGGCAGTATCACAAAAAAGAAAAAAACTTCAGGGAAAATATTCCCCAACTCATTGTAAACTTCATCATTATTTCACAGATTGAAGATTGACAATGTCAAATGTTGATTATGCATGGGAATATTGCTTTAAAAATCCTACATTCGGGATTTTTGCGAAAAATCATAAAAGATTGAATATTGGATTAAAATAATTTAAAATTGAAATGTCTGAAAGTATTTACATTCGATTGCATAAATAAAACGTATCACTTCCGGGTAACCACAAATTGTCAAAATATTTATTTTTCAAACAATTTTATTCCTAAAATATTTGTAAAGTTAAAATAGTCTGTATTTAACATGTATGTTTATGAATAAATGCGATAAAAATATAAAATATTTTTTTATTCAATCATTGATTGATTATGTACCTAGTTGAGATATAATTTAAACTTGAAGTTTTGTTAGTCGATTTTATGAAAAAGAAAAAAGAAAATCAATTTATATTGTTTTATTTATTACTTCAGACGAGTAACATACAGTTGCATTCCTTATAGATACATGATTTTACAGCCAAGACAACGTTAACCGATTTCAATAATTCCCGAATAATTAAAGTTGTCTTTATTATAAAATCTTAGATTAGTAAACATAAGTATGAAGTATACATGATAAAACGTTTCAATCTAAGTTAAAACAAATTGATTTACGACTTAACATTAAGATTAATGGAAGAAAAATAAAATATACATTTCTTGGAGTATAATTTAGATAATGAAGGAATTTGTAGGTATATACGGTCGGCCATGAACGCGGTTACTGTTTTTACTAGAAACCTTAGTGATTATAATCATGACTATCAAATGAACCACTTTCTTGGACAACTATACCTACTACACAAGTAATTGACTTGCACCATGATGCTCTAATATATATACAAATAAAATAGGTATGTGCTCTGATATGAAGCATATAAACTAGTCTGTTGCGTAGCTACATAGTTCGTTTCTTTCAGTGATTTGTTTGTAAATTCTTTATATCAATATTTATATTATGTATACAATGCTTTTCTACTAATATTTAAATTTAGATTTAAACAATTCTTGTAGCTACTGCAATCTTAATAAAATAGCTTGTCTTTTATTAGGTCAAATTGTTGGAAAATATAAACGCGATCAATACATAGGTCTCGTACATTAAAGAAAATTTATATTCAAATATCAGTTAAAAGGATAAACGGATTTTTTTTCCAATAAATAATGGGGTTTGTGACGTGTGTTATTTTTTCAATAATAAAAATGTCCGTCATCCAGTTAATAATTTACGAAAATTTTATAATACAAAAGCAATGGGCTAACTTAATATATGGCTTATCATTGCTCACAATATATGAGATCATTTTAACCTTAGATGTTTTAAATTTCAGCTCACGTGGACTTAATTTGTTTGCTTAAATTTAAAATATCTCGCATAACTTAACATTTTTATTAGGTTCACAAGTAAAGTAATAACTTTTAAAAAATGTTACAACCGAAACATATTTTGGGATGTTCCCATCAATACGCTGCCAGCTAAGTGACTGTAGTCAGTACTTTTCAACTTGTTATTAAAACTTAATCCACAAGTTTCACATCTCATGTGATAATATTTTTGGTCAGTTAAATAAAAATTGATTTTAGGTATATTTAAATTCGTCAAACATTTAGAAATTGAGAAAAGGCGGCTAGAGAGCTAAAAAGCAATAAGTTTTGGTAAACCGGATAAATAAAATGAGAGTTCATTTCTTTCCACTGGCATGTAGACCTGTAAGAAAAGGAAAACGAGATGTAAGTAACTGTCCAAACATGGAATACGAGTTTATGAGTTAACATTTCATGCTTATTTAATTTACATACTTCGCTTTAACTAAAGTCCATTGACATTATGCGCCACAGTGAGTAAATTTATATATTGGAACAATATTGTGTTGCATCGCAAGCGGTGATGGACACCCGTACCAACGGTAGGATCTAACTAAGTAAACAACAAAACTAAAGTTTAAGATTCATTTGAATTTCATAAAGACGAGTGAGCTATCTAGTCAACAAAATGGAAGTAAAAATAAATAAATATATACGGACAAATCACACAGATTGAGCTAGCCCCAAAGTAAGTTCGAGACTTGTGTTATGGGATACTAACTCAACGATACTATATTTTATAACAAATACATATATAGATACACATCCAAGACCCAGGCCAATCTGAAAAAGATCATTTTCCATCTTGACCTGGCCGGGGATTGAACCCGGTAACTCCGTGTCGCAGGCAGGCGTGTTGACCGCTGCGCCACGGAGCTAGTCTGGGTTATATAGTCCATATAAATTAAGCGCAAATATTTTAAGGGTTGGCACCCATAGGTAAAATAAATGCTTTAGTAGCAAATTTCAAGAAATCGACACGCTAGTTTTTTTATTTCATACAAAATATATTTTTTTACGAATGTCGATAAATCAGCTATTTTGATGGTCGACTTCCATGACTTAGTATCCACCACGTATCCACATTCGGTAAAAACTTGTGGGCCAAGACAATGTCTATTTAACACAGGGTGTCTTTTGCGTCTGTTTTTCTAAATGTTCAAGTCAATCTAGAAAAATAGCAAGTCGATTTTTAAATTTGCTTCTGATGCATTTTTCTAGCTTATGGGTGTCAGTTCTTAAAATATTTGCGCCTAAATGGACCTTATCTATACTAATATTATAAAGCTGAAGAGTTTGTTTGAACGCGCTAATCTCAGGAACCACTGGTTCAAATTGAAAAATTCTTTTTGTGTTGGACAGTCCATTTAGGAGGGCTTTAGACTATAAAACATCACGCTGCGACCTACAGGAGCGAAGCATCAATAAAAAATGTTTTAATAACGGGGGTAAATTATTCATCTATACTAATAAAAAAACGAATTAATCCTAACCCCTCAACCGCCCAACAGACATCTGCTGTCTGCGGACAAAATGACCGTCAACGGCCCCGCGAACACGACGTGTCTGCTCTCGACCGCGGGTAAAAATCTGCGTATTTGCCGGTTTAAAATTGCTAGGATCGGCCTAAAAAAGGAACAAACCGCTTCTATAATAGCAAAAGAATAAAACCAAAGCTTAAGCAGGTTACCCGACCATAGATTTTTTTTATGTAATTGTTTACTTTCGTGGACTGCGTAAGGGGCGTGTCAAAAGCTTTTTCAAGTGGTGGCAATGGTGTTATTTTTAAAGTGGTTTTTGTGATTGTTAAGGAGTTTGCCTTAAAATAACGATAAACAGATGTGTTCTGAATAGTTTATTATGCGTTATACAATTTTTAAAAGATTTCGTTATAAAATTTGATACTTAAAGATGTATGTGCTCCATTTTTTTTTAACTGCCACCATACATGTTATTTTTCTCATTTATTATAAATATTGGCTTAATATTGGTATATATTTATGATAATGCATATAAAAGACGTAAATACATATTCGATTTTAACAGCCGTATCTAAAAAAAAATAAAATAAAAAAATATAAAAAATAATAAAAATATTATTTTTTTTTACATTTTTTAGAAGTACCTTAGGAAATATTTTTGTATAAAAGCTATATATTTTTTTAAATTTCTTGTATAGAATATGTGTTCTCAATATGGGATTATTGCAATAATTTGACAAAAAGTAGCTTTAAATGACTTCTACAATACAAAGTGTGCTACGACCTAAAATGGCACTAGTTTTCGTGTGTCTTAAATATTTGGCTTAATTTTTTTTTATTTAAGGGTTCGAAGATCACAATACTTTGTTTTTAATTAGCTAATAAGTTACTAATCAATAAAAAAATATAGTTCAAATACAATTGTGACTTATTTCGGTCTAAATATAGCTCTAAATCTGAACCTATTTCTTGCCCGAAGGCTGCCGCGTACGATTTCGCACGGAATGTTCTCATGCTCCTCATGTAAAAAAAAATTATGAATACATGCCGTATGACATTTATTTATTGTAAAATTATGTATTGTCTTTTGAAATATACAATTATTTCTTTTAAAGATATTTAATATGATATTCAATTGGGTATTAATACAAAAAACCGGAAAAAAAATCAAATAACCAAGTTTAGCTAGCGATTGTAAACATTTCAAAGTATCTATTGTTAATATTATTCAACAAAGAGTTTGCTTATTTAACGGCAATTGCGGCGGTATGCGTATCATGTATATAAACATCGTAGTTCCCGAGAAGTCCTTCATTGTGTAACCGGAGACGTGACGGCCGCGGCGCGCGCGAAAGCTGTTGGCTGTTCGCGCCATTTTGAATATTTGACGTTGACACTTGAGAGGATAACAGAAATTGCCGCGGACGAAGTCGCGGGCAACAGCTAGTTTTTAAAATAAAAGTGTCATATCTATCTATTTTTACATTATAACACACTAGCTTTCGCCCGCGGCTCCGCCCGCGTCAATGTCAATGTCAGATAATGCTTTTAGCATTAAGTCCACCTATTGTGCGTTTACTTTGTATTTGTACAATAAAGATTAAATAAATGTCAATCCCTCGGGAATAGTACTTTTTCCCGGGATAAAAGGTAGCCTATGTCCTTCACCGTACTCCAGAGAACTTGTATGCAAAATTTTATGATGATCGGTCTAGTAGTTACGGCGTGAAATCGTAACAAACAAAAAAACAAACTCACTTTCGCATTTATAATATTAGTTAGGATTATTCAATAACTAGCAGTGGACTTTCTGTCAACAATGTCTTAAAAATAACGGTTGCAATAACCTTTGCCAGAAATTATTCATCTATACTCATAAAAACGAATGAATCATAATAACAGCTAGTAGAGTGTGGGTCACCTATAAAGCCTGGCGGTCGTTGACGAGCCCCTGCAGCTTGCGCGCGACGCTGGGCGTGGCGAGGCGCGGCCGCTTGAGCACGTCGGCCGCCGCCTCCGCGCCGCGCTTGGCGCCCAGCTCGCACGACACCAGCGTGTTGATCGCGTGCAGGTCCTGGGGACCATAATCACCTTTCATTCCTCACTTCATATTAGTTAGGCTTGTTTCCTAAATAAAAACCGACCAAAAGCGAGACGGACTCGTTCCGTACCGTTATCTATAAAAACGGCAAAAAAATCATGACTGTTGTATGGGAAGGGCTTCCTATAATATTAACTTTAATTTGATTTAACTATTTATTTTTAAAGTGAATATATAAACAAATATTCTGTGAAATATTTACAGAATATTTATTTATATATCGTCTATCTGTCAAGCGTCTATCTGTTGCCGTTATCAATATCGAGCAAAAACAAGCAAATCACGTTTGTTGTATGGGAGTCCCCTTAAATATTTATTTAATTCTATGTTTTAGTATTTGTTGTTATAGCGGCAACAGAAATACATAATCTGTGAAAATTTCAACTGTCTAACTATCACGGTTCATGAGATACAGCCTGATGAGAGACGGACAATGGAGCGACATTAATAGGGTCCCGTTTTTACCCTTTGGGTACGAAACCCTAAAAATTACATTAAAAATAATAAGTCCGTCTTATAGATTATGGAAAAATATGATATATGTATTTTTTCTTGTTTCAATCAAACTAAAATTCATAAAGCTAAAGCGCATCAAAGTTCAGGTGTGGGGGCTCATGACGCAACAGGCCGGTAAAAAGGGCACCGGACAGTGACGTCACGCGGAACTTTAACGGGCTATATCTTACCTAATATTTATCGCTTATCTATAAGACGGACTAATTATTTTAAATGGTATATTTTAGAAATCAAGCCTATTTTGCAATATAACATGAATTCGTTTTTATTGAATGTGTTAAGAGTTTACATTGTTAATTTAGAGCTTCCTCAAGGCATCCAACCCAGTTCAGTGACTGTCAGATGGCCCTCTCAGCTCTCACCATATCGGCCGCATGTCAGCTGTTTTAATACTATGAATAATTTCAAAAACTCCAGAATAAATCGAGATAAACTATTTATGGCAGCTGTGATAGTGCCAATACTGTCATTGAGAAATGATCGCACACACCCAGCTATCACCCACCACGCAACTAGCGAAAAAAAAATTACATTCTCTGTGACATCTTTATCGACCTACTCCGACCCTGCAATGACACCTCTTCTTTTAATGGTGTTAGGTCTTACACCATTGCCTAGTCCCTTACAGGAGGATGGAGTCAGCCAGAGAGTTGGTGCTAATATCAGATCTCAGGCTCCGAAGTACTACAGCTGAAGATGAACCCAAGACCGCGCTGGGATTGAGAAGGGGGAGATCGAAGGGGTCAGGAATACTGCTAACAGAGGCTGTGGCATTATCTTACTCTGTATGTCTTACCTCTGTATGTTATGTTGACGTTTTTCGGTTGCATTGCATCCCCAGACACGCGCAAATCGCAAGGGCGGACGGACTGACATTCTTTATTTCTCTCACCGTGAAGGGCCGCACGTACAGCTGGTGGCGCTCCGACACGCGCAGCCCGGCGGAGAGAAGTAACAAACTGAGCTACCACGACTACCTTGGCGGGGCTGCGGCTGAAGCGGTAGGAGAGCTGGTAGTCGGCGGCGCGCGGCGCCGTGAATGGCCGCACGTACAGCTGGTGGCGCTCCGACACGCGCAGCCCGGCGGAGAGAAGTAACAAACTGAGCTACCACGACTACCTTGGCGGGGCTGCGGCTGAAGCGGTAGGAGAGCTGGTAGTCGGCGGCGCGCGGCGCCGTGAATGGCCGCACGTACAGCTGGTGGCGCTCCGACACGCGCAGCCCGGCGGAGAGAAGTAACAAACTGAGCTACCACGACTACCTTGGCGGGGCTGCGGCTGAAGCGGTAGGAGAGCTGGTAGTCGGCGGCGCGCGGCGCCGTGAATGGCCGCACGTACAGCTGGTGGCGCTCCGACACGCGCAGCCCGGCGGAGAGAAGTAACAAACTGAGCTACCACGACTACCTTGGCGGGGCTGCGGCTGAAGCGGTAGGAGAGCTGGTAGTCGGCGGCGCGCGGCGCCGTGAATGGCTGCACGTACAGCTGGTGGCGCTCCGACACGCGCAGCCCGGCGGAGAGAAGTAACAAACTGAGCTACCACGACTACCTTGGCGGGGCTGCGGCTGAAGCGGTAGGAGAGCTGGTAGTCGGCGGCGCGCGGCGCCGTGAATGGCCGCACGTACAGCTGGTGGCGCTCCGACACGCGCAGCCCGGCGGAGAGAAGTAACAAACTGAGCTACCACGACTACCTTGGCGGGGCTGCGGCTGAAGCGGTAGGAGAGCTGGTAGTCGGCGGCGCGCGGCGCCGTGAATGGCCGCACGTACAGCTGGTGGCGCTCCGACACGCGCAGCCTGGCGGAGAGAAGTAACAAACTGAGCTACCACGACTACCTTGGCGGGGCTGCGGCTGAAGCGGTAGGAGAGCTGGTAGTCGGCGGCGCGCGGCGCCGTGAATGGCCGCACGTACAGCTGGTGGCGCTCCGACACGCGCAGCCCGGCGGAGAGAAGTAACAAACTGAGCTACCACGACTACCTTGGCGGGGCTGCGGCTGAAGCGGTAGGAGAGCTGGTAGTCGGCGGCGCGCGGCGCCGTGAATGGCCGCACGTACAGCTGGTGGCGCTCCGACACGCGCAGCCCGGCGGAGAGAAGTAACAAACTGAGCTACCACGACTACCTTGGCGGGGCTGCGGCTGAAGCGGTAGGAGAGCTGGTAGTCGGCGGCGCGCGGCGCCGTGAATGGCCGCACGTACAGCTGGTGGCGCTCCGACACGCGCAGCCCGGCGGAGAGAAGTAACAAACTGAGCTACCACGACTACCTTGGCGGGGCTGCGGCTGAAGCGGTAGGAGAGCTGGTAGTCGGCGGCGCGCGGCGCCGTGAATGGCCGCACGTACAGCTGGTGGCGCTCCGACACGCGCAGCCCGGCGGAGAGAAGTAACAAACTGAGCTACCACGACTACCTTGGCGGGGCTGCGGCTGAAGCGGTAGGAGAGCTGGTAGTCGGCGGCGCGCGGCGCCGTGAATGGCCGCACGTACAGCTGGTGGCGCTCCGACACGCGCAGCCCGGCGGAGAGAAGTAACAAACTGAGCTACCACGACTACCTTGGCGGGGCTGCGGCTGAAGCGGTAGGAGAGCTGGTAGTCGGCGGCGCGCGGCGCCGTGAATGGCCGCACGTACAGCTGGTGGCGCTCCGACACGCGCAGCCCGGCGGGCGAGAAGTAACAAACTGAGCTACCACGACTACCTTGGCGGGGCTGCGGCTGAAGCGGTAGGAGAGCTGGTAGTCGGCGGCGCGCGGCGCCGTGAATGGCCGCACGTACAGCTGGTGGCGCTCCGACACGCGCAGCCCGGCGGAGAGAAGTAACAAACTGAGCTACCACGACTACCTTGGCGGGGCTGCGGCTGAAGCGGTAGGAGAGCTGGTAGTCGGCGGCGCGCGGCGCCGTGAATGGCCGCACGTACAGCTGGTGGCGCTCCGACACGCGCAGCCCGGCGGAGAGAAGTAACAAACTGAGCTACCACGACTACCTTGGCGGGGCTGCGGCTGAAGCGGTAGGAGAGCTGGTAGTCGGCGGCGCGCGGCGCCGTGAATGGCCGCACGTACAGCTGGTGGCGCTCCGACACGCGCAGCCCGGCGGAGAGAAGTAACAAACTGAGCTACCACGACTACCTTGGCGGGGCTGCGGCTGAAGCGGTAGGAGAGCTGGTAGTCGGCGGCGCGCGGCGCCGTGAATGGCCGCACGTACAGCTGGTGGCGCTCCGACACGCGCAGCCCGGCGGAGAGAAGTAACAAACTGAGCTACCACGACTACCTTGGCGGGGCTGCGGCTGAAGCGGTAGGAGAGCTGGTAGTCGGCGGCGCGCGGCGCCGTGAATGGCCGCACGTACAGCTGGTGGCGCTCCGACACGCGCAGCCCGGCGGAGAGAAGTAACAAACTGAGCTACCACGACTACCTTGGCGGGGCTGCGGCTGAAGCGGTAGGAGAGCTGGTAGTCGGCGGCGCGCGGCGCCGTGAATGGCCGCACGTACAGCTGGTGGCGCTCCGACACGCGCAGCCCGGCGGAGAGAAGTAACAAACTGAGCTACCACGACTACCTTGGCGGGGCTGCGGCTGAAGCGGTAGGAGAGCTGGTAGTCGGCGGCGCGCGGCGCCGTGAATGGCCGCACGTACAGCTGGTGGCGCTCCGACACGCGCAGCCCGGCGGAGAGAAGTAACAAACTGAGCTACCACGACTACCTTGGCGGGGCTGCGGCTGAAGCGGTAGGAGAGCTGGTAGTCGGCGGCGCGCGGCGCCGTGAATGGCCGCACGTACAGCTGGTGGCGCTCCGACACGCGCAGCCCGGCGGAGAGAAGTAACAAACTGAGCTACCACGACTACCTTGGCGGGGCTGCGGCTGAAGCGGTAGGAGAGCTGGTAGTCGGCGGCGCGCGGCGCCGTGAATGGCCGCACGTACAGCTGGTGGCGCTCCGACACGCGCAGCCCGGCGGAGAGAAGTAACAAACTGAGCTACCACGACTACCTTGGCGGGGCTGCGGCTGAAGCGGTAGGAGAGCTGGTAGTCGGCGGCGCGCGGCGCCGTGAATGGCCGCACGTACAGCTGGTGGCGCTCCGACACGCGCAGCCCGGCGGGCGAGAAGCCCAGCTCCCCGCGCCGCGCCGGCAGCGGCGACAGCGGCCCGTCCTGCAACCACCGTGCATCATCCTCATTCATTTCATTGATGACTATTGAATTTCAGAGACCTTCGAACAGGCAACGAATTTATACATGCTGTTTGTTTGTAACTGAATTTGGCTCCGTGGCGCAGCGGTCAACACGCCAGCCTGCGACACGAGAGTGCCCGGGTTCGATCCCCGGCCAGGTCAAGATGGAAAATGATCTTTTTCAGATTGGCCCAGGTATTTAATGTATATCTATATATGTATTTGTTATAAAATATATTATCGTTGAGTTAGTATCCCATAACACAAGTCTCGAACTTACTTTGGGGCTAGCTCAATCTGTGTGATTTGTCCGTATATATTTTATTATTATTAATTCTTTGAACTTGATTTTGACCTACTTTAACCCGTCAAGACCCTGCTTTGTTTTAGTTTCCTTGAGACCTGGAGGACATTTTATAATGTCATGCAGGTTTTGAGAGGTTAAACGGTCAGATTAAATAAAAGTTTTGTAAGCTTATCAAGGACCAATGACAATATAATAATTTGTCATTGTAAAAGCGTGTTTTTAGTTTGTTAAAAACAACAAAGTTTGTTAAAAATAGTAGCCAACCTAAAAGGTTGGCTACTATACGAGTCTTTTTCTCATCGAAAGTCGCCACGTCACACTGACAATGTAATTAGTATCAAAGCAACAAAACATCAATTTGGCTCTATAACTCACGTCTCTATGCCTGCCGTTGAATCTCAACACGTAGCTCTGCATCAATGGCACGTAAACTTCGTTGTAGAATGTGATTAGATCGTTTCTCCTTGCAGGATCTGAAAAAATATTTTTTTGTTACATAAAAGTCAAACAACCTGAATTAGGATTGGAGAATTAGAATAAAAGGAATATATTTTCGCAGATTCGCTCACGTCAACGTCGTTCCCTCGGGAACAGTACTGTTTTCCGGGATGTAAGGTAGCCTATGTCCTTCACTGTACTTCAGCGAATATGTATGCAATATTTCATGATGATCGGTTCAGTCGTTATGGCGTGAAAGCGTAACAAACTCACTTTCGCATTTATATAATATTATAGTATATAGGATAAGGATACCTAGACACAATAACATATTGAAATGTTACACCACCTTACACATGATTTGGTACGAAAATGAGCACCAGAGTGCCTTCTATTTTCCTCTCATTACGCTCTGCTTGTGGTCACGTCAAATGAGTACACTTACTGTCAGCTGTGGCGGGCTCTATGAGCACGTATCTGTACACGAGGTTGTCGGCCAGCGGTCGCAGCCGGTAGCAGCGCATGATCTCCGCGAAGCTGCGCTCCACGGGGTTGTCAGCATTATTGCATACCTGCAAAAAACCATACAGCTATTACAGGTTTAATTCTTATTTTTTTCTTTTATCTATTTGGCCACCAAACTTCATTCAGAAGCTTATTTTAGTCAGTCCCTAGTTATTTTTCGAGTTATTTTTGCTTGTGTATCAACGAAATGATGGTGTAATTCATTTCGCTGATTTCGACGGAGCCCCTGGCGACAATTCCTACGAATTCACTGGCTTGATCATAAACGACGCAATGAGGCGAGCAAACACAAACCCACTAAGTAAATCCCACTGCAGCCGCATCATGACACTTTAGTTATTCCACACATTTTTCATAAACATGGGCATTTATAACACCAAATTACACCAGCTTTACATTATAAACTCCACTCTACGAATAAGTAATAACTCCACTAGAAACAATTTGCAAAACAATCCAAAACAAAAACGGTGCAGTCCGTAGAAATTCTCGCCAAGAACTTTAAGTAAGGTTTAATTCTATGAGTAGCAGTTTTTTTTTTTTGAGATATAGGACGACAAACGAGCAAACGGGTCACCTGATGGTAAGTGATCAGCGCTGCCCATGGACAACTGCAACACCAGGATGTAACAGGTGCGTTGTCGGCCTTTCAAGGGGTTGGGGGAAGAAAATGGGGAGGGGTGGGGGGAAGAAAATGGGGATGGACCTCCGGCTCTCTCACTCACCGAACGAAGCATAGAAGCGGAAAAGCTTCTACTCAGACGTCGATTTCTGTGAGATAGCTAGCTAGGTAAAATCAATTCAATATAGATGTTCAAGAGCTCTCCAACCAGTCTGGCCAGCGAGGAGAGTGTAGGCCAAATCCTCTGTCTGCTCTGGCCAAGTATGGCTCTGGTAGTACAGAGAGAGTCATGCTCCTATAGTGGAGACTAAAAAAACCTGATGAAGAAGAAGTTCAAGAGCTAGTAAACGCGGTTGCTAATACACTGGTCGCGACAGTCACTTTCTCTGGTTGCGAGAAGACCAAATAATAAACGGGTCGTGCCGCGCAATGACAACACACGTTTATCACAAGGGCATTTTATTCTTACTGATACTTTACTTACCCTACAGATAACATAAACAGCGCACAACAGGATCTGGTCGAGATGCCTGTCCTTCAGCAGCACGGTGTGATTGGTGATGGAGTGCTCCAGGCAGTTCCAGATCTTCAGCTTCAGCTCCTCGTCCGTCAGCCGTAATCGGCGGCAGAGGTCGTTCATTCGTAGCACAGCTAATCCATAGAACTGAGAATGATTTCAAAGGTGATGCGATTAGTAACCCATCACTATTTTGATTCCATTTCCACCTAATGCTCATCAAAATGCTAAACATGGCTTTAAGGTCTTAAAGACCTGGGCTCTGTCTACCCCGCAAGGGTAGTATGTATGTTCGTTTGAAAATCACTGAATAAAGATTTTTGACATGATAACGTCTTATAAATCGATGAACACCGGCTGCATGCACGAAAACTGTCACGTTCCCGAGCAGAGTAGTAGTAGTAGTATCTATCTCATTATCGTCCGAAAATCGACTTTACAGTCAACCAATTTTTCAATTGTATTGTATGTTTCGTAACATAGCCATAAATGTGGAGAAGTCACCTTTCTGAAGAAGAGCACGAGCGAGTTGTTGGCGCGTCGCGGCGGCGTGTCGCCGGGCGACACAGCCGCGGCTACCTCCGCACCCGAGCTGTTTGTCGACACTGGAATATTTATTGCCATTTAAAATTTATTGCCATGTAAGTTTGATATTTTGGTGTGGGTCACATGACAGTGTGGAGACTTTTGCACAGGGAACAACTGCATCCTTTTCACTTTCGAAAGGTCCAAGATTTGCTCCCTCAGGATAACGCTGCACGGATTGAATTTTGTCGCTGGCTGCTGAGGCATCAACATGTCAACATCTTGTGGACTGACGAATCGTTATTTACGAGAGTTGGAATTTTTAATATCCATAACGAGCACTGGTGGACTCATCGTGATCAGAACCCCAGAAAAACTAAACGACACTCATTTCAACATCGTTTTAGTCTGAACGTGTGGGCTGGCATAATTGACGGGTATTTGCTCGGCCCTTACTTCATCGACGGCTATCTCACCAGTTTAACGTATTTGGAGATGCTGCAACACGTCATAGACGAAATGCTTGATGACATACCCCTCAACTTACACCAAAATCTGTATTACCAACATGATGGTGCTCCTCCGCATTATGGACGCCAAGTTCGTGACTACTTAAACGTTACATTTGGTGAACAGTGGATTGGGCGTGGAGGCCCAGTAGCATGGCCAGCTCGGTCCCCGGACCTAACCCCGTTGGACTTTTATTTATGGAGTGATGTAAAACGTTTGGTGTACGAAGAGGAGATAGACAGTGTAGAAGTGTTACGTGAGAGGATTATTTTGGCATTCGAAACGGTGAAACAAGACGCTTATGTGTTGCGAAAACTCAAGCGAAATTCGCTGCGCCGTGCTAGACTGTGCCGTCATGAGAATGGTGGACATTTTGAACACTTGCTACGCAAAACGTAAATTTGTAAGTAGATTTTGTAAATAAACTTTAAAAATGCCTCAATCAATTGTAAATAAAATGATTTCAGCTTTTTAACTACGCCAAAAATTACTAATTTATTCATAATAAAAATATCAACAGTTTCTTTAACTTTTCAAATCTTCAAAGCAATGAAAAATGAAAGATAATAATAATAATTAGGCATTTTTGTCGGTCCTAAGCCCGTAAAGTAGGAAGGAAAATCTGAAATCAAAATTATTAATTGGCACGCTCAGCCACGCCCATTCGGTTTATTCCTATTGCGCCTGTTGAATGCGCTCTAAAAAACTGGTTTACTCCCATGTGTACCGTAAATACAATTTTACTGATAACTTGGTGTGCTTTATTTAGGGGATTCACTTATTTATCGAAAATAATAGGTAATGCTTCGTACTATTAGTTCTGTGAATATGGCAAGAGTGCAAAGATACACGGTGTATATGTATAAATATCTATTATAAAATACGTAGTATTGTTGAGTAAGTAATGTTAGTATTCCACGACTCAAGCTTACAACTTACTGTGTATAAATTTTAATTTATTTAATTTAATTCCAGTATAGTAAATACAGCAAACTATGATTTTTTAGTGATTAATACACGATAGAACCGCAAAATAGCTGTGGCGTAGGAAAAATTAAGGAAAACCTATGAAATATTTTGTATTATTATTATATATTAGCAGCAATAGGTGCTGATGCGTGTATATCATTGCACTAAACATCAATTCCAATATATATTTTTAAAGTTAGGGAAGTCAAAGAAATCCAATAAACTTTAATTATAATGCCAATGTGTACCTAAAAGTGATTGTCCTGGACGGATATTATCTTGAAAGAGTTGCCTCCTCGTGTGTTCTACCATCGCTGCGCGGGACTGAATGCCATCTGAAAAATATGTACAAAATAAGAAACAGCTTCTAAGAACTAGAAGAAGTTTGTATTAAAGACGGTACTGCACGAAATTGTGAAAATATATGTGTTTTCAAATCACTAGTACTATTCGCTGAATTAATTAAATACATCAAAAGTATTTGTATAATTTAGGTCGATCCTTAAACAAGATCTCCCCTTATTGGAATTTAAAACAGTACATATGAAATTTAAAAATGATATATATATGTTATGATATCCAAACACATTTTTCTTCGAAAACTTTGTAATTTTTACGTCTAAAACAATAATTCTCACATGACAATATTTATAATTACATCTCGGAGGTCGCCCCATTTCTTATTTTTTTTTTATAAAATTATAAATATAAAAATATTAAGACCTTTCGTCTTTTTTTCGAATCATCTAATGGTTCTGCGCAACCTAGTGGCTTGCGCAGTAGCGACGTTTTTAGTTCGCGCGGCACCCGCTTCAACTGGTTTGTGGAGAAAAATAAACGTTTTTTGATTTTTATTTGATTTGATATGAGAGAGAGAGAGAGAGGAGAGAGATAGGAGGGAGAGAGAGAGAGAGAGAGAGAGGGAGAGAGAGAGGAGAGAGAGAGAGAGAGAGAGAGAATACTGACTGAGAGCGGGGTCGGCGTGCTGCTGCACGTCCGCGGAGGCGGGCACGGGCGCGCGCTGCAGCGCCGGCCACAGCGGACTGCCCGCCTGCCACACCTCCGACTCCAGCACCACCTCCTCGATCTGCAACACATTTGGTCATCATCATCATCATGTCTTTTTAAGTCTCCACTGCAGGAGCATGACCCTCTCTGTACTACTGGAGCCATACTTGGCCAGAACAGACAGAGTATTTGGCCTACACTCCCCTCGCTGGCCAGACAGGTTGGAGAGGTCACATTAGTGTTTATGAGCTTTGTTTAGCTTGTATTTCCTAAGTCGCCTATTACGACATCCATGGGAAGACTTGGAGTGGTCCTATTCTACTCTGTCGGAAACCACACGGCTAAATTTTGTTCAGGACCTATTCTATGTTTGTTTCGGTATTTAAAAACATGTGAACAATCTTGATACGTCTTTAATGTACTTTTTAAATCAAAAACTTTACACTTAACCAATTCAATGTGGAAGTAAAATAAATTTCATAAAATTCAAGTAAAATGCAAATATTTAAATTTATAAAATTTACTTTTCAATAAAAAGACTTATCAAGATTGTTTACATGTTTTTAAATACCTAAATAAACAGTATAGGCACAGATAACCATCATGGATAATAAAACTAGCCATCGTGAGTTGTATATGAATTCAACAAATGATTTACTACCACTATTATGAGTTCAGCGATGTAGTACCTGCGCAGAAATCAATTACTGCATTGATAATTATATAATTGATAAAATGCTTGGCAATTAATATAAATTTATTATATGTAAACAATGTAATCAGAGCCCATCAGGAAAACAGGGACTTCTTTCGGCATATTCTTCTCACCAGTCGGTCGTTCCGAAATGCTAGTAGTATTTCGATTTAGCATATGTAAAGAAAATTTATGCAATAGAAATATGATGTTTAAAAACAGAAAAAAATTGAAAAAAGTCAACATTGGATACATGTATATGTATCCAATTTTGACATTTTTAAATTTTTCATGGCGCGAGAATATACGTCTTCTATTGGTTGATGTGTACGCGCCATGTCTGGAGTTCGCGCCGCGCCGTGTAAGTATTAAGAGAGAGACTGCACGAGTCCTGTTGTTTTTGGATTTCAAATGTTATGTAGTAGCTATAAGATCGTTATTTCAATGATATTTTCATTCGGTTTCATTCGGCGGTAGGTTGAGCTATTCTGCGCCGACGAACAAAGACCATGCGACTAAAAAAGTGGTAGTACTGAACCTATCTATTTTGTTCACGAAGGGTACTCTCTCCATGCTCTCAGTTCTACGTTTATAGAAGACATTACGCATATACCTCTTATAAGTTATATATAATACTAACTTATAGACTGCCAACCTTATACAAAAATATTGGCCTAACTTAAGGACTGTTAAAAGCAGCAGAGGCTGCAGTAGTTAGTTCCACTAATTGCCACTATGGGCGGCAGAGAGGGCGCTGCAGTGCAATATAGTTAGTCTTCCATCTGTCACTAGCTAGCATTAACCTCAACTTGGTAAAATCAAGTAAAACTGAAAATTTTTGCCAATGTAGAATTAAAGTGAAGAAATGAGAATTATACTCACTGTGTTAAGATGCTTAATAATATCTCTATCGGGCTTCTCAAATATAATCTGCACAACCAGCTCGATGATTTTGTAGAAGTGAAAGGCACTGAGGTTGTATATCTTCAGAACTTCCGGGAACCGCAGTGAGTGAATTGAATATGCATGTATTACTACTTCGGTGCAGCACGCATATACTGTTAATTGGTATGTCTCTTGTGTTAGAAGTGCCTGAAAACAATCAATACTTAATCTCTCTCTTTGCTCTCCTCTATTTAATTATATCAGTTTAATCTGCGCCCCAGAATCACCCCTCAGACGTTAGAACTCTGACTATGACGATGATTAAGAAATATGATATGGTCATCATCATTTCGAGTAGGTGTCACGGTCAATCGACCATGCACACCAGAGTTCTTCGGAACCGTCTCTCGGCCTCTGACATGGTTCCTTTAACTACTACCAGATTATCATCTTTATTATCAGACAATCAGGTGATTCACACCTATGTCCTAACCAAACTGGAAACAACTAAAAAAAGTATGCTTCTGGTGGGAATCAAACCCACGACCCCCGGGTCAATAGGCAAACGCCTTAAGCAGCTCTGTTAAGCTTTCGCTTGAACACAGTCATCACTCGAATAAACTACTTCAAAGCCTTCATGCAAAAGATAAGTCACTTACCTCTAAGGAAACTTGAGGTTTCTTTCTATGTTCCGTCCTGATGATATGCTCGAAAATTTTGTAGTAGAACCTCGTGACCATGTTGCATCGGTTGGTGATGGTCTCGTTACTGTACGTGAGCCCTCTCATCCTCTCACGGAAGAGCTCGGCCCAACCGAGGCACGGCTGGATCACATTCTTGTTAATCGTCTCCTCGCTGACATTGCACTCACTGTAGTAGAAAGACATTGAAATAAGATACTTTTTGGCGAAAATTTGCGGCATAAGCAGCTGTATCTTTTGAATGCGTTGGCTTAGAAAGCTAATTTTTGACAGCTCCAAGGGACTACTGTCCCTTGTTACTGTGAAAAAATCGGCTAAAAATTCATATCAAATACTCAGGTCATGACCTGAGCATTTGATATGATATCAAGCTGGTAGCTTGATACCTCCACGCGTTCCTGAGAAAAAGGTACAGACAGACAAATAAACGGACAACAAAGTGATCCTATAAGAGTTCCGTTTTTTCCTTCTGAGGTACGGAACCCTAAAAATGTAATAGTAGTGTAGCGACAGACTCACGCAAAGAGCGCCAGCAGGTCGGCGGAGGGCTGCGGCTTGCAGTGGCGCAGGTAGGAGGTGAGCCACAGGATGCTCCGCGCCGCCTCCGACACGGGCGTGAGCTCCTCGTCGCGCGACGGCAGGTAGCGCTGCCCCGACAGCGGCGTCTCGGGGCACGCGCGCCCACTCTGCATAACACACGCTTACTTAAATGCTCTGATTATGCCTTGCTTCCGAGCAGGACAGACCTATAGGTTCGCGCTACACTGGATTGCCATGGGATGGCATCGGAAGCGACGCGTCATTTCCAAACAAGCTATTATAACCTTTATGTCTAGTGCATTGAATTAGAAAAACTATGGAAGCGTAACTCTCATACACGTAACGATTCAATATCAGTCTCATTTACGCAAACAAACTTAAATCAACGAAAGACTTATGCACTCATAGACGAAGGTAGTTTGCGATTGGCCGCGTCAAGGTCACGGGGCGGTGCCAACATATCTAATAAACGCTATGGTGTAAACATACCGGCGGAAGGTAGGCTAGCAGTTTGCCTCGCTCGCTATGATAAGTTACTCCAGTGTCACCTTCCGTCTTTCCTGCACCACTTTACCACACAAGAAGTATTTTTTTCTTAATTCGTTAAGATATCGCTGATGTGACAAAATATATGTCGTTAAATGCTTTTATCGACGCGTCCTTCCATCACGGAGCGCGTGGCAGACTAGTTCGCGATAACATACTTTTTAGGCCCCGCCAGCTTTGATCTACTTTACGTGGTGTCAGTTTTGAAGCGCAATGCTGCTTCCATAGTTTTTCTAATTCAATGGTCTAGACGCGGCCTATATGCGTTAAAGAAAAACCCTTTCAACTTTCTTTTTACGTATATAGGTTTGTCCTGCTCGGACAGACGTTAAGTGCGTCACCGCAATGGCAAAAAAAAAAATATCTAACATCTTATACTGACACAAATATATATATAATAATTCTAATACAAAACAGATTTTTTTAAGATACTTATTTCGGTAGCATTTTTTACTAGTGTATATTAGATTATTTTTTGTAAAGAAAAGTATTACAAAAAGTTTGCTTACCGGGCCAAAGTTCTGAATAACTGCTGATATCTCGTCATTGGAACTACCAAGTTGTTCACTAGCATATTCACCTGCAAATACATATAATATACAAATTATTTTTCCAAACCAACATATACTATACATGTTTTTTTGATTAAAACAAACTCAAGATAATAATAACAATATTAATATGCAAATTAAGGCTCGCCGCAGACGTCAGACTATCCATGACACTTTTTAGTCCGTGAAAACAGAACCTATGCAATCATATGCAGTAACGATGAGGCATAGACACTTTATGTGCGCCGCAAACGCGATCGGACAAAAAAGAGACGCGCACACACGTACTCGTCCTGTTTCGTACTGACTTCGTGCCTATAGTTGACTTCGTGCGTGAGTAACACGTAATTCGCATATTAATAACTAGCTGTTACCCGCGGCTCCACCCGCGTTAATTTCCCGGAATTAAAGGTAACCTGTGTCCTTCCTCGGGCCCCAAACTACCTCCATATAAAATTTCATCCAAATTGGTTCAATGGTTGAAACGTGAAAAGAGGACAGACAGCCAGTTACTTTCGCATTTATAATATTAAGTATGGATACTATAAATGTTATTGAGAGAGAGAGAGAGAGAAAAGTAGAGAGTGCATAAGGAGCTTCCAAGAGCTATGGTATTACATATTGCATCCGACGACAGTCGACAGACAGACCTCTCCAATCTCTAAAATTTATAGGGCTGCTGTTGCTGTGATATGTTAAAAAGAAATGGAAAAATTATGTAATAGTTTATAAATACCTTGATAGTCAACTATACAAGTTAATATGGAATTCAAATAACTATTGTTGGACATAGTTATTTTCTTAATATTATCAACACAACCACTAATATTGGAATTCTCTTTGTCAGAAGCTATCAAAGAGAATTCAAATACGAAAGTTGTGTCATAGAGACGTTTTATGTCATTAATTCGACGGTTTTTTTTTATAAAATTTATAAACTTTTTGTAAACTGAAGAGGTTTACTTACGTAAAAATATTCTTTCGTCAAATTCGCCCACACTCAAAACATATGTTTCATATAGATTGTTCAGTGAAACTAGATTTGCTTCAAAATTATCGGCATCGAAGAGACCCAATAGCTGGTCCGCGCGTCCTTTTAATATCTAAAAACATAAAAAGTATTACTAGTAACATTCATTTATTTATCTCATAAAGTACTGAACAGATTTTTATGCACAATAAACTTCAAAATTGTTTCAATATTACCTATGAACGTTCTAAATAGGAGCACGGGTTCGAGTTATCGCGGAACAAACAGCTACATTCTAAAAATGTGTTTTCACCCCAACTCAACTATGTTCGTCGTATGTATGTCAATAATGATGTTGTTTCTTACCCCTTTATCGAAAAATGATTTAACAACTGGTTTGTAGCTGTACTCTTTCATAGCAGCAGCTTCTACCATCAACTTCTGTTCATCGCTCATCTGGTGAAAAATTGAAATGATGCAGGGTGCTTTGCTAGGAGCCTCGAAGTTTTCACTGCCCCAATCACTAGGTAACCCTAAAAATAAGGCAAATTACTGTTAATTTAGTACAGTCTACTGAGATTACATTTAATGCAGTAGTGTGCATTAATGAGAATAATAATAACCACTATCTTGTGTGTGTACACTAAGTTAAGTACTAATAGCATGTACATGAAGTATTTCGATGTAGAAGAATCAATGGGATAACAACATAGATTTCTTTTAGATACTTTATAATGGCGGCTCTGTTAACTATACCATCTTTTAATCTCATGAACATTGTGACAAATATGTATTTCCCACAAGCAAAGAATATACACTACGCGAAAAGAAACGTCACTTAAGCATGTGTGCGCGAATAATCGCTTCCGGCTATGTGTAAGTGTCTGGATATGCGCGGGGGCATCTAGAGGCGCGCGGGGCGTGGAACGGGCCGTCGTCGACTGCCTTGCGAGATATCTCCAATCGTATCGCACGTATTGCGGTGTCCCTGTCATAAGTGACTGAATTCAGGATGGTAATAAAATACCCCCTTATTATCCTTCATTAACGTTTGTAGAATAAGTTTAAAATTTTAAAAGTCATCTATCCTACATGCTCTTTTCTTGTTCTCTGGTATCGCTTACATGCCCAGCTCAAGGTCATCAGTGGCCGAACTCTCGCATACAGGGAATGTCACCACTGTGCCACAATCCCAGTAGACTTTGCAAGTTGCAAGAACAGTTGTCATATGTTGAAGTCTTTTTCCTAATTTAGCCTCAAATATATGTATATATATAATAAAAATGCCTCCTAATAATAACTGCTAAAAATATTAAGGTACATTATATTTGTATGCTTTTTACCTTTAAAATTTGCGTTTATAAGATCTGTCCGTTTCGCCATGAAAGCATTGGCGAAAATGTGATCCAAGCAAGATAGCAGCAAGTGGTACATGTCCACTAGGTCATTGGAGTTTTGGAATTCCCCCTTTACACAGATGTAAAGACACCACGTGAATTTGAACAGGTTAGTATCGGAGTTCGGTGATCTGGAAGTTAATGTGATAAGTTTAATCCTCCATTGTTAGATCTAGAAATCCTGTAGCATGGGAGCATCAAATCAAAAACTGGAATCAGCATCAATAAGCAGTCAATAAATAATATGAAACATATTGTCTTATCTGTGTAATCTATCCCTATTCATGTAAGTCAAGATAGCGAAATGATAGCACCAGATAAATGTTGCTAGTGGACCGTCACAAATCAGGGCTCTTGGGAGAATGTACAAGAGGCATTAAATTTTTTTTATAATTAAGTGGGTTGCTTTTTCATAATCCATTTATTATTATATAATAATAATCGAATTTAATAATAGCATAAAATAAATAGTAAGTAATATCTTTTTATAGATAATGGTACAGAACACTTCATGCGCAAGTCTGACTTGCACTTGGCTAGTTTTTATTTTTTTTTTGTTTTTCGTTAGGGTATTGTATATTTTAATGGGCCCATACACTATGTGAGGGTGTATTAAATAAAATTTAATGTGCCCGTGGTTATTAGTTCTCTAATAATCTTTCATCAATCACTATCACCTAAAATTTAACACTGCACTATGATAAAATTACGATTAAGTACTATCTGTACATAAATATTGTTGATGAAAATAAATACATAAACACTTACACAGAGAAGATTTCTTGGAACAATGGTCTGAATTTCCTGTAGAGTCTGTCAGAGACAGCAAACTTATGTTCGAGCCTCTCCATCTTCTCCTTGAAGTCTGTCGACATGGATGCCATTTCCATCCATAATTTTATTTTTCTGAAGAATTGTAACAAACTGTGGACAGTTAAGATATGAATGTAATATACATGGATATAATTTTAATTATTTATGCATTCTTCTATTATTTTCATGTTTCAGATATATTATGCTTCCAGTGGAATTAATGAATAACTGCCATCTGAAGACAGCAGCGGTGGCTTACTGTATAATGTGCCTTTTAAAGCATTGAGGACATTTACACCACTTGTTGATGCACTACTATAAGTGACTCAAAACCATTGTTTCAAATACACAAGTGCTGTTCTCTCTGTTGAACCTTACTGATAACTTATAGTTTGAACTACAATTCTACCATCCTATACAGATCAAATTATATTAGTCAAAATCTCCTAATTAACACTTGGCAACCTTTTAGTAGTATAATTATTATAAATTTTTTTCTGTGAGCCCTATGTCCCTGACAAGGGACCACATCATCATCATAATAGGACAGCAGTATTTTAAAATAATAGTGTGTATTTTTTAAATTAAGCCTTTCAAAGCATAGATGATGTATGAAATAAGTTGCATTATCTGTGAAATGGTCTCACATTTAATCTTAAATTTGTTACTTTTTGTGATACAAAGGTATATAAAGGTAGAAGTGAAGCTGCTAGCAATATAACTGTATAAATAAAAACCTTTACAAGCCAATGCCAAGCTTTTCCACCTATATCAAAGCATCAGGGGAGTTATGCTGCAAATTAGGTTATTCTATAAATTACATGTAATTCAGGTACCTACTATATGCTATAGGTATGACACAAAATGCTGAGTGAACACCTTTCTGGTTGCAAATGTGTTTAAATTTATAATTTTGTTAATTTAAATTGTATTTACCTTGAATTAAAATTGTAATATTTTTGTTAATTTTTGCACCAAAGAAATAATTTTCTCTGTAGTTATAAATAAAGTATGCTAATCAAATTGCCATATGTTAAATTTCCTATCACAATTTGTCATGTCAATTTAGTCACAAATGTAGATATATTTTAACATGAAAAAAAAACCAGGTGTCTTGCTGGTCTATTTAGTACTTTACCTTATTCTACAAAGTCTGAGAAGCCTTGTGAGGCTAATACAGCGGTCCGTGTTGGCATTTCTTTGGGGGGAAGGGGAAGTGCAGCACATGACATACAGGGCACAGGCAATCCAATGCTGAACATCTCCCTAAAAACGTGAAAATTTGATTATTCCTTCTTCATATTGCTATTCCATACCTATCTATACCTTTCACATGTAACAGATATGTCAATATGTCCCACTATGACTGTAAACATTAGGTAATTAGTTTTTTTTGTCAGTTTTATGCAATGCCGCTGAACTATTAATACTAGGATGGTGTAAAGCCACAGAATTTTAAGGTGAACGGTGTAAAAGACCATCATTTCAATGCACTTGTCCTCATCATCTGATGTCAACAAAGCGAGGGACTAAGAGGTAAATTTGGGGTTATATATTTAGAAAAGAGGAATACAGGTGTAGTGTGTGTTAAAACCATAGCAAATACTTACATCAAGAGTATAATTACGCTTAATTTCTAAAAATGATTCCTTGGCTCTATTTGCAGCATCAGGATCTACATTTAATTCAGCACACAAGCTATCTATTTGAGTTATTATATATTCTTCACTATCTTCTAGTCTAGACATTTTAATAAAAATTGATTTTCCTTGATTTATGCAATTATATTAAATTCCTCGCGTAAAACACAACTTGCTTTGATACTTTGATAAAAATTGACAAATTGACATCTCCTTGGCGGGAAGACTCCCACGCGCCATAAAATTTGTCTATGATGAGAAGAATAGTTCAGAAACATAGGCGGTGTCAAACGAAAAAGTAGTGTGTCTTTTTCTTTCTTTAACCCCGAACCAAGGGTACTATTTTTGAAAGTGTGACACTTGTCTTCGAGCGAGATTTGCATGGAAAAATCGCTTGATTACGAACGGCTTCATTTCAAAAATAGCACACCTGTATGGAAAAATCGCTCGTTTACCAGAGGCGTCATTTCAAAAATAGCACTCTAAATCTATCCGCTGCTGTCTGAACCACAGATTTGAAAGAGTATGTCTTAGAGGAAGGTAGCGGTCTCAACTAGAGTGATTGTGAAAAAACCTTTTAAATTTTTGGATGGATGGACTGAACTGAGTTGCTGTCAAGCTCAAGAAAAGACTACGTTCGGAGGTTCTTGGCGGAAATTTTAGCACAGGTTTTTATTTCGTAGTGTAGGTAATTTCATGCACAAACTAAATAGGGATCCAAGGATATTTGGTGTTATAAATTCCCTTGTTAGAACTTGATGTGTGGTGTGGAATAATTAACTTAAATAAACTGTCATGCATGCATGATGGTGCGGCTGTAGTGAGATTTATTTTCCCTATATATTATTTTACTCTTTGGATTTATTTGTATCGGGATGGTGATTGTCCGCCTAGCTGCGTCAAAAAAAATCGCTTGAAGACGAGTTATACACTTTCAAAAATAGTATCCCTCTACACATTGGGCCAACTCGTTAGCTGTTTACTTGCTGTTTACACATTTGCATACAGCTTTGAGCATTGGCGCTTTGACCAAGATAGACGGCTGCAGAGATTAATATAAACAGTGCGTTTAATTATTACTTAAAACTGTATCAAAGTCATGGATCTAAGAATTAGGTCCATGATCAAAGTAGAGTGAGTGAGTGACTTAATATAAATGGCGCAAAAGAAGATGAGGGATGCTAACTATACATAGGAATAGGTCGTGTCGTGGTAAATATATTGAAAACGTGTGCAGAGCATACTCTTTCAAATCTGTGGTGCAGAGAAAACCGACACACACAACACAATTCGATTAACAGGCTATCGCCTGCGCCAACTACGATTTGCCACAAACGTTCCGCAAAATAGCCTTCCATACTATTTTTTAAAGTATGAGCACTCGTATTTGAGTGATTTTAAATCTAATCAAAATGAGAAATTGCTTGAAGAAAAAATAAAAATCTTTGGCCCCAAGTTGGCCCTATGTATACAGGGGCCTTAAGATCAAATCAATGGTTTCATGGGAATTATAGCCAGGCCACGGGCTCCATCAAATCAAAGAAATGAATTACACTATAATTTTGGTGATACACAATAGCTCGAAGAATAATAAGACACTTGCTGAAAATAAGTTTCAGTCTAAATCAGGATTATCAGGATATACGAGTCTAAATTTATTTTGACAGCCAAATAGAAAAGAAAAAAAGACTGCTGTCAAAGTCATTGTCAAACAAAAACAAAACAACAACATTGTTTCTATTCGAATATATGAAATTACATTGAGTTTTCATAATATTTTATAAGTCATTATCATATTTGCATCAGAATTTTATAAAATATCACTCTTACATCAATACCATTGACAACATTTGTAAAAATACATTTATTTATAATATGCTATCACTCTGTCGGCTTTATCATGTTTCTGCTATTATTTACTCATCAAAAAAGCAGGGAATTAAATTATGTAAAATGCTTGAACCGAGGAATAAAAAGTAAGTTTTCTTTGCTTTGGCTAGTAGTGCTTTCTTGTATTTTGAGGTTATACTTTGCGTATTATTCTTCAAATTTCAGGCGATGGCATCCTTCGCAATTAATGGAAACCAACCTGTTACCAAGTGTAAAGAGTTTGACCAAGGTGCACCACGAGCCAGGCAAGAGAGCAGTCCGGCGAGTGGCCATGCTGAACAAGTTATTTATGAAACAGATCACCGACATTATGTCAACTGGCACAGTTTCTATGGATATAGTAGGACGTGGTATTGAAATCTCGAAAGTAAGTACTTATTACTACTCATAATTAATGGACTGAAAAGATTTGAGGAAAGAAATAAAAATGGTTTATTTAGGATTGGCAGAGAGAGATAGGGGTGTCATCGTCCACTGCCAGTCCAATAGTTGCAAGTATGGCGTCGGGTACGCGCGCCCGGCCTCCCAAGCTGCTACTTGCTTTTCCTCCATTCAACCGAGTGAGGAGTATCCCAATACCTTGGTTTCCTTCCCAAATCTAAATTTATCCTTTCCTTTCCTAGCTTAAAAAAGCTTCCAATGTGCAGCAGCTTCGGAAGTACAAGAAGCCAAAGAAACTGCGTTCACCAACCTGCCTGCTGAGTATGGATAGTTAGGCAATATACTCCCATGGAAAAAAGAATCCTTGGGAGACGCTTTTGTTCACCAGTGGACTTCTTATGGCCGAAGTGATGAATGAGGTTGGAACACCTATTTTACACTACAGCTGTTCAACTTGTTCTATTATTAAAACTGTTTAAATTAAAACTTTATTGTTTCTTACAATAAAGGTATAATGCATGGATGTGTTCACCAGTTTATAATGAAATTTTTTATAGGAAAAGACCTGTGTAAGTCTATGTAAATGGTTGGCAGCTAGCTACTCGCCCTGGCTTCGCATGGATGTAATGTAGATACTAATATGGGGCAATAAATTATACATGTAAACTCTTAAATGACTCTATTGCTGAAATACATATTAAAATCCATGAGTAGTTTAAAAGATCTATAAGAAGCGACATAATTTTATACTATGTAAAGATAAAAATGTACATCTATTTAAAAAAATGTTGTATTTAACACAATGTGGCTAAAATAATTAGGGCAATGAGTGACAACTGTAATGAATTCCATTAGTAAATGTGAAAGAAATTTTATAAAGCAGAAATAATATTTTTAATTTACTTTTTGTTCTAGGTCAAAGTGACCCCTGACATGCAGACTGTTAATGTGTTTTGGGTGTGCAAAGGCAACTCAACAGATGAGGAGACAGAGAGAGTTCTTAACAATGTGGCAGGAGGTCTGAGACATGAACTCTCCACACTGAGGGTCATGGGAGAAGTGCCATACATTACCTTTGTCAAAGGTAAAAGTATTATAAAGGAATCTATTCTATGCTACAAGTTCATGGCTCCGTTTGCTTTGAAAAGCCGTGCTTTGTCCCAGGGAGAAGGGGTGTTTCTTAGGTCTTTGTCACTAAGTTACTATATAGTAAATTTCGCGCATTCATTTTTAAGTTTGTTCTTCTAATAGGTAAATCTATTAGAAAAACAAACACATGCTGAAATACCAATGTTTAGAGGCTTATCATTTTTATACTATTGATTCTTTTACAAATCTATATAGGAACATACATATGTGAGATAAATTTATTTAGGTAGCGCTTAAAATTGTACCAACATCATCAAATATACAAGTCCCTTTCGTCATTTGTATAGACATATGCGCCTCCAGGGCAACCTTAAGGTATAAAAGCATTAAAATTTCGCACAAAACCATAATTATATGAAAGAGTTTCCGTCAAACAGCCGTACGGCTGTGCAAAATCTCTTTGCTGTAAACTAAGCTAATGGAGTCGTAATAGTGGGATTAAAGCATTATAGCCGAGGATGGAACAAGAACGCGCTTAGATAAGCAGAACGGTCGTAGGGCCGTCTTTACACGGGGTAGCAAATAAGGCGATAGAGGCGTCGCCATCAAAAACCGGGGTAAGAACACAGTATGTTCAGACTTACACTCCTCGTCGTCATGATCGTGCGAAGCTTGGAAGAGGTTGCCCAAAGTCAAGTAGGGGCCGCAGAGTAGTGTATGTCTCTCTTTGACATCAGTATTGGCCATCATCTTTGCTATTATCGACGTTTACGGTTTGCGCTGGAGATGCTCATTGGTGACAAAGCCGCGATACACGTTAACACAATCAAATTAATAAAAAACGAACGAATCACACAAATTGAGCCAACCTCAAAGTAAGTTCGAGATTTTTGTTATGGGATAGTAACTCAACAATACTATATTTTACACAAGTACATATAAGGATAAACATCCAAGACCCAGGTTAGTCTGAAAATGATCGAAGATCGAATCCGGGCATAGGTACTCTGTCACAATCAGGCTTAAATATAATTAGGCTACAGAGGCGTTGAAGACTCATCCTATCAGAGCCATAGGAGTGCTTATACTTATTCCCTATACCAAATCTCATCCTATCAGCGCCATAGGAGTCCTTATACGTGTTCCCTATGCCAAAACTCTAGCATAAAGCCACATCACATAGATATACAAGCAGGAAAATTGCATATGCACCAGTTCATTTTCCATAAATCAATTTGTTCGATGGTGTTTATGTGGTCATAACACCTTGATATCGACTTATTTTATCAGTATCATAGTGACGCACAAAGAAACCTACACGATAATATTGCTACGCGCGGTTGCAAATGTGTAACTACCTGAGAATGGTCTGTCATATCATAACACAAGTCTTCAGTGGATTCTAACTTAGGAATGCGTAAGATATCGGAAAGCTTCTCCATTCATCACACTATCTAGAACCACATCTCGTGTAACTATTTTATGACCCGTTGAATTTTGTCCTCTTTTTTAAACTTTTATTATTATTATTAAGCTTTTATTTGCCAACAGTTACAGTTATTACATGTAATAGTGTTCACTTCATTATTAGTCTTTTGCAGTTGTTGGCGTGTCTTGTGACACAAATGCCTCCTCCAGCGCTTTCCATTCCTCTCTTATTTTAGCTTTGCGGCACCATAGGGGGCCCGCTGTTTTTTTAATATTGTCACACCATCTTTTCTTTTGCCTCCCTTTCTTTCGTTTGGCGTTATATCTGGGGGTCCACTCCGTGATTTGCTTAGTCCATTTGTTTTTGGTTTCTCTCAATATGTGGCCTATCCATCTCTATTTGAGAGTTTTAATTTTCTTTTCCACATCTTCCACCTTAGTAATTTTCCTTATATCTTTAGCTCTTTGCCTATCTTTCTTTGTGAACCCCAGTGTGCTCCTCTCCATGGCTCTTTGGCATGTAATTAGTTGTTGGTTTTGCTTTGCAGTAACAGCCCAGGTCTGGCAACCGTAGGTTAGTATAGGTAGTATGCATGTATTGTATAGTTTTCTCTTAATTTTAATGTTGTATAATTTGTTTTTAAAAATTTCTTTAAGGGACCAAAATTTTCTCCATGAATTCGCTATCCGTCTCTATTTCTTGTTCCATTTGGTCATTAAAAGCAATTAGTTGGCCTAAGTAGATATAGGAGCTGACATATTCTATTATTTCATTGTCTAGTCTGATGGTTTCTTGGGACCTATTTGTCAATATTTTGGTTTTGGTTCTGTTCATTGTTAAACCGACCCTGCTGCTTTCCTCTGCCAGCTGCTGAAGCATGATTTGGAGGTTTTCTGGGTTGTCTGATATAAGTACTATGTCATCTGCAAATCGTAGATGATTTAATTTTGTTCCATCGATGTTGATTCCAAAGTTGTCCCATTTTTAAACTTATTATTAGCTATATTTTGTTTGAAAAATTTCTGCTCTGTCTACTCTGTAAGAATGTTTACTAATGTTTTTACGATTGTTACACGTTATTATTATTTCGTGTAGGTGTCACGGTCAATCCATCATGCACACCCTTGTGTCAGAGTTGTTCGGAACCGCCTTTAGGCCTCTAGCGTGTTGTTACACATTCAAATTAATCAATTTTAAACTTGTCAAGGATTGCAAGATTTTTTATTTTAAACACCTTTTTATCTCTTATGGGGTATTTAAATTTTATTGCATTTATTACATTATTTTTACACCTAATGTTTCGAAATCTTTACAGTTTGCATGTTCGCAGGCAGTCTACCTGTGTAAGTGATAAAAAGGTGTTTAAAATAAACATCGTGTACCTACTCCTTGACAAGTTTGAGACTGTATGTTAAAGATTTTTAAACTTTCTGCAAGACTATCGGCACGTCATGAATATCTTATGCTCTATCAAAGTTTTACGACGCGTCTGATGAGGTCACGAACAGGCGAGACATAGCCACGTCAGACGTGAATCCAGATCGATGCCATGGACAATTCCGGGATAAAATACAGAATCAGTTAGTCAAAACAAGGATCAAAATGATGTATTTCATTCTTCGTTAAATATTTTGTGTCATTTGGTGAATGTTAACATTTGATTTTGCAATTCTTATTAGTACAGTCAAATGCGAATAAGAATTGCGAATATAATAAAAAATATTTAATAGGCCAAGGGCAGAAGAGCCGTAACAAACTGCACTGAGATATTTCTACTTATATGGCAGGTAGACAAAGAAGATTCAAAAGCCAGGTTTATGAAGATGTCGATGTATCCTTATGTCGATGCTTCCTTACCTAATAATAAATTTATTTTTTACGCTACACGATCATATGAATTGCAAACAACCGCGTATAAATAAAATTGGCCAAGTGCGAGTCAGATTAGCACAAACCAAACAAATCATTCAAGTGCAAATATCGGGACGATGTATATGCGCATGAAACCTCTTCCATTCGACCGATCTTTTGAAGCTCACCAAACTCTTTGCACGTACTTACAGACAGTACGGAAACTCTGGCACGGACACTATTCTTCTTAATTATCTGTGGTTTGAAGTGTAAGAAGTTAGGTAATGATGCAGCAACTTTGAAAAACACGTTTCTTGTATAGGACGCCCTTAATTTTTTTTTCAAGATTTTATTTTACACCTTTTTCGGCATGATTATTATACATGTCTATACCAAATTACAGCTTTCTAGTACTTACAGTCTCTGAGTAAAACTGCGGACTGACAGAAATGGCGAAAATATAAGGGTTCTTTGTTTACTACGGAACCCCTAAAAAGGGTAATGCCATAAGATATTCCTTAAAATCTATAGCAACTTTTGTTATGATGCCTTTCCCATAAACTATATATATAATATACATAGCTGCCGAGCAAAGTATTCATATCACGTGTACAGTCAGCCAACGAGATACCTGACCCCGCCATCTACCTATATCTTGAATTTTCTCTAAAACTAAAAATAATATTGACAAAATATATATTCAGAAAGATTTTAATTAAGACTTTCTGATTATACGTTTTCATATTAATATTACTGTTAGTTTATGAGAAAATTTAAGATATAGGTAGATGGCGGGGTCAGGTATCTCGTTGGCTGACTGTACAAAGGCGTCATATAAGATATCACACGTTCACACCTATCAGGTCTTCGCAAAAGACTGTGATGGAATCGCCAAGAACTGTCACTTACTTTGTAACTTGTACAACGCGTTACAAAGTGGCATGATAAGCGTATTTAACAACTTTTCTCAGGGGACATAGAGACTTCCCATAAAAAATTCTTTCCATAGAAAGGTGATCAGTTTTTTGAGCAACTTTCTATGGAAAGTATTATTTTTTCGTATTTGTTAGTTGGACCCCTGAGGAAAGTTGTTAAATATCATGAATTGATTATGCCCCATAAGTATCTTAAAGAGCTTTCTGACTGACTAGGTTTTTGTTTCAATTATGTGTCTATTTTTGGGAGGTCTATAGCACAACGAAAAGTAGTAAAGTGTTCTCCATCTTGTGAAGCTTTTGCGTAAAGGAGTAACATACAATTATATCCTCACAAACTTTTATTTATATTATCTCTCTAATAATTGAAGGGCTTTGTAACATTAATTATGTGGTCCTTTGTTAGATTTATTTTTATTACAATAAGCAGCTTAACAAAGTATGAGTATCTTATTAATATTATAATAGCGTATAATACTACACTACCAACATTATAAATTAATATCAATATCGAGGGACAATAGTCATGCATTGTTATTGTGCTATACAGATATTCTATGATATAGATGAATATTAAATTACTATATTGTGTTTTCTATTATTTATCACTTACTTCCTTCTTGAGGAGAAAATCATAAATCAATTATTCCTTGAAAGATAGCATGGTTACAAAGGATGCTGGAGCCCTGTGCTAAGTTAAAAACTTGTGTTACAGGATAAAAGGTGGAGATATAAGCCGCATAACTAATACCTTGGTCTTCTATTATGCAAAGAATAATGGATTGACTAGGGGCTGAATTTAAGTTTACATAAAACTAGCTGTTGCCCGCGGCTCCGCCCGCGTTAATGTCGTTCCCTTGGGAACAGTTGAAATGATAAAAATTCCATACAAACCCCTCCCCCTCTGCTTTTTTCCCTTAAGGGGGAATTTAATACATTTCACCTGCACAGATCTTTTTAGTTGTAATCGAGAACTTACATACCTATTTTTATATTCTGAGTCTAGAAATG
Organism: Elegia similella; assembly: GCA_947532085.1. Taxonomy (NCBI): domain Eukaryota; kingdom Metazoa; phylum Arthropoda; class Insecta; order Lepidoptera; family Pyralidae; genus Elegia; species Elegia similella. The sequence goes on along the minus strand of OX383942.1, from coordinate 16,994,714 downwards.
GAAAAATTCCATACAAACTTTACCCCCTATTTACCCCTTCAAGGGAAAATGTTGTCTGGTTCACCAAAACAGATCTTTTTAATTGAGAACTTGTGTACCTACTTTCAAACTTCTAAGTCCAGAAATGAGAAAATTCCATAAAACTTCACCCCCTTTGATTTTCTAAAAATCTTTTCTTAGTGCTCATTTACATCATAAAAAGAATCCCTGTGCTAAATTTTAAGTTTCTGGGCACAGTAGTTTTGGCTGTAGTTTCGGCGTAAGTGTCGATTTCTCAGGAACAGTAGAATTACCCGGAATACATTAGTTCATGACTTTCAATGAAACACCTTAATGTTGAATTTCAATTGAATAACTTTAAAAACGGAAAGTTATACCCCCCCTTAAGGGATGATTTTTGAGAAAAATATTTTACTCGTGTTTCATGCCTTTCAGTAAAGAACCTTCATGCTGAATTTTATTCGACTAACTTCAAAAATGGCAAAGTTTCATGCTTACTTTGCACCCCTATTTTACCCCCTTAAGGGATGATTTTTAAGTAAAATATTTTACTCGTGTTTCATACCTTTCAGTAAAGAACCTTCATGCTGAATTTCATTCGAATAACTTCAAAAACGACAAAGTTTCATACTAACTTTGCAACCCGTTTTACCCCCTTAGGAGATGTATTTTTAAAAATCCTTTTTTGGGCTCCCCTACGTTATAAAAGGAACCCCTGTGCAAAATTTCAAGTTTCTAACCCTTAAAGTTTAGGCCCTGCGTTGATATGTCAGTCAGTCAGCTTCTCCTTTTTTATTAGTATGGATTATTATGGATAGTATGGATAGGTATAATGCTGTCGTATAATGATGATGAATTGACTTTGGATTTTAATTTTCTTATGTCACTTATTATTTTATTTTATTCTTGCTATATTTGCAGGCAAACTCATGCCTTGAGTTTATTCAAATGACGATAACTTTTTTTGAATGAACCGATTTTGATAAAACAAACTTTAAATGTTTTGCTGAGCTAAAACAAAGCAATTGGTGAAAGTTTGAAGTAAATCGGTTCAGTATTTTCGGAGATAATCGTGATCATACATACAGACAGACAGACAGACAGACAGACAGACAAGAAATTCGAAAAAATGTTTTTGCTTTCTATTATTCTTTTTAAGTGTCCCTCTATCCATTTCAGTCAAAAATTTTAAATGTACAGACAAAATATTTTTACTGTTTTATTATATGTATAGATTATTATATGTATAGATAAGCAGTAAAATTTATTTAAGATTATGTCGCGGGTTCCTTGACCTCAACATACTGGGCCGGGCGTAAAGTTAGTGCCCTGGGATACATCTAGCTGGGGTCAAGCTAGAATGTAATATAATAATTTATTAAAGTACCAGCTATATTCACATAAAATTATCTAAGAAGATGGCAAGTGCAAGTGGGACTCGCCCATTAAGGGTTCCGTTAGAAGCAAGCAGAGAGTAGATTATACAATAAACTTACAAGAAGTTATAACCAATTACCTACACCTAGCCAAAATACTACTATTATTTTTCGCCAGAAAATAATTACTTAGTGTTATATATAAGTGACAAGACCGAGCTCAGTGGCGTGCCATGGGAGAGGCCTATGTCCAGCAGTGGACGAGTATAGGTTGCTGATGATGATGATGATATATAAGTGACAAAGTTATATTTACGGATTTTGAAAATGTGCTACATTTCAAAAACTGCTGACAATTTTTTTTTTAAATATTCAATAAGAGATATGGCATTTTGTTTTGATTTTTAGCTCTCTTATTTCTAAAAGTTAGAACCTCTCTAACTTTTAACATCTACCGAGTTTCAACTTTAGTCATCATAGTTTCGTATCATGCGACAGACAGACGGACTTGATGAATCAATAAGGATTCCGTTTTTAGACATTCGGCTACGGAACCCTAAAATGGGAAAACTAGAACTAATATTTACACTTTAAATAGGTTTGAAAGATCGTTAAACCAAATTATAATAAGGAATGACTTGGACGCTACGCAAAAACAGCTGGACAATAGAACATTTTCTTGTCATAGTGACAATACCACCTTAAACATAAATTACAGTTTTGTTTTGCCCATGTACATAAATGAATTTTTATTATCTATGCCTTTGTCCATGCCTAAGGATTTTAGAATGTAAAAATAAGCTATGTACAAAAAATGGGCCTTTGGGCCCTCTAAATGCATGGGGTCCTGGGCTGAAGTCCAAAAAGCTTACATAAATCCGGCCCTGCCGACATATAGGTAGGACATACCTAGAACCATTAGTTCCCCGGTCAGGTCAAGACGAAAACCGATATTTTTCAGATTGGCCTGGATCTTGAATGTTTATGTACTATAAAATACTAGCTTTAGCCCGCGGCTCCACCCGCGTCAATGTCGATCACTCGGGAACAGTACTTTTTCCCGGGATAAAATGTACCCCTATGTCCTTCTCCGTACCCCAGATAAGGTATATACAAAATTTCACGATGATCGGTATAGTCGTTACAACGTGAAAGCGTAACAAACAAACAAAGTCACTTTCGCATTTATAATATTAGTTAGGATAATATCGTTGAGTTGTATCCTACGACACAAGTATCAATTTACCACGGAGTACATACAGAGTATGTACTTCGTATGTACTCCGTGCAATTTACAGTGGGGGCTAGCTCAATCTGTGTGATTTGTCCCCAATATATTTATATTTCGCGGGAATGACTCAACCTAGCCAGACTAACCAGATAAAGAACTTTGTTCTCATAAATCGTATATAGGTACTTACAAAAAATTTAAATCAAACCAAATATTGCTTATGGCATAGAAGCCTGAATCTGTGTTGCCCATATCCAATCGATACTAGTGTCTCGAGCGCTCAAATATGCGGAGAGAATTTGCTTTGTTGTAGCACCTAGCCTAGACCATATAGCGCTTTTAAATAAAAATTAAGAAGGATTTCGCTATACCAAAACAGATTTTTGAATTTTAGTCTTCTGTTCTAGAAGTAATAGATGATTGTGACCCAACATAATACTTTTTAGAAATTGAAATGTTAGGTTAGTACTATATTTTCTTATTTATTCCTCCATATATGCCTGATAAAGCACTTTCAACGTGCGAATAAAACAAGCATGTATCATTAAATACTCCTAAGTAGTTAATGAGGTTTTCTTTTTAATATATTTGATTTTTTAGTCCTTTAGTAATAAAATCTTGTTACCGGACAACCGATCGTTGTTTTTCGAAAAGATGAGATGAAAAAGTTGTGTAGAACCTGAATGTGCCTAATCGAATAATCGATCAAGGATATGGGTGTAGAACTTTTGGATTCTTCTAAAAAGGTATTAAGGGTAAGAATGTAAATAAAATTATTTATAAATAGCGATCCGGACTCTGGCTTCGCACGTGTGCAATGTACATATAATCACTCTATCTATTTAAAAAAACCGCATCAAAATCCGTTGCGTAGTTTTAAAGATCTAAGCGAACATAGGGACGGATGGACAGCGGAAGGCGACTTTAATTTATACTATGTAGTGATTTACATTTCTTAGCCCTCATCGTAAATGGCCTTTGATTTCTCGAGTTTAGATATGTATTTTATGACCTAATTGATCTACGAGAGCGTCGAATGGGTCTGAAGGTGCTATAAATTGACAAAGCTCACAATCGTAGGCAATAAGCCTTTACCCTACTATCTAATTAATAAACTTAACCGACTAAACAATAAAATGATATAATGACAACAAACCCGCAATAATGAGGAGATTAGAAATTGAAATCGACACGTGACCCGCATCGCCACTGTGTGAGAAATATTTTTTACAAAAGATCAATCGTGAACGGGTGCTGCCGTGGGAGGGGGAGGGGCACAGGTCTCTTCGGCAATAAAAAAATTGAGTATAATTTAAGAAGCACTATTTAAAATGTTAATTGACGTGAAAAAGTGTCTGAAAAGGCCTACTTTATGATTAAATTTTTAAATCTTGAACGGATGACTCCCAAGAAAACTATTCTATTGAAACAAACGGATTTACGAGCAATTCGAAGTATTGATTCGTTATCTTATCTTTTATTAGTTAACAATAAACAAAAGACCGCAGTCCTATGGGGCTGTGCTTGAATGGATTAAGACGAATCCGGGTAAATTTGGACAAGAACGACTCATAATGATTGTTTACCATGGTATTCCCCTGGGTCCGTAAATTCCTAGCAAATACATTGTGATGTGAACAAGCTAGAGGAATAGGAAACGTCTAGTTTGGAACGAATGCGATGGTCACACGAGCGAGGACCCTTGAATCAAGGGTCCTCGCTCGTGTGACCATCGCACAAGGTATTAATTGAATCCCAGATCAAAAGTAAAGGGGCGTATACATTATTTGCTTGTCCATCCGTACGATAGCCGCTATAAATACATCGCTGAATCGATGTAAATGCTATTTTTGTTATCACCTGTAGGTGTAGGTATGTTATTCGAAATCAAAGGTATTATCTACGAATAATATGATAATAAATAACGCAACTGAAGACGTAAATTCAAAAATGTAGAATATTTAATATGTTCAAGTAATCAGCATCGAAAATGGTACAAAAATCATGCACCTATGTAAACACTTACTTGGTAATGAGCCTCAACCCAAGTATTAATCTATAACTATCTAATGTCACTTCACTACCAATTCTCACTGTTCAATCAAACTAAAACTTATACAAAACAGCCGTTTTGGCGTGATTGAGTAACACACATCCAAACAAACAAACTTTCGCATTTATAATATTAGTGTGACACAATTTTGCGGCATATACCTACAATGGATTGCTGAAAGTAGCGTTGAGCAGTCCATTGTCACATTCAGTAAAATCAGTTGGTATACCTTTTATGGAGGTATGTAATGTACCTGAGATAAATTTGATCTTAAAATTCCCCCATCAGGCTGGCATAATAACAACAAGTGTCAGCTTTGAAAAAAAGTTTAGATAGAATAAAAAAAAACTGCGGCAACAGGTGTCATCAAATTACTAATTACTTCGTTATATATCAAAAATAATCTATTTTTGTTAGATAAACACGAGTCTCTCGTGGCGAACTTAGACCGCCGCCTGGCCGAGGCTGATTACGGCGAGGACTATGCCCCCACGGACGCCGGCCACCTCCTGAAGACCGAGTTCACCTTGAACACCAAACTCTCGCCGGAAATGAAGGTACGATACAGTTTTTACTTAGACTTTTCATGTAAAAGGTCTACTTCCTCATATGTGGCATCCAGAAAGAGTGGGTGTGACGATGGACATTGATGTTAGGATGATTGACAAGATTTTAAACCTACATATGTCACACTGCTTGGCAAATATCTCCCCCAATGTAATGGTGGACAAGAAGCATCCAGAGCGTTCTGCTGGTTCTTTAATTTACCTACAGAAAAACGTTTTTTATTTATGTATATTAACCCTAAACGTGTTAAACATCTACACACTTGGGTCTTGGTGGGTTTTTGTGACCAAACCAACGATACCTTTGTGTCGAAATACATCCAGTCGTTTGGAAGATACGAGGTAATAAAGAAATTTACAACCACACATGATACGTGCGAAACACATAATCATTCTTGGCAGTCGGGTAAAAAATAAAACTCTTATATATTTGTTATTTTTGTATGGGGGCCAAGTGTTATCATAACTACTGATTACTAAATAGTTTGTCATAACTGGAGAAAAAAATTAAGTAGCCTATCCTGTGTCCTGTACGTCTAAATGTTTACCTACCAAGTTTCATAAAATTCAGTTCAATCGTTTAAGAGTTATGGAGCAACATACATACATACAGAAAAAAAAAAAAAACTAAATATCCTCAATTTAGTTTCAGTATCATTTATAAAGTTTATAAACACCATATCTCTGAAAACAAAATAACTTACTCCATGTTGACACGATTTTTTTTGCTCGTTTTTGCTCGATATTGACAAGGCCATTGGGTAGACGCTTGAAATATTCACAGAAAATTTAGCTATATATTCACTTTAAAAATAAATAATTAAATAAAAATAAAATAAATATTAAAGGGGGGCTCCCATATAACAGATATGATTTTTTGCCGTTTTTATAGATAACGGTACGGAACTCTTTGTGCGCGAGTCCGACTCGCACTTGACCGGTTTTTTATAGATAGCGGTACGGAACCCTTCGTGCACGAGTCCGACTCGCACTTGACCGGTTTTTTTTTATAGATAGTGGTACGGAACCCTCCGTGCGCGAGTCCGACTCGCATTTGGCCGGTTTTTTTAAATTGTAAGCGTGAAATTATATACATACTAGCTTTCGCCCGCGGCTCCGCCCGCGTCAATGTCGATCCCTCGGGAATAGTACTTTTTCCCGGGATAAAAGGGCCTAGCCTATGTCCTTCTCTGTACTCCAGAGAACTTGTATGCAAAATTTCATGATGATTGGTTCAGTAGTTACGGCGTGAAAGCGTAACAAACAAACAAACAAACAAACAACCAAACTCACTTTCGCATTTATAATATAAGGATAATTATGTACCTTAGTTTTTGATTACAAATAATAACGATACATACATACAGAAAAATAATCTAAAAACCATCAATTTAGTTTCAGTATCTCTGAAATAAAGTAATTTACTCCATGACCGACCTTTACACGGTATTTCTTTCATGTTAATATGCTATAAGTATATAAACAAATAAATCTCAGGAATGCCCGTAGTGCTGTTGACGTCACTCTTATCTCAATGAACTAGGAGCAATAAATGCCATTGAAAATATTTGCCACATTTTTGTAAAGTGAGTATTCTCTCATGCTCATGACACGAACACCAATTACTCACCCAATATTACTTTTGATGAACGCACACAATAGAAGGCTAAATTATGTATATGTGTTCCACGTTATGGATATGGATATTCTATATGCATGGTGGGTAGAAAAGCCATTGTTTTTCACTATCAAGATAGTGTAATCTAAATAATCGTAATGGAATAGAGTTTCTAGTACGCAATATGTGACGAGTAGAAAGTAGTAAAGAAATAAGTAGGTACGAAGATGAAAATTAAGAACCTTCTACAAAAAAAAGGCCTTAATTTTTTTTATCGAATGTTCTTAATTTTTAATATTTATTCGCTTATTTATGTACGGCATTTTATTGCAAAGCGTGTAGTATACTTTGCTTGCATGCCAGACCAGAGATATTCGACTTACAGGATTGAGACGTGGACGCTTGGTTGGTAATACCGCGGGTCGTACAAAGACCTAGTTGATCAAGACGTGCTCGTTTTTCTTTATTTATTAGCAAGAGTGCGTATCTAACCATTGACCATAATCCGAATTTCTGAACTATCGGACAATATACTTGATATTTATTGCGCTCGGAATACCTTCTGTTGAAATCTAGAAATTAGAAGACATAGATCGAGAAATCTAACTTGACCCCAATCTTGCTCTGTTTACTCTTTCAGTTATGTCCGATTAATTTTACACACATACATTTGTAAGCGTGGACTTTGTGTAAATTGATGAGAACCTTAGAAGATCCTACTTATCACTTTTGTTTTTAGGCAAAAATAAGGCAATTAGAAGACGAAGTGCCAATAGTAGAGGAGCCAATACCAGAGATGACCCACAACATCTACGGCCTGGACCACGCCAAAATCATGAACAGACTTCTAGCCGCCAGGAAGAGAAGCAAGGAAGCTTGGGTCAATTTGGACACAAGCCCAGTGATTTCATACAGAACACCTGAATTTAAAACACCTGGGCCAGATGTGGCAGAGCAGAGAAAGCAGTTGGCGGACTTTTTGTTGAAGAGACAGGTTTGTATATGAAAATACACTTCTTTTTTTAATGAAACAGCTAGGCTCTTGTCTTTGTAGGAACCAATGATCTTAATTCTTCCCTGTTAAAGCCAATCTTACTACTTAGTAAATTGTAACGCTAGCTTTTACTTGCCTCATAAAACTATCCTTAGGTCGTCCTTCGTATCTGCTATTTTCAACTTGCCCTTTTATTATTGTTCTGGAAAATGCATCGTGTCTCATGAGATGAATCAACATATTTCCTCTCCTCGTATCTATAGTGCGCATTAAATTTCGTTTTTCTCCGATCAATGCCATCAGAATCCCAAGAAAATACAGTTTTAAATCGCATATTTCGTGCGTTTGTGTAGAAACGCAGACAATTGATTATCTATTGTTACGTTGCCCGATTGGGGCGTTCGGTAGTTGACCGGTTAAGAGAGCCTATTCGGGCCACTTCGCCTTCAAAACTTTATATACAAAACGTGATCAAAATTGTTGAAACCATTCCTTAGATTCTTTTTTATATTTACACTTATACAAGAATCGATTCGAAGAGCTTTTTTTAATACCTAATTTTATCCTTACGCTTGTCTGAAAAGAAATTACGATTGCACCAAGATTGCACCAGCGTCGCGTCGTCATTTCGTGTTTCAGAAATCAATATCCTCCTAATTCCGTCTCTACTTAAAGCCTAACTTGGCGAAACTTTATTGCACAATACATAACTTGATTGCACATTGCACAATATTATAAAAAATTAAATGGATAAGTCTTCTACTTTTATTGGAAAATTGGTTGATAGTAGATAGATAATATTTGAGACGTCTGGGTGGTTCAATTTGATGTACTGCGCCTGAACTTCTCATTTGTGTTTTGATACTGCACCACAGATGGATGTGACATTGTGACGTGAAATATCTTACCTATTAAAAATACGCCAGACTTTTGTTATTAACATAACATTCTTCATATCCTTTGAATCACAAGTTACTAAGTTCAAGTAGATGTGAATGTACTCGTTGATAACATTTATCTCCCTGCGTGATGCACTCGATATTGGTGTCTTATCTAGAAAACAATGCATTGACTCACAAGCCATTATTTTCGTTAAATCGTTGAATAACTAGTTGATTCATCGTCTTGAAAAAAGAAATGCGTCTTATTTACGTAAGTCTATTTGTAAGTATAAAAAAAATGACATCATGAATATGTATATGTTACGGTTAGAGTGATTAATTAAAAATTATTAATAATTGTCTATCATTATTAATAATTACCGAAAGTACAGGTAAAAGTGAGAAATTAATCACATTTGTCGGTGATTATTAATAATGTAACCTTAGTACCGATAAATGTAATAACTACCGATAAAAATAAATGTACACTGGCGATTTTCGAAGATTTGCCTTCTTAGATACTAAAACTGATGTAATTTTCCAAAACTACACCGAAAAAACCTAGAAATTGACACTCACGTCGATACATAATGAAAAGTCACGTCCGACATCTTAGATTATATAACTGACGTCATTTTCGAGATATGCGCCTCTAAACCCCAAGAACCTAGAAACGACACTCATGTTGGTTTACCATGAAAAGTCGCGCCCGCCATCTTGAATTACATAACTATTAAGATAAAAACCCAAAAAACGACCCCTTTGCAGGTTTTTCATGAAAAGTCGCGTCCGCCATCTTGGATTCCAAAAATTACATCATTTTCAAGATCTCCACCCTAAAATAGACACTTACATATTTTCATGCCTGTTCCCATGGTTGTAATCTCGAGGCCTTTTTACTACTTTGATCACAAGAGGCCTTCTTGATGGTGATGACGAGTCTATAATTTTGCCATTTTATATTAATAGCAGGTGTCCGATCCTTGGCAATAACCTAGCACAAGTCCAGCCACATTTCCATCTCATAAATTTGTCTTTCATAATGCAATAGTTTCTGCTCCAGCCTAGACCTGTTCAAGGACTTATCATACATTGGTATTTCCAGAAACAAGTTCTGGCTGGAGACCAACTTTACATCAACTTCTCCAAAGGGCCTCTACATGTTGGATATATATCTCCACGCAAGCCTCTAAAGGACCGGTCCTTACCTTGACCGGTAACACCCGTGAAACCAAAGGAGATCCAAATAATAATACTAATAACGTTTTATTTTAGAAATACATTTCTATAACATAGGTTAGTACCAAAAATAAGCTTATAAACTAGGGTTAGTAAAGTGAGCCAAATAAAAATATTAAAAACTAAAGTTATTTTACATTGACACGAGCAAGTCTCGAGCCAACGTGGACTCTGTTCCAGTAGCTCGAGATAGGGCAGCAATAGCGAGTCCCTTTCGCTGCCGAGAGGCTGTTCTCTCACTCTTTTAACTTTGTTAATTAAGAGTACAGATTAAGAGGTGATTATTGTTGTCAGTTTCTTTAGAACAAGTACCTACCTACCCTTGTTTGTGTGATCTGAGACAACCACTGTTATATGTGTCATATCTTACGAATAAGTAGTATCGTCGTCATATCATATTCTAAATAAATACCTGCTGGACTAATAACTTTGGGTTTTTTATAACTTTTACCAATGTGTGTAGTGAATTATTAATAATAACTACCAAAAGTAATTAATTTCAGTTTTTTATTCACATTTACCAAAACACGAGGTTATTATTAATAATGTTATAAAATTATTAATAATTTTCGATTAATCAAATTTACCGTAACATATATATTATATAACGTACGTGTATCATAAAAGCCGATCTATAGATAAAACCGTATTGTGATTAAATTTAAATGTGTAACAATTGCGAAAACATTACGTTAGAGGCGATGGGCGAAAATCTGAGGAATCGCTCATTGTGCTCCTCAAGTCCTCCTCATTCTAGTGTTGGGTTTAAGGGGGTATTATACCATCCTGAATCGCATCCTAAATCGGACCCGATGAGAGGGACGCCGCTATACGTGCGATACGATCGGAGATATCTCGTAATGTTTCTAAAGTAGCGCCGTCCCTCCCATCGGACCCTAAATTCGGGATGGTTTTATATGTGCTTTAATCTAAATATGCCCTTGCAGATCTTACAAAACAAGCTAAACAAGCAGCTACGAGACACGCGCGTGGCTATAGAACCAGATGATGATGGAGATGATATGGATCACGAGCCTAGGTACGAAGAGGACGACGACGAAGACGAATATTATGAAGAAGAGGAAGACTATGAAGACACAATCCGGTTCCAACCGGAGGCGCGGGATAGGCCAACGCTCCGATGATGCGTTTTAGAAGTTAGTAAATTGTTGATACTTTAATCTTTGTTTTATTTTAGTGTACACATGCAGCGTGTAAAACCCTCGAAATCACTTAAAGGGGTGACTCAGCCCTATAATATGAACAACTTTTCCTTTTGAACCAATGCTGAGAACTTAAATATCGACTTTTCCATACTAAAGTGTCCAGCTAAAGTTTTTTAATTTCTAGAATCGGTCCCGTAGGAAAAGTTGAAGGGCTTAGACACACCTTTAAGGGAATGTCGAGGGTACATTTACACGTTGTATACTCCTACGATCCTCTTAACTTACCATTTACATTATGGTACTATTTCTTCTTCTTCATTGTACAAAATCTATTTACTGAATATGCTATAGCATATTTTACTTTTATGAAAATAATAATAATCTACGAGTAGAAAAAAACGAACACAATGAGTATTTCAAATTAAGATTATCTTACAGTTCCGTGGCGCAGTGGTTAACACGCCAGCCCGCGACACGGAGTGCCCGGGTTCGATCCCCGGCCAGGTCAAGATGGAAAATGATCTTTTTCAGATTGGTCTGGGTCTTGGATGTTTATCTATATATGTATTTGTTTTAAAATATAGTATCGTTGAGTTAGTATCCCATAACGCAAGTCTCGAACTTACCTTGGGGCTAGCTCAATCTGTGTTATTTGTCCGTATATATATTTATCTTAGGATTTTCTCATTTCACACATTAATATGTTTTTAGGGTTCCGTACCCAAAGGGTGCCAAATGGAACCCTTTATTAAGCTTCCTATGTCCGTCTGTCACAGACTTGTATCTACGTGGTCTTGGAAATTTCACAGAATGTAAAAAAATAAATAAAAACCAAGTAAAATTAATAATTTGTCATTTCAGTAATAAACAAAGAGCAGCAACTTTGGAACCTATAAAAGGGGGTCCCATACAAAAAACGTATGTTCCTTTTACGATTCTGTCAAAATTGCTGCTCTTTATTTATTACTCAGACCAGACGACAAACTACAGATAATTTGGAACAATAGTGTTCGAACTCGTAAGGGTTTGGTTTACCTTACAAGAGAGTTCTCTTGGAAGAGGTGTTGAGCCTACTCATACAAATACATCAGAAATATTGTACGGTGGTACGGACCCTTACTATGTTTACTAATGTGAGTCACACACACTAAGCAAATTTTTATTTCGTTGTGAAACATTCTTACAGCAAAAAAAAATAGGTATATGACATGCGGGATGCGATTTGAGCCCACTTCACGTTATTATTTCTATATGTTGTCATTATAATAAGTGAGATGGAACAGAGGACTATGTTAACTAACCCAAAAAATACGGTAAGTAAATGTATTCATGGATTTTCAATAGTCTTGCTTCTATGGTATTGAGTCTTGCCAAATATAAAAGATTTTCTTTAAACATAGACTTAAATCAAACTACTGAACTGATTTTGATAAAATTGAAATGCACTAATTGGAAAGGGTAAGAATTTTCAAATCGGTTAATTAAAGGAGTTATGTTATGAGGTAACAACTACGAATAAGTATTACTTATTCGTATATTATTCGTGTATTATACTTATACGAATAGTATTACTTATTCGTAGGGTAACGATTTGAGAACCTCCTCCTTTTTTGAAGTCGGTTAAAACAACCTTGAAAGACACTTAGTTACGCGTACATTGTACGTTCTCATTTTAGTTAAAGTTTCTCATAAGAACATACATTGTAGGTACAACTTGTACCTACAATGTATGTTCTTATGAGAAATGCTCCAAAACTAACCTAGTACCACACTTATCCATCTTAGTAGTCCAACCAGTCAATTTAGAAACAGAGGGCCATTACAAAATGACACAAGCGAAGCCGCGTGCATACTATAGCTAAAATCTTAAATTAAATCACTATAAATAAATACGGTTTTATAGGGTATATTCCATTTTTAAATGTTTCGAAATCTTTAGTTTCACCAAAAGACGGTGTCAGAAGGTCTATTTCATTATATAGGAAATATTTTATTAAATTGCTACGAGTATTTATTTATTTATTATAACTTAATATAAGTTTTCTTTTGTAAACGCTTCGTACTTTAACAATAAGTTTTCACTTTGTAAACAATTTAAGAACGACAATGGCTACTATAGAACAGAAGCAGAACAGGCATGATGCCCAGCGTGGGGCCACTGATAACCCAGAAGCTAACATGGACCTGTATATAAGACCAATCATATTGTTAAACAAGTATTGCAGCATATATCTCTTTTTCTGTTTAAATAAATATATTTGATTTGATTTGAATTAAGGACAGGATCCCAAGTTGGAAAGCTGTTTTAAAAATGGAATTAACGTGATAAAACTGTTTAAAGTGATTTCATATAAAAGTATAGTTAAACAGTATTTTATAAGAAATTGGCGATTGCCAACAGCGGTTACGTTTTGCACACAGGAAGTATTGTGTGGGGCTTCGCTTGTCCCGGAAAGTCCCCGGCGATTTGCCGTCCCCAGGGTCAATTACACAATATTGCCCAAAATCGTCTATTGATGGTTTGAGGACATGTCAATATTTAGTTCATGAAGTCAACTATAAATATTTAATGGTATAGGTATGTTTACATACCATACTACCTAGGGTATAGGGACTACTGTTGTGATAAAGATGAAAGGTAAAAATTAAAGTATTGATGTTATTATAGCTTATGAGACTTTCTTTCTATATGAAAAAATATTTATTGATTTAAAAAAAAAGTAGAGATATTTTATGTAACAAAATTAGTTATTTTATAATCAATAATTAATTTGATTCTTTATTATGTATGTTGAAGTATTATTGTTATTTAAAATTGAATATTATATCCTGGCATTTTATTATTTTATCACATACATAATGAGCTTAATTAGGATGTCATGTAAACACCGTTGTCCTTCAAACCATGGACAATGAACAACTTTACCCACAAGACCAATGCTGGGAACTAATAAAATCGACATTTTCATACAAATTGCCGGGCCGGGCCGGTTCAGCATTGGTCTCATAGGAAAAGTTGTTCATTTTGACGGGCTGGTAAGATGGTTGAGGGACAACGGTGATTACCCTAACATCCTGTATAAGAAAGTTATTAAATAAGACTGAGATTTTCCAGTATTGTCCGAAACATTCATCTAACAATAATATATAAGGAGTCCGCGTCCCGCTTACGTCTAAGAATGAGCATGTAAATGAGGATGAGACACATTCATCATCATTACAGCCCCAAAGAGTCCACTGCTGGACAAAGGCCTCTCTCAAGGATTCTTCGTTCCATGGGAGGATATTGCCATACTTTGCAGGCGGGTTGGCGAGCGCCGTTTCTTTGGCTCCTTGTGCTTCCGACGCTGCGGTTCATCGGAAGCATTTTTAAGCTGGGGATAGTAATTTGTTGGATTTGGAAAGGAAAAGAAGGTATTAGTATACTATTCACTCGGATGAATGTCCCCCATTCATTTTTTCCCTATGCAAGAAGCAGCTTGGGAAGGCGGGCGCGCGTACCTGATCATCATCATTATTTCGAGTGTGTCATGTTCAATCGACCATGCACACCCTGGTGTCAGAGTTCTTCGGAACCGCCTCTCGCCTTTGACGTGGTTCTTTTAACGACTACCAGAAGCCATAATACCTTCAACTAACTAGCAACTGCTAGTCCGGTAGTTGCAGGTATGTAGGCAGTATTCCTCAACTGAGGATGATACCCCTGACCTCAGTGGCTTATTCCCATCCAACATGATATTTTATGTAGGTCTCTCTCCTTTTTATTGAGGTCGTTATGATAAAAAGTCTTTATATAGCATCCGACATAAACAATGTTATCGTCGTATGCACCAGTGCATCATAACAAGGACATAGTGGGTGATGAACTTGTTTTCTTACAAAATAGGCATCAAGTGCTTACTTATTATTATGTTGGTATCTACGAAGTTTGTATTGAATAAATATTGTATATTGATGTTATATATTGGAACTACTTACCAGATATTTCTTATTATAATAGGTAGACGAGCTCTGCGGCCTAGCGGTCATCATGCCCGGCTGCCACATCGAAGTTCCCGGGTTCGATCCCCGGTTAGTTCAAGATGGGAAATGATCTTTTTCAGATTGGCATTTCATATACATATGTATTTGTTATAAAATATAGTAGCTTTAAGTTAGTATCCCATAGCCGCAAGTCTCGAACTTACTTTGGGGCTAGCTTAATATGTGTGATTTTTGTCCATATTACTTATTTATTTATATTATAATGGTAAACATACGTTTTTTTGCTCTCCGTGTGTATAAGTGGCCACACTGGTGTGTCATTTTGAAGTTGCCTGTTCTTTCTGACATATTTTAACTACTGCCAAAGACAGCAGTGACCACGGCTTAGCGTGCCGTCCCAGGCATGGAAAAGCTTGGGACTTTTATGCCACTTGTGGTCACCCATACCAATGGTACCGCGCCTGGGGTAATAATACGCAGTACCACTAGCACAGAATTAATATAAGTTAACCACTAGGCCATCGATGTACCTTGCATTATAACTAGAACATAGTGCACGTGTTTGTTGCTCTTGTATCCTTACATACCGCGTGGTTTTGAACCTCTGAACTATACTGAAATCCTTGAATCAGAATTCCTAATGGAATATAGAATTGCAAGAAAAAAGGAAAATGTAAAAATTTACCTTCCATAAAATTCATTCAGCTGATCGGCGACTTGTATGGAAAGCTTAATTTTTTCGATTTTCACCTTTTTTTTCTTGTAATTCAAACTTGTTATACTTCATTAGAGATTCTGATTCGAGGATTTCAGTATAGTTCAGAAGTTCAAAATTACGCGGTATACATCGTGTTAATTTACCACCGACATTCCCTTGAAGGGTGACTCAACTCCAATGCTTGGAACACAATTTTTTTTCGTCAATTTCACACAAATTGCCTGGCCGGCTAATCATTTTGTATGGAAAAGATAAATCGATCGATTTTTAATTTTCAGTATTCGTCCCATAGAAAAAGTTATTCATTTTCTCGGGCTGAGTCAATAATTCAAAGAAATTTGCAAGCTGTATAATGTGCGAGTCTTTCAGGTTTTAATTGGCGATGATGTTTACTCTTTTGATCACTTATGTAACTCATCAAGAGCACTGATTAGGCTGAATCACGTAACTGAACTCACATGTATTATGTACACAACTTACGGGGTAGACATGGCCAAATATCGCAATTACTTACACAAACAAAATGGTGGGCATACAGGTAGAAATAGTGGTCGGCAAAGTGAAAGCTTTCGCTCATTTAGCTGATTTTCAAGCTTAATTTAATTCCCTTGACCGAATTTTACTGTCTGAGAGGAAAAATTTACAGTGACAGCTACAAATGTACAGTATTTTTTCATATACTGTAAAACAAAATTTACTATGTTTACAGGTTCGAAGTCAGTAGGTACACTCCAGAGCATTATAATCCCGTTCCCGTGCGTACAATTTGTCAGAATAGACGTCGATCATGTTGCCAAGTCACGTCCAGGGGAAAACAATTCTGGAAGGCGCCGGTTCGATTCCGCACTATGTGCGATGGAGGATACATAGTAATACAGCTTTTATATCGCCATCTGAGTAATAAAGTTAATCCAGGTCTCGTGTAGTGTAATATCTGGCGGGGTGAGAGCGGCCGGCGGCATGAGGGAAGAAAACCGGCCGGCGTCGGCCACCTGTTCGCCGCGCGGTGGCGCGCGCGTGCCCCTCCCCGCGCCCGCGACGCGCACCCCCGCGCCCGCGCCCCCCGGCCGGCACCCTCGGCCCTCGGCGCTCGCTGCGCGCGCTGCTCCCGTCCCTCGACTCATTCGTTCCGCGACGCGTCGTCTCGCTAGCCGGCTTCCGCTACACTTACCCGGGCTCATTCTCACCGCGTCAGTTAACCGCATCGCACCCCGACCGATTCAGACATGACGGAAAGCACAGACGCCCCCGCGGCCGCAGCGCCAGAAAAGACTCCCACTGAAAATGGAACCACCGAGACTCCGCCAGAGGAAGCCCCAGAAAAGGCTGCAGAAGCTGAAAAGGAAAAGGAATCTCCTCCGCCCAAAGAGATGCGCGCAGTGGTGCTTACAGGCTACGGCGGCCTGAAAACTGTCAAAATTCTGAAGAAGCCCGAGCCCACCATTGGAGAAGGCGAGGTGCTCATCCGAGTCAAAGCTTGGTAAGTTCGTTTTGGTTTTTATTTTCATATACTATCTACCCACATTTATTTGAATTCATCAAATGTGCGCAAAAGGATAAACCGTTGACATACCTATTTATCTTGGTATTGGAATGTATCCTTATAATTGAATAAAAATATATCGTTCATTCATTACGAATGCAAAAATTCCATTGCCGTCAATATTAATTGAGAAAGTTTTCGTTGGTGAATCGTGAGTGAACGCCACTGCAGATTTTGCGTGTAGGGTGTCCTTATTTACGAAGTCTTAGGGACATTTCTCGTTCGCTCAATAGGTTTAAGCTTGCCTCATTAACATCTGCCGCCCGCACCACAGAGATGTATAGCATGCACCCGATTGAAAAATTCTGCACGCACATGCATCCACTGCCGTTGAGACACGCCCTACAGCGGATTTACACTTCGGCGGCCGCCAACGCAACGGCTGCATTGTCGAGACTTCTGGCTGCGTCAGGTTCATGTTTTAACTCTCGATAAATGTCGTGTTCGATTGGCGATTTCGCCAGATCGTTGTTTATTCAAAAGAATATGGAAAATGTTTTCGATCGGCACTCGGCTAAGTTGCGTTCGCGCACGCATGCGAGCACCGAAGCGCGGAGTTACGCAGCGCTCGATCGCTATAACAAATTGATGTTATTTTGTCATACGAAACCGATGCGAGTCGAGTTCGTGCGAAAGGGAGTTAAGCACTGACATTGTTCTTTGTTCGTTTTATCGCTCCAGTGCTTCAGATAATGCGGCCGGAGCCGCGTCAACACGACGACACACGAGTTATCTGCCACTTTTCTTGTTAACTTAACTGCTCGTTGCAGTCGGCTGCAGTCTTAACTGTGAAAGATTTGTTTCGTTCCCCTATTAAGGTTACAATAACGACGTTTACAAACTTTCCGCCTTCGCCGCACTACTTTATTACCAAAGCGATTACAAATCAATTTGAAATAAGTTTTTGTCTTACAGATTTTGCTGTTAACTGTTGAGCTGATAAATAAATAAATAGGGACAAATCACACAAATTGAGCTAGCCCCACAATAAGTTGTGAACTTGTGTCGTGGGATATCAACTCAACAATACTATATTTTATAATAAATACATATATAAGATAAACATCCAAGACCCAGGTCAATTTGAAAAAGATCGTTTTCCATCTTGACCTGAGCGGGGATCGAACCCAGGATACCACTGAGCCACAGATCCCCTACTTGAAATCTAATGCTGTTTGATCAAACAACAGTTGATACTTGATCTATATAGCTAGATGTTCTTCTTCTATCATATCATATCATATTATATTTCTGGAGGTATTTGGCTACTTTACATTGGCCTCTGTTTTCGACCATGAATATATGTACTTGATTTTTTTTATAAGGACAATTATCTCAAGTAGATCGTCTGATTATAACAAGATCTATTTAAAATACAAACTGATAATAGCTCCGTATGACCTCCACCGTCTCTGGTCTTTACCACTTGAGAAATCGGTTTGTAAAATTTGATGGTTTGCTATATTAGAAATCTTGAGATGATGACGATTCTAAATTAACTTTGCTAAATCATTGTTTTTCACTTTGGACACTAGCTTTTCAAAACTTAACTTAAGTACAAGCAATCGGCATCGCAAGCTAGGAGTTGTAGGTGCAGTCTTGCAGGAGGTGCAGGCGCATCCCGCTGCGCTAAATATAGCGTGCTTATCGCCGACTTACTATGTAAATGACCGCGACATACTCACCAGCTGCCGCGAAAATATGAACCGGCTGCGACTCGACCGGTACCAATACGAGTTTGCTCTCTACTCTCGGCCGCGCAAAAACGTGTGAGTTCCGCCCACAGATGCTAGCTAGATGCTAGCCTATCCCATTCCAGAGGGCTTAAGATAATGTTATTTCTTGAAGCATATGTATTAAACTTGCTTCCAAGTTAGCACAGCCTATTGTTTCGTTCTGGGATTAAGTATCTAATACTTGTTTTATTCGTTGATCGCACGACACGCTGCTTTAGGGAAAATTTAAGATATGATACTTTTTTTTATCAAACTAAACTGCATGAACCTTCACTGCTTCTTTGTTTTTGACATTCATCATCTGATTCTCCATTAGATCAAAAACTTTAAACATCAGATACATCTCTGCTATAATCTAATATGTAAACTTTAAACATAATTAATAATTGTGTTCAACTTTTCTGAGTATACAGATGGATGCTTAAGAAAATATTTCTTTAGGCATCTGTGCAAAAACATGTTCTTTTGACTGCAATCATTAACATTCGATGCACATTGTTTGTTTGCCACTCAAATTCTAAGCTTTTGATAAAAAATTCTCACGATTCCAGTCTCGATTATTAATGTCGTAATTGTATCAAGTTCAAGGAAAAAAGTTCAGTTTCAACCGTTAAACTAGGCACGTCGTTGGGTTTGTTGACCCACGATTAAATAATCATTATGTAAGGCCGCCCAATGTTTGAAATAATACTTGTCTAGCGCGCCAGACAGGCAGCTAAGGTGACGATAGTTCTGTCATAACTGGGACTTTAGGGAAAAGTTCACTTGGTTAATTAATTAGTGATGGCTTACATTATGTTATGATGTATTATTGATTAATCAAACAAGTTGTCTAAGTCGAGTAAAGACGCATAAGCTTTATCGAAAAAATGTAAACATAATAAACAATCTCATATGTCAACGACTCCTCTCAGTTTATTGCGTGCACAACAGTTCTTTGTTTAATAGTGCTATTAATTTAATGATATGGCACAGTTACAGAACTAATCCGTCCCATTACCGAAGCGTGGATCAGTTCAATCGCTTCCCTCGATGATGGTTTTGTCAGTTTTGTTTCGCCTTAAGTAGGGATCGGACCAATGAATAAAGCGCCATTATTTTCAATTAGGTCAAGTCAGTGTCGGCATGAGACGTCTTCCGAGAACAATCGGAGTACTCACGCCTTGTATAAGTGGCTTTCTTTTTTCCGAGAGTACCTAATTACATGTGGAGATGAGCATTGGATATGAAATGCGATGGACGAAAGAGATTTATTCTTTCTTTAACTTAGTTATACCTAACTCGAATAAGCTACTAACACCCTTGTCCCTCAAATCATCAATTAAGCCTGTCAAAATGGGCATTTTCCTATGGGACCAACATTGGGAACTAAATTTTTGTTTTCTAGATTCATACAGATTTCATACAAATTGAACACTTTATATATAAAAATACATACATACATAGTATCACGTCTTCCTCCCTTGCGGGTTAGACAGAGCCCAGGTCTATAAGACTATGGCCACCTTTAGCATGTTTGAATTGTATTAAAAAGTCGATATTTTTCGAGACCACAGCAATGGTTCGATAGAAAAAGTTGTGTTTTGATAGCTAGATTTGATGGGTTAACAGAAAACGGTGTTTAGCTTAACATTCTGTATTGTTTTGACTTTTATACATTATTCTGTCATTACTGAAATAATAGTTCAAACATTTTTTAGATCAATAATCCTATGCGTCTCCGCAGAAACCCTTTCATCTTAGTGACATAATTCGCTTTCATTCCTTGTATCGAAATGTTCGCGTTAATTGCTTACATCCTTTCCTTTGTTGGCGTATCAATTTAAAGCCTAAAAATAGCGACGCCCCTCGTGCTCTGAGAGCGGGCTCTATGGTATAAAGTGCAGTATTGTGCATTTTAATGGGCTCCGAAGCCACATAAGATGGGAGAGATGAATTTGTTTATTACCCTCTTCCTTATTGAGAGCGTCTGCATGAGATAGGTCTCTTCCTATGAGTCACTAGAAAGTTATGTTCTTGAGCTAACTCGATTCGAATAACTCGCTTCTTGGTGTACCTGACTGCAACGATCGAGTGGGTGGACTTGCCTGCAATATTCTGCAGTCTAGGAAGATATGCTTGTATAGATCGCTGGCCGACGCGCAGCTTTCTATGGACATCTTTATTATATCGATAATAGCTTATTTATGGAGGCTTGATATCATGCAATAATATGAATATGATCAATCTATTTTATAGCTATTAAATGAACTTTCTTTTATATTATTTCCTATAATGGTATATTAAAGTTCAATTGGCTTTATATTGAATACCCCTATCTCAAATGCACACCACTACAATGAGACCATAAAGTAACATTAGTTTCGAATTGTTACAGTTGAATACCCCACTAAGTATATATACTTACAGAAGTTTTTGGAACAAAAGCCGCGTTGAGTCTATTGAGCTATAATTTGTATTTACTATTAAACATTTCGTAGTCGTTCATTGTAGCAATCACGGAGTCTGTTATTATGTTTTTATAATAATATGTTATCGTTAGCATGACCTGTGGGATGCAGTCCATCATCCATCAATCAATCACGGTGGCAGCTCATGCGTGTATTCGAATCCTTAACAATATGAAAACCATGAGTACTTTTATTTATTTGTATTAAGAAGATTGTTGTAGTAGTACTACAAGAACAATTAAGGACTATGCATCACGGTTTTAGGTAAACGCATGAATCTTTGATGAGTAAGCCAAGTTAGGTTATCGGTTCTGAGTTTGTGACTCACTACACAATGGCAGAGCTGAAACCAATACAATGATATCGGTAGCAGTAGCCTGCAATTTTTGTACTCATTGTATCTTTGTAGTTTGTAGAGGACCCTGTAGCTTGCAGTGCAGCGGGGACTGTTATTTAAATTTCTGATAATGATTGACCTTCGCTGCGATTATTGACTCTGTTATTTTGCTTTATATCTAGAGTGCATCATTTACGCATGTGCGCAGCGAAAAGGTTTAGGTATGTCGGGAATTTTATTGTTAATTAGTGTTATCTAAAACAACTACCATAGCACCGTGGTGAAAGCGATAACATTAATAAATATGTTAGCGAGTCGGTACGAAAGCCATTACTTCAATTTTAATGCTCACTTGATAGTCACAGCGACTACCCACAATACATGACACATGAAAGCAATGTTCTGAAGACTGATGCATTTTTGTGACGTTAGGTCAAGGTGCACGTGGTGCGACGGGTTTCTTGTAGGAAGCTAGAACATATGCCGTTACCGAGTCTATAAAATCCTTCGTCAGACAGCAGATGCGGCAGGCGGGGTCTCACCCGGTCCGACTGCCGCCCGCGGGCACATTGTTCGCGAAGTCAATGAACTTACGAAAATGTTCCTTCGCTTATTGTGACCATAATCGAATCAGCTCGCCACTCTATATGGTAGTAAACACGTCGCATTCTTTTAACTTTTTTGACTAATAAAAGGAGCATGACAAGCCACAAATCTCCAGAATGTTCACTGCGAACTTCTGGAAACATGAATATTGTATCCGGCGCTTTATTTAGTGTGCGTTTACGTTTACCAACTTGCTGCTATAACATTTTTATTGGCACAAGATTATCATTTTAGTGAGATCGGCTACCTACTGAGATCGTTTTATACTTCTGCTTTCATGTTATCATTACATTAGGTTCGCATAAGCTATTGGTTTGTCGATAGCTGGGTAAATTGAATTGGAAAATCCCGTGACTCGATCCTCGCATGAAAAAGGGGTGTGGTTGCGTTAGTGCTGGGTGTCGGCTAGGTGGTGTGCGTCGCAGTCGGGGGTGAGGGTTGCGAGTGCTCCTGTAATGTCTGGCGGAGGCGGGGGCGCGGGGTGCGGCGGGTGGCAGATCAATACAGCGCGTCTCACCCCGCGCGCCGCCCGCCTGTCCAATCTCCGCAGGCCCTACGTCTTTCGACGCCGATGCTTGTTTTTTACAGCGCCCATTAAACATGCTCTCCGATAAATGAATAAAAGCATGTGTAAGTATTTTTTCAACGGTCGCCTAGCGGAATTCTCGACGGTTTATATTTCAACAATATAAACTTATATGCGACATTTTTTGTGCCCTTGCTTAGATTTGTCTAATCCGGCTATTTTGGGGTAGACAATGTGACCTTACTAACGTAACGTACCTGTTGAATGTTTAGTAATGTGATCGGCTAGTCTCTTAAGAAAATTTGTTTTGTCAAAAAAAGGTTAACGCATTCCAGTGGAAATTTTATAGACGTAGTACGTACAAGGGAGGGTGCATTAAAAATTAAGCCACAAAGTAAGGAGACAGTGCATAGGGTCGGGCGATGTCGAGTGTGAAGTATGAGGTCAAACATTTTATTGTTTCCGATTCTGTGGAGATTGGAGTATTTTATACGTGAATTAATTTTTTTTGCTGATAATTGGTGTACAACATATCCAAACTTTATAGGAAACTAGCTATCGCCTTCGGCTCCGCCCGCGTAATGTCGATCCCTCGGGAACAGTAGAATTTCCCGGAAAGAAAAGTATCCTACCTATGTCCTTCTGCGGGCTTGAAACGACCTCCATACCAAATTTCATCCAAATTGGTTCAACGGTTGAAGCGTGATAGACAGACTAACAGAGAGAGACATTCCTATTTATAATATTGGTATGGGAAACATGGATTTATAATATTAGTATGAATGGATAAGTAGGTAGTTACTTTTTAAAAAGTTCCTACATATTTGCTATGGCTACGTAAGTTATATATGTGCTATGGCTACGTAAGTTACTACATTTATTCAGTATTAAGTATAAATATTTACATAATATTTTTGCGTAAAGGGGTTGCGGATGTGGTTGCGGAATGTCCCGTAAATCGTGTGGAGTTCCTACTTTGCATTTAAATTGCAAAACCCTACAATATGCTTTGTCTATTTCGCGGAATTCCTATTTGTTCTTTTATGAAAAGGGCACATATTATTTGCAGTCGGCTATTTTATTTTAGTAAATTATTGCTATGCAACAATTTAATGCAAGTTGTGACTTTCAAAATATTAAAAAGATAATACCGGGTTATGGGATAGTATTTAGTCAAGAGTCACTTATCTGAATCCCATTTGGGAATCCCAGTTTTGCGATATGACTATCTACTCCATATGGGAAAAAGACAACCTAATAGCCATTTACCCATTTACCTGTTTTGGCAAATCATAGCGAAGCTATGAAATCTTAAGTTATAGATTCATTTATTTTACAAATAGAAATAAAAAATCACCGAGATTCTCAATGACTTTAAGAATATTTCAGGTTTGACAACTTATACTGTACATGTATATGTAACATCATCATCATTTCGAGTAGGTGTCACGGTCAATCGACCATGCACACCCTGGTGTCAGAGTTCTTCGGAACCGCCTCTCGGCCTCTGACGTGGTTCCTTTAACGACTACCAGATGGCAGCCGGGACCACCGGCTTAACGTGCCTTTCGAAGCACGGAATCATCTTTATTATCAGACAATCAGGTGATTCAAGCCTGCAATGTCCTAACCAAACTGGAAAAAACTAAACAAAGTATGCTTCCGGTGGGAATCGAACCCACGACCCCCGGGTTAACAGGCAAACGCCTTAACCACTGGACCACGGAGGCTGTTAATGTAACTATGTAGATAGTTAATGCCGGAAGAAGTCAACTGCTCGACATAGGCCTCAAGGATTCTTGGTTCCATGGGAGTATATTGCCATACTTACCACGCTTGGCCAGCGCAGTTCCTTTGGCTTCTTTTGCGTCCAACGCTACACGTCGAAAGCATTTTCAAGCTGGGGAAGGATAGAAATTTCTTGGGTTTAGGAAAGGGATGAATGTATTAGGGATGAAGGTAGAAGGAAGTATCCCACTACCTCTCGGAAAAGCCGGGCGCGCGTACCCGATGCCATTCCTGCTACCACCAGACATGCAGTTGAGAATGCTTATCCGCGTAGTTTCTTTGGCTTCTTGTGCTTCTGCTGCTGTGCTTCTGCTGCTGTCCATCAGAAGCATTTTTAAGCTAAGGAAGAAAAGGAATTTGTTGAATTTGGGAAGGGAATGAAGGTGGTAATGACTACATACATAGTGTCACGCGCCGACGAACAGAGCCTAAGGCAATAAGACCGAAGGGCCACGTTTAGCATGTTGATGGGCTTAAAAAGGCATATGGAATCAAAATAGTGATGGGTTGCTAGCTGCAACGCCTATTTACATGATTCCTTAGACTTGCGCCCAAGACCTCAGCCGGTCTCTACGGCCTGCGTGGGAAGAGAAGCAGCTGGTACATTCTACGTTTTTTCTTCTCTCCCAGACCAGCATGGAATGATTATTCGGATGAATGGGGGAAAAGCAAGTAGCAGCTTGGGAGGTCGGGCATGCTTACCTGATGCCATCCTTGCAACCACAGGCCAAGCAGTTGAGGATAACGCCCAGATAACACCTATTATTTCTAAGAAGTTAACGGAGTATTTTTTTAATTTTATATTTGGTCTCTTTTACTATATCTAGTTGGGTAGTTTGTTTAACCACAGAAACAAAATGCAATTTAAAACTTTTGCGCAGTGGATGGTTTTATAATTAAAGTTACGAGTCTTGCTGAAGGCATTAATTGACGGTCTAAATATAGTTTCGATTCGTCATACACAACAAACGCAATTCTGGATCTTAATTACTTAATCCATTAGTACTATTGATACCAGCTCTGTATTCTTGTCACAATGCGAGAGGATCTTGACAGTTTTTTGACTGTCATCGTAGACTAACGAGAGCAACCGAGACCAATATTACATTATAATGAACGTTTTACAATACACTATCCCGTGTACAGGTATCCTCGTAATCATTAACGCGTAGGATGCACATTGGGCAGCATGAGAATCAAACGAATATCCCTCAGACTAAACTCGAGCGCTTTGACCACCAACCAAATCAAAAGTTAAAATAAATGTCTTGCAAAATCTTCCACGCATAAGATGCTTGCAAAAGACAGATTTATCTCATTCAAGCTCGAATAAATATGGTATAAAAGTAACGAAATAAAAGGACAAGTCCTCAGAAGTAATTAATAACAACGCAAAGTCATTCCGACTCCGTCACGCGACACAAGTGGGTGAAAAATTAACACATGGCTTAGCCTTGCTGCTCTTTCAGTATCGTGGCCTGATCCGCGAATATGCCTGAGAGCCACGTACGTGCTTAGGGCTCAAATTGCCGCGCTCCTCGCGTAAATCTATATTTAGTTAGGTAGGAAAGGCCACCCTTCATACCGACGATACGCCCTAATATTCCCAAGTTCCGACACCTTTTTGCCTCCAAGTCTCTGCATCGGTATGACACAGTGACGTATATTGCTAGATGTCGATAGAATAATGATTAATGGGCAAAAGCAAAGTACTAGTCGAAACATAAGTATTTAAAATGTGTACGTATCTAGATGTAGTATCTAATCTCAATTTTTCGACACGATAAAAAAAGAAGAAATTAATAAATAAAATAAAATAAAAGAGTATTCGAGAGTAATTCAGCATACTTTTTACAAAAATGTTTTCATGTTCCTTCAACATAAGGAACAAATCTTACCTAAGTTTTTATCCATAAATATCTCAACAGTTAACCGTTACTTGTTCCCAAATTCGGGCAAAGGACAAACGACCTTAAGTATTAAGCGAAACCTTAAGGAAAAGCATTCAGTTACGACCGCTGGGTCCATATTTACAGTTTATTGTTTAAGATACACGAATAAGGTCGCAGCCATGTTTTCCCAAAAAGTATTTATTTCCCTAGTTACTTTTGTAACAGGTACTACTTAGTTTCTTTATCACATTGAATAAATGAGTAGATAAAGTTAGGGGTTAATTTAAATATTCAGTAACTAACTACGCAGGTACGACTCATTTATTAGATTAATTCACACTTAATTATTTTAGCGTTGTTTACATTTTGCCTCCTTGAAATACTTGTAGGTACATATTCGCTACAGCGACATAAATTTTTAATTTGGTGGTTTTACAAATATGAAAACTATCTTTATTCAATTTGAATTATTTCTCGCTCACATTTTAATGGTCTTCTGCCCGAATCTTCGTGTTAATATTCATACTTATATCGACAAGAGTGAGCGTAAGCAGCCATCACTATGCATGTGATGTGCCGTTTATGAGCGAGCGGAGAGCGGCCGCATGCCGGGCGTTTTTTGTCGCCCGCATGTGTGCTGAGGGTCGGCTACTGTTCTATGATTGTAACTGTACCCTTCGGAATTGTACCTTTTAATATTACGCATAAACGAAAAAGACTTTTCGGAAGATAAAAAAAGTTTGTAAATCTTTTGCAATATGCCTCATGAAATGTGTACTATTTTTTTATATTTGTATCTTACTTGCTGCCAAAGAGAATATACTTGCTGCACATAGCAGTGGTTGCTTGGTGGCAATCCGGCCTGGGCTCTGCCTGTGAAATTGTAACTCTTCTTCACTCAAATTATTTTTTTTTTCTTTCCCTTAACGTCACTACCAAGTACTGTAACTGTTATACTCCATTTTCAAGAGATACCTAGGTTATGTATATCTTGAAAATGGAAGGGATTTTTATATCAGTTGAACTAAGTTCTTGGGTCTTACTTTTAATAACCGTTCCGCATTTCATAGCTAAAGTACAGTTTACAGTTCTCTCGTATACTACCTCGTATCTAGCTCCTGTTTTCGATTAATAAAACTGTAGTGTCTGTATTCCCCGCTTCTTATGCAAATTACACTCAAATTCGTTACGAAGTTAGGGATAACATATTGGGAAGTAAATTTAGTTGATCAAAAACAGGAGTTAACTTTAATGACAGTGGAATAAGAACGATTCAAGTTTCAGTTTTTTCTCGTTAGTGTTCGACTGTTATAATAATAACAGCTTAATCCAAAAATATTTTACTGTGAGTTACCTTTGGTGATTCTTTTTAACGGCAGTCGTCAGAAAATAAACTATTTATTTCTCTTGCTTATTTTGACATATATACCTACTTGATCTCGTAGAACGTGTACGTATGTATATGCTCAGATACAATTTATACTCAACCCAACTTAACAAAACCTTGGAATCGCTAATTTACCTAAAAATTTTGCATTGCTCTATCAAATAGAATAAATAAAAAAAAAACGGCTTAACTATTATTTGCTAAGGACGCGATATCTTTTTGTAAAAACAAACAGTCTGAAGAATGTAGTCCGATATTTTTCTATATCTCTATTATTTCTCGACAATGTTTAAACTGTATCATCCCATATTTGTTTTCTTTATCTGTCTACCGATAACAAGCAATGTGTTTTGAAACAGATAATAAAATACAGAAAATAATAAAAGCTTCTTGGAGAAAGTGGGCGGTTTCGACATGTCATTTTCATCCTGTTTACGATGAAATGTAATATTCCTTGTAAGTATTCCCGTTGGGTGAAATTATTCGCAAATCATGTTTTGGAATATTAGCGGGAGTAATAATTCGAGCTTCATGAAAATATGAACAGGAGCACAAGTTTAAGTGCCCATTTACTTATCGTTAATTTGTCTTGCTTACATAAAAAGTGTTTAATAATGTGGAATGATAGAAAGTTAGAATTACGAATTTATTCGGCCGATCTGTTTCGGAAAACGACTATAACTTTTGCTCACGGTTTGGTTTGTGTGAATTTACAATGCGTTAAAGTGGGGAAAGTAGTTCAATATCTCGGGATGAATTATTACTCCCATTTTGTTACACCTTGTACATATATTTTTATGTATATTACTGTTTTATTTTCATGGTAATTCTTCTTCTACCGTTACCTCAGCCGCTTTTTCATTTGTGGTCGGCAGATAATGTCAGTTCTCTACATTTGTGCTGTCGCCTACCATAGCCTTTGTAACTCCTTGCTTGACACTATCCATCCATGTTCTCTACTTAGGTCGCGTCCTATGCTCTGAGTTCTATTCACTTTCAAATCTTGCATTCTTTGTGATATGACCACGGAGCAATATGACTTTCTCCTCTTCTCATTACATGCCCATTCCAACTCAGTCTATGACTGAGATGTTGCCAGTAACCGAAAAAATCCATTCCGTTACTGACGCTGCTCATTCCGTAATTTATCTATTCTTGTCACTCCACACATTAATCTCGACATTCACATAGCTAATATGCAGTTTTCTTTCTTCCATCCCTTTCGTCGCCCAACATTCCGATCCATAAGTACAACATGACAAGTCTGATTACAGTAATTTCCCCCTTAATGTTAAGGTGCATACGAATATCACAAGTTACTAAGTATTTGATGCTCTTATCTTTTTGTATGTAAAAAATGAAGAGTGAACTCACGAAAAATCGTACTTTCGCGTATTATAATCATAGAATTACAATCTCTAATCTACTTTCCACGGTTCAATCATAAAATATGGCTTTCATCACAAAGAAATAAAAAGACAAATCGTAATGAAGACGCAGAAAGCTTTCGCCGTGAGCTTTTACAAATAACTTGAATAGTTATTTGAACCCAGCGTGAACCAGCTCAGATCGACGCGTAGTATCAGCGTCTTAGAGATAATGGCACTCTCCGGGTTTCAATCGGATTTTTGTCTTTGGTCTTCGGGGCTTCTGTATTTTATTATTTTAAAATGATACAAAATTACCTACTTCACACCTATAGGTACACATACATTTATTATTGGAATACATTTTTATTAAAATATTTAGCATGTATGCTAGTATGCCTCCTGTGGCTATACATATACATACGTATATAGTATATTTTCATGATATCGATGGAATTCTATTGCTTTGTAGCTTATTATAGAATATCATAAAACGTCTGTAGAAAAAGTTAAAGCCTGTGTCACTGGGTATGAGGATTCTACCACATAACTTCTAATTTCTAATATATCGGCAGCGAGTTTTCGTAATATGATAAAGGATCCGTTTCATACTTTTGCATCATCATCAACCTACATTCCACTGCTGGACATAGGTTTCTCCCATGGCCCGTAATTATGATGGTATACTTTTGTATATCATCCTAAAAATGTCCTGACGATGTTGTCTCAATTTATTAGAGCTACTCGTGTCCAGTCACCCCAAAACTGAACGCCATCTGCACAACGCCAGCTCACTTCCTGCCCTGCACAATTACGCTGGATGACTCTCCCGACGGACGGCTTATCATCGGATGTCATCAATACCAATTAATTCTAACTTTATTGGCACGACAACAACTTTATAGTCCTTCCGTTTAATCGTCGCGTAAAAGTACTTGGCATACTTTTTACTAATTAACCCAGAAAAATGTCGCTGTTGGTTTCAACTTTAATTGAAATTAAATAACCTGATATTGCGATGCAAGTATGATCGTAAAGTTAAATTCAAAATAAGCAAGTTTTCTAATTGAGGGAGAATATAAAATGAAAAAGGTACATACAGGAATTATACGCCGTTTTCGTAATACATTTTTTTTTATAATAAATATACTGTCTTTACAAAAAACATATCCATGTGGAATGTAAGAACAACAACATCTAAATAAATCTGTTCGGCACTTTAGAATTATTACGGAATAAAAAACTAACATACTGACATACTGATATATGTACATGTGCTCTATAAACAACACAAAATTTTTGCGAGTTGTATAAAAAAATACTATTACGAATGCAGTCTTACATAGATTGTAGTTAGTACATTCGTGCTGATGTGGTATGTATTTGCGTCTGCGTTAGGAAAAGTGACTGAGCTTTGTGAATGTAAAAAAGAGTAAGCTCATTTAATTTAATTTAATTTATTAATCTTAACAAATTTTTAACACATTTCTTAAGATCAATAAATCTAAAATATAATGAATACCTAATAAATATATATCAGTTTTATCAGTTCATTCTCGTATCAAAACACTCCACTATCATCGACTCGCCCAACCAACACGCCGAATGTAAACTATTCTTAATTAAACAGTAAGCCGTGGTCACACACGGCTGCGGCCGATATGGCTCATCACTGGACAGCGTCAGATAGGAAGCCGATAGTATGTCACATTGTCCTGGCTGTACCGCTAGCCGGATATTAACACGTTTTTAGAAAGCACCTGCATTGTTGCTCCTGAACCTCGTCTATCGGAAGTAGGCATGCAGAACCTATTTAGTTTAGTAGTTGGTGGTAAACAGGTATTTTTATGGTTTGCCGTAGGCTATATAAGCTGTTATGTTTTTGCTTTGTTTCTTCTAAATCTCTTCTATCAGAAGTCTAATCTAAAGTAGCGCTTGCTTGGAGAATTAGAATTCTTCGATTAGCGTTGTATTGTCTGTATTTAGCGTGTTATTAGCCTAAAGAGAATAAATTATATCGCCACGGAGAATGTAGTTTTTATCTTATATATATAAATATAGATAAAAAAAATACAT
This sequence comes from Elegia similella, assembly GCA_947532085.1. Taxonomy (NCBI): domain Eukaryota; kingdom Metazoa; phylum Arthropoda; class Insecta; order Lepidoptera; family Pyralidae; genus Elegia; species Elegia similella. The sequence goes on along the minus strand of OX383942.1, from coordinate 16,963,180 downwards.
CCTCCGTGGCGTAGCGGTTAAGACTGCAGCCTGCTACATAAAGGGTACCGGGTTAGATAGAATCCCTGCGCGAGCAAATACTTGTTTTTCCTTTTCGCGGTTCTGAAGCTACCTAGGAAAAGCTGACGTCAGGCAGGCCGTAGACAGTATGCAAAATCATATTACAGCATGAAAGCTAATAGCGAACGCTGCTAAGAGAGAGAGAGAGTTGATAAACAAAAAAAAAAAATAGAAAAATGTTAAGGTTCCTTTTGTCTTGTCTTTCTTTGGTCAATACTGTTATAGGAGTTTTTTAGCTTTCACTGCTCTATTCTGATAGCTTGGCTATCGGTAGCAGACAAGTAGCGTTTTCTGTAGATTTTTTCGGTCATTTTCTTGAGTTTTCAGTGAATTTTGCAGAATTAAAGAAAATGAATAATCTGCTGGGGAAGTTAAAGTTCTTGTTTGTAAACTTTATACGCTTCTGTATTTTAAATAGTCATATTGTTCTTCTTTTGGGCAATGACGTTACCTACGCGACTATGTGAGTTTTCATCAGGAGATGAAAACTCATAATTGGGGAGCACTGGCTGAAAGGATTGCGCAGCACTTGCTCTCTAGATATCATCAAATACAAGTAGGTTTGCAGTAGTTCGTGGAATGGAAAATGTAATATCCGCTGGGGCATGCATACAGGAGCCCTGTTGTATGTCTGGCTGTGACTCATTTCAAGTTTCGATACTCTCAGTCGCAGTATTCTGCCGAGGGTAAGGATTCCCTTACGACATTTGTGCATTCGCACGAAAATCGTTCATGTGTGCCTTTAGCTAATTTTAGCAGTATTTTGTTTGAGTTTGAAGGCTGAGATAATCATAGTAGGGCATTGTGGGAAAAGAGAACTAATCTTTCACTAGGCTGGAAAGATAACTACAAGTCAATAGGCTGGAAGCATCGTCACTTATGATTATGTCATGAATCATAGAATCATAGCCGTTGATGAATTTTATTCTATCTTGTATGTAAGCAATTATAAAAAAGTATTCTGTTGAATAGTGTTAATCTTCAGGGTCTTCTATGACATTTTTTTGAGCTGGCCTGTTTGCAGTGCTGTAAATGATGTACATGGACTGTAGTCACGCCAATCACTTAACATACTGGCACAATTCCTTTCTCCACGCGACATTTTTTGTACATTACTCGTAATATAATGGCTGTTGATGTTTGCAGACTATTAAACACGAGAATACTTTTTAATGGCAGTACAAATATAAGTAACACGTAATTTTCACCTTTAGGGAAAAGCTCAAGTATTTGAAATCAAGTTGCGCACAGTACCTAAACTAAGATTTATTTATCCTGCAATGCTGTTTATTTGTTGTGATTACGAAGTACTCAATCTTCTTGTTTTTTCACAAAGTAATAACAGGAAATTGATTTCTGTTCAGAAGCTCATTTTGCGTCAGCATAGCCTTTTGACATACAGGCTTTTAACCCGCGTATACTTGTTTGCGCACATACTTTCGGATACGACACTGTCTGCATATATCCCGTGCCATTGTGAATCAAATTTCAAACTGCGCAAAGTCAAAACCAATTTGCTATTAAACTGAGATTTTGTTTATGGCTTGCTTAGGCTGAATGCGAGATCGTTAAAAGTTTGTTTCATACTAACATTTTGAAGATACAGATTTTAATAAAGAAGAATTACGAAAATATTTATTCCATGAAATATTTTGGTGTTATTCCCAATATATCTAAATTCATGTTAATGTCAAAGTAGTAAAAATAATTAGTTTTCAATTACACACGAGATTGATGTCACGGAATTAGAAGGTCAGTTTTCTGCCTCATCCTTACTAATATTATAAATGCGAAAGTGAGTTTGTTTGTTTGTTTGTTTGTTACGCTTTAACACCGTAACTACTGAACCGATCATCATGAAATGTTGCATACAAGTTCTCTGGTGTGGAGAAGGACATAGGCTACCTTTTATCCCGGGAAAAAGAACTATTCCCGAGGGATCGACATTAACGCGGGTGGAGCCGCGGGCGAAAGCTAGTTTTCTAATAAATAGACATCAACGAGCCTTCTAGCAAACGATGTTACGTTCATATTATACTTATTAAATTGTAAATTTTTAAATTATTATACTAAGTATATACCATGTAACAAGGCTCACTTTTTAACTTACTTGGTAATCGCAGGAAAAATCCAAATCAATCAGTTTAAATAAGAATTTCTTCAATTCAAACCCATTACAATAAACTTTTTTGGTCATTATGAAATATTTTGTCTCAGCTCCTATACTGTAATGAAGTGTTGTGATTGCAACAGGATGATTCATCTTAAATAAGTATTTTTAAATGATGCTACAACGTCAGTCAATGCGTCAATAATAAATAAGTCATGCTTCCTGCGTCCTATCCACGTTGTTAGTTACACACATATGACAAATAATATCGCACATTACGATATTAATATGCGGCCCGTGTCAATCCTGCATACAAATTATTTGTATTACGCGAACGAGGAAATTCCATCGGCGTTTGTACTTGCGGCGCATGAGCTAAAACATAATGAGTATTCCTACTCGCGGCACTGTAACTATGGCCGCCGCGGATGAGTCATTGGAATGCTAGCATGCTAATTAAACAGCTCTAACAAATTGAAGTCTCTACTATAACTGGGGCTCGGGCTGTAGTAAGTAAGTGAACTCGCTAGACACGCAAGCACTAAATGATAAATTTAAACCCACCAACGCTTCGATTCGGTTCACTTTCTCGAAACTAGACAAATGTGTGACATTTTATAGTTTCATATAAATCACCCTGTCTCCTTCCTTTCACAGCTAAGCACCATTCCTTTCAATATCTGAAAACGGTGTCTTGTTAAGTGGAGTAACGTATAAATAACTTCTAAGTTTTATTTCTGTTAAACTTCTCTAGAACAATGGGAAACTTCCCCTCTTTAACATTGCAGGACATGGGAACGTTTTGTTGAGCGACATAAAAATAACTGCCATCAATGTTGTCATGCACTGTTTCACGAAATGAACTCATACTTGACATATCTCCGAGTTGATTTTTACTTAAGTTGAGCGAACAAGCAGCCCGCTGATTTTAACCGAGTTTCAAGGCCTTTTCATTAACTTTGACGGTTAATTGGACCCAATTAGTGCGGATTACGACTGTTTCAGAAATTCGTTTCAGCATGGCTTTCTCTTCAAATTACTTCGTCGTTATTACGGGCCTACAATAAGCCGAGGCACTTAATTGATATTTTGGGAGTGTTTACGCAAATGCGGAAGCGCTGTCCTAAACAGATAGCTGTAATATTGGATATGGACGCGCTTACTGAATATTAATTAAGTCGGTTAAGTGACTTAACTTTTATTGAAGATAATAATTTTTATTGGAAGTTTTTGAGCAGTTTGAAATAAATAGCTCCGATTTATGAAGCAGACGACGCTAACATGAAACAGGACCCGTCCAAACGGAAGGAGAGCTTTAAGTTATATTGTGGAACACTCGCTGCATTACAATCAGCTTCATACAGACGCGGTCGTGCTCGAGAATAGATAAACTTGCCTCCAACTCGAATTCTCCGAACCACTTTAAATTGTTTTTGTAAGTAGGTATATCATTATACTTTTTATTTAATAGTTAGTAGTGGTGGAGATAATTACATGTTTGGAAACATTTCTGAAGGAATAGCGATAATGACAGGTAGCTGCGACATGGTAGGTACTCAAAATGAACCTACCATGTCCCTTGATTTATATTTCGTTTCGTTTGCATAAAGTGTCATTTTATTTTAATCACAATGATATGAAAGGAAGACATTATCGGACACATACCATCAACTATTAGGATCCAATAGAATATTTTCTTTTATATCCGCACGTTATCTAGAAATTATAGGGTATTTAAGCATTCATTCGTTATTTATTACTCATGCAAATAGGATAGCATGAGAATCAGAAGTTATATGACATATTTCTCGAAACAAATCTATGTGTTTTCAGGACATAAGTATTATTCGTGAGTAATCGTGAGTGAAAGACACCAATCCCGTTGCACTTTACGTAAAGCAGTATATCTCTCGAAAGCGAAAGTACGCGGTCATTCATTTGACTGATGTTTATAAGTAAGGTGCGCGTCGTTGATGATTTCGCTGAAACGCACTGGAACGTGACGCCCGGCGACTTGTGCAAGTTCCTTTGACAGAGCTCAATGCGGCACAAATTTTTGCGGCTGGTAAACAAACGTTGCACCACTGTTTCACAAAAGTGATGTAGCCGGGTTATTACATCGCAGTGAGTTATTTCGTGTCTACTAGCTATTCAAAAGTATAGTCAGGTTCTAACTTCCGTCGATTTTTATCGACAGTTGCCGTCGCATAGTCTGATTGCTCACCTCGCCGGTGCTTGAACTGTAACTAGGCATTAACCCCGCTCGCAGGCCGCCTAGGGTCGTCATCGGCGTCGCGACGCCGCGCCATCACGACGCGCCGGCCGTCCTACCCCGCTGCAATTTTAAATTACCCCGAACTGGAGTGCTCGCTCATTTTAAATGTCCGTCTGTAAATTGTTAATACACACGTGAGGGTGCGATCTGCAACACCCAAGAATATAATTTATTCAAAATTATTCTCGCCGTATCATTTGGCTGCTTACTAAACCGGAAAGTTATTCGGATTGCGTGAATAGAAATTGTACTTACTACCCTGTAGAATTATAATATCTATGTTGCTCGCGTTAATAGCATTAGCGTACGTGAGGGTGCGATTTCGTCTCTGGGCCGACCCCACCGAAGCCGAAAATGTTCGGCAGAATGGTGTTAATCCATTAGGAGCCGAGTCTTTTTATTATTGGCATATCCGCAATTAAAATGTAGATATGGGTTAAATACAACAAATAGGTTTTCTTTGCAGTACTATCGAATTGATTAAAACTTAGGACCACATACCTACTAATTGAACAAACGTAGCCATTGAGTAAAAGAGGAATTTGACTGTGTATTGTGGTGACGCGCTTATCGGCAAGTTTCATGAAAATGGTTAGTAATTAAGATAGTTGAAAGAGGGCAGGGTTGACGACTTTATTCGGTCTCGAGTTGGCGGCCTTTCGGGAAACCAGTCGGCTTATCGATTTAAAATAGGCGGTCTTTAATTTCCAGATACCACGTATCGAACAGTACCCGCACGGTAATACCCGTAACGTATTTTATTTCTCTATTTATAAGTAGGATTAAGCTTTCTCAAATTTTATTGTTCGAATCCGTTTAAATGAATTTTCTCGGGTCGATATTACGACGTAACAATTCCGATGATTTTACGGTTTAATAACAAAAATAACGTTACCTGCTCTGCTCAGGACGTGCGCGTAACGAACTATTGTTGAAGGAAGCCATTCAAGTCTGTTGAATAATCGGTCAGGTAGCGTGCGTAAAATTCGATACGAGGGGCCGGAGATTATCACGGATTAACATTCCTCCCCGCCGATATGGTCCCGGAGCGGTCCTCGATAAAGTAGGACAAAGCTTTTTTCATAATAAAACGATAGCGCCCGCGCCCAATTTATCCAATAAAACGTATGCGGGCGTTGGGGACAGTGTGTCGGCAACTGTAGCGCTCCCATTCCCATGTTGCTGTAATTATTCAGAATTACAGGGCTCGGAGAGTATTAAATATCAGCGTTGTCGTCTCCGAGCCCCTCGCGGCGACTCCGCTCGCCCATCACGAATCGCCCCTCCTATGTTAGCTCAATAACTTACAAATAAGTAAACAATTAAAACGCGATATAACAGAATGGACATGATTCATTCATTGTGAGATTTATGTACAGGAAGTCTGTATAAATTAGTCGGCAAATAAGCAGAGCAATCGGCCTGATTCACGCTTCTTACAAATACTTCGGTATTTCACAGGAATTTAGCGTCTATGAATAAAAGGCACTTGTAGGCCTAGTTGCGCAAGGCATGTATGTAAATTGCCGCTAACAATTGTGATTATTTTCGTCTGCCTACAAAGTGGGCACGCGCGTTGATTCCGTTTGTTTACGTGGATTAACCCCGAAATTCTCCATTAGTGTCGAATCGTGATTTAATCGTAAACAGACTTCAAACTGGGTTTGTAAAGTCTGAAGTGGCACCTCGCTGTAACACTAGCATATTTTTTTCATACCTAATCGTTTTATCCAATGGTGTTTCACGTAAGTATAATTTAATTGATCAATATACCTACCTATCATAATGCGTAAAATCTAATAAATTTTCGCACAAACATGTTTTATAGATTTTCTGTAATAGTACCTACCTACTTTCCGTAGAATATTTTTAGGTTCTTAATTGTAGATGCCTTTTTACCTCCATATACTTGAAGGTAAAAAAGCAAAACGTGTCTTTAGGTCTCATAAACTTACTCTGTCTATCCCGTAAGGGAAAAAACGTGACAACATGTATGTATATACTTGAAGGGCAGTAAAGATAGTGTTGCATACATTACATTTGTAACAGTTATGTGGCTTCTCATTTCATATGAAGCAATTAACGAACAAGATGTTCATACGCCAAGGAAACTCAATAGCTTGCAATGTGTTCAGCGCTGTTTGTTGCATTAAGGTTCGGGTATTTTTGGCGTTGTTTTAGCTTAACTCGATGGCATTTCCGTGTTTAGTACTTGCGAGTGGTACGAGTATTTCCCCGGAATGCCCACCATGCCACATGCGTTATTATATTACTTAACGTGGTTAACCATGTAATCTGTCTCTCGAATAAACTTTCTTGTATTATAAAGACAGGGTTGACATGCCTTGATATTCGCGCATCACTATCGGGATCCCTTTCGTTAGCTTAATGTATTTATTCCTAAAATGGTTTGGCACAATGAATTTGGCATACTTTTTTTTGCATAATTATACTTGGGCATAATTGATTTTTAGCAGCATATGTACTTTGGAATAATTATGTTTAGGTCTAATATATTTATGCATACTTATAATTTGCACAATGTTTTTAGGCATAGTGTACAGTCGCATAATAGTATATTTTTACTAAAGTTTAATAGGTATGAAGTAATAAAAAATTTAGAAATTTTAGTTTTTTAATGAGTTTCACGCAAATTTTATATAGCATATGTATAAATAACAATTCGGTAGGTAACGTATTCTACTTTAAGTGTAAAATATTAGCAATAGCTTTTAAAAAATCAATTTTCGAATTATATTCATATTGTTTCTTAAAAAAAAAATTCTATCCACTAGAAAACGAAACGCCATTAAAATCGAGCTGCTACCAGAAAAGTAGGTTAGGTTAAGTTAGAACTGTGACACCACCAGAAAACGAAACACCATTAATAACGAGCTGCTACCAGAAAAGTAGGTTAGGTTAAGTTAGAACTGTGACGCCACCACAAAACGAAACGCCATTAAAAATGAGCTGCTACCAGAAAAGTAGGTTAGGTTAAGTTAGAACTGTGAACCCACTAGAAAATAAACCCCATTAAAAACGAGCTGCTACCAGAAAATTAGGTAAGGTTAAGTTAGAACTATGACCCCACCAGAAAACGAAACGCTATTAAAAATGAGCTGCTACCACAAAAGTAGGTTAGGTTAAGTTAGAACTGTGAACCCACTAGAAAATAAACACCACTAAAAACGAGCTGCTACCAGAAAATTAGGTTAGGTTAAGTTAGAACTGTGACCCCACCAGAAAACGAAACGCTATTAAAAACGAGCATCTACCAGAAAAGTAGGTTAGGTTAGGTTTGAACTGCGACCCCAGCAGAGTTACTTATTCTGGGTAAGATGATTTTGACTATGTTCATTATTATTTGATACTATGATGCCTTTATAAATTTATGCATAAAAATGTTATGTTGAAATATGATTATGCTAATTTTATTTATGATTAAGACAATTATGCTACATTTGTTATGGATAAAAAAATTATGCATAATTATCATTAGTCTAATTTACCATATGCCAATATATTTTATGGTTATTATTTTTATGCAAATGGATAGTGAACCATCACTATCACTACATAGTGTATGTATAAAACAAAGTCGCTTCCCACTGTCTGTCCTATGCTTAGATCTTTAAAACTACGCAATGGATTTTAATGCGGATTTTGAAGTGTAAACTTCTTTAGCGACGTTGTGCAATTTTTGGGATGGGGACACGTGACCTGATCGAAAATTCGTAAGACGGACACGTGACCTGAGACCGCCGGCACGGCGTAGATTCCTCTCCTAATGTCGGGTAATGTCACCTCTCTTTCTACCGCGCGGAGTTTTCACTTCTGCCGGCACTCCCGGAGTGCAATCCGTCGTTTTTTTTTAAAATAGATATAGTGATTCAAGAGGAAGGTTTTTATGTATAATTTATCGCACCGGTGCGAAGCCGGGCGGGTCGTACTAGTCAAGTATAAAAATTCAATAAAAATATTTTCTTTTCCAACCCTGGTAGATGGACATGGTCTAGGGGTGGCAAAGTAGTTTGTGGGGTAGTGGCTAATAGAATAAGAGAGTATTACCATTTGTCATTGTCAGAGATATCAACTGTGATAATAAATTATACTTAGACGTCAGTTGGATAAATTACACATCATTTTTTATACAAAACTAAAAAGTTACCTCCAATGATTTCGGAAAATATTAACATACACTTTCAATTTTGGATATTTTCAAATTAAATATTGATGGTTTACTTTCCTGCTTATAAAATATTTAGATACAATTAATAAGAACATTTAGAGAACTTTCTGCAAAGCCTCAAACATTAAAAAGTTTTTAAACTACTCAAAAAAATATTTTTTTTTTACTAAATATTGGATTCGGCATTTGTCTCCCATCTCATCATCATTTTTAAAAGACATCAAGTACACGTGTACAAGTAAGAAAAGTTAAATATGTATATGTTGTTGTTCTTAAAATTAAATATGAGTATTGCGTGATCTGTGCAACAGCAAAGCTGCAGGCTGCGGTTTTGTTAAACTTCGTGTTCGTGTATCGATTTCATTCCAAATAACAAAAAAAACTAATCACCTAAAATAAAACGACGGACCCAAACCAAAGACGTGTTTTGGGTGTGTTCATCAAACCTGACGCATCCTTCTCATTTAAACAAATGGGAAATAATTCTGTAGCTTAGTCAAATAGAAATGTAGTTAATAGTAAAAGAAAATAGGTAATTTTTATCCTAACTAATATTATAAATGCGAAAGTAAGTTTGTTTGTTACGCTTTCACGTTGTAGCTACTGAACCGATCACCATGAAATTTTGCATACACGTTATCTGGGGTATGGAGAAGGACATAGGGTACATTTTATCCCGGGAAAAAGTTCCCGAGGGCTCGACATTGACGCGGGCGGAGCCGCGGGCGAAAGCTAGCTTTTAGATAAATGACTTGGGTGAAAACAATGGGTTTTACTTGTTTAATTTAGGAGTTCCAATGGCCAACTTCCGAGTCCATCATCAGAACAGCTCATTGACTATATAATATTATATTGTCATCCGAAATCGAATGACAATATAATATTATAATGCCGATTACTGATTACTTAAGATTGATTATGCTGAAATTGTGTATTCTTGTGTAAATACACAAAATTTCAGCACAATCGGTTGACAAGTTCCCAGATTTAATCCGAACAAAAATAAATCCATTCTAATATTATAAATGCCGTAGTAATAAAGTATCTCTGTCTGCCTGTCTGTCACCTTTTCACGCTTTAACCATTAAACCAATTTGGTATGGTATGGAATTAGTTTGAGGCCCGGAAAAGTACATAGAGTATCATACATTCCTGGAAATTCTTCACCCGCGTTAATGTCGATCCCTCGGGACTCGTGGTTCCGAGTCCCGAGGGATCGACATTAACGCGGGCGGAGCCGCGGGCAAAAGCTAGCACCATCAGTACAAGTTCATTGCAAGTTCAATAAATCGTTGTAAAATTATATTATAATACTGCTATAAACAAGTTATTCAAGTTTGCATCCGTCCATAAGCTATTGTGTCGCCGAGGACAAATAAGTGTTGTTACTTATGATGCTGCTACTTCGAAGGGAGACAATCGCAAAATATCGATTACATGTGGACGGCCGGCAGTGGTTAGTACCGCGCGCACGTACCCATTACATACTAGCAGTCTAGCACCTATGTTTTACCTTCCTAATTACTGATTCTAGTTCATTATTCATTGCGGCATCTATTGTATCACGAATAATATACAATCATAATTATAAATCCCGAAGTTTAATGGGAAACCGTATACCTACTTGCCTAACCAAATATATATTAAATTTTTGACGGAGGTATTAGGGTATGAATGAACTAAGTAAGAGAACGGTATTCTTTTAATTAACATTTTAATGAAGATTGTTGTTGTAAGTTCCACAATGAATAAGAACTATTCTGGAATTTATTTCAATGATTTGTTACATTACACCACATTAAGCAATCTGTGACTAAGAAATAGGTACCAAGGAAGACGGCATTAAGTATTTTGCGACATACCTACGACTGAGATGTTTTATTGCTATGGATCTTTAAAGCAGGTTTTTATCAAATCTCATCATCATCATCATCAGGTCTTTTTTTAGTCTCAACTACAGGAGCACGACCCTCTCTGTACTACTAGAGCCATACTTGACCAGAGCAGTCAGAGGACTTGTCCTACACTCTCCATGCTGGCCAGACGGGTTGGAGAGGTCTCACAGATGTTTATAAGCTTTGTTTAGCTTGTATTTCGTAAGTCGCCATATACGACATCCACGGGAAGACTTGGAGTGGTCCTATTCTACTCTGTCGGATACCACACGGCTTATCAAATCTCATAAATAGGTACAATATACAGAGAAATATCTTAAGATATCCATTAAATGTGCATTTTGTCTTATCATTCTGTTGCAAAGTAAATTATTTGAAGTAACAGATTTACTACACGAACACTACTAGATTCTAGTGAATGGTGTCGTAAATGTTGAGGTTGCAACTAGGGGGGGATCTGTTCTTTCATGTTCACATCAGCTCTATCTTTATGGCTCATTCCATTGAATATTCATATCGATTCGTCCAGATGGGCAGCGGAGCGACCTCGTAAAACTCAGCCTTTTAATGCGAAATAAAAAGAACTTTTGGGAACATATGGCTGTGGGACTATGTATAGGTAGTTAAAGTATTACATGTCGAACTTACGTCGTATTACCTTGCGAAGACTTGGCCAATCAACTCTCATTGTTATTTATCTTTTTAAAAACATAGCGTGTTCTTATAACGTGCTTACTTCAGCCTATAAATTTACCCTCGACATTCCCTTAAAGGGGTGATTCAGCCCGTCAATATGTACAACTTTTCCTATGGGACCAATGATGCAAACCATCATATCGCCATTTTCATGCAAAAGTTTTTAGCCGACCGGGTAATGTGGATGTATTTGTACATCGTTTTTTTAGCCATTTCAGGGACACTTTTCAGGAGACTTTTAACCTTTTAACCCACATGCTTAAGATCCTTGATACATTTTTTGTTTCATCTACCGACAAACCATTCTCCCCACGCATGCGTGCATGAATACCTGCCAAGTGCGAGCCGGACTCGTGCACGAAGGGTTCCGTACCTTATCTATAAAAACCGCAAAAAAATCATATCTGTTGTATGTATCCCATACAATATATATGTTTTTTTTTGCCTTTTTAATATAAATTTAATTTTTATTTAAATATTTATTTGTAAAGTGAATATATAACTATATATTCTGTGAATATTTCAAGCGTCTACCTGTTGCCGTTATCAATATCGAGCAAAAATAAGCAAAAAAATCACGTTTGTTGTATGGGAGCCCCCTTAAATATTTATTTTATTCTATTTTTAGTATTTGTTGTTATAGCGGCAACAGAAATACATCATCTATGAAAATTTCAATTGTCCAACTATCACAGTTTATAAGATACAGCCTGGTGACAGACTGACAGACAGTTGGGTACGGAACCCTAAAAATGGGTTATTTATTAATTAACCGATGCCGCCGAACGGGCCGAGAAAGTGAATTGACGAATGTTTCAAATTAACCCACATTATTGAACCCTTTCGTAGTGCGAGTGCCTATAGCGTAACAATGGCAGGCGACGTACGCGCATATCGCGGGCACCATACATAATGACGTTGATTGGTACATGATACTCAATGTTTAAATATTTAAATATGAGATTCTTTATGCTGCCCATGCGTTCGTACACCGCGTCGAACAAATGACTGCCGCATTCCTAGCCCCTTATAATAATTGCGCATCCAGTTTAATAAACTCGACTAATCGAGTCGAAGGATGGCGGCGATTAATAAAATTGTAGCAGGCCGACGGCAGGAGGCTAGTTTCCAGTTTTTCTATGAAGATATATTAGCGACTTGCGAACAATAATCGTGCCGCGAAATTATTTTTGAAAGATAAATCGATTCGACACGAGTCGTTTGTTCGGACGCTGGTTAATGGTCTGCTTGGATTTTATAAAGCTATAATTATGTGAGCAATTGTATTTGGTTCGATAATATATGTATACTTAGTAGTAATTTTGTGAAATTGATGTTACTTCTTGTATTATTATTGTTATTAGGTACCTTTATGTACCTCCTCCATGCCGCTTCTCCTTCTTCTTCCATGCTGATCTGGGAGAAAAGAAAAGCGTAGAACGTACCAGCTGCTTCTCTTCCCGCGTAAGAATCCCCAGATCGTAAAAATCGATCGAAGGAATGGGTAACATCTGCGGAATCATGTTAATAGCCGATGCGGCTAGTAACCCATCACTATTTTGATTACGTTTTCCACCTAATGCCCACCAACATGCTAAACGTGGCCTCCAGGTCTTATAGACCTAGGCTCTGTCTACCCCGCAAGGGATTGAGTCGTGATACTATGTATGTATGTTTATGAGTCCATGAATAACTTTATGACTACTTATACTTATTGTAAAACTTTGTCAGCATCCTTAGCCTAAGTTACTTAGTAATAAAAGTTCTTTATGTCTACTTATACTTATTGTAAAACTTTGTCAGCATCCTTAGCCTAAGTTACTTAGTAATAAAAGTTCTTTATGTTTTTAACCCTGACTACGAAAATATAGGTTAATATATGATAGTAAGTAGACATCTGCGACTTAAAGTTTAAGTAGGCAGACTTTCCATTAAATACAGTTAGGGTACCATTAAGGAATTTGGAAAAATCCCGGCAACAATTTCCATAAAAGTCGTTGTACCTTTCGCTAATAAAACGTGACATAGTAAATAATGTGATATAATTACTCGATAGTAATTTAATCTTATTTTCCTTGTTGCAGCGGGCTAAACTTCCAAGACTTGATCGTAAGGCAGGGTGCTATCGACTCTCCCCCCAAGACCCCCTTCATCCTTGGCTTCGAATGCGCTGGTGAGATCGAGGCGGTTGGCGAGGGAGTCACCAATTTTAAGGTAAGAACTACGATCAAAAATCAACAATTCCTTTTTTGACTTTCGTTTTCTTTTCAAAATGAATATCTATGGACTTACGTGACAAGCAGCCATAGATATTCAGTTATATTCATTTATTTTACTATCCATTTCTATTGACTTACAATCCATGAATTGTAAGATATTCATTTATTAAAAGAACATTCCTTTATTCTTCCTTCAAAAAGTTTAGCTTTTACAATTTACAACTTCTAAGACGTTTAATGTTGTAAATAATCTTAAATTTACTGGCTGAGCTGCACCCGAAGTCCTTATCACGGCCCCTAAAATTATAGTCGGTGTCTTGAGATGAGAAACCTAGTAAATGCTTGCTGAAATGCAATACGCATTCGTAGATATTTTTTAAAATACCTACAACGATGTTTTATAAGTAACATTGTGCACATAAAGTTCAATGGTTTGCTTGCTTATTTTGACCTGCCGATAAGTCTTGGTCTAAGATCAGCAATTATGAGCAAGCATGGAGGCAAGACAGGATTTAACCGTCCATTCAACGGCAGGCTGCCGCAAGTCACGACTCTGATTCAGGCGCACCCCGCTTCGTTCACTATCATAATTATCTCTTGTTGTTTTATTAAAAACGTTATCTAATAATAAGTCGATTCTAGGACGTAAAATATTGATAGCTTCACAATATTCGCATCAATATGGCCCTTCTCTCACTGACCTACAAAATTAGCAGCGTTTTCCCCCCGAAGGGTAGAAAACGCTTATTTAGGTTTCAGCCGTTCGGCTTGATCCACCTTGAGACTACGCATATACATTCTGACGTCACAACGGTGTGAAGTTAGCTCTTTACGACAGTAGCCCCCTCTATTCTCAACGTGACGTGAAGTGCAACAACTTCACTACAGTTGAGGGAACTCATTCAGCGCGGGTGGTGCATTGGTCAGTACAAATTCCAAACAAGTACAAAGCCGGCAAGGCATAAAAAATGTGGTGGATCAAGCCGAACGGCTGAAACCTAAATAAGCGTTTTCTACCCTTCGGGGGGAAAACGCTGCTATTTAGGTGTTCGAGCCTAAAGGCTTGATCCACCTTGAGACGTGTTTCTTATCTGCCGGCGCTGAATGAGCGTACTGTGATTTACTGATGAAGTTTAATTAGTATATATAATAGAATGAAAGAGGGAAAGTAATTTAAGTAAGTATATTTGTTGTTAAATATGGTAACAATCATCTTCTAACAAAAAACCAAAACAAAAACAAAAAACATAATAATAACAATAATTCTTGTTCTTCATTTAAAGGAACGCTAATAATCACAAGATTGATAATCAGTCAATAGGAGTAAAGTTATCTGAGATGTTACTAATGATTTTAGTTGGGAATTTAGGGCTAATTGGTTTTAGATAGTGATTGAAGAATGTCTTAGCAGTTTGCCAATTACCCTTTTTCATAATTTCTTCTATACTTGTATATCCACGTAACCAGTTGCTGGAAGCAACGGCTGCTCTGCAGCTGCCTGGGGAGGCACTGAAATTGGCTTCCTTGAATAGGGTACGTATCCAGCCCGCTATAACTGTTCTTGAAGCTGCTGCGACTTTGCCGCGAGTCGTTATAAACAAGTTTTTAATTCCTTTGTTTCTTCGTCTCGGTTCTGATATCTCTAGAAAACGTCTAGTCCAAGTAACGAGGTCCAGGTTTCCGACAGGGTTGTTTTTAATTTCCCATCCTGATTGTATGTATGAGTTGGAATCAGTTTTTGAGCCAAATTTAGGCCATAATTTAATGCTTGTATCTGTGATTTCGAAGGAATCATCACTTATATCTAACAGGGTTAGATCGTGGATTCTTCTGCCTGTGGTCAGGAGTAACAGGATGGCTAGATGGCGACTCACTTGAAATATACTGTTTTCATTTATTTTGTAGCATGTAAGCCAATCCGTAAATTCAGTTACGTTCCAAGTATGTCTGTTAGGTCGTTTTCGTCCTTCTAAACTAATACCTTTCAGCATATGTTTCACTACAGGATGCGAGCCGATCAATGCAGTAGCGTCAGGATTCGTAAAAGTGCATACTACTGATTTGTGTAGTGCAATGGTGTTAGGAGCCAGTTTCATCTTTGTGTGTAAGAATCCGAGATACCGTGCTAGATCGATTGCTTTAGGTTCTTTTACAGAGACACCTTCTTTTAAAGCCCATGTGACCCACTTTTCCCAAGCTGGTCGGTATGTTTTGATGCTAGATTTTCGCCAAGAATTTTCAACTATATGTCTGAGTTCTGAAGGCCAGGGATTGACAAGGTCGGACCAGCCTGTATGCGCCATACCTGCAAAACCATGTTGTCTATTCCCCGTGGAGGTCTTTTTGTTCGTAAGTCTATCAGGTGAGTTTGCAGGTTGTGCAGCCGGAGGGGTTTGCTTGTTGATCTGTTTTCCAGCATCGGTATCCAGTATGCATTTGTCCACTCCGGGGCTACGACGAGATAAGTTCCTGTACACTTGTTGAGATGGCGAAGGACTCTCGGTATTAACGCTGGTGGTGGGAAGATCCACCCCAGTTTGAAGTTCCATGTGCGGCTGAAAGCATCTATGTATAGGCTGTCCCGGTCTGTGACATCTTCGGTTACATAATTCCTTACAACTGCAGACCGTTTTGAAGCAAATAAGTCTACTTGCGGAGTTCCAAATTTCTGAAAGATTTGGTTCAGAATTACTTCGCTTAAGTGCCATTCCGGTAGAGCATTTTGCCTTGATAGGCTGTCTGCGATGCCATTCAATTTCCCTGGGAGGTATCTGGCTGTTATAGTGATGTTTAATTGCGCAGCCAGATGTAGTATTTTCGAAGCTGTGTTCAGGAGAATGGTTGACTTTGTCCCCCCCTGTTTGTTGACATAAGCTATGGTTGTTCGATTGTCGGATTGGAAAATAATCGATTTTCCTCTTAAGAAAGTTTTCTCTCTCCTGAGCACTTCGTAAAGAGCCCAAAGTTCTTTCTGGTTGGAGTGCCAGGCTTTTTGCTGGTCGTTCCATCTGCCTTTCAGTTTCCTGCTGTTCATTAGTGCACCCCACCCAGTGTCTGCTGCATCTGTTGTTATAAAGGTTGATGCTGGTTTCCGATGGATAGGGGAAGACTTGTGTAGATTTTGAGTCCACCATGTGAGATCTTGTCTGGCAGCTTGATCGATAATTACTTTTTGGCGACGTTTTGACTTTGGTAGGTTTATTGACGATCTCTGAATGTTTCTGCAGTGCAGACGACCTAGAGGTACTACTTCTGAAGCAAAATTCAGTTTCCCTGCTATACTTTTTGCATCCCACCAGTTCCAGTGTCCTATTTTGAGAAGTCTCGTGATGTGTTTTTGGAATGCCTCTATTTTTTCTGGTGGTAGGTACTTCCGATTTTTCTCCGTGTTCCAGATCACTCCCAAGTATTCGACGCAGCGTGTTGGTGTTGTGATCGATTTGGCGTGGTTCACGCACCATCCAAGTTTTTTCAGGAGTTCTATTGCGAATTTTCCCTGTTGGGATAGGGTCTCTGGATCTTCGTGTAGCAACAGAAAGTCGTCTAAGTATACAATCACTCTTAGTTGTCTCTCCCTTAGGTATTGTGCCAACCAATTTGTGATTCTTGCAAATGCTGAGGGAGCACTTGCGAGTCCGAAAGGGAGGCATGTCATATGGAAAAGCGACTGATTGTGTTCGAAAGTAAGGTAGCGTTGGTGTGCCTGAGTAACGGGTATGTGGTAATATGCTTGAGAAATATCTATCTTCAGCATGTAGTCTTTCTCCCACATGTGGTTTGGTATACTGTATAAGTTCGGGAGGTGAAACCTTGGAGTACTCACGAAGTGGTTGAGGTTTTTTAAATTGATAATTATTCTGTAGTCGCCATTCGGTTTTTTCCTCAGAAATATTGGGGATAGAAATCCTCTTGTGTACTTTACAGGGATTACTGCTTTTGACTTTAGTAGTTTCGATATTTGGCTTGTCATTGCGTCTGGATTTTCTTTTGTCATTGTCCCTTGCATTTTTGTATTTAGATTCATTAGAGGCGGTTTTTGGAAAAAAGGAATTCTGTAATTTTGAATCATTGATAGAATTGTAGGGGGTGCCCCAATACTTTCCCATACATGGGTGAAATTTGCTAGTTGTCCCGCCTGAAACGAGTCACCACTTTTTGCCGTGCTGATTGCCCTGTCGTTTGTTGGTGCTGTTTGAGTTGTTGTTTTGGGGTATTGTGGTTTTTCTGTTGTCTTTACGTGTATTTCTTCCATGAAATGTTTCTTTGTTACTAAAGTTCTTTTTATTGTTACGAAATTTTCTGGACGGTATGGTTTGTTTATTCTTCGTTGGTTGCCTGGATTTGGGAGGAAACATCTTATGTGATCCTCCCTGATCTTTCACTACTTCACTTAGAGATTGGTCAGAAAATAAGTGCGTATCAGATGGTGGAATATCATGGAGGATTTCGTTTAAGGCCTTGTTTGGGGCTCTGTACAGTTGTCTTCTTTGTTGAATTATTTCAGATCTCTTCCCACATGTATATTGAAGTAGGGCATCTGATGTTTTCTTGAATTTAGATTCGAGACCTAAAAGTTCCTTATTGATTTGGCTCTTAAGATCCGGACTGAAATTTTTACAACATTCCTCGAAGTGTTTGCGTTGCTGTAGCAGTCCATGACTTATTGCTGCGAGCGTGCTATCGATTCGCTCGAGGATCGATACGCTGTGCCAGAAAGGGGTAGCGAGTGCTAAATGGCTATTAACTTTAAGCGATGTGAATACAGGTGTCGCTTGGAATTGTTTCTGGACTTCACCGTAGCGTATATTTTTCCATGTATCTTCACCTAAGCGCTGACATCTAGAACCTTGTTTTGCAAGTTCTGGATCCGCTTTAGCGATTTTTACTTGAGATTCGACTACCGCTGGTGAAAAATCGATTTTACTTTCAGTTGATTGACACTGAGGATTTTCTCGTTGTAAATCGGCTAATCTTCGTTGAGCATCTATTATTTGGGTTCTCAGAGCCTCCTCCTCCTGGCTGATTTGTTTTTCCTGATTTTCATTGATATAATTAGGCTCGACAGGTGCCCAGATATGAGGTGGAGTTGCGGTCGATTCTACTTCTTCGTCTTCTTCATCTTGACAGTTTTCGTAGTGAGTGCTATCAGCAAGTGATACGTTAAGATCTTCTGGGGCACTGTCGTGACATCCTTGTTCTAATCTCGTTTCTATTTTAGACATCTTCTCTTCTTGATTTTGACTCAATTGTACGATATGTTCAAACATCTTATTGTGGCGTACTTGTTGTTCTAGTAAAAGAGAGAGTAGGTCTTCGCTCTTTGCTGACAAGACAGGTGGAGTAGGACAGCGCCGTTTTGGGGATTCTGTTTGGATCGGTAGTGGTGATTTTTTCCGTTTTCCACGTGTCGGTGGTGAGATAGAACGCTCTGTAGAGACGCTTATCCTATTTCTCCCGTGGAGTTGTTCGAATGCGCTTTGTCTTGAAAGAATTTGAGGTTTTAGTCTTGAAACTGTGTCCATAAAAGCGTTATGGGACTTCGCATGGATTTTTTCCATGATGCTATGAGGTGAATATAATAAAGCACGACCGAAAGACCAGCTTAAAAGGCGACGCTTTAAGTCTCTGAACGCTCTTTCTAAGCTTTTGGGGCATCTGGATAGATCGCTTGTATGAGTTCCACTGTAGGAAGTGCGAATCGGATTTTCTTTTCGGTTTCTGGTGATATACTGTCACCAAAAAGTTTTTCGAATGTGTAATTGTGGATTTCCCATTTTTCCCAACCTGGAGGGTAATGTTTTCGCACAAGATCCACGACTGCTTTAAAGCTCCGTTCGTCTCCATCTGGTATGAGACCAGTCAATTCGCCCATCGTCATTGTCTTCGAGCAGGAAGCGGTATCGTCCATACTTCTGCAATGAGACGAATTACATTAAAAGTTAGCGTGTTGACTGTTATATGTCGTATCAATGTCGTATCAACTATGCGTCGTGCGACTTATGTCGTATTAGCACGGTCGTCGTATGGAACGGTTGTCGTATGAACTGCGTATCAATGTTACCGAAAATGATGCGACGTATCGTGGTGCGCCTCATTACGTTCATAAGAAAATGATGCGTCATTGATGTGACGTATCAATGATACGACGTCGTACCGTGATACTACGACGCACAATATTTCATTTGTGGGTAGTCGTAAACCCGCGCATGTGGCACACGGGCGCACTGCATTTCGTGGCTCAAGGGCGCACTACGACTTATTATACGACGGATTGTCGTAATTAATTGTATTATGTAAGAATATTACTTACCAAGATAAAATTATTTTGCTTTTGTATACGTGTTGACTTGTCAGAATGCAAAAGCGTACTGACCAATGCACCACCCGCGCTGAATGAGTTCCCTCAACTGTAGTGAAGTTGTTGCACTTCACGTCACGTTGAGAATAGAGGGGGCTACTGTCGTAAAGAGCTAACTTCACACCGTTGTGACGTCAGAATGTATATGCGTAGTCTCAAGGTGGATCAAGCCTTTAGGCTCGAACACCTAAATATTATATTTTTGGTGCTCGTTTCTTACTTATAATGTGTTGTGTGCTGTATATAAATCTAGCATCTTTAAGTTCACACCTAGTTTTTTTAGTATTTCAAGGTCAAAACTGCGACATTTTATAATTTTTAATATTACATCGTTTCTGTACGGATTATGCATTTTTATGACCCAAACCAAAATAATAAATAAAATACCTCTTCATTAAAAGCTTATAATTCACAACTTTGTAATTTTTTTTGCAAAGATATATGAAAAAGAATTTGTAAATTTTTCCCATACAAACTGTAGGAAAATAATCTTCTTATTGGTATAAAATTTTATATTGAAACAGTTTTCTAATGATGAAGATTTTTACTTTACTACCTGCGTGCAAATTAAAAGGACATTAAACTACTAGCTATTGATTTTTGGTCCAAAGTTGTGGATCACTCAAAACATCATATATTATCGTATATTGTTGATCACAATATACTATAATATATGATGTTTTCATAAAATTATAAACACCAATTTGCTTTGCTTGTCACAACGCCTCATAAAAACCTATGAAAAACATCGGAAGGGAGTTAACTAAATTGTTATTTATTGACGGCTCATTAGCGCCTTTTTTTAGAATAGAAGAATTTTTTCGTGTTTATTTTCGTTCTAGGCGTGGAGGAGGTGGTAGTAATAATAAGCCAGAACTGGGTCTAGGTTCAAAAGGCCTGCTTTCAAATATCAATTGATCTGAATTGAGCTTTTCAGTCAACTAAGGTTTTGTGATTTGTGCCTTACAAGACACATCGCAAAATTTACCTACAATGCATGATAATCTGGGTAATAACATATCTTCATAATGCATCAGGTCGACATGGTGAAGAATATGTCAAGTTGTTTTTTGTTAATTTGTCACAGCTCTTCTTTTATTTACATGTAATGTATTGTTTATCGTAATCATAGTTTTTAGGTTAATTAAATGTTCAGTTTCCATATATAGAGCCTTAGCTAGATTCCTGTCTTTGCCAGGCAGGTAATTGATTTCACTGATCAATTTCTATAAATTTTTCAAGGCGAGAAGTGAAACGACAGTTCTGTTTCAAAACTTGCGTAATGCAAATAGAGGATAATTATTTTTTATTTCGATATTTTTAATATTTCCTTTGCTAGACGTTTAATAGAAATTTAACATCCTTTCGATATGATTGGCGATAAGGCATTGGATTCGAAATCTAGAATTTAATGGTTGCCTGATTGTAGCGTTAAACCAATGTTAGCAGATCTTCGTTTCCGAATCATGGCGGTTAATGGCTAAGCCACGTAAACTTTCTACTTACCTACTTCAGTTTATATCAGCAAAATAAGTATTTAAAGTAGACTATCTGCATGCTATCCTCTTCTGTAATAGGAATAAATTGAGAGTATATGAAACTAATTAAGCATTAAAAAGTATATATTTGTTACAATTTTCTTATAAGTCATCATCATCATCATCAGGTCTTTTTAGTCTCCACTGCAGGAGCATGACCCTCTCTGTGCTACCGGAGCCATACTTTGCCAGAGCAGACAGAGGATTTGGCCTACACTCTCCTCGCTGGCCAGACGGGTTGGAGAGGTCTCATTGATGTTTAGGAGCTTTGTTTAGCTTATATTTCCTAAGTCGCCTCTTACAACTTCCATGGAAAGACTAGGAGTGGTCCTACTCTGCCGGAAACCACACGGCTAAGAAGTAGACAATATTTCTCAGAATGTTTGTAAGTCTGATAAGAAAGATAACGTGTTCATTTTTTCTTAATGTAGTGTGCTTTAGAATCTAGAATAAGGGATAAGCCAGAAGTTGCATCGTATAGGAAGGTCAAGCTGACGATTGACGACTGACAGTCATAAAATTAACTCCACCAATAAGAGCACCATAGAAGTATGAAGTCTCTAGAAGAGGCGTATTACTTGATACGTCATGTTACTGATACCCTTAAAAGTAGCGTATACTATACACTAGGCCTCAGTCCTCTGACGCCTGTCGAGGGGTATGTAACAGAGTGGAATTTAATTTTTAAAATTATAAACAGGCCAATTTCTGAAGTTCTGTCCTTCTAAAATACTAAAATGAATATTATAGTAAACTATCGCGCTGGACTTTTCTCATTTAAGTAATGCAAGTTCATGTTATTTACAATATTATAAACATATTTATCCTCCATTAAAAACGTCAAATTCCATTGTCAGTGAAAGGCGGAAAGACGCATAGTGATGCACTTTGTTATTTTTTTTGCCAAACATCGATAATTTACATGAATACAGATGAGTGTAATAATATAAGTAATAAAGTTAATGCCAAGAAATAAATAATAATAAATTCACTCTCCACGACTTTCCCGAAAATTTATTATTTTTAGTGTTCCGTTCCCTAAGAGTAAAAACGGAAAGGTAATACTAAGCCTTCGACGTCCATCCGTCCATCCATCTGCCACATGACTGTATCTATTGAACCGAAATAGATAATATTTCAAAAGAACAATGCCGGTTATTGGCGTCTTTTTGTTTTCGCGCGGCCACTAACCGTACCTTGTTTTCCCGATAGTCAATAACAAAATAAAGTTTTATGGGCATATATACCTCTAAACTCAGTCCGAACTGAGTTATAAGGATTAGATATTATATTCATAGGTTTTTGCACTATTTTTTCACTAAGTTCATTGAAGCCTTTTTTATCAACGATACAGCAGCAGGCTCTCCTCCGCTACCTCCTTGAGGTTAAGAGTATATAGAATCTGTTATTGGGGCAGTCTGAAGTAGCTTTGATAGATACTTGATACATTAGGTAGGTCTTTTTGTTCTTTGCTTGGCCGTCGTCTTCACTGTTTCGCTTCACTCTTGAAGTATTGGTGCAGCCGATAGCATAGTGACGTCAGCTTTGACGTTCCCAGGCGAGGGCTTGGTGCGTCACGAGGCAACACAACAAGTACCGAAAACTGTACTTGTTGTTGCTGTCCATGTTCACTTCCATATACTAACAGCGCAACTGCCACTTCATCAGTTGCCATCATTAGTAGTTGATCTGCTTCATGAACACCTGTGAGAGTTTCGTGGCACCCCGCTCAGCGCTTGGGCAGCATGGTGACCCAACAGTGACCCACGGGGTCACTTCAGCAGATGGCGAACCACCTTATTCAGCAGGCAGATCATACGTTGCACTTGGAACATAATGGCTTTCGACAATCATCTTGGATTTGGTTATGACAAAAGTGTTTAACTTAGATGGTGCCGTCTCTTGCGGTCTGCGCAACACCATAAGAGATGTACCTGAATACATACAGGACTTAAGAGAGCCCAACCCGTCTTACTTTTTATACAAAGGCTCGTACGTCTCTAGAAGCAGCGCATGTCTTGTTACTCATACTCTTAAAACAGCGTATGCTTTTCGCGGCCTCAGTCCTCTGACGTCTGTCGTATTATTTATAGCGGAACCTTATGAGCCGAACGAAAATTTATTATTATAATTATAAACATGCCTAGTTATGTAGTGAAATCCTGAAAAAATACTGTAAAAAATGCTAAAGGGAAACCACAACCTGTGACTTTTCACATGTAAGTGATAGTCTTTGACTAGCTCCTTGGCGCAGCGGTCAACACGCCAGCTTGCGACACGAAGTGACCTGGTTCGATCCCCGGCCAGGTCAAGATGGAAAATGATCTTTTTCAGATTAGCTTGGGTCTTGGATGTGTATCTAGATATGTATTTGTTATAAAATATAGTATCATTGAGTTAGTATCCCATAACACAAGTCTCGAACTTACTTTGGGGCTAGCTCAATCTGTGTGATTTGTCCGTATATATTTATTTATTTACGTAATGCAAAGGACATTTAATTACAATTTCATAAACGATAATGACAATCTTCATGGTACAGTGGTTAACGAGCCAGGTACCGGGTTAAATTTCCGGCGCAGGCAAAAACTTGTACTTCAGTTTCATATTTATGTATGTCCGCGTTACTGGAGTTACATAAGGAGAATTGGCGTTGGGCCGTAAAACATACATACATTCATATTATCACGATCTTCACCCTTACGGTATAGGCCTCTGCCTGAAACCAAAAGCCACGTTCAGCGTGTTTGTGGGCGTATGTAGGTGGAAATCTGAATCAAAGGTGTAATAGGTTGCTAGTCGCATTCCCTATCAGAGAAGCAACTGGTACATTCTCAATTTTTCCTTTTCATCTACACCAGCATGGAATATATACTTCTTATTACAGTATGAATGCTGTAATGATAGCGGACCCCGGGCTTGGACGCAGCACAACTGAAGATGCCAGGAGTATAAGGAACCAGGGAATCTCTTAGATGATTATGACTATATAATTATTACTACTTCATATGTTGTTTACTTAAATGAAGTCATACTGAAACAAAATCTTGTTGTGGTTTTTTCTCGATATCGATATTACACGGTGTTGTTACATCTCTTATGACAGCGGCGTCAAACGTCATGAGTGCTATTTTCGAATCGACGTGTTTACTAAACGACCGATGATGTATGGAAAATTTGTACTTCTTCATTGAGTCACTCATTTACAAATAGCACCCCTGACACCACGACTCCCTTTCGTCTGCCTCACACCCCCGCTAATGACACACTAGGTTCCCATACAAAAATGGCTAAATGTGACATCTATTCAGAGACACAAAAATTTTTTTTTTAAATCTATGAAGAGCACAGATGTTAAAAGTATAATAGATAGAATTTAAAATCCGTGTTACTGATAGCTTATGATGAAAATATTTCCTAATACTTATTTTCATTTTCATAGGTTGGCGACCAAGTCGTGGCTCTCCCGGAGTACAAGGCCTGGGCTGAGCTGGTGTCGGTGCCCGCACAATACGTGTACGCACTGCCTTCGGGCATGAGCGCGTTGGATGCAGTGGCCGTCACTACCAACTACCTGGTCGCGTACCTGCTGCTCTTCGAGATGGCCAACCTCACCCCTGGCAAGAGCCTACTGGTGCACTCCGCTGGTGGTGGTGTGGTAAGTTGTCCACAAGTTGTTGTTTATTTAATTAAATTGTTTTTATATAACATTATAATGCTCGTTATATTGCTGCTAATGTTGAGAAAGCTTTTAAAAGTTTTCTTCATCAATTTAATCAACTTTCTATGCATCGGATGTGAATGAAATAGAATACCACACTACTTAATAGTAAGTACTATTAAATAAATACGCAAGTTTGGAACGCGTATACCCTCGGGGGTAATATGTGATGAGAGAATTCGACGGTGTGATTTGAAGTTACGTAGTGATAGTAGTAGTAGTAGCCATCCACTTAGGGCGTTAACCTAAGGGACGTGGGTTCAAATTCTTCCTGCGGCAAGTTTCTTTTCATCACATATTTTCATTTTTAATACCCATTTGTTGAGTAAATCATTTCTTGATATGAAGTTATTTATTAAATTATTAATAGCTACTTTATCTTTGCTATAATTTATAAAGGTCGTGCAGTGCAAGGACTGGTAATAATAAACAGGACAATGAAAATGATTAAAAGCTCATTCTTTGGTACTTGTGAGAAATAATGTTTATCAACTAAATGAATAAGCTACTACGCATTTCAATTCTATATTGAACTTCCGAAGCAATTTCTGATATTGTTAATTTTATGTAATCGAAAAAGTTTAAATGCTCCCTTTGCTTTGAGCAGTTACCATAACATTTGGTAAATTGCAATAAAAGTACCGATGTTCAAGTAATTATCATATGGTATAAGTGAATCCAAATTTTTATATAATTATGTTTAGCTCATAAGCTCGTATCCCCAATATCCGATGATGAGGCCTGCAAATGTGTAACAAATCTAAAAATACGGCAGTAGCATTGACCCAACAATTGCCCTTAAGTGTATATTTAGTTTATTTAAGAGCGCCTTAGAAGCGTTTCTTAGATAGCTGTAATAGCGGTGCAAACAATGTAATGAGCTGTCTAATTGTCTCGCTGAATTGGGCGAGACTGTTATGGCAGCCGTTCTTCCGAGTTGCGTCACCAACGATGTAACTGGAGAATAAAAATGGGAACAGACAGGCGCGGTCGATCCAATTATTTTAGTAGCCATGCAAATAAGCCTGATCGCATTGTCTGGCCGTAATCAATAAAGTATTTGTGGGTTCGTTATACTTAATGTACTCTACGGACTTTTGGAATATTTTACTGTTTCTTCCTAATCATTCATACTGATTAATATTAAACAAAAATGGTAACTACTCTGTAGTTATCGTTGTTGTTAATGTAACCATTAAAATAAATGCCTAACAATTTTAGTCACAGAGGTACAAAAAATCATTAGTTTAAAAATAATATTTATAGGGACAAATCGAGATTGAGAGATTGAGCCCCACAGTAAGTTGTGAACTTGTGTCGTAGGATACTATTGTCAGATGCCTTTAGGCAGCTTGAAAATCTGACACCAGTGTTGGCCACTTACACACACAAAACAAAAACAAACTCATCAATACCAGTTACATATAGAATTTTATAAAAAGTTTTCAGACTTTTTATATCATCGCCCATTATAATCTGCGGCATATGGAGTTCTTGACACTGAGACTGAAATCAAAATGAACTTGGCACATCAGCTTACCATGTTTTTTATAGATAATTTATCTTTATAATATAAAATA
The DNA here is from genome assembly GCA_947532085.1 of Elegia similella. NCBI lineage: Eukaryota > Metazoa > Arthropoda > Insecta > Lepidoptera > Pyralidae > Elegia > Elegia similella. The sequence continues at coordinate 16,936,539 of OX383942.1, read as the reverse complement.
TCTCTATAAAATAAAGATAAATTCTCTATAAAAAAGCATAGAAGGTCATCTTATCAAATTATTGGTTTAAACTATCCTCGTTCATTACCGTATATTTAAGTCGTAATGCATAATAGTAACCTGCATCACATGGCCAGACCAGGGTGATCTAATGTCAAAGAACATAATAATTAATAAAGCAAATGAACAGGAATGTGTCGCAGGTGCATGTCACGGCTAATCATTCCTAACATTAAGATATCATCTCAATGTTATGTTCTCCGAATTAGGGTACGCTCATACATATTGAACGCAGCGCATCGCAGATTCAGCGCTATGTGGAATCCATACTAATAATAAGTATACTTAATTGCGAAAGTAACTCTGTCTGTTATCTTTTCACGCTTCAACCATTGAACCAATTTGGATGAAATTTGGTATGGAAGTAGTTTGAGGCCCGGGGAAGGACATTACCTTCCGTACCTTACATTCCGGGAAATTCTACTGTTCCCGGGGGATTGACATTAACGCGGGTGGAGCCGTAGGCAAAACCTAGTTATGAAATAAAAGTAAGCAAGGTATATTTAGACGCAGAATACTATACTTATTCTCAAGTAATAAATTCTCAAAAAATTTAAAAGTCATATAAATTATCAACTCTTAACAATTAACAATTAAATCGAGACGCTGCGGTATTGTTTTGTGGAGCTGATTGAATTTAACACTACCTTCGTACGTACTCAAACCCACAGGCGAATACTTAACTATAAAATTGAGTAAGTATGAGTATAGGTATGATGGCGCTAGAACAACACTTGTTACCACAAGACGGTACGGACAATGCGCTTGATACTGTGTGAACGGACCCTATATCTTAAGTATTCAAGCCGTTAACTCATTAAGATTTTGATCGTGTCCAGGGTCAAGCCGTAGCGCAGCTGCGAAGACCATCCACAACTAAAAACTAAACAACTACGCCGAGGGTGAAATTAATGAATTTTTCTATTTAAACAAAGCTATATTTAAATAGCTTTGTTCTTATTTCAAAGATCAGAATAGACAAAAACGCTACTAGTCATTGCGTGTTGTTATTGTTACGTCGTGAGGCCGGCAACGCTTATCGATACCGCTGGTGCTGTTCACCTGTCCAAAGCCAATGCTCGGTGATGTTTAGTTTTTTTTTTGTTATCTGGCTTTCCCTCAATGCATCTTTGTTTCAGCCGTAGAAGTCCACTGCTGGACAATGCCTTTTCCAAAGATTATTCATTCCATGGGAGGATATTGCCATACTCACCACGATTGGCAGTCGGATTGTCGAGCGCAGTTTCTTTGGCTTCTTGTGCTTACGATGCTGCTGCCCACCGCGAGCCCTAAATGCATATTCATGCTTAAATACTGCTCACTTACTTATCCCTTATGGGATAGATAGGGTACCTATAAGGGTTATAAGACCCAAAGGCCGTTTACCGGGTTGGTAGGTGGGCGTATAAAGGACTAGGAATCACAAATGTTAGATAGTTGTTGACTGCAACGACTATTGGCTTGATTCTCAGACTTTTGTGCTTGAGACATGAAGCAGTTGGTACAAGTTCTACTTTTCTCTCTTCTCCCGTAAGATACTGATATTGAGTTTGTTTTAATGTTATCCAGGGTCAAGCCGTAGCTCAGCTTGCGAAAACCGTCGAGAACGTCACCGTGTTTGGGGTCTGCTCGAAGAGTAAGCATGAGGCGTTGAAGGCCAACAATAACAACATCGACCATCTGTTGGAGAGGGGCAGCGACTACACCAGCGAAGTCAGGAAGTAAGTGATGTACTATAAGCACCGGTTAACTAGGGTTTTGCTACAATACTTATCACCAGGCTATAAGACTAAAACGTCGGGAAAGCAGCAACTACTGTCCAATTATTATCCAATAACAGTTTATTGGACTCAACGCGAACGTCTCTGTGCTCACTGAGTACTTATTTGATAAAACTCTCATCGATATATTTGGACGCTACTATATAGTTTTGTCCGGTTTTGGACACATTACAAAGTTGGTAGAAGCATGCAAAATGTTGTTTGTTTGTTACACATCGCGGCCTTAAATTCAATCCCAAATGATCGTGTGCAATTCTCCAAAAACTTCCAAATTACCAATGTTTTGTATTTCAGTTAAGAACTCTAAACATTAAAACTAAGTAGCTCAATATTTTAATGTAAATTGTGACGTGTCCGCCAGACAACACTTTTGACAAAAATGTAAACTGTACATCATCAAACTATAAACATTCATAAAATAATTTTAGGAGTTATTTAGGGCCTCTCAATACAAAATTTTAATGACATCTCAGATTTCTTACAAATAATTTATTTCAAATGGACCCTGTAATATTCATGTAGGCATGGCCTTAATAAATTATTGAACATGATGATTCATTGATCTATTAGATTATGATGTAAAGATATTTTAGCAGTGGGAAGAGATTCGTGGAGGTTTTGCATAAGTAGGTAAGTACTTATCTACTTATGCACAACTACGTTGTTATAATAATATCTCTACAAAGATTTTAATATCTCCCTCAATCATCAAATAATCACGCATGATCAATATTCAATTGTTACCTATTTGTAAAAACATGTGAACATAATGTGGATGTTATTAAATATACTATTTCTAAACATGATTTACCCTTATGGCGTACAAATATTAAATGCAGTAACTATATCGAAATATAACAAAATGTAGCTAAATACAAAACACGCAAGCGGTCCGGCTTATCCTCCTTCCTATCTTACTGGTAATAATAGGTTCACAACACCATTTTTTTCTGAGATCAAATTCAAGGAAGATTCCTGCCCAGCGTACGTATACATACCTAGTTGTTACGTTTTTGTGTAGTTTTTTGCGATCTGAACTTGATTTTCTGGCATAATTTATTGTATCTATATAAACGTCCAACAGGTGTACCTCCTCGTTCAAGTGTTTGGAATACAAATATCGTTGATTAAATATTGATCGAAGTTATTTGTCCGAAAAGGAAGTTTGTTGAAAAAAATTGTAACTGTTCTTAAAGATAATAAATTTATTTGAATTTACATGACCGTTATTAAAACATATGCAATTAGAAAAAAAAAGTGTGCTGATATAGTAGTATTGTTACTTAGTAGATAGTTAGTCTATTTTTCTGTCGCAGTCCTAATTCTTAGATTTCTTTGATTAATCTTTTTTTAATAGCAATATGTTGCTAAGAAGCTTTAAATTTAAACTCTCCATGTAATTAATAAAAATGATTGCCTCTGCTGCGATCTTTCACACTCCAATAAAAGTAGGGATGAAATATATAATACGCTGAACGCTAAAAATACGCCGCCCACTCGGCCCTTCGCCGCTAATATCTTTGTTTATGTTTCACACGCTGATCAGAATTCCTCGTTTAATATCTGCTTTGTTTTCCTTCCTAATTGGATATTTAATATTTTTTTCACCTGTTCTGCAATGTTTGTTTTGAAGGAGCGGTATTTTTTGCAGGTCTGTTGTTGTTGTTGTTGCCGTTGCCCCCATAATAAAAATGTAAATAAGTCTACAAATAAGTATATTGGAATGGCATCGATGTAGTTTTTGCTTTCATTTTAGCCTTTGCGCTTTTGCTTTACTTCCAAGTCCAATGTTCAGCGCAGGTGACGATATTATTCGCTAAGTAATAGATGATCAAATCCATTGCATAGAACGATAAAGCAGCTTCCATATTGTACCATGTTTTTAAAAATAACTACCTAACAGTATCGATCTAAAATTATATTCCAATAGTTAGAGTTTCCTAAAAAATATAATTAGTCCGTCACATAAGATAAGTAAAAAATATTGGCCATGTATATTTTTCTTTTGTTGATTAAATAAAAAATTATAAAGTTAAAGCCCTTTGAAATTTCGTGTGACGTCATAGTTTGTTACACTTTTTAGTCATGAACTTCGACGCGCTTTATCTTTATCATTTAGTTAGGTATTGTTTATTTGACAAAAGAAAAAATGTGTCCAATATTTTTTGATTATCTAACTGACAGACTTATATGAATATTATTATTATTTTGACCCAGGAAATTAGCCTATTCTTTGACTACTAGAGAGTCTAGATAATATTCCTGATATTAGTTACCTGGTTCAGTGACTTGTGTTTATAAATAGACGAAGGATAAACTCATAACCTGTTATTGAAAATCATGGCTTGTAGTAAGGAAACGAATAGTTACCGATAAGTTTGGCCGTCCTCGGAGAGGGCGCACACGCGAGCACTGCGCTCGCCTTCAAATTAATAAAACTATCTTGATGCACGGCTCACTCCCGTTTCTCAGCGGATAAACCAAATTGTTCCCGATCCCAAGCTTTGTTAATTGCTAGTTATTACAGTTACATATTTCAGTGTCAGCCGGGCTCGGCTGATACGAATACAACCAACCAAACGTGAGCTTCCCCTTCTCACGCAACTTCCGTTACTTAGGCGCGTGGTCCCAACTTAGAGGTCCCTTTTAGATGGGCACGCTGCGCGTTAATTGTTCGGTTTATAACCCGCTCCTTGGGGCAGCTGGTTCGTAACAGCCGCAGCATTTAAGTCTCGTAAATAGACAAAGATATTTTTATATCTGGTGAGCTCTTCGCCGCGTAAACAGCGGAGCCACACAAGTTCAATGTAAATAAACACCGGCAGATATGTACTCCCGGTAGAAACAAGATAGAATTGCTTTGTTGTACGAGATGTTATGCCTGTAGGTATTATTTATTACAATGGGTACTTTGTAACGAATGTAATGGAGCCTAAAATAAAATGGAATATATTTTCGGATCCAAAAATGCTTTGAAGTGAATCACGAAGGGCACATCCCTAGTATAATGGTTTCGCCTATAAAACTTGCGGTTATGCGTAGGAATGTGTTTCTGTCGCGTCTCGTATCGTATGTTTTCCATGTGTTGTCGGGTGGGTCTGTTTTTATGGCCTGAGGAGAGGAAATTGTTTCTATATGAGCCATAATGTGAACTTTAGAGATGTCTATGAAGCGTGTGTTTGGAATTTGTTAGTTTATATTGTGGTAAAGTTTCGCAATATTGCGTAAACAGACAAGGAAGAATGAGATAACTAAGTATATAAATTTGTAAAGTTCCCCTTGCATTATCCACCTGCCTTTTATTGACTTTCGTATAGGTGGTGTGGGTGGGTAAAATAATCTTTAGCCATGGGTGCAGCAGGAGGTGTATGAAAACCTTTATGTCTTTATTTAGTTAACTATGATGTACAATTTGAACATCTATTCTGATTTGTATTTGATTTAATACGTTTTGTTTTTTTTTTTTATTTGACAAGAATTTGTCACATAGACCTTTTTATTTTCGTTGATTTTATTATTATCACTTCGGGACTTACCGCGATTGATTTTGAGTTTCGTCTGATATTTCGGCAACATGCAGCTGCCATTTTCACACACTGTCTCTGAAAATAGCAGCTGCAATGTTGCCGAAATAAAAGACGAAACTCTGAGTCCCATAGTGTAAAACAATAATGACTGTGATATCTTAAGATTAAATTCATAGATCTATTTCAATTTTTTGTAAAACCTATAGATATTTTATTAAGATTGTAAAGCTACCATAATTTAATATGCAAAAATTTACAGCTAGGGAGGTGCGGTTGTACCTCCTCACGGCGCCCATGTCCTAAACACTTGCGCAGTGACTTGCTGCGCTAAAAAGGATTAAGACATGGTTGAAAGACGAGCATATTGAATTTAATTTTGTTTTTTTTTCGGCAGAGTGTCTCCCGATGGCTTGGACATCGTGTTGGACTGTCTGTGTGGTGAAGAATGCAATCGTGGATATTCGCTCCTCAAGCCCATGGGCCGATACATCCTGTATGGTAAGATATTCTTTTTTTGTTCTCTAAAAGCAAATAACAGCTAAAGCTCCCTTCCGAGGTTTTTCCCGCGTGCTATGACTTGGGCTACTTCAAAAGGCGTGTTAACAGGAATCTTAAGAGTCGGCAACGCATCAGCACCTCTGGTGTTGCAGATGTCCATGGGCGACGGTGACCAATATCCATAGGTGGCTCGTCTGCTTGTTTGCCGTCAAACATACTTAAAAAAAGCTTTGTTTTGTAAACTTCGTTATAAAGTAAAATTTATTTAGATTCAAATTACCACCTACGTTCATCCTCAGCTGTAGCGTGTCGGAACCCGGTGACAGCTAGTTACAGTACATTATCTTATCTTGGTTGTTGTGTATGTCTATCAGGCTTCAGCAAATGCTTTCTAGAAAGTATTTTTCAACGTAATGTTATATACCTTCCTCATGTCCTGGTGCCTGATTGTTCGTAAATCGTTGCATTTTAATTTGTACAGTATCCTGTGTCCAATTGAAATTTTACATTCTCATGCAAATTGGTTGACAATGCAACAAAAGGTTGTATTATACTTACAAAGTCGTTCTTTTTGCGTTGTTGTGGTTTGGGAGATGTGTTCTCACTAACTGTTTTTTTATCGCAGGATCATCCAACATCGTGGCCGGCGAGACCAAGAGCTTCATCAGTGCTGCTCGTACCGTAAGTAAAAATATTATGAAAAACAACATGCTTTCATTAAAAAAATATATATTCTACACTCAGAATGTGGATCTTATCTTAGTTAATACGCTTTTATACCCCCTCGGTCTAGAATTATGTGCTGAAGAATATGGACAATTTGGCATACTTAGTATTTACAATTTATATTCTTTACTAACTTTCGCCTGCGGCTCCGCCCGCGTCAGTGTAGATCCCTGGAGAAAGTACTTTTTCCTGGGATAAAATTTACCCTATGTCCTTCTCCGTACCCCGTGATAACGTAAATGCAAAATTTCATGATGATCAGTAGTAAAGGTGTAAAAATTGTAACAAACCAACTCACTTTCGCATTATAATATTTTAATAAGTTAATAAGGATATAATTAGCGACTTGCATTACCAACGTGTTATTCTAATGCCTGTTCAGGTTATTATATAAATCTCCTACGTTTACTGCTTGATTCGATTTCAACTAATTAAATCTAGTAATAATATTGGTGTAAAAAGAAAATGCAATGATGGTCCGATATGCTGGTGCCCGTGTTTGAGCGTAATGCTTTCTCTGCTGTGATTGCGTATATAAAGACGCAAATAAATTTGATTATTAGAAGGGAAACATGACGATGCATGTTGAATGTACTAGATAACATTGAAATTATTACAGTTTGCGCAGATACCTGAGTTAGTTGCACCTACTTATCACCTTTATTTTACTAAATAAATTATTTAAGTGTAGGATTTTTTACCTCTAATCATATGTCAGGTACCAGCCTCGCCTCTATTACACTCTGTACATTCCTTATTTTAATGAAAGAGTTAAATGCGGCATTTGTTGTTGTATGTTAAGTGGGGTATCCGCGCCCTTTAAATATTTTTCCATGTGTGCATGGTCGATTGACTACTCGAAATGATGATGATGACTAAATAAATAAATATATACGGACAAATCACACAGATTGAGCAACCCCAAAGTAAGTTCGAGCCTTGTGTTATGGGATACTAACTCAACGATACTATATTACAAGCTTTTTTTTATAACAAATACATATATAGATAAACATCCAAGCCCCAGGTCAATCTGAAAAAGATCATTTTCCATCTTGACCTGACCGGGGATCGAACCCGGCACCCTCGTGTCGCAGGCTGGCGTGTTAACCACTGCGCCACGGAGCTCACCAGATTGGCTCTAATCGCTTATACTCGTATACTCGTACGTATATGCCAATCTGAAAATTAGTTACCTCCTCTGGTGTTGCAGATGTTCATGGGCGACGGTAACCACTTTCCATCAGGTGGCTCGTATGCTCGTTTGCCGTTAAATATACATAAAAAAAAGTTACTGATTTAAACACTAACCCATGTTTTTTTATTAGTGGTGGCAAGTGGACAAGGTTTCCCCAATCAAGCTGTTTGACGAGAACAAGAGCCTGGCGGGGCTGAACCTGCGGCATCTGCTGTTCCAACACGGGCGCACCGACTACGTGCGTCGCGCCGTGGAGAGCGTGTTCGCGCTGTGGGGCGAGGGCAAGGTCAAGCCGCTTGTGGACTCTACTTGGGCGCTGGAAGACGTAAGTATCCACCACTCAGAGAAAAAATATTGTTACTAAAGATCAAAATATGATTTGATTATGGGTAAAAATGATTTTTTTTTATTTAAGGTAAACGGTAAAATAATTAAGATTAAAATAGAAAGATCTAATGCAATTACTCTTCCTAATTTATTAGGAATAGATCGAAGAATTGCATAAGCAAATAAGAAAAATCGTAGCATTGATTACTTACGCACACAAAAACCGACAACGACAACTGAATATAATTGAGGTGCCGTGACCAGGATTGTGGGTGCAGATCTACAAATCACGAAAAACAAACATCAAACTGATTAAAGAATCAAATAGTCCGCGCGATTTTTGTTTTACCTACCCCTATATTTCGACATGTTTTAATTTCTCTTTTATAGGTCGGCGAAGCCATGCAGAAGATGCACGACCGCAAGAACATTGGTAAACTGGTGCTCGACCCGTCGCTAGAGCCGAAACCCAAGCCTGCCACCCCCGCCAAGGGCAAGTCCGGCAAGGACAAGAAGCCAGCCAAAGAAAGCTCCGAGGAGAAGAAGGATAAGGAGGCTAAGGAGGAGGAGAAGAAAGAGAACGGTGAGAAGAACGGTGAAGAGCCGCTCACTAACGGTAACAGTGACGAAGGTGAGACCCGAACTTGTGGCCAGGCATGCGTAGACGCGTAGACGCTTCATCGTAGTCGTACGTATCCATAGGGTTGCCATGAACGTTAGTTCTGTGATGAGTCGATCGGATTTCTTATTAAGAATTATTCAACAGAACTAGAAGCAGCTTAGTAGACCCTCAGCAGCTAAAGTGTCATCTGGAAGTGGTGCGTATACATATGCCTTCTGCTTTCCAAATGATAGGAAATAAATTTCTAAAGATAATCCATTTGCAATTCGGAGGATCCTGTCTTGCTGTTATATTTGGCTAGTCAGCTTTATGACACTGGTCTATCCGTAAGGTTTTTTAAATAACATTTGTAATTTAAATCATTGTAAAAATACATTTTATATACTTACCTATAAACATTTTAATGATATCTATCTTCTTAATACGCCCCAATAAAAGATATCTATTTATTACCTAACGGTTGCTCGATTTGCATACTTAATTGATTCTGGGGCTAAACTTCGTAGATATATTCATATGTTTTATTGTCATGATCGTAGTAATATACATTTAGCTTCTTTGTGGACTTTCTATCCCCATGAAATTTATAAATGTTTATAGTTTTTTTATCGACGAAGTCGCTTCCAAATCGTGGCAACCCTGATATTCTTTTTATTTATAACTTATTTTGCTTTGATTTTTGAGTAAATAACTACGCACGCATCAGACTAAACGCATATTGAAGGCCTCAGCAAAAGAGTGGTTTGATTTCAAGATTTTATGCAGTATGTACGAGTAGTTTTCGCTTTCATTTATTGCTCTGTCTTGGTTTTGTGTTTTGTTTCGTTTGTTTCGCATTTTCTGCAAAATGTTAGTGGTGAAGTCACCTTATGATTCGATTTTAATCTGGCTTTACCAATAGCATGCTATAGAACATGGAGAAAAAGAAGCTCAGTTTTAACTTTGAATTGATTTTTCAAACGTTTTGTGATTAAAAAATTGGGTCGCGTATGCTAATATCAAGTATGACCTAATGACCTGAAATGTAGGGTTTAATTAGGTTATAAAAGAAATGCTAACTAAATCGATTTAGCAGTTATTGCATGTTACGTGAACAGAAATGACCAAGGTCCAATGCAGTAATGGAAGTGATTCGTTATTGCGCTTGAAGAACGTTCATGTTATTAATACTAGTAAGGAAATATTATTCTCTGTCTAAAGAGAGAAGTTTATGTCTTATTTACTTTAGATACATACACATACATCCTTAAAGTACATATTAACTAATTAATACTCTAAAGCATAAATCTTATAAGACGGTACCATTCCTTATTTTTAATGTAAAGTGGATGTTATAATTCATGCATATACCTAGCTACATTACATTTATTAAAAAACACATATACAGAGTTAGCTTCCGCAATATCTTATATTCTAAATTTAATAAGTTTTTTCTTCCTAAAGCTTGACATAATTTTTTTCATGACATGCTTAATCAGAAGCATTTCTTAGGAGTCGTAAACTAAGTGCAGCAATAAACATTATTAGCTTATACGCAATCTATATTTTGTTGTTCGTTTTTACTATTTTATTATTTATTATCAAGCCGAAGGATGTCTATGTGCTTATCAATAAGGAGAACTTTGAAACGAAATCATTATCAAACCTGAAAATCAAAAACCTAGTCAGTAGGAACTAAAATAAAAAGTATACTTACTTTATTTTACATAGACAACGCCATCTATATTATGAATGATATATTTGATTTTCGGGTCTACCGATAGATGGGTCTGAGGATTCGAGCTGGAAATTGATCAGGTATTCGTGGTTCTACGGCATCGTATGTCGCCCTATCAATAAGTATATTGAAAACGTGAAATCAAAGAACTCCTGTAAATCACTAGCTAACGCAACTCTCACACGGACTATGATATTTAAATTTGAAATGTTAATACATATTTAAGCAAATAAAAACCGAAAAATACATTAAGTTACATAATATTCTCGGCGAACATTATTATGTGCGCTACCTACATATTAATCGATTTTCAGATTCATTTTAAAATAAGTTAAATCAAATACCACACTTGTAATAGTGAGGTAGTTGTGTTAGGTAACGCAAGCCATAATGCGTGTAAGGGGAATGAGATGCGGGGGGGATTCTCGCGATTTTCTCGGATTTAAGCGCGGTAGCTCAAGTGGAAGAGCGGAGGTCGTACATAGACCTAAAGTCGCCGATTCAAACCGGGCAGGGTTTGAATGTGTGAAATTTTGTCACCATATTATCTTACTTCTTTGCCTAATAAGGCTAAGATAGTATAGCATTGTAAATACTTAAAAGTAGAAAGCTGCTGACAGTAGGATGTTTCGTAACCACTTTCTTCTAAACATCTGTCTGAAGCTGGGCCGCCAGTATCCGTTTAGTCTGCTTGGTCATAAAACATCGGGTCTATGACTACGAGTCATTCGGAATTAGATACTTATTTAAGGACATGTAATTCCAAATTACTCGTATTTCTTGTTTAAGTACCTACTCACTCTGTTTAATTTTTTATTCCTTATTTAGTTAAACTTAAAAACGAATCTATTTTATTAAATATTTTAAATCATTATTTAATATTAATATGTAAGCTATTTATTATATGCTTTCATAAAGTAAATGCATAGAATTGTAGAGCCGCTTCCTACTCTAGTAGTACATTCCTCGAGTGTAACAATGACCCGCCTCAGTACTTAAATTGGGTCAATAAAAATCTTGATTTATCTATAACATTTTGTGCCAAGGCATATATTATTGTTAGCATGATATTAAAAAGCCTTGCAAACAAAAAATTTAATTGAATTTGATGATACCAAAATCCCACTTCTGATACCGAACCGATAAATTATTGTTTAATTAAATACCTCTAAGATGGGTGTTTGTGTGGCATTACAGAGTCCAAGGACAAGGAGAAGGAGTCAAGCTGAATTGTTTCTTGCGAGGACTGAACAAGACAAACCACCGCCAATTGATTATTTTAGAGTTGTTTGCCGCTCGTCCTCCGCCGCTGGCCGCCGCCCGCTGCCGGCGCGGCAGACATTATGTTGCACGATGTTCATTATGTTTCGTCTAATTCATAAGTCTGATTCCGACATCGTTCGATCTCAATCACGACATTACCAACATCACAATGTTAGCCATATAAACTACATTAGTACCACCCTAACGATCGAACAGTGTTGTCTAGTTTTATTTGTCCGACACATTTTATTTGTTACGATTTATCATCTTAGAAGATGACATTCGATATGCGACAGCGAAATTACAATGAATTTATATTTTACTCATTTCTTTATTACATTAATTTGGCCTAAGTTAGGAATTGTTTCTACACTTACGAGTCTTTTATTATAGTTTAAGACTTTATTTTTAAGATGAGATATTTTAATCTGCAGTTATTTTGAATGGCTATTATATATCTAAGGTGCAGAGATGCTTAATCTTTATGTATGTTAAGCTTTAATATTTTATTAGTAAATGTTTAAAATTGGCCCCGCGCCCCGCTCGGCGCTCGCTCGTCTCCGCTCACTATCCACTCTACACATCTCGGACTCAACTCAAAAATCTGAAACGAACGAAAAACCTTACGTGTGATATTTTGTAGTAGGTATGCTAGATGTTTTGCGGTAGGGATTTTTATGCAGCCTATACATGACATGTTATTTTTTTAATTTTGAGCTTAAATATACAATTATTTTATATTTTTTATACTTAGAAGTTTTGTAAATTATTTTCTAGTTAGGAAGAGAGTTTTCGAAATAGTTTGCGCGCGTTACTCGTGCGGCTCGGCACGTCGCCTCTCGCTCTCGCCTCAACTGGACGAGCTTAAGTCGAAATTGTGAAATATTTTTGTGGCTGAAGTAGAACAACATAGTCGATGTCACCTACGGTATAAGTCATATTTTTGTAAAACAAACGACTGTAAACGGTCTCATATACTTATAGCTTTTTAATGTATCTTTACACACAAATATCACATATCTAATCGATCATACTTTCACACGATGTGTACTAGGAGTAATATTTTGATACCAATATTCACTGCATTTCTTTTGATATACTTACCTAGCATATATTTGTCTACTATTATTTTCGTAAGGTTGTGTAAGTAACGTACCGCCATAATGTACAGTGTGGTTTTGTATATGTACCCAGTACTATAAACGTTTATCTATGTAACACATATCATGCGGATATAGTGAATCTGAGAGGCTGATTACTACTCCTGCTCAAGCAACGAGCGCGCCGCGCAGGCTGCTCTCCGACATGCCTCACTCGTTTGACTCTTTAGAATTTTTATAAACTTTTTACCCTTTTGGAACATTTTTGCTAGAGCGTGGCCTGCGCGTGCGCGCTACCCGACCAAACCATGCCCCAGAGACCGTCTGCTGGTTGTGAGGTGCGACTGCGTCCGTAGTTAGCTTTTGTACTAGTGTTGTAGGAGTGGCAGGCAGAAGGCAGATGGCAGCAGCTACGCGCCGCTTTCTTGTACGGTGGCTTGGTGCTAGTCTGTAACGCGTACGTGGAAACCAACTCGCTTCAGTGTCTCGGACCAATATCTTAAAGCTACTTTAGTCCTCTTATAAAGATATCCTTCGCTTTGTGTGTCAAATATGTGCGAATTTCTTCTAATGTAAACATTATATTATTAAATCTTGTGTATATCGACCTGTATAATGGTTTAGAATATCTCTGACTTTTCTTCTATAAGGATATTTGAGAAATTCAATAGTAATCGGAAGGCTGGGGTGACCGCGCCGTCGTGTGTGTCCAAATTGTTGTAGGTTAGTATCCGAATCGATGCCAATATTTTATATCGAAGTCCGAGAGCGCGCCGTCACTCCAGCGCCCGACAGACTGGGTCGTTATTGTATTACACATTTATTTTTATAAGGGCGGGCCAGTGTGATATCTATACTATGAAATGGATAAATAAATATGTATGATCTGTAAAAATGCTTATCATTGTGTATTATTTCTAAACACCTTATCCTGTCCACCACCTGATATGATTTCATCCTTACTAATATTATAAGGGTGCTAATTAAACAGGCTTCTTTTTAATAGCAATATTCGCCTCTAAAATTGTAAGTTGCCTTCTAAATTACTAAGTCAGCCACAATTAACGAGCATCCAAACAATACTATCTTAGCCACTAGTTATCTTCTATGTAAGCCACTCTAAATACAACTCAGCATGATGGTTATTATTTAGCATCTAAATTTTTAACTTGCATTCTAACAGTAAACTTCTAAAATACTAATATTTGACATCAAAAAATATATTAGTTTAGCTTCTAATTTTTTAACTAAGCATGTTTTAAATGTAACTCATCCCAAATTAATTGATCATCAAAATTTAGCTAAAATTGTCATCAAATAGTATATTCTGGCCACTAATTTTACCAGAAGCTATTGCGGAGAGAGATAATAAGACAAAAATGTTTATGACAAAATAAGACAAAAATGTTTTTGAAACAAAAATGTTTATTAAATTACCATCATTTTACTAATAATAATAGTGGGAGAGCCGTTACCAATTTTTGGGTAGGTAGGTATTTGAAGCAAGTTGAAAAATTGTCACATACCTCAACCTCAACACGGAACTACTTACGGCTGGTGAGTAGCGGGGCTAAATCAACCCCTTTTTTTTAAATATTATTGTTTCATTTCCAATAATAGGTATTTGAAGCCTATCGATATGAATCGAATGGCGCAAATGACCGGTCGCTGTCGTCTCACACACTCACGCCTAATCATGTAGTGGCTATTTTCACGATAAAAGAATATGATGTATTATTTTACATGCTAAGTTATAATAAATGATGCTGTCTGTAGAAGCTTGAATTATATTTTTTTGAGCACATAGTGTTGAAGCTGTAAAAAGGAAAATGGTGACGAGATGTAAAATCCGTGGCCGAGTTAGTAAATTAGGTGGCAATGTATAAATAAGAAGGACAAGTCATTATAATTGATGCTCTTTATTTGACGCATTCTATAGAATATTTAGTGGGCGGTGTAAAAAAGACGAATTAGTTTATTAGAGGCTATGTCATTTTCCCATTACTTAGTTATCAAATTAGAAGTTTGTTCACGTGGCCAATAAATAATTTTGTGGCTCGACTTTTTATTTCCCATATTATAAATGCGAAAGTGAGTTTGTTTGTTTATTTGTTTGTTTGTTTGTTACGCTTTCACGCCGTAACTACTGAACCGATCATACAAGTTCTCTGCAGTGCGGAGAAGGACATAGGCTACCTTTTATCCCGGGAAAAAGTACTATTCCCGAGGGATCGACATTGACGCGGGCGGAGCCGCGGGTAAAAGCTAGTAAAATTATAAATAAATAATTAATATACTGTAGTTATTTAAAAGGTACAAGTCATAAGCTTAGTTACTTTGGTATGACTTTGGAATCAGAAAGGGAAAGAGAAGTCTTAATAGTAAAAAACAGTCCTATCAAACGACTGCAATACCACGCAGCGCCCTCTATCGACGATTCTGCTATTGTGTGTCGGTTCCGCCGTCAGATTTTGTTCAGAAAGAGCCTCTATGCGAGACGCGTAACGTGACGAAGATATGCATAAGGCCATACCCGTAGTACGAAGGACTCCACGAGTGGCGCCACACATTTTGGGGTAGTGAGGCGGCAAAGCAGATTATTTTTAGGCGGAAATTTTCTGCATGGTGTAACCACAGTGTTTTTATAACTGAGGGTTCTGTCCAGATTTATGATCAGAGGTATTTTGAGTTGTTATTGTTGCTTCTGTGTCTAATAGAGGAACTCTTCTCCACTGTATGTTCAGTCAGTACGAGATGTTCAGTGGTTGCGTAAATGAAATAAACACGCGTTTCGTTTTGGATGGATAAGGCCTTAAACAATTTTTCTCGTTATACTTCTCGAAAATTTCAAGTACTACAACCTCAATATCTAGTTTGAATTACAAGATCGTCGTTGTGTTGATGTTGAATAACATTGGGGCCAGAACACTGCCTTGTGGTAATCCATTTCGTTGTAACCGCCATTTTCTTTGGACACAAGGGAGATGCATCTGCAATCTTCTATTATGGAAAAGTTTCTGAGAACTTTGTGAACTGTTTGTTCCCCGTAATGTCCCGTACTGTCCACAATTTTTTAATGAGATTCACTCTAACAATTGCTTCTGATAAGTCAACAAACACGACACTGGTCACCAACCACCACAAATATTTCTTCGATATTGGCTACGTTTCTTAGTGCTGGAGCAAGATGACATAGGATTTTCCTGGTTTGATTCCGGCTTGGTTGGTATTAGTTTTGAGTCTATAGATAAAGCCAGGCGATTAAGTGGCAAAGATGTGCATTGACTAAAAAGTAAAAAACAAAAATGTAGTCATTGTAGACCTACCCAACGCAACATGTATTACAACAAATAAGTCTAAATAGACACCAAATCTGTGATATT
Source organism: Elegia similella (assembly GCA_947532085.1). Lineage (NCBI taxonomy): Eukaryota > Metazoa > Arthropoda > Insecta > Lepidoptera > Pyralidae > Elegia > Elegia similella. The sequence goes on along the minus strand of OX383942.1, from coordinate 16,920,337 downwards.
GACGAAGAGGTGCGGTTTCTTGTAGTTACTGGACGCGAAGTACAGGCTCTGTCTACCCCGTAAAGGTAAAGACGTCACGTAAATAAAACAATAAATAGAGTAGACCAACCCAAGAGAACATGTAATTACAAATTAGTCTAAATAGACACCGTAGACCGTAACATTGGCGAACAGGTGCGGGTTCTCGTAGTTGTAGGTGGCGAAGGCATCACGCTCGTGGTCCCACAGGAACGAGTGGAATATCTGCACGCTCTGCTGCCGCCGCTGTCCGATCGATACCGTCACCAATACTCTATACCTGCGATAGGATTCTGGATTTAATGGCGGGGACTGCTTATATTTTTATTCCTATCAGTTTTTTCCAAACGCTCAGGTGCTCGACGATCTAGTGGAATCGACGCATTTACACACACACAGCCTCGGGTTGCTTATTATATTGAACGTAGCTGTTATCACGGTAAAGATATCTAACAGTATTGTAACTCGGGCCTGTTCTTGAATCAAATGCCTACCGCCGCGCGGTACATAAACACGCGCCAGGGCTACCCACGTCTACAGTGTTTTTCATTTTCTCCCAGACTAGCATCGAAGTCATCACATTTAATGTAAATATCTTCTAGGTAGTTAACTAGCAATAATTACTAGTATAATTATTTCATAATGATATTTCGCGTATTTCAATATTCTATGTAAGTAGCAGTAAATTATTAAGTATCTATCGTGTGTGTTAATGACTAACACTGGTGTCAGGGTTTTTAAACCGCATTATAGACCTCTGACTTGGTTTTGTGTAATAACGGCTGTCAAAGGCAGCGACCGGGACCGACGGCTTAACGTGCCCTCCGAAACACGGATCCTCTTTCTTATCAGACAAACAAGTGATCAGCCTGCAATGATTTAACCAAACTGGAACAACAACAATGCGCAAAGTCGTTGCCCCGCCGGGAATAGAACCCGTGACCTCCGTAGTGTAAGCCAAACGCTCTAACCACTACACGCGGAGGCAGTTAGTTGGTATCTATATAGCCTAGGAAACTTCCAGTTTTTTTTTATCGTGTCACTTGTTTTTATCTCCTCCACTTATTTATTTATAACTAGCCGACTCGGTGTACTTCGCATAACCGTTAAATTTTCCATGTTTTCTTACCATATAAACCTAGACTTCACCAAATAGTTATTTAAAAACCAAATTTAGCTAAATCGGTCAAGCCGTTCCCAAGTTTCAGTTGGACACACGAATAGCAATTGATAAGTTTGTTGATACAAGAAGGAGATTATAGGTACCTACTTTGTATGTGGAATTCTTAAAATACTTACCTAGGTACTAAAAAGAAATAAATTGATAAAAGTAGGTAAAAAAAACGATTTTATAATCTTACTTTTCGGTGATTGCAGGTAATTTGAGGATTTTTTATAATGGGTGGCTTAATTAATGATTTTACGCAACCAAAAACAGAACAATATAATCTATATTTAACCATTTTATTCTTACACCAAAATGGATGTGCTTTTATATAACAATATCTACCAATAAACTTTAAAACAATCACATACTCGTTCGTCCGTCACCGACTACAGCGCATCCTTGACTGCGAATCGCTAGTTGCGTACCAATATTGTACTTGAGTGTGTAATGACCTCGAAGCGCGAGTTTCGACCGTTTGTATAAAGACGGAATACTGTTAGATATCTTTACCGTGCTGTTATAGATTAGACACAACAAGAGGCATAATCTCGCGAGCTCCTCCATGCTTCGGAGGGCACGTTAATCCTTTAATGGTCACGGCTATCATCATGAGAGGGCAGTTGTTAAGCTAGTCAGGTGCCGCACCTGAGGAGCTCACGAGATTAGGTACCTCTTGAGGCACCTGAGCTGAGGCAGCTTGAAAATCAGTCACCAGTGTTGGCTACTTAAAAAATACACGAATACAATCAACCTATCGTTTGCTGAACGTTCGTAATACCATTTCTCCCACCCAATGTGGATTCAACACAAATATTTCGAATGTTGTCAGATAATTATTTGGAGACTTGTAATTGTATATAGGTAGGTAGACTCCGTTCAAGGTTTTTATACTTGCTAGAAGTACGTAGACGTCAGAAACAAATTGATATAAGCTGTCGGAAAATGTCAGTACACTGTCAGGCTTACTGGGACTGGAACTTTCATCAAGGATGATATTTCCGATACCCTTAACCAACGCGAGCCTCGGATAAATTCGGTGAAGGACATAGGTCTCATTCCGGGATATTCTACTGTTCCTGAGGGATCGACACTAACGCGGGCGGAGCCGCGGGCAAAAGCTAAAACCGCGATTAACTTAGGCTACTTGTCTTATACTTACTAGAAAATAAAACATCGCCGTCTGCAACAGATATACCACGTTGCCACGCCAGCCAGGAAAGGCATGACGGGCAATGTCGGTATAATGAATGCAGCAGCTGCGAATAACTCGTTCATTGCACTTGATTTGGCTCAAAATTAGTAGAATACTCCAAATTTGACCGGTTGTACTTGGTTGGTTAGGTCGTCAAAAGCAACGCCTTCTACAGCAGAAACAAATAAGTGGCATGGCAAAAAATCCAGCTAGGAATGGCACGATGTACATTATTATTAATTTAGTTGAATTTGCATTTTAGTAAAGAAAGAGTTCATTATAAAGTACTTAGAAATTTGGCAGACGACACCTATGGACTATGGTGAATTTGGCAATGCCAGTTAGACAAAGGTTAGACGAAGGTTAGAGGATACCCTCGGATTATCTTATCTCTATGATACCCTCAGAATAAGGAATAAAGCATAGACGAGCCCGTTTTTTATTAGGTATAAATAATTCTAAACTAAAATTCTAAATTAAAACTTAAATTAAAAATAAAATGAATCTAATATATAAAAACATCAAATTAAATAAAATATTGATGCCAAATCGCTGCGGTCTGCTGGCAGGGTGCCCAAAAGGCTGGCGGCATTTCCTCGCTGGATGGCCAGACTCAGTCTTTGCCCGAAATGCGCGCCAGCCCTTAGGTCACCGGAAACGTCGATTAGGCGTGCGGAGATAGGAAAATTTGTCGGGCCTCCGCACCCCAAGGCCCTAAAGTCTCCACGGCCCGTTTTTCAATGAAATATTCATCTCTCTCTTTTCAAAGTATATCAGAAAGAGATAAATGTAAAGTGGCGATTACATTACCCGATTTATCGGGCCGATCCGTCGGGACACTAACCGCTGATATTTAGGGCGTTGCGTTTACACTTGCACTAGATCGCCTCCCTAACTCAGTTGGCAGTTGGCAGCCGCATGTGTTGCTGAAAGGATGGCTCCTGTGATTTCCAAGTACCAAAAAATTCGACTATCTTACACCATACATTCAGAAACAAGACCCATTATTTAGAGAAAGTGTCAGCGCTAAACAACGATTAGCTGTAACGGTCAGATTTTTAGCGACGGGAAATTCATATCGTGACCTGAAATACCTACAGCTCATTAATATCTGAGCCACTATTGTCCCAAATAATACCAGAACTAAGCTGGGCTATCTATAGATGTCTAAACACTATATGTATGTCATCATCATCAAAATTTAAGAGCTGTGTCACTAAATTTAAAAGATTTTGTACTTGGATTGGTACTTGGAAATCACAGTAGCCATCCTTACAGCAACACGTGCGGCTGTATCCTTGGATCCCTATTTAGTTTGTGGCGGCTGTCAACTGAGTTAGGGAGGCGATCTAGTGTAAGTGTAAACGCAACGCTCTAAATATCGGCGGTTAGTGTCCCGACGGATAGGCCCGATAAATCGGGTAATGTAATCGCCGCTTAAAGTTTATAAATCGGTACCTATGTACACTTGACAAATGTCAATTTGGATACCTTGGTTCTCTTTATGCTACTAATTTAAAAGAGAGTTAATTAAAAAAGGTCAACGGCTATGTCTTATGTTCATCTTATATTGTTGGCATGTCAGATTCGAAGCGCTGCGGAAAATTAAAATTTATCCTGAAAATACGCATTTCATCGTAGTGTAAAAGTCTAAACCAAAAACTTTATAAATTGAACAATGTCCTGCATTATTGTGGGATGTAAATAACATACATCAAGGAAAGAAAATTACACCGAAAACATTCGCTTTCACTGGTAAGTCATGTGTTATAATTATATACACGATATTCCTTTGCCAGAAATTAATGTTTTTTATTATATTACTCTAAAATCAAATAATGTTTAAATAAATAATGTTTTCGGGCTACTTTAAAGTAATGAAATTGAATAATTTGTTAAATAAACATTGAATTCAAATTTTGGCAATAGTGTTGGAAGGTCGTGATTCGTGATGCTATCCACGTATAATTGTCTATGATGCACTGCATTTGTATTATGTTTTTTATTCTGATGTGCAGTGTCATTATGTAAAATCTATTTTTATCTTATACCATTAAAACACAATGTTTGCAAGTATTATTTACGTTTTAATTCATTCCTACAGCCACTAGTTCACCCTATCAGTGGTAGCAGAGTGTAGTTGGATGAATATATAGTGGCAAATGGAAGAAGCATTTTTAAAATAGTAAGTAGATGAGAAAATAAAATTTTGTAAAATGAGCTCGTTTCAGAAGCATAGAACCGTTGACAAAATCAAATTACGATACCTGGTGCTTACAAGCACAGGCGATTCTCATAAGATACGATTTGTGGGAATACGCTAGTGGTGAAAAAACGTTAGCGGCAACTGCGACTGCCGAAGAAAAGAGTGCGTTCCTTAAGGAAGACTTAAAGGCAAGGTCAGAGCTATTTTTACTTATATCTCCAACAGAACTTAAACAAATTAAAGGGTGTAATACATCCAAGGAGGTATGGGACAAACTAAAGTCTGTATATCAAAGTTCAGGGCCGGCAAGAAAGGCTACGCTATTAAAGCAACTAGTATTGAAGAAAATGACTCCACAAGAAGATATGAGAGACCATCTCAGTAATTTTATGGATGTAGTAGGTAAATTAGAAGATATGGATGTCAAAATTCATCCAGAGCTATTAAGTATAATGATGTTGTACAGTTTACCTACATATTTCGATAGCTTCCGAACGGGAATAGAGTCGAGAGATGTTCTGCCAAGTCCTGACAATTTAAAAATAAAAATCGTAGAAGAATACGAAGCAAGAAGGCAAACCGAAGTGAGTGAACCTCAGACTTCAGAAGCATTCTACACAAAGACGAAGAAAAAGGTACAATTTTGCAAGGATTGCAATAAGAAAGGGCATTCCACAGAAGCTTGTTGGTCAAAGAAGAGACCCAATAACCCCAATAAAACTAAAGGTCAAGAAAAGACATATCACATCTGTTTAACAACAGGAACGTCGAAATGTAAAGGCAATTTATGGTGTCTTGACAGTGGCTGTACGTCACATATGACGGGTGATAAAAGTATACTCCATAACTTAATCCCCGCGACTGACACTCTAAAGCTAGCTTCAGAAAAGCATACGACCGAAGTTAAAGGGAAAGGAAAAGCCGAGCTTTATACAAAGGATCGACGCTCTAAAATTAGTCTTTCTGACACATTATATGTACCTGATTTGTCGAATAATCTAATTTCTGCAAGCAAAATTACGGATCGTGGCTATAAGGTTCTATTTGAAAAGGAACAAGCCAGTGTCACAAAAGGTGGGAAAACTGTATTAAAAGCTTACAGAAGAAATGGATTATACTATCTTGAATTTGATAAACCGGAAGAGACAGCAAACTTCACGCCTAGTGATGAAAACGAAATTATGAAATGGCACAAGAAATTAGGTCACGTCAATGAAAGAGACCTAAAAGAAATGGTTAAAAATAAAATGATGCGAGGACTCGACTTTAACACTTAAGGACTCGCTAATGGGTCCAGTGGACCCAGTCCCTTGTATTATGTTGAATTACTTAAAAATTACGACGTTTGCGACGTTGCCGTTCTTAGTACCTTTCGACCATAGTATAGGTCAGTAGATTACGATCTAAGCTGTCATTTAGCGCGCTGCGTGTGAGTGCTACGGACGTAAAAGGTGCGTATGGGTCCGTTGGACCCGGTAGCGATTAAATACGTAAGTGTTTTTTTCATCTAGTTATTTCTGTTTGCTTACTTTTTTGTTACTTTATGTCGTAGAAAATGGCATCTAACCGGCCTTTGAGACGCCAATCGTGGCAAAATAGTTCTCTTAGCATATAATATGCATCATAATTCCAAAATTGATGAAGAAACGGGTGAAATAATAACGGTTTACAATGCCTTCAAATGCGGAGTCGATGTAGTTGATCAGATGACTGGCACTTATTCGGTGTCAAGACGAACTCAAAGATGGCCTCTTTGTATCATCATCAGGTCTTTTTAGTCTCCACTACAGGAGCACGACCCTCTCTGTACTACTAGAGCAACCAGAGGACTTGGCCTACACTCTCCAGACTGGCCAGACGGGTTGGAGTAGAAGTTTATGAAAACGTTGGCTATTTCTTTGATTAAACCACATCTACATATAAGAATTTCTGTCACTTATATTCCACAGCATATCAAAACCCGTATTCGAAATAATAATACCAAAATTAGAACCAACTGCAGTATCCAACGCACCCCTACCACCGAGTAGACGAAAAGTACGTTGCGGTCTATGTAACTGGAAGAAAGATAGGAAAACTAAGGTTTTTTTTCGTAAAATGTATACCAGTTTGTGGAGAACTTATGAAATAGATTTGTGCAAATTGTAATAGCTTAGTTTGATGAAAAAAAAATGTAGAACTCTGTTAGAAAGTGATTTTATCCCAAAAATTATATTCTAAAATTTCTTGATTTTGAAAGTTGATTTTGCTTGTTCCTGTGAAGACTGATCTCTTATTCATATTTTGTCTTAGTAGATACATTATAGTAGTATATTAAGGTAAAGAAAATTTTGTTTTAACTATGTCGTTACAGAATTTATAACTATTAGTCTAAGTTTAGTCATAAAACTATGCCAAAATTCCTTATATTTTTGTATTAACTATTCGATTAAGTAAAAACAATATATATTTGTATTTTATTACATACTAGCTGTTGCCCGCGGCTCCGCCCGCGTTAGTGTCGATCCCTCGGGAACAGTAGAATTTTCCGGAATCAAACATACCCTATGTCCTTCCCCGGGCCTCATACCAAATTTAGCGTAAAAAAACGACAGACAGAGTTATTTTCGCATTTATAATATTAGTATTAGTATGGAAGTATGGATATTATTTATACTTCTAAGTCCAGAAATGGGAAAATTTCCATAAAACCTTTATCCTCTTATTTTACCCCTTTAGGAGTGAATTCAGTCCATTTCACCCACATATATCTTTTTTAATTGTAATCAAGAACTTACATACCTATTTATTTTCATACTTCATAGTCCAGAAATGAAAAAATTTCCAAACCAACTTTACGTTTTTTTTCCAGTTGACCTACACAGATCTTTTTCAATTGTAATCATGAATTTATTTACCTATTTTCATACTTCTAAGTCTAGAAATGAGTAAATTCCTATACAATTTTTACCCCGCTATTTTACCCCTACAGGGGAAAATATCGTCCATTTTACCTACACAGATATTTTTAATTGTAACCTAGAACTTATATACTTATTTTCATACGTCTAAGTCCAGAAATGAGAAAATTTCCATACAAAGTTTATACCACCCATCCACCCCCATTTTACCCCTGAAGGGGGGAATTTAGCAAATTTCATCTACCTGATACATCTTTTTTAATTTTAATCTAGAACTTATATACCTACTTTCATACTTCTAAGTCCAGAAATGAGAAAATTCCATATAAATTTTACCCCTTTAGAAGTTAAATTTCTTAAAAATACTTTCTTAGCGCTCACTCAAATCATTAAAAGAACCCCTGTACCAAATTTCAAGTTTCTAGGCGCAGCAGTTTAGGTTGGTTTGCCGTTTGCCCGCGGCTACGCCGCCGCCGTTAGTGTCCATCTCTCAGGAACAGTTTGGACCCTTAAAGGGGTGACTCAGGTCATCAATATGAACAACTTTTTCTATGGGATCAATGCCGGGACCACAAAAAAAATTTCGTCATTTCCATACAAAAGAGTCCCGTCGCCCGGCCAGTTTGTATGGGAATGTCGAATTTTTTTTTGAGTTCCCACCGTTGTTCCCATAGGAAAAGTTGTTCATTTTGATGGTCTGAGTCACCCCTTTAAGGGCCCAAAACGATAAAAAATTCACCGTGTATATTTGCAGGCAAACTAATGCCTTGAGTTTATTCAAATGACGATAACTTTTTTTTTAATGAACCGATTTTGACGAAACAAACTTTAAATGTTTTGCTGAGTTAAAACAAAGCAATTGGTGAAAGTTTGAAGTAAATCGGTTCAGTATTTTCGGAGATAATCGTGATCATACATACAGACAGACAGACAGACAGACAGACAGACAGACAGACAAGAAATTCGAAAAAAAATTTTTTGCTTTCTATTATTATTTTTAAGTGTCCCTCTATCCATTTCAGTCAAAAATTCTTAATGTACAGACAAAATATTTTTACTGTTTTATTATACGTATAGATTTGTTTACTTTTTGCACTCTTTTAACGATATTAAAAAATACTAACCACTTTCATTGAGCAGTTTAGAAATAAACACGTGATTTTGTCCGGGTCCGCTGGACCCGGTAGCGAGTGTTTATGACGCGATTTGAAGCGCGGGTCCCTAAGTGTTAAAGAAAAGACTTTGGGTACCTGTGAGACTTGTATCAAAGGAAAATTTTCCACTCTACCATTCCAAAGCCATGGACAAATAATCTCTACCGAAGTGCACCAGATAATTCACAGTGACGTGTGTGGTCCATTTGAGAATGAATCGATGGCCGGATCAAAGTATTTTGTAACATTTATTGACGATTATACAAGATACTGCTGTGTATATTTCTTAAAAGAAAAGAGCGAAGTAATCGATAAATTCAAGGAATATAAAAATTATGTATGACTAGCTCCGTGGCGCAGCGGTCAACACGCCTGCCTGCGACACGGAGTGACCGGGTTCGATCCCCGGCCAGGTCAAGATGGAAAATGATCTTTTTCAGATTGACCTGGGTCTTGGATGTTTATTGTATTTGTTATAAAATATAGTATCGTTGAGTTAGTATCCCATAACACAAGTCTCGAACTTACTTTGGGGCTAGCTCAATCTGTGTGATTTGTCCGTATATATTTATTTATATTTATTTATTTATTTATGTCGAACTTTTTCATAAGAAGAAAATTAAAATTTTACAATCAGATAATGAAGGCGAATACAGGTCTAAAATATTTGACAAATACCTCAAAGACAACGGTATAAGCCGAAGACTATCTGCGCCTTACACTCCTCAGCAAAATGGCATGAGTGAAAGAAGAAAAAATCGGTCGCTGATGGATAAAGCCAGATGTCTGATGCTAGATGCCAATATCCCTGAAAAATTTTGGGCAGAAGCAGTAAACACTGCAAACTATCTGATAAATAGAAGCCCAGCAAGAGCTCTCAAAGGCAATTCCCCATATGAGAAATGAGTACAACGAATACCATCAGGAAATCACCTACACGTATTCGGAAGTAGAGCGTTTGTGATGAACAAAACCCGAAGAGGAAAATTCACAGCCAAAGCCACAGAAGGAGTATTCTTGGGATATGCGGAATATACAAAAGGTTTTAGAATCTATATACCTGAAAGGAATGATGTTGTTATCAGCAGTGATGTAAAAGTAATCGAAAAGATGCATTATGGCGGTACTCCTGCTGAGAAACGCGAAGATCTTACTCCAGAATCTGAAACAGAACAAATTGAAATTGAAATTCCAGAAAAAAGAAACAAAATTAATGAGAACTTACCTTTTCAGGAAACTAACCCCCTTTATTCCAGCTAGTAGTAAGTCAATCTGCATTAAAAACTTTATTAGCAATTGCCGCATCTAAATCTTATTACTTCATGACATTTGATGTTAAGACAGCTTTCTTATACGGAGAGTTAACAGATGAAGTTTATATGAAATTACCTGTTGGCTATGAGACTGACTGCAATACTACTGAAGTAGTTTGTCGATTAAAAACAATCGTTGTATGGATTAAAACAAGCTCCATTTACATGGAACAAAACTTTTACCCAAGCGATGTATGATTTGGGATTCAAGACAATCAAAACAGATCGATGCTTTTTCATAAACGAAGATAAGTCAATAATAATCGGACTATTCGTTGATGACGGACTTGTCATAGGAAAAGACAAGAAAAAGATTGAAGTTATTTTGAAGAAACTTGAAACCAAATTTGAAATGAAAAAGAATGAAAATCCAAGTACTTATCTGGGTATGGAAATAAAAAACTCAAAAGAAGGAATAATTCTTACTCAGAGATCCTACATAAATGACGTACTGGAAAAATACAATATGAAAAATGCCAAGCCTTGTGACACGCCCGCAAGTAGCGATTCAAAGTCGATACAGGAAACTGCCCAGGAGAAGGAATATCCCTATAGGAAAGCAGTGGGAAGTTTACTGTACCTGTCTACCAGAACCAGACCAGATATCGCACAAGCGGTCAATCTAGTTAGCAGGAAGATTGAAAACCCCACTAGAGAAGACGTCACAAAAGTCAAGAAAATATTCTAATATTTAGTAGGAACCAAAGAAAAAGGCATTTTGTTCAAGCGAAACAAACCGATAGAGAACATCGATGCTTACAGCGACTCGGATTATGCTGGAGATCCATTGACGCGAAGAAGCACTTCTGGCTCCGTGCTAATGATAGCCGATGGACCAATATCATGGGCATCCAAGAGGCAGCCTATAGTAGCGCTATCGTCGACTGAAGCCGAGTACATAGCCGCAGCAGACTGTTGTAAAGAGGCATTGTATCTCAAATCTCTATTGCAAGAAATAACCGGTTTAGACATAAAAATAAATTTGCATGTTGATAATCAAAGTTCGATTCAACTTGTGAAGTCTGGATCCTTCAACAAAAGGTCGAAGCACATAGACGTGCGGTACCATTTTATACATGAACACTTCGTGCATGGATTAATAAATATTAGCTACTGTCTACTGTCCCACAGAAGTTTAGTTAGCTGACGTAATGACAAAACCATTGTCAAAAGTAAAGTTTGAAAGACACTGTGCAAGATTAATGCATTTATAGAAACGTGTCTCGGCAACATGAGTGAACATCAGGAGAAGGTGTTGGAAGGTCGTGATGCTGTCCACGTATAATTGTCTATGATGCACTGCATTTGTATTATGTTTTTATTCTGATGTGCAGTGTCATTATGTAAAAATCTATTTTTCTCTTATACAAGTGAACACAATGTTTTTCAAGTATTATTTACGTTTTAATTCATTCCTACAGCCACTAGTTCACCCTATCAAATAGTGTTGTCAAAAATATATCGATATTGTTTACTATCGTTATTTTACGATTATCTACATTGACTTTCTACATCTACAATAATATTATAAAGAGGAACGATTTGATTGATTGTTTGTTTGTTTGCATTGAATAGGCTCAGAAACTACGGGATCGAAAATGAAATTAAAAGATTCTTTCATCATTAGATGTAGGATACATTATTCTTGATGAACATAGGTTTTACAATATTTTTTTAAAGTATAAAAATTTCGATACTGTAACCAAAGTTGTGAAAATAAATACCAAAAAAGATCCAAATACCTAAACTTATCCGTACGAAGCCGGGACAGGCCGCTACTTATAAGTAAACAGAAATATTTTTGGGTTTCGCTTAATTAATGTAATCGCTGGTTACGCTCTATTCTTTAAAGACTTCATGTATTTTTACAGTTTTCCCACGGACAAAAAATAAAAGCAAAAAGGGATCAACGCTATTGCACATTGCAATCGGAAGTGGAAAAAACACCATCGTATTTTGTTCTAGACATATTACAGAAGACTGCTTTATTAATGTTAAACACATATAGCTTTGGGCGAATTCGCACCGGGCGCACTGTCGCGCGTTTTGATTTCTGTGAAGTATTGTAATTCACTTCTGTTTCTATGGACTACGCTGTTTCAATAAATAATATTTTAAATGTTATTGTTGTATTAATAAAACCCCACTTGTATTAGAATTGCGAAAATTTGTAATTTTGGATGTTTGTTACTTAATCTGGCTAAAACTATTGGACTGATTTGGATGAATAACGAGACATAGATAATTTAAGATAAAAACAAACGTATTTTCGAGTCGTGGGTCGCTTAATTTCGATTACATACAAAAGTCCAACTGGTTTTGCGTTGTGTGGCACATTTTTTATGAAACCGAATGCAATGAAAATTACGCTAAGGAACTTGCGCATCACAAAACATTTTAAGTTGCTTGCTAAAGGTTGGTCACTCTTGGTCGAAAACTAAACAAACAAAAACTTATTCGTAGAATTAAAGAATAAATATACCGTGAGAAAATTTATTACGTATTGTAATATAACCGTAAGAGTAATAGGTATACATTTTTTACTACAGGACATTGTAAGTCCTTCTGTATATAAACTTTGACTGTGCCAAATTTCATACCTACTCCTCCATATGCGTAATTTTCGTAAGTTAAGTTTTTAATTGTTATCGGTATTCAGTATTATATATCGATATCGGCATTTAATATGTACTGGTACATCACTAAGCTCTTTTGTCTATGGTAGTGTACGTTTTAATTCCAAAAGGCTCCTTCTATGCTGTAGTAGTGCAGGTTCTGAAAGGATACCCCAAGAGAATTCACAAATTGACAACATACTACAGACCGGAAGTGATGGTTTTTATTTACGCAATCGAAAGTACCTTAAATGTAAACACTTCCAGAATTTTTTCATTTTTTTTATCCAAATGTAAATTTTTTATGAATTTTTGAAAAAAAATCCAAATGTACCATTTATAAGTAATATTCTCATGCATCATCACATTGACAATGTTAATGTCATTGTCAAAAAGTGATGACGTTGACTGCCAAGACTTTCAAGACTTGCCAGGTTGGGGAATATTTTCCCCGAAATTTGGAAATGTACATGGACTATTTTTTTTTGTGATACTGCTTAGCTTCTATTGTTGTAAAATTTATTTTACTATTGAATACCTACCTCTACTATTTGCCATACTGAGGGTTTTCTGAAATGTCGCTCACCAGGCGGCAGCACTGAGAGGTTCAGTTAAGACAACTGTCAAAAGTACACATACGAAACATAAAGGCCTCCAGCTCAAGCTGCAGCGGCTGCAGCATCAGCAGCTGCTGCTGCTGTTCATTTCTGTGTATGCTGCGGGTGTTCATCGATTTATAAGACGTTATCATGTCGCGTATGTGATGTGATGTACGTATGTGACGTATGTGAATCATATTACTCTATCAGTGGTTAAGACGTTTGCCTATAGACCCGGACCCGGGAGTGGTGGGTTCGATTCCCACGGGAAGCATACTTTGTATAGTTGTTTCCAGTTTGGTTTGTCAGCGACATTGCAGGCTTAAATCACCTGATTGTCTGATAATAAAGATGATTCCATGCTTTGGAAGGCACGTTAAGCCGTTGGTCCTGGCTGCCAGCTGGTAGTCGTTAAAGGAACTACGTCAGAGACCGAGAGGCGGTTCCGAAGAACTCTGTTACCAGGGTGTGCATGGTCAATTGACCGTGACACCGACTCGAAATGAAATATCACGTCAAAAATGCAGTGCCAAATAATATAACAGCAACATTGAAGGTTAATGTTACTTATGTGAATGTGAAACTAACAACTATCAAATGCCAGAGCAAGAAGATTTTAATGGAAAATTGATCGAAGTTGAAAATATACAGTTTAATAAAATAAAAGCAGCATAAATTCGAATAAAAGTTTTTATTTCCCTTCTTTAAAATTGAATTTTGGATAAAAAAAATTGAAAAAATTCTGGAAGTATTTACATTTAAGGTACTTTCGATTGCGTAAACAAAAACCATCACTTCCGGTCTGTAGTATGTTGTCAATTCTGTTTGAGGAACCATAAAGTTAACATGTGAGTACCATGCTTTTCACATGGCAAATGTATGGGTATGGGTTTTGGGTGATAATAACGTATTATAAAACTATGAACGATGCTGCGAGCACGAAAAAGTGTCACGTTCCGATAGAGAGATCGGCACGATCGGCCTAAGCGTTCGGCTTGTGACCCATTTATCTCTCTTTCCTCATAATTCTCATCGTTATCACGTAAAATTATCGTCCGTAAATCGACTTACCTACTTAATCTAATCGACAGACAACCAATTTTTTACTGATGCTATTTTCGACACAACGTCTTGCTTGCTACGGTACTAAGGAAAACACTTACTATAGATGCTTGCTACACGAGGAACTCTATGGTTGATTGCCAGCGCGGGCAAATACTTATAGTTTCACCCTACATGACACGATAATAAAGTCCATTTTTTTTTGTCTTTGGGAAGATAAAGGCGATTCTTAGCAATTTGATGTTTAGTACTAATATAAAATATTTTCTAAATTAATAATTTTATTGTTTTCATTTACTTTCCAAAATCTCTTGTGGGTGTACTGCAAACTATTTGCCCGGACAAACTATACGAGTATAGAGTCTAACCTATTATAGTTTTCCTCTTTGACAGCATTGCGGACGGTTTCGGCCAGGCTGAGGGTTAACTCAGGTACTTGCTTCTCGCTATACTCCACCTCCTCCAGCTCAGAATCGACTATCCTTTTCAATATCTTTTTCACGTCGTCTTCCTTGAAACGCTTTTTTGGGTTCAGTTGATAAGTCGGCTGATAGGTCCTCACCTTCAAATTGGTAAATAGGATAGCAAAAACTAATTAACCCTGATGATCCCATCCCTTAACTTCTTTACATTCTTAGGTACTTAGTATAAAATGAAGTCGCTTCCGCTGAATGTTCGCTTAGATTTTCTAAACTACTCAATGTATTTTAATGCAGTTTTCAGCAATAGACAGTGATTTAAGAGAAAGGTTTATATGTATAATTTACTGCCCCATATTAGTATCTATATGGCACCCGTGCGAAACCGCGGCGGGTCGCTAGTAAATTAAATATAAGGATCATTTTAGGCTCTGTGATATTCCTTAGACGACCTGAATAACTTATTGAACATCAAGGGAATAAATCCCTGACTAAGAAATACCAGTGGATGAAACAATAAGAACAGGGCTCTTGAAACTAGAGGGGAAAAGGCCTATAATGCCCAGCGCCAGGGGTGCAAATAAAGATCCATCAATGGATCTTTGCAGTGGATTTAAGGGGATCGAGCGGAATTTTTTATCCCTAATAAGTTTGACAAAACCTGGGGGAAGCCCCGAAGTCACGTTTAGCGTGATGGTGGACGTGAAGGTGGAAATGAGAATCAAAATAGTGACGGGTTGCTAGCGGCGTAGCGTATTGTGATTTGTGATATGATCCTATTTCCACATCCGGATTTTAAGTTTTACGCAGGAACGGAAGAGCAGCTGAATATTCTGTGTATCAGCTGCTGTAATTCTCAGATATTGCATTACTATAATAAAAATAGGTAAATATAATAAAAGTTTTGAAACAAGAATCGCATTTAAGATATTATAAGTAAGTAAAATAGGTAGGTACCTGCTTGGGAGGACGTGGTGGTAAAGTTGGCTTACTCTCCGTCATATTAGTAATAAACGTTGGAAATATAACGAATGCGACTATTTAAGTACATAGGTACTTAATACATTTATAAACAAAAGTATTTCACGAGTCTCCCTTTACAATTTCGTATTTACATCGTTAATGTTATATCAAAATGTTCATAAAGAATGTTACGGTGATTGCTAAGTAGAGTTTGATCAATACATGTAAGTAAACTAACATTATAAAGCAAAAGACTCTTTCTATGTACGGTTTGGTTTTGGCAAGCTGAGTAAAAGGCATTGCATGTCGTCGCTCAGTCAGACGCCCGCGTATCAATGAGTTTATAGATAATTATTCGATCTATTGCAAACGAGACTATCTTTCCTAAGAAAACGTTAGCGCATATCATATCATATAGCATGTGCGCTGCTAACTGCTGACATAGCTTGTCGATTGCTAGGCTTAACGTGCCTTCATCATGATGGTGCCGGCCTGACTATATATTTCAATGTTCAGTTTTTCACTTATCAAGAGTAGAGTGGAAGGTAAAGCAATACTTAAGTCTAGTACAGTTTCATAATGTTTTAAAAACCTCGGTGTCCGCCGACAGCTATAACACATTATGACAGAATTCATACTGTGCTATGAATTAGCGCAAGTTTTTACAGCTCGCTGCTTGCCTGATCGAACCCTGCCCCATGTGTCCTAAGCTGTCGTGTTAACCTAAGTGTTAACCACTGCACCACGTATCTAAGCCTAGCTCTTAATTAGGTATGAGAAATAATATTATATTGCGATTATGGTCTGTTTTATAGCAACTTAATTGTACCGCGACTGCGGCTGTGTTATGTAGTGTGGGTTGAGTCTGTAGATAATCGATATTAATATGAGAGAACGGTTTACCTTTAGTACTAGGCCTTTTGAATTTGGTACAAAACTAGACTAGGTACGGCACAATAATCAAATTAAAGTTATTATTCTGGTACTTATTGAGTTATTGCTTGCTAGAGCCACTCACCAGAGTAAGTAACGAATATTGAATATATTGTAGTAAAACAGTTATTCACCGGCTTTGGTTTGGAATTAAGTCTTGCAAAATCAAAACTTGCTGATTTCTTATAATCTTTCGACATTTTCAGTTATATTAGAGGCGTGGTGTTAGACAAATAGACTGTAACTTATAGCCTCCAAGTTCGTGACCACCTAGACTTGGATGTAGAATAGATACCTACAAAAACATATATCTTCTGAGAGGCAGTTTAATTTTAGATTCTTTTGCCATAATTATTTTCTTCTAAAAGTGAAGTGCGGGAAAATAACTTGAAGTTGTCAGTTTATTTTATTTGTTGTGGTGTTTGTTTGTCATGTTGTTCGCGCCTTTTCGTGAAATCAAGAGATAATACGTACCTATTATCTGTTTATTAGTTTGAGTTTGGATACCAGGACTAAAAATGGGATTTTAAGCAATAAACCACTTCAAAGTGTCTCTCATCAATTGTGTCTAAGAAATCATAAGTATGAGTGTACAAATATCTTTAGATAGATACTTCAAAACAAAACTAAAAAGTAGTACTCTTTCGAAGAGTATGAATAAGTCGAAGAAAGGTAATAAAACTAAAGCTAACAAATCAATTAATTTGAGTTTGACGAAATCATCGACACCTGCAAAGCTTTTGAGGACAAAAGAAGAACCTGGAGAACATGAATGGAATCCTGAAAAACAGGTTATAAATATAAGTAGTGACGATGATGATTTTTGTACCCCAAAGGCACTGAATATTACTGCACCTAAATTGGATTCACCGCAATGTACTCCTGTTAAACAGGAGACCAACTCCGATTCGTCAGACAGTACTATCATATATGCATTGACTCCAAATTCGACAACATTACCCCAGACCCCTGTAAAAACACCAAAATCTGTTTTAAGTCCCAAAAGTCCAGGGTCAAGAGGCAAGTTTTATTCTCCAGTTAAGAAGAGAGTTGTAACAAAAAGGACTGCAGTCAAAAGAAAATTAGAACCTGAGTTTATACCAACCAAGTACTCTGTGATTGAAAATGATGATTATGCTGGAGATGACAAGAGTAAGTGGTTATTGCTGTTTTTTGCTTAGCAATTTGCTTTATGCTTTAGATAGGTATAAGTTTATGGTGTACATATTTGAGGGGTGATACCACTTACAGGCAGATAGTATAGTATATTCACTTGATTACATTTGTAGAAGGTTCAAGTTCGTGGATATTGTAAATTTTACATCAAATTCTAATCAATATATGTATTTTCTTATTACAGCAAAAGCATTAATATATATAATTATAAACTCTTTAGAAAACAAGTCACTTAAACAGTTGTTATCAGAGGAGTGTCAGTTGCTGTTAAGCAAATGCCTGACAGTAGTAAAGCCAGGCATCCGTGTGGTCTGCCGACTGTACTGGCGGAAGCCAGGCTGGTACAAGGCAGCACAATTGAAGGCTATTGTTGGGGAGGAGAGCCAGATTGACGATCCAAGCTTTAATTTGATGGTAGAGTCGTTGATTGCTAGTGGCTGGGTGGTTAGGGGTTCTGTGGATCAGAATGGAGGTAAACATTCCTTATTACTTATTACTAGTGATCGGAATAGGTAATGCAATTTATCGAAATTTTGTGACGTTTTCTTAATATACACATTTAAATCCCACTTTTTGTAAAATTCAAAGAAGCTTTGTCTTACTTACTGCCCCTATAGGGTCAAAAATGGGACAATAACTATGATCTATTTATTTACAGGCAATTTAACTTTTGATGATTTAACTGCCATACTGAAGTCTGATGAACTCAAGCAAATATGCAAAGACTTGAAACTGAAAATACAATCGAAGCAAAGTGCCATTGATGCCTTGAGAGGCTATCGACGTCAGTCGTCCATTGGAAACTATTTCACAGGTAGCCAGCAGAATAATGATGGCAGAGTTCTACGGATGTAAGTCAGACAATAATTAATCTTACATAGGATAGCTGGCAGTGCATAGCTAAACAAGGGCCAACACTGGTGCCAAATTTTTAAGCCACCTAAATGCATCTGGACCTACCACTCATTAATTAATTAGTTGCACATATAATTATCCCATATTCCCATATCCCTAATGATAAATACTTGTTATTAAAAAAGAAAGTCAGACGTCAAAGATTTTTATTCAAAATTGGATACATGTATCTCTTTTTGAATGACATATTTGTATTTGTTATATTTTGTTTAAGTTATGCAAAATCGAAATACTACAAGAGTTTCGGAACAGCCACTGGTGAGAAGAATACGCCGAAAGAAACTCAATCCAGACTTGGTCCCTATGTGCCAGAAGGGCTCCGATTACATTGTTTACATGTATACCAAGCATTTTTATCAATTATATATTAAGCAATGCAGTAATAAGCCTTTTTTTACTAACTGGTTTTTTACAGTCCCTTTAAGCTTAAGTATAGGCAGACCTAATATTTCTGCAGGAATTTTATTATAGAAGCATATTCCTAGACCCAGAAATGAATCCATAGTTTTCTGCAATCGCAAAACTGGTGTAGCTAATTTATTTTTATTTCTCCTGTTTTGACCATGAATATCACTATTTTTCTTATATAAATGAAGATTATGGCGCACAAACATAATATTTGCAAATATGTACTGAGAAGGTTATGTTAAAATATTTATATCTTTAAACAATTCTCTAAGAGATTCTCTAGCACCAAGGTTATATTATAGATCTGATAGCGTCTTGCTGTCTTTTAGATTGATAACCATTTGTTTCAGAATGAGCCAGCAAGCAGGGCCCTGCTGCAAACTATCAGATTTAGCACGAGATACCTTGGACAAGTTATATTTACTCATGTATTTGGGTATGAACTATACTATCATCAGAGAGAAAAGACTAGAAGTGACCATTTTGTATGACAAAAATAAAATAGAGACCTACCCCGTGAGCAGAGATATGGAACTGGACGATGCCAGTGTTGTTTTTGAAAATAGGGAGCAGTTTGATAGGTATGTTATATCAATGAACTAACTAGTTAGTTATCCATTAACTAATTGACATTACAAATATTTCACTTCACATTACAAATGTACAGTTGAAAGGCTAGTTTCCTCGGTCAAAATAATAATAAAATGAGTCCGTCAGTTAGATAATAAAGTAATATTGGACACATATTATATGCTCAGGGTTGTTATCCTCAACTGCTTGTCCGGTGATTGCGGGTATAGCATCGGGTTAGAGATGGGCAATCCACCCACCCGGGTTTAAACCCAGTTGGGTAAAAACCGGGTGTTTTGGGTGTTTTGGGTTTAAACCCAATAAGCACCCAATTTTTTGGGTTTTTACGATTTTTTACCTTAATTATGCTACTTCTTGACCTGACTAAGCTGGTGCAGTGGACTACAGTTCCAACCCTTTAGGTCCAATTGGTCAACTTCCCTCCCATATTTACGTTTTTGTTTTATGCCCTCATCAAATAATATTTTTTGCGATAGAGCGAGGCGACATGACCAGAGGATAAAATAAACGGGTATTTTGGACTGTTAATAGCTCAATAATTTACATATTGTCGCGAAGCTCCCAGAATGGAATAGTCTAGAACTTATTCGAACACCGTCTGTCGCGCTCATAAATCTTATATCTTGCTCACACATATGTATTCTAGGTTAGCGGGAGTACACACTACCGAATATTCTGGCAGTCGGAACCGAAACTATATGAAATTAGAGACAAAACTATTATGAGGGTACGGAAGGGGCCACCGTCATTCAGTTGACCGCGAGTATTCGAAGCGAACGATTCCAATACGAGTGCGAGTAATAACAGTGACCGCAAGGCCACGAGTACGCGCGTCGTGCAGCTGCGACAGGCTTCAGAGGAAGCCGCACACGGCAGAGGCAAGCGCCAGCGCCAAGGTGTTCACGAGAAAGGGCGGCAAGGAAAGTGGACGTATTCAGATCAAAGAATAATACATTAATTTTTTGAATAATACAATTACTAATTGTTTTGACCGTGTTTTGAAGGATTCATTTATGATACATGCTTTTTAACCGACTTCAAAAATTGAAAAAGATGTTCTACAGTTTGAATGTTTTCTTACTGACTGGTTGGTAGCTTTTGGGTAAGGAATTTGAGGATCTTGAAAATGACGTCAGTCTTGGAATCCAAGATGGCGGACGCGACTTGTCATAAAAAATCGACATGGGTGTCGTTGTCTAGGTATTTTGAGGTGTAGATCTCGCAAAATGACGTCAGTTTTAGAATACAAGATGGCGGACCCGAATTTGTTATAAAAAATCGACATGGGTTTCGTTTTCTAGGTTTTTTGGGTGTAGATCTCAAAAATGATGTCAGTTTAGGAATCCAAGATGGCGTACGTGACTTGTCATAAAAAATCGACATGGGTGACGTTTCTATGTTTCTTGGGAAGAAGATCTTGAAAATAATGTCAGTTTTGTAATACAAGATGGCAGGGCTTTGCAAGGACCTTATTCATCATGGGTGTTAATCCCTTAGTTTTTTGGGGTGTAAATAACGTAATTTTCGAGGAAGAATAGGAAACAACACCCATGATGATTTATCATAAAATGTCGTCATCTTTGATTCCAAAACTGATTTTATAATCTAGATCTACACCACTAAAAACCTAAAAAATTACACAAGTAGATTTTTCATGATAAGCCACCATCCGCCATCTTAGATTCCAAAACTGACATCAATTTCGACATCTACACCCTAAAAAATGTAGAAAACGACACCGATGTCGATTTTTCATGAAAAAATGCCTCCGCACTCTTAGTTACCAAAATCGACGTCATTTTCAAGATCTACACCCCAAAAAGCCTTAGAAATAACATATATGTATTTTTTTCATGACAAGTCACGTCCGCCATCTTGGATTCGAAAACTGACATCATTTTCGAGATCTACACCCCAAAAAACGTAAAAAAGAACACGCATGTCGATTTTTCATCAAAACTCGCGTCCGCCATCTTGAATTCCAAAACTGACGTAATTTTCGAGATTTTCACCCTAAAAACCTAGGAAACGACACGAGTGTCGATTTTTCATGACAAGTCGCGTATGCTATCTAAGATTCCAAAAATGACGTCATTTTCAAGATCTACACCCCAAAAAGCCTTAGAAATAACATCCATGTAATTTTTTCATGACAAGTCACGTCCGCCATCTTGGATTCGAAAACTGACATCATTTTCGAGATCTACACCACAAAAAACGTAAAAAAGAACACGCATGTCGATTTTTCATCAAAACTCGCGTCCGCCATCTTGAATTCCAAAACTGACGTCAGTTTCGAGATTTTCACCCTAAAAACCTAGGAAACGACACCAGTGTCGATTTTTCATGACAAGTCGCGTATGCTATCTAAGATTCCAAAATTGACGTCATTTTCAAGATCTACACCCCAAAAAGCCTTAGAAATAACATTCATGTAAATTTTTCATGACAAGTCACGTCCGCCATCTTGAATTCCAAAACTGACGTCAGTTTCGAGATTTTCACCCTAAAAACCTAGGAAACGACACCAGTGTCGATTTTTCATGACAAGTCGCGTATGCTATCTAAGATTCCAAAATTGACGTCATTTTCAAGATCTACACCCCAAAAAGCCTTAGAAATAACATTCATGTAAATTTTTCATGACATGTCACGTCCGCCATCTTGGATTCGAAAACTGACATCATTTTCGAGATCTACACCCCAAAAAACGTAAAAAAGAACACGCATGTCGATTTTTCATCAAAACTCGCGCCCGCCATCTTGAATTCCAAAACTGACGTCAGTTTCGAGATTTTCACCCTAAAAACCTAGGAAACGACACCAGTGTCGATTTCTAGGTTTTTATGACGTTTTTTCTGTAACTACCAATGTCGTCGCTCGGGTGGAGCGACAACAAAGGGTATATTTTTTTTAGGTTAAATGGTATAAGAATTAAAACGATAAATAATGCCTCGAGACATTCTGAAGTCATTGTGGAATAACATGCTCCTGTACATATTTTAATACAAACATAATCTCTAAAAACAACAATACACTCCTTTTTTTGAAGTCGTGTAAAAAGAAAACTATCAAAAACTCAAATTTCAATACCTACATAAGAAAATAAAATAATATCATTTTACACCTTAAAATTATTTATTCTTCTAATTACGTCCACCGACACTACTAAGTCATTGCCGCACTCGTTCTAACATAAGGTCTGACACAGCATGCCGTCTCTTTCTACTTTGGCGCAAAGCTTCTAAAATATTTACGGCAAGCAAAAGACCAACATGTTGGTCAACTGCAACATGAAAACACAGAACTAATTATTTTCATCTCGGTTTTTATTAATAGTAAACATTTAAAAATTTCCTAAAATTTAATTAAGTACGTACGTAATATTTCTTTAAATTATTTTAACGTACAGCAAGGTACAATTGATCATTACAATTTAATAAAAATATATTTTTCATATGTTACTAACGTTTTTGACAAATAAAGTAAACACCCAAGTTTTTGGGTGTTTATGGGTGTTTAAGGGTGTTTATTGGGTTTTTACCAAAGCACCGGGTTTAAACCCGGTGCTTTGCCCATCTCTACATCGGGTACGTGCGTCCGGCTGCCCGAGATTTCTTATCATCATCATCATCAGGTGCTTTTTAGTCTCCACTACAGGAGCACAACCCTCTCTGTACTACTAGGGCCATACTTGGCCAGAGCAGCCAGAGATTTCTTATCCCTAATCCTTTCTAGCAAGTAAAATCCCAAATACCTTTCCTCATTCCCCATCCCAATAAACTCTCCTTCACATGCTTGAAAAGCGGTTTCAATGGGCAGCAGCGTCGTACCAAACTGTCTATCAATTGTGGTAAGTTTGGCAAAACCTCATGCCGAAAATCCTTGGGGAGGTCTATGTTCAACAGTGGACTTCTTACAGCTGAAATGATGATAAATGATAAAGATAGACCGCGACAAAGTTCTCGAGTAGAGGCTCGTGACGTCATAGTTTGTTAAAAAGTGTAGCCAACTGTGTGACAGTGAGTCACTTAAAATTCCGTGTGATGATCACACGGGATTTTAACGAGCTATAGCTTTATTATTGTTTGTTTAATCGACAAAAGAAAAAAAATCATTTTTTTTATTATCTAACTTGTTAGGTAATCGTTTCCTAAAAATTGGACTAATTATATTTTTAGGAAACGATTATGTATGATGTTTTTTAGGTTTCATGTTTACAAAAATTGTACTTTTCATCAATCATAGGCATATCATATCATATTCCATTTGAAGATGCCCAAAAAGTTTATTTTTAAGTTTTCAGAGCTATCATAATTTATTCAATTTACAGGTATTTTACTGCTCATTGCATTTATGAAGACTTCTTGGTTCGGACAGATTTGAAAGAGAAATGTGATATTATAACAAGAGTTTACACTTTGTATAAAGGAATAAGCGATAGTGAAATGTCATGGTAAGTACACATCCATTTACAATGTTACGGCACAAGTCACGTTATCTTCTACGAACTTTTTATTTTATTCAATTCTACGACGAACATTTCATGTGACACTCATCGTTTTCTATATAAAGATAAGGTTTAAAATTCTTTTACACTAAGAGCGCTTGCCGCACTTTTGCAATACGATGTAAGCGAACCTAATAGTTTGCACCTGACACATTAGCACAGCGCTGCATCATCAAAAGGGGTTATTTTTGCACCTGAGTAGGTAAGTCAGGTGCAAAAAACCCCTTTAGATGCAGCAGTTGTTCTTAACGGTTGTTGACCACACTATAATTATTTATCACAGAGAAGAAAACATATATACTTATGTATCAGGTATTTGTCCCTCACGAGGTAGACAGAGCCTAGTCATAAGGCATAAAGGCCATGCTCAATGAAGGTGAGTGTGTAGGTGAAAAAAGAGCGGCTAGAAATACCAAATGGTATTGCTAGCCGCTCCGCATATATGACATGTTTCCTAAGATATTCGTCATGTGACCGACTTTTACGACATGCGCGGGAGGAGAAGCAGCTAATACATTCCTTGTTTTGAGGGTTCCGTACCCAAAGGGTAAAAACGTGACCGTATTACTAAGACCCCGATGGCCGTTCGTTCGTCCATCAGTCACAGGGCTGTATCCATTAAACCATAGAGACTTGACATGACGTTTTTTTTGTACCTATGATTATGTATTGCAACAAATAATAATGTTACGTGGTTAGGGTTCAGGATTTGGAGTAAAACACCAAACTCTTCAGAGGGAATTTATTCACTACGGAATCCCAACACTGACTGGTCTTCCAACACGTCGAATATCCAAAACGCAAAGCACTCGTAGTCCTGGTCCGTTGCTGTGGTCGTATAAATTATCACTTATCAGTCGCACACAAATCACTCGTATTAGTATAGCTCACTAAGAACACTCGCGGTAAACTGATTAACGATCGCCACGTCCGCTCCCTTATATACTGACTTATGGGTATCTAGAAAGTTCCATATACTTCCGGTCCCGACGGCCGATAACTAAAACATTCCAGAATATTCGAGTATGTGTATGAGCGGGATAGAATACATATGTGTGAGCAGGATGGAAGATGTATGAGCGCGACAGACGATGTTCGGAAAAGTTCTAGACTATTCTGTTCTGGGAGCTTCGCGACACTGCCCCCTTCTTAGAGACGCTCGTCCCGAGCGTCACTTTTGCCGCCATGATAGCGCGCTAAGCGGTCCACATGTACCATCTCTAGTGATCCACCTGGTCGTCGTTGAATCACATATGTCACGTCACTCAATTGGGCTACTATCTTGAATGGGCCTTCCCATCTTGCTTGTGACTCTGTAGACTTTCTCCTTTGGTGTAATGGATTGAATACCCAAACCAATGCTCCTTCTCCAAAGACACTCGCCTTCATTCCCTTAGCGGTTTTCGTTGAACTGTTAAAGTCTCCCTCAGTTCGCCAATTGTAAGAGAGTCTGGAGTCATAATCGCCAATAGGGCTCACGTTAAACTTAGCCAATCCCTCAGAATTCCCGTGGAACTCGCGCTTGTCCCGGTTGCAGCGTTGTGGACACTGCTCATTCCGGGGCTCACTCAATAGTGTCAATCTGCGCCATTTACCTGCTTGACAACTATCCCCATGTTTATTTACAAGCTTATCCTTTTCTGGACAGCTAAGTTGTAGATGGCCTCTCTCACCACATTTGTAACACATGCGTCCAGTTTTATTAGTTTTCCTGGGTGTGTCTCTTATCGCTCTGACTTCCTCGACCTCGCTAATTTCTCGTCCTTTATTATGTCGCTCATCTTGCCTTACTGCTTCTACTTCAAGAGCGTGTGCAAGGGCATCTTTAAGCGAGGTATGATGTTGGAGCTTTACTGTAGCCCTTACCTCTGAATTCTTAATTCCATCCACGAAGGCTTGCAGTAGATTTTTCTCCACCATCCGGGGGTCTTCTGAGGGAAACGCTTTCCTTACGAGCCTCTCGATCTCTAGTGCCCACTGTTGTAACCCCTCGCCTGAGCGCTGGACTCTGTCGCGAAGCTGGGCTCGGAATACGTGCTCCAGGTGGCGTTCTCCGTACCTTGCTTCAAGTGCCTCTATTAAGTTTCCGAACTTACGGCCTGTGTTAGGCAGTGCCTCTAATACTGATAAAGCCGATCCTTTTAGAGCGATGGTGAGGGCTGTCAAGTTTTGCTCATCAGTCCATCCGTTTGCAGTAGCGACAGTTAGGAATTGCTGTTTGTAAGCGGCCCAAGAAGTGGTACCATCGTAAGATGGCACTTTTATCTTGGGTCCCGTTACAGCAGTGATGGGAGCGCTCGGCGTTACTGTAACGCCTACTGCCTCCAAACGTTGTATCTTCTTTTCCAATTCAGCTAGTTTCTTCTCTAGTCTGGAGAAGTTTGTTTCCAGACCTGTCACGCGATTATCCACCAAATCCACATCCTTACGGATCTGGTCCATCACGTTGCTGACTTTGCTGACAGCTGCTAATACCATTCGTTGGTCCTCACTCATATGATGCAGCTTTTCCTGCATACGCTTTTGTTTATCCCTCGAGCACTTTTGTTCATCCCGCATATTTTGTATTTCTCCATTAAGTTCCACATTGATGCGTTGCAGTTTACTCTGGTTCTCATTTATGCACTGCAATATTTGCATCAAGCTACCAAAATCAAAAGATGCTTGAGTGGGAACCTGGAAAGAGGGGCTAGGAAACGTGGCTTGATGATGGGCGGCTGGCATCTGTTGGGCGGCGGCAATCTCTTGGGAGGCCGTAACTTCCTGGGTGGCTGTGACGGCTTCGGTGGTTGCGACATTTTGGGCGGCTGCCCTGTCTTGGGCGGCTGCCATGTCTTGGGCGGCTGCCATGTCTTGGGCGGCTGCCATGTCTTGGGCGGCTGCCATGTCTTGGGCGGCTGCGACCTCTGGGGCTACGGGCGGCAGTTGCTCGGCTGCGATGTTTTGGGCGGCTGGCGCATGTCGAGCGGATGCAACTTGGGCGGCGGCTGCGGTAGCCTCCATTGCACGTTGAGCCCGGGTCCGGACGCCTTCCTTATCTTCTTCGTCCCTCGGCAACACTGGCATTTCCAAATCCCACACTTCTGACACCAAATGTTACGTGGTTAGGGTTCAGGATTTGGAGTAAAACACCAAACTCTTCAGAGGGAATTTATTCACTACGGAATCCCAACACTGACTGGTCTTCCAACACGTCGAATATCCAAAACGCAAAGCACTCGTAGTCCTGGTCCGTTGCTGTGGTCGTATAAATTATCACTTATCAGTCGCACACAAATCACTCGTATTAGTATAGCTCACTAAGAACACTCGCGGTAAACTGATTAACGATCGCCACGTCCGCTCCCTTATATACTGACTTATGGGTATCTAGAAAGTTCCATATACTTCCGGTCCCGACGGCCGATAACTAAAACATTCCAGAATATTCGAGTATGTGTATGAGCGGGATAGAATACATATGTGTGAGCAGGATGGAAGATGTATGAGCGCGACAGACGATGTTCGGAAAAGTTCTAGACTATTCTGTTCTGGGAGCTTCGCGACAATAACAATTAAAAAAGAAACTATGGGAGCACTTGGCAGTTTTTATTTACGGCCGTCCACTGGCTATCGTCAACCCTGTACTAGATGTTATTGTTTTTTAACCGACTTCAAAAAAAGGGGAGGTTCTAAATTTGATGTATTTTTTAAATGTTTGTAATTTTATAACAATCCATCATTTATTGAAATAAATATTTTTATTTCAAAAAATACTTTATATTTAAATTGCACCAAAAACGATTCAGTAGTTTGAAGTCGGTTTTTTCATCTTACGATGTCCTAGACACAGACTGTGTGGTCCTATTGTAGACCGGAAACCACACGGCGCATGATGTTGACTGTGAATGCCATGTTTGTTACAGTTACAAAGCCCTCCCACTATGGCTCCGTCGCTACACGCCTGCGAACATCTACGTCAAAATCCTGGAGTCTGGTGTGACGGATCTTAAGAAAAACAAAACGCAAGAGCACTACACGCTGGCCGTGGACATCTTGACGGCGCTTATTAATCAGATCGGCTTCCGGCAGCATAAGAAGGCTGAGTGGTACTCGGAAAAAGCACTGATATTGTATAATCTGCAGCAATTTGATGAGGTAACCGTCTTTGGGCCAAACGCAGACGACGGACAGTGGCGGACAAAAAATTCCGCGGCGCGTTCTTAGTATAAGAATATAATACATGCTATTAATACTAGCTAAATAGGCTTGAACTTCGGAAAAACATACCATGTATTATATGCACCCTACTTAAGGCAAATAAATGATTTTGAATAAGGTTGCACTGAGTAATGAAGGTTATACGGATTTAAGGGCCAAGCGACATGAAATATTGCGCGTACAAAGTGCAACCTTATTGTAATTCATTCATTCATTTCGAGTAGGTGTCACGGTCAATCGACCATGCACACCCTGGTGTCAGAGTTCTTCGGAACCGCCTCTCGGCCTCTGACGTGGTTGAGTTAAGTTATTCTAATAAGAGCGCGCCGCGGACTTTTTATCCGGCACTGTCCGTCGTCTGCGTTGGGCCTTATCGGTGCTGAGTATTTTTTTATTTGAGTTTTCAATTCTAGTCGTCGTTATACCTAGCTGATCTTGGTGTTACACTACAGAAAACTTGATTTGGAACATTTCTGAGACACAGAAAAAAATCATTTAAAACATGGGTTCAAAGTGAATTATTTATGAATGAGCCACATTTTTTTCTAACAAATTGGTCCCTAGTAACATTTGTAAAGACAAAAAATTGTCGACCTTTGTGGCTCAGTGATATACAAGTGCCTTAAAATCGGACGGTCTCGGTTTCTGTCCCCGGCCAGGTCAAGATGGAACACCATCTTTCAGACTGGATGGTCATCCTACATAAATGTATTATTTATAAAATATAGTATCGTTAAGTTAGTATGCCATGACACAAGTTCACTACTTACTGTGGGGCTAGCTCATCGTTACAGCCACAAAAAGTCCACTGCTGGAACCTGTCCCTTGTCACTCCCATGGGTTCCTCATGGAATGAGGAACCCATGGGAGAGACAAGGGACAAGGGAGAGGAGGGTATTACCATACTCACCATGCTTGGCTGGTGGGTTGGAAAGCGCAGTTTTTTTAGCTTTTATGTCCGACGCTGCTGCCTATCGCAAGCATTTTTAAGCTGTAGGGTTTGGAAATGAAATAGAAAAGTAAAAATAAGTGGGGCTAGCTCAATCTGTGCGATTTTTTACCCTATATATTTATTTAATGCCTGATCAGTCTTCGTTATTATTTACAGGCAGCTAAAGTACTCCTCGAAGGCCTGAATTCAAACTTATCAGCAGACGCGAAAGATTGCTTACGTCCAAGAATACCCAAGTTTGCCAACAAGGCCAGCGAGTGGCTGGAGGCTCAGCTTCTTCAGCACGCGGACAAGGAGACCACTTTGGAGAAGAACTTGCCCGCAACTCGTATATATAAACAGCCCATGGAGTAAGTACCACTTTCCACTCATTTGTGTTAATGGCCAACGCTTTTTAAACTTGCCTAGAATGCATTGCACACACAGTGGAGTTGAAATCTCCAATTCCCATTCTCCGCCATGGAAATCAATTAGGTACTGAATTGGAACCTTTTGGGCAAATCCATATTCATTCTGTCTGTTTCAACCCTGTTTCAACGGTAACCCCTCGGCAACAATAGTTTTTTTTCGGAATAAAAGGCTATATGTCCTTATTGTAAAGTTGAAACAGACAGACAGAATGAATATGGCTTTGCACAAAGGGTTCCAATTCAGTACCCAATTAAAATTGGGATACCTACTTGAATGCGAAAACCGTTACATCGAGTTTTCTAACTTCGAAAACCTTTCTTCGATACCTCTTTACTGCGACGGCTTGTTAAAACGACGCTTTCTTATTGCGATGTTGCTTTACATCGAATAACTGTAGTGCGTAAGTCATTCCCAAGGGATCTTCATCAACGCGGGCGGAGCCGCAGGCAAAAGCCGGTTGAGATATAAATTCATTATTTTCGTGCGTGTCTTGCAAAGAATTTCTTCTTGATCCATTTATTGCCGCTGCTACTGCCCTGGCCTGCATGGCCACTCGCTAACTTTTCACAACTACAGTTTACAATCTATTGATTTATATACATATCTTAAAACAATATTAAAACCGCAGTTTATTTCGAAGTGAGGATCAAATGTTGTGCACCGTAGTTGTCTTATGTTAGGGAGGAGCCCAGCTAGACTGGCCAGAGAAGGAACCCAGAGTCATGAAGTTAAGGTCATCCTGAATTTTTGGGGTCCAGTGCTGCCCCAATTTCAAATAAATTATTTGTAAGAGAACAGAGATATTTAAAATGTTGTATTGCAAGCCCTTAGGTAACTTTACAAACTATTTTACTAACCATGTTTACAGTTTAGTTAGGATATGAAGCTTTATTTAGAACCAGAGCCCAAAGTGGCCGTTTTAGCAAAAATGCATAGCAAAACTTCACGTATAACCTTAAAGCTGTATACAGTAGTCCATAAAATATTTTTCATCACATCTATTCAAAAAACCAAGCGTGGTGATCCATATCCAGGGTCTAAAATACTTTTTTTATTCCCGATGTTCTAAAAAGTTTTTAAATTCACAATTCAAACTTTTTTTAGTCCCGTGGGAATGAAAACACAAATATTGTTTTTTTCATAGAGGGAGATAAAAAGTAGAATGTGTCATCTCAGGACTAACATAACTACTTTTACTTCGGTCAACATACTCTGAATCCCTCGTTTCACTCAGGAGTCTTACTTTAGAATCCCGAGCGTGCCCTCAACAAAAAGTATTATGTTAGGCCCTTGTGTCACAATGTACTATTGTATGGGGGCTGATCTCTCCAAAGCAGAAGACCGGAAGATAAGAATGTCTTCCGCTCACACACAATGGGCCCAAATGAGAGGCCTAAGTGTGGAAAAATGCCCACGGAACCAGGTGAACCAGGGGGCTGATCTGGACCCCGAAAAGTCAGGTACGACCTTAAAAAATGAATTAACTTGTGTGACATTTCAGTCGCACCTCTCAACGCGGTAAGGTGAAGTTCGAGACGCGACTGGAGTCAGCGCGCGTGGTGCAGGACGCCGAGCAGTACTGCATATCGCAGTATATCAGCAGGGGGGAGTTCACGCATGGTACGAGCTTCTGGCTCATACTTCGTTCTATCAATTAAATAAACACGGACAAATCACACAGATTGAGCTAGCCCCAAAGTAAGTTCGAGACTTGTGTTATGGGATACTAACTCAACGATAATATATTTTATAACAAATACATATATAGATAAACATGATCAATGGAACCATACAAGCCTTGAACACCATACAGCACAATGGTTACCACGCCAGCCTGCGACACGAGGTTCCCGGGTTTGATCCTCGATCAGGTCAAGATGGAAAATGATCTTTTTCAGATTGGCCTGGGTCTTGGATATTTATATATATTTATTTGTTATAAAATATAGTATCGTTGAGTTAGTATTCCATAACACAACTTTTGAACTTACTTTGGGGCTAGCTCAATCTGTGTGATTTGTCCGTATATATGTATTTATATGTGTATATACAATTAGCATTCCAACATTCCAGGCGAGCACTGGGAAGGCAGCATAGTGAACTCCCTGTTCTTCCTGCTGTGTTGGGACGTGATCTACACCAAGCCGCGAGGCACAGTGGGCATCTTCCTCAGCCGCTACCAGACTTACCCGCTCGACATGTTCACCGACAGCTTCTACGCCAACAGGAAGGATCTGTTTGAGGAGAGGCTGGCCATGATTGAGCTGTGTAGCACGGAGGAGATGCTGGATCTCATCAAGGAAAAGTGGAACAGCAGGGAGGAATGTGAGTAAATTTTTATTTATTTACACTTTATACCATTTATACTTTCATGCTGTTCTGGGAGAAAAGAAAAAACGTAGAATGTGCCAGCTGCTTCTCTTCCCGCGCAGACCGTAGAAGCAAGTCAAGGGAATGGGCGAAAATCTAAAGAATCACGACAATTTATTAGTCGTGGTAGACCCACGTTGGAGGGCGTGTAGGTGGAAAACGGAATCAAATAGTGATGGGTTGCTAGCCACATCGCCTATTGACATGATTCCGCAGATTTTAGCTCAATCCCTCGATCGGCTTTTACGATCTGCGCGGGAAGAGAAGTAGCTGGCACATTCTCTCTTTTTTTTCTTCTTCCAGACCTGCATGGTAGAACGTACATACATATGAAATCTCATTGGCCGAGGTGAAACCGACGCACATATGCGTAAGTCCTTCAATTAAATGCTATTTTACATACATTTGTAATCAAATGCATTATAATTCATGCTAAACGTGGCCATAAGGTTTTGTAGACCTGGGCTCTGTCTAACCCGCAAGGGAAAAAGACGTGATACTTAAAAACAATAGAGAGGAAATATGAATCAAATCTTTAAGCAAAAAAAATAAATAAGTTGTCTGTAAAGTCTATTTACGGACGATAATGAACGTGAAGGGTGGAAGATGATGATGATGTTAGTAATAATAATAACGGAACGTGAAATTTTTCGTGCATGCAGCTGGTGTTTATCGATTTATAAGACGTTATCACGTCAAAACTCCTAGTCTTTCCATGGAGGTCGTAAAAGGCTACTTAGGAAATACAAGCTAAACAAAGCTCATAAACATCAATGAGACCTCTCCAACCCGTCTGACCAGCGAGGAGTGTGTAGGCCAAATCCTCTGTCTGTTCTGGCCAAGGCTCCGGTAGTACAGAGAGGGTCATGCTCCTGCAGTACTTAAAAGACTTGATGATGATGATCACATCAAAAGTAAGCACGAAGCAGCAGTGTGTGTGCAGCCGTCGAAGTGGTCAAATTCTGGACTAACTTCATTTATTATATGAAGTTAGACCAGTTAAGGTTGCCTCGCTATTGTAGCGCATTAGGAATGTTCGCTGAGGCTAGCGTAGACTGCTTTTACGCAATGCGCATCCCTGGTGCGCAGATTGCGGGGGAGCACTAACAGCATCCTGAGCATGTATGCGAGAAGATTATACAGCTCGTACGTAAATCGTTGTCGTGCCATATCTAGTGGGGTGACACGGGTGTGACATGACAATCGATTTTTATTTTTAAATTAATTGTATAACTAACAAGGCGTCTAAGTATTATACTAACAAATTTGTGAGTTTTAATTACTTAAATAAAAGATATTATTATTCTCTTTATTAAATTTTAATCTTAATTCTAGGTTTATAATATTTGTATAAAAAGTAAAATATAAAAATATGATACAAAACAGAACAGATACAAACCTAGTTCGCCGTCAGCAGCGGGGCAAAGCTCAAGCTACCGGCGGTTAAGGCTGCAGAGAAAGAAACCTTCTGACTATGCGTGACGTGTCCAGGAGTGCTGCCTTCTGTATTATTATTATTATTATATAGTTATTTTGACCCGAAAAGAAAAAGAAGAAGCAGTTTAAAGGAAGTTCACATGTGTCTTACAATGGTCCAGGCGAGGTGTCGGGCATAAAGCGCAGCCTCGGCCTGGACAACGTGTTGGCCGTGAGCCGCTGCCTGGGCCCGAGCGGCGCGCGAGCTCTCTGCCAGCGACTGGCGCGCGACTACAAACACGCGCACAGCGGGTTCCCGGACCTCACGATGTGGAACGCCTCCACTGGAAAGGTATGGCAAAAAATTCAAATGAATAATTTTTATTCAAAATATGATACATTTTTTTAATACGATAGAAAATCAATATACTTATACATGAACATGAAATTGGATTTATTTTTATCGTATAAAAAAAATACATATACATACTTTTTGGATCTGATTCAAAGTTAGAATGAAATTCAAAGTTACCCAAGGTGACTGCACATGTATCGCTTTTTGAACGTCATATAACTGTTGTTAATTTTTGTTTCTTTTATGTTTGCAAAATCGAAAAACTACTAGCGTTTTGGAATGACCACTGCTGAGCTGTCACGGATCTAACGATTATTAGGATGGCCTACACACAAGGGCGGACCCAGCTTTGGTGCCAGGGGGGGTCACAGAATCGTGATCAAGTCACAAGAAGTTATAATTTAATTTTTATAATCATAGATACAAGTAAAAAGTAGGTTTTTTATTAATGTATGAACCTGGACCTAGCTCAGGGGGGGGGGGGAGTCATGACCCCATGACCCCCCCTGGGTCCGCCCTTGCCTTCACAACATTAAACCTTATATACCTTATAATATGTACACAAACGATGTCTTGTGACATCATTTGTGCCCGGTAGGTAATATTCCTAGGACCATGGAAGCTATAGCCTATTACAACAATATACTCCTGTGCCTGAGGGTGTTCTGAAATGCTTATCAACAAATCATCATCATTTCAGCCACCATAAATCCATTGTTCGTTCCATGGGAGGATATTGCCATACTCACCATGCTTGGTAGGTGGATTGGCGAGCGCAGTTTGTTTGGCTTCTTTTGCTTCCGACGCTGCTGCCCATCGAAAGTATTTTTAAGCTGGGAAAGGATAGGAATTTGTTGGATTTGTAAAGGGAATGTAGGTATTGAGATACTACTTTTTGTATAACTTAACACACAACGACAACTTTCACAAGACGACATTAGGATCGACGACCAACTTAGTGCCGAGGCATCGGGAATCCCTGGCAATGCGGGGAAGCCAGCTCTGCGGGCCAGGGCAGCCTCGAAACTAGCAAATCTTGTACAGCACGTGTAAATTGACTACTCATTAGGATGAAGGGGGGAAAAGCAAGCAACAGCTCGGGAGACTGACCACAAATGGTACAGTCTGCGAGGTCTAAGCTGAGCTTTGCATTTGTGTGAGTCATCACCAAAAGTAGAGTCAGGCAAAAAGTTTAAAAAATATTTTTTATTATTTTATAATTCAAACATAAAAAATTACAACTATTCTTCTACCCCGGACATTGCATCTTCATCATTTTCTTTGTCTTTATTTTTACATCTGATCTTTTTCGGATATTTAAACTTGCTTCCGACTTCCAAGACGTTTACGTTCCAACAAAACTCGCTTGGCAGTGGACAACGGAATTCTCATCCGTATACACTCACACAAATGCAAAGCTCAGCTTACGCCTTTTGATCTGTAGTACTGAACCTTCAGGGTCCAATCAGCCGCTGTGATTGGATAATATTTGCACAACAAGCAACAATAACTGACATATCGTCATTGTTGCTACCTGACCCGACGCTTCAGTGCTGCCGCCACTTTCAGACAACCCTCATTGTCGTCAAGGCAATTCGTCTAATAGGACGATTTCAAATCCACTGTATTCCCAATTCTCGTTAAGTATTTCCCGAACCGCCGTGTGGTTTCCGGTAGAGTAGAATAGGACCACTCCAAGTCTTCCCATGATGTCGTAAGAGGCGACTTAGGAAATACAAGCTAACCAAAGCTTATAAACATCAATGAGACCTCTCCAACCCGTCTGGCCAGCGAGGAGAGTGTAGGCCAAATCCTCTGTCTGCTTTGGCCAATTATGGCTCCGGTAGTACAGAGAGGGTCATGCTCCTGCAGTGGAGACTAAAAAGACCTGATGATGATTTCCCGAACCGCATACAAATACTTGTGAAAATGGAGTATAAGTATTCGTCCGCGCCGGGAATTTAACTGAAAGCCCCCTTACCATAATAGGTAATGATGATGGGTGGATGGTATCATGGAGTTATTACGTCTCTCAGATAAGATTCGTGGAGGTGAAGACTGACTCGGACAAGCCGTCGATGAAGCAGATCCAGTGGATGCACTACCTGCAGCAGAGCGGCATCGAGACCGAGTTCTGCTACCTCGGAGTCAATACCAAGCGCTGCAAGGCCCGCGCCAGCTAAGACACCCAACACACGAGTACGTACACTTTGCTGTCCGGAGACTGGAGTTCACTGCGGCGCCGCGTCGTACGATTATTATGAGCGAAACAGTACAGTTACTGTTGTTTTTGGATTTTAAATCTTATGTAGTAGATATAAGTTAGTTATTTCACTGATCTTTTCATTCGGTTGATTCGGTGGTAGGTTGTGCTATACTCCGCCGCACAAAGCCGATGCGCCTTACAAAAGTGGTAATACTATACAAGAGTTAGGCACCAAGAACTTAAGAACATAGCTAAATTAGTACATGAACAACAACATATAGAAGCAATCGGTGCGCGCGAACGTAACTTATAATTAGATAAATATAATTAAAAGAGTTTTAATGTCCTGTCCTGACATTTGTACGTAAACAAAAAAACAACGCGACGTTTGCGCGTAGAGTTGTTGACCTTCAATCGGAGATCAATTCGTATTTATTTTTGTATGAAAGTAAAATGTAACAAATTATCAGAAGTCGTAAAACAAACATTGTTGTTTATAATGTTAGCTGTCTAATCCTGCGAGGTTAGAAATGTTTTACAAATAACCTTGTACAGGAAGTTAGCTTTGAGAGGGTGATTACTAGCGGCACATACTTTTGTCTAAAATAACACAAATGGTTTTATCTTTTGAAAGCAGTAGCGGCGTTAGGGTAGGGTCAGCTTGGGCGACCGCCCAGGGCGCTGGATACGGAAGGGGCGCCCTCGCCAAGCAAGCAAGGCACGTTAAACCGTTAGGCTGATGCGGCAGAAAGGTCCCGGCTGTCATCATTAATGGCAGTCGTTAAGCTATGTCAAATGATTTTAGGCAGCTTGAATAATCTGACACTAGTGTTGGCCACTTACACTCACAAAAACAAACAACCAAACAAGGGCAGAGGACGCAGGGCAGTGTGATTCAATCGCATTGCATCCCCCTCTTCCCAATAAGAGGGGTAGAAATCTCGCCCAGGGCGCCAGTAATGCTGACGCCGAGACTGAAAAAGATACACATTTACACAAACCTAAAGCCAGCAAACTGCCTGTAGGCTTGCCGCCACGATCTAAAGTTCTCTATAAATGTTCCGAACAGACTTCCTACTGGATAATTATATTTAAATTTAACATTAAGATCTCCAAAATTTGTAATTTTAGTATTTTTAAATGTTTTTGTGATTGTTACACATTTATATATAATCACGTAATACCGTTTTATCGCGTTTATTACATTATTTTTACACCTAACGTTTCGAAAACTACAATTTTTATCTTCGCTTTTGTATTATAAGAATTATGCAAAATTACCGCTTAAAATATTTCTTGATAAGGCTTACTTCTATTCTTCTATACTTCTATACTTCTATTCTAATATTCAAATTTCAAATTCAAATTTTCTTTATTTTCGGACAACTAGATCCATTACATTACAAATATGATTTAAGTAAAAGTAAAAATAACAATAGGTAGGTGACCATTAATAAATCATATATCTACGAGGCACTCCGTGCGGATGAGACCGTAACTCCAGACGACAATCTTGTCTTTCCGTCATCGTCCGGACCAAGTGTCTCAGTAGAGGTGCGTGTACATCCTCAGCTAACATTTTCATGATGCTGTTGTCACTCCCTCGCACCCTCCTTACCAAGGACGCTACTTTCTTTCGAAAGATGGCATGAAAACCGTCAGTTTGGACCTGAGCCCATAAATATTATGAAGTGGAAATATGAATATTATAAAGTGGAAATTTTTTATTGTTTGTTTGTTTGCATCGAATAGGCTCTGAAACTACTGGATCGATTAGCAAAATTCTTTCTCCATTAGAATCCTACATCATCCCTGATTAACATAGGCTATTACCTATATAATACCTATATCTTCCCGTGCGAAGCCGGGACGGGCCGCTAGTTAATAAATATTGTCAACTTAGTTTACCTGCGAATATGAAAACGGTACAGTTCGAAACGTTATGGGTAAAGATGATGTTATAAACGCGATAAAACCGTACCTATTATTTAACGTAACCGTAGTATAAATCACTTACGATTTAATTTAAACTATAATTTACTTTATTGAAAGCAAGCGATGCTGCAAAAGTGATAAAAGCAAATGTGATGTTTTGGTTTAATCAGTTACGAGTATACTCATTGATATTGTATTCAAGGAAGTAATAAAAGCTGGACTACTTGAATTTCCATACAAAAATGTTCAGCCGCCTGGTCAATTTGTATGGTTCAGTCTTTATAGGAAAAGTTAATAATTTAATTTACGATTTTACGGTTTGCCAACGACTCGAAAAGAAGAATATTAAAAGTTCATATCGATGGGCTGAGTCTTAAAGTGAATTTAGGTGTGGTTGACCAAAGCACACAGGCTTTATAAAAGCTATTTTATATAACAATCTAAAATATTTAGGTGCTATTACATGTAATCTATATATTTATTTCTACTCTTCTTCTTAGCGTGTCGACTCGGGCGAATTATATTTGTGTTGACCAGAACTCCTGTATAACTACAATAAAGCATGGTTTGTTCTGAGCACCGTGGTAATATACATTTCCCTCGAAATTGGCGGAAACGTTCTCAATCTGGCAACTTATTTCGGATCGGATTTTCTCCGAATTCATCCTCATAAGTGTCGATCGAAGACTTTCCTTGGTGTACTACGTATTGATAGTCACTTCAAAATACATTGCGGCTTTCGCATGATTGACTATTTTTATTTAAGAGTTATAAAACTTAATGTATTTTGAAGTTACTAATAAAACGATGTACACCAAGTTAGCAAATAGGCCGGCAGGTGGATTCAGAGACTTATTCCGGACGAATAAACTTGTGTTGAGAGAGTGCTTGTTCGAGCCTTAAAAGTTAAAGCCGAGGAAAAGTACAATTATTACTATGGCCTCATTGTATGGCCTCATATATAATGTGTTTAGAATATAATGTATTATTATATATTACTATTTATGATTGAGCAAGTCGGAAGATATTAGTTGTGTACGTCTTGTAGGTATTATGTGGTATTTGTTTATCGAGGATTTAGTTGTTGAGATTGAGACTGCTTGATTCAGGGGACTTTAATTTTTAAGCATGTTAAAGATTTCGTAATTAGCTTGATACCAAATTCAAAACATAGTTATAAAAATATGTATATAAATTATGTAAGAGTGATTGGCAAAACATTGTTAAATTTGGCCAATTAAATAATAAAAAAAAAAATGTATGTTCGTTCTATTACAATCCGCTATAATGAATATATGATAGTTGCGCGAAAAGGCATATTTTATTTTATTTATAAATGTAATTATTTAAGATTGCTAATGTACACTGTAATTGTATGTATTAAATCATATTTTTACAAAGATGAATGATTTTAATTTGTGATTGATGAACTAAGAAATGTCTATCCATAGACTGACCTAAGATTCGGTTTCGGTAAGAAAATTAGAATTTCAGCACACTTTCCAACATCACGTGTTTAGATGAATCGGTTGAGAAGCTCCATGGCCCAGTGGGGAGTATAATTAGTACCTAAACATGTTAAGCTGATTGCTCATAGGGATGGACGACTGCAAATGGCATAAAAATATCTCAAACTCCTCCGCGCTTCGGAAGGCACGTTAAGCCGTTGTCATTATTGAAGGCAGTTGCATGTTAAATACAGATTACAAATATAGATACAGATTTTAGATCATCATCAAATTAAGAGTTGTGCTCTTGTCAGTGGAGCTTTTTCCATTCCTCTCTCTCTTCCGCCAGTTCCTTTACTTCTCTATAAGAAGTAACCTTTATTTTTTCTTCTATTTGTTTTATAAAAGTGTGTTTCGGCCTTCCCGGTCCTCTTTTTCCTTGTATCTTTCTTTCTATGATGTTCTTGATCAAATTGTCATGTCAAATTAGGTGTCCTACCATCTTCCCTCTTCTATTCTCAATAATTTTCAATGTGTCTCTTTTCTCCTACCCTTTTTAAGACCTCCTCATTAGTCACTCTTTTTACTAGTTCTTGTTCTGAACTTTCTACCCAACTTATTCTTTCCATTCTACGCCAACACCACATATCAAACGCTTCAAGTCTTTTACTTTAGTTTTTTGTTAGCGTACAGATTTTAGAACAAAAAAAAACATGTTGGTAATTATATAACAAAAAAATATTGGTAGTAATTATATTAATTGCCCATTTAACCCAAAGTTTATCAAATTTGATAACATGACCTTTTGCGGCCATAGCTTGTGAACAAAATGACAATATTTTTAAAAATACTTCGTTTTTATAATGGATGTTTTTGCATTGCAAAAAGAATTAAAAAATTACACGCCATTTAAGCTACCGCGCTACAAGCCTTGGCGTCGAAAATCACGATATTTAATTCCCCTACGCATTAGGGCTTGCGTCACCTAACACAACTACCCCACTTTTTAGTGAGGTATTAGATTAAATTAAAATTATACAACGAATTTAAAATTAACTAATATGTAGAAAACCATAAAATATTATTATGTATTTTTTTAATAGTTCCGCAGTTGAAACGGGTGCGCGTTTTCGCGTGCAAGGTGTGTAGGTAGACACCCCGCACTTATATGTTTGATGTAATAACTTACCAAAGTGTTGACTATGTAATCCTAATAGGTTCGGAAAAAAGTGGCAGTGACATGTCCATACCAACTCGGTCTATGACTACGTGGTTTATTCGTCCAAGATGACTACGGAGCTTTTCTGTTACTGGCGCGATTTTCATACTTCCCTTTACATACTCATTCCGTATTTTATTCATTCTGGTTACTCCACACATCGATCTCCACCGGTGCCGGATTTATAGGTCTGGAGGCCTCGGAGCAACAAAGGACTGGAAGCCCTTGATGATTTATCATTCCCGAAGTCTCTAGTGGGGGCCCGGGGGCTATATGTAGCCGTGGTTGCCCTCACTTAAATCCGGCCCTGATTTCCACGTTCGCATCACTGTTGCATGCAGTTTTCTTTCTTCCATGCATTTTGTATGACCAACATTTCGATCCATACACATGACAGGTCGTTTTGTAATACAAGTTGTGGACTTGTATCGTGGGATAGGTACTGATTTAACGATTTTATAAAATATCGTTATTTATCTTGACTTGGCCAGGGATCGAACCCGGAAAACTGCGATTCAAACGCACACGGTACCACTTTGCCACAGAGGTCGTCAAAGCTTAGGATATCTCTCTAATTTGTGATCTTGCTAAGACAAACCAAATGAAGCCCAAGAGCACTATAATACCTACTTTTTCTCGAATTTATAGGTATTCTAGAAATACAGAGTACATATATATTTTTTATAATGTTACTAACTATGCAAAGTGTCAGTTCAGTGGCATAAAGAAAAAAAGAGGAATTGTCATTTCACCTGTCAGTGTTCACATCACAGTTTTCAGAGTTGAAGAAAAACAATACTTTTCACAATGTTTTCTATTCTGGTCCCCTTGCTGGCGATGTCTGCCGTGTCCGCGCTGTCCGTGGTGTACCTGTACTGCGCCAACCGCATCAACCGCAGGAAAGGCTACATGGACGTCACCGAGAAACCTTCTACGGCGGAGTGATAGGATCACAACCTTCTAATGAAGATATATTTTAGAATATCTAATGGAAGGTGTGCATTTTGCGGTAATTTGTATTTAATACAAACTGTCTTACCTATTGGTCATATCAGTTTTATACCTATGTTGCAAAAGTGATGTATATAATTAATATGCATTCAATTGGGCAGATGATTAAATAAAAGTACAACAGTTGGATAACAGTATATTTATTAAAATATATTCTACAAAATTCATAACATAGTATGTACATTCAACAATACACCAACCTACTAATTGTAGGAAAATAAGGCACCTATTTAATAATTGCGACATCTAATGCTTCCAAGACGAAGTCGCGGGTTCCTAACCTAAATAACTTTCACCGCAAAGTGGTAAAATCCAAAACAAACAAAGCAGCAAGGGTTGAGCATTTCTTT
This sequence comes from Elegia similella, assembly GCA_947532085.1. NCBI lineage: Eukaryota > Metazoa > Arthropoda > Insecta > Lepidoptera > Pyralidae > Elegia > Elegia similella. The sequence continues at coordinate 16,878,322 of OX383942.1, read as the reverse complement.
ATAATAATACACTTTTAAAGATTTTAAAAAGTAACTAACATAAGGATATTCTACAAAATGCATAATGTATGCACCACATAAACACCGCTGTGCCGATAAACACAAAATTTTACAAAAAGAAACATTTTTACTCCTGACAACAGTTCAACATCGACTCGATACAATACTTATAAAAAAAAAATATAGGATAACCGACCCCTGTCTTTTGGTAACTAACTAAAGTCTTACATTTATTAGACTATCATTTCAAATACCACACCGTGTGTCAAGAAAACAATAAAATACCTTGTATACATAAAATAATATAAAAATATGTATATAATTATCATAATTTACTTGTAAAGAAAATCAAATTAGTTTTTCACATTACTCTCAATGATATGTTGGCATCTAAAAATGTTTTAAATTTACACAGCCGAGGAAAGTGATTGCACTTACAAACAATTACAATACCTACATCTAACATTGTATAAATAATTTGGAAATTGGCAGAAATACACCTACACCTATATCTTTAATGTAAATATAACCTTACGACATACAGGCACCGCTGTGATTAACGTCATTCAAGGTTGCCATATATTTGGCAAACACATTGTCTGAATTTTTGGTCCGACAGCTCAGTCCGAGGAAAACAAGGAAATAGTCTGTATATCAATCGAACCAACAGTTCAGAAGGGATTTTAAACGACATACACTTAACAGGTATCTTTTTAGGACAATTGAGTAAAGATATACAGCTCAATTTTAAATACAAATACATAGAAAAATCTGTTTGACTCATTAAGAGCTATCCCTTCGTTATTCAAGACTACATAACCTTTTCCATTATAACAATGTAATGTCAGCACTCCTTACTGGCGAAGCATGCGCGGGACTCCTGGTCAAAAACAACGCACTTGTTACATTATAGAACAGAACACATTTCCAGAAGCCCGTAACCACTTTATCATTCTAACCAAATAAGCAAATAAATAAGGAAACTTATATAATTAGTTTTAGCTGTCAATGATATATTTATAAAAAACATTTTCCGTATGACCTTTTGAGTATTTGGCTAGATTTTTGATTGTTAGTCAAGTTAAAAGTGTTATTGCAGGGATCGGAATAGGAAGTGCAATTTTCTTAATATGGATATGCCTTGAAATCCCACTTAGGAGGGATTAAATATATAATATTTTCATTATGTAAATATATTTTTTCTTTAATATACCGCTAGTATATAACAATGTATAAAGCTATATAGTAATGACGTAAAAACTTATTTTTGTTAGAAGAAAAACTTTTGATCATCACAATACATATCCATATTAATATAACGGTTAAGGTCATTCACTCCAAATTGCACTACCGATTCCTATCACTAGATATTAGATACTTAACCACATACATTGATAGGTAATAACATATTTTGTCAAGTATTTCTGCTTAGTTATCATATCACCTAAAACAAATATTTCTTATCGTAAATATCGAGTAAATATTCCTTGTATCTATATTTGATCTAAGAAATATATTCGATTTAATGCCGTGCTTTTTTGTCTACAAGATATACAGAACAGTTTCATGAACTGATTATTGACATCTAAAAATGAGATCTATAAAAATGTGATACATGATAATTGATATTTTTAATGAAACTATTCATAAAAATACTCTAGTTAAAAGCTTTATAGGTATAAAACACTTTTACATATAAAACACATTTAGCTTGCAAGAGCAGCTTCAAAGGCACTCGGGTTCAACACGACTAAGTGAAGTAAACATTTAGGCAAATATAGGCACGTTTTTTTCGTAGTCGATTAACTATGAATGACCGATACAATCTTACACTATTTTCGCACTGTGATGCGATATAACCAGTACGAAATTCAAAAAAACTTCTTCAAAGATATGCTTATAATAAGAATCGTCGAATAAACATTTATACCCAATCCACGCATTCATTGATATACCGCCCCAAACTTGCTCAATGAGGGTTTTTCGAACAATTTGTTTTCTCCAGAGGGCGGCACTGAACCAAGAGGTATTTTTGACAGCAGCTGTCAAAATCCACCAATCAAAAATGAGGATTATACATGATTGGTGATACGATCTCGAAAACTCTAATTGAATGGCAAGTTTTTGGCGTATATCTTGATAGCGTACGTTTCTGACAGTTTAATAATAGATTTCTGGTGAATTTTAGTATTTTATATAAAATACAAATAATCAGCGAAAATGACCAGACCACATTTCATATTTTGAATACCATTTCCTTGAAGGCGCGACTCAGCCCAATGAAAAACTTATCAATGGCACAAAAGAACATGGAAAAAAAAAAACAAATCTCAGGATTTTAAATTTGACGTCCGTATGTAAACTGTCAAAAACGTGGTGACTCGCGCCACAGAGTTATAGTGCCGATCCACCGAAGCTGAGCGAGGCTGCGGAGCGGAGAAATATTAACCAATAGGATTGCGGAGCGGAGATTTTGAGCAATCCTATTGGTTAATACTTCTCCGCAGCCTAGCTTCGCTTGGGTATCGCCTTAGCATGCAAGCAGCTCACATGTTGGGCTCCTGCTTGAAGGGCACGGGGTCAAAGAGCGCGGGCGGCAGCGGCAGCTGCGGCACCAGCGGCGGCGACGCGGCCGGCGGCGGGGACGGCGCCGCCACCGCAGACGACTCCTCCATGGCCGTGTCCGCCGACGCGCCTGCGACAACATACATTTCACAATTAAACACGGTGAAATTTTTATCGTTTTGGACCCTTAAAGGGGTGATTCAGCCCGTCGATATGAACAACTTTTCCTATGAGACCAATGCTGGGAACTCATAAAATATATAATAGATAAAAATGGATACTCTGCAGCAGCGGCAGACAGCAGAGCTCTAGCAGCTATGTGTCATGTCACTCACCGCCCAACAGCATCTCCTGCAGCAGACTGTCGACGTGAGCCACGCCAAACAGCTTGGCGAACTGGATCTGCTCGATCATCTGCCGGGTGAATATCTGCAGCGGAGACAGACAGCAGCTATGTGTCATGGCACTCACCGCCCAACAGCATCTCCTGCAGCAGGCTGTCGACGTGAGCGACACCAAATAGCTTGGCGAACTGGATCTGCTCGATCATCTGCCGGGTGATGATCTGCAGCGGAGAAAGACAGCAGCTATGTGTCATGGCACTCACCGCCCAACAGCATCTCCTGCAGCAGGCTGTCGACGTGAGCGACACCAAATAGCTTGGCGAACTGGATCTGCTCGATCATCTGCCGGGTGATGATCTGCAGCGGAGAAAGACAGCAGCTATGTGTCATGGCACTCACCGCCCAACAGCATCTCCTGCAGCAGGCTGTCGTCGTGAGCGACACCAAATAGCTTGGCGAACTGGATCTGCTCGATCATCTGCCGGGTGATGATCTGCAGCGGAGAAAGACAGCAGCTATGTGTCATGGCACTCACCGCCCAACAGCATCTCCTGCAGCAGGCTGTCGACGTGAGCGACACCAAATAGCTTGGCGAACTGGATCTGCTCGATCATCTGCCGGGTGATGATCTGCAGCGGAGAAAGACAGCAGCTATGTGTCATGGCACTCACCGCCCAACAGCATCTCCTGCAGCAGGCTGTCGACGTGAGCGACACCAAATAGCTTGGCGAACTGGATCTGCTCGATCATCTGCCGGGTGATGATCTGCAGCGGAGAAAGACAGCAGCTATGTGTCATGGCACTCACCGCCCAACAGCATCTCCTGCAGCAGGCTGTCGACGTGAGCCACGCCAAACAGCTTGGCGAACTGGATCTGCTCGATCATCTGCCAGGTGATGCTCTGCAGCGGCGGCAGACACAGCAGCAGCTCGCCGAAGCGCCCGCGCCCGTCGTACTGCCGGTCGCTGATGTAGTCCTCAAGGTTGATCTGGATTTGGTAGCGGAGCTGCTTGATCTTCTGCGGTTGGGAAAGGCCTTTGGCATCTGAAACAGAAGGGTTTTCCGTTAAAAAGGTAAGTAAATACTGTTTCCCGACTGGTACAATTTAGGGATTTTCAAGTAATAGTGAATAGGCATTATTTGTGTTTGCGTGTATCACCCTAGACCGCATCGTTGCTTCTCACCAGGCAAGATACAGGTCAAACGCACTCAAATTATTCATAAAAATAAAAGTACATAGGTACACACAGTAAATTGATAATTTCGTTGCCTTATATATCACGTAGAAATCCTTTGGAATTAAGTTAGTTCAAGTTCAATCATGGAGCCATTGGGAATAATAGGAGGAATAATAAATTCAAATCCGCCGCGATATTTTTACTGCAGCGGCCGGTAAGAGGCATTGACGAACGAATGTGAGATTTTGGGTAAAGGTGAAGTCGAAGCACAGCATCACTTGAGTCCGTCGAATGCCTCATCGCAGCCAAGGCTACTAAAAAACTTTTCTCAAAAAATGCGATGAAATTAGAAAATGTTATTTCTTTTTTGCGATTTATTTGTATTTAAAATTCGAACTGGCTCAGTTCGAATTTCAAAATTAAAGTTTTGAAAGTTACCTCATTATTAACATAATATATTGATATTGGTTGATAGCCACAGTAGCAGTAGTCCGGTTGTTAGTCCGATTGACCGAACTACTGTAACTTTTCAGTTGCAATAGTTCGGTTCTGACAAAGCACCGAACTACTGCAACTTTTCAGTTGCGATTGAGCACCGAACTATAACCCATTAATTTTGAAACTACAACCTCCCACAAATAGCATTTTTTTTTTATATTTCGGAGCAAACCGGTCGTGCCATTTTTAAATTACACGTCAATTATGAATTTTCATAATAATTTTGTTGGCCGCTTAAACACGACACATTGGATTTTCATAAATCATTTGCTGGCGGTTTATCTCAAACAAGGTTGTCAAAATAATGGTTCGAATATCCAAATATGTTTGAGAAAAGATTATTGATAAGCATGTAATTACGTCGATAAACAAATACTAGGCGTGTCGTGTGCGTTATTCGGCGATAACATATCTGCGACAGATAACGTCATGTTTTATAATAGTCTACATGTGGCTCCTAGGCGCGTGGCGTCCCCTCATACCGGATAGAGGACATTCAACACTGTTTAAACTTTATATGGTTTTAGGTTTGTAATTAATGTTATAGATATTAAGAACTGTCTAAGATACAGTTCTAGCACGGTTTTGTTCATTACTGTTGTAATTCTCATTAGTGATATGCATTCCATAATTCTATAAATACATAAAGATCGTGGCTACCCTTTACTCACTAATTAAATATATACAACTTTATTTCTAACAAAAAATGGTTGATTATAAAGTCGGTTTACGGACGATAATTTTACGTGTTAACGGTGGAAGAGAGATAGATACGTCACAAGCCGAACGCTAAGGCCGATAATGCCTCTCTATCGCGTGTTCCGCGCTCTCGCTTGCTTACGGAACGTGACAATTTTACGTCCGTGCAGCCGGCATTCATCGATTTTTAAAACGGTATTACTTCAAAAATAAATGTAATAACGAACGCGCGACGTGACGATTTCATTTCGATTTCGCGCGCGATCAATTTATTTTCGGGCGAGCGTAGACATTAAGAAGTCTAATTTTTGCTGCTCACAGGGGTATCTGTTATACATGGACAGGAGTCTCCTCTTGTAGTTGTGACAGTAAATATCTTTCAGACACAGCACACACGCAAATACATTCAAGTCAGTGCGCGTAAAATTAGACGAGGATCATCAAGTTTATACATCTCGCTCTTACACACTGCCTTTCTCTTTTTACAATTATCCAATGAGATGAATGAAAAATATTTGTTCCCGTCCGTGACGTTAACATTGAAATTGATACCCTCTAATTGTTATCTTTATCAGGTGAACTTATGAGAAAGGATTTATTTGGCTTATAATTTCTTAAGTATCAGTTTAAAGAGTTTGCAAATGATAGTTTTCCTTGCGATTTGAATTTATGTTTTGAACCTTAATTTGTTTGACTACAGTGATGGATATCGAAAACAGATTACTGAAGTATTTTTTTGCATGTAAGTATTATTTATTATGAATCACATCATTGCACCTCATACAGCACATAATACTCACTGGGGTCGAAGAAGACGATGGCTTTGAGGCACGCGAACTCTGTGTCGTCGATGTCGATCTCTCGCAGCGGCCGCACGATCTCGTCCATCACCCGGATGCCGATCATGCTGATGTCTATGTCCATGCGCCCATCTGCAACCCAAAACATAGATATATAAGCAAATAGAACGAGGTTGAGATAAAACCCTACGAATAAATTTGGCTGGAGTCATAGCATTGTTATGACTTGGTGTCCTTCAAAAGGCATGTTTATATGTAAGTACGAGGGGTGATCCAAAAGTAATGATAATGAAAATAAAACACGGTGATGAAAGCGAAAAAAACATTTTATTTTTCAATGTAGTCTCCTAATAAGTTAATACATTTAGTCCATCTTTTTTCTAAACCCACGATTCCTTTTAAAAAAAAATCTTTGTCTTGACCTTCCAAAAACGCCTCAACAGCAGCCATCACTGCGCTATCGTCTTCAAATTTTTCGCCTCTGAGGTGTTCTTTGAGCCGAGGAAAGAGGTAGAAGTCACTGGGAGCTAGATCTGGCGAATAGGGTGGGTGTTCTAGCAGTTCGAATCCCGTTTCTTGAATGGCAGCCATCGCAACTGTGGCTTTGTGAGCCGGCGCGTTGTCCTGGTGAAACAGCACTCCAGCTCGCAGTTTGCCGCGTCTTTTTTCCTTAATCGCCTCCCGCAGTCTTCTTATTTGGTCAGCGTAGTAGGACCCAGTAATAGTGGCTCCCTTCTCCAAGTATTCAATCATAATGATTCCTTTGGCATCCCAGAAAACCGACGCCATAACCTTGCCCGCAGAGCTTGACACTTTGAATTTCTTCGGTGTCGGAGAGGAGGCTCGCTTCCAAGTCTTCGACTGTTGTTTGGTCTCAGGATCAAAATGATGGATCCAAGTTTCGTCCATAGTCACAAAACGAGATAAAAAGCATTCTTGATCTGCTTGGAACTTTTCGAGATTGGCCCTCGAAATGTCAACACGTTTTTTCTTTTGCTCGTCGGTTAACATTCTTGGTACCCAACGCGCAGAGACCTTCTTCATATGCAATTCGTTTGCAAAGATTCTTTGAATGCTACCATATGAGATCCCTGTGATCTCAGCTACATGCCTGATGGTCACTCTTCTATCCGCCAATACAATATTTTCGACTTTTTTCACGTTATCTTAGGTTAGGGACGTGGATGGCCGTCCTTCTCGATGTTCATCTTCAGTCGATGTTCTGCCCAGCTTAAACTCCTTGGCCCAGCGTGCAACTGTAGAATATGGAGGAGCAGACTCCCCCAATGTTTCCATCAAGTCGCTGTGTATGTCTTTGGTAGACATTTTTTTCAGACAGAGGTACTTGATGACAGCCCTGATTTCATTTTTCTCCATTTTGATGTGTTCACTGCGACGGTTGGTTTTCAAATAAATGTATCTCCCAGAAATCGTAACCTATTTATATGATTTTTTTATGCTCAACTAGTAACTACATAAGCAACCAGGAAAAAATATTTCAGATTTTTATGCTGGCTAGAAATAACCGATTATCATTACTTTTGGATCACCCCTCGTATTTTAAGAGTCGCAACGCATCAGCACCTCCTCTAGTGTTGCAGATGTCCATGGGCGACGGTGACCACTATCCATAGGTGGCTCGTCTACTCGTTTGCCGTCAAACATACATAAAGAAAAAATATATATAACATCTTCGATTAAGTATATAAGACAAGATAACCAGTCACATACAAAAATTACACTCCTGTCCACAAATATTTATAAGATATTCTTATGTTATTTATCTATACTAATATATAGCTAAAGAGTTTGTTTGATTGTTTGTTTGTTTGAACGCGCTAATCTCAGGAACTACTGGTTCAAATTGGAAAATTCTTTTTGTGTTGGATAGTCCATTTATTGAAGAAGGCTACCTATAAAACTGTTTTGAAATCGGGGAAAAATTATTCATCTATACTAATACATCATAATAACAGAAATTGCCGGGGACGAAGTCGCGGGCAACAGCTAGTTACTTATAAACCTACATCAATGCAAAACCAAACTTACTTGTATGCCACAAAGTCAAATTTTTAAAGTTTACCATCATCAGTCTTCGGTACTCAAAATTCAAATTAAAACGGAAATTGTGCACCCAAATGTCTAGTGGGTGGTTATTCTGTTAGGACACTTTTATCGTGGATTGCGTATTCCCTCTTGCGATTTACTCGTTTACTTGAAGATATGCGCCTTGAGTCAGACAAATGGTCACCAGTGACATTTTTAAAAATGTTTGGTTAGTGATTAACAGTTGTATCAGATTTTTCAATCTGACTCTTTTATCGTACTCTTTATGCAAGAGACAATACAAGAGAACGAGAGAGGGGAGTACATACCGATGTTGTGCTTGGCGATGATGCAGTTGTTGCCTAGCAGCAGGACATCCTTGAGGTGCAGCGAGCGCCGCGCGCAGCCCAGCAACAAATGCTCGCCCGCGTGAGCGCGCAGTAGCGCCACCTATATGGACAAAATGTTATTAAGCTTTTTTAGCTTCTTATTTATGGCTTTTACGCGTGACATATTTAGCCAGTATCAAGTTAAGTAAAAGGTTCGGGCGATCTTTCTGTCTTATTCAACAACTATATGATGTTGTAATTAATTAAGACCCTAACGAAAATTCCCACGAACCGTTTGATCATAGACGACGCAGCAAGGCCGTCGACCAACCCAGCCCGCTTAGTAAATCTCACTTCAGCCGCACCATGAAAATGTATTCTAGTTATTCAACAAATTGTTCATAAATATGGGCAATTTTAACGCGAAATTACACAAATACATGATAAAGTCAACTAGATGCAAATTGCAAAACAAAATTCGTTTTTATATGTATAAGGGGTCAATTTCAAGTTCTGTAAGGTATCGTTGGATGGGATATTCAAAAATATTTTCGGTGTCCGAACACCATTTTTCGATTCAAGGACCAATTTGTGATTTATTAAGCGCCAAAGTGCTATTTTTTTAAAATCAATTATACCACCCCCAACACGCTAATCGTGAAAAAATTCAGTATTTATCGAAGTTAAAAGTATAACTATCACAGCTGAGTAGGGTTCATAAGTTAAAGAGTTATAGTCGACCAACTTATAAATTGACGTGCAACTACCGAATCCTACACTGCGCGTGGCCCGACACGCACTTGGCTGGGTTTTTATTATATGTTAACCGTATCCGCTTACAATCTTATGCACAACGTGACTCATATTCTGGTACATCCTCGTCTTCATCGTCACTTACCATCAGGTGAGATGGGAGACAAATGCCTACTTCAAAATTTAGTAAAAAAAAACATCTTTAGCACAAGTAAATCCCGCTCAACGTCGTGATTTACAAGATTTACTATACGAGTACATTATGGATATGCCACGCTGCACTGATGGAAAAAAATTCTTTTGCTATTTGTCCGAGCCTAAAACTTTATTTTAAGCCACTCATAAGACTTGTTCATCATCATCATCATCAGGTCCTTTTTAGTCTCCACTACATGATCACGACCCTCTCTGTACTACTAGAGCCATACTTGGCCAGAGCAGCCAGAGGGGACGAAGACTCGTTCGTTCCGACTCTATTGTTATTTAGTAACATATAAAATCAATTTTCGTAATTAGACTTAAGGGACAAGCACATACATCCCGTACAACGAAAGCATTCCCAAGGAGGGTTGATGTTAGGCAGGCGGCCAGTCGTAAAAATAAGTCGAAACTTTTCACAGCATGCAATGAAAAGACTTACATGCTGCCCCGACCCCATATAAAGCGGGATGAGGAGTGGGAGAAAAATATTTTTTTCTTATTTTTTTAAACCTATAAGTATAGGTTAAAAATGGACATTCCAGAAATGTCCATGAAATAACCAGGGCAAGCTGATAACATTTATTTCTTTGATCATAACACGTTAATCGCCTGGAGCTAGTGTCATGAGTGCATACAAAGCCGCTATCGGAAATAACCCGTGGGTCAATGCAACCGGCTGGCGGGTGTTGAAAACTACATTATTCAAGCATTCAATGCATATTAATTATACTAATAAACCTATTTTAGGCTTATGTTAATTCTAAATTCTTTAATGTATACGATTTTTAGTTTTCGCGGTCACAATCATTATTATTGTCACTACGGGACTTAACGCGATTATTTTTGAGATTTGTGTTATATTTCGGCAACATTGCAGCCGCCTTCTTCACAGTCTATGAATAATGTTAGCAGCTGCAAGGCTGCCGAAATATAACACAAATCTTAAAAATAATCGCAGTAAGTCTCGGATGTAGTGAAAATAATTGTTTAATATAGTTTTATGTCTAACTACACCGTCTATAAATAGTTTCAGATTTAAATTTTGATGCATATTTTTAAATCACTAAGCAATGTTCACTTTAGCTTCAATACATAATGTACATCTTGTGTCGTATTGCAGCGATACTACAATTAACTCTCACGCACAGAGTGTCACTTATGGCGAAGACACTATATTGTTTATTGGCGAGCTCCATGGCGCATTGGTTAACACGCCAGCTTGCGACAAGAGGGTGCCCGGGTTGATCCCCGGTCAGGTCAAGATAGAAAATGGTCTTTTTCAGATTGGCCTGGATCTTGGATGTTTATCTATATACGTATCCTAACTAATATTATAAATGCGAAAGTGAGTTTGTTTGTTTGTTACGCTTTCACGTTGTAACTACTGAGCCGATCATTATGAAATTTTGCATACACGTTATCTGGGGTACGGAGAAGGACATTTTATCCCGGAAAAAAGGACTGTTCCCGAGGGATCGACATTGAAGCGGGCGGAGCCGCGGGCGAAAGCTAGTTTGTTATAAAGTATCGTTAAGTTAGTATCCCATAACACAAGTCTTGAATCTTGAACTTACTTTGGGGCTAGCTCAATCTGTGTGATTTGTCCGTATATATTTATGTGCTTATGGATGGACGGTCTTTTAGTCCTAAATAGGCAAATCATCATACAACCTGCCTGATGGAAATATGTTTTTAGAAGCCCCTGGCGAAAATTCGCTCGAAGCAACGCAGTAAGGCCGTCCATCCTCACAACCGCACCATGGCAGTTTATTCTAGTTATAAAGCTAATACATAGATTACACATAAAAAAGTCCATTAGAAGCAGTTGCAAAACAATCCAAAAGAGAAACCAGAATATCCCTACCTGATCGTCTAGATGGAGCTCCGTGAAGGCGGGGATGTACTTGGCCCACTCCACCAGGATCAGCAGCTGCTGCTTGATAGAGTCGCACACATCGTTGATCTTCGCCAGCTTACGGTTGTTGATCTCTGCGTCGCTCACGTTGATCGTCTGTTCAATGCAATTTAAAAGTTGTAATTATTTTTTTATGTAAAGTAATACGCGACTATTTACACTAATAATATAAAGAATAAAAGATTGATTTGATTGTTTGCATTAACTATGCTTCGAAATTACTGGACCGATTTGAAGAATTCTTTCTTCATTAGGATCCTATATTATCCCTTATGAATATAGACTATAGATTAAATACCTATATCTACCCGTGCAATAATATTATTCAGATTCCGATTTTTTCAGAATCTAAATAGTTTATTTGCAAAAAATATGGTACATACAGATGTTATACAATAAAGAAGCGAAGCTTTGCTTCGCTTCTTTATTGTATATACGATATTGAGGCGGGCCTCTAGTATATTATAAGGAGGAAATATTTGATTGTTTATTTGTAACTAGCTTTTGCCCGCCTCAATGTCGATCTCTCGGGAACGGGAACAGTAGAATTTTCCGGGATGAAAGGTAGGATCCTTCCCCGGACTTCAAACTACTGCCATATAATTGCTATAAATAATATTTGTAAGATTTAAGTATATTTGCTCATATTTTTATTTATTTATAGTACAAATTATGTAATCACTATACTTATATATTTCTCAAAGACAATTAAAAAAGGATTGAATTGCTAATAAATCGACCTACTGACCTCGTCGATGACCTTCCTGCTGAGAAGTTCAGCGTTTAGTAGAGACACCACCGACAGTCCGTTGGCTTGTGTGGGCTCCTCGTACGAAGGTCGTCTGCAGTTGATCCTGTCTCTCTCGTTCTGGACGGCTGTGGACATGAAACTCTTCGTTATAAAAAAAGATAATCGGCCATTTTGGGAATGATACGTATTGCTAGTAAACATAGCTTGTGTGTCGACACAGTAAAATCAATGGACATGAAACTTGTCATGGGCTCTGTAATTCTTTAATGGCATTATGGCTACGGTCTGACAAATATTTTTATATGTCGCAGTCAAATAGCTTAATCAGCCTTTCTATGAACTGTCTAGCCATCTAACTAAAAGGCGCGGCGGGGCTGTTCAAGGAACGGCTTGAATTATGTTCAGCCAATGCATCATATAAAACCCAAGTATAAAACATTTGATTAATGGCCTGGTAAATGCTTAGTCCATTCACTTTCAGAAAATGGGGCCATGTGACGAGAAAAGAGGGAATTATTTTTTTATATAAGTGAATAGCTACCTGTTTAACTATGTGGCTGAACATAATTCAGGCCGATAGTTATCCGGGCACCGTTTAGTAAAATGGCTACGCAGTAAATTTTGTGTGATCGTATTCCTATTGATGTATGTGCCAAATAAACTATTTTTCTTTCTTTCTTTAATTGATTTAGCTGCAACATACTGTATATCTCTGACGCTCATTCAGAGAAGATTTCATCGTTGTTTTTTGGATGAAAGATAGGAATATAGATAAATTTTAAAAATTTGATATGGGTAAATATTTTGGTTTTTTAATTTATTTGGTTAACAGATTTACTATTACCAGTAACGACATGATGATTTCAAAAAGTAGGCTCAGGTTTAACTCCATACCCAGACTGATACATAAATTATTCATTGAATTCTGTGCATTACTGTATAAAAAGAATTTAAGTGATATTTTATGCATTCAAGCCGCACTACTAATGGGTAAAGCATTTTGTCTGCGACTTTAGTTTAAAATCGTCCTAGGTTTGACGTACATAGGAAACCCAAGTCGCAGGTTTCAGTCATGCTTGCGTGGAATATTTCTACATATGGTAGTGCATCAACTGTGGTATAGTACGAAGGGATAAAGACTGGGCACTGGCTTGCATATTATGTTATGTGTATGATATATCTTATACTGCGTGCCACACAGCGTTATAGCTGGCTGGCCGGATCAGGATGCACATAATATGCTCACTGATAGCAGTGACATAATGTGATGGACGCAAGCATTATGACTAGTTATTTTAATTATACATTAGAGGCTTTAAGGAACAATTAATTAAACTTCAAAGCCAAAAATTTTGTAATGGTTATAATAAAAAAAATTACAGTTAAAAAATTAAGAGTAAAATTAACATATTCTAGACTATTCCGGTGATGATTTCATGTTTTTAGCAATTGCCTTTAAAATGGTCTCTATTAAAATTTAAAATAAATAAATCAAAGAAATACAATATTGAAATAACAGTTTATTTCAAACTTGTATTTCTCAATCAATGCAATAAATATTGTATTTCTCATTCTCTGTCAATACTTAATTATAATTGTATTTAAGTATTTATAAATATTTAAACATCATTTGAAAGCGAACAAACAATTCGTCATGTAGTGGAGTTTCCTTGTTCGGTCAAATAATGCTGTGCTTAGTCATATAGATGGCATATGTTGTTATTTCACAGCGTTTTACTTATCACTATGGACGCAGTACATATTTAAATTACACAGAATTGTGCAGTATACGTAAGCAAGTTGTTTGTTGTTAATTATTTAATTCTTACAATTTTCAGTAGGTATGTGGAATTTATTGTAAAGTGTCTGTCTGAACAATATTAGCCAGGGTACAGAATAAGTACTTACGTACAGAAGTCGCACTCTGCAAAGGTATTCAAAGAAATATAAACTCAATGTAGTTAGCGATACGGTGCAATTAAGCTCACGTCAGAACGCAGCACCTTTTAGTTTAGATATCTACAGCAAGCCAATTTTATACTTATGGCTCTGAACAAACGATTAATAATTCGTTGAAGTCGGTGGACAGATGTGACCAAACGCGCATCGTTCCTACCGGATTTATTCGGATTTCACCTTCAAAGGTTTCGTAGCCCAGGTCTTTAAGACTCAAAAGCCGCGTTTAGCATGTCGGTGGGCCATTAGGTGGAAAACGGTTTGTGAACAGTTTATTTATTACATACATTTCAATGTGATTATAAGTGATGTATATTGTTCTAAAGAAAAATAAATCATTGCTACTTGTGTTGTTCTGCTGACACATAATATTTTGGTGATAATGTTGTTTTCCGCGACATAACGATTAGCACGCGCAGAGGGCCATCGGCCGGCGATGAGCGATGTCTGCGATACACTAATTGGGTGTTTATTGCTGAAGCATCCCGATAAACAACAGCACCTCATTAACTCAAATTCATTACGAAGATAACGAGAAAGTCATGTCTGGGATACAAATAAATAAGGGAACGTATCAACACAGCGCGATCCATTTTTTAAACTTATATAGCCAAGAAATTTCTCTGCAAAAGTTTTAAATATTGCTTGCTCGCCAACACTGTCGTCAGATTTTTCAAGCTGTCTAAAGGCATCTGGCATGTCTTAGAATTGCTAAGTTATAGAGAGTAGTTAGGTTAAAAGCGCTGAACGCTACTTACAATAATAATTTGATTTTAGATTTCCCTAGAGGATATCGACTTCGTGACAGATTTAGGTAAACCTCTTCCTCTGTGCCCAAGCGCGTCATTTTCAAGACCTTCCTCCCTAAATAGGTCACATAGTATGCACATTCCTCGTTCTCAACTTGTTTGTTTAAGACGGTACTGCACGGAATTGTGGAAATTGACGTGTTTCAAATCACTAGTACTATACGCTGAATTAATTAAATACATCAAAACTATTTGTATAATTTAGGTCAATCCATGCACAAGATCGCCCCCTAATTGGAATTTGAAACAGATACATATGAAAATTAAAAACGATATATATATATGTTACGATATCTAAAAAAAAATTTCTTCGAAAAGTTTGTAAATTTTACGTCAAACGATAATTCTCACATGACAATATATATATTCACATGTCAGATGTCGCCCCCTTTCTTATTTTATTTTATAAAGATAAAGATATAAATATGAAAATATTAAGACTTTTCATCTTTTTACATAATCGCCTAATGGTTTTGCGTAGCCTAATGGTTTGCGCAGTCACTACGGTTTTCGTTCGAGCGGTACCCGCTTAAGGAGATACGGAGAAACAAACCAGGGGAGAAGAAAGTTGGCTTGAGTGAGGCGTTGGAATATCTATTGCACATCATTTTCATAATCATCACCTACAACACATATTACAATCACCTGACAACTGCGGCATCATTTCGCCAGACGTGAGGTGACCTGAACCTTTATGTCGCCAACTTAAGATGATCAACGTACCTATCATTGGCTTAAGGTATGTCTGCGCCTTATCGGCGCTAACATTTCACTATAGTACTAGAAAACGTGATATTTCTTTTCTGACAGTAATAAAGACAATGTAATAGCGCGGATAAGCTAATAGCGGATACACTACAGGTAAATATTGCAAATATTCCTATCCATAAACAAGAAAATTAATACAACAGGATCTGGTAGTTCTGCGATCAGAGTCGGACACTTCAAGGAGGTCCTGCACTACAAAAAGGTTATATTTTCCACGTTCCGCGTCCATTTATTTCGGTCAACAACACACATTTTACTGTCGTATTTACACAAGTTCAGTCAAGGTACGTTCACAAGTTTAGTCAAGGTGAAAAATGTAATGCGGATCTCAAGTAAATATCTTATCGAGAAATTATATAAGGTATTATGTTTTATCGCAAATAAGTAGGTGATAGTAATCTTCTTAGGGCGAGATATTGTTTCACTTCTGACAGTCAAATCAACATAAATAATTAATAGACAATCCTAACTAAGAATGATCGTTGACTTTCGCCCGCGACTCCTCTTGAAAAAATTTTCGTCGTTCGATTTAGTAGTTAAGGAGTAAATGCGTTACAAACAAACTCACTTTCGCATTTTTAATAGGCATATGATAGACAGGATTAGAATTTCTGACATTCAAATTAACAACATAAATAATTTATCCTAACAAAGAATTAGTTAAATGTCTCTGAATTACTTTTTCTGTGAATTAACGGCTTAGTAGCAAATGAGACAATTTACAAATTATTCCCATTGAGAACTAAGAAATTAGACGAAAAATTGTACCTACTTTTTCTATGTATATTTTTTGATATGGTTTCTTAGATACCTATGCATTTTACAGGTGGAGCCTTAATTTCCCACAGGTGTGTTTGTAGTCTGCTGGGGAGATAATATACTGAAATGATCCTCAACGATAGTACAAAATATGTATGACGATAAACATACACGAATAAAATAACATATTATGTAGCGAATGTCAAGGACGAGCCTGGGGTCATGACGTAAGAGCTGCATACGTTTCGGAAACATCAAACGCTCATGTTTTTGCGCTTCTAGATATGGGCACTCTATTTATAGTGTAATTAATTGGGCTTGATGCGAAATATAAATAATCACCAGACGAAAGTCAGGCAAATGCAATGAACTGTTGTCATTATATAATATTTGAGAATAGCAGCAACTGTCAGACACTACGCGACCCGTTTAGGGGGGAGGGGTTCTTCAAAATACCTTCCTTTGTCACAGTAAAAAGTTAGCGCTTTTTCCAGCTATATTCGAATTATAGCGTATAGCATTAGTCGCTTTTTTATCGTTGGACATTAATAAATGAGCGAAATTATTTATTCTCATTTATAAAAAACATATGGAGTGTTCCATTTTATAGTACGGGTGGTCACGGAGGCGGGGGAAAGGTGTAAAAGTGGGTCACGTAGAATGTGTTTGTTCTCTTACTTACTGCTACTACGTCGTATCTTAACTGTTAATGTGAAACTGTGTGAACATGAATTATTAATATTAATTATATACTAGCTGTCATGGCGAACTTCGTTTCGCATGTTTTATCTAGATTTTCGCGCAACTTTCTTAATATTTCTTCTTCTTTTATATAAACCTTCTCTAGAAAAATACAAACCCGACAAAAAATTATTAGCCAAATCGGTCCAGCCGTTTACACGTGATGCCGTGACCAAGGGAATAGGGATTCATTTATATACAGCGTGTAAATGTACCCTCAACATTCCCTTAAAGGGGCGACTCAGCCTATCAATATGAATAACTTTTCCTATGGGGACAATGCTGGACAGTCAAAGAAGTTTCGGCATTTCCATACAAAAGATTTCTGGGGCCCGGCCAGTTTGTATGGGACGACAAAACTTTTTTTTAGTTCCCAGCATTGTTCCCATAGGAAAAGTTGTTCATATTCATGGGTCGGGTCGCCCCTTTAAGGGAATGTCGAGGGTACATTTACATGCTGTATATATTATATATTCTAAACCCTGCAACATAGCACTCGCTACAGCATTAATTTAATCTAATAGTAAAGAGCGAGATGACGATAGTTTTTAGCTCGATATAATCAAACGTAGCGGGTGCCATACTGCAGGTGCTGATCGAGTTTAATATAATAACGATACACACCTTCTTTTTTCATGCCAGCCTTGAAACATTTCCTTAGTCTACAGTATCTACATTGATTTCTTTTGTCCTTGTCTACCACGCAATTTCTGCTGAACCTGAAACAAACGTATTGAAGAACAAATAAATAAATAAAATCTAAATAATATATGTATATAAGTTATAGTACATAATTCAGGAATTATATGCCTTTTTCCGTACTGCTGACAAAGTTTATACAAAATATGATATAAATATTTCGTTTCCTTATTACCGATATTATAAATTATATTATTGTTGGATGGAATAGAAATTTTAGTTTTTTTCCTGCTTAATTCCTAACGAAACAGGTGGTTCTTTCTAACGCGCCTCCTGAAGAAACCCATGCAGCCGTCGCACGAGGAGGCTCTATAGTGCTTGCCTGTGCCTCTATCACCGCATATGGCATACTGCTGTGAGAGGTCTACTGAAATCGTCTACTTAGACTAACCTGTATGTGTACAGGTGGTTCTTTCTAACGCTCCTCCTGAAGAAACCCTTGCAGCCGTCGCACGAGGAGGCTCTATAGTGCTTGCCTGTGCCTCTATCACCGCATATGGCATACTGCTGTGAGAGGTCTACTGAAATCGTCTACTTAGACTAACCTGTATGTGTACAGGTGGTTCTTTCTAACGCTCCTCCTGAAGAAACCCTTGCAGCCGTCGCACGAGGAGGCCCTATAGTGCTTGCCTGTGGCCCTGATGCCACGTATGCCATACTGCTGTGAGAGGTCTACTGAAATCGTCTACAAAGACTAACCTGCACGTGTACAGGTGGTTCTTTCTAACGCTCCTCCTGAAGAAACCCTTGTAGCCGTCGCACGAGCAGACTCCAAAGTGCTTGCCTGTGGCCCTGTCACCGCATATGCCATATTGCTGTGAAAGGTCTACTGACATCGTCTACAAAGACTAACCTGCACGTGTATAGGTGGTTCTTTCTAACGCTCCTCCTGAAGAAACCCTTGCAGCCGTCGCACGAGGAGGCCCCATAGTGCTTGCCCGTGGCCCTATCACCGCATATGGCGCAGTGCTGTGAGAGCGCTGTGGAACTGGCCGCACTCGCCTCGCTACTACTCGTTTCCAATTGGATGTCACTGTCTGAAACAATCAAAGAATTCATATTACTATTTACGAAAAATAATCAACATATTTTTATTTTATTTTTGTTGCTATGTGACTTTTGTGAACAATATTCCGTAAGGAGTTTATTTTTTCTAGTTCCTTTTTTTCGAATACCAAAGGTGACTGGTTCATTGCAAGTTTATCTCAGTAAAAAAAAGTATTTTTTGCTGTGAATATCCCAAGAAAGTAATCACTGTGGTTTGTCAACCCTTGATATGAGAGCTAAACCACAATAAATTACACATTTGTTAGTAAAAACTAGGTAATAACAACACAAAGTAATCCCTGTAATTGCAGAAAATAATCAATTATAATAAAGGACGTCAATTCGACGAATCCTTATTATATGTAAAGGTGCGTCCACATTGGTATGCTATATTTATTTCAAAATGTTAATGTTTCAAATTGTAATGTAACAATTTGTTTGGGCTCGGTACTATTGTGCCCTGTATGTTTAGTGTAAAAAAAATATATTAAGCAAGATTTAACTAAATGTAATTTATTAGTGGACGTGATAGAGAAAGATTAAATTGTCAACCGATAAGAACATGTTAGTTTTAGATAAATTATCAATTGTTTTATACCAGCAGTATGGATGCATCATAAGGAATATTTAAATTATAATGACAAATGACGTAAACTTATTAACGTATGTTCACTTTTTTTTATGTTATAGGGTGGCAAACGAGCAAGCGAATCACCTGATGGTAAGCGACCAGCGCTGCCCATGGACAACTGCAACACCAAGGTGTAACAGGAGCGTTGCCGGCCTTTCTAGGAGTTGGGGAAAAGAAATGGGGGAACGATGGGCCTCCGGCTCTCTCACTCACCGAACGAAGCATAGAAGCGGTAAAGCTCCTACTCAAACGTCGATTTTCTGTGAGAGTGTGGTATTTCCCCGGACGAGCCGGCCCATTCATGCTACTAGCAAAAACTGTGGCTCTACCTCAACTAAAAAAATATTTAAAAACAGAAGTCTGACTTGGTCTAAATACATATTAAACATTGTTAAAGGTACCAAACAATATACTCGTAATACCTAATGGGTAACGTTAAACATTGCCTTTTCTTTTGTAACCTTATCATTAGATAATTGTCATTAAGGTTACAATGGCAACGGGTTCGATTATTTCAAAAACAGGAAAGTCTGATTTGGTCTTAACGTATTAAACATTGTTAAAGGAACCAAAATATAACCTAATGGGTTACGGCTGAGGGTTACGGTGAGCATAGCCTTTTTTTTTGTAACCATATCATTAGATAACTGTCATTAAGGTTACCATGGCAACGGGTTTCACTATTTATGTTACTGAATTTATGATCTTGAGACACTGACTGCTAAATACAAAAAATCGATAAGTCAAATTTAGGATTTTCATATGATTAATGTATACATATGATTACTGTACAGGGTGAAATTTTTTATCGTTTTGAACCCTTAAAGAGGTGAAACTTTTCCTATGGGAACAATGCTGGGAACTCGAAAAAAAATTCGACATTCCCATACAAACTGGTCGGGCGGCCGAACTCTTTTGTGTGGAAATGATGATTTTTTTTTGAGTTCTCAGCATTGCTCTCATAGAAAAAGTTGTTCATATTGATGGTCTGAGTCACCCCTTTATGGGTCCAAAACGATAAAAATTTCACCATGTATATTATTAACAGCGGCACAAATGTGGAGCCCTGTGGTACACCACGAGTACATATGCTATTTAGCAAAGACGGCAGTAAAACAAACATGATGATCGCTACAGTATTATTGACAATTGCTTCGATCAACAATATCGCCACGAGGTTTGTCTTTTAGTAAAGGCAGAGTATCTTTTAACTAGCTGTTGCCCGCGATTTCGTCCGCGGCAATTTCTGTTATTATGATTAATTAGTATTGATTAATAATTTTCCCCCGTTTTCAAAACATTTTTTATTGATGCATCGCTCCTATTGGTCGCAGCGTGCTTGCATGTTTTATGGCTAAGTATGGCTCTGGTAATACAGAGAGGGTCATGCTCCTGTAGTGGAGACTAAAAAGACCTGATGATGATGATGATGATGTTTTATAGCCTAAAGCCTTCCTCAATAAAGGACTATTCAACACAAAAAGAATTTTCCAATTTGAACCACTAGTTCCTGAGATTAGCGCGTTCAAACAATCAAACAAACAAACTCTTCAGCTTTATAATGTTTTATTAGTATAGATTTCAATACATGACATAAAAACTTGTTAATTTATGATTTAAAGCGTGATGCGGATGTAAGAGTCAGGTGCTAAACCGCGGCAGAGGTTTAACAAGTTAAAGTTTGTAAGTAGTGTTAACATTATGAATTGACGATGAGACTTTTCACGGTCATTAAGATTTTCAAATTTTTAAGTAGTAGTCATAGAGAAGAGTGTATTAGTCTATTTCTAATATAAGGAGTGATGTAAGCATCGTTCGAGGTCCTCATGCGATATTTTCCAGAGACTTATTTATTATTATTATTTAATCAAACTTTACAAAAGCATTACAAAATCTTATCTACTACAGTGTATCAAAAACCTTATATTAGAACTATTACTATTATTATTATTACTTGTCGCTTATCAGATAAAGTTTCTTGACCCATTGTCACACAATTTCCGAATATTGAGCGTGAGTTTGGGATTACTCACAAACATAAACAAGAAATGCTATGATGTTCAATAAAAGAATATATATAATATATAATAAAAGAATTCAATAATATCAAAGCGTAGCTTCTGGCAATGTTTCATTTCGGGTTTCTTTAAAAAGGGCATGAAGAAGAAACTACCTAATACCTAATATAAAAATAAAGAATAAAGATTTATTATACGGAACGCGCGACTGGCACCTAGCACCCCTTGCTTGCTTTTCGTATGTGTGTATGGCCAATACTCGTGTCAGATTTTCAAGCTGCCTAAAGGCATCTGACATAGCTTGATGACTGCCATCAATGATGACAGCCAGGACCAACGGCTTAACGTTCTTTGCGAAGCACGGTGGAGCTCGAGACATTCTTATGCCGCTTGCGGTCACCCGTTACAGTAGGGACTGCGCCCAGAGTTGCTTAACATGCGTAAACGCTAATTATGCTCATGCACACAAGGCTATCAAGCTCCTCCCCCCTTGTAGCCCCTTGTAACCTCTTCTATTGCAGGCTTTCATAGACTACGGTAAGCGCTTTACATCAAGTGGGCCTACTTGATTAAAAAAATATTACGATATATATAAAAGCACACCTTGAATGTGTATCCAAAATAGATATAAAGATAATTCGTAAAACAGTTAACACTGTTGATAGGTGCGATACAATCTGTAGGGTGTAAAAATAATGATTATCATTAATTAAATCATTGCGAAACGAAATCGGCTATTAAAGTGATAGGCAAGCAAAATCGGTAGGGAGACCGACCGACATCACGTTGTCAACAAACCTTCTGTGTTGTATGCCATGTTGATGTCCGGGCTCGCATTCTGGTGCGTCCTGTGGTTGTACGCCGGGTACGCGGCCTCCGTCGGCTTGTCCCAGACGTGGGGCTGCGTGGAGCTCGCCATTATGTACTCCGGCGCCCCCGTGTACCCCATCAGACACATCTCCTGAGACGACATTTTTTCGTAGCCGAACACCGGCATTTTCCACTCCACCACGCGACGATATGCAACCACCGCGTATCGACTACTGAACCACGCGACACTATTTATTGATAGCGTTGTCGATAACCCTACACATGAGTCAACAGGTGACTTGATTCCTCCAAAATAAATGTCACAACACTTCTTATCACTCGATTCACCGCGTCTCTGGCGTCTTGGAAATCACAGTAAATATTTAGCCGGTAACGAGGTCCGTTAGCATAGATTCCGGGTAATGTTTTCGTTTTTATCACTAATTGTTGGCGATAGTTATGTTTGTTGAGGATCACGCCCGGCTCGGGTGGAGACAGAAGCGCAGCGTAACGTGTGAAGCGACCTACTCCGCGTGCGCTGTGATTCCGACTGCGCTAGAATGTTGACCACAATGCCTGAAAACATCCGCCTCAATGACAATCCGCTGACGGCACGATTAGGTAGTATGAATGACCCGCACAACATACGCGGGATCAGCTAGTCGCAGGACTGACTCACCCTTATCGGAAGCGGCGGATGCGTTGCGCCGGCGACTCATTCGGGGGCAGCTGACCGAGCTTTTACCATAACTGCGAAACAATACGTAAACAAAAGTTGACGGGTGAGTAATTGGTTGTCACTTGCACCCGCTTTGTCCCTTTGTTTCTGTCGCATCGTCGCTGTTATCGGAGTTGTGAATCGCACTCGGTAACTGGATACTGCAGAACATAGTCACAACATGCGATAGGCAAGTGAAATTCGCCGATTGTGTTTTACTTATGATAGAGTTTTGTTTATCAAACATGTGTGATATGTAAATTTTAATAAACATAACGATAATAACATAAAATACATAGTCTGCAGCAATAAGTTAAATTATGGCACGTTACTATGAGAAGACCAAGGCGAGAATCTGGACGACCAGACTAATGTTTCTAACAAATAAGATGGTTTTATGATTCTTAATAACTTCAAATACTAATATAGCAAGATGAACATTTATACGTGATGACATATTAAGAATCCATAAAGGGTGATACATGTTGTCTAGGTATACTGAAACAGTAGCGAGCACAGGCGTTCTGAACTTTTTGGATTAAAGCTTTAATATTAACTAGTAGCCGAGCGATGGCCATATACGGTATCAGCATAATAAACTTTGAAAGAATTTAACCATTCAGTAAGATTTACACGTTTATGGAGTAGGGTTATCTCTTATCTTCTTTTTCTTCCTTTTCTCCTCATCCCACTTTATGTGGGATCGGGACAGCGTGTAAGTACTATTTAAACTTTCTATGCTGTAAAGTTTCTGCTTATTTTAAAGACCGCCTGTTTATCGTCAACCTTCCTTTGGAATGCTGTTGTTTTCGAGAACTAATGACCAGCCCGATGTCAACCCTCCTTGAGAATGCTTTCGTTGCATGGGATGTAGGTATTCGTCCCTTTAGTCGCCTCTTACGACATCCATGGAACTGAACGCAATGGTACTGTATTCTAAGCTAGAGACCTTATTTAAAAAAAACTGTGCTGAAAAAGATTGATTTTTACACGACTGCCAAAAAGGAGTGTACCTATTGGTAGTGTTCGGCTGAGAATAAACTTAGATTTAAAAAAAAAATAAGGGTCCTTTGTTCCATCTCTCCTTGGCTTTAAGATGATAAAGGAGTCCAATTTAAGAGTCCCTTATTCCTATCCCAATCTACAGCTCCAGAATAAGGTATAGTTACAAATAACATAAAAGCAAATGTTAACATACACGATAAATGTAAGCATCCACGCAGTGTATCTGCCGGGGGCAGGTCGGGTCACCCTATCTTGGCTGCCTCGTCTGCCACCCCGATTCCAGTTCTAGTCGTAACAGCTTGAAAGATAATTCTAATTGAACCTCCATTGCTGAACTTTTTTGGCTGTCTTGTTTCTAATACACGAAAATGAATATGATTAATTCAAATTTGGATCACATGTTTCTTTTTGAACGCCATGTTTTCTTATTGAAGAGTAGAAGAGAGAGTTCTTTCTATTGATGATTAGAATGTGACCAACGAATGAATCTTGCTGTCAGACATCTGACTTTCATACATTGCACACTTTCCAAAATAAAAGAATTCTACATATGGTTTTATTTACGCTTAGTATTTACGAATATATTTTGCCTGTTATAACTAATCCAATTTGAGGTTTGATTAACATCCTGGTCCATCGGGTTTTAATATCAATATGTTTTCAGGTATGTGAGTCAATTCCATCATCCACTTCTAAGTACCTAAACAATACAAAAACCAAAGAGAATATAACAAAAACCAATTTTCATGTACACGTTAGTTGTCTTAAAATTCTTACATTATCTCAAGTGACAGCCCTCACTTTTTAACCCATTTCAACAAACGGGAGGAGGTTATCAACTGGGTTGTATATTTTTTTTATGTTTGTTAAATTAGAACTCTATCATCTCATCTATGAACCGATTAAAAAAAATATCTTTTTATTTGAAAGGCTTTAAAGTTGGGCCCATTTACGTAAAAATCAACCAATTTCATTAAAATCAGTTCAGTAGTTTAATTGAAGTCGGTTTTTTTTAAATGAAAGATTATAATTTTATAATGGGAGACGCGTTTTTTTTTTTATTTGAAAATGTTTCTAAGACATTTTTATTTACTGACAAGGCCTATCAGATAATCTGTGTATTCGGCGTGAAAACCATAGTTTTCTACTAACTGGATAGTTTTCTGCTATACTAATATCTATACCGCTGCATATAATAATAGTGATTATTCCTTTAGTTCAAGCCAAACAGACATTTCTTAGTAAGATACACACAGCATTTGTTACTACTTAGATATTTACTGTAGTAATGTATTTACAAATCAAGGTTAGTCAATAAGAACATGTGTTCATAATATTTCAAATAGTCATTTGGTTTGTTTAGAATTAGATATTCTGACATATGAAATCCCAGATATCATAGATTTGTGGTACTGTTTTAACCTCAGTTCTTCTGAGGTTTTAACAATCTCAGGTTTTAACTGTTTTAATGACGAATTTTGAAAGTTATGGAAATATAAAGTGTCAAAAGTTCAGTGTATTATTTTCAGTGCCTTGGAAGTGTATCTCGCGCAAACTATTTAGTTTACAAAAAAAATGATATTAGAAAGCCATTTATTTAATATCATTTTTGAAGACCTATCCATACGAAAAAATGTATTGTTTTTTTTTTATATTTTTGTGTGAAAATCTTAATGCGGTTCACAGAATACTTACCAAGTTTCAACAGTATAGTTCTTATAGTTTCGGAAAAAAGCTGTGACATACGGACGGACAGACAGACACGACGATTCCATAAGGGTTCCGTTTTTTGTCATTTGGCTACGGAACCCTAAAAAATTTACACGTGAGTTTTCAAGGGACTTAAACATTTAAAAAAACAGACAAAAAAAACTTTTTGCGAACAACTTTTGTTATCTACTATGGATACTAAGTCAATGACATGGACAATCAAAAATAGCTAAATGTTTTATTTGTTTTATTTAGTGTTAAGGTTTTTGTACAATAAAGAAATTACAAACAAACAAACAAACAGCTGAGTTTGTATGAAAAAGCTAAAACGAAAACTGCCGTGACGATTTCTTCAATTTCGATATTAAAGGATTTATTTGATCTATGTACCTATATACATTCAGTTACCAGCCCTTAAAATATTTGCACTTAATTTAAATGGGTTGGAGAGGTCTCAGATGTTTGTAAGCTTTGTTTAGCTTGTATTTCATAAGTCGCCTTCTACGACATCCACGGGAAGACTTGGAGTGGTCCTGTGGTGGACCACAGGAGAGTGTACGCAAAGTCCACTGACTGCTCTGGCCAAGTATGGCTCTAGTAGTACAGAGGGGGTCGTGCTCCTGTAGTGGAGACTATAAAGGCCTGATGATGATGATGAATTTAAATGGCCCTTATATTAGTTGCTTTAAAGACTAGAACATCCGATGCAACGTATGCAAAAATCGAAGTTTAAGTTTTATAACACGATTGCCCTGAAAAATATTTATAGCCCATATAATATTGTAAAATATTGTTGCACGGATGATGTTATAATTTCCATACACCCTAAACTGTTGAATACAAGTATTTAATGTTATGGTGGATTAATGTACCATGGATCTATGAACTCTTTTTCTTTGGACAGTGGTATAAAGACACCTCTTTATACCACTGTCCAAAGAAAAAGAGTTCATAGATCGGCGGATTCATAGTGCGGCTTGTATTTTTAAAATTATATCCTGTTTGGGTCAGCATCGATAAGTTTTATCTTATCCGAGCACTCTTTCGTTGCACTTATTACCGTCCGGGGGATAAGTGATAACAAATTATCAAAATGAATTGATAATGTGCGACATATAAAATAAATTAAAACCGAGGGGTATGAGATAACTCCCAAGCAAAATAATTGGGAGTCTGTCCGTCTGTTTTCGTCTGTCACTATTTTAATTCCGTTTTTCACCTAATTTTCACCAACATGTTAAACGTGGGCTTCGGGTCTTATATACCTAGGCTCTGTCTACCCAGCAAGAGAAAAATATGTTATACTATGTATGTATGTATGTCCATCTGATTCATAGTAGCCGCTGCCTTGCAAGTGGATTGATTCAAATATGTTTTATGTATTAAATTATTTTTGCGGGAAAGATTCTTATATCGACCCTGTATATTCTTGTATACAGGGTCGATGTAAAATAGCTATCGCTGAGTAGCTAGGATTGGAGACATCTGACTTAATGCAAGCATGGGCCTTGGAGGTCAGGAATTCCATAATTAATATGATCACGGTTTGGTCTCTACATACAATCAGTATCAATCCCTAGACAGGCCTACAACAAATAAGCTAGATTTGCTAGATCATATTACACGAACGAATACGACATAAAAGGTAAGAGAATCCATTAATATTGAAACAACGGCGCGCGAATTGCTCTTTTACTTAGCACTCTCATTGCCATTTTAAAAATAAAGTGACCATAGGCGAAAACTAGAGAATATTGCGATTAACACTTTTTTATAGTTAATGTAGTGGTTTCATCGAGGAAAATCCCGCGAGACCGGTTCCTTAACTCGTAGGCTGTCACTGGTACGCTGTAGCATGACTTAGCAGCTTTGCCTCGACATAACTTTATACAGCCGTAGCGTAGTGTTTGCGCAAAACAAATGAGTGCAGGTTTTACTGTGTATTTTAAGTATATGTTTGTAGGTATAATAAAACCTACTTCATAGTTTGGTATTTGAAATGCGGCAGATATAATTACTACTTCTTAACTTGAATATTTACATCTGATACAAAGCTGTACGCATGTACATGTAAGCATGTATAATTATTCTGATAGCAGCTTTTCCAGGACTTTACCCGCGTAATTATTACCCTATATAAAAAATAATTATTACCTTAAATCTAATGCATATAGGTAGCATTGTTAAGTTTCGTCAAAATCCACTTTCAGTAGTTTTTGCTACAAACATCCTCACATACATACGAAGTCTGGATGATTTCTTAAAAAGCTTATTTTCAATTTCGTCACAATTCAACCATCGAATCAAAATTTGACAAACTACGTCGAAGAGCTAAACTTTGTTCATTAAGGCAAAATAACTCTTGACCGCAATCAATAACTTAATAGCTTTTTATAATTTTAATAAGCAAAAAAGAGTAGAATTTTTTTAAATCACATGTATATTTTTAAGTAGGATTGGAAATCACGTCATACTGATAGTACGCATATGGTTTTCCTTCAAAGTCACTACTTTGACAAGCAGGAAATGTTATATTCAAAACAAATATACATTCAAATAATTAACAGTAATTTCAAGGCAAGCCTAACTACGACTACACTGTTCTTTTGAAAAATCTTAATTGAATATGAAGATTTGGTTACAATATTTATTTCTGTACATTTCCTGTAGTGTCTAAAATAATGGGTCTAAAGAAATGCAAGTAATTTATTTAGCTGGCTCCATCGTAGATCTTGTCTTTGCCCCCAGGGTTAGTCTAAGGTCAAGAGTAAGCCTATTCAAAATAAAAAAAAATAAAAAAACTTCTTGATAAGGTCATTTGTAATATTTCACGCTATAAATAGATAATTTATATATGTATATGTTAACGAAAATGTATGAAACCTAGGAATTGTATACAATTCCTAGGAAATGTATACAATTCCTAGGAAATGTATAAAATTCCGCGTATTTTTTGGACATGTATTAAGTATTATTTTAAAGATTTTTACTACACACATATCCTGGGAATATTTCCTAGGAATTCTATGAAATTCCGAAATTATGCTAGGAAATGTATTAAACTAATGCTTTCCGTGAATAAAATACGTTAGCCAACTAAGAATCAGAGTTATCTGTGAATAAAATAAATGAAACACGTTTTTAAACGGATAATCAGATTTTTTATTAAGCCTCTCGTTGTAACTAGTGTTGTGCTGAAAATTTTCCGATCCGTTCTCACCGTTCTCGAAAATTCGAAATTTTCGAGAACGGTGAGAACGGATCGGAAAATTATCCCGAGAATTTTTTTGTTTTTTACTCTCAAGTCTCGGAATATATTGAGAAATTCTCTAAAATTTTTAACAAATTTCCGTGAAAAGGTATTCATGAGACAATCACGTAACAATCATGGGTGAGCCTATGGCTCTCACTCAACGAACGAAGCATAGAAGCGATAAAGCTTCTGCTCAAACCATTTTCTGTAAGAGTGTGGTACTTCCCCAGATGAGCCGACGCATTGATGCTACTAGCAAAAGTGAATTTGCTGGTAGCGTGGCTCCGCCACGTCTAAAAGCCTGCCTGATCGTAATATCCTTTCCTTGCTCCATTATCCCCACATACCTATTGACATCTTGCATGTTACTCGTATATAATCCATTTTCAAAAGAGTAATTGAAGAGGAAGGTTTATAATATAAACCTTCGCACTGAGGTAGTACATTATACATAATAAACTGTGCGAAGCTGGGCCAGGTCGCTAGTCTATTATTATATATATATATTGTTCGGCAGCCGAAATCAGGCCAAGATCATTTTAAATGTACGCGAAAAAGCTTGCAAAAGCCTATTTTCTGAATGAGTTTTGATTTTACTTAGAAAAATTCCGCAGGCTTCTTTACGCAAATTCACATGTCGAATCGACGTGAGAAGGCGCCTGCGACGACCTATTTCTTAAAAAAACGTTAGTATCTTTGCTTAGAGAGGACATCCACGTCTCCAACCCGTCTGGCCACACCTCTCCAACCCGTCTGGCCAGCGTGGAGAGTGTAGGCCAAGACCTCTGGCTGCTCTGGCCAAGTATGGCCCTAGTAGTACAGAGAGGGTCGTGCTCCTGTAGTGGAGACTACAAAGGACCTGATGATGATGACATCCACGTGTGTTGGATATTTTAAAACAAAAACGAGGAAAATCGTCAAGTTTCTCATACAGATTATTGTGGAGTAGACAAATTACAGCCCTAGATAATTAATAGTACTGGATACCGAGATTGATCTTTGAATCTGACCTGAAAAAATATACACGTGGATTCATTGCAACGAATTACTGTATAATTAAGATTTCAGAAATGACATCAATATAATTCATGATTCCAAATTAAATAAAACATTTCAATGAGATCGAGCACCATTCAGAAACCTATTAATACAATTCGCTGGATTAGTTAAATACATCAACATTACTTGTATAGTTTAGGTCGATCCTTGCACAAGATCACCGTCTTGTTGGAATTCGAAACAGATACATAGGAAATTTGAAAATGATACATTAATGCTCTGATATCAAAAAACATTTTACTTAGAAAATTGAAAATATTTATATTTATTTACATCTCGCAGGTCCCCTCCTTTCTTCGTTCTTAATTTTTTTTTATACTAATATAAATATGAAAAATATACATTCTTAACTCTACAAATGTATATACAAAGATAGAATGTAGTATTTGAAGATGGATATCCTACCTAATTTATGTGTTTCGGGTTTGTATTAGGTCAGATACAATACAAGACATGTAGTTGTTCGATAAAAGCGGCAGGGATGTGATATAAAAACTTTTATGATGACAATAATCGAGGTAAATCTTACGTGATTATGTTGTATGCGCGTAAACACAAAACGGCGCAATTCACGAACGACAGCGGAAACTGCATAGTCGAATGTGTAGAAAAGACCTCCCAAAAATATGCACATCAGTGAGACAACACGAGGAAATGTGCATATTTTTGCATGCAAAAACTCTTTAAGATACATTTTATTTATTTATTAATTAAAAAAAGGTTGCAAAATCACTACTCGGCGTAAAACCCTTCAAGCGCGAGAAACGCAGACACAATAGATTTTCTATTGTTATGCGTCCTCATTGGCCCCCTTGGTGGTTGAGAGGTCAACAAACACTACAGAGAAATGACGTCACATGTTTAGCATTTAGTACGCGTGTTGATCAGGTGCAAATAGCACCTGATCAATTATTATTATGTACTGACAGGGATAAGCTTTGCGACGTGAGGAAACCTGCGCACTAGCAGATCGTTCCCTAATGTGTGCTATGGAAATGGTAAACCACTTCTATTATTTTCTTTCAAATAATAATGCCGATAATAACTTAGCTTGCAAACTATTTAGCTAAGGGTAGCTATATAAATTTTAGCTACTATTCTCTTGTCACTTATTTCTGGTAAAATAACCACAAGTGTTCTCGTAATTTGATGGCGCGGTGTCGAGAGGTGTCGGAATGACGTCAGTGGCGCATAACGTGCTCATAATTAACGTATGGTGGCCGTGACGTCTCCGCGGCCTAGACCTTGGCTGCTCGCATGGGCTCAGGGGAAACTGCTTGCGATGTTGTTCCGACTACTAAATGCTCTATTTTCGTTATCAAACATTTGTAAACTTAATGACGTACTTATCTTCCAAATTAGTAATAAATATATACAAACAAATCATACAGATTAAACATAATGAACGTTAAAATGAAATATGCTTTACCATCATCATTATCATTTCAGCCATAAGAACAACGAACTGCTGTACAAAAGCCTCCCCCAAGGATTCCTCGCTCCATTAGGGGAATATAGCTATACTCACCACGATTGACGCTTGACAGGCGGGTTGACGAGCGCAGTTTCATCGGCTGTTTGTGCTTCCCTTTTAAGCTGGGAAATGATTGGAATTTCTTGGATTTAAGAACGGAAATAAGGGTATTAGGATACTGCTCACTCGGATGAAGGGGGTAAGCAAGAAGCAGCATCGGAGGTCCGGCGCGATTATTGAGGATGATACCCGTGACCTAATGAAATATATACTTCATTGCACCATAATAAATCGGTTGTATAAAATAATAATCTATCGATAAGTACAAATAGTGAATACAATAACTACAAGAGGCGGCCTTATCGTTTAACGCAATCTCTTCCAGACAACCCTTGAAGAGATGGAGACAATGACATGAAACATAAACAGGGCGCGCAGAATAATAAACAGATAAGAAGAAAAACAAGTCCATACTTACATACTGATCTATTATTTCATACAAATATCTCAGAACAAGATATATACATACAAATCTGACAATATAATATTTCATACACTTAGTTGCAGAGGTGTTGAAAACAAAAGGTAGTAACAAAAGACTCTCTTAATGACACTGCTCATCTTTTCCATAGGAATATACTAGTCTAGATTTTTTTTGTATATCGCTATATTTCGGTTTCGGGTGGATTGGGATCGCAACACGCGTCAATACTCGTAGTTAACTCAATCTAGTAGTAGGTCTATACTTTATATGAAGGTGTGAAATTGGTTGATTTTTTTTCCTAACATAGTCAACTTTAGCACGTAATTAAATCAGTAATTATTTTTTAAATATTATATTTTTGTACGTTTCGTTTTCGGATTCGGCAGAAACTGCAACCCGAAGCGAATGTTCGTTTTCGGTTTCGGCGGAATAGCGGAATATCCTGTTTCAGGCCGTCTCTAAAAATAGATCAGTAGTAATAAGTAGCCCTCTCTGAGAATGTTGCGACTATTGAACTTAACAGATTATATTACTGTCCTGATCAGAGCCTAGACTGTACGATGCAATGATCGCACTATCATGTGACCGGGACCTACGGAAAATGCCCTGTAGTGATAAGCCAATCGAAGGATTTTACTATATTTGAACGCAGGTCTCTCCAAACGAGTGATTAACGCGAGAGCGTAAATCAAATCTTTCAGTATGCAAGAGTGGCGTACAGACGCGCGACCTTGGCGATACATTCCCGGGTTATTGCTGTTTCACCTACACGAAACGGGAGCGCTACGGGTGCGAGCGAGATGAGATGACGATTATACATATATCCAAATAAGGTTTTTCTAAACTATTCCACATATATACAAAAAATGTATATACGCAAGTGCAAAATATAGGAATGTTCATAATGCATATTTACCTCCGGATTAAATAATGGTGCTAAAATACAGAGGCTTATTATTTCAAACCATTGTTTTTTTTAACCGAGCTATACAGGAACGCTTTAGAGTATGACAAGACAATTTTATTTAATGCTTAATTTTATACCAACATTATCAAACATTGCCGCAATGCCCTTTCGCCATTTAAAGGGATTATTTTTTATCAGTCTCTCAAGTAAATTTAGGTATTTACTTGAGATGATAAA
Organism: Elegia similella; assembly: GCA_947532085.1. Classification (NCBI taxonomy): domain Eukaryota; kingdom Metazoa; phylum Arthropoda; class Insecta; order Lepidoptera; family Pyralidae; genus Elegia; species Elegia similella. The sequence goes on along the minus strand of OX383942.1, from coordinate 16,845,158 downwards.
TACCCTTTCATAGCAGACTTCAAACATAATAAAATGTATGTACTATCTTTTAACCCCTATATAATCATTATAATGAATGAATTAAAAAAAATGCTACAAATTCTTATTAACTTTAATCACCTGTGTAATTTAGCACAAGTCTTCATATTTCTAATCGTCAAAATTTTTAGCTTGCATATAAAATTATTTCCCCTATTTATCCTTCTTGGGGGATGACTTTGAAACCATTTCTTAATGCTCATCTACGTAATTGAAATAACTTTTGTGCAAATGTTCAGTCTTAGTCCTTGTAGTTTTAGGCTGTCCGCTAATATGTTAATCACCAATCAATCAATGTTTCCTTTTATATGTAAAGTTATGTAGATAGACACATTTGCGGTCGCTTCTCTATCACATCACATATTATATAGAAGAGTTGATAATTCTATCCTCGTGCGTCATTCGCATGTTTTGCCTATCATTACTAATCCTAGTTTGGTGTTCGATAAGAAAGAAAAAATAAAGCACATATTTATCTGCTAATGCGTCAATACAAAAATGAAACAATTAAATGCAGTTATAATAGACTGTATCTATGAGCGATATCAGCAGTTTGTAATTTATTTTTGTTTAGTATTGATGTAGTTAAAATATTCTTTTTTAAGGTTCCGTAGCCAAATGGCAAAAACAGAACCCTTATGGATTCGTCATGCCTGTCTGCCCATTCGTATGTAACAGCCACTTTTTCCCGAAACTATACTGCTGAAACTTGGTAAGTCGATGTATCAGTGAAGCGCATTAAGGCGCTGTGCATCAGGAGAATACCGTAAAACGTGTATTTTTTCGTCGCGCAGTTAGCCTTATTTTTCTTGGAATACTAGCATGAAAAAAATATGACGTACAGTTCAAAGATCAAAATAAATGGTTACACTATAATATTTTCAAAAATATATTTAAACTTAGCTAAATAAAATAGCAAAAAAGCTATATCCATAACAAGTTTCGTCGCGAATTACTTGATATTTTCAGCGACAACTACAAACTTTTTTATATCTATAAAAAGTTTAACTGGATGAGCCAGATGGATACCTAAAAAAATACAATATTTGGTTATAATTATTGAATTATTAAATTAAAAGTGAAAATTAACACGAAAATGGCAGACACGGGTTTGAACTGAGACTGACGACAAGTATGACACGAGTAAAAAATATATCGCGCGATGTCCGCTACAAACGATTAAGGGATACAGCGCCTTAACATTTTCACTCAAAAGTAGAAAAAAAAATTCTGGGGGTTCCCTCTTGCTTGCATGCTTCTAAAATCTTCTAAATTATGAGAATGATAAAACTAAAAAAATATATATGATGTATATTACCATGCAAACTTCCACCGAAAATTGATTTGAACAAGATCTAGTAAGTAGTTTTTTTTTAATACGTCATAAATCGTAAGCCGCCATTTACCTTCCATTCAATCATCTCAAATATAACAAGAACTTTTATATTATGTTACTTACTTGCTGCTACGGAACCCTTCATGGGCGACTCCGACTCGCACTTGGCCGCTTTTTTAATTTTCGCGCAACTTTCTTAATATTTTCTTTTATAAAAACCTTCTCTTGAGAACAGCAAACACGACAAAAAAAGAATTAGCCAAATCGGTCCAGCCGTTCAAACGTAATGCCCGCCGTGACCAAGGGCAATAGGAATTCATTTTTATATAAAGATATACATATATATATATATAAGATAATAAATTATTTAACAGCATCAGAGGTTTAAAATTATAATGACTTGACCTAATGTAACATGACAGATTCGGAGAATCGACGCAGAGAGCAATCCTGACCACGGCCAAGTTACTCAACAGTTCGTTTCCATTCCGAACTTTGATCGTATCGTCTCGTCTGTCGCTTAATCACACGAGAAATGTAAACAAAGATAGCCTGCTTTACTATATGTATACTATTTCAGATATTATGTTGTTATACAACGTGTTTCAAGGTCTGATATCGCTTAACGACATCAATGATGACAGCCAACGGCTTAACGTGTCTTCCGAAGCACGGAGGAGCTTCGGGAGACTCGTCAGGCTTGCAGTCAACCATACAAGTGAGGAGAGGACTGCGCCCTCGGCTACTTAACATGCGTAAGCGCTTATAAGGCTCTCCGCCCACTGGACCACATTGGAGGCAAAACACATTTCGATGCGACCTTATCACAGAAGCAATTTAGATACCATCCCCGTTTACATCGGACGTATAAAGATAAGAGCAATTATGCTGGACTTAACCGCTAAAATCTAAGAGTCCCCGAAGACTACAGACTTTCTATAAATAAATAAATATATACGGACAAATCACACAGATTGAGCTAGCCCCAAAGAAGTAAGTTCGAGACTTTTGCTTTGGGATACTATTACTAACTCAACGATACGTATTTTATAACAAATACATATATATAGATAAACATCCAAGACCTTGGCCAATCTGAAAAAGATAAATTTCCATCTTGACCTGATCGGGGATCGAACCCGGGGCCCTCGTGTCGCAGGCTGGCGTGTTAACCACTGCGCCACGGAAATCGTCATAATTCTATCTATCGATAGTTTGGTCGGGAAATGTAAGAAGTAACCCATACCGAATCGGTGTAACGTGTGCACTTGCTTACGTCTTTTAGAGTCACCGCACACTGCAGACTTTCTATCGGTCGATAGTTTATTCTGGCTCTCAATCAGTATCAAGATGCAATTGGTGTAATGTGCGCACTTGCTTACATCTTCATACGGATTAAAGGGCCGACTAAACTATCGGCCGATAAAAAGCCTGAAGTGTGCGGGGCTCTTATAAGAGCCCGACTAAACTATCGGCTGATAGAAAATATGTAGTCTGTGGGGACCGACCTTACAGCGTATCTCTTTTACCATTACTAGAAAGTTGGATCTACCCAGCACCAATCTTCTGCCACAAAGACATTTACCACTAGGAAATAAATGTCAAACAAGCAAAGGGTTTCAGATTTGTCGGAGTCCACAAAAAACGTGGCGATGTCACGTGTGACGCACGAGTGCGATATAAAATATTTTGCGGTCGACAATATCGCAATAATTACGTAAACCCGCAGAGCTATTGCCTAAACCCGTTGGCCATTACGTGGCCATAATATGGGCGTGGAGTTTAAACCATGACCAAAGTCCAACGTTATGAAATTTCGAAGAATCGCTTCAATTTGTTGCCATACAAGAAAACCACTGGAAATAACACTTTTGAGAACGTGTTTCATCATTTCGCAGTCTAGTTCTGAGAAATTCTGTATAAAATAAATTGTTGTTCAATTATAATTAGAGCTATGTCGGCCTCAATACATTTGAACTCGGTGGTCACTGAGATGCATTGATTGTGCAATACAAAGTCCATTCTACGGCTTGATAGCAATATGAGTTACATGACCAATCCGTACCAATCACTGTGGACTTTGTACCGAACAAATTATTTGTTAAAGTATCGGAGCCCCGTTAGGTGTGCGTAAATTGAAGAAAGCAAAGATTTTAAAAGAAATCTAATACAAAAGTAATCTATGTAGTTTTATATGTATTGGCGTTTCGTATGGAGCATAATGTCATTAATATACTTCTGCTTTAGAAACTGTAAATGTTCGATGTAGAAATAGTGGAAATAAGTTCCACAAGTTCTTCTGTTTTGTATCATAGGATCATTAGGACTATTGCAAAAAAAATACATTCGTTTTACCATGAGACTGTTTATTAGGTGGGAACAAACCTTAACTATCTAATAAGTGTCCCGTGATCCCGTCTATTTTAAATAGGTTACTCAAAATTTTACAAATGTATCTCTTAAAATAGAGATGATGTCATGATTTAATCTACTCGATAACTAATTAGTTATTTATATTATGACACATTCTATCAAGTAGTTCAAGGAGTTGCAATCAAATGCAACAAATATCTTGCAATATACTCGTAGGAGACGTTTACGCAACATCGCGCGATGGAAATTGTCTAAAAACATGCGTCTAATAAAACGGACAGTCCAAAGTCCAATTCACAAAGTTACGAAATAATTCAGCAACTCTACACAGTAGTACGGCAGTCACAGCCTCCGAATTGGACTTTGCCCCGAAGAGAAATGGTTGATAAGAGTTCCACCTTGACTCGTATTGCTTGGGAATAAAGTCTACATCTTGATAGAGCCGTAGTAGAGGTGGGCGTCAAAATATCTAATGTTTGTTGACGAAAGCAATTTGCAAAGAACGCTAATGTGCTGTTTAGATATCAACACAAACCGTTGTTGTTTATTGGTGAATATCTGCATAGCATGTTTGGAAAACCCTATTTGAGTAGTAAGAAGTACTAACATATGCATCCCTACATTTTTAGTAAATAATTTGAAATAGAGACGGGTATTCAAGTGGATGATAAAAAATATAATATCTTTTTGATAAAATAACTTTTTTGAGAATAGTCTTTCTAGGGTTACTATCGGACGGGTTCTGTTTTCTTGCTTTGGGCTACAAGCAAGAAAACAGAACCCGTCCGATTCGTCATGTCATGTCCGTCCATATGTCACAGCCACTTTATTCGCGAACTATAAGGACGTCACAGTTAATAGTTCCAGAATAGTTGGTAGGTAGATGAATACATCTACCTACCAACTAACCGTGAAACGCTTTAAGATTTTAATATAAAATGGAACTGAGTTTCAGTTCCATTTTATATTAAAATGTTAAAAGTTTTGTTCATACGTGCCAGATGTGTATAGACAGGACTTTAAAAACCGGCCAAGTGCGAGTCGAACTCGCGCACAAAGGGTTCCGTCCGTACCATTATCTATAAAACGGCAAAAAAATCATGTCTGTTATACGGCTCCCTTAAATATTTGTTTTATTTTAATTTTATTAATATTTTTAAAGTGAATAAATAACTAAATATTCTGTGAATATCTCAAGCATTGCATATTGCAAAAAAAGTCACATTCGTTGTATGGGAGCCCCATTAAATATTTATTTTATTTTGTTTTTTAGTATTTGTTGTTATAACGGCAGAAATACATCATTTGTGAAAACGTAACTGTCTAACTATCACGGTTCGTGAGATACAGCCTGGTGACAGACGAACAGCAACGTCAGCAACATATTAACAGGGTCCCGTTTTTACCCTTTGGGTACAGAACACTAAAAATGATATGAATGTTCCTAAAAACTTTTTTCAACAAGTCAAAAGTTTCATGGATATATACCCCTTTCCTAAGTGGTAAAATGTGTGCACCCAGAAATAAATAAAAATTGGTTTGAACCAGATATACTCAGCAATTTTTGAGTTACACACACATCACATTTTCATTAACCGCAAATATAATTTAAATGTAATAAATAAACACTAGGAAAAGCAAAGTATATTTTGCTGGCTGGTATTTTGGCTAGGTGTAGGTAATCGGTACGTTAAGTTTATGTTTTGATACATATATCTCAATCTATGCTTGCTATTATGAGCATTTATGAGCGTTACACTTCCATAGTTTTCTAATTCAATGTTACGGAACCCTTAAGGGCGAGTCTGACTTGCACTTGGAGACTACACGAAGTTGTTCTCAAGTTCACTTTCAACGACATAATGAATATGATATTTCGATTCTTCATAAGGTATGATCATCATCATCATCATAAGGTCTTTTTAGTCTCCACTGCAGGAGTATGACCCTCTCTGTACTACCGGAGCCATACTTGGCCAGAGCAGACAGAGGATTTGGCCTACACTCTCCTCGCTGGCCAGACGAATTGGAGAGGTCTCATTGATGTTTATGAGCTTTGTTTAGCTTGTATTTTCTAAGTCGCCTCTTACGACCTCCATGAAAAAACTAGGAGTGGACCTATTCTACTCTGCCGGAAACCACACGGCTAAGTGATAAGGTATGATAAGACAGTATTATATCCATTTCAGTCACGGTTCCAGAGTTGGTAACACCTCTGATGATCATTTTGGTATTATAAAACATTTTAAAAATAAATAACAACGAGTGCATCGCATACAATTGCATACGTAAACTAGATTATGATTTGTCATATTTATTACAGGTCAGGATGACTCACTAATAAATGACTACAGCCACTGTGATCTATCGATTATAACAAAGGCCTTATCATTATCGATTGAAAAATAATCGCCTTAAACCCCTCGGTACTTAAACATGATATCGAATTAATAATATTTATCTTCTAAAAATGTATGTGATGTACCTAAACACACTTGTTTGCGTTAAATACTCGTAAATTAGTCAAAAAGTTTAGTATCATATCGTACTAAAGGATTAAACTTACTTTCTGGCAAATGGTTTTTTTTTGCTTGCTTCTCGTATCTGTAAGTGGCCAACAATGGCGTCAGATTTTTTAACCGACTTCAATAAAAAGGAGGTTATTAATTAGGTTGTATATTTTAATGTTTGTTACCTCAGAACTCCGTCATTTATGAACTCTTTTGTTTTGTTTGAAGGGTATGCTTTTAAGTTGGACCCATTTAAATTTCATCACAATCGGTTCAGTCGTTCGATTGAAGTCAGTTTTTTTTTATATAGAATATAATAGTTTTATTGGAAAATACCATAACGGCACGTTACAGAATTAATCCTTTGACCGCGAACGCCTTTGATCGCGGTCAAAGGGTTAAAACGAGAACAATACACGTGCAAATCAATATAATTAAAATAAAATATGGAAGATTATTACAAATGCATGCAGCCTGCAATCACTGTCAATTTATCGATATTTACTACTGATAAAACACATGTTATGTCAGCCAAGGAATTATTGTAGCATACATACATTACATTAATTATTGTGGTGTCATCGTGACTCGGCTTACAAAATAATGATGACCAGTGGTAATCCTAAACTTTATAATTTTTAAGATCATTTAATTACAATAATTATATAATAAGAGTTATGGAGCAATTTCTGATTCGAAGAGAATAATTACAAACATCATTATAAGTTAAACCCTAAAATACTGTATTTTAAAAATATTTAACTACCCATACAACTGAACCGAGTTCCTACTCGGGAGCCTTTAATTTAAATTTCAATTTATATGCATTTCATATTTTAAATTTGAAAGCATACCCTTTCAAACAAACATTTTTAAAATCGGTTATTAATGACGGAGTTATACGGTAACAAACATTTAAATACAGCCGGATTGACCACCTTCCCCTTTTTTTGAAGTCGGTTGAAAAGTACAGACAGACTTATTTATTACGTTAAATGTTACACAATACAGAGAGGTAAATAATGTTAATGAAAAAAAACAACTAAGTCAGCATCAGCACTTTCATATTACAGTATAGATAGACCCACTACTAATCTGAGCTGACCATTGACGCGCGTGTAGCGAAACTAATTCACCGGAACATGTGAGTTTCTGTGGAAACGAAACTGCTGAAACCAACATCAAACCTTCGGTCACTATCTAATGAGTAGCAGAAATATAAATATCTATAACTGTCCAGTAACTTGGTAGCACATTTCATGAATTTTTCCAAAGTTTACAGGTTTTGGTGCCATTCCTAGTGACGCAACCATCCCAAAGAAGTGGGATGAACTTAATCGATCGCTTAGTCAATATGATTTTCTAATAGACAGATACATTCTAGGTTACGGAAATAAGAATACAGAGTAATGTGTATTTTTAGGGTTCCGTACCTAAAAAGGAAAAAACGGAACCCTTATAGGATCACTCGGTTGTCCGTCTATCTGTTTGTCTGTCTGTCGGTCTGTCAAGATCCTTTTTCTCAGGAACGCGTAGAGGTATCAAGCTGAAATTCATATCAAATACTCAGGTCTACTGTCCCTTGGAGCGGGGAAAAATCAAAGTTCTAAGCCAACGCAATCAAAAGTTACACTTAGTTATGCCGCAAATTTTCGTGTTTTTTCGGCATTCACAGTGGCATCAAAACCTACAGGGTACTTCCCATGAACTCAGAATCTTGAAATTTGGTACGAAGCAACGTCTTAGCACAGATAAATGAAAAATTCCGAAAAGCATAATTTGTATTTTTTGTTATAATAAAAATATTTTTAATAATTTTTCGACACTCGCAAGGGAATCAAAACCTACAGGGTACTTCCCGTTAACTCAGAATCTCGAAATTTGGTACGAAACAACGCATATAAAGGTCAACGCATATCACAGATAAAGGAAAAATTGCGAAAAGCGTACATTTTCATCACATAATATACAAATTTAATAATTTCAAACTTATTATATATAATGTACGGAAGCCTTAGTGCGCGAGTCCGGCTCGCACTTGGCCGGTTTTTTTATACATGAATCAAAACCGTGTTCCTGATACCCAATTTCTGGTGTTCTATATAATAGGGAGTCTCCCACAAGTATTACACCGTGACGACATTTGCAACCCTCGAGTTGATCTAAATACTACTCAAGATAATGGATTGTGAAAATAGCATCACTAGGTTGGTTTACACCCAGCGCTTCAAAGAACTTGGATTGACAGTATGTGGACAGTATTACAAAGACCACAGCAGTAAGAATACTCAGAGATTACATAACTTCCGCCTTCAGTTCTCCGTAGATGTAAGGGCGTATCATTACTCAGTAGGTATTGTAAAAACCCTGACATTATATGCTCTCAAAGATGACGTTTGGAGAAACTGGTTTAGAGACTCGTTTCACTACTTTGTATGCGACAATTGCGCACAACCTGTCTCAAAATACGCGGCAAATAGAAGTACAAATAAAAGTTTAGTTCGAGGACTACTCTTTATATTCTTTTCTGAGCTTATTATAACTAAAATAAAATTGGCTGCTCATTGTGTATTTTTTCTATTCATTAACTATATGTATAATATGTATGTAAGTATATTGTATGTAATATATATCTATGTATTTACGTATGTAATTATGTATAAGTAATTATTGATTTGCTGCGCCGCACACATTCCAAGCTTACAACTCTTTCTACCCAAAGGTTGGCTAGGAGAGATTGCTTTGCGCCTTTCCGTCCACCTTTGTATTGTGTCAAAAATTGTTTTAATTAATTTAGTTTTATCTATTTCTTTTTGCTGTATGATTTATGGTGCAATAAAGAATATTTGTATATTTTTTCTGTACTATTCACGTCTTTATTTCTTTCGGGTTAGACAGATACGAGGCCAAATTCGAATTTATTTAACGTATGATAATCCATACTAATATAAAATAAAATTCATACATTTCGGATTACATGGATCCATGCATATTGACATCAAAACAATGGAAATAGAAAATAGAAAATATAAAATAAACAATATCATACATTGTCACTTGTCACTCATAGAAGACTGTTAAATCTTATAAGATTTAACAGCCTTCCTATCCTGCAGGCTAGGGAGGGTTCAAAGTAAGTACCTCACCACCTCAATAATTAGAGTACATGCGACCGCCTTAAAACTTATTTCATTTTTATCGTTTCAGCTTGAAAAAAGCATGTTATGACATTTCGGTCGGCTTCGAGAAATAGGCGCGTTTTTTTAAATAAATGCATTTATCATTTCTCTTGGTGGTCTGGGAGAAATAACGAAAAGAATTTGCCAGCTGCTTCTCTTCCCGCGTGATGTACGCGGGAGTGTAAAAGCCAATCGAGGGAATGGGCTAAAATCTGCGAAATCATGTCAATAGGCAATGCGGCTAGCAACCTTCCATTTTCCTATCTACATGCCCTCCAACTAAATATGGCCATAAGGTCTTATAGACCTAGGCTCTGTCTACCCCGCAAGGGAAAAAGACGTGATACAACGTATGTAATGCATTTTTCTTCTTATAACAAATGTAAACATCTGATTGCAATTCCATTTTCCCGGATTTACGTCTTCACCTTCAGCGCTGCCGAGCTATCGCGGATGCGGAATTCCTATAATACTTGAATATTTTCAAGGGGAAGCAATATTACACGACAAACAAAACAGACTACTTTCCCATTTCATAGTAATTACGTCATGATTTAGACTAGAGTCTATTTTTATTTATTTGAACTCAAATTACGTGTTATTATTGGTAACTTATTAGGCGTTGCAGTGTTATCGGTGCTTATTTACGCGTCTAACAAAACAACATTAAGATAAGATGTATCAAAATTATTTACAAATATTAGATACTAATTATTCCATATACTGAAACAGGATTGAAAAAAAAACCGGCCAATTGCGAGTCGGGTTCGCGCACGAAGGGTTCCTCCGTGCCATTATCTATTATAAGTTTAGAATTATTAAAATACTTTTATTATTATATGATGTAATTAAAAATGTATGGTTTTTACAATTTTTCCTTTATCTGTGCTATAAGACGTTGCTTCGTATCAAATTTCGAGATTCTGAGTTCCCGTGAACTCACAATCTCGAAATTTGAGTGCCATTGTAGGTTTTGATTCCCTCCCTTGCGAATGTTCAAAATTCGCGGCATTGTATACGGCGGCTATGGCTGTGTTTCTACGTTTTCTTTTTGTATTGGAAAATTGGAAAATTACAAAGTTTTCAAGGTCCAAAAAAGGTTATGCACCTTTTTTGGGCGATGTGTGGCTTAAAATCTAGAGAGTTGTGTGCCCTTGTTTAAGTCTCTTACGCTTCTGACTGTTCCTTGCATTTATATAATGGAAATGGCTTTATACATATATTATAATATATGTATATTTGTTAAGGCAAATCCACATTTGTTCACTAAATGGACTGCAATTAGAACAAGACCAGCCGGCCTATTTGCTAACTCAGTGACCAACGTTTTGATAGTCATTTCAAAATACATTGCGGATTTCCTATGTTTGACTATTTTTATTAGACATATAAAACGTAATGTACTTTGAAATTACTATCAAAACGTTGTACACTGAGTTAGCAAATAGGCCGGCAGATCGCATAAGAACACAATATAGGCAGAAACTGGCGACTGGAGGATACAACACCGCCAAAATACGCAAAAGTGTGATTGGAAAAGCTCCTATTATTTATAACAAATTACCTGATAGTTTTAAACATTAGACATTGTGACATTTAAAATGAAATTAAAATTACTTTTGACTGCTAAACGTTATTATAATGTAAAAGAATACTTGGAAGATAATTTGACAGAATAATTTTGACATTATACCTACTTACAAAATTTTTTCAATAATTATTTATAACCACATTATGTATAAAATTGTATGTCCATACAAGACAGGGAACAGTGAAACTACTATTAATTGTAATTTAAGAACTCAAAACCTGTTTCCACAATAAGGATATTTTGATTTGATTTTGTAATATAATCACGTCGAATTTGTTTTCTTGATGTTCGAACACTACGGAAATTCTTACCATTTTTTCAGGATTTTGAAGGTTTATATCTCTTTAAATAATTCAATTATGAAAAAAAATAAAACATTGGGTCATGCTAAAATCATTGCTCTACTGGGGTACCCGGCGACGAAACAGGGGAATACGCTTGTATGGAAATACGGCCCTACGATTTCATCTTAATGCTACTTTACAATACACAGTCAATCATAGGGAATGACAGAGAAAAAAATTGTATGGCGCAAAAAGTGTATATATAATACACATACAAAAATATATATCATCGGTGTGATAAACATGTATATATAATACACATACAAAAATATATATATCATCAGTGTGATAAACACAATTAAATTTATTTTCGCGCGCGTTATGTTTGCGATAACTCCTAAGATATTTATTTAGATAGTCATCATCATCATTAGGTCTTTTTAGTCTCCACTGCAGGAGCATGACCCTCTCTCTCTCTCTCTCTCTCTCTCTCTCTACCAAAGCCATAGTTGGCTTCAGCAGACAGAGGATTTGGCCTACACTCTCCTTGCTTTAGATAATATGGATTAAAATACTATAATAATGTGCATTAAATGCTTAGATAATTCACATATTTAAGTTAATAAGGATTAAAACTGTATCCGTCCAAAAGCATTCCAATTACCAAGTGGCCAATTTCTTAAAAGTTATGATCGGTAAAGGTAAGTATGCTATCCTCAAAGAATCGCTGACTTTTTTTAAAACCTTCAATAGATGTATCCATCCATCATTTTGTAATATCAAGGATTAGGCAGAGTTTTCGATAAAAGCAGCCATGTGGTTTGACTTTTTTTTTAAATATATATTTGTTGGGAGTGTCAGAGTTCCAAAAATTATCATTATATTTCAGCCAATTTACACAAACCCTCTACAATTTTTATAAACCCTTTCTCATGAATTACTCTATCTATTGATGGCCAATTAAGTAAAAAAATAAATGAGTATGTAGGTAACCCAAAATTATTTGGCTACATGTTTACCCAAAATTATTTGGCTACATATACTGATATTTGTAGTAGGCAACGAATCTCTAAATATTTTGCAAATCCAGCAGCATCGCAATTTTAAAACGACAGCATTTACAACCTACATATTATTGATATTCATGATGTTGTTTTGTGGAAAAAAATGTTTCAAGTTTTAACCTACTGTGTATTCTTAATAAATTAACAGGCAATCTAGGACAATTTTTTTTTTACCATATTTTATTTCTTAATTTATTAAGAGTATATCAAAATAGCATTATGAATGCAAAATAGAACACTAATAAAAATACCTACTGTGTACTTAGATAAATAAAATATTCAAGGATAGTTGTTTTTTTTGGGATTCTGGTCAATTTTAAGGAGCTCTTTATAAATATACTTCATCTCCATAATCATCATCAGGTCTTTTTAACCTCCACTGCAGGAGCATGACCCTCTGTATACTACCGGAGCCAAATAGCCAGAGCAGACAGATATATAATTAGGTCCCTGTAATCATTTCCACTTAATAATGATAAAAGTTTTTGTATTTAAAGGGACAGTCCTGCCTATGTTACATTGTTGTTAAAATTACAAGATTGTTGAGGGCATGCACATAAGCCATAAGTAAATAGGCTGGGCTAATTGGTGGTCTAGCGGCGGCTAGTGGGCAATTGGAGCTAATTGTGCCCTACCATGAGATATGCTCAATGCAGTATGCATGCAATGCAATAACTAGTTTTATTTATCAATATTGGAAACAGGTCCATACCCATACTGGTCACCTGGTTGCAAAAATGTAGCTGGCGCTTCTTATCTGCCAATTTGTGACTTGATAAGGGGCATCTGTGTGCAAGCTCCATAGACCCCAATGGCACTTAGGCCTCTATCTCCATACAAAGCTGTATTCATACCAATCATATTTGTCAATTTTCAGCTGGCTCACAAGTTTGGAGTAGACAAAGTGTATAGGAAAATAGCTCAAAATTGATTTTATACATTTGGTTCAATATTGTCTAACTTCATACAAAGTCTTCTCATGTGAGTATGCTCCCATTTGCATCCTAAGCAGAGATGCTTTGGAGTATATTATATAGTGCTCCTAGACATCAATACAATACTAGTATAGCATCTAACGATAGAGAAGGATGGCACAGACAAAAGGAGGCTTATACCCAGCAGTAGTAGTGGAAAGCTGATGATGATGATAATACCATCTTGTTTACATGTAATAATAACCACAGTTTAATAAACTATAATTTTTAATAGGATTCCTTATAAAATATTTGAGTTTCCTTTAGTGATTAAAGAATTGAATTATAACTAATTCCTAATGTCGGAGGGTTGTGACCACCTAAAGTAGCTCTTCTCACTACATCTTGGTTATTATAACTAATTATAAGGCATTTAATAATAGAAAGGTTTACAATGTAGTGCCAATCAGTTGAAAGGTGAAAATAAATATCAAAGAGAATACAAATACTACATAAGAAAGATAACAAATTTTTTTTTTTTTCCAAAATATAAACCTATTCTTTATTTTGTGTTTGAATTAGTTGTGCAAGATTCTTCGATAATTTATTTTAGGAATGATGTCAACAATAATACTAGTTTACTATATATGTAGCTAAAATGACCCACATAACCGAAGACAGATAGATAACCCTTCAATTATAAACATTGGGTAACATGCACGGAGGTCAAACTCGTTCTGTTAGTTCCGCGATCGTCGCACATAAGGGCAATAAGTGGTAGAGCAAATATATATAGCTAAACATACAGAAAATATATACTTTGTTATTGTTGCTCAATGCTCACTGGACAAGTGCCTTCTTCAGACAGTACGTATGCAATGAATTTGCATTTTTCATCGTAGATCACGTATGATAATAATCTATATGTAACTAGAACAAGAGAAAAATATAATTCGATATCGTAACATGCAAGAGAATTACGATAAATGGAAGTCTTCGGTAGTTCGCCGTATTTAATTAGTTTGTTTACTTCGTTCAAAACTGGTATATACGCAATGTTATACATAAAACTTAAAGTGCCTTACCTTCGTCACATAGGCCCATTGCTGTGGAAGACACTTTCACAAAAAAATTGTGTAGAAATATCAATAAATTCCAGAAATTAGTTAATTAAAATCAGACCAGACTTTTCCTATAGCAAATTTTGACATATGACATTACTAATTTGACAAATCACAGGAAATATGAGTGAATGAAAATGACGATTTTCATTCATTTTTATCTGGGTTACCAGCGTAGATCTTAAAACGTAAAGTAATGCCATCTGTTGTAAAGTAGACAAACTAATAACTTCAACAATGTCCGTGCAGATGGAGCTACTAGGATGGAGAAAAACGAGGAAAAATGGCGATTTCTATGCGAGTTTTCGATTAATTATCAAACTAAATCAAAGGCGTTAGGCAAGTAATGAGGGATTGCTGAAATCAGTTGCGGAAGCATTGAGGTGTCGGATCCGCTAGTATTGAGCTAGGTATTCGGCTACATTGTGTCTGTTGCTGCTTGTCATAATGTTTGACAGCGTCGCCGGACGACCCTACGATTCAGTGCTGCCATCTGGTGGTAAACTTTTCAGCCTTTCAAACCCATTCGGTCGTGACGACTGCCTAAAAATATAGCCTATGTGTATAAGGTATGGTTTTTAGGTTTCTAAAGATGGTATCTTTGGAAACCTTACCTTATCCCGAAACTTCAAAATCTGTTCAGGTGTTTATAATAGGCATAAGTTCGTCTTACATAACATTCCTTTTAGGGCAGTCGCGTAAAAATGGCATAATGCAAACATTTTAGATATAAATAAAAGTTTAGATTAAAATTCTTGTTTTAAAGCACTTACGTTAACTTGCAAACGCATTCGCTGCCGCCGACTACGTATTTGCGTTTTCTTAGTTTTGTAGAGGTGCCGCCGACGCGTATCTGCGTCCATACAAATTTGCCTTTGCGTTCAAGGGGTGCCGCTAGATACGTATTTGCGTCTATTGTTTGTCTTCTTTTGTGTTTTAGGGCCAGTCCCTTTTGCACATTTTCATTTACTAACGTTTCGCAGGTACCTACCATGAATACTTAAGTACCATGACAACTGCAATAGAATATACTTAAAAAATTTATAAATGCAAGATTTTTTAAATTTTTTAAGCGTTTTACTTTGTAATATCCTAAACAAATACGATAGTAGTTTTCTCATTTTGTGCATATACAATGCGGTATACTCAATAGTAAGTACCTAAGAAAGAAATATTGAAACGTACACAAAAGGAGCCGGCGTCAAAGGTTCTCAAAGGCCAAATTCTAAACAAAAGGTCTACCATAAACCCTTTGACCACTTAGGTGCAATTACTTAGAATCAAATCAATGGCTTTTGTCTACAATATTATTTTTAAATTGCAAACAAAGTAGGTACCTACCTACCTATCCTCTTTTTTGTAAGTATACGTATGAATTGGTATACAGATTTTATCCATATAGGTATTTACATTTCTCGTTATTGGCTACTGTAGGTAACAAAAGCTACAAGATCATCCTTACTAATATTATAAATGCGAAAGTGAGTTTGAGTTTGTTTGTTTGTTACGCTTTCACGCCGTAACTACTGAACCGATCATCATGAAATTTTGCATACAAGTTCTCTGGAGTACAGAGAAGGACATAGGCTATATTTTATCCCGGGAAAAAGTACTATTCCCGAGGGATCGACATTAACGCGGGCGGGGCCGCGGGCGAAAGCTAGTATATTATAAATGCGAAAGTGAGTTTGTTTGTTTGTTACGCTTTCACGCCCTAACTACTGAACCGATCATTATGAAATTTTGCATACAAGTTCTCTGGAGTTCGGAGAAGGACATAGGCTACCTTTGATCCCGGGAAAAAGTACTATTCCCGAGGGATCGACATTGACGCAGGCGGAGCCGCGGGCGACAGCTAGTAATAATATATATATAAGTAATGAAATTTTTGGCATTGTAGGTATAATGTATGATTGTTACTCGAGTTAAATCGCAACAAATCATTAGTACCTATAACGTTAAGTCGAAAAACAACGATTTCAACTGTGGGAACTTCGATAATTTATAAGTTCTGAATCTAGTTCAAACAGAGTTCCCTACTTCTATGCTTAGGACCGAGGATAATTTAGGATGTGTAGGTATGCTCCCTTACAATTGTAGGTATCTATATTACAATTTAAAAAAATCATCGTAACCTAGGCGCGCAGATATAGATAGGTGCAGAATGGGCGGGCACAAGGTACAACCTCACACTGCTTTGAATTTACAATTTGTTATAACTAAATAAAGCTCTAATAAGGTATGCACAAACGAAAGTAACCCGAAACCAGGTAAATATATTTTTTAGGACCTCTCATAAAATCCCGAGATTAGAAGAACAATAGCCGTGACAATAGTCCCGGCCCGGTGGGTCTGTTTTTTGCAACGACGCACGGGCGCGTTGACTGGCACCGCTCGGTAGTGCAAGGACGCAAATACGTATACAGTGGCATAGCTGATACACCTGTTTGGACGCATATTTGTGTTCATAGGCACTGGCGTACTAACTCTTGTACTGGCATAATACAGTTGCATAAAAAAAAAGGCGGCAGCGAAAGCGTTAAAAATGTATAGATCATTGAAAATATAAATTAAGTAAAACTCTTCTTCATAGTTAGGCACATAGAAAAATGAGCCTTAGGAACCCAGACGCCAATGGCAATGAAATAAAAGACAAAACATATTGTTAAGACGAGGACTCAAATGTTTGGTACCTTCGCTCGGCAAAGGACTGATCAAGTGCGCGCAAGGGATAGCGCTTGGCGGTTTAGCCCGTGAATGATGAGATAGGAGATAGTCTCGAGTCGCTCAAAGAAAAAAACGTAAGCGCCAAATTCGTTATTTCTATTTTATATAAAATCAGACCGGTTAATTGTATTTTCATATTTACATTTTGATGAATTACTAATAACCTATCTTTTAGTCTAAAAATCATTATTTCATTCGTCGCATTTGAGCTACAATAACAAAAACTCTGCGAACGAAGACCATTTTTCAAAAAATATTTCTATCGAGAAAATTTTATCAAAACGTGTTTTCATCTTCAATTTTTGGAGATGAAATAGTCAAAAATCATATTACTTAGATTTGAAACTCCTAATTTAAGTATTTTGCGAGATAAATAAGTTTCAGAACGACCTTATTTATTCATGATCTGTGGGTTAAGGCGATACCACCGCCTTAACCCACAGATCATGATCACGTGCAAAGGCAAACGTGATTGTCTATAGTTGTCGTCGGCATAATTGCACCTATTAACTCACCCTAGTTTTTCCGCCGTAATAGAAATATTATAAAAATACGGTTTCACTCACGTTTTTTCAGTCGGAATCGTCAACTAGTTTCGGTCTGATACGAAGACCATAATCAGGGCGAGTGTTAGGGGTGGCGACACAACGGTTTCGCTTCCTTCAAAACACTACTCAATCAGTTCTAACGGAATAAACATGTGTGAAACCGTGTTTTTGTAATGAATTTATCTCGCGTAAGTTATCTAATAGTACTATTAACTAATCAATCGCGAGAAACGCAGACACAATTATTGATTATCTATTGTTATGTTGCCCGATTGGGGCGCGTGAAGTGACCATGTAAAGTTTGTACACGTTAGTTGTCAAAGCCTTTGACAACTAACGTGTACAAACTTTATTTATTTGCTTACCTTTGACTTATAGTACTCTATGCCTTTGACTCAAAGGTAAGCAAATAGGCCTGTAGGTAGTCGTGTGGATAGTACTAAATTGTTTTTAATATTACCTTATTTGTTAGGTAAATATATGTATTCATAAACGTTGCAAATTAATTCAAATTGGTATCTAATAAAATAAATACATACAGTAGGTATTATGTATATATGCACGTACCTATTGTATAACTTTACGTAAATAAAACTTGTGCGTGAATTATAATGTGGTGGCACGGAAGGTTACGTACGAGGGTGCACCGGGCGCACACATGTCAATGACTGCTCGCGGCCGCGATTTATACCGTGTAGGTATACCGAATGTATTCATTGTAAAAAGAAGACTTAAGGGGGTATTAACCCAGGGACTTACCAGTATCCGAATAGAGTGTTTTGAACACTTTTTTTAGGGTTCCAAAGGATAAAATCGGGACTCTATTAATATCGCTCTGCTGTCTGTCTGTCTGCCTGCCTGTCTGTCTGTCCGTCTCACCAGGCTGTATCTCATGAACCGTGGTAGTTAGCCTTTTGAAGGACCTCAAGTCATAGCACACAGGTAAAACCTCGGGAGGGAGTCCATTCCACAATCTTGCTGTACGAGGAAAAAACCACGTGACGCTCTGATATTTTTGGAAGACCCAAGTGTCAAGGATGTGGGTGCTTGGTTTTGCTTAATATTTATATGCAACAGACGCTTGAAATATTCACAGAATATTTAGTTTTACATATATTTACTTTAAAAATAAATAATTAAATAAAAATAAATTAATATTAAAGGGGAGCTCCCATACAACAGACATGATATTTACTTATGCCGTTTTTATAGATAACAGTACGGAACTCTTCATGCGCGAGTCCGACTCGCACTTGGCCGGTTTTTTATTTCTGTTTTAAAAGTAAAACAGAAAGAAAATGTAACACTTTCAATCTGTTTTCGAAAATACCAGTTCATACGTGTTAATAACTGTTACAGCCAATAAGGTTTACATTGGCTTAAATAACTATGAGACGTAGCCATGTGGTTTCCGGCAGAGTAGAATAGGACCACTCCTAGTCTTCCCATGGAGGTCGTAAGAGGCGACTAAGGAAATATAAGCTAAACAAAGCTCATAAACATCAATGAGACCTCTCCAAACCGTCTGGCCAGCGAGGAGAGTGAAGGCCAAATCCTCTGTCTGCTCTGGCCAAGTATGGCTCCGGTAGTACAGAGAGGGTCATGCTCCTGCAGTGGAGACTAGAAAGACCTGATGATGATGATGATGATGAACTATGCGACAGCTCACACGCACGCCGGAAAAATGCCTAATATGGATACGACCTGTCTAAACACGTACATATAGAAAAATGCAAGAAAAATGTATTGGTTACAGAAACATTATAACTGTTACAATTTTATAAGTGTTAAATCAGGTTTTTAAAACACCCAAATACCTAAGGTTACAGGAATAATTATGTATCTAATAGATTCAATGTGTAACCTAAGAGTCATTTGAGTGCCTGGGCTGGGCTTACATTTAAGGGTATTTATAGTTACCTACTAAATCATGTGGTGGAGTGTTAAGATTTTGAATTACCTATCGACATTAATATGTATGACACGAACACGACATAGTAGGTACAATCTTTAAAGCTTTGCTAAAAATGTTGATGATGATATTACCTAAATAGGTATTAGGTCCGCGAAAAACTCTTTTCGTATTTTGCATGGAGACATTATTCGTTCATCCAAGGGCTGTAATTTTTCTAAATCTAAATTCAAAGACAAAAAAGCTGGAATCGACTTTGTGTTGGTTTAATTTGAATTGCAGTAGTTTCATAAACATTTTTTTTTCATATACATTAAAATTGTATTTATATTTTTTACTAGCTTTTGCCCGTGGCTCCGCCCGCGTCAATGTCGATCCCTCGGGAACAGTCCTTTTTTCCGAAATAAAATGTACCCTATGTACCTCCGTACCCCAAAATTTCATGATGATCGGTTCAGTAGTTACATTACAACGTGAAAGCGTAACAAACAAACAAACTCACTTTCGCATTTATAATATTAGTTAGGATATTTAATATTCTGAAGAGTTTGTTTGTTTGTTTCAACGCGCTACTCTCAGGAACTACTGGTTCAAATTGGAAAATTCTTTTTGTGTTGGATAGCCCATTTATTGAAGAAGGCTTTAGGCTATCAAACATCACGCTGCGACCAATAGGAGCGAATCATCAATAAAAAATGTTTTGAAAACGGGGGAAAATTATTCATCTATACTAATAAAAAAAACTAATTAATCATAATAACAGAAATTGCCGCGGACGAAGTCGCAAGCAACAGCTAGTTCAAAATAAAATGCGACATGCAGCGTCGCACGTCTGTTACATCCAGAGAAATGTCTAACGTCTGGATAGGTTGAAAATAGCCGTCTATTCTTGACGCCTCAATCAGTATTGCTTAATAATAATATTTTTGTGCGATACGGTAAATACAACAACAAAGATTAGAATGTGTGTCAAGAACATGTTTGGGATATATTAGAAATAGGCGCTGTCCAAGCCGCTGGTTTGTGGCGCGTAGTAATATTTTTTTGTTGTACCTACTTACATCGACTTTCTGTACTAGTTAAGACCTGCACGATGTAAAAGCCGATAACGGGCTACAGGTGGTGCAGGAGAGGACAGATCGGAGTGAAAAACAATATTATCGGAGGTCAAAACTCACTTTGGGTTGCTGCGCTGTCCGCCGCAGGCAAGGATATTGTGTATATGAATATTATTTTGTTTTTACCGGTTAAACTTAATAACTTCTGGACTTATTTGAAAAACAAAGGTCGTCTGAAAGGTCGGTTTACGGACGATAGTTTTACGTGATTACGGTGGAAGAGAGATAGATGCGTCAGATGCCAAACGCTTAGGGCTATCGTGCCTCTCTATCGCTTGTTCCGCGCTCTCGCTTGCACATGGAACGTGACACTTTTTCGTGGGTGCAGACGGCGGCGACGACGGCGTCATAGATTTTTAAGAAGTTATCACGTCAAAATGAGTTCACCTATGAAAAGCCTACCTAATCAACAAATCACATAAGAAATAATTTACAAAAAATAAATTGTGGGAATAAGATGGCAATTCTATAATACTTTTAATACACACCAAAGAAATTGTTTTTTATGACATAGGTAAATGAAATAATTGATCCTTTTAGATCAAAAACCAACTTAACCACAACCAAACTCTGAACCACTTTTGATGAAATTTAAATGGAACTAACTCGAAAGTATTCCCCTTCTAAATAAAAGAAAAAACGGTTCATATTATTAGAAGGTCTTATGTAATAAATTTACCTGTACCGAAAAATTAAATGTAAAATAAAAGATTTTGACGAATAAAACCTCTTTCCTGCTGTAGTCGGTTAATAAGTAGGTAAATATGTTTCTAATTCTGTAATTCTGCTATAATGAATCAAATTTTTTTGCCTATGTTTAAGGTCAAGGACAACCAGATTTACTAGCTCAGAAGAAGTTTATTAGTATAGGTATGTAGGTGCTTATGATAGAGCGACTTGATGAAGATTGTAGAGATTCATCTTAGGTAATGCATTGTACGGTTGCCAATTTTAACTATCACATACCGCCGCGTATACCAATCATATATGACAATTTATAAGTGTCCAAATGACCTATATTAAATAAACGTTTTTGAATTTTAAATATGAATTTGAATCTCATCGTGTTCTTTATCTTCAAATAAAATATCTGTCGTGCTGCCAATTAAAAAGTGATTACTTTGGTTAAACCTACACTTAATTATTTCGAGGTTTTATTCGTTACCAACTTTTACCCGCTAGACTAGCGGGTCTACCTGCATCCATTGGATCCTAACTTCAGGATAAAGGCTCCTAGGCCTGGGGCTGAAAATAAGGGCAGAAAATATGCGCCAATTTCCATTCAAATAAACCCAGCAGTTGAGACGTGATGAAATTAAATTAAATGATTTATTTGCAAGGGTCATCATACATATATAAATTCCCGCCTTTTACAGAGGCAAGAAATAATTATATTAGAAGTAAGTTAAATATTATCAGTCAATAGAAAAATTTAAATTATCAGCATTCAAAATTCACTATCTTACTAAATACAATACATGTCAAATATTCGTGTATGTCATAATTAGCATATTTATCAATTAACCATTTATGCAATTTATGTTTAAATTGTATAAAACTAAGCATCTTAAGGTCGACTGGCAGAGAGACTGATTGAGTTACAAACATCTTAACATACAAACTTTTGCTTAATTAATGGGGTTTGTGTAGGAAGTCTGATTTTATAGTTATAGTGTTAATGTCGGTCATGAAATGTTAAATAGGTACCTACTTAACGTTGCTTGTTCGCCTTTTTTCGTCGATAATGGGAACAGGAAAGGATAAAAAACGAGAGCCGGATTAGCCCTAAAGAAACTTAAACTCTAAGAAACAGCTACCTTGGGGCCACAGTTGGAAAATAGTCAATTGGTATCTGGGCGACATTCGAGAAGTTTTCAGGAGATACCAAGGAAGATCGACTTTTCACCCCCGAAATCCAGGACAACCGTCCGAGAGCTGTAAATTAGCTGGAGCTCTCAAACATTCCACGTTCAGTCGTACTCGTATACAAAATTTCCCCAATCCAATAGACTCCCACCCCCATACTCCTACAATTTCTTCGATTAAAAATAGTTTCGATGAGCAGCAGCGTCGGTACCGATATAGGTAAGACAAAGAAACTGCGCTCACCAACCCGTTTGCCAAGCGTGGTGAGTATGGCAATACTTATCCTCCCACCTCCCACGAACAATTCTTAGGAAGTCTTTGTCCAACAGTGGATATTACGGTTGGAATGACAATGATGATGTGAAATTACCTACAAATATAACGAGCACATCTTAGATATGTTTTAATATTTGACATAGATGATTTTTTTAATTAATGGTACTGACGGCGTATTTTATTTTTGTGACATTTATTTTCTTCTTTTGCGATGTTTACAATTAAATTTTGAGTATGTAAATTTTTTTTTTTAAATCTATGATGTAAATGATATGATTTAATGTATATTATATTAAGTTACATTTTAAGTGAATTTCAAACACAATTTGTAATTTTTTCATGAATAAATAAATTGAATTGAATATTTCTAACGAGCTAAAAAGCAGGAATACGAAGTAGATAGAAATGTCTTCATGGATATGTTTATTATATTATATATTCTTCTTGAACTATGATGAGGATATCATAGGTATCATAGTATTAACAGTGAGCCCCCATGTGCTGTATTATATCTATTTCTACATTATTGTAAAGAATAGTTCGGAAAGTATTTAGATACGCAGTGTTAAATAAATAGACACGATAAGATATATTTAGACGTTATCATGGTAAAATGCCGACAGACGGATTAATTTGTATAATGGACGGTCTCTGTGGCGTAGTGGACTTGCCAGGCGACATGAGGGGCTTCGTTCGATTCCAGGGGCTTAAAAGTTGACCAAATTATCCAATAAAAACAAGAAATGTGGACAGTCGCGCTAATCAAAGCGCACTGTTGAAGCGTCGGCCGCCACGGCCAAATATTCCGAAACTTCGCGGACTCATTTGATTAAAACTTTCTTTGTAATTGATATTATCTAACCCTCTTATTCATAAAAATTTGCAAACGTTTATTTAGTTAAAATATGTTTTGTCCTTATCCCTCTTTGCGACGATTGGCATGGAAAGAACATGACAAAACATATTTTAACTAAAATAGGTTTAATAAGCGTTTGTTAATTTTTATGAATAAGAGGGTAAGTATATTGTTGGTTTTATATTTTTTGTGTGATCATTATTTGTTGTCTTTATGTGTGACACGTGATTAACTAGTCACCCTGTATTTATCTTATTTATTACTAATCTTGTTAATCCAACTTTAGGGTTCCGTACCCAAAGGGTAAAAACGGGAGGTTATTAACATGTCTTTCTGTCTGTCCGTCTGTCACAGGCTGTATCTCATGAACCGTGATAACTAGAGAGTTGACATTTTCACAGATATATATTTATGTTGCCGCTATAACAACAAATACTAAAAAATAGAATAAAATAAATATTAAAGGGGGTTTCCATACAACAAACGTATTTTTTACTCGATATTGAAAACGGCAACAGCTAGACGCTTGAAATATTCACAAAATATTTAGTTATATATTAACTTTAAAAATAAATAACTAAATTAAAATAAAAAGAAAATTAATGGGGGCTCCCATACAACAGACATGATATTTTTGCTGTTTTTATAGAAAATGGTACGGAACCCTTCGTGCACGAGTCCGACTCGCACTTGCCCGGTTTTTTTTAAGCTCTGTTTCAGGACGGTTCAATCAAATATTAATATGCTGTAGGAGTAGGTAACTGATACCCGAATAATAAACCAGTGATAATGCTTATCTAGAGACAGGCCTAGCCCACGTAATGGTGATTTATAACAACTAAGATATAAATATATTTCATTCGATTTAAAATATAAACATTAGGGTGTCCGACTGCAATATAAATCATACCAAATTTTATTAACATATGATCAGATAATTAAAAAAAAACCTAAAAATTCTTCTGCCTCTTGACGAATTATGCAGTGTGTAACAATTTTGTTTGGTGATATTTTAGGTACATACATGATCAGTCCATTGTACAGACTAATTGAAATACCTATGAAAAAAATTTGGCTGCCTGTAAAGTCGGCTTACGGATTATAATTTTACGTGATAACGGTGGAAGAGAGATAGATGCGTCACAAGCCGAATGCCTCTAAATCGGTTGTTCCGCGCTCTTGCTTGCACACGGAACGTGACACTTTCTCGAGCGTGCAGCCTGCGTTCGTCGATTTATAAGACGTGATCACGTTAAAAAAAAATTGTCTACCCAAAAAACTTGATCAGCTGATTGCACATTAAGTATGGGAAGTTGTTCTTTTTTTCGTTTTTCGAAGAATGTCCTACAGTAAGTTGTAAACTTGTGTCGTAGGATACTATCGCAACAATACTATATTTTATAATAGATACTTATAAATACATATATGTAGAGAAACATCCAAGGCCCAAGCAAATCTGAAAAAGATCGTTTCCCATCATGACCTTATCAAGGATTCTTGGTTCCATGGGAGGACGTTGCCATATTTAAATAAATAAATAAATAAATATATACGGACAAATCACACAGATTGAGCTAGCCCCAAGGTAAGTTCGAGACTTGTGTTATGAAATACTAACTCAACGATACTATATTTTATAACAAATACATATATAGATAAACATCCAAGATCCAGGCTGTCAAAGATCATTGTCCATCTTGACCTGGCCGGGGATCGAACCCGGGCACTCCGTGTCGCAGGCAGGCGTGTTAACCACTGCGCCACGGAGCTGTCATATTTACAACGCTTGCTTCCAACGCTGCACATCGAAAGTATTTTCAAGCTGGGGAAGAATAGGAATTTCTTGGATTTAGGAAGGGGATGAAGGTAGTAGGATACTACTCCCTCGGATGAATGTGAAAAAGAAAAGAAAAAGTACGTATCAGCTCGGAAAAGAGCGAGCGCGCGTGTACGATGCCATTCCTGCTAGCACCGGCCGCTTGACTTACGCAGAGACGTAAGGTCTCTCGTGGGTCTCTCTCTAAGCGTTTTTAGCGCATTTTTAATGGGGACTGCACGATTCGACCTGCAGCGCCATTTGACTATTGTACCAAGCGCCGTGGAAACATGCTTCATGCTCATAACTTCGAGGCCTGACGATCCTTTAGTTGCTCTAGATCCTTTTTTCTCGAAATATAATGACTAGCTCCGTGGCGCAGCGGTCAACACGCCAGCCTGCGACACGGAGTGACCGGGTTCGATCCCCGGCCAGGTCAAGATAGGAAATGATATTTTTCAGATTGGCCTGGGTCTTAGATGTGTATCTATATATGTATTTGTTATAAAATATAGTATCGTTGAGTTAGTATCCCATAACATAAGTCTCGAACTTACTTTGGGGCTAGCTCAATCTGTGTGTATTTTTATTTGTCCGTATATATTTATTTATTTATTTATTCTCACATGTGTAAATTGTGGAACGAGCTTCCTTCTACTGGTTAAGTTGTACTGGCAAAATTTTCCTTAGGTTTACAATTAAGGATATCATTTATTCGTAGGGTATCATTAATGTTTTTGGATTATACACTAATTATAAACTAATTATTTAGGCTGTGTTTATAGTGACGCGTTCGCCAGCGCGGTTGGTAAGCGTCTCGGGCCACGAGCTATGAGCGTCAAGGCAAGGGATCGTTACATAGTAAAATAAACCGCGCGGATGGCCCGCGCTGACGGCATTTCGGCCGCGCCCGGGCGAGGAGTCACAGCGTCAAGTGTGCGTTATACAGTCACGCCTATCGGACGCGCGTATGCACACCGCCTTAACGACTGTACGAGGCGGCGAACCGCATGGCAATCGTTTTATAGGTTCGATCGGTTCATATGCGTGCTTATGGGCCGCGCTTGCCATCCGCGCGGGCGGTAAGCGCGGCTGTAAAACCAGCCTTGGAACATTTGAGCGCGTTCGTCAACAGAAAGCGTCGCTAAGCCACATATTGCTAATGCTCGACAATTTTTGGCATCTGCAGCGTTGTCGATGCTTAGGTATGGTTTTGTCATGACGACCTTCTCAGCGTGGCGGTCAATGCTCTGCACCTGCACGGATCAGTTATGTATGTACCATTTTTAGGGTTCCGTACCCAAAGGGTAAAAACGGGACCCTATTAATATCACTCCGCTGTCCGACTGTCTGTCTGTCTGTCCGTCTGTCACCAGACTGTATCTCATGAAAGGGGATAGTTAGATAGTTGAAATTTTACAGATAATGTATTTCTATTGCCGCTATAAGAACAAATACTAAAAAATAGAATAAAATAAATATTTAAGGGGGCTCCTATACAACAAACATTATTTTTATGCTTGCTTTAGCTCTATATTGATAACGGCAACTTATGTGGCAACAGGTGAAACATTCACAGAATATTTAGTTATATATTCCCTTTAAAAATAATATTAAAGGGCTCCCATACAACAGACATGATTTTTTGCCGTTTTTATAGATAACGGTACTTAATGCATGTCTGCTTTTATTCATTAAGACAAATGTGGCAGAGGAATCCAAGTCGCAGGATATAAAGCACGCTTAAAGCAAATGTCGTCGTAAAATTATCAGTCCTTATCCTTAGATGCTTACTTCAACCAATTAATGGCGGTAGAAGAAGAATTTGTTGTAATTATTCTTCACTTTAGAAATCCATATCAAAAGCACATGGATCGAACGTTGGGACCAATCCAACGACTACGAAACACACATATCGAAGTAAAAGTCGCCTCTGAAAATTAAGGATTTTCCAATACTTTGATGTGGTTTACGAATAACTTCGCTGTCTTTTTTATCTGATTTATACGAAGATGGCGGTGACTTGGCACCATAAGCTTCAAATCTTTTTGCAGTGACATCGAAATATCGCTTAGTGAATATTCTAACTATTCTTATTTCGAGTTATATATATATATATATATAAATGCCTCGTTTTAAAAGGTTTTGACCAGTACTTCGCAACTGCGACTGTAGTTAGCCTCATTTACAGTCCTGTAGTTTGAGTGACGAAATTTCGGCCCATCGATAGGTGACCATTGACAGCCGCAGTTGCTGTTGCTGGTTGGGCATCTGCTGACTAGCCATCCCGATCAGCGCGGATGGTTTCCCGGTGACTGATTTCAAAAACGAAACACATCCTTTTTGCAATCAATCGACAGTATTTCTCGTGCCTGTGGGTGCAGAATGTAGTATGTGGTACCAGACCTTAGTCCTTTGCAATAGGGGAGGGGTTTTTATAAGCATTCCGAAATCTTAAATCTAGTTTAAAGATAGCTCCATGGTCCAGTGGTTAAAGCGTTTGCCTGTAGACCCGGGGGTCGTGGTTCGATTCCCACGGGAAGCATAATTTGTTTAGTTGTTTCTAGTTTGGTTAGGATATTGCAGGCTTGAATCTTGATGATTCCGTGCTTCGGAAGGCACGTTAAGCTGTTGGTCCCAGCTGCCATCTGGTAGTCGTTAAAGGAACCACGTCAGAAGCCGAGAGGCGGTCCCGAAGAACTCTGACACCAGGGTGTGCATGGTCGATTGACCGTGACACTAACTCGAAATTATGATGAGCTCCGGAGTAAATCCTTGGTCTGTTTCAATCAATGCATTTCCGTACATTGTAATAAATAAATATATACGGACAAATCACACAGATTGAGTTAGCTCCAAAGTAAGTCCGAGACTTGTGTTATGGGATACTAACTCAACGATACTATATTTTATAACAAATAAATATATAGATACACATCCAAGACCCAGGCCAATCTGAAAAAGATCATTTTCCATCTTGACCTGGCCGGGGATCGAACCCGGTCACTCCGTGTCGCAGGCTGGCGTGTTGACCGCTGCGCCACGGAGCTAGTCGGTAATGGGAAGGTAAGTTATCAGGCGCTAGATGCATGCAAGCATTCCAGCTGTCACTGCCCTACGCCAACCTTTACAGTCTTACCATTATGCAATCGATTTATATGGATCTACACATGTGACGTCACGGTATTGGCAGGGCCGCAGCATCACTTGTTGGCACAGAGCGCGGATGTGTCGGGTCGTTCAATGACATGGTTCATTTATACCAGTGTTGTCAGTGTGACGCGATCCATTCATACCGATGCCGCTGGTAAAGGTTTGTCTTCAAGTAGTGAGGGAAGATCAAACTGATGTCTCATCACAACGCAGCCGGCGCGGCGCACGCATGCAACTGTTTGGAGGACAGGCGAATGGGGTGGGCTTCAGAAAAGTTTAGCATGAAATTACATATTCTGCGTATTAGGATCGATACAACTTACTATCTTCTTCTTTATGACACCACTCCTAAAGCGCGAAATCGCGTCATTTTAAAATTAAAAGCATTTAGTTTGCATACTTTGATTACACATTTTTTTTTATTAATGTTATATTTATTTACTGTCTTGACAAACTTCCCTTGTTGTGGGAATCTCCCTTTTATGTGCAAGAGGCCCAAAGAGGCCCAGAGTTGACGCACTTACATACACTGCGTAG
Source organism: Elegia similella (assembly GCA_947532085.1). Taxonomy (NCBI): domain Eukaryota; kingdom Metazoa; phylum Arthropoda; class Insecta; order Lepidoptera; family Pyralidae; genus Elegia; species Elegia similella. Next base: position 16,815,938 of record OX383942.1, on the reverse strand, counting down.
GATTTCCAGAATGACCGGTTGGAAGCCGCCTGCATCCCCCTGCGAAATCGGTCAGGCCGTCCGACCACCTGGCCGATGGGTGTCCGATACTTCGTTCCATGGGCGTATATATATTGCCTCACCATGCTTGGCAGGCGGGTTGGCGAGCGCAGTTTCTTTGGCTTCTTGTGCTTCCGACGCTGCTGCTCATCGGATGCATTTTAAAGCTGGGGAAGGATAGGAATTTGTTGGATTTGGAAAAAAATGAAAGTATCGGGATACTACCCACTCGGATGAATAGAGAAAAAGCAAGTAGCAGCTCGGGAGGCCGCATGATGGAAACCCGATGCTATACCTGCAACCACCGGGCAGGCAGTTGAGCATGCATGACACCCCTGACTATAATAATGAGTATTGAACCTCGTTGCCCGATATTTTTCTACTTTTTCTCTTGAAAAGTTCGTCATTGTTGTATGCTAATAGACATGTGGAAACACCTGTCTGTATTCAAATTAAACCAGTATTTGCGTTCAAGATCACGTCAAGTAGTTCGGTAAAAGTTGTTTCCGATTTTAAGGAAATTTCCTTGTATGGTAATAGCTATAAATTATACATACATACTACGTCTTTTTGCCTTGCTGGATAGACTGGGCCTAGGTTTTTGAGACCTTAAAGCCACGTTTAGCATGCTGGTGTGTAGGAATTAAACGGAATCAAAATAATGATGGGTTATTGCATCGCCACCTAACATAATTCCTTAGATTTTCGCCCATCCCTCGATCCGCTTTTACGCATCTACAATCGCAAGAAGATAAGCAGCGGGTACATTGTACTTGCTTTCTTTTCTCCCAGACCAACATGGAAGAAGAGCCAACATATAAATATAAAAATAAAATCGTACTTATGCACATGCTATAGTCCCATACAAGAAACGTTGTATATTGTGTAAGGAAGGAGCCCTTAGTGTGGAAACTTGTGTAGAACCCGTGCACTTGGCCGGTTTTTAACCAACATTCAGATACTTATAAGGAAAACGATCCGCCTGATGGCGATTGCCATTGCCGGTCATGGAAATTATTTAGACTAGTCATACCAAGTCTACCATCAATATGCAGTTGATCTATTGATGTAATTAAGGGTTCGTTATCGGAGAGGTGGCGCATCGTCCGGCGCGTAATGGCAAAATCTCAAACATGGCGAAGTTAGGGCCGTTTACGGATAGGCATTTTTTTCAGCGTTTGCTTTTTGGTTATGTGACACACGCCGCGGGCAACGCGGGGTTGGTTGCGGCAGTGCACGCTGCGCTGATGACCGAGAAAGTGTGGTATGAGGAGTATTGACACAAATGACACTCAAATTTACTTGATCAAACTAAAATCGACATTAGACCAGTAATAATAGAACTGCTTTTTCTTTACGCTGCGTAATATATGAACAGATTTGAACGCGTGCTCCGCGGCCTAAAACGCCAAATCACACGCACCGCCCGACGCGCCAAGCCACCGTAATCGAATGTATGGAGCTTTATTTCTTTGAGATTAAGCGGGCGACGCCGCGGTGTATGCGTACGCCTTTTCGTAAACGGGAAAACGCTTTCACGCACCGCACAACGCGCCGCCGAATGCGATGCACGACGCGCCGTGCAACGCCATTCTCCATAAACAGGCCTACGAACGATCTAGGTATGTCATAATACTCGGTAGCACAGAATAAGTACTAATACTTACGTACAGAAGTCGCACTCTGCAAAGGTATTCAAAGAAATATCAACTCAATGTATCGTTGAGTTAGCATCCCATAACACAAGTCTCGAACTTACTTTGGGGCTAGCTCAATCTGTGTGATTTGTCCGTATATATTTATTTAATTTAAAAATGTAGTTAGCGATACGATATAATTTAGCTCACGTCAAAACGCAGCACCTCTTAGTTTAGATACCTACAGCAAGCCAATTTTATTCTTATAGCTCTGAACAAACGATTCATAATTTAAATTCACACGACACGGGGATGAGAAAGGCCTGTGACAGTAGGTAGAGTCGGTGGATGTATTTTAAGAAATGTAAATGTTAAAATTTATCTACGTACGCTATGCATAAACTGAAAACAAATTCTCTACGTACAAAGATATGTCTTGGTTAAATTGGCGATAATTCAAATAAATTTCCTTTTCACAAGAACTTGGTAACATATACATATACCGGTTATACTTAACTTCTTGTTTGTTTTGACGCACAAATGCTAATGATGAGCACATTAGGCGTCTATTGAGGTATAAAGTTACCTAATACTTCTTACATAATAATCGTACTTGACACTTGATGATAATAAATGGGATCAATAATTAATTAAAATTTATTTACTTTTTAAAGTTCTTTCCTTCTTCTTTAGGTAATGAAAAAGTACTCACACACTTTAACATGCGCGGTCAATTCGCAAAAGAATGTTAGTTTTGTGTTTCGTTCTGTCTGTCGCTTACTACTACTCATTGTAATTTTTTTCCTGCAGTAAGATATGCTTCAAAAAATTTTAAGAGATTCCTATGGACAAATGTATGAATAAAAAGTTAATTTTTTTCATTGCATTGAATGGCAATACGCGCGTCAAACTCGTCAAACCAGACCAGGGGTGCTATTTTTGAAAGTATGACACTCGTCTTCGAGCGATTTTTGTATGGAAAAATTGCTCGTTTACGAACGGCGAAATTTCATAAATAGCACACCAGTCTAGTAATGGGTATACTTACCTACATATAGGAAAGTGTTAACTTAGTTGTTTTTTTGTACACATGAATTACCTTTATATGTGTGAAAAACATATAGCGAAGTTTTGTACTTACATAATAATAATAATAGTGCTTATTGCATATTAGACGTCTAGCTCGGTGTCGATTGCGGCAGAATATTAATGTTTCGGACGGTTTATACTTACTTATTATGTGTGGTACTATAGCCATCTTAAGATTAATGTAAATTACATATAAACTAGCTTGAAATTATCACAATTATTGTAAGATAGTCACATAATTATTCTGAAGAATTATTACATAAAGTTATTACCTTATTATTGATAGCAACTCGAATACCATCGTATTGAGTAACCCATTGTTTCCTCTTAGTTCGAATCTTGTCAAGTCACCTCAAGGTGAGCCACTGGAGACAGAACGCAGATATTATCTAACTTTACCTACTAATTTTCCTGAATGCTACGTAATTCATATTAATGTATCAACATTTGGAATAATTGAAACCCCTTTAGAAAATACCTTTAGTCGTCTTGTTAGGCCATTCAATTTTAAGCAGGCAGACGCTTAAAATTATCTCGAATGACGGTTAACTTTTTATTGAATTCACAAAAACATCTGCAAATTAGGTAAATTATGCTTTAGTCATCAACATTTGATTGCATAATATTGCTGCACATTCTGAGTTTGAGGGGTGGGAAAGGCCATGAGGCACAGAACTAGGGAGTCAGATTATATCCATGGATTATATCATGGAAAGAGGAATGAGAAAAAGATAGACAACTTTTTTTTTTATGTAAGCGGCAAACGAGCAAGCGGGTCACCTGATGGTAGGTGACCACCGCTGCCCATGGACAACTACAACACCAGGATGTGGCAGGTGCGTTGTCGGCCTTTCAAGGAGTTGGGGGAAAGAAATGGGGAGGGGAGGGGGAAAGATGGGTCTCCGGCTCTCTCACTCACCGATCGAAGCATAGAAGCGGTAAAGCTTCTACTCAGACGTCGATATTCTGTGAGAGTGTGGTACTTCCCCGGACGAGCCGGCCCATTCATGCTACCAGCAATTCATTTTGCCGGTAACGTGGCTCTACCACGAATCTCTACAACGTTAAAAAAAACAACTCACAAAGCAATAGCAATCTCTAAAATCGCATAAATTATGTAGGTACCTACAATATTAATTAGTAAATAATTTGAAACGATTTTATCGTATAGGTATAGGTAGATACATTATTTTTACACCTAACTTTTTAGTTTTCATGTTCATGATTTCTTTTAGTGACTTTATTAAAATGTATAACAATCGCGAAATTATTAGAATAAGAAATGTATACTGTTTTCTGGTTCATTTTTAGGGTTCCGTACTCAAAAGATGCCAATGGGACCCTATTACTAAGCCTCTACGCTCTCCTTTTGACACAAGGTCACAGGCATAGACATATTACTACTTTTGAAATCATTAGTTACAGGGCTATATGTTTAGAACCGTAACAGGTAGAGTCACAGAATGTGTATCACTTAGCCATAACAAAAAATAATAAGTAAAAATGAATCAACACAACAAAAATAAAAAAATAAAGGCGTATAAAAATAACTTGTCTTTTTAGGGTTCCGTAGCCAAAGTGTAAAAACGGGACCCTATTAATATCGCTCCGCTGTCCGTCTGTCTGTCTGTCCGTCTATATACCGTGATAGTTAGACAGTCTAAATTTTTACAGATGTATTTCTGTTGCCGCTATAACAAAAAATTATAAAAAATATAATAAAATAAATATTAAATGGGGCTCCCATACAACAAACGTGATTTTTTTGCTTATTTTTGCTCGATATTGATAACGGCAACAGGTAGACGCTTGAAATATTCACAGAATATTTAGTTATTTATTCACTTTAAAAAATAAATAATAAAATAAAAATAAAATTAATATTATAAGGGTGCTCCCATACAACAGACATGATTTTTTTGTCGTTTTTATAGATAACGGTACGGACTCTTTGTGCGCGAGTCCGACTCGCACTAGGCCGGTTTTTTCGTTTTTTTTTAGTTAAGTACTGGTGGTACATATCCTTTCATATATCGTTTTCGCACTTGGCCGATTTTAATATCATCATCATCATCATCAGGTCCTTTTTAGTCTCCACTACAGGAGCACGAGCCTTTCTGTACTACTAGGGCCATACTTGGCCTACACTCTCCACGCTGGCGAGACGGGTTGGAGAGGTGTCTTAAATGTTTATAAGCTTTGTTTAGCTTGTATTTCCTAAGTCGCCTTCTACGACATCCACGGGAAGACTTGGAGTGGTCCTATTCTTCTCTGCCGGATACCACACGGCTAATTTTAATATAGCTGCAAGACTATTATAAAAATGCATTAGCAAATAAAATAATACTTTGCATTAGTTACGATATTCAGGAAATTATTACATAGGAAGTGACGTTACAAGACGTCGTAATGTCTGTTATGGGACAGGTTATGACAGGTGACATACCTTACATAGCGTTCATACAAATTATTCAAATAAGTAGAGATTGCTCGCAAATGTCCTTTAGCTGATGTAAATTGATTGGTAAATAAACATGTGTGAGATCGTTTGTATAGTAGACTTAGTCTGACGCAGTAAGTTGATTGTATTGTAAGTTCATTCAAATAGCAACTCTAAGATAGTTTTATAAATAATCAGAAAATGTAAATAATTTTACTGCAGTGTATAACAATGTGACGAAAGAGTAATTTTAAATGTATGACATGATATTGAACAAATATATATTTTATGACATACGGCGGCAAACGAGCAAGCGGGTCACTTAATGGTAAGCGATTACCGCTGCCCATAGACTACTGCAACACCTGGTGTGCAGTAGTCCATGAGCAGTGAATATTTACTGTTTTTGTGTCCTCTGGGGTTGTTAATATCATGGACTGAGCATTTCCCTTAAACAATATTTCATAATTTTGTATCACCTGTATAAATAATAATATAACTATAGCTAAAAATCTTATAGTTTTTCTCAAAAACTTATAGTTTTTGAGATATGCGTGGACAAACATACACATATACATAACTTCTGGCACACGTACTCAGAGCTGATAAATAAATAAATATATACGGACAAATCATACAGATTGAGCTAGCCCCATGGTAAGTTCGAGTCTTGTGATACGGGATACTAACCCAATGATACTATATTTTATAACAAATACATATATAGATACACATCCAAGACCCAGGCCAATCTGAAAAAGATAATTCTCCATCTTGACCTGACCGGGGATCGAACCCGGGCACCCTCGTGTCGCAGGCTTGCGTGTTAACCACTGCGCCACGGAGCTGTTAAAGACTAACATACAAAAACTGCAATTCTGACAATAAACATTGTCAAAATTGGATTGATAATCTATTTTTCTGAAGACTGTATAAAACTCAGGTATAAAATATAAAATATACTAGACTGGGCTAATTATTGATGTGCGTATAGCAAACACCAATTTCACCTGAACACGTGAGTTTCGACGAGGCCATTGGTTTTGGCCGATTTTATGCCGAAACAGAAACTATCGCCGAAACTTTATTTTTACCGAAACTTGCTGCTTTTGGCAACCGAACCTTCAGTTGGTCTCACAAAAATAGGAACAAATCACATAGATTGAGCTGGCTTGACCCAGTAACGTGTGGACAGTAAGACTTTAATAATATGTACATAGATATAAATAAATATATATAGGGACATATCACACAAATTGAGGTAGGTAGACCCGAGTAGGTAAGTTGTGAACTTGTGTCGTAGGATACTAACTCAACAACACTATATTTTATAATAGATAGGTACTTATATAGATAAACATCCAAGACCTAGGTCAATCGGAAAAGATCGTTTTCCATCATGACCTGGCCGGGGATCGAGCCTGGGCACCCTCGTGTCCCATAGATCACTCGCTACTTAGGACGAAGCTTTATTCTTTTTACTTACGTAGAGATAATTACCACCGATACTAAAAGAAGGACTTCCTCGGCCAGTATAGACGCACAAAGTCGGTTTTTAACCGAATTAAAAAAGGAGGAGATTATTAATTTAGCTGTTTTTTTATGTTTGTTACCTCAGAACTCCGTCATTTATGAACCGATTTCAATAATTATTTTATTGTTTGAAAGGGTATGCTTTAAAGTTAGTTCAATTTTAATTTTATCACAATCGGTTCAGTAGTTTGATTGAAGTCAGGTTTTTTATATGAAAGATTATTTATTTGTCCTTACATATGGGTATGTGAGGGACCTATAAATCTTTGAGTCACATAAAAGATTTATAGGTCCCTCACATCACATTTCACATCCCCTTTTATATGCTTTTTAAACTGATTCAAATACTTACAGTTTTTATTGGTGATGTCACATTTACATGTTTTTCACTAATTTATTCTGAGCTGGCGTGTTTGTCTATATTCGCTTGGGTCGTGGAGTTCATTGTGTTTATAAACCGGTTTTTTCTATAGGAATATACCTGTGTAAGTAAACATATACTGTTCTTAAATAAGTAAGAGGCACACGGCTATGCAAACATTACAAGTTTTTTCTGTCGGTGCACTATTGTAAAATAGATTTGTGACAATCAGAGGTCTTGTGTTTTTCTATGCCGCGTTATTTTGAACCTCTGAACTATACTGAAATCCTGGAATCAGAATCCCTAATGGAATACAGAGTTGTAAGAAAAAAAGAAAAATCGAAAAAAAAAATTAGACTTCCCATAAAGTTCCCATACAAAGTCGCTAATCAGCTGGGCGAACTTCTATCACACCTATTAAACCATCTTGAATTTAGGATCCGATGTGAGGGACGCCGCTATACGTTAGAAACGATACGAGATATCTCCAATCGTACATGACGTTTAGCGGCGTCCCTCTCATCGGATCCGATTTAGGATGCGTATGCGCAGGATGGTATAATATGCAAGGTAAATTTATTTATTTTCTGTTTTTTTTTTGTAATTCTGTATTCCATTAGGGATTCTGATTCCAGGATTTCTATATAGTTTAGGGGTTAAAAATCAAGCGGTATGTTTTCCACCTAAATACCTGAATTGATTTGACGTATAGTAGGTATACATCAAGGAGGATGTAGTACATCGATCGATAGAATCTATAAGCAAATATTAGTATACCGTCGATACTTCGAAGTATAACGGTATTATCGGAGGTAACTTTTTATCGGAGGTAACCTTTTTTGGGCAAGAAACATTGGGTCCGTGCCGTGGAGTCCATCTAAAAAGTTTATTGAGGTATCTCGTTACCAAAGTGAAGCCATTTATCTCAACCTGCTTATCAGCATTACAATTCAATTCGTTAATGCTGCCAGCCTTTTGGGAACGATGCCCAGTACTTCGAGGATCGAGTTCAGGTATGTATGTATAGGTAAATAAATGTGTATGTAATGTGAATTTCTTTTTCCACGATTACTTCAACGATAAATCAACGAATTTGGATGTATGGGTGTCGCTTTGATGGTGTCTTTTCCTCAGAAGGGCCCGAGTGACACATTTTATGGCATTCGTGATTTTATTTTCTTTGAAAAACCTTGTTAAAATGATTCCATAACATATTTCCAATTTCAACCACAGGCACAAGGCAACACTTTTTTTTCGGTCTTATTGAACAACAAATGAAGCTGTACGAGTGGTGAAATTATTGCTTTTACAAAGTAATACGGCAAGTCGCCAAAATAATAATACTCGTGGTAGGACAAGCGGGTCTCAGCAGGTAGGTTATGTCAACGGTGAATAAGTAGGTAAGTATGTACTTGAAATTCCAGTTCTTTTGCGATATCCTCACATAAAGTAGTTTGTGCTTGCGCACGAAAAATCCGGACTCCCTTTTTTATTGAATTTTTTCACTATGTTTTATCCTTATCTTATTTTCGAGTGTTTAAGAGTTGTCTGACGACATAACCTACACTACCTAATTCATTATATTAAGTCCAGCGCGACAAATAGAGCGGTTTTTTTTTAAAACAAGAGTGAATATACATTTTTTGAGTTTGCGTGTTCCACCCTAGAACTCGTCGATGTTTCCTATCAGGTAAGATCGTCAAACGCACTCAAACCAAAGGTTAGTTGAATGTAACACAGATTTAAAGCTGGTGCCACTTGTGTTATTGCAAAACTTTTAACAAAGAAAAAAAGAAGTTAAAAGAGAAGTCGCAAACATATTTACCTCGCTGGCCAGATGGGTTGGAGAGGTCTCATTGATGTATGAGCTTTGTTAAGCTTAAATTTGGAGAGTGTGGGCCAAATCCTCTGTCTGCTGTGGCCAAGTATGGCTCCGGTAGTACAGAGAGGGTCATGCTCCTGCAGTGGAGAGTTGGAGACTAAAAAAAAAGACCTGATGATGATACAGATTTTCACGTCTTTATCCCTTAAGAAGAAGATAGAGCTCAGAAATCGGAATAGAAATAGGGACAGATGGACAATGATTATAGGAGTAACATACACAAGTCAATGGGGATGGGTTGCTAGCTGCATCGCCTATTGACATGATTGCTTAGATTTTTGCCTATTTCCTCGGCCGGCTGCATCGGTCTGCGTTGGAAGAGAAGAGCTACTTTTAAGTTGTTTCTTCTTTTCTCCCAGACCAGCATGGAAGACATGAGCACAAGAGTAGCCATATTTTTGGCAAATTATTAGAAAACTAATGGAAATTGATACAAAATAATGAATGGAAATAACAATAAATTAACTCCGACACGTAAGAAATGCGAACAAAATTGATCTGTTATCAGTTATCAGCAGGTCAGCGACCCTGCAATGTCACTAGCGATACCAATGCATTTCTCGCTCTCATTGTCCCCAGTCATTCGCATTCGTTATTGTTTACTAAATAATGAAGTGTTCTTTGATAGCCAGCGCCAGAAACAAAAAGGAGCTTGATGGCACTTTATAAATACGACAGGTCATCTTTTTGTATTGTACAATGTACAGTCGGGGACAGAGATACCTGACCAGGCCCTCTATCTATATCTGTACATACACATCTAGAAAGAAAGAAACATCGTATATTTGGTATAACTCCGTGGGTATAACTAATAAAAAATATTATTTGGCAACAAGAAACAAATAACAACATATACCGCGTTTTTTTTTTTTTTTTTTTTTTTTTTTATATTAAATGAGTTTACTCTTGACCATAATCTAGGCCAAAGGCAAAGATATGGTCTAGGATCGAGCGAGTTCACCCAGAAGAAGCCTATTCACTCTAACTTTAAAAAGATTCAGGTTATATGCGCTCGGAAACACAGACGCAGGCAATGAATTCCAATCCTTAGCTGTGCGCATAATAAAAGAAGATGAAAAGCGCTTGGTACGAATGTTAGGAATTTTAACCAGGTAAGGATGGTACCCAGCAGTGCGTCTGACCGTCCGATAGAAGAAAGGAGAAGGTGGTATGAGTTCGTTCGTGCGTGATTTTGAACCTATGAACTATATTGAAATCCTGGAATCAGAATCTCTAATAAAATATAAAATTGCAAGAAAAAAGCTGAATATCGAAAAAAAGGATGGGCGGGTGATCCCATAGGTAAAGTTCTTTATATCGACGGGCTGAATCATATAATCACGGGTTTTTTTTACATATGTATATATGTCAAGAGCCAGTGGCGTAACTATGCCATCTGGGGCCCAAGGCAGCGAATGGCTTCTTGGTGGTTTAGCTTTACCATCTTCCCCCGCTCTTCTGCTCCTGGCCGGGCCCCCTAGGTTCGGGGGCCCATGGCATTTTGCCGAGATGCCACCCTGTAGTTACGCCACTGTCAAGAGCCCAAATTTGTGAATTCACGTTGCGCTTGCGTCTTTTTAGACCCGTGCATGACCCTTGGCATGAGCCTCGATCACTGGTGGCAACACATCACATGCATCTATCCAGTTATAGGTATTTACCAGATCGTCATGTGATGGTCTTACCAAATGTATGTACTCGTAGGGTTAGTATCAGAAGGTCGAGTCGAGATATCAAAATGGCCAATTAACACAAAGACATATTAATTATAGGTAGCAGCATAATTAATGTCTTACATATACAGCGTCATTTTGAACCCCTGAGCTATATTGCTAGTCGGACTCGCGCACTAAGGGTTCCGTACATTATAAATAATAAGTATAAAATTATAAAAATATATTTATTATATGATGTAACTAAAAATGTATGCTTTTCGCAATTTTTCCTATATCTCAGTTATAAAAAGTTGCTACGTACCAAATTTCAAGATTCTAAGTTCACGGAAAGTACCCTGTAGGTTTTGATTCCCTTGCGTGTCGAAAAATTATTAATAATATTTTTATTATAAGATGTAACTAAATATTTACGCTTTTCGCAATTTTTTTCTTTATCTGTGCTTAAAGATAAAGGAAAAATTATGTGTGTATCTTTAGACGTTGCTTCGTACCAAATTTCAAGATTGTGAGTTCATGGGAAGTACCCTGTAGGTTTTAATGCCCTTGCGAATGTCTAAAAAGCACGAAAATTTGTGGCATAACCAGCTGTATCTTTTGATTGCGTTTGCTTAGAAGTTTGATTTTTTTACAGCTCAAACAGACAGTAGACCTGAGTATTTAATATGAATTTCAGCTTGATACCTCTACGCGTTCCTGATCTATCACCTAGAGTGATCCTATAAGGGTTCCGTTTTCCTTTTGAGGTACGGAACCCTAAAAATGTAAAAAAATAGACTTCCCATAAATATTCGGCCAGCTGATCGGCGACTTTGTATAAAAGGTCTATTTTTTGTTTTCCTCTTTATTCTTGCATTTCCGTATTCTATGACGCGTTGATATACATTTTCGTTATGGTTGGTTCTAAAATATACTGTATGAACCTGAAAAGGCTGAGCATTGTAATTAAAATATATACATTTATGAGAGTTTTAAAATTATCAACACGTTGACAGGTGGTCAACACACACTACTTTGTAGGTGTTTCCAGTATCTTTGTTTTGGGTATTTTATATTTATATTACATATCTATTATTATTTTCATTTGTATTGATATCGATATAGGTAGGTATATCTTCAGATAACAAATGAAATATTATTGTAATTATAACAAGCTGTCATTTAACCTTCTCGTGTGTTGTTTTATTGGGTCTAATCTTGCAACAGAATTTTGAGGTTTTGACTAATCTTGTTTGTAATTTACATTTGATGTTGATTGTAATTTCTAATTAAGTGCTCCTGGTACAACACTTGTTGGATCTGGATTCATCCGTCTCTATCTCTATAATAAGGTAGAGATAAACGAATTGACCCAGAGATGCTGTAGTTAGATTATTGATACGTTAATGCTCTGTTTATGAAGTATAATTAGGTAAATAAGTAATTTATTTTGGAATTATATGATCTATTTATTAATAAGTAAATTTTTGAGGATATTGGGTAAATGGAAATATGTCTACCTCAAAATGTATTATTTAATACACACTAGCTTCATACTGTTTTATTTGAAATCTATTAAATAATCGACGAAGAACTAGATAGATTGGAAAGAGATAAGATTGTACATCGAAAATAAATATATTTTTACTTGTTGAAGAAGTAAACTTAGTTCATGACTCTTTCATTTCATAAATAAATTGGTGTATATTGGTGTAGTATATGAAGTGTTTCGCCTATTAGATTCGTCCAGGTTTCGACAGAGCCAAATAAATAAAAGAGTTTAAATTCACTATTCTCCTTGTATTTTTATTGTACTTATTATTAAATTGTACTTAAAAGACAAGTAATTGCAGAAGTACTTTTTAAATATTTATACCACCTCCACCTATGTTCTGATAAGCGCTGATAAACGCGCACTGACCCGGATTTTGTCTTCGCTAAGAATTGTATATTTCATTAAAACACTATTCATAAGCTAATAATGTTGTTTCTAGCATAGGCATTTATACTAGGTAAAAATAAACTCAAATTACAAAATACTGTATGCAAAAGCGAGCAAAAGCGACTAGCAGTTTCGTAGCTAGCAGAATTATTAGTAGGTAGGTAGGTACTGATTTAAGTTGTTCCAGCAATCAAATCGTGTTCTTATTTTTTGCGTGTCTGCTAGTCACATATCTGTGTGCTAATTTAGTGAAGTAACACTCATTATTTATAGATTATAAAATCGTCACTCGCTTTTTCATAGCAAGCTTGAACAATCAATAATCTTCACGAGAGGATGTGTAAGTGAATCAAACAAACAGAACAAAATATTCAAACCGCGCAGTTTGGTAAAATATAAAATCATTATGCTATCATTATTTTACCATTAGATGCGATCGCAGTCGTCTAACGAGTAGGTATTTATTACGCGTCTGGGACTCGGGATATTTCAAAACAATTTTCCAGTTTTCACGAAATGTCGGAATGTTTTTTCTTTTTACCCGCGACATTGTCCGCGTAATTAATACCTGTGTGCTATTCTTATGTGTAGGCTACATCATTCATAGTAAAGTTTCATCGAAATCCATCCAGTAGTTTTTTCGAGAAGGAGTAACAAACATCCTCAATCTCTGACATCGACACAGACTTTCACATTGATGATATTAGTAAGATTGATAAGTAAAGGTAAAGTAAGTAATGTATTTACACTACAACATGTAACCGACAATTTCTGGAAAATAGCTTATAATCACTAATCTTTTTTTTATTGATTAAAGTCTAATTATGGAGACATCTTTTAAGAAAATAAAAATAAATAATTTTTATTCAATATCGCCTTTTGCACGTCATATTTTTCAGTTATTTATTATGTTTGCAAAAAACTAGTGTTTTGGAATGACCACTCTACTGATGATGATGAGAAGAATACGCTGAAAGAAACTCAGTCCAGTCTTGATCCCTACGTGCCTGACCTACATCCTATCAGAAGAGCCGTATCTTGTTTTGCCAATAACGTTAGGATAATGTGTCCGTCACATATACGACGGAACTCGTAGTAGGACAGGAGATCGTATTGTAATCGTGACGAGTAAACACTGTTTATTATGATTGATGCGACAAGGTTGTGAACCTCGGTGCGGTACCTTGGCTCCGCGGCTAAATTCAGGAGTCACTGGGAGCCTTAAATTAATTTGAAGATATTGTTGCAGTTACAAATGCCACGAGAGGACTCGTAGTAGATCGTGTAGTAATCGGCAATAAAACTCGGGTTTATTTATGAATTAGGTATGCGACGGTCGTGTAGATTCGTCACTAAGATTCGGTATAATTGAGATCCTTTCCTGAGCTAGGAATATGAATGAAAACAATGGGTTGTTGTAAATTTGTCACAAAGTAAATTCGTCACTGAAAAAAGTATGTGCTTTGCCACACCTCTATATTCAAAGTAAATTCGTCACGTTTTAATGTGGAGTTTTGTACCGAAGTCACGTAGTACTCGAAGTTTTTTTTTATTCTTTGCAATATAAATTGAATTTTATAGTGATACATACATAACAATTTTAAGTATGGCCCTAGTAGTACAGAGAGGGTCGTGCTCCTGTAGTGGAGACTGAAAAGGACCTGATGATGATGATACATACATAACATCTATACTAATATTATAAAGCTGAAGAGTTTGTTTGTTTGTTTGTTTGTTTGAACGCGCTAATCTCAGGAACTACTGGTTCAAATTGGAAAGTTATTTTTGTGTTGGATAGTCCATTTATTGAGGAAGGCTTTAGGCTATAAAACTTTACGCTGCGACTAATAGGAGCGAAGCATCAATAAAAAATGTTTTGAAAACGGGAAATAAATTTTCATGTATACTAATTAATCATAATAACCGAAATTTCCGCGGACGAAGTCGCGGGCAACAGCTAGTTTAAAATAACCACCGACATTCCTTTGACTCAGCCCAAAATGTACAACTGATCCTATGGGACCAATTGCTGCTGGACATCCAAACACTGCAACTACACCCTTCTTGCCGCTTAGTTTAGACTAGTGATCCGCCCCGGCTTCTCACGGGATGTAGAGCATAATTATATTAGGCCTACATGTTTCGTCTGTCGTACGTAGAATCGCATCAGCTTTGCATCAGCTTGATATCTCGTCATTTTGGTGTGATAAACGTGCTCAATGCAAATTTATTTTCGCGCCTTAATTTATGCGGTACCTTCCAAGATATTCATTTAAATTATACAATGTAAAGGATTATAATAATATGTATGAATTGCTTAAGGTAACAACTAATTATAATAAAAATACTTATTTAAGTTCATAAGAAGTAATACTGTATACCGTCTTATTAAATAAATAGCTTTCAGCAAATAGCGTAGGCGTCGCGAACTGTAAAGATTATGTTTAACAACCATCAGCTTTTTCACGCGCTAAATTTCAGGGGTAGGTATTGCTTGGTTGAGACCTACGACCTGTAGAGGAGAGCGCGGTAGTGGGAGTGAAATATACGAACAATTTTTTGCCCAAGCTGAAACAGAGACGCTTCGTTCACGATTCGCGCTCGCTGTAACAAAAATATGACTCTTTGGCTTAGAGCATTTACCCCTTTTTGGTCACGTGTTTGATACAGGCGGTTAAAAAATACGGTGGTTTTAACTTTCACAAAACGCGGTAAATAAATTAGCCGTCGATTAGACAGTCGTCACGTTATTTATTAAGAAAGTTCTAGTTCTACGTGGTAGATTGCTATATTGAGGCACAGGTAGGTACCTGATAGGTATGTCATGAAAAATAATTTTATTCCGAAGAATTGCAAAGGCATACGCAGACTGATCAAGTGCGCGCAAGGGATAGCGCTTGGCGGTTTAGCCCGTGAATGATGAGATAGGTATAGTCTCGAGTCGCTCAAAGAAAAAAACGTAAGCGCCAAATTCGTTATTTCTATTTATATAAAATCAGACCGGTTAATTGTATTTTCATATTTAAATTTTGATGAATTACTAATAACCTATCTTTTAGTCTAATAATCATTATTTCATTCGTCGCATTTGAGCTACAATAACAAAAACTCTGCGAACGAAGACCATTTTTCAAAAAATATTTCTATCGAGAAAATTTTATCAAAACGTGTTTTCATCTTACACTTTTGGAGATGAAATAGTCAAAAATCATATTACTTAGATTTGAAACTCCTAATTTAAGTATTTTGCGAGATAAATAAGGTTCAGAACGACCTTATTTACAGTGGTATCACCTTAATGCTAATTGGAGTCGAACAATAGTTTCGTACAAGGAAGAACATTTTTTTGTGATGTAGCCACATATTTCCGGTTTTGGAATATTTCTTTTAGTCAAGCAAGTCTCCCCACCTCATCATCAAGTTTTTTTAGTCTCCACTGCAGAAGCATGACCCTCTATGTACTACCGGAGCCATACTTGGCCAGAGCAGACAGTGGATTTGGCCTACACTCTCCTCGCTGGCCAGACGGGTTGTAGAGGTCTCATTGATGTTTATGAGCTTTGTTTAGCTTGTATTTCCTTTGTCGCCTCTTACGACCTCCATGGGAAGACTAGGAGTGGCCCTATTCTACTCTGCCGGAAATCACACACGGCTAACTCTCTGTCGCAAGCTAAATAGTTGTTTGTGCTCCCCACCTATCGCAAGCTAAATACTTAGTTGTTTATGGATACGTGAAAAAAATCAGGACAGTAGCCTATAAAACGAAGTTGAACGGGAAATTGATCACAGCTACGTACCTACGCACACGAGTCAGAGTTAGTCGACGACCTTATAAAACACTAGCTTTCGCCCGCGGCTCCGCCCGCGTCAATGTCGATCCCTCGGGAATAGTACTTTTTTCTCGGTATAAAAGGTAGCCTATGTCCTTCTCCGCACTCCAGAGAACTTGTATGCAACATTTCACGATGATCGGTGCAGTAGTTACGGTGTGGAAGCGTAACAAACAAACAAACAAACAAATAAACAAACAAACAAACTCACTTTCGCATTTATAATATGTATTAGTAAGGATAAGGATAACAACTACGGAACCCTACACTCTGCCCTCGCCGCAAACGCCCGGTGAAGTAGCAAAAGCTCAATTGGAGCTAGCTACATAGTCCTCAAAAAAAAAAAAAATAACCCTACACTGCGCGTGGTCGGTTTTTTAAGGCGAATACCGATATCGGCTCATTGGTCCTTGCCAAGGCTAGCAACGGGCGGGCCGATATCGGGCCATTGCCACTGGTCCCTGATCGGCAGGCAGGACTGTGTGAAAAATCGTAAGAAAATCGCGTTCTAAATTTGAAAATGAATGTATGAAAAGTAGACACTTTTCATACATTCATTTTCAAATAACGCCGCATGTTTTAATGTTATCACAGGTGTTTACACTAGGTTTGCATGCTTACTAAAAAACATCATTTGTCCTATTTTTATTCAATATAATATTCAAGAACGCAAGATGCAAATGTGTCTTTATGTGAATCTATTCTAATCACGGAGCAAGTACAAAGTTTGTACTTGCTCCGTGATTCTAATTATTATAAAGAGGAAAAAATGGCGTGTGTTTGTGTGTTATGTTTTTTAGCAAAGACAGAATAAAATTTACGCGGATGTTATTGCGGAAAAAGCTTATCCAAATATATTTTTATAAAAAAAAATTGTTATGATTATTTTTATGTAGGTAAGTGTAATTATTATAAGTATTTGTTCGGTTTAAAGAAACTATATTTCTCATAAAAAATACAACGGTATTTCACTTACTGAGAAAACATCTCTTACAAATAATATTTAAATACAATGAGCGTGCGGTATAAAAATTAATACTTAATAGTAAGTTAATGTAGGTTGTTCTTATACCTATGCATTTCATTACATAGTATAAAACAAAGTCGCTTCCCGCTGTCTGCCCGTCCCTATGTATGCTTAGATCTTTAAAACTACGCAACGGATTTTGATGCGTTTTTTTTAACAGATAGAGCGAGTTTATACCTATGTATATACATTACACCCGTGCGTAGCCGGGGTCCGGGTCGTTAGTATGAAATAAACAAAAGCTAAAGTTTATTAATTTATTCGCAAGTTTATTTATTTATTTATTTTGCAAATGGTATAAAAATACCTATTGAAAGATATTTCTTAACCATTCTAATTGCAAAACAAATACTTTAATTACATATAACAATAATACCATTTCAAGCTTTTTTTTCTGGTTTTATTTCAGACCGCTACATTTTATATTGTTTTTAGTGGAATGGCGACATTTCATCTGATAACAATATGGCGTAATTCTTGCTATTATACAATCTTATCTAGGTACATTCTGTTTGGCATTAGCAAACATGCTGTTACTATCTAAAATTAGTAATACATAAAGTTGTTTTTGAAGTGAAAGAAAACTTATTTAGAGGCGTTGTGCACTATTTACTTAAGATGGGTAAGAAAAATGTTAAACTCGCATCGGGACACGTGACCTGATCGAAAATTCGTAAGACAGGACACGTGACCTGAGACCGCCGCAAAGGCGAGTTTTCACTTCTGCCGGCATTCCCTGAGTCCCAAAGTGCAAAAATCGTTGTTTTTTTTTTTTACTGTATCTAGCTCCGCAAGTAAGCTAGTTAGTTGTTAGGAAGATGTTCTGAAATGTAAATATTTATTACCCGTAGGTATGTAAGGTATTTTGAAAAAATAATTGTGGTGGGTCGCTACCCGCATCGCCCATTGACATGACTTCTTAGATTTTCCTTCATTCCCTCAGTTTGGAAATGAAATGACTTGCGTATTTTAGACAGCATGACAAGATGATTGATTGACAACCTTTTTATTGTAATTAAAGTTAACCGCACTTATTCTGGCATCAAATATTCATTGTGGTTGGTGGGGTTTGGTATACTAGACACACACATGCATATTTTCACGCCTTTATTCAGTATCTTAAGAGTCGGCAACGCATCAGCACGTGTTGCAGATGTCCATGGGCGACGGTGACCACTTTCTATCAGGCGGCTCGTCTGCTCGTTTGCCGTCAAATATACATACAAAAAAGTACGGGATAGGTGAACATAATAAGGTTTCTCCGTATTGATGCGTATATTTGAAAAACGGATTCTGTATCGCCTAGCGTTGACATTAGGGAGACTAAGATTCGTCAGTCTCGCCTATTCCCTCAGCCGGGATCTACGGCCTGCGTGGGAAGAAAAGCAGCTGTTACTCCCAGACCAGCACAGATATTTGACACAGATTTCTTATATTAATAAAAGCGGCAATTTTTTTTATATATTATAAATTTTTTTCGTACATATCTTTGGCGTTTGGAGCCCGTAGTCTGTCGGGGTCTCTACATTTTTTCGAAAAGAACATATTAAGCAAGTACCTATCAACCAAATTTCTTGGGCTCATATGAGCCCAAGTAAGAAATATGAAGATGAAAAGATAGATGAGTATAAAAGTGTAAGAGATTACGTAGGTATGTACATACTAAAAATTTTATTAAGTAAGTATAACTAAAAATAACAGATACTTCGGCGAGGCAACGGCTTTTTTGTTCAGCCACCGAAACACTAATTATCTCAGAGTACCCGGACCATGAATTTCTGTTTTCAAAACATCGTATTACTATTCTGAACACCAATCTCCGTTTTATAACTATCTTGATATGACCCAATTGTTATGACAAAATTTTATTATAAAAGCTACATTTTGAATTATTTAGAAATATCTCGTTTCTACTTTTGTTATTAATTACATAAATTGCGCAATACTTTTAGACTTAAGTTAGTAATAATTTTCATAAATGTAGAAGGAAAAGGCCGCCGTTTTATTATTACTATTAAGTATAGTTATTAAAAAATATATTTTAACCTTTCATATTCTGTGTATGTAAATAAAGCGATTCTTTATTATAAAACATCAGGAAAAATTACTTGAGAGTTTTTTTGAGATGACTTGTGCCCACGGAGCTTGTGCCATAGAAGTATTTTTTTTTAGATCTAAGTCTTGTCTTGTGCACTTTACTTGAAGGTCGAATCATAAATGTCAAAAAATTATTCTAGTCGCAAACAAAACAACTTTGTTACAGAATTTTTTATAAATTCTGTAACAAAGTTGGTGATCCTAGCTTGGTTTGTTGTGCTGTTGAAATATAGGCTGTATAACTGTCGATTATGAATATAAGTGGTCCAGTAAATTAAGGATCTGACGACATCTCAGATTTGTAAATCTTTTTTCCTTTAACATGAGAAATCATCAATTTAAAAACTCTAAATGAGCCTGGTCTTCGTTCCATAGGTTTCATCGGAGAATGAATAGATTGGTATTGTAACTACTGACAAAATGATCCATTCATCTCTGATTAAATAAGATTTTGCAACTAAGTATTTTATCACGTCACTTAATTAGGTATGCATCTTAATTTCTAAAACACATCCCATTCTTAGCGTTAATATTTACACTGGCAGTACGCACCAAGTATTTGCAGAAAGCTGTCCTCCAGCCTCATCGTCGACGAGAGGAGGTAGTCAGTCCCCTCCAGCTCACTCGGTGCCAACATGTCGCTCCTCATTTTCACACTTACTGTCACACAAATTAAGTCCAATTTACAACATCCGTTGTATGAATCCCATTTAGCACAAGTTCACTCGCGGTAAAAGTTTGAGTTACGTCACATGTAAACACTTTTTATTTATCACTGGATTCTGATCGCAAGTCAGAGCTGGCTGGCGACTTGCGGTGGTGTGTACGAGAGACCGGCCGAGCTCACGTGTGGTTGTTTAGTATGATAAGGCAGAATGCGCGGCCGCGCGGGCGCGAGTAGCAACTGCCATGTCGCTCCTCACAGCTGATTCGCCCACTATAAATAATACGGAAAGGAAATATTTGGATGCAGTTTAGCGAGATTGAACCAGTCTCTCGATACATTGATCATTTCAAAAGATACTCGTTATTAAAGCCAATTTCAAAGCAGTTAAGTAATGAAAGTATAGAGTAGAAATTACTTAGATAATGCCAGATAGGTACAGGGGGATATAAATTATTTAATATTCTTAGAAGGTGAATGATGTAAGTAGGCCTTCTATTGAGTAGACAATAAATAGTAACTAAAAAGTTAGAAATGTATCAAAGTTGTTAGTTATACGTGCAGTGCAGAAATAAGAAATAGGTAGAATAATAACATAACAATTTATCTCAAGGACAACATGCATTCAATGATCATACACAACGCCACAATGCAGCGCGCAATGCAACTACATGAATAAAATTGCAATTTTAAAAAGCTATTTCTATGAAAATAATAAAAGTAGCCTTGAAATGTAGAACGGTCGTCTGGCATTCGGCACGTAGAAAGTAGGCCTCAAATGACATAATGAAGACCATCAAATATATCAAAAACATTATTCATTCTTGTTTACTGTGTTGGTGGAATATATCTTTTTTAAAAGCTGCTCGCGTTTGTTGGTTCGAATGTGGTTTGAATCAACTCATCGAGAACTAAATCTAGACGGTAAAATTGATACAAACATATTAACTAGATATGAATGGGAAACAACAACTACTGATTTATAACGCGATTACAACTTTATACTTTTAAGACTGGATAATATAATATAAAGACTTTTTAGACTAACATGAGTCATTTGGGAAGGTCAAAAAAAGGCAAAATGATCTAATCAACAAAAAAATAAACCGGACTCACGCACTTGGCCGGTTTTACAGCTCCAAGAGACAATAGACCTGAGTATTAGATCTGAATTTCAGCTTGATACCTGATGCCTCCACACGTTCCTGAGAAAAAGCTCCTACAAGGGTTCCGTTTTTCCTTTTGATGTACGGAACCCTAAAAATCATGCATATTTATGCTGATAGGCCCCATAGGACAAGGTAATCATTTTGACGGCCTTCAAGGGAATTTCTGTGGTCAATTTACACGCTGTGTGTATCTACCTCCTTCGAAATCATGTAGCTTTGACTTCCGCAAAGTAACACCTGAATCTATTATCTAAAAGAGAGTTATATTGTGCTGAATCGCTAATATTTAGGACGTCGTATCGCTATCGGTGTACGGTGTATTGAACAAATAATCGTCTCTAACAGAACTTATTTTATCACTAATTTATTCGTTGGTATGTAATTTAGATTTCAGATAGAATAATAAGATAGAAAATGACAAGACTGTGTTATAATCGAGTTCACTAAGAGACACCTACGCTTTACACCTGATGTCTTACATAAAATGCAGTTAATTGATTAATGAGCCAACGCGCCACGTACAAACAATGACATCCTAGACACCAGACAAATGTGATGTAGAATGTCCACATTCCTAGCGAGCAGTTGCTCACCTAAATTTCAATTCTAAGCATGTTTAGAGAAAGACGCGCGTCAGTAGGTATTGTAATCAGGACATACGAATTTGTTACTTTCATTACTTATAGTGACAATTGACATGTCTTGTTTAGAATGCTGCTGTTATGACCAGCACCTGGCAAACTAAAAAAAAATATTTATTTAAAAAAAAATGAAATATATAGGGACCTCAAATCAAAAGCATACTTTTCCATACAACACAAATTCTACGATCTAAGTTGCAACCTGTATGTTAATCTTTACTACCTAGCATGGTACGCTATCTACATGATATGTACGAGTTACCTAGGCAAATT
This sequence comes from Elegia similella, assembly GCA_947532085.1. Taxonomy (NCBI): domain Eukaryota; kingdom Metazoa; phylum Arthropoda; class Insecta; order Lepidoptera; family Pyralidae; genus Elegia; species Elegia similella. Next base: position 16,793,662 of record OX383942.1, on the reverse strand, counting down.
AATAAACATGTATAAAGCATATTTATATAGTTCATATTTATATAGTCATTATTCTCCTCCTAAAAATTTCCCCTCCGCAATTTTTAAATAATTTCAAACCAATATCTATATTGCCCTTCCTATCTAAAATTCTAGAAACTGTAGTACATGCTCAAGTGTCTGATTTTATCTTCTCTAACTCTCTCCTTACTCCCTTTCAGTCTGGATTTCGCCAGGGGCACAGTACCTTACTGCTACCGCGCTTCTCAAAGTTACCGAGGATATTCGTTTGGGCATGGAAAAGACTTTGGTCACCATTCTTATTTTAATTGACTTTTCTCACGCTTTCATATTCTCCTCGCCATCCTCCATCATCTGTAATTCTCGTCCTCAGTGGTGGATTGGTTTTCAGCATATCTCCGCGACCGGCAGCAAGCAGTTCGTATGGACCGCGAACTATAGGCGTGGAAATCTCTTTCTACGGGAGTGCCTCAGGGTGGAATATTGTCACCCTTACTTTTCTCTATTTTCATTAATCTTCTCTCTTCTTCAATTGGTTGCTCTTTTCATTTCTATGCAGACGATCTACAAATATAAGTGCAGTCGCCAGTGGAGGAAATAAACTCTTGCATTGCTACTGTTAACTCTGCCTTAGCATCGATACTATCCTGGTCCAATGAATACGGTATAAACGTTAACTCTTCTGTATTTTAAGTATCAGGCTATAACTGCGGGGAGCGTAAGGCAAATTAATTAAATAGATTTTAGCACTGTCTTGCCTGTGACGTTTGACATCAATGTCATCCCTTTTTGTAAAGTAATCAAAGATCTCGGCTTGTACATTGACTGCACACTTACCTGGATCACTCATATTATAGCTGATATTAGTCGCTCCGTTACTGCCACTCTCCAACAACTCAACCGTCTTAGGAACTTCCTTCTTTTGAAAACTTATTATCTTACTAGTAAAAAGTTTATTTTTTCCCGTAATTAGAAGATTACTACGAAGTAGAACAATGATTTTCACAAAAAAAAATATCAATATAATTTTATTATTTAAAGAGATATGAAGCGATTATATTATAAAAAGAAAACCTATAAAAACAGCCATAGCTTATTTTATTTTGTTTTTATAAAAAAAGAAATTAAATTAGTTAAGTTTTGGATAATAAATCTGAGGACTGGTGGGCCCGGGGTCCGAGCTGCAGTTGTCTCTATCGCACTCTGCGGGGGTTGTTTGGGAACACAGCGCGACAGGAATAGATTTTACGAATACCTAAGTAATTCAATGAAACTTTGTAGTGCTTAGTAACTCGGTAGGTAGGAACAAACCCAAGCCTATACCAACTTGAGCCTTGATTTACAAACAATATAGGACTGAAATACCTCAAGTGTACTTTTTGTAAGAAAATTATTTATTTTCCACATTTAACTATTTCTTGACCTCGAAACTTATAACAAGCAATATGCTTATCATTGCATAATGGTACTGTTATGTATTCTGAAGTCATATTTCTCGCCGTGTTATCTATCACATTATTGAGGCAAAATAAATGTTACACTATCATACTTATAATGCGAATTCTTATCTATCAAATTATCTGTTATTTTCGCGAGACAGTTCTCAGTTACTATGAAGGTGCGCAAGGGCGTCGCCAGGGCGGGCTGGGGGTCCAGCGGCCCCTCCTATCATTCAGGCTTAGTATTTTTAAAATTTGTTTACTTTGCGACGATCATTGAATTGCAATGAAGGTGTCTTTTCACAAAAAAATAATCCGTACGTAAATAGTCTTCCCGTGTTTGGTCTTTCCATCCAAAAAAGTTTCTTCTGCCCCCCACTGACTCAAAGGCTGGCGACGCCCTTGACGGCGCTTACCAAATATAATCATACTTATATCTAAAGATAAGTAACGTTAGGCAGGTTTAAGAGATATAATTTACAAATATAACCGTAATAGGAGGATTATTACGGGTGTATTTGTAAATTATATCTAAATGAAATTAAAGGAAATAATCGTAGATGACATTTTTTGTTCCCCTTTCTTTAAAAATTGTGTTTTATGTTCCATAAATTCAGCCACTTAGATGGTATTAATTGGTAAAGAAGGTAGTGGCCTCAGATCGTTCAATGTATTGTTGAAGGGACTAGCAGAGCAGGACGGTACTCGGAAGTATTTTCTAGAAAAATCTACACTCACAAAGACGATCGGTGTTATTTGTGAACCGCATCGCACAGGAAAACTTGTAGGTTTTCCAAGTATCGGCCGACCAATGTCTGGTGTCGGTTTGACAATTTTCAGTCGGCCTATTTGCTAACTCAATGTACAACGTTTTGATAATCATTTCAACATACATTGCAGCTTTTATATGAGTGACTATTTTTATTTAAGATATATAAAAACGTAATGTATTTTGAAGTGATTATCAAAATGTTGCACACTGAGTTAGCAAATAGGCCGGCTGGTCTGCCAGAGTGGACACCTTGCCTGTTTAACATTGGATAAGATGGGTTTAATACACAGCGGTTCAAAACTGCGTCGACTCTGGAGTTATGTAAGACGACCAAATTTTTGAAGTGGTAACTTCTATAGCGGCGTTGTGCACTTTTTGGAATGGGTAAAAGATGTTAAACTCGCATCAGGACACGCGTAAAATAAATTGCTTGAAATATTCAGAGAATATTTATTTATATATTTACTTTAAAAATAAATAGTTAAATAAGAATAAAATTAATATTATAGGGGGCTCCCATACAACAGACATGATTTTTTTGCCGTTTTTATAGATAACGGTACGGAACTCTTCGTGCGCGAGTCCGACCCGCACTTGGCCGGTTTTTTTTAAATTTGTTTTTGCCTTTCCTTGAGAGGCGCCAATTATCAATATTGCCTCAACCTATGCTTATCTTTAATCTTCTTAACAAAATATTTAAACAATCTAATAGCTCTTCATCTAAGCATACTCTCGGTTGCATCCTCATCTGTGAACCGCTGAAGCCCAGGGCCGATAGCAGGAGCGATATTGATAGGGTCCCGTTTTTACCCTTTGGGTACGGAACCCTATCTATATAAATCGGTGTTTCAATAGTCACTTTATATACTGGCGTTGAGAAAAATCTGATGTAAGATTTAATACTTTGATTAGATCTTAAAATCTGTTAATCTAATTATGACAGCCGCGACCAGCCGACCACGAACAACCAAAGGCTTCGAAGCATTAGGAGCACACGAATTCACCACACGATAAAGATTCACCTACCTACCAAACTTTCATGATTATGAATTATGATTATTTATAATACAGCATCATTCCCATAGCCCCCTAATTATAACACCAGTGTCATTTTTCTGGCTTAGATTGGTCCGTGTCGTAAGCGTTATTCAAATTATTTACAAATATGTAAACGAATTTAATTTTTATTAACTGGATATTATGTATCATTCTAAAAATATTTTTGCTGGAAATCAAACCTTATGTACTTAGAAATCTAAGTAAAAGTTAAGATAACTTTTACTTAGATTTCTGCAAAATCAGATATTGTTATCTTCGTTGTACTCTTGTAGCTTCATCATTGGATGGTGTAGGTACTTTTGTCCAGTGCATTTTATTATAAAGATTTTCTGAAAGACAGCCATAGGACCAAAACAAAAACTCAAGTGATAAGTACTTAACTCTAATAAAGGCTCAGAACAATAAAGGTCGTTGATGACTGGCGACTTAAGTCAGTGGTGTCATCCTCAACTGTTAGTCCGGTAGTTGCAGGCATAAATTAAAAAAAAAATGGAGACTTCATACTTCTATGGTTGCAGGTATGGCATGCCCCCGGCCTTTCGAGATGCTACTAGCTAAGCCCAATGCCTTTATTTTCTTTCCAAATCAAACAAATTCCTATCGTTACCCAGCTTAAAAATGCCTCCGATGGGCAGCAGCGTCGGAAGCACAAGGAGAACTGCGCTCGCCAAGTATGGTGAGTATGACCATATCCTCCCATGGAACCTAATCCAGAGAGGCCTTTGTCCAGCATTGGATCTTACGGCTGTATAATGACGATGAATGACTTGTGGTTTAGATCTAGCAGCTTTGTGAAAATACCTGATCTTTCGAAACAGATGTCGTACGTATATCAATTAGATGTACCTAAGTTCTTAGGGTGTCTTAACCTTTTAGGTTTATTATGTCCCTGACTTGTTAAATTAAAGAAACCTGTCAAAACAAAAGCAAAGATATGTCTTCCTTTGTTGTAAATTCAGTGTCATGTTTTTATTCATAAGTGACAGTATGGGTAAGGACCTCTTGACCCCAGGTAGGTACGACACATAGCTGCGGTGAATGTAGACATGATTGCTTTACGTGAATTACAATTTTGGTTTGATTAGGCCTAATTCCTGATTCGTCATACATATATCTTGACGGATCTTCTTGGAATAAAATGGTTATGAATTGATGTACCTATGTACGGTCACTTGCAAAAGTCCATACATAGCTTAATGTGAAAATCTGTTGCACGGATTAGGGAGGCATATAAATTAAGCAATATCATGAACCTTATGCCCCATGTTTAAGGTTGAAATTACTGTTATTTCCAAAGGGTTATCCATAGCTATACACACGACTTTTTACGCAAAACCTATATGGACTTTCTGGACTGTACATATAAATTTAACACCTTATTACCCTATCTAACTGTATGTTTTCTTTATTGTAGGTACTATAAAATTGTATGCAACAGGCTTGTGAATATTAAGTTTTTTTTTCAGCTAGTCTTATAATTGACGAATCGTAGGTAAGAAAAATAATTTATATAGGTACATTTTGCCCGAAAAAAGAATCTTGATCCCGAGCAAAAAAAAAAAAATTTTTGTTCTATAAGTTGTAGGTGCCTACCTATAATGTATTGTGTGGTCCAAGTGTATAAAGTTGCGGGCAGAAGCTAGTCATTATATTAATTCTTATTAATAACAATATTTTTGTTTAGGTGCGCATATTATTCAAAATTACTTTTGTTGATGATATTATATCTTATTGGAGAGAAGTGATGTGACGTTGCTGTCACTGCAGCATTTAATAAGTAACTTATTAAATTAGTCTATCTTATAATCGCAATAGTAATAAATATTATGATTTTTTTAATTACTTTTAGTTTTGACATAATATTGTAATTTATTAAATACATTTTCTAGAAATGGTGAATAAAATTGTAAATAGTAATAAATGTATGTCGTATGAAAATATGTGCATAAGTTTTCGATTTTATATTATGAATAAGTCATAATAATAAACAATGAAAGATATAACTGACAGCCTTGGCCAGCGCAGGTGCGGCCAATGTTCTTGAATTTTTCATCTGTAGATCTACAGCGAAAAATATCGAACGTTTTTCACTGTGTATCTTGTTGCCTACTTACAAAATACCTACATGTAAGTAAGCTAAGTTGGCAAGTAGCACAAGTATGCTGAAATCATAGAAATATATCACCACACATACATAAGTCTGTCTATAGATACATATATTGAGTACCTACGTAAAGTACCTAATAGGAAATATTTTTGACGTTATTAAGTACAATGCTCCTTGCTACAATAGGTGAGCAGCATATTAGTTGTAAATTTGTAATCCTTTTGGAAGTATGCCAGTTATACTTAAGTAGAAGCCTCGAATGATTGTTGCATTAATAATGCATAAAAACGTACATGCAAACCATTAGGGCCTTACATAAAACGTGAACCTATAAATAATGGTAGTAATAAATAACCAACCGTTATTCACAGACATGAAAAAAATTGCTTGTGTAGGTAGAAGACAAAAGCGATGCGAATTTATAACTTCTCATTTTAAAAGACCCTTTTATATAAGTTTGTTCTTCCAAAACTTAACATTAGAAGATGTATAATAATAATATTATTTACAGGCAGTTAAGAAGGCCACCTTTGGAATGCTCTCCCCGAAAACATCCAACATTTTTCTGAAATGCTTAACATCAGATGGCATGAGACGTAGAGTGCGGTGAGCGGCCGTTATTGGAACATCGTCGCCTCGGCATTGTTCCATGCCGCAGACTAGCGCAACGTTCCGCCGACTCAAAACGAATGAAAACATCATTCAAATAACGAACTTATTGCTACATCATAAGATTTGAAATACAAAAACAGGACTCGTGCTGTCTCGCTCATACTTGTACGGCGCGGCGCTACAGCGAATTCCAGACATGGCGTGTACGCAACAGCATCAGGAGACGGATATTGTCCCGCTATGCAAAAAGTTGATTTCTGCGCAGGTACATCGGTGTAGCTTATATAAGTATTGTACCAGACCTAAAGCCTCAGTGCTGACGCCACTTATTTCAGAATACACTCATTGTGATTTTCTAGAACTGTATTTAGTAAAATCATTATATGACCTGAATAATGTGACACCTAGAGGGCGAAGAATTTGAAAAAATAAATAAACAATACCAATATTGACATTTTGTCAGCCGTCCTTTTGATTTTGCAATATACCTACCTATATTTGAAAATGCTTCGTCGCATTAGTAAACATATTTGTATTTAACATTTTCAATGAATTTCCAAAACCGATGGCAGACACAAACTACAATGGATCGAAATAAATTTAAATTATTAATGAGTACACATTACAATGCTAAGCAGTTATACGTAAGCCAGATTTCCTCATTCTCGTTAGTAATACGTAAATAATATTAAGTTGCCGCTTACGATTGTTGATAAAATTCGTCATCCATCATTTCAGCCTCATGACGTTTATCGCCGGACATTAACTAAGGATTTATAAAACGACCAACTAGAAGCAGGCAGCCGCCAACGTTTTCTTACTCTATTGCCTAAAGCCTAAATGATAAAAGAAAAAGTCTAAATCAAAAACTTTTAATTATAATTGCATTACAGATAAGGCAGCCATTATGTATTTTTTTTTTCGAATAACCCTTGAATATTCTTTAAAAACAAAAATATCCAAAGCAATCAACGCGTTTAGACCATCCGCGTTTACCGCCACGCCGCCTGGCCTATGGCGGTAAACTTTAAATATATAATGTTATGACAGAAGTTTATTAGACAAGCTAAACTAGTGACAAAATAAACGAAGGTAATTGTATAAAATTACAATTTATTAAGTCTAAAATTTAGTAAAAAAGTAAACAAAATTACACTAAAATGAATACGACATATTATTACTAACTAATTATAAGGCACGTTAGTAAATTATACAAAATTCGAGATTTATTTTTTCGAAATGTAAGTCTGTACGAAACTAATATACAAAAATAGACATTATGGCATGTTTTGTATACATAAATATTTTGGCACTTAGGAGACTTCGTGCAACAACTAAAATAAAAAAATACACTACTCTACACCTAGAAAATATTGTAGGCGAAAAAGATAATCTCAATAATTTAATACCAATAAGGACGGACCGATTACACAAAGATAACGTTTGTAATAAATAACCCACTTTGTAATGGGTTAATCAGTGATAATAAAAATATCGGAAAATAATCTTTCATATAAAATAACCGACTTCAATCACACTACTGAACCTATTGCGATGAAATTTAAAACTTTAAAGCATAGCCTTTTCAAAAATCAGTTCATGAATAACGGAGTTCTGAGGTAACAAACATTAAAAAAAAGAAACATACAACCGGATTTATAACCTCCTACTTTTTAAAGTCGGTTAATAAAAATTAAGAGGCTTACATGAGCAAACCTAGCGGGTTGCGGATAAGTTTATTATTTTTATCATAACTTAAAGATATTTAAAAAAAAAAGGATCTTAAGCTTCGGTAGTTAATTACTTGTAGTATTTTTGTTGTAATTTTCATTTATTTTCATTTGCTACTTATGACATTTGTTGCAAAATAATGAAAAGTAATTTGATCTGATTTAGGAGTTAAGGAATAAAATGATAACGCTAGTTTCACACATGTAAGCCTCATACAAATAATTTTGAAAAAGTGTTGTTACTCAAAGACAGCTTGGTCGGTATCAGTGCACAATATGACACTGACTTAAATTTATTTATTAAATAAATACTAATAAAAATTAAAATGAGAATGTTTTAAAAATAAAGTCTACAACAATAAAGTCGCTCGCTACATATTCATTTAAAACTAAGTCTGAACCATCCTGAATTTACAATATCATAATAAATTTCAAAGGAAATATGGATGTTTAAAAAAAATGTACATCGGAGAGCCTATGACATAAAAACACAAAACAATAGTCGAGCATATATGAGCCCCTTCAGTTTTTTAAAAACGTACTGCCCCATTTAGTAGATCATAAGATAATTTTATCGACCGAGTTTTTAATAGTTTGTTGTGAAAATTATATAGTATTTGTAGATGCTTTGTCCTGTTGACTTACTGAAAGTCTGGGTGCTATACTACTGATATTAAAGATTGCGGATTTACATTAACATTGACGTAACTTTGATAAAGCTTATCAAACTTACTACAAATTCCAGGATTTAGGCAACAAATTATCTCATAATCTACTTCTTCTATCTAGTCGTAAAATAGCTATACATATATAATTATTTAATAAGTTTCGACCAGCTTTTTGTTACCATGATTACCCGTTCGTTTGCCTCATATATATCTTGCTGGGAACAAGAAGTTCTGATGGGCTTTCACCATCTACTACATAGGGTGGTATGGTTTTTTAAAAATCGGATTTGGCTCCTCAACTCATGCGGTAATTTTTAACGACATGGTTCATTGGAAATTTATATTCACATTCAGTCTTATTATAAAACGAGGACTAATTTTAGTACCTGGTTTAAACCATTATCCGACCAAAACAAATTGTCAATGACAGTTGACCAAACATCAAATGAAATGAAATGAAATTTCATTTCATTTCACCAAACATCAAAGTGATAAGTGTCATCTTATTTTGTTCGGATAATGGTTTAAACCAGGTACTAAAGTTAGTCCTCGTTTTAAAATAAGACGGATAGAGTTTAAGACATTAGGCGTGGTGTTTCAAGGCCAAAAAAAATATAATACTAACGTATACACTTCCAACATCATATAAAAATATTGGCCCAACTTAAGGCCTGTTAAAAGCAGCAGACCGGTTGCCGGTAGGCTGTGGCTGTTAGTTCCACTAACTGCCACAATGAGCGGCGGAGAGGGCGCTGCAGTGTAATAGTTACAGACTTTTCCACCTATCTATGTGATGAGCCTGACAAAAAATGTACGCAATAGGCGTTAAGACTACATGTTCAAGGGAACCAACACTAGGATTTTGCACCCACGTTGCATGACGTTTGTTCGATTAATATTATTTAATATCATGAAGTGTGGTATTATTTTCTTGTTATTTAGTTCAAAATCGATTCGAAAAGGCAAACCTTATGCAGTTCTACGAGAGTCAAAGATTTATTCAGAAAATATGCTTTTTCAGGCACTTTTCACATCAATTCACATATATTGACTTTTTTATATTAATAATTTTTGTTCAAAAGCTACAAACTACCAGCGTTTCGGAACCAACCACTGCAGAAGAAATGCGAAAGTGAGTTTGTTTGTTTATTTGTTACGCTTTCACGCCGTAACTACTAAACCGATCATCATGAAATTTACATTATACGTACTCCAGAGAACGCATACAAGTTCTCTGGAGTACGGAGAAGGACATTAGCTACCTTTTATCCCAGGAAAAAGTACTATTCCCGAGGGATCGACACTGAAGCGGGCGGAGCCGCGGGCGAAAGCTAGTATTTAATATATTCATAAGAGTAACAGCAGCGATCTCTAATACTACGCCCAGTCTCTTTCTGAGCAGAGTCTATCACTCTTACTTATCATTGACTTAGTATCCCATAACACAAGTATCGAACTTACTTTGGGGCTAGCTCAATCTGTGTTATTTGTCCGTATATTTATTTAAATAATACCAACTTAAAAATATTTTTATCGTTAAATGATATACGTATCTCTGCGTGCAACACTTAAATTAGGTAGTTAATAGATTCAGGTGTTACTTTGCGGAAGTCAAAGCTACATTTGCTTTGAGACAATTCACTTTGCGTGCTTCCGCTACCAGTTAGTTCATGCAAACTATTCCTGGCTAAATTAGGGTCATGTAGACCCTAATTTAAGTGTTGCACGCAGAGCAGAAGTAGAAGTCCTTCGCGAATGGCAAATATGCAAATTTCCTGGATTATATTATAAATTATCAATATCTATATATATATAATAGCTGACCCGTCAAATGTTGTTTTGCCATATATAACCAGAACCCCCTTATCACTGAGGGTTATCAAAAATAGTTTACGTCCTATTCTCAGAACTACTGAATATACACACAAAATTTAACAAGAATCGGTCAAGCTGTTTCGGTTCTTAAAAACAATTTGACACGAGAATAAAATCAGGTTAGTTACACCATTTATATGTAACTCAAGAACGGCTGGACAGATTTTGATGAAATTTGGAATGGTAGCGGACTTTTTGGGTAAAAAGGTAATTTTTACCTGACATAAAGATCGCCGGGTCGCATATACAAATGGCAGGATCAATACAACAGTACAATTACAATGTGGCCATAAAACAAAATCAAATGTATTGGAATTTAGAAAATATTGCCATACCAAAATTTATTTGGCAAGAGTGTGGCCACATCCGTTTTCTATACTTATTTGCTAAGTATGCAAAGAGAAGACACTGGCAAGCCTACATAATTATATCAATCTGCAACTAAGTCACACGGAAGCGCCTCTTGTACTACGTATAGTCTTTTACTTTGTATAAAGTGTATAAAGTCTACACAGACTGTGTGTCTACCTCCTCCCCGTAGTCGAGGTCGTCATACGAGAGGTCGTCGTCCATGATGACTGGGGAACCTTTGCCGCTCGGACACGCCAGGCATCTAGAAACACAAACATATAGTAGGTATAGTTATATACACGGTGAAATTTTGATCGTTCTGGACCCTTAAAGGGGTGATTCAGCCCGTCGATATGAACAACTTTTCTATGGGGCCAATGCTGGGAACTCATCCTATGCTCTGCCATCTGAGCAGAGCATTTAAATAGCATTGTGAATGCAAAATAGAACACTTATAAAAAAAATACTCGGTTTAATACAAAAATCGAAAATATATGATGAAAAAATTTTAATTTGTCCCACAAACTTTTTTTTCAGTAGCTAGTTACCTATGAAACTTCAGTTAGGTACACGGCCGAAGCGTGTTAGAGGTAGGTTAGATAAATTATGATCATACTATAGGAAAATCACCAATCTATTAGCTAAAGTACAACGTCATAAGCATAGTAATGGTCTAATGGTGTTGAATCCATACCGGCCAGGACCTGTTGTCATCTGATATCTATCGGCTAACATTTATTTATGCAAATGACCTGACTCGCGCAGGTGCCATTTGTTACATTCACAAAGACTGATGTTTTATTAACATCTTGCATATGTAGTGGACATTTCTTGGATTGCTATGAAAATAATGGCCCTCTTATTCATAAAAATTTAACAAACGATTATTAAACCTATTTTAGTTAAAATATGTTTAGTCTCGTTCTTTCCATGCCTATCTTTGCAGAGAGGGAAGGGCAAAACATATTTTAACTAAAATAGGTTTTAAAACGTTTGCTAATTTTTATGAATAAGAGGGTGGGTCTTTATCTATGAAATTGTCGTTTTATTCCGCTTGCCATTTTATTTATAATGCCTATGATTTTCAGTTAAACACATCTTTTTTTATTTAAACTTCATAAAGACTATTTTATTAACATTCTGAGTCCTGATTAATATATATATATTTTTTTTGCTAACTTAGATTTATATTTTTTCCTACTAGGTATATGATTAGTCGATGAATAACACTTTTTAACATACAATTTATTATAATAGCTAGCTCAACTTGGAATTGATCAAACCCGAAGTGATACTAAAAACGTGAGTATAAAAAATTCAATTTACTCGAAATTAGAGAATTTCGAGTAAATTGAAGCCAACTGTAGGCATAAATGTTTATTGTTTCTTGGTTCTATAGAGACAGAGAACGACGGCGACGATTTCATAGGTAAAGTAAACACCCAATATTAGCTGTGAAATGCATCAAGCCGAGTTAACAAGGTTGATGAATTGCAAGCAAGTTCAAGCAAGGGAAAGAGATGTCTAGTATACGTATATCTATGTATGGTATACATATATAACGGAAACAAATAATAAAAAGGTTCGCGTTAAGTCCCGTTTATATACATAATTATGGTATGTCTTACAGCTAAAAAATCAAAAAATATTTCTCGTTTGATTATTAATATCGTATATCGATTTATTATTATTGCTTCCAAGCCAAGCTAATTTTGTAATATGATTATAATAAGAAAGAATAGTGATAGATTTGAATATAGCAAGTTCTACTCTTTTTAACTTTTGCGCTTTTAATACATAATTATGTATATAAACGGGACTTGAAACGTCAACGGAAACAAATAAAAAAAAAAGGTTCATTCTAATTCCCGTTTATATACATAATTCTAGCAAGTTGTAGCTATCGGCGCCAGCTGTAGGCATAAATGTTTATTGTTTCTTGGTTCTGAAGACAAAACAGATGGTACGCATTGCAAATTTGATAAACAGGATATTTAAAGCGCGGTGTTTTGGTTATCGGAAACCTAACCTAGTTATTTCTGAAAACGTATTTGTTCGTGCACAAATTACTGTGGTTATTGAATGTGGAGATGATGTAATAAAAATACTTAGATATATCTCACTAAAGTTAAGGAATGGGTGCTCACTACGTCAATTAATCAATCATTTTTTTTATATGCGTATATGAGTACAAATATGTGTTATTATATATTACTAGCTGTTGCCCGGGACTTCGTCCGCACCAATGCTGTTATTATAGACATATAATGTCGCGGACATTTTTTTAGTTCGTTTAAAGAGGAATAATTCTTTAATACACATTTTTTGGGTAACTTCAACCGTTTACGCATCGCACGCGTCGCATGACCTAAACTATGAATATTTTTTCCCCGCTTCATAACATTTTTATATTGATGCTTCGTTCCTATTGGTCACAGCGTGATGTTTTATAGCCTAAAGCCTCCCTCACTAAATGAACTATCCAACACAAAAAGAATTTTCCAATTTGAACCAGTCGTTCCTGTGATTAACGCGTTCAAACAAAACCTTTAACTTTATAATATTAGTATAGATTAGAACCTGTCATAACCAATCTTTCGAAATGCAAATATTACATATATGACAAGTAAACTATAAATACTAATTTATAGTTTTAAAAAAATTACAATATTATTTAAATTATTAGTTAAAGTCACTCAAAATCTTGTCATGTCAAAATCATTATCAATTAAATATTCATTGACCGTATAATATGGCTTTTCTAATAACAACGTCACCCCTTTGTTCAAAGTGTACAGACATTCAGACAGATCAATGCTTTATGTTTATATTTATTTATTTTAAAAATATATTACAGATATGTAAATGGCTGACTTAAAGCCAAAGGCTTTATCTCCAGACAACTAACAGGTGATTTGTAAAGATATTGTCATAAGTTTTGGAGTAAGCAACATAAAACGTGTCCGATATTTATATTATATATATTATACTACCACGACGTTTAGCATATTGTTGACCATTATGTAAAAAACGAAATCAAAATAGTGATGGGTTGCTAGCCGCATCGTATATTAACATGATTCCTCAGATTTTTGCCCATTCCCTCGATCGGCTGAAGAGAAGCAGCTGGTACATTCTAAGTTTTTTCTTTTCTCCCAGACCAGCATGGAGGATGGTATGGATGGTCCAATTCATACAATCATAAAAATATTTTTTAATCATAATCTGTATTAGGTGTGAGTGCACATTATGTTTTTCACAGAGGAGAGATTTTAAGTGAATATTTCTGCAGTCATCATCATCATCATCATCATCATCATCATCATCATCTGTACATTTATTTACTGATTTACTACATTTTTTATTACTACATTGTGCACTTTTTGTGATGGGTAAAAATGTTAAATTCGCGTCAAGACACATGACCTGATCGAAAATTCGTAACACGGACACGTGACGTGAGACCGCAGAGCCGCAATGGCGAGTTTTCACTTCTGCCGGCACTCCCGGAGTGCAACACGGTTTTTTTTTGCAGGTTTGTGTTCTACTGTTTTTTTATTCTGATGACGACATTAAATTATTCCTTAGGAATTCAAAATCACCCTTAAATAGACGCGATGAGAAACGCTAGGAGCCTTCATTGCTTTAAACTTAGGATTACATTTTCAATCTTAGTTTTTGAATACTATTAAAAAGATATATATTTTTTTAAGATTATCCCCCACTCTCTTATCTATTGAAGAGATACGACAATACCTTTCCATAATTCATAATTCATAATTCGTTTATTTTTGTCAGACATAGGTTACAAAAGGTGTTAGTATTGATTACATAGTGCGCTATGCTGCGCCGTCAGGCATACAAAAGTTGATTTTTATTCTAGTAAGTCTTACATTTACAATAAAGGTACCGTAACGTCACAAATTTACAATTATTAGTGCTTAGGGCATAGAATTTTTTTTTTTCCTCTGACGAGGTTAAGTGTCAGTTTAAGAGTAATTTAATTGATGGTAATTATTTATGTCATTGATTTTGCAATTAAAATTAAATGTGATTAAAATTGTCAGAAAGGTATTCATCCACACTATAATAAGTTCTTTCAATGAGAAATTGAGACAGTAGTCGTTTGAAGGTATGTATTTCTTTGCAAACTCTGATGTGTGTGGGTAATTTGTTAAAGATTTTAGGTGCCATTGCGTATACACTTTTATGCAGGAAGGTACTTTTACAAGATGTAAGGTGAAGTTTGTCCGAGCGACGTTGACTTTCAACTTTTTTAAATAAATTAAATTTTTTTTTTTAACAAAATAAGATATTTCGTAAATATATAAGCACGGAAAAGTGAGAATTTTTAGTTCTTTAAAATGTGGTTTGCTTGATTCCATTGGTTTGAGGTGGCATAACGCTCTGATGCATTTTTTTTGTGCAATAAATACGTCCTTGTTGTCCGTGGCGTTTCCCCAAAAAATAATCCCGTATCTCAACGTGGAGGCAACGTATCCATGATAAGCGGTAAGTAAAGCATTTTGATTGGCAATTTTCCCTAAAATATACAAGGCATATGAAAATTTATGCAATTTTGAACATACATGGTCTATTTGTGTTTTCCAAGACATATCATTATTAATAAATAATCCTAAAAATTTCGTACATTTTGTTTCATCAACTTTTTGTTCTTTATATGTTAAGTTTAATGTTCCAGCCCCCATGTTTCACTTGGGTCCCATTATTGGGCCTTATATGAATATGTTGGTAAGCTGTATTACCTGCTCTCATTGATTCCGTAATATAAACATTTCTCGCCAACGCATTCGCAGCATCCATCATGGAACCACCTGAAATTAAACAGAAAAAAATATAAGCATTTCCCTCTATTATAAAGAACAGAAGGTAAAATTGCAAAATAGAACATTGTTCTCGTGTCATACTATATAATAAAACTTTTCCGAACTGCTTTAATAAAATTGGATAATATTGGTAATTTTTTTTAACTTTTTTTTTTATTACAAGCTTTTATTTAACTTGTTATTATGTATGTAAAAGTTTGTTTGGGCGAAATCTTGCATGTCAATTTTGAAGCAGATATCTTCCATCGATTGACCTGAAATTTTGTTTACTCATATAGTTTTGATGACAATGCATGGTTAGCTGTGTGACGTCATTCTAAATCCAACATGGCGGAACACTCAAGACGGCTGACTAGCTGATGCAATCCGACAATATGGATATCAAACTTTTTAAAACTAAGCTTTTATGTACATCACTTTATTTTTCGAGATATTTTTAGCTAGATCTTGCTTGGTTTAAAAAAGTTTTTTAACTTTATTTTTTTATTCATACATTTAAATACTTTATTTAGCCTTTAAAGCTACAATAGGTAAACTTAAACAGCTAAGAGTTAAGAAAAAATAATGAATCTGCTTGTTGATTATTCTAAGAGAAAAGAGTGAACTTTTAGTTAGTACTAGAATAGAAAACGATTTTATGTCTTCGGGTAAGGTGTTCCAGACTCTGGAATGTATAGCTTGTAAAGTGAAATAATGTGACATGAATCCAGAACGAAATAGTAATCATGAAGTTATTTAAAAAAAAAGTAAAATATTATTTTCGGAAATATCTTTGTCTACTGAAGAAGTACACTTACCGTAGACTGTTAGCGCCCATGGAGCGACAGGAGGCGCGGCATTTGTCACTAGACATGCACTGCGACAGGTACGCGACCGTGCAGTTGAGCGTGATGATGTCGCGACTCACGGGTTCAGACTCCTGTTCAATACTCTCTGTAACAAGTAGTATTATTACAAAAATTAAGACCCCACTGTTTTTCCTTTAAACACCTATAAGGACACTTGGGTTTTTGAGACAAACCTAACGATACCTTAACCGTCCAAATCCATCCAGGCATTTGGAAGATACGAGGTCATAAAGAAATATACAAACGTACAGGATATGTGCGCGAAACACAGCCCTTCTCTTGGCAGTCTGGTAACTACAGAGGGTACGTAGACTTCAATCGTAATCCTTCGCTTTTCTTTTTCTTTGTCATATATTTAAATACCACTGGTAGGATAAAGCTCGGAACAAGGAAAAAGCCTCCATCTTCCGATTTTGTTCTATTCTATGCAGAACCATCTCCCACAGTCCATTGTCTCTGGTTTTTGTGTAAACATGTATTTGTGTTCATCATTATGTATGTTAGATGGTCATGTATTTTTAATAAGGCGGTGTTTTGCGTTTATGGAATTGTACATTGTTGGTAATTAACGTAATTACTTCTACTAATCCGTAAAACACCACAAAACCTCAAGTTGGTGTTTATAGTATATGGTTTTATGCGTCTGAAGGGTCATGTCATGACTGCGCCCTCATCAAAAAATACATTGCTTCTTTTTCTTTGTACACTAACATTTTGGCGGAGCTTTTTTTTTTTAAACTGTTAAATCTCTTTGTATTTGCATGTAACTTGTGGATAACATAGAACAAATAAAACTTTATCTATCTACTATTTCATACGTAAATAAAAGTATTTTTAAAATTAATTTTGATTTATATCCTGCAGGCCTCTGCATAATTAAGTATCTAACCTATTACAAGTAGTATTACAACGATTCAAACAATTACCTATTCAATAATATCTCTTTCAATGAAAGTAAGACTAAATAACTACAACAGTCATCTGCAAACCAATCAAATGGAGCATTGAGAAAGCAATCCCATGGCAGGTAATGGCATTCCACAGTAATGAGTCACCTCTGTGGGGTGCCACTATGCCACCTGTGAGGTCTCAAAAGGTGTGGGTGTTAACAATTGTTTTTTCTTATAATTATTATATAGTGATTATCTTTTGGCATGGAGAATTATCTTTAATCTAGAAATTTACTTTATAAATTTAATAAAAGGGAAAAATATATTGTTTGTTTGTAAAACTACTGGACAGGTTATAAAAATCAATTCACCTCTTTACTAGCACAGCTTATTTTAGATAATAAACTAGTGTACGAAGTCACAAGAAAATCAGGAGTATTGTAATGATTTATCTATTTACTGGTTACTTTTTGAGGTTTCAATTTGTATGTTTGTGAGTTATAATACTATAACAAAAGATGAAGCTGTAAAACTTTGTTTATCTCACAGTTACACAGTTGTTATCTTTCGAATGGCCACTTATCATTACTAGGAATCATGTAACTGTTATGGATAATAACTAGTATTGCCGTGTATCGCATCTCTAGTATTTGAAGCTTTATCACTGTTTTAGTTTTACTAGAAATTCTCTCCAGCACATCAATACTGCTGGTAATGTGCTGGAGAGAAATTCAATTAAAAAAATTCAAAAAATATGAATTCCTTCTCACGGAAATTCGCGCGAAATTTCCAGTACCTAATTCTCAATAATGTCTCAATAATTCCCGCACTTGAGAGAAAGAAGAAATTCTCAGGAAAAAATCCGACACATTCTCAACATTCTCGAAAATTTCAAGCACGGCACAATACTAGTTGGGAGTGTCATTTGCATCAGTTGATGACAAGCAGTTGCTTGGCTGGTGGTTGCAGGTATGGCATAGCGTACGCGCGCCTGGCCTCCCGAGCTACTTGCTTGTAGGTACCCTATTCATCCGAGTGAGTGGGAAGGTATTATCCCAAAAGCTTTCCTTTCCCAAATCCAACAAATTTCTATCCTTCCCCAGCTTAAAAATAATTCTGATGGGCAGCAGCATCAGAAGCACAAGAAGCAGAAACTGCACTCGCCAACCCGCCTGTAAAGTGTGGCAAATATGGCAATATTTTCCCATGGAAAGGAGAAACATTGGGAGAGGCCTTTGATGATGAATTACTAGGTTACATTTAAGGTTCCATACAACCAAATCAATTTGTGTGTCTGTTTATCGTGTCACAGCTAATTTGTGCTAAATCTACAGGACACACTTATGGATTTAGGTGACAAGAAAACATAAATACAAATAAAAATATTATGAATTTAAGTTTACTTTTGGGGGTAACAAATAAGAAAATTCTGTAAGATGTTTCATATCAAATGAAAGAGCTTATTGTGAATTTAAAAGTTATTTAACAAGTATATGAAAATTGAACATACACAAGCTGTAGTAACATACACATCTTATACCCTAAATAGTTTTGAATAAATACAAATAATCAGAGTCATTGAGGCAAGAGTGAAGTTTCAGGCTTACTTACGTAAATGATACACCACTTGCTTTTCGGAGGCTGGCATGTACTTGGACAGGTCAAAATCTACAGGATATGTGATCGACAGCCACCTCTCTCGAGGATCAGCCTCACTTGTCAATGCTGAGAACAGTCCAGGGACTCCATCCACTAACTCCTCGACATAAGAAGACTTGGATAGCTCTGTATGTGTGTCATTTGGTTTTGGACACATATCTGTAAAAAAATATTATTTGGATAAGATTTATATTTAAAAACAAAACAGCCAAGTGTGAATCAAACTTGCACATGAAGGATTCTGTATCATTTTCCTTCTCACTTCAGCAAAAAATAATGTTCGTTGTATGGGAGTCCCCCTTAAATATTAATTTAATTTTAACTATTTATTTTTAAAATGTGAATATATTTATAACAAAATATTTTGTAGATATTTCAAGCATCTTCTCGTTGCGGTTATAAACATAGAAAAAACATCATTTTTATTGTATGGGAGCCCTTAAATATTAATTTTATTCAGTTTTTTAGTATTTGTTCTTATAATGGCAACAGAAATATATAATCGACTGAAAATTTCAACTAACTATCATTTCAACTACTATCATACATATTCATGAGATACAGCCTGGTGATAGACGGATGGATAGACAGACGGACAGTGGAGCCATTAATTGGTTCCCGTTTTTACCTATGGATAGGTTCAGAGATTGAGGTCAACCCACAGAAAACTTATTTTTAGGCTCCCTTAAATTAAATACCTTTTCACACTGTAATCAACATACACATTGAGATTTATCAGTCATCTCACAAATTAGATGTTCCGCGCCAGACCACTTCACTACAGTAAAATAAAATTTTTAGTGAACCTTACAGGTTTTACTTACCAACACAACTGCAGCATTCGTCGTACAAGTAGCTAAGGCAGTTGAAACAGTCTTTGCAGCAAGAACAGTCCTTCAAGTCACATTTACATGATTGAGTTAACATGCACTTGGACACCACACTGGCGCAAATAGCTTCATTGCAAGCGTATATTATGGGCACCACGCACACTAACGCCAACACAAAGTATAATTTACCAGCCATAGCGAGTAACAACTCAATTCACTTGTAAACACGAGTTACTAGTATCTAGAGTTAAGAAAAATAAACAACACGAAGGCTCAAAAAGCATGAGCACTCCCGAGTGGTCTGGTTTGAGGTTTTATCCTCGTAATTCTCGCGCACTTGTGTGATAATATTGTATTTTGCGTTAATTTATAATATGATGTACACAATTTAATTTAACAATTAGCTAGTAGCTAAGTAACAAAAAGCAGATAGATTAGCAATGTAACTTTCTTCTAAAAGTTTGTAGAATGAATGAAACGAAGAAAAGTTTATGGAATGAATGAAAAGTAAAACCGGAAATTATATTTTGTGTTGCCACATTATGGTCTACCTAAATGAACAAGTTTGGTATAAATGAGTTAAAATAAATAACTAAGTTGGTAAGTAAAATAACAAAACTTACAAAATAAATATCTATGAAACTCACTGAAAGCCATCATAACTATTTATTTAAATATATATAATTAAAGAAATAAAGGTACCGGGCACTCAAGCCGTTACCGTTGTCTGGTCCGGACTGGACATACATAATATGCGTACTGGCAGGCTGCCAGTGGCAGCAGTGCCTTTTTTTGCGGGAAATTCAAATTTAGGTATAGTTGTTGTCACAAGCTTTGAAAATGATACGATTATTCGTTGTGCTGTGCCACGGCTCCACCGCATACATGCCACATAGTACGTAGGTTTTTTTTTTTAAAGTTATTATTAAAATACAATAATGAAGTAAAATGTTAACGTTGGCGAGTAGGTATGGACTAAGTGCAGAAAATTTCCGTACACAAAGCTTGTAGAATTAATTGGTATAGTTACGACAAATCTAAGATAAAACTTTAATACTGCCATGATAAGACAATCTTTTGGTGGTAGCTATCTAAACATTATCTCTTATAATTTCACATTATCAGTTAAACTATATTTATTACTCAGATTAAAAACTCAGACAACAACATAACAAGGAGATCCGTTTCACAGGCTACAAGGATCATGGTTTGTAGACTAAAATTATTTCTCGAAAAATATATAGTAAAAAAAACTTCGAAACCTTGTACCATATTTTAAGCAAATAAATATATTATTATTATTATATTATTATTATTATATAAACTAGATTTAATTTAAATTTAGTATTAGCGGGACATTTTTTAAAATTCAATTTGTAATGGCTTTAATAAGGACAATGTATACTCAGTCCACATACCTAGTTTTTTAAAATAAACTAAAATTGTAAGTTGACGTCGATTGGAGAAAATGCGCTGTTCAGTTTGTTGCCGCTTCTTCTGCACTCCGCTTTGGAAGCGGCATTAAACTTAGCCTTAAGTAAATTACTGACGTCAACAATTCTCAGTAGAAAATATATGATTAATAAGTGTCCAAATGACCTAAATTAAATAAACGTTTTTGACATTCAGAAATTTTGTTTTTAAATTTTGAAATTTAGCGTGAACCTTTTATTTTAAAGAAACAAAAGGTTCGAGTTGAGTCCCGATAATAATAATAATACATGACATTATTAACAGTTGATAAAAATAGTGTGTTAAAAGTTCGTTATATTGTTTTTAGCAACAAGCATCCCTTCTCCTGCTGTGCCTTACTGTACTTGCTGCAGTATCAGCATACAAGAATCCTTACTATGCTGCAGGCAGATCGGTGAACGTACACCTCTTCGAGTGGAAATGGGATGACATTGCGGACGAATGCGAACGTTTCTTGGGCCCTCGTGGATTCGGCGGGATCCAAGTAAGTTTAAGGCCCAACGCAGATAACAGACTATCCGTTACTTACTTTTTAGTCTTTGAAAATGGAATCTATGAAATCATATGCAGCTAATGCACACAACGCGCCATAGATTTTTTGTACGCTACAGACTCGAATGGACAAAAAGTGTGTTGTCTGCGTGGGGCCAGTATCTCGTGGTTTAAAAGAAAGAATGCTATCGATAAAATTAATAGTTGTCAATAGTTAACTAGTCTCATAAGTAAGATATATCCCGCAGGAATCAATACTAGGTCCTTCACTGTTTATTTTATTTAAATACCCTAAGTAGCGGATTTAGTCGGTGGGGGAGCTAAGAGGGTCAATCCACAAAGCATATTCTTGTAACCAAAATAGGATCCCGGCACATAGAACTCGACCGCAGAATTCCAATCCCTGGAATTTTTGATTTTCTGTCTAGCTATAGAGAAGGGCGACGGTAACAGCAGCTGTTGCCGTTTCTTATAGCTTTAGGATTTTTTTAAAGTTTTTTTATTTCTCCTAATATCATAAAGAAATATTGAATTTATTTTTAATTATATATATTCGAATACCAACTATTTTGTTTTAAATCTATCAGTTATTTTTTATATTATTACCTGTATGTCACGTAACCAAAACGCCGATCGCCATGTTTTCTCAGAAGTGACGTCAGAGGTAATAAACCACTTTTTTGTTTAGGAATGTAGAGATATCTCTATATTGTAAATTTTTGACTTTAAAATAACTAGGTAGCTTAAAGTTCAATCACACACAGATTCTAAAGGTACAACAACTAAGGCTACGCACATTTATAGTGTCTTTTTTGCCGTATCGTAATATGTATTAGTATATTTCTCATTTTTTTTAATATTATTTCCCTGCAGAGCGATATTATTTTGAGTCATACAAACAGTGTAAAATACATTTTAAGGTACTTACTAAGATTAATACTCTAAACTATAGCTATAATAAACTAATTTGAATCTAAAGCTTGGATTTATGTATATTGAAATTGTATGACACGAAAACAGAAAAAGAGAAAAGAAAAATATAGACATAATTATATAAAGAGCCCTTCAGGGGAGTAGGCGGCGACTAATATTGCTGAAAAGAGTTTCTTTCGGCGTTTTCGAAGAAAGGGTCCGGGTCACTAATAATTAAGAAAATAAATATTTCTCAGTAAAAACTGACATGAAAAAGTGCCTGCATGTCTATTTTTAGCCGACTTCAAAAAAAAGGAGGTGTTTATCAATTCGGTTTATTTTAATGAATAGTGAAAAGAATAAAGACGGTCACGTGACCTGAGACCGCCGCAAAGGCGAGTTTTCACATCTGCCGGCACTCCCGGAGTGCAATCTTTTTTTTTATTGTTTGTTACCTCAGAACTCCATATTTTATGAACCGATTCTTTTTTTTTGTTTAAAAGGGTGTTTTTAAGTTGGTCCCATTTAAATTTCATCGCAATCGGTTCAGAAGTTTGATTGAAGTCGGTTTTTTGTATGAAAAATTATCTTTTTTGAGTTTGGAATCAAAGTAACAAGTATCACAATATCGTCGGCGAAGTAACTTCACCGAATTAGGGGGTCTATTTCAGTAAGTATATAGCTAGGGATTTTTAAATATAAGTATTATTAAGCATTTCCATTTTGTGTCAGATTTCCCCACCGAGCGAAAATGTAATTCTTTGGACATACAATAGACCATGGTGGGAGCGCTACCAAGTCATGTCCTACGAACTCGTGACAAGATCCGGCAATGAGCAGCAATTAGCAGACATGCTTCGGAGGTGTAACAATGCTGGGGTCAGGTGCGTGGACTAAACACCTACCTTATCTTCTATTCTATAAGTTAATATACCTTAATTAACTAAGATAGCCGTGTGGTATCCGGCAGAGTAGAATAGGACCACTTCAAGTCTTCCCGTGGATGTCGTAGAAGGCGACTTAGGAAATACAAGCAAAACAAAGCTTATAAACATCTGTGAGACCTCTCCAACCCGTCTGGCCAGCGTGGAGGGTGTAGGCCAAGTCCTGTTACAGTTCTGGCCAAGTATGGCTCTAGTAGTACAGAGAGGGTCGTGCCCCTGTAGTGGAGACTAAAAAGACTTGATGATGATGATGATAAATTAACTAAGAGGCGAAAAACTACATACGGCGTTGATGACGGTTGGTTGGTGTTTCCATGATGGCGATAAGAAGTTACGTAGGTTTACCAATGTCTTTATCTCACATTAGTTTTAATAACTTCTGTATTCTTATCCTTTCGCCCAGAAGAAAAAGAATGCGATAGTTTCAAATTGTTCGTGATGGTGTGAAGTTTGTATAGATGCGAACATTTTTGTTTCATCATAATCATCATCATCAGGTCTTTTTAGTCTTCACTGCAGGAGCATGACCCTCTCTGTACTTCCGGAGCATACTTGGTCAGAGCAGACAGAGGATTTGGCCTACACTCTCCTCGCTGGCCAGACGGGTTGGAGAGGTCTCGTTGAACATTTTTGTTTATTATTTTATTTTACAGGACTCATATGCAGAGACACATTTTTTTAATCTAGCTCATAGGCCTTTAATTACACTGACGAAGTCTAGGGAAAAGCTAGTGTTGAATAAAAAGATGTTCTTGCCGCAACTACAAGTATCGACTTACTTATAACTTTGTTTCAACTCGTAGGATTTACGTGGACGCTGTTATTAACCACATGACTGGAGAGCCTCCGGAGAACGTTGGGACTGCAGGCAACACGGCCATTTTCGACCAGTGGTCCTACCCTGCGGTGCCGTTCACGAGGGAACACTTCAACTGGCCGCACTGTGTCATTGACGGCATGGACTACGTTAACGACGCCTGGCGGGTCAGTGGAGTAATTACTATAGGTATAAAGAATTAACGGGAGTGAGTAGAAGGTCAACTTTCGCAAAGATCTTCCCGACAATCAAAGTGTACGCATGAGGAACCGAACGGCTCCAACTGTACTTTGATCGAAATTGTATTTTTTATTTTATTTTTATCAAACAACGGCAACGTGTCGTTGAGATGAGGCCGGGTCCTACCTCGGACGAAGAACTACTGAATTAGTCCACGAATGGGCTGCCGCGGCAGAATTTTCTTAAAATAGAGGTCTGCGGCACCGCGAAGTACACTTTAAGAATTCTAAACTGATCTACTCGTAGATACCTAAAACAGTAACAAATAAAAGAGTTATCCACCGCGGTCTATGTATAATGTTTTTACCAAAGCAAAAAATTAAATAAAATAGCTCTCAGAAAGAGATCTATTATTTTCTGAAATTTTATTGTAATAACATTATAAAGATCTTCGCACATTACACCAACTCAACGCCGCCGACTCTACTCCAACTCAACTCATAGTATAGCAGTGGAATGTAAGCCTTATGTTGTCTAATTTAAGAGTGAATTTGTCAATTTGTTTTTGGAGAGCAACGAGTGGACCACGCTTCGTACGCTTCTTTCAATCACAATGCAAAGCTCACATTTCACTGTTGGTGTAATGTGCGAAGACTTATTTTCTGTATAAACCTTTGAAGCAGCGGCCCTGTGTGTTTTATGAAGATCTATCCTAATTTTTGATTACAGGTGCGCAATTGCGAACTGGTTGGATTGAAAGACTTGAACCAATCCAATGAACATGTGCGAAATAAAATTGTAGAGTACATGAACCACCTTATTGACCTGGGTGTTGCTGGCTTCAGGTAGGTTGTTGCTACTTCGTCAATATATTTTTTGTATTTAGGAAGTAGCTACATACTAGCTTTTTTTAACTTCCGGAGTACCTACCTTTGTAGGATTATGGGAAAATTATAAATGCACCTCATTTCCAAATTAATGCAACCTAGTGTCTTCGCTAATTATCTTACTGCATACTAAAAATCTTCCATGCTGGTTTGGGAGAAAAGAAAAACGTAGAATGTACCAGGTGCTTCTCGTACCGCGCAGATCGTAAAAGTCGATCGAGGGAATAGTTAAGATCCGAGGAATGTTAATAAGCGATGCGGCTAGCAATCCATTACTATTTTGATTCCGTTTCCTACCTAATGCCCACCGACATGCTAAACGTGGCTTTCAGTCTTATTACCTAGGACCTATATAGATTTAGACCTAGGCTCAGTCTACACCGCAAGGGAAAAAGACGTGATATTATGTACCTATACTTACCAAAAATGACTCGGTTACAAATAAACAACTTAATTATCTAAACATGTTTTACTAAAAATATATTCAGTCAATCAGAATCGGATGACAATTTTTATCGAAATAAAGGCGATTTACTGTAATACTACCCTCTGTTTATTAGGCCAATTCTTGCAACTTAATTTTGAAGTACGTATTCTCAACCATTGAGTGTGAAATGTTATATATTAATGTAAGTAAAATTAAAATATTATGGAGTCATCAGGCTTATCTGATGAGAACTCTTCAGTGTTGAACAGCTCGGCATACAACAATTTTGTGGTATAATTCGCTCTATAATAAAACGCTTTAATAATAAAACGCTTTAATAATAATAATATGCTATTAATTTATTTATTAGGATCGATGCCGCTAAACATATGTGGCCCGAAGATCTCCGTATCATCTACGATCGCCTCAACGACTTGAACACAGCTCATGGTTTCCCTGCTAACGCTCGTCCTTACATCTACCAAGAAGTTATCGACTACGGAGGAGAAGCCATTAGCAGGGACGAATACACTCCTATAGGAGCTGTCACGGAGTTCAAAGCTGGGATGGAGCTGAGTAACGCGTTCAGAGGAAACAATCAGTTGAGATGGTTATCTTCTTGGGGTCCTCAATGGGCTTTACTGGCAGACAGTGATGCTCTAACGTTCATAGACAATCACGACAATGAAAGAGGTCACGGAGGAGGAGGTGGAATACTAACTTACAAGGAACCGAGGGCTTATAAAGGAGCTATCGCGTTCTTACTGGCACACCCCTACGGCGAACCCCAAATTATGAGCAGCTTTGACTTCTGGGACTCCGAAGTTGGTCCTCCTATGGACAGCCAGGGCAATATTATTTCTCCATCGATCAATTCGGTAAGTAAATAACGAATCCGGCAGTTTTTATAAAAAAACATTCAGTATAAGGAAAATCTGAATATTTAAGTAAATACCTATAAATATGCAAAAGAAGCAATGTTGCAACAACATATTTTTTTTTATATTTTATTAATAAAACCTGCCATGTGCGAGTCATATCCACACACGAAAGTTCCGTCCGTCCCACCATGCAATATTTAAAAACAAAAAACGCTTAATAACACGTCCTTTGCGTGCACCCTTTATTTTTGTTTATTTCTTGTTAATAGTGGCATTATATACACACATTGTGCGAAAGACCACATCTCTGTCTTTACCTAGGTTTATTACGGTGATAGATTTAGTCCTGAGACAGACAGACGGACAACGGGGGTAAGAAATCCTAAAAAGTCATTGTCCCTTTGGATTGACGAAAACATATTTTTTACCACTTGTTTTTTTTTGCAATTAATTTAGGTAGAATGTAACCACTTATTTTTATATTAAACAAAACGGGGTTATTCGCGTATTTTAGACATCCGTGCCGCGATGTCCTTGGCAGGCACCCTGAAAATGACCTTTTGAAAAAAACTTGTCGGCGGTTCCGACAAATAAATCGTGAGTTGATAAATCGTTTTGTTTAATATAATTATAAAGTGATGTCTATCGTAAGTTTAAATTACAACTATTTCTACAAATATGGGGTGCGGGTGGGTCGGGATCTCGTTTTAACTGCTTGGCCGGTGGTTGCGGGTTTGGCATAGGGTAAGTGCGCCTGGCTTCCCGAGCTGCTACTTGCTTTTCCCCCATTCATGCCAATAGACCTAGGCTCTGTCTACCCCGCAAGGGAAAAAGACGTGATACTATGTATGTATGTATGATTATTGATATTATGTATCCCAATACCATAATTCCCTTCCCAAATCCAACAAATTCTAATATTCTTTCCCAGCTAGCGTAGGAAGCACAAGAAGCCAAAGAAATTGCGATCGCCAACTCACCTGCTAAGCGTGGTGGGTGAGTATGGCATTATCCTCCCATGAAAAGAATCCCCAGGAGAAGGCCTGTGTCCTGAAATAATGAAGATGAATGATACAAATATGGAAGGAATGTATATAGTTAGACTACTTTTTTACCAGGATAACACTTGCGGCAACGGTTGGATCTGCCAGCATCGCTGGCGGCAGATCTACGCCATGGTGGCGTTCAGAAATGCCGCCGGAGACACCGGCGTCAACGACTGGTGGGACAACGGGAGCAACCAAATCGCGTTCTGTAGAGGCGGCAACGCGTTCATCGCTTTCAATAATGATTATTGGGCCCTCAACCAGAGTCTACAGGTCAGTGTATCATGTACTTGCACTTTTATGGGACAAAGGGAATATCATCATCATTTCGAGTAGGTGTCACGATCAATCGACCATGCTCACCCTGGTGTCAGAGTTATTCTGAACCGCCTCTCGGCCTCTAACGTGGTTCCTTTAACGACTACCAGATGGCAGCCGGGACCACCGGCTTAACGTGCCTTCCGAAGCACGGATTCATCGTTATTATCAGACAATCAGGTGATTCAAGCCTGCAATGGCTTAACCAAACTGGAAACAACTAAACAAAGTATGCTTCCGGTGGGAATCGAACCCACGACCCCTGGGTCAACAGGCAAACGCCTTAACCATTGGACCACGTAGGTTGTTAAAAAAGGGAAGATTCATCTGACTAAATAGAATAATAGAATATAAGTTACATAACATTTAAAAAAATATATAAAGTTATATAACACTTAAAGCCCTATGCGACTGGACCGATTTTTGGATCGCTAGAAAACCTGCCTTAAACTTTTAAATAATAAAACCAAATACCTACAAATTGATTCACCAAATAATATATATTATTTTGCCTCTTGCGTCATCCATCAGTTTATAACTGGCGCAACTATGTTGATATTTTAGGTTGTAAAATTATTGGCTATAGGGTAATATTTCCAACCTCAAAATAACAATCACTTAGGTTATTTCTAAAAAGTATTCAGTACTAAACATATTCCAAGAAAAAAATATCTTTATTTATCTTAATTTTTCCACCATTTTCTTAATATATGGCAATTTATTTGGCAATAAATGTTTTATGCTATAATAAGTAGACTAAGTCTCAGGACTAAGTATAATTGCTATCCTATTGAATTGGAAGTTCTGTTATAATAGGTTAAGCTTTCGATAAATAAATAAATAAATTTCTGAAGAATTGAAAAACATTTTACCTTTCAGACCTGTCTACCCCCTGGTAACTACTGCGATGTTATATCGGGTAACAAAGTGGGCAATTCTTGTGAAGGCAAGACGGTGACTGTGGATAGCAACGGTTGGGCCAATATTCAAATCGGGCCGCAGGACTACGACCTGATGTTGGCCATACATGTCGGTCCTGAGGTAAGAGCTGCTCTCACACACACGTAAATCGTATCACTATCTCACTACATAGTATAAAAGTCGCTTTCCGGTGTCTGTCTGTCCCTATGAATGCTTAGATCTTTAATCTATGCGACGGATCTTGATGCGGTTTTTTTTAATAGATAGAGTGACTGAAGTCTGAAGATGAAGGCCATTGAAATTTGTCCTTATACTTGAAACTTTCTACGAAACTGAAACTTTATGCGATACCTACTTATTTTACGGCTGATCCGTTATGACTGACTTAACAAGTATTATTATTTCAATAATAAAAAAACCAACTGCTCTGTCTATGTCTCAAAAACCCAAGTGGCCTTATATAGGTGTTGTCGAATCGAGTTCTAGCACCTATCTATGGAAACTTGGGTTATTGAGAGAAACCAAATTATACCTACCTTACCTGTTGAAATCCATCCAGCGGTTTTGGAAGATACGAAGTAATAAAGAAATTAACAAAAAGTGAATGTGGGCCATGTACAATGTAGGGTTCCGTAGTTGCATATAAAATGTTATAAGTTGGTCGACTAACTCTTTGACTTTTCAACCCTACTTAGCTGTGATTTCCCTTTTTTTACTTCGTATAAACTGCCCTAAATCGGGGGGCACGGCAGTGCCCCCGCCAAGTCGAGCGCGAAGCAAACACTGCCGTACCATCCTTTACTGGAACCATTTCGCCACATTTTCAGGCCCCTATTTGAGAATCTTCTATACATATAATAAAACAGTAAAAATATTTTGTCTGTACATTTAGAATTTTTGACTGAAATGGATAGAGAGACACTTAAAAGGAATAATAGAAAGCGAAAACATTTTTTTCGATTTTTGTCTGTCTGTCTGTCTGTCTGTATGTATGATCACGATTATCTCCGAAAATACTGAACCGATTTACTTCAAACTTTCACCAATGGCTTTGTTTTAACTCAGTTTAACATTTAAAGTTTGTTTCATCAAAATCGGTTCATTAAAAAAAAGTTATCGTCATTTGAATGAACTAAAGGCATGAGTTTGTCTGCAAATAGGAACCCTGACATAGGAAAATTAAAATCCAAAGTCAATTCATCATCGTTATACGACATCATTATACCTATCCATACTATCTATACTAATCCATACCAATATTACAAATGCGAAAGTAACTCTGTCTGTCTTCTTTTCACGCTTCAACCATTGAACTAATTTGGATGAAATTTGGTATGGGGGTAGTTTGAGACCCGGGGAAGGACATAGAGTACCTTTTATTCCGGGAAATTCGACTGTTCCTGAGGGATGGACACTAACGGCGGCGGTGTAGCCGTTAACTTCTAAAGGAGTAACATTAGTAAAAGTATGAAAGTAGGTATATAAGGTCTCAATCAAAATTAAAACAGATCTGTGTAGGTGAACTAGACAAAATTCTCCCTTGAAGGAGTGAAATAGGGGGGTAAAGTTAGTACGGAAATTTTCACATTTCTAGACTTAGAAGTATAAAAATAGGTATATAAGTTCTCGATTACAATTAAAAAAGACCTGTGACGATGGCAAAATGGAAAAGGAAAGTCCATACGGAAATTGGAAATTTTCTCATTTCTACTATGAAGTATGAAAATAAATAGGTATGTAAGTTCTCTATTACAATTAAAAGATATATGTGTGGGTGAAATGGCCAAAAATCACCCCTAAAGGGGTAAAATGAGAGGGTAAAGTTTTTATGGAAAGTTTCTCATTTCTGGACTTAGAATTATAAATAATATCCATGCTTCCATACTAATATTATAAATGCGAAAGTAACTCTGTCTGTCGTCTTTTTACACTTCAACCATTGAACTGATTTGGATGAAATTTGGTGTGGAGGTAGTTTGAGGCCCGGGGAAGGACCGAGGGATCGACACTAACGCGGGTGGAGCCGCGGGCAACAGCTAGTTTTATACATATATATTTAGGGCAGTTTATATAATTATATATATTTATATAATAACAACCATTTAAATTGCAGGGGGCGGGGGCGGACACTTGACTTAAACAAAGCACTTTGTTTGTGGCTTTTAATATATCACAAACGGATCCCTGAATCGAAACATGTAATAACTAGGTAGTGGCAGTAAACGCTCAACTACCTAGATAACCTAGATTAGTTTCATTTGCTTAATTAATTAACTAACATTGTAAGCAAATTTGAGTAAGTTTATAGGATTCACTTAATTAATATTATGAAAAACAAAATTATGTAGATATACAAAAGTATTAACCTAATCGGTGTAGATTGTTAAAATAACTGTATACATGCAAATTTGGTATTTTCATAAGGATTGCTTAGTAAAAGATAGATACTACTCTTATTAAATTAAGAACTAAATATATAAGATAGATATTATATAGAGATTCGTTGTGGTAGAACCAAGGTAAAATTCATTTTTGCTAGTAGCATGAATGGGCCAGCTCGCTCTGGGGAAGAACTACACTATCACAGAAAATCGATGTTTGAGTAGAAGCTTTACCGAATATATGCTTCGTTCGGAGAGTGAGAGTAACGGAGGCCCATTCTTCCCCCTATGTCCTTCCCCAGCCCCTTGAAAGGCCGGCCACGCTCCTGTTACATCCTGCTGTTGCAGTTGTCCATGGGCAACGCTGATCGCTTACCAGGTGACTCGCTTGGTCGTTGCCGTCGTATACCATTAAAAAAGTATTTAAAATATTTTTTTGTTTCAGAGTCGACTGTGAAGATCACGTTTAATTAACCGACTGCATCCAAATTCCAGAACTGACTACCAATTTTTGTACTATTTGTAATAAAAATATACTGAAAATATAGTTTTTTTAATTTCTATTCACTAAAATATACCATAAATGGTCTATATTTTTTAATTTTTTTTTACTGAATGTTGTTTTAGGCATTTGTCTCCCATCTCACATGATGGTAAGTGAAAAATAATAAATAATGTACTTTTACCTCTATTCCTGGTTGCCACCGGATTTTAACACTTCATATAGTATCTATCTACGACGTATAGGTAATATTGCTTGTTGAGATATTATTTTTTTTATTGAGATATTATTTTTTTTATCTACGGAATCATATCAATAGTCGATGCGGCTAGCAACCTACTATTTTGACTCCGTTTTCCATCTATACGCCGCCTCTAACATGCTAAATGTGGTCATAAGGCCTAGGCTCTGTCTACCCGCAAGGAAAAAGGCGTGATACTATGTATGTATGTAATTAACCGGAAGTACCTCGTCTGTTTGCTAATTGCCGTATTGCATTAATAGTACACGCAAATGGAGATTGATGACGTCATTATTTACTTTAGTCCTCATTAGTCATTCTAATTATCTACGTTTTACTTTTATAAAAAAAGATTTTATTAATAGTTTGGCAATGGATAGAGAGGAGTTTGGGAATCTGATTACCATTATAATTATCGTTTTTAGGGTTCCGTAGTAAACAAGGAACCCTTATTGTTTAGCTATGTCTGTCCGTCCGCGGTTTCACTCAGGGAGTATAAGTACTAGAGAGTTGTAATTTGGTATGGATATGTGTAGGTGAACTAGACAAAATTCTTCCCTGAAGGGGTAAAATAGGGGGAGTAAAGGAAGAAGGACATAGGTTATTTTTCATATCGGGAAATTCTACTGTTCTACTACCCAAGGGATCGACATTAACGCGGGCGGAGCCGCGGGCAACAGCTAGTAGCATACTTTGTTTAGAGATCAGTTACGAATAAATCACATAGCAATAGAACGATATGTCAAAATTTACATATTGTTATGTTCGTAGATCAGATAAACAGTTTTAAAAGCTTTTTACTACTTCAATCGTACCACGCAACAGTCATTTCTACGAAATCTCTGTAGATTTTGTTATACGCCTTTCATTAATAATACCTAGTACACATAATTAATCGTATTAATACACGTGAGTGGTATTCGTGACCGCAAACCTTTTTGAACTTGACGACCCATAATTTTATTATTGTAACCGGTTGTTTTCGGCTGGCAAAAAGCTACAACGAGTTCACTAGCATAAGCTCAGGTGAAGTGGACGGTTCGCGTTATATTTTGTGCCCTGCATTAATTATGAATGATAATTTTAATAAAAATAAATATTTTTACGTGATAGTTTAATTTGGCGTAGATAATTTAAAATATTATTTTTTTAATTGGATTAATAAACAACTTCAGGAAAAATGGCAGAAGATTACAGGTATTTATTTATATGACAGTTTTCTTCACTGCTATTTGTATGCTATATAAGTATAAATATATAAAGAAAACCCTGTCCGATCCTTGAGGGGTGATTCAGCCCGTCGATATGGATAACTTTTCCTATGGGACCAATTCTGGAAAGCAAAAAATTGTTTTGATGTATTCACACAAAATTGGCCGAAAATTTTTGTTCGAAAATGTTCATTTTTTTTGGACTTTATAATATCGACGGGTTGAATCATCCCTTCAAGAATTTGACAGGGTTTTCTTTAATATTGTATATTTGACATGCAATCTTTTTTCATTTATCTGTTTGTAAGTATTTTTTTGTTTCGACAAGAATTTAAAAATATGGGTATTTTTAAATTCTTGTACCCGTTTTTGTAGGTTCAAATCATTATTATTTTTATCAATCCAGTATCCCATCTTACAATTAATTAAGTTAAGACGAATCTAATGATGCCTCTTAAGAGGCTTACAAAAGCAATTCTCTTAAGAGGTTAACATGAGGCAACTAGCGCCAGCCATCATTGTAATTCTTGTAGTACTTCAAAATAAGAATAAATAAAAAATATATTTGAATTAAATAAATAAAAGACAAACTTAACTTCCTTAGTAGATAACTTGCATCTATTGTTATCTATTCAGTTGTACATATGTTTTAATTATTTTATAATGCTTTTTACTTCATGACTCATCATTTAATTTTTTTTTATTTGAAGGTTTTCTTTCTTTTGATTCAGTCCCATTTGAATTTCATTAAAATCGGTTCGGTAGTTTGTTTGAACTTGTTTTTTTTTATGAAACAATTATGGGTGTTACTTTTCATTATTGCGCCAAAAATACTACAAGTTACTTAATAGCAAAGTTTTAGATTTTATTTTCATTTTGTATGATATCGGCGGGCGGTAGTTGAATGAATGAGTGAATGATGAATGATATCTTTATTGCTTGAAATGTGGCTCATGTAAGTCTCTTATGAGGATTACTCATCGAGCTTCTTAATGGGCGTCGTCGCTTAGATTCGTTTTAATTAATTGTATGGGACACTGGATTAAATCCATTTAGGCTGCAGGGCATGCTAAATAAATATAAAAACCGGCCATGTGCGTGTCGGGCCACTCGTGGTGTAGGGTTCCGTAGTTGCCAATGCGTGCTTTGAGTTCACGCCTCACGATTTAACCTCTAAAAACGAGCTTCCATAGGACGGCGTGTTAACTGAAGAAAGAGTTATAAAATCCTACTTTACAAGGGAATTAGAAAAAATATTATCCATTTGAATACCACCGCGAGCAGAGGCAAGCTCTGGTAACAAGATTTCGTAGGTATATTACCTACAATATTCCCGAGCGCAATCGGTACCAAGCGGCCTCGCATCATTCCGTCAAGCGCCGCGCACTGTCGAACGTAAACACATTGTTATTATTTATGGTATTATTATTATTAAAGCTGCTATGATTTTATGTTTAGGTACTTTACGTGGTTTGTACCAATTCAATTCGTATGAAATTTTACTTTACCGAGAACATTTATAAGTTGGTCTTGGTCAAAATCTATGTTTATTTATTTGCAATTATGGAGTTGGTCCCATATTAAAGTTGTTCAGATTCGTGATCAGAGTCAATCCTTAAACGTTTGCTAATTAATTAAATTTCGCTTTGTATAACACATTAGCCGCTCCCATTTCATCAATTAAAATATGGTATCTATTTGTGGTTACTGAAACGGTTCCCAAAGGACCAAAACCTGTTAGGAATAATGCACACCCAGTGAACTTTCTGAAAGATACAACTTCCTACCTAGATTGTACCTGCGAACATAAAAACTGTAAAGTTGTCGAAACTTCACATAAATAGTATCACGTCTTTTTCCCTTGCGGGGTAAACTGGGTAAAATCCATTATTTCTGTATTCCATTATCTGTACATTCTATTTTAATCTTTAATCTACACATTTTGCGTCGTCAAAGGTTGCACGGTTAGACCCTACGCTAACCAAATAAACAAGTTTGAAATAAATGAGAATATTTAAATCTTGTATGCCAGCAACTTTTAAATATTTTTATTCTAGTCTTAGTATATTCGTTGTTATAGTAGCACCCGATATACATCATCTGTGAAAATTTCAACTAACTATCACGCACGGTTCATGAGATACAGCTTGGTGACAGACAAACAAGAGTAAAACATTTAATATAAAAAAAAAAAAGAAAACAGACAGACAGACGGACAGCGGAGCCATATTAATAGGGCCCCGTTTTTACCCTTTGGGTACGAAACCCTAATAAACAACACCTAATAAATAAATAAACACCTTATTGTGTTACAACCGCGATCGTGTTTGTAAAATCCTTCTCATCCCGTCGGAGCCGGGGGTCGCCTATTAAGACAGCGTTTATGCTATCAGCCCGCGGCTTTGCCCGCGGTAATGTAGATCTCTCGGGCATTTTTCGGTATGAATGGTACGCTATGTCCTTCCCCGGGCCTCTAACTACTTCCATATTAAAGTTCAATGTCGGTTATTTGCGTCCTTTTGATTTCGGCCATACTGACCAAATCTTGTTTTTTTAATAGATACTTAATTATACAAAATGTATTATGGCATTTATACCTCTAAACTCAGTCCGAACTGAGTTAGAAGGGAAAGTTGGTATAGTATTGGTTTTTAGCACAATTTTCACACAAGTGAAATGAAAAGTTGCCAAGTAATAAAATAATTATTTTGCACATTATAATAACTACTATACTTTCTTGAACCCTCTCTTACCAACGTCACAGTAGCTGCGGGCTCTTTTCTGCCACCTCCTTGAGGTAATAAGTATAACTATTTATTGGGGCAGCATGAAGTAGCTTTCGATACCTTCCTAATACTTATAATATTAGGTAAATCTTTTTGTGGTTGGCCGTTGTCTTTACTGTTCCGCTTCACTCTTGTATTGGTGCAACCGATAACACAGTGACATCAGATTTGACCTGGCAACGCGAGGGCTTGGCGCGGCATGATGGGTCACGCACGACAACAAGTGTACATATACACTCACGTTAACAATGCAACTTCCCCTGCTTTGAATAGCCGATTTTACTGAAATGGTGGTGGTAGAAGGCAGTGTTCTGATAGGATGACTTGTGTCTTCCTGAATTACACTGACTGTTTTTATTTAAGAAGGCTATCGGCCAAGCATTCCGGTGTGGGCTGTAGCTTGTTGGTGGAAACCACTTCAAAGACAAGTGGAATCGTTTTCACAGAAGGAAGGCTAGGCTGAATATCCAAATTCGGGGCCTAGTAGACAGCTTTTTGTTGGCGCTTTCGAACATCCCGTCTTTCTTCAAATCCTCCAGCTTGAATCTAAACTCACTCAAACGAAGTATGCGGAGCTATGTACAACATAATGATCCGAGAAGTGACCCATTGGAAGCATCCTATTAAAGAGGAGTCACCGCTGGCTCACTTCAGAAGGTGGCGGACCGCCTTGTTGAGGACTTGAGACCATACGTTGTGCTTAACCAGGCAAGTAAAACACAATCGGGGCAGACTTTCGATAAATGGTCATGAACAAAGTGTTTTACTCAGATGACGCCCCCTCTTAGGGTCTGCGAAATTTCACAAGAGACGTACCCCAACCATACAGGACTTGATGATCTTTGCTCGCACAATTGGGTACCGATAATTTAAAATACACTTATCTTCACTTCGAATTGTAAGAAATTCGGTGGAGCGCGATACAGAATAGTTTTTGTTATTGTAAAACAATAAAAATCAAATTTTACCATGTGGTGTGATATGATTTTAATTAATGCGGAAATTAGAAAAATACATGTGCTTCCGTGTTGGTTCGTTTCCCCGTAAAGCGTCAAATACATTTAAGGGAAAAAAATAATAAAACACAATATTGAATATTATAATTATTTGCTTAGATTTCGTTTTATTTCACGGGTGTTGCTCCGGTTCTTTGAAGGGCTTGCGATAGATTCAACACGTAGAGGCCCTTCGGAGAAGTTGATGTAATGTTAGTCTCTAGAACTATATCAATGTATGTTTAGGTCTTGGCAGGATCTTGAACTATTGCATTATAAAACAGAAATTTGTGGGATATCGTTACTCACCAACAGCTCGCCACAAGCTGGCCTACGGCCTGCGGCCTGCGGTATATATGGCCGCCTGCCTGACACCAAGGGTGTCAGGTAATCAAAAGTCAATTTGGTAGGTTGTATTTTTAAAATAAATGTTGCTAACATAATCCCTCACTCTCAGCCATGTATCTGCCAAGAGCTACCACCTGGGTAACTACAACAAAGGAGAGAATAAGCTGCGACTGCAGGAGTTGGAGCCGGAGAAGAAGATTAAACCTTCGCGGCCTTTTCGGGACAATTTCCGAAGCTACATGTCCGGTACAACCTTGCACGGATTCCGGTACATCGCGGACAAAGACATATCGTGGGTTGAAAGGTATCAATTCATCTTTTATATTTTTCTTTTCTTACCATAAATTTACAACTCACACCATATCTTTTAACGACAGAGTATTCTAATAATTATCTATTCCAACACTTTATCACTATATATATTTATCGAACACAAATATATATTTATTATATCATAACTACCCATAGGATTGGATCTCGGATTGGTCTCAAGGTTTGACTGGCTGATAATGCCATATGGTATTAAGTCCACCTGTTTATTGTGCAATAAAGTTTAATTAAATAAATATGTTTAAAAACATCCTTATAAATAAGTTATTAAATAGGTACTGTAAAGTACAATTAATAAGTCTTTTAATCAAAAGTAAATAAAATGCAAAATTTTATTCTTTGCATAATATACTTACGTATACATATACATGGGATTGCCTCGAAGGAGTGACTCAGCCTAAGTGAACTTATTTTGCTATGGACTCAATGCTGGGAGCATACGAATAAGCTGGAAACCAACAAAATGTTTGCCTTTTACATACAAAAGTTTTCGGCCGGCTTGGCAACTTTTGCGAAAATTTTAAGATAGTTATAGTTTCCAGCATTAGTCTAATAGGATTTTTTTTTCATATG
This sequence comes from Elegia similella, assembly GCA_947532085.1. Classification (NCBI taxonomy): domain Eukaryota; kingdom Metazoa; phylum Arthropoda; class Insecta; order Lepidoptera; family Pyralidae; genus Elegia; species Elegia similella. The sequence continues at coordinate 16,755,310 of OX383942.1, read as the reverse complement.
GATGAGCTGAGTCACCCCTTTAAAGAAATATCAAGGGTAAATTTATACGCTGTATAATATATATTATTCAAAGATGCAAATTTCGTAGCTGTTAGAGCTAGTTCCGTCTATCGTAGCTCACCGTTGCGAAACTTCCGGGCCTAGAAATAAGGATGCGTAGCAATCCGTAGCACCGTAGACCTATCATAGACTGGTCAGACCGGAAAGTTAAAGATTCAAGGTCGGAAAGAAGTTTGTAACAATTCTACTCTACACGTGTACACATAATCTATACTAATATTATAAAGCTGAAGAGTTTGTTTGTTTGCTTGAACGCGCTAATCTTAGGAACTACTGCTTTAAATTGGAAAATTCTTTTTGTGTTGGATAGTCTATTTATTGAGGAAGGCTTTAGGCTTTAAGACATCACGCTGCGACCAATAGAAGCGAAGCATCAATAAAAAATGTTTTGAAAACGGGGGAAAATTGTTCATCTATACCTACTAAGAAATAAACGAATTAATCATAATAACAGAAATTGCCGCGGACGAAGTCGCGGGCAACAGCTAGTCTTTGTATAAAACATTAATTTTATATTCGTCAAGCCATCGCTCACAGGTATAAGGCATTTTAGGATATTGTATCTTATTGTTTTGACGATACTTAGATCATCACTCGAAATATGCAAGGATTCCGATTTTAAAGTATTTGTTTTCGTAACTAAAATCCCTCTACTAATAATTGAACTTTGCAAGTCTATTTTAGTTAGTAGTCTATTTTAGAATTTAGACTTGCAAAGTTTACTAATAAGTAAACTTTGCAAGTCTATTTTAGTTAGTAGTCTATTTTAGAATTTAGAGTAACCTTTGTAAGTCTATATATTAGTATTTTTCCTCTGTGTCTACAATAAATTACAACAATTAAAATTTGTACATAATGCTATAATGATTACAAGCATGTTTATTTCTTATTTTGTGGCTATTGATTAATAATTGTTTAACCTTTGTGTCGATTACGTCATAAATAAAAAGTAATATTGTTACGTGGTAAGGGTTCAGGATTTGGAGTAAAATACCAAACTCTTCAGAGGGAATTTATTCACTACGGAATCCCAACACTGACTGGTCTTCCAACACGTCGAATATCCAAAACGCAAAGCACTCGAAGTCCTGGTCCGTTGCTGTGGTCGGAGAAATTATCACTTATCAGTCGCACACAAATCACTCGTATTAGTATCGCTCACTAAGAACACTCGCGGTCAACTGATTCACGATCGTTTTTTTTTTTTTTTTTTTTTGGAAATGACTGTGTAGCTAGCTCCAAGTGAGCTTTCGCTACTTCACCGGGCGTTTGAGGCGAGGGCAGAGTGCCCTCAACCTTTATAGACAACATTACCAAAGGGCCCCCAGGAGGGACGGACCTCGGCTTTGGGCGTTGCCTGTGTGCGCAAGGCTTGGAGAGACAGCAAACTCTCATATTGCCTGATGGGCCGCGTATGCGTGCATGCAAGCCTGAAGGGCCAATCTGAGAAACAATGGCAAAAGCCTTTAGAGAGCAGCAACTCTCATCTTTTGCCTTATGGGCCGAAAGCTACGTTGCCAGAAGGGCCTATCCTGGGTGCAAGTCACCCGGGACCGCCGGGCGGTCACCAGTAATCGGAGCTAATCCTACTCTACGCACTCTATTCCGGTGGCGAGTGCGACGGGGTCGGATAGTGGGATTCCTCTGGCTATTCGGAGCCGAAGAGGGGTCGGGGCGGGCTTGTGCGATGTCAATAGGATCATCGGGATCGTCAAGTACGTTCCTAGGACGTCTACGACGTAAGGTCGTATCGTGTAAGTTGGGGGAGTAGTTAGCAGCTTGCACTACTAACGGGTTGGGGTGGCGTGCGGCTTTCTCAAAGTAACGCTTGGAGGCGTTTTTGAGATAGCCGCGAATGGATGGGAGATCTAGGTCACGGTGTAAGTCTGTCATGCGCAAGTACCGGTGGTGACTCGTATTCGTGGCACGGGTGACGAAGCGGTTCTGCAATCGTTGCAGCCGATCGATGTGGGAGGGCGCGATATGGAAGAAGACTACGCCGGCGTAGGTCATGATAGGGCGGACGCAAAGCTTATAGAGTGTCAACTTATTTCTAAGTGACATCTTAGCATTGCCTATCATGGGGTGGAGACGGCCTAATACGAAGGCGGCATGATTGCGGACTTTGGTGATGTGGGGGCCGAAGGTCATCGCGCTATCGAGTACGACTCCAAGGTATTTAGCCTTGCCTGCCCACTGAATGGGCTTTCCGTACAACGATACTGATCCTAACGAGGGGAGTTCTGTTCCGGACATGGTGAGATTCACGATCGCCACGTCCGCTCCCTTATATACTGACTTATGGGTCTCTAGAAAGTTCCATATACTTCCGGTCCCGACGGCCGACAACCAAAACATTCCAGAATATTCGAGTATGTGTATGAACGGGATAGAATACATATGTGTAAGCAGGATGGAAGATGTATGAGCGCGACAGACGATGTTCGGAAAAGTTCTAGACTATTCTGTTCTGGGAGCTTCGCGACACTGCCCCCTTCTTAGAGACGCTCGTCCCGAGCATCACTGTTGCTGCCATGATAACGTGCTAAGCGGTCCACATGCACCACTTTGAATGTTCCTCTTGGTTGTCGTTGAATGCGATATGTCACATCGTTCATGCGGGTGATCACCTTAAATGGCCCTTCCCATCTCGTCTGCAGCTTTGGAGATTTTCCTTTGCGGCGTATTGGGTTGTGAAGCCACACTAAAGCTCCTTCTTCATAGCCACTCGTATTTGCTCTTCGGTCGTATCTAGTTTTCATGTTCTCACTTGCTTGCAGCCCGTTTTCCCGAATTAGGTCATATACATCTCGCATTCTTTCCCGGAGATCCGAGACATAATCTGTCACAGTGTGAGAAGCTTCTGGTGGTCTTCCCGTTAGCAAATCTACCGGTAACCGAAGTTCTCTACCAAAATTTATAAAAGCTGGGGTCACCCTTGTGCTTTCGTGTTCTGAAGTCCGGTAAGCGAGGAGAAATAGCGGTATGTACTTGTCCCAGTCTCTTTGATGGTTATCAACCAGTTTCGCCAAACGCCTCTCCAGCGTCTGGTTAAAGCGTTCCACCATGCCATCTGACTGAGGATGATACGGCGTGGTTCTTGTTTTGTGCATTCCTAAAATCTTACAGATTTCTTGAAATAGTTGTGATTCGAAGTTCCCCCAACAAACAAAAACGTCATATAAGGAAAGGCTTGTACGACTTTAAGTTATATTGCAGTCTAATAAGAGTAATGAGATGACTACTAGGTCCTATAGGCGTTTATAATTTAACTTTTTCGTCGTGTGACGAATATGTCATAATAAACTGGTCATAGTAACGTCGGCAAGACTAAATTAAACGACATTATATTACAGTTTTTGCTAAAACGTTTGTACGACAACGCAATAGTCATAATAACGTTACAGTCATTTAAACGATATCAACTGACCAAATTGGGTGAGTGAAAAACCTTTAGATGACAATTATATAATGAAGCAGTTGTATACACGTTTTAACAATGACGTTTGTAAAACGATCCCCATCTTGTTTTGCAGCAGTCAATTTGAGACACTTTAATGACTTGGGTGTTCATTTACGACTTATAGATAACCTTGATATTACAAGATGTCGATTAAAAGTAATGCCTTGACTTTAACCAACCTTGTTGTCGCATTTAAGTCAAGTTTTTACTTCTAAACGTCTTGGCCGCCATATTAATGGAAAGTTTGATATAATTTATTTCTAAAAATGCAAGCAAAAAATTCTTGGAGAAAACTTAAACGTAGTGGAGCTTTTAAAAGGAAAGTAAATCGCAATTTCCTATTATTCAGAAGTACAAACTTATCAACCGTAGCATTGGTCACAAATGTTGAAGAAGAAAAGCGTACAATACGTGAAGAGCAAAAGGGTTCAGTATCAATATTTAAGTATTTCATTAATTTTTTTTCTTGTATAATGTTATCCCAAATTAAATTATTTATTTTTTATTAGTAAATAGCATATTCATTCATTTTTATACATAAATGTTGAAATTATTTATGTAAATGAAAATTATTTTATTTACAGTTGACGTGTTTAAAAGTGTTCCTAGTAGTGGGTCCGCTGTGAGAAATGAGAAACATTTCAGATACCTTAGACTAGCAGATGAAATGCTAAAGTACTTCATTACAACATATGCGAAAATTTATGGAAAAGAATATTTGACGAGTAATGTACATAACCTTTGTCACCTTATAAACGAAGTAAAAAGATTTCGAATAATTTTGCAAAACTTTAACGCTTACCCGTTTGAAAAATAACTTTACTGTATAAAAAAAATGGTAAGACAGGGAAACAAACCTTTAAGCCAAATTGCAAAAAGACTTATAGAGCAAAGACATTTAGAATTACAAAACTAAACTCAAACGGACAATAAAAATACAGAATATCCTTTTTATCGTACTAAAAGAATAATGAATGGTATTGTGTCTATTTTTCATTTAAAAAACTTTATTTTGTCGACTGAAACTCATAATAAGTGGTTTTTAAGTACCAAATATAAAGTCATTGAAATTTTGTCTATAAATAACGATGGTGGAAAGATACAGATCGATGGAAATTGCTTGAAAAATTGCATTGATGCATTTGAAGTTCCAATGAAATCTTCATTTCTTGGTATTTATATGTGTGATGTTAATAACACCATTAAATCGGAATACACGTATTATGTAGAGAATATCAAATGTAAAATTGTTGGCATTCCCCATAATGAGCATGTATATTTTGTACCTCTCATCCATACTCTGTAAGGGATTTATTTAAAATAAAACAATTTGAGTATAAAAACTTCTTTTAATAACTTTTTTTATACACATGCAAAATCAGGAAAACGTTATTCATATCAATACAGTAATAAAGCTATGATAATAAAATAATCAAAACATAGTACGACGTACTACCTATTCAGTCACTAATTATTAATTGAGTCTTTATAATCACAATACTTAACAAAAAGTACTAATAACTTTTGTTTATGGTGTAATATTCCAGTATTAATTGATATTTTTAAGTATTTTAAATTTTAAAGGCTTAGTATCAAAGTCAATGATATTGTGGCAACCATAGCACTTATCCGATAGTATAAAATGAGTGCTTTTCCATGGCCACAGCAATCTATTAAGAAGTCTAAAATTGCTTTAGTTAGAAATTTATCTACATCTAAATATTGAATCATTATTTCAGATAAAAGTTACTTGAATATTATAATATGTTTTGTAATCTGCACTGCTTTTTTACTACGATCAGCCTTTACCTGAAATAAATTTAAAAATTGGTGAATATTGACAAATTAAAATGATTTTTAATTTTTGAGGGACCCTAATAGCAATGGCGTATGGCGTATTCCATGGTCTTGAAATGACCTTAAAACGACTTACTGTCTGTACTACGTCATAAAGAAGTAAGATCGCGACAAAAGCAAGATGTCTTAAATTTTTAGAAATGAACATATTTTTAATAATAAAAATATAATGTTTCAAACTCAAAATTACGAAGGGGCATGTAAATATGATTAGTATTTACATAGGCATATTACCATAAAACTCAAATTCCCAGTCGAATTAAACGGTTAGAAACATTTATAGTTAGCAAAGATACAAAAATTATATAAATAACATGATAACACTTACATTTTGTTTCCTTGTAATAATTTCTTTTGCACTAAAATCTTAGAATAAAACCAAGAACATGTTACGAAGTCAAGTGATAAGAAATATATAAATGAGTCGTACAGATGTTGTTACTTGACTCAAATAAACCATTTTAGTCATTCAAATCACCTGTATGACCACAATATGACGAAAAGAGCCGTTGTAAAGTTATGATAAAACTACTGTGCGATGTAAGTGGTAATTTCCTAACGTTCACACGACTTTTGAATAACTACCACGAAGACATCTTATGACTTTTGTATGACGTTTAAACAACAACATAGGTCGTATAAGTGGGGCCCTTTTCGCGTTTAGCAAACGTTATTTAAACGTTAGTGTGACCTAGCTGTAGTAATAAGATAACGTTTACTAAACTATTTTACGACGGTAAATTGTTAGTTGGGCCGTCCTTGATCGGAGTGGATTTCCAAGGGCACACCGAACCGGCATATCACTTCCTCAACTAATTTGGAGGCTACTGTTGTAGCTTCCTGGTTAGGTATGGCAAATACTTCAGGCCACTTGGTGAAGTAATCCATTACCACCATGAAGTACTTATTTCCCGACTCAGTTATAGGAAATGGTCCTGCCACATCAACTGCAATGCGTTCCCAGGGTGCACCAACGTTGTAGAGCTTGAGGTTACCGCGATTTCTTGTCGATGGCCCTTTCACAGCAGCGCATATGGTACATTCGCGACACCAATCCTCCACGTCTTCTCGACAGTTGAGCCAGTAGAACCTTTCTCGTATCTTTGTTAATGTTCTCTTGACGCCAAGATGTCCGCCGGACACCCCATCGTGGACTTCACGTAGAACGTCTTTTATTTTAGCTCTTGGAACAACTACTTGTAGGTGAAACTCTTTGCCGTTTGGTTTTTCCCATTTACGGTAAAGTATTCCGTCCTCCAAGACAAAACTGTCCCATTGAGCCCAGTAAGCTTTGGTGATTGGGCTTGTAGGTGCAACTTCTACCCATTTAGGTTTTTCTGCTCCGCGTTCCTTCCATGCAATAATAAGCCGTATGTCTTCATCATCCTCCTGAGCTTCTCTGAAGATCGCGTCATCCCATGGTCCCGGCGGACTCGTCCTTGTTAATTTCACAGCGATTTCTTTAGACTCCTGTTTGACACAGTGTTTACAAAAATGTTACGTGGTAAGGGTTCAGGATTTGGAGTAAAACACCAAACTCTTCAGAGGGAATTTATTCACTACGGAATCCCAACACTGACTGGTCTTCCAACACGTCGAATATCCAAAACGCAAAGCACTCGTAGTCCTGGTCCGTTGCTGTGGTCGGAGAAATTATCACTTATCAGTCGCACACAAATCACTCGTATTAGTATCGCTCACTAAGAACACTCGCGGTCAACTAACTGATTCACGATCGCCACGTCCGCTCCCTTATATACTGACTTATGGGTCTCTAGAAAGTTCCATATACTTCCGGTCCCGACGGCCGACAACCAAAACATTCCAGAATATTCGAGTATGTGTATGAACGGGATAGAATACATATGTGTAAGCAGGATGGAAGATGTATGAGCGCGACAGACGATGTTCGGAAAAGTTCTAGACTATTCTGTTCTGGGAGCTTCGCGACAATATAATTAAAGAATTTCAAATTCGACGGCTCTTTAGTTACGAAAACAAATAAGTACTTTTAAATCGGAAACCTTGCATATTTCGAGTGATGATCTAAGTATCTTCAAAACAATACGATAAAAATATCCTTTAATTGCATACGTGTGGGCTATGGCATGACCAATAAAAATAAATGTTTTATAGCGATCTCAATTATCTTTTAGAATTTGGTGGTTCTGCATGGTGATATGTAGCATAGTCGTGTGCGCCTTTTTCATCCTGAAGGTGTGGACGAAGTGGGACGAGTCACCGGTGATAGTCAGTTTTGCTGACACTTCCAACTCGGTGTGGCATGTAAGTATTACTGACAAACATATCAATACTTATTCAATCTCAGAGGAAGTCTTTATTCCTTAATCCTAACTAATGTTATAAATGCGAAAGTCAGTTTGTTTGTTTGTGATGCCTTCACGCTCTACCTACTACCTATCTACCTATCGAATGAAATTTAACATACCCGTTGTCTGGGGTACGGAGAAGCAGGGGTTGGAATACCGGTAAAAATCCATTACCTCAATGAAACGACAGTACTGGTAATTGGTTTGGTACCGGTACATTTGGTAACGGTAAAAATCAAGTACCGGTACCTCTATAATACAACGGTACCGGTAATTGGATTGGTACCGGTACCTTAATAAAACGACGGTACCGGTAATTGAAAGAAGTACCTGTACCAAATACCGGTAAACAGTACCGGTACTTAGTACCGGTACTCGTATTGGGAATTATCATTTCGTTAATGTGTGTCGTTGCCGTGTTGTGCATGTGCGGCGTGAGGCGGGGGCCCACAATAGGGCGGCACTTTTACAGTCGAGCGAGTCCCATGCGGTAGACGGCAACAATGCGTAGGTACCGGTAATATTAACGCAATTTTAATACCGTTAAAATTTGACAGAATAGAGGTACCGGTACTTACCGGTACTTATAATGTGAATTTGGTACCGGTAACAAGTAGCGGTAAAATTACCGTTAACTGTTACCAATATTATTACCGTTAAATACTAGATTACCGGTACCTCATATTACCGTTAAAATTTTAACAGAATAGTAATACCGGTACTTACCGGTACTTATAATGGGAATTTGGTACCGGTAACAAGCCCTGCGGAGAAGGTCATAGTGTACATTTTGTCCCGGGAAAAACTACTGTTCCCGAGGAATCGACATCGACCCGGGTGGAGTCGCGGGTAAAAGATAGTAGGTAATATTAAAAACGCGAATGTTTGTGAAGATGTATGGATGTTTGTTACTTTCACACCAAACCGGCTGTATGGATTATGACGAAATTTTGCACACAGGTTTTTACCTGGATGAACACATAGGCTACCTTTCACCCCGGAATAAAGTATTATTCCCGCGGGATCGACATTAACATGAGCGAAGCCGCGTGCGACAGCAAGTGAAATAGTTCACAGAGTGAATATAAATAAAGTATCAAAAACCACAATAAATGAATAATCAGAATAATTTATTTCGCACTCTGTTGGGTATTTTTACTCGACTGACCTACCGAGAAGGAGGGTAATAATTTTTGTTTTTATTTTAAAATTCTTGGGACATTCAGAAACACAATGGACTGTTTAAATATATTTAGAGTTGCAATAAGACGTGTAGAAGTTTGAGTTTATTTTTGATTTCATGTTATTAACGATGATCAAACAATAAATGATTTTTTCATTTCAGATCCCATTCCCGGCGGTAACGATTTGTACCGAAACAAAACCTAAAATGAGAGTGTTTAATTTTACCAAAGCCAATTTCGAGCGCTGGAGCAATCCACCGACTATCAGTCCTGAAGAGTAAGTGTACAGACTTTACTTCTAAATAAGAGGAGGTTCTCAATTCGTACAAGTACATCCTAAAAATACTTACATTGTGTTGCAGTTTGAAGACGTTTCAAGATATGCTGCTGCTATGCAATTACGCTTCAGACCCGGAGCAAGGACCACTATTTGCTGATAGCAGTTCAATAGACACTATTTTACGGGTAAGCAGAAGCACCTACCAGATTGAAATAAAGGTCTAGAAAAATAAAAAAAAAGAATGACTGTTATATCGGTTTATAGACGATAATTTTACGTAATAAGAGAGGAAGATGAGTCACAAGTCGAACGCTTAAGCCGATTGTTCTACACTCTCGCTTGCACACGGAACGTGACACTTTTTCGTGGGTACAGCGTTCATTTATTAATAAGACCTTATCACGTCAAAAAGTTAAACCCTACTATTATTTATTTATGAGCTCATTTTGTAGATACGAATATTACGGCAGAAATATAAATACCTAACAACTTATTTATTATCTTCTCTATACTGTATTTATTTTCGTATTGTATTAAAAAAAGAATCATTAAATACAACCATGAAGTTTCATGAATTTATATACCTTATATTTACTTTATACAACTTAAACGGTACATAGCGATGAAATACTTATTATAGTCAGGTTACTATCAGGGGTGTCCGGTGGCTGCAGGTTGCAGGTATGGCATCGCGTACGCGCACCCGGCCTCCCGAGTTGCTACTTGCTTCTTCTCCATTTATCCGAGTGAGTAGGATCCCATTAAATTTCTTTCCCTTCCCAAATCCAACTAATTCCTATCCTTTCCCAGCTTACAAATGCTTTCGATTGGCAGCAGCGTCGGAAGCACAAGAAGCCCTCTAAACTGCGTTCGCCAACCCGGGCTAAGGCCCAAAAAGTGAGTTGGGCTAAGGCCCAAAAAGTGAGTTAAATAAAAGTAAACTCACTATTTTGATGATTACCCTTTGCTTTTAGTTGGCGCCAACTCTTGACGATGTTTTCTTGGAGTGCCTGTGGGATGACTTGACCTGCAGTCAAATGTTCTTCCACACCCTGACCAAGGACGGTTTCTGTTACACCTTCAATATGCTCTCAGCTGAAGAAATGTTTAGAATGGAGAAGTAAGTATAATGTAATATTGAGAAACCATAACAATTTTTCTTGCTTGATTAATTTATGTAAATATCCTCAAGTAACTAAGCAAGCTAGAATAATCATCATCATCATCATTACAGCGCTGATTGCGTTACCATCAGGTGACTCGCTGCTCGTTTGCCGTTCTATACCATAAAAAATACTACCTACTTGGGTTAGTTGTGTTACCTAATTATTTTTCCCCTGAATCTTTACCACAGACACTTACATACTACAAAAAATGGTTAATATTTAAATAGGGGGAAAAGATAACGATTTTTTAAATAATATTTTTCGGAGTATAACGATGCTGCACTAATCCCCCTTGAATCCCCTTTTTAGAAATCTGCTTACTTATAATGACGTGATACTATACAAAAATAAATGTTTTAGCCTACACAAAGATTATTACCACGTAGCCGGCCACAACCAGAGCTTCTGGACCCTGGGCAAGGGGTATCCTCCAGGAGAAACAATCAAAACTTATCCGAGACGCGGACCAGTAAGTATCAATCAGTAAACCCTCCAGTTCATATCAGTAGAGCAAACGGTGGAGTAGACGGTAGGAAAATCATTTGTTTAGAGTACTTATTAGAAACTAGCTTTTGCCCGCGGTTCCACTCGTATTAGTTTTAATCCCTCGAAACAGTCGAATTTCCAGGAATTAAAGATATTCTATGTCCTTCCCCGGGCCTCAAACTACTATAATTTTATCATAATTGGTTCAATGGTTGAAGCGTGAAAAGAAGATAGAGAGAGACAGACAGAGTTACTTTCGCATGTATCATATTATATAAGAATTATAAAAATGGATAATATGGAAGTATGGATTTGTAGAGTAAAGTGACTAGCAACGTCGGTAATTTATTTTACCACTTGTCGTCCCCCACCACCGCGCTCTACTCTATTCTACAAATATTTAGTAACTCTACAACTTAGTTACTATACGCTTAGTAGAAAAATTACAAGTAATAGTAACGTCCGATGCAATCTCACTCTACTAACATTTAAATTTTCGTAGAGACATCTATTTAACACACTATACTGTGTGTAAAATAGATGTCTCTACGGAAATTTCTGTCTGAGTACTCGAGTTTTGGTAAAGTAGATGTTTCTATACATTAATAGAGCAGTAGGCTAGTATACTCTACCAATTACTCTACGCGTGTACCGCAGGCTTTATGAGGTTAGGTAAACGTAAATTTGTATGTGTTAGTAGTTAAAACGCTGAACTAAACGGTACTTTACTAAGCGTGTACTAGTACTACCAACTTTTAGTAAAGCGTGCGGTAAAGTAAAATGGACGCAGTAGTGGGGCATGCAAGATGGTAAAGTAACTTGCCCACGTGGCTAGTCACTCTACTAATTTCTAATACTCTATCAGGTATAGTTAGTAGCATAGTTAGCACTCTACCGATTACTCTACACATGTGCCGGAGGCTTACGTAATTGACGTACACTTAAGGGGGTATTACACCATCCTGAATCGCATTCTAAATAGGAACAGATGAGAGGGACGCCGCTATACGTGCGATACGATTGGAGATATCTCGTATCATGTCTAACGTATAGCGGCGCTCCCATCGGATACTAAATTGAGGATGGTTTAATAGGCGCTTTAACAAATAAATCGCCTACAAAACACGGAATATGGCAAAGATTCAAAGTATTTATATCTAACACATCCAAACTGTTCAGGCATTTTGGAGTTATCAAAATGCCTGAACAGTTTATTTCCTCTTTGACTAAGTAAAACGTAATGAATCACCAGACAAAAATTCGTCCATCGAGTTTTAGCATAAACAATAATGTTTTTTCAGAGTTATGGCGGCGTGGAGTTCGAAGTCATCCTGACGACAGATATCAGGGATCAGGATCTTACGTGTAGAGGCCCTGTCCAAGGTTTTAAGGTAAGATGTCAAGGTCAATCCAACAAGAGGTAATTGCCCCTTATTTAAGGTTGCATCAGTTATTTTTAAAGTCGGAAAAGATCTAAGTAATTTCAACCAACAAAAAATTAAGGAATATATCTTTGCGCATGCCTGAGGGTGTGGTGTTAATATGTCAATTCTAACACTATAAATATGTATGTTCGGTTGTAATGAACAAACTTAAAAAAGCTACTGAACCGATTAAAAATTTTACCTAAATAGAGGGTAACATCGGCAACAGCATACCTAGGGTTTAATAATTTACGTGGGTGAAGTCGCAGTTAAACAGTTAGTTTAATATATTTCTTAACAGCACGTGTATCTTTGTGCCATTACAGATCTGGCTTCACAACCCAGCTGAACTACCAAACATGGGTCAGAATTTCTTCCGCCTGCCCATCAAATACCAATCGGCGGCTGCTGTGACCCCTCGAGTCACAGACACGTCCGAAGGGCTACGGCATTACCCACCACAGAAGTAAGTGTTACGATCAAGAAATAGTCATAAAAAAAACTTCGTTGGTAAACGCGATTACACAGTCCATCTGATCTAAATCCAAGAATATCTGTCATATAAATCATTGTTTCGTCTTTGACATATAGGTATGTACTTACTCCGTGGTATGTATCTACTCAAAAGTGATTTTCGAGATCCAAGTAGACAAATTTGATCATACTGCTTATTAGGTCGAGCGAACATTTGCCTATTAGTTATCGTATCACACGAGTAGCATAAATATTATGATTGCATACCCAAACTGATATATTGCATAGAGGTTATCAGGTCATTCACGAGTAGGTACGCGCGGCAGAGGCAGGCGCCTGCGTGTCCGAAGAAAGTTAAAAAAAAGAAAAAATCTTTCGAGCGGCAGGGATGTGCGCAAACAGGTAGCGGTAGTTTTGCGCCTAAGTAGAAAAGAGACGGCGTGCTGTGCCAGTCCAAAGCCAATTAATATTTCTTTCCAAACCTTGTATGAATACATTAAAAATTACGTAATATCCGCATGTTGGTGTCATAAAAAAATATCCTCGGATCAAATTGATGAATTCAAAGCCATTAAACCTACGAATATGTAATAAGCATTAAACAAAACACTGTGATTAAGATTAGGTATCTATTCTTCATGTCGTTAACATGTCAACTTTTTCAAACAATCGCCTCAGCTTATATGCAAATTTTGTATTTTATTTCCCTAAGTTATTCATATATCAAGGATAAGATTAATTTGAAGAGCTGACAGCCAGAATAAGCACTTAAAGCGTGGAGACGCACTGAATGAAAACTTCATTTTAAACTTCAATAAAAGGAGATTAAATACAAATAGAATTAATGGATAAATAAAATTGCAATGTTGGTTTTTATCGTTGAGATGAAAAGTTAAAAAAAATACTATGTATGTTTCTTATAGGCGCAACTGTTTCTTCCCTGAAGAGCGCTACCTAAGCTTCTTCCGCATCTACACGCAAAGGAATTGTGAGCTCGAGTGTGCTTCTAATCACACTGCTTTCCGCTGCGGATGCGTCCCTCTGTACATGCCTCGTAAGTATTGAATTAAAGATACATCGCCCGACGGTACGTCCTGCTGGAAGCTCTTCTGGAAGGATGGGTATTTTTTGGGAGTCGTCCTGCCGGAAGACACCATAAGTCCAAGATTTGTATGAAAATGGACTGGTTTTTCCTGCAGTACGGTGACCTTAAACTTAAGCGCCCCCTGGGTACGAACGCGCCGTGTATACTCGTACGCACAGCTCGTGCGCCATCGCTAGCTGACTGAAGGCCAGTGCCGCATAGCAAGTCAATGTCTTTGCAAGAAAGGGTATGTGTAAATTTCAATCACACCATCTTCCACTATGTTGCGTTGTACATGCCTGGTAAATTTTAGATCAATGCTGTTAGGCAAGTCCATGAAACCCGTCTGGCCAGCGAGGAGAGTGTAGGCCAAATCCTCTGTCTGCTCTGACCAAATATGGTAATACAGAGAGGGCCATGCTCCTGCTAAAAAAGACCTGATGATGATGATAAAGTCCATGAAATCGCTTCTTTTCTGAATTATATGGTAGTGATTCTATGACTTACCAAACCACGGAGGTTACGAGTAAAATGCCAGTTACTGCTGTAACTTTATTGTAAGTACTATCTATCCTGACTTTAAGTGCTTTTACGTACCTTAGGAAGTAGGAATTGTGAATGTTGGTGCTTCTCAGCCTGAATCATAAATAATTTATTTGCCCAACATATATTGCAAAAAAAAGTTATTATGTGAGTTGCGAACACTAATTCATACTTTTTTTTCGATCGAGAGAATGGATACATCTGACGAATCATAGTATGCGGCTAGCAACCCATCACTATTTTGATTCCATTTCCCACCTAACGCCCACCAACATACTAAACGTGGATTTTAGGTCATAAAGACCTGCGAGAGGAAAAGACGTGATACTATGTATGTATTCTTTCTTTTCTAGATGGACCCGACACCAAGGTGTGTGGTGCAGGAAAGAGAAATTGTGTTACGTCTGCTCTAGGTGAGTAAAACACTTGTAACATTCATACACTAATATAAATATAAAATAAAAATATAAAATATAAATAAATATATATACGGACAAATCACACAGATTGAGCTAGCCCCAAAGTAAGTTCGAGTCTTGTGTTATGGGATACTAACTCAACGATACTATATTTTATAACAAATACATATATAGATAAACATCCAAGACCCAGGCCAATCTTGACCTGACCGGGGATCAAACCCGGGGCCGTCGTGTCGCAGGCTGGCGTGTTAACCACTGCGTAGCGCAGTGCAGCGCAGGAGCTCGGCTAAAAACACTAATAATATACAATGGTATTTTAAACCTCCTAGCTATATTGAAATCTCGGAATCATAGTCCCTAATGGAATACAGAGTTGCCAAAAAAAGAATTTGGTTTCCCATATAAAGTCGCTGATCAGCTGGCCGAATTTCTATGGAAGGTCAAATGTTTTTTTCCGTGTTTTACCTTTTTTTCTTGCACACCTGTATTTCATTAGGGATTCTGATTCCCAGATTTCAATATAGCTAGAAGGGTCAAAACCATGCTGTATAATAAATAATTTATTTCATATTATGTTAGTAACAATTAAAAACTTAAAAACGGTTACTAGATTAAAACAATTGAATGAAAATGAAATTAAACAGAATTAAATTGAATTAAAATAAAATGTGTTATTTAACAGAATGACAAAAAAAAAAAACAGAATGACTTACCACAAGTTGAAGCAATTTCATAGCGAGACATTATTGCTCTTAAGAATCAAGTTACTTCCCAAAAGGTTTCTGTATTTCTTCCTTTGTAAAGGTTCTGTATCATAAACTGCCTCTGTGGTCCAGTGGTTAAGGCGTTTGCCTATAGACCCGGGGGTCGTGGGTTCGATTCCTACGGGAAGCATATTTTGTTTAGTTGTTTCCAGTTTGGTTAGGACATTGCAGGCTTGAAATACCTGATAATGAAGATGTTTCCGTGCTTCGAAAGGCACGTTAAGCCGTTGGTCCCGGCTGCCATCTGGTGGTAGTCGTTAAAGGAACCACGTCAGAGGCTGAGAGGCGGTTCCGAAGAACTCTGACACCAGGGTGTGCATGGTCGATTGACCGTGTCACCTACTCGAAATGTTGATGAAAGGTTTCTGTAAAGCTACTGCTTATAATATCGTCTTGTATTTGCAGAGGAGCTTTCCCTGTCCAAATCGTTCCTGGACCCTCGTACCGTTCGCGAAACAATGAAGTGTGACTGCCTGCAAGCCTGCACGGAGCTGAAGTATGACGCAGAAGTCTCCCAAGCCGTATACGACCTCACCACGTACCGGCGGCATCCTAACCCTGACATCGCTAAGGAGTGGTGAGTTGCAGAGGATTTTAAGTGCGATTTAGTTTGTGCGTTTGTTTTTGTGTTTGCAAGTGACAGACACTGGTGTAAGAACCGGTTTTAAATATGAAACTTAATAAAAAGGTTTAAATTAATTAAAAATTAAAACAGCTTTTAGATATTTTAAGTACCTATTGGTAATCCATACTTCCATACTAATATTATAAATGCGAAAGTAACTCTGTCTGTTTGTCTTCTTTTCACTCTTTAACAATTGAACCAATTTAGATGAAATTTGGTATGAATGTAGATTGGTAAAGACATAGGATACCTTTAATTCCGGAATATTCTACTGTTCCCGAGGGATCGACACTAAGGCGGGCGGAGCTGCGGGTAAAAGCTAGTCATCTATATTGTACTATTGATGATGATGACGAAATTTCTTGCATGTTATGTTATTAATAATAGTGTCATTCTTAATCTTGGTGTTAATGGATACTTATATTGTACCTAATACATTTATCATTGTTATCAAGTTTTTTTCTAGTTTTTTTTTTTAGTTTTATAGGCACTTAATGTGTCGACAATTCATAGCAAACGAGATAAATTTGCCTTAAAATTTTTAGTGCCGATTATAATGATATATTACTTTTTGTGCATCTAAAAGGGATATAATGAGGTCAGTTGTGTTATTAGACGTCGTATGTCTCATGCATGTATGCACGTAGATATAAAGCTATACAGCATAAAGTTAAGCAATTAATTAAATTTTTGAAGAGTTCTGTGGTTAACTGATCATAATTTTTATGAAATCTTATATATGACGATCAGATGGATATAGTTAAGTACATTGTCTCTTCCTACCAGTAGCTAATCGGGGGAGTTCGGAAATATTATTTCATAATTTGCCTTGCAACTGTCAACATTGATCAATATTCTGTATTCTACGACTAAATTTGCCCATAAAGAAATGTCACTATTATTATAATGAGCTTATTGCGTCGACCTCTAAACACCGATGCACCGGGTCGTGCTCCTATAGTGAAGACCTGATGATGAAGATGACGATTCACCGATGGCTCTACGTTGCGTTGGTATTTAATTGTTCAAAGAAACTCTGTTTGCGCGGTTCAGAACCGTTCAGCGCAATCTGGTATAAAATTGCTGTAACTGTTAGGTATAGTTAAGACACTATATTGACAATCTAGTCTTCTCTTTAAGCGAATTTCGTGGCGAATGTCGCCACCTCAGGACAATGTCGCAATGAGTACTTAAATTCAACTAACACTGACACTTTTGAGCATTTTCTTGATTCTGTCAAGTCGAAGACATCGATGGAATAAAGGGATTGTCTTAAACTCTTAAAGTTATTTAATTAAATAAATATATGTATAGGGATAAATCATATAGATATATATTGACTCGCCACACTATGTTGTGAACTTGAGTCGTGGGTTACTAACTCAACGACACTTTATTTTACATTAGATACATATGTTTGTTTGTTTGTTTGCGTTCCGATGGCGTCTACGCGCATCGAGCGAGGAGTACACCGATGATTTTTAAAAACCCGTGAGGGTAGTTTGGTGAATGCGCAAGGTTTTTGTTGGTATCGTTTCTGTTAACTTTTGTACTTTGTGTTGTGATTTAACTCGTCGTTTTTGTACGCGCATGTGTTAGATTTATCTTATTTTCTCATGTAAGTGAATTTGTAATATTCTTTATGAGAAATAAACACCTTAAAAGTATAAAAAAAAAAAAAAAAATATACATACACACCGAATACCCAGGCCAATCTGAAAAATAACGTTTTCTATCTTGACTTGACCGGAGATTGAACCCTGCGATTCAAAGGCACTTGCGGTACCATTGAGTCACAGAAGTCGTCCTCATATCTCAATCTTCAATCCAATCCTCAGGCGTCTCCCTTCCGGCCTCGTTGTATACTTCGCTGAAGAATTGTTCACGTCTCTCCGGCGCTCTGAGCTGTATGGCGGCGTGGACTTCCTCGCCAACTGCGGTGGTATCATGGGGCTGTTCATGGGATTCTCGTTCCTCAGTCTTATTGAGATCATATACTACTTTACTATTAGGTAAGATAGCTTCAATCATGTTTACTGTTATTCAGCAGTTCAGAATCCATATCAAAATCTCCTCCTTTGTTAAGACGGTTAAAAGTTTAATTTTAACCGTTTTAAAAAAGGAGGTTATCAATTCAGTTGCATTGTGTTTTTAATATTTGTTACCTCAGATTTCCGTCATTTATCAACCGATATAAAAAAAAAAAATTTTTTGTTTCAAAGTGTACCTATAATTTCTTTCGGAATGCTTTCAAGTTGGTCTTATTTAAATTTCATCACAATCAGTTCAGTAGTTTGGTTGAAGTAAGTTTTTTTAAATGAAAGATTATCTTATTATTTTATGCTCTTAATGCAAATTTAGGAAATACAATCTAAACATAGCTAAATAAACATCAATGTGACCTCTTCAACCCGTCTGGCCAGCGAGGAGAGTGTAGGCCAAATCCTCTGTCTGCTCTGGCCAAGTATGGCTCCGGTAGTACAGAGATGGTCATGCTCCTGGAAACTAAAAAAGACCTGATGATGATGGATATTTAAATTATGACATTACTCTTTCTCATTTACAATCTACACTTCTACACTGATTTTATAAAGAGGAAATATTTGATTGGTAGTTAGCATTAAATAGGCCTGAAACTACTGGACCGATTTGAAAAATTCTTTCACCATTAGTATCCTACATTATCCCTGATGAACATAGGCTATAGTTTATGCACCTGCCCGTGTGAAGCGGGGCAGGCCGCTAGTATACGGACAAATCACACAGATTGAGCTAGCCCCAAAGTAAGTTCGAGACTTGTGTTATGAGATACTAACTCAACGATACTATATTTTATAACAAATACATATATAGATACACATCCAAGACTCAGGCCAATCTGAGAAAGATCATTTTCCATCTTGACCTGGCCGGGGATCGAACCCAGTCACTCCGTGTCGCAGGCTGGCGTGTTGACCGCTGCGCCACGGAGCTAGTCTAAATAAATAAATATAAAGCACAAGTTACACCTGTATCCATAAATTTAATTGTTCCGTTGTTTGTTTTCAGGTTGTGGTGTCAAATAAGAAGGTCAAGAAAGGTTGTAGCTGAATAAATAGACACGTTATAAGTTTGAATTTTAAAATACTCGCTTAATACTGTTACGTGCCATTTTATAGTCAGTAAATAAATAAATGTTTTAAAATAATTTAAAATGGAATTATACGCATACGCACTTGTCCATGTTTTAATTAAACGTTTTTTACCTACCCAAACTAATCTTTAAACAATTATTACTATACTCTAATAAAATAATACAAATTAATAATCTCGCAGAATCAACTATTGTCAGGATCCCGCATCCAAAGAGTAAAGACGGGGCCCTATTACTAAGCCTCAGCTGTACGTCCATCCGTCCGCGCGTCATTCTGTAATAGAGCTGCACGAGTATCTGTATTGACCGTAATAGGTGAGACTTGACATTTACACAAAAAGTATACATTCTGCCGCTAATATTACTATAATAATAATTAGTTTAATAATAATAAATTTAAAATAAAAACTTTTTAAAAACTAGCCTTTATGTACACCACTTTATTTTTTTAGTTATTTTCAGCGAGTCCTTTAATTTGATATCCATATTGTAGGAATGCATCAAAAACAGCTAGTCCGCCATCTAGGGAGTTTCACCATGTATATGTATGTATTAAGTATATGTAATGTAATTTGAGCTCAATCAGTGGAAGATATCTACGTAAAAATTATGTTACAAGATTGCACCCCGACAAACATAGTTACATACATACATTGCAAGTTATATAAAAGTTTGTGAAAGATAATATGTTTTGAGCGTATTTGGTACTTAGTTAAATATTGTATGGTAGTACGGAAAACTTAGTTTGCGGTCCCGATTTGCACATAGCGTGTTTTATTTTACATTGGTATCATTTAGCATTTGCATCGTCTCTGTGTCTATTTAGAAGTTGGGTGCAAATTGTATTCTATCTACGTCATGAGATATTATAATAAAGACACTAGTTGTTGCTCGCGCCTTCAGCCTTTTAATTTAAAAGTTTATTTCACCTTTAATGGTTATAAGAAATTTTGATTTTCTTACATTTGGCTTGGAGTCAAAAATCTGGAAGAGGAGAGGAATATACAGATTACAACAAAAAAACCGTACCGTGAAAACCGTATTCAAATCAATTCAGTATTTTTGGTGATAATAAAGGCCAAACATTCAAATTACGTCAGTAACTGTACAGTATGATTGACATTGAATTAGAATTAGGTAGATACATCAACTTGTTATTTTGTGTTGTCCATAGTAAAAGTCGTGAGCGTCTTTCTGCCACTTGAGACCCAGATTCGATTCCTGCTTTACCGAAAGATTTTTGTTTGTGCACAATACCACACATAATATATACGTATGTGCATTTGATAACAATTTTATTTGCAAACTGTTTATCTATATTCATGTTACATGCAGTAGAGTTAGATACTACTGTAGGTAACTATGTCTAAACCTGGCAATATCATCTCAAGATGACATTTTCGAGAAAATTTTAGTTTCCACTGGTACAGTGGATCAGTGGCAGTGACTACAGGGTGGCAGTGCTGACAAAATACCACGGGCCCCTCATTCTAGGGGGGCCCAGCCAGGACTAGAATAGCTGGGGGAGACACTCATCTGGAGGCACTTAATACCACTGTATTAGTGCCTCCAGATGAGTGTGTAATTTAAATGCGAAAGACGAAGGTGCGAAGTGCCGAGGTGCGGGCGAACTCAGGCGCGAGTGAACTGTGGTGCGAAGAGCTGAGGTGCGCTGAACTGAGGTGCGAAGAGCATGGTATAAGTTGCGGCACTGCACTGGATGCTCTCTTTAAGCAATTTAAATGCAATGTTTTTAGATAATCGCAAGGATATTTTTCTTTTTCTTTATAGCTGCCTAATCTCTAATAGAGCTAGCCTTCAAAGAAAGCTGAATTTAAAAGTTGCCATTCATCGGTTCGCGAACTAACGGAATCATGAAAAGTTAAGTAAGTAGGTACCTTTATTACCTACCTTAGTACGGACGTTGTCCAAAGAGAGCAGCAAAAATTGCATAGCGTTTAAACTCTTTTCTTGAGAAAAGAGAACAAGCTTGCAGCTTGTTTCAAAATACCTGTCATTCCGGCAAATTCTACTGTTCCCGGTATCCTATGTCCCCGGGCCTCAAACTACCTCTATACCAAATTTCATCCAAATTGGTTCAATGGTTGAAGCGTGAAAAGAAGACAGGCAGAGTTACTTTCGCATTATTAGTACCTATGGATATGGAACTATGGATTTAAAAAACAAATGAATGTGTTCCTTCCTAAACACAACGTATTAAACTCTAATAGCTAGTTATCCAATGTCACATTTTAATCATATTTATTAATTTTCCTTATATAGGGTCATGTGTTTGAACACTATCTTATTTATTATTTACGTTGTGTTCTTAACTAGGCCGCTGTTAGTTATGATTACAACTTCTCGTAAGAGTAAAGTAGAAGTTATATTCATAGATATTCTTAAATAAGTCTTACATAATCCGAGTAAAATGGCATAATTGTCTTAGTCTAAAAAGTGTTAGGTATCAAAAAGTATTGAAGTAGGTACTCATGTCGTTCTTGTGTTTTTTTTAGTGCGAATTATATTATAAGCTTAGGTTATGTTTTAGACAATATTTAATAGGTTGTTAATATGGTAATATTTATAATTAACACCTATATAAATATCATATGCCTTATCCAAAAAAATACTTTTATTTCACAATGTCGTGCTACGTACAAGCATACTCGTAAAACCAGTTAAATATTAATACGTAAGTTATTTACATGGGGCCTACTAAAAGACTTAAGCGGGTAATGAATGACATAATTGTATGAACACGGCAAAGTCGGAATGCGTGCTTTAAAGTAAATCAACCTAGGTTACCTACATATATGTGGAGGGAATATATGGAAACGTACACATAAACATATGTTTTATCCAAATACAATGACCGAATGAAAACCGAAACCTGCGTGACTGGTCTGCCAAACAGGCGGCAGCGTCGCGCCTCCGCCGCGTCGCGCCCCCATTCGTCGCAATGGCGCTACGCTCTCAACTCCTGCGCATCGGTAAATTTTTCTTAGTTTATTCATTAAGTATACATTTTCTAGGCTTAATTGACACGTGAATCAAACCAATTTTTCACAAAATATTAGTAAAAATAGTGCAAGATAATTCCGTGAATGTTTTTGTTTGTGTGTGGTTCTTACCGGTTGTTTGTATAATTAATGTGTTATTCTTTTATCACACACTTGCCGGTTTTGTCTAGGCTTGCGTCAGTGCTAGTGAATTAGTGAACGAAGCCTCGAGCTGGTGACTGTTTTGACTGGAAAGTCCTCGATAAAGTGATAGCGATGCTGGTGGTCTAGGTCTTAGTGCATCAAGTGGGGACGCACCTACGTGCCCTAAATGTGATCTATATCTTGGTTTTTGTACTAGATAGAGCTGCGGTATACCTAGTTTGACCGTAGGCTTGCAATTGTAGAGCGTTTAGTTTTTAGTTTGCAGTTCAAATGCTCGTAAGTAAGTACCTACATAGTACGAGGAAGCTTTTATTATAGGCACCAAATAAGTTTCAACTTGTCAAGCATATTATTTTAATACCTTTCCTTTTGCAGAAAATAAATATAGTTTTTTGCCTCGACGAAAATGTCTGGTTAGAAGCCAGCTTGATATTGATATGATAGATTATTTTCTAAATTCATGTAAATTTTATACAATGACAAAGAAGGAACCTTGAAAATCATGTTCCATTTTAGCACTATTTTGTTCACAAGCTCTTGAAATAAACACAATGAAGTAGGTGTTTAGTTAACGTGTTACCACGCGCTATCTCTCAGCAAGTGTTCAACCGTTCAAACTAAATATTTACAACACTGAGTCGATAGTGTAGGTATGTAGAGGTACGTTTACAGGGAAAAATATTCCGTGGCAAAACAGGCAACCTCAATGGATTAGGTATCTCTACCTCTCATAAGTACATCCTAAATAATATATATAATATTATAAATGCGAAAGTGAGTTGAATTGATTTTTCGTTTGTTTGTTACACTCTCTCGCTTTAAAACTGAACCAATCATCATGAAATTTTGCATACGCGTTATCTTGGATACGGAGAAGGCCATAGGCTACCTTAGCTACCTATCATCCGCTTGTTTAGCGAGCAAAGCCGCCGGTGAAAGCTAGTCATTATATGAAAATTTAATCTAGTCACACGTAAACAAATGACAAAGTGATGTTTGACTGCATTAAGTCCGCCAATTGTAAAAAGTGTTTTGCTTTGGTACAATAAAATTTAAATAAATAAATAAAGTGTAGACCTGTAGAAAGAACCACATCACTCGATTGACGCAACCTTGAAGAAAATAGCTAAGTAGGTAGGTACATATGGAATTCAGTTAACAAGAGTTGTTTTGTAAGAAACGGACAATAAAACATGATATTATATGCACACACAAGACAACCTTCTCTGTGGTCTTGATCTATTATAATTCTTTACTCCGCGGTAAGGACAATTTCTAAGTTGTTCTCAATGCCTAAGTGACGAAAACTATCACAACTTGAACTAATGTGGCATGAGATCATTTAATGGATAAATTCATCCTTTATAGTGAGAATAAAACATTTTAGGTGGATTTAAAGGATTTAGATTCTTTTTAAATACACTCCAATGTGCCTTGGATCCAAAATGCGACCTTGAGGTGCTACACTTATAAGGTTTTGAATTATACAAGTATTTGTAAAAGAACTTATGTTGTACTAGCTTTTGCCCGCGGCTCCGCCCGCGTCAGTTTCGATCCCTCGGGAATAGTACTTTTTCTCGGGATAAAAGGTAGCATATGTCCTTCTCCGTACTCCAGAGAACTTGTATGCAAAATTTCATGATGATCGGTTCAGTAGTTACGGCGTGAAAGCGTAACAAACAAACAAACTCACTTTCGCATTTATAATATTAAGTAGTAAGGATAAGGAATTATTGGTGATACATCAACAAAAAAAAATAGGTTCCAATGGCTTGCAAGTGCGTCAGCTAAGTGAGTTGAGGCATAAAGAGCGGGCTGGTGTGGCCAACCTCCGGGAAATCCTCGAAGACCGCCTGCTGGAGATCAAGAAGGCGAAGACCTGGAAACACGAACGCGTGCTTACATCACCTCAGGATACAAAGGTGAGATATAAATGTATGTTTACAATTCTTGTTATGTTTTGTAGAGTAGGAACGTAATGGAGAAAAGTACACTATAGTAACAATACTGGTATTGATGCGTAGCTTTTAAACATCAAAACATCGACATCTCATTACTCATTTAGATCTTGGTGGAAATAAAAGCTATTTATTTTCTAACAGTGCTGAAAGAAATTACGTACGTTATAAAAAAACCTATCATACAAATTAACAAAACCATATCAGTTTCAATATTACTTACAGTTTTATATTGTTCTGCCGCATGCTGCCGCCAATCTGTATTTATTAAAATACTAACAAATGGATGCCTCATTTTTTGTCGTTGGGTAAAATCTTTCCATATTTTCAGGTGACGGTGAGAGGTGCCAAGGGAGAGTTTCTGAATTTCTGCGCTAATAATTATTTAGGATTATCGGTAAGTACATATGAAATGTTTTAGAGTAATTTTTTTATTCTTACAGAGTTATACACGGTGAAATTTTAATCGTTCTGGACCCTTAAGGGGATGATTCAGCCCGTCTATATAAACAACTTTTCCTATGGGACCAATGCAGGGAACTCAAAAAAAAAAGAAATGGGCAGATTTATACAAAACATTTCGGCCGCCCGGTCAATTTGAATGGGAACATCAAAAAATTTTTTGAGTTCCCGGCTTTGATCCCATAGTAAAAGTTTTCACCCCTTTGAGCCATTGATATTTATTCACCCATTTGATATTTATTCAATCAAATACCCTATTTTAATATTAAAATTAACTTCCCACTGAGTTGAATCTGTCAGTAAGTGCTTTAAGTATAATTGTGTAATGATTTTTTTTCTTTTGCATTTTTGTCTATTGCTGTGCATCCCTTCCTTCTTTCCACTCATCCCTATTCGCATCTAGTGCAATGATTTAAGTAAACTTTGAAATTTTTTGTTATTGATATTTTATTGACTGCATTGTATACGTTATATGCACTTGCAAACGTTTTCAAGTGGGAACCTAAGCAATTAAATCATTTTTCAGAATCATCCCGAGGTAGTGGAAGCAGCAAGAGAGGGACTTAGCAAATATGGCGCAGGCCTCAGCTCTGTGCGGTTTATTTGTGGGACGCAAACCATACACAAGGTAGGTTATTTTCTAAACTACATCATAATTTATTTATACAATGTTAGTTGGAAATTATATTCAGTCTAAAGACCGGTGCATTAGGAACATTATGCAATATTTTGTAATATACAAAATTAAACTTATAAACCAGAGAAAACTAGTCACCTTATTTGGATCGAGTGAGTATCCTCTGAAATCTGTCACCCCAATGACGCTGCCGCCCTAGGCCGCGGCCTATAGACAAATCCAGGCCGGTGAAGCAGCATCGCACAGTAGGTGTTCGCATTGATGAGTACATTAACTCTCTTACGGCTTGTCATAATATCGTTAATGATGACTGACTACTATTGTTCTCTAGCGACAGTGGCTGTAGATATAGCCAAAGTACGTGTATCAATGCATCGGCTTTTATGATAAGTGAAGGGGAGCAAATAGGTTATTACTGATCGCGTGTTTCACAGTTGCCGGATAAAATCATTCAGAAAATATGAAATGATTGAATTGAGTTAATCAACTTATTTATGTAAATATATTTGTGATGAATATAAATAATAACTACCTAATACGAAATACTCTTTCATATAAAAAACCGACTTCAATCAAACTACTGACCCAATTTTGATGAAGTTTTTTTAACTCTTTAAAATAAAAAACATTTTTTTCAATTCGGTTTATAAATGATGGAGTTTGAAGTAACCAACATAACAAAAAAAAATAACATACAACCGAATTGATAAAAAATTGGATATGTATTCAAACGGCAGATTTTTCTTACTAGACCAGTGCAAAAGGCTTTATAAAAAAAATATAGTAGACTGAAACTCATTGCAAAAGATTTATCGATTTCAAAATGTTAACGTACCTAGCTTATCTATGAATACTTATGTTTATTAGTTAATTATGTAGAACTAAAAGTTCTATCTTTTTTAGCGTAAAAACATTTTTTTTTCATTTGCTGATTAGTTTTGCTCTTAGTATCTCAGTATCTGATTTTCCTCGAGTTTACGATGCGAATTCATGGCCCGAATGAATTCAGTCATCGGGCCTTCACTGATGCAACTGCAGGTATAGTTTCGTGAGCCGATTTTAAAGCAGGTCAAGGAATTTTCACATTGGTGCCAAAAAGGTTTTAGTGCTACAAGTGGCACGTCACTATGTTGCCTTACAATTAGCATATTAAATATGAAATGCTAGCTTTCGCCCGCGGCAATGTCGATCCCTCGGGAACAGTACTTTTTCCCGGGATAAAAGCTAGCCTATGTCCTTCTCTTACCTTACCTTGTATTACCCTTAACTTGTATGCAAACTTTCATGATGATCGGTTCAGTAGTTACGGCGTGAAAGCGTAACAAACAAACAAACAAACTCACTTTCGCATTTATAATATTAGTAAGGATAATGTTATATTCGAGCTAAAACATTCGCCAGCTTATTCAAATTCTGCAGCATATATTACTCGTATGAACAACGTTGAAAAAATCTGAATAAAAAACGAAGTAAATTCTTTCTTTTGGAAATCTATGTACCTATAACGGTAAGCATTTATAGGCATCAAACGTATGCCAACATTGGCATCAAACGTATGGCAACATTTAAAAAGCAATGTTCCGTGTTTCTCAATTTTTGTGCACTTTCATAGGAAAATCTGAAGTCAGATTATATAAAGTTTTCTTTCAAAAGCATTGCTAACTGCACGTTGAAATAGTTGGGTGTGGGGCAGGCAGTCATATGTATAGCAGAGAAATAGTCGTATTGTTTTAAGTATGTTCTGCCCCACTTAGCAGTGACTAACACATTTATCAGAAACCAAACAATTACGATACTTTATTGAATAATCTACCTACATATTCATCCAATTGTTGCGTTTAATCTATGCAAACTCTACCGAGTGTGCTGTATGGATGACGAGACGAGCGTTAGAGGAATAAATAAGAGAAAAAGTATATAAAGAGATAATATATGAATATATAAACAACTCCTTTACTTTGCATTCGACATGACAAGTATCAAATAAATTCATTTTCAAGAAAAAACTGCATACTTTTCTTAAAAAGCTGCTTACTCTAGTCAGTAGATTAATTCATCATTTCTCACTATTTTGTATATGTAGTATGTTTTTGAATCTATAAATGTTTATATACTGTATATATTTAAGTATTTTACTATAACTTAGTATCTTTCTATTATTTCTTCCTTATAATATTTCTGTCTCTCATATTTATTTCCCACTTTACCACCTATTTTTTTTACCTGTTTTTCCTTCTCGAGGTTGTCTGACTGCTTTTAGCCTTAAGTCCATCTACTGTAGCTCTATAGGCTCAAAAATTTTTATAAATACATTTTCATTATCTGTAGGCAGGACCACAAATAAGAATTCATGAACGCAAGGTTTATATTCAATTAAATTCAATTTATTTCGTTAAAATCTTCTATAAAAGACTTCAACGCGCATCATCTTTTCATGGGTTCAAAGGATATTATACACCGACCAGCGCGCTTTTCACATATTACAAGAACATGTCATATTAAAATGGCTTGGCGGAGTCCCTGGCAGTCGACTCTGTTGTATATTCGATTCAAATATAGAATTTTAAATGTTGCATAGAAAAAAACAATCGCCCTTTGTTGGATTTGACTGCGCACTGACCGTATTTTATTCATAATGTGATTATATGCCATCCCAGATGCAAGCTGGCAGTATGACATCTATATCTATATCTACGAATAATAGATCTATATTTATAATATAGGCAGCGGCGGAAGGACTAAAGCGGCACATTTTTGATCTGGCCCAACTAGAGAAAAATGGCCCACTCTCGGCCAGTGCGTAATTTTTGCTCTGGTTGGGACAAAACGGGACATTTTTGTTCAGGACGATGGAACATGCAGCCTGCAAGCACAACTTTCCCATTGGAATCAGGACGTATGGTCTCCTTGCTCATGTCCCATAATGTTTTTATTTTTGTGGTGGAGTTCCCGCAAAATTCAGTTTTGTTAGAAGCATGAAGTATCACACTCTCACAGAAAATCGACGTTTGTGTAGAAAGAAGCATTACCGCTTCTATGCTTCGTTCGGTGAGTGAGAAAGCCGGAGGGCCATCCTTTTCCCATTTCCTTCTCCCAACTCCTTGAAAGACCGGCAACGCTCCTGTTACGCCCTGGTGTTGCAGTTGCACATGGGCAGCGGTGATCGCTTACCATTAGGTGACCCCCTTGCTCGTTTGCCACCCTATACCATAAAAAAAATAACTGATATGTAGGTAAATGTAAATCCACTTTCTAATTTGATCAACATATCTGCACTTACTGTATTATCATGATTGATTTTCCAGGAACTGGAAGAAAGACTGGCCAAGTTCCACGGGCGGGAGGACGCCATCCTATACGGGTCCTGCTTTGATGCCAACGCGGGCTTGTTTGAGTCAATGCTGACACCAGAGGATGGAGTGTTCTCGGATGCTTTGAACCATGCTTCCATCATCGATGGAATAAGGCTGTGCAAGGCCCAGAAATATCGCTATCCTCATAGAGACCTCAATGGTAAGAATCATTACCATTCATTTGCGACTTCGATTTCTGCAATTAGGTATACGTATAGGAAACTAGCTGTTGCCTGCGGCTCTGCCCGCGTTAATGTCGATCCCTCGGGAACAGTGGAATTTCCCGGCAATAAGTACCCTATGTCCTTCCCTGGACCTCTAAACTACCTCCATACCAAATTTAAATTACATGAAAAGCGGACAGACAGACAGAGTTACTTTTATTTTACACCATAGAAATAATAATTCGACAGGAATAGATATATCAGCCCGCAGCACGCGCTCTAGCAAGCTCTTTCAAAAGTCTTCGTTAGATGCAGTAGGTTCAATGCTTGTTAACTGGACCAAAGGCGCAATATTTGACTAGACTAATTAAAAATATATAACTCATTTAATAGATAACAACATAACCTGAATAAATTTATTAAAAATAAATGTTTCATATTGTACAAGTTGTAGTATTTGAACATTCGTTTTATCTAACTAATACTTTTCTAATGTTACGAAATGTTTCATTTTTTCAAAGTAAATTTTTGTTTACGTGAAATACAGTACTTTAATATGTAGGGGTCCCATACGTAGTGGCGAACGACGCCGAAGCGACGCACGTAGTGGCGAATAAATTTCAGTGTGGTCTTAATTGAGGCGAAATCCCACCAAGTCGAATGACACCGCAGCGAAAAACATTGTGGCGAAAATATTTTTCAATTATGTATGCTATGTAGTGTTGTTCCGCAGAAAGATAATTATTTATTCGTCGATGGATCCAGCAAGCCCAAAAATGAGCTGTATCCAGCTGGATTGTGGATCCAGCATTGCTATCCCTATTTGGTATCCAAATTTCCTTATGTATTTAAATTATTTTTTACGGGTAATAGTGTATTAAAATTATATGTATGCTAGCTTTCTCCCACCGCTTCATCCCCACATTTATAGCCGTCAGGATTATTTTATTGTTTATAGGCTATGTGCGATTCTGATGCAGCTGTCACATTATAAAATGTCATCCAAATCCATCCAGTATTTGCGTGAAGGAGTAACAAACATCCTCACATATTGATAGTATGAAATAGGGTTACCAATTCGAGAGTAAAGGAATAAAAAATCTTATAAATTACAGAATTGGAGCATCTACTAGCACACAGCGAAGCCCGCATCAAGCTGATCGTGACGGATGGAGTGTTTTCCATGGACGGCACGGTAACGCCGATCAAGGGACTCCGGGAACTTGCTGACAAATATAGAGCCCTATTAGCAGTCGACGACAGTCACGCTACGGGTTTCTTTGGGGAAACCGGACGGTAAGCCAAATTATAATTTTCACGGGCAACAAAGGTGCCACAGATTATTTATAATTGGGTTGTTTTTGGGATTTGTTCAAGCGAATCAAATGAACATATGAGGGATACCTCGGAGTCTCAGACACAGTATATGTACCTACCTCTAACGTACCTAATGCGAGTTTTGTAAAGGGGCATTTGTATATATTTTTTGGTTACAACATATGGACATCATCAGATTATATGTTGCGAGTAATGCAATGCATAATTTTTGGCGTGTTATAAAGCCAGTATTTACATGGAACTATTAATTTGGTTCATAACGCCCTAGCTGCTCCTTAGGCCAGAAATGAAAAAATAGAATACCTATTACCCTCTTTCTGTTGTCTACCACCTAATCTTAAAGTCCAATGAATCCCCGCGCCGCCCAAGTAAATCCACATTTACCATTAAGGCCTCCCTCTACCCCTACTACCTATTAATAATGTTTCACATTACGACTATCGTATTATGGTCAGAAAGACCGGATAGTTGTAGTCGGTAGGTAGTAGAAAGTTAAAGTCAAAGTCAAAGATTTTTATTTATTATTGGATATATTAATCTCTTTTTGAACTTCGTTACTTTCATTCATTCATTCAAACAAAACTAGACAGTTCGGGGAGTTTTTTTAAGATTTTCCGGTTGTAATACTGTTTATATCCCAGTAACAAATTTTGGTTCATTCCTCAGGGGCACAGAAGAATACTGCGAAGTGTTAGGCGCAGCAGACATCATCTGTTCGACCCTGGGTAAAGCCGTAAGCGGTGCTGCTGGTGGCTACACTACGGGGCCTAAAGAGCTGGTCACTTTACTAAGAAATGTGTCCAGGCCGTACCTATTCTCCAATGCGCCTCCGCCGCCGGTCGTTGCTGCTTCTTTGAAAGTAAGTCCCTAAAAGGTGATTATTACCGTTTCGCCATCGCAGCAACTTGATGGTGGAGCATCATCTTGAACCCTCGAAAGCATTGTCAGCTAATAACATAAATGTGCATTAAATCTGTACCTACAAGTAATTCGGAGAGGCTATCATATAAATACTGATAAATCAATCTAGGAATCATCCCTAGGACGAGAGGTATTTTTGACAGTAGTTGTCAAACCATTCTTACCTTTACAATACCTGTCTCCACACAACTTGCATGCAAAATTTCATGATGATCGATTCAGTACTTACGGCGTGATAGCGTAACAAACAACCTCACTTTCGCATTTATTAGTTGGGATGAGAGTTTTCGGAACCTATTTTTGAGTATTAATTTATTTTGTATGGACGACTCGACGTCGCTTTTTAGAGAATATTTATTTCCTTATCGTTAGGCCGTTGGTACCGACTGATCACTGTAAAAGGAAGTGGTTAAAAATAACATCCTTATCGACGTATCTGAGTCGCTACGGATATTCAAAGGAACAAAGAAAATCCGACCTTATGCAGAGTAAAATTTCATATTTGAAAAGCGTGGCGGTAGCCACCCAAGTCCGCTTTATGTTGTCTCTGTTTTGTTAATTATAATTAAATATGGAATATGTATGCTGTGAATAAACAAAGACTTGTTTTGTGGCTTGTAGGTAAATGCGCGCAGACCCGGGCCATCGGAATTTATTTTGTCCACTGTGCATGAATAAATATGACATCTAAAATTAAGCAAAAGAAATAATGTATGATACCATTTTTAGTCTTTAGACCTCGTAGAACAAAGCAGCGACCTGCGCCAACGATTGCAGGAGAACACCAGATCGTTCCGCGAAGGTATGAAAGCTGCTGGGCTGACCGTCGCAGGAGATAACCATCCCATCTGTCCTGTCATGGTGGGCGAAGCGCCGAAAGCAGTGGAACTCGCTACTGGTATGCTAGGTGAGTTGTAACTTTACTTTTTATATCCGACTTGCTTTTGCCTGCGACTCCGTCCGCGTTAGGGCCGCGCTACACTGGATTGGCATGGGATGTCATCGGAAGCGATGCGTTCAAAAAGCTAAACCTTTATGTTTTTACACAATGCTCTTCATAAGGAGAGGAGCAAGTGGCGAACAATTGTCCGGAACAAGATCACTCTTCAACTAGGGAATCACGACCCTCAGTATTGAGGATAACGATGCGAGTAGGAGGTCTAGTAGTATGACGAAGCGCGCGACGGCTCGTTCTAGCTCGATCAGATGCGCGTTCGCAGGCGGTTGGTCATCTACCACTAGACATAAAGGTTTTAATAGCTTGTTTTGAAATGACGTTTCGCTTCTGATGCCATCCCATGCCAATCCAGTGTAGCGCGGCCCTAATATAGATCGGGAACACTAGATTATTCCGGGATGAAAGGTACCCTATGCCTGTCCTCAGGCTTTAAACTACCTCCATATCAAATTCATCGCAATTGATTTAGTGTTAAAGCGCGTTTTAATATGAAGACGTTAGGGCAATATCATTGCTTTGCAACATGATTATTCTGATAGTTACTCGCGTAAAGTGATAAAAGACAGACAGACAGACGGAGTTGCTTTTATAATATTAGTATGGATGGGCTTACCTATAAATAGTTACTTGATTATATGTCAACTATTAATTGTTCAAAGTCAAATTTGATCATACTAAGAACAATCTCTTACTACTATATAATACCGTCCTACTACTTATTCTCCCAGTTATAGATTACCTTTTGCGTGGAGAAAAAGTAGGTAGTAATATAAATTTTACATATTTAATGTTCTCAGACAGCCAAAATGATTTGAGATCATTGGCACAATCCGAGGAAAAGTAGCTAGCTCTTCAACAGATCGCTGTGAAAGCGTACACTTTCAATGGTACGGGAAAGTGTATTGGGTACATTTCATCCAGATCATACGAGCAAAACAGCAACATTTAAATACACCTCTTACATTCCAGAACGTGGTATCTACGTGGTAGCCTTCAGTTACCCGGTAGTTCCGAAGGGCGCGGCGCGAGTCCGAGTACAACTGAGCGCCGCCCACACCCCCTTGGACGTACAACGGGCGGTCGAAGCCTTCACCGACGTAGCCAAGAAAGTCGGCATCGTCAACAAGTAGAATAAGCTGAGGGTTTTTTAAAAACTTATCAGTTATCACCATCTGGTGATAACTGATAAGCTTTGAAAATGGCAGTACTGAAACTTCGCGTCCAGCGAGCTTTCGTGTAGATGTGACAAGAAGATTATACCTATGGAAATTTCACTTCATCATCATTATTTGAGCCAGGAGGAGTCCACTGCGGGACATAGGCTTCTCCCAAGGCTTTTTTCTCTCCATGGAAAGATATTGCCATAGTCAACACGATTGAAGAGGCAGTTTACCGGGCGCAGCCTCCCTGGCCCCTTGCGCCTCCGACGCTGCTGCTCATAGCATTTTTAAACGGGGGAACATAAGGATTTTTTGGATTTGGGAACGTAATATTGCTGCTTGGAAGTACCCGATGCCTTACCTGCAACCACTGGACAGGCCGTTTGGATGAAATAGGAAGATAGTGTTCCGATCTCTTTCATAAACATAGTACGGAAGAAGACGGAGAACATTCGGGTCGTCTGCAACGTCAAAATATTTTTTTTCTTCTATGTGGCCACCATTGTTCATAAACATGGGCAATTATAACATCAATTTCACATTATATAAAGCCCTCTAGAGAGGCAATTTGTAAACAATCCAAAACCCAAAAACCTATCAAAACATTGTCTTACTTTGTTGTATGTGGTGAGATCTCCATAGTGTATAATTTCTTTGGGATGTAACTAACAAGACAATTGTGAAAGTGCCCGATACTCTGTGGAGAAAAAGAATGACCGTGGTTTAAAAGTATTACATTATTACACTTTTTACATACAACTCGACGCGGATATTATTTCGATTAAATCAAGCGAGCTCCTTGGCGCAGTGGTTAACACGTCAGCCTGCGACACGAGTGTTCCTGGGTTCGATTCCCGGTCAGGTCATAATGGAAAATGGTCTTTTGCAGATTGACCTGGTTCTTGGATGTTTATCCAAGTATCTATTACAAAATATGGTATCGTTGAGTTAGTATACACACAAGTTCACAACTTACTGTGGGGCTAGCTCAATTTGTGTGATATATCCCTATATATTTATATTTCATGTTGAATCTCAAGTGCCGTATTGTTTTCTTGTGATTTTTGTTCAAAACCATGTCGAAAAGTGGTAAATACCTCGTGCAGTTCTTTAAGAGAAACAACAGCGCTCCTATATCCTACGACTGTTCTTTTTCTGCAAGTCTAAAACGATGACATGATGTTTCAGTACTGCTAACAGGTATTTCAGATGATACATATAGATATCTCGCAAATTGCAGGTTTTTATTCAACCCTTGATGCAACTGTAAGTTTCTTGAGTAAAACGTAATGTAAATAATCGATATTGAATCGTAGTGTGGGTTCTTCCTTACATCTCTTTACCGAGTATGAGCGAAACCATTGGTCGATAAAAACCTGTACTATTTGTGAT
This sequence comes from Elegia similella, assembly GCA_947532085.1. Taxonomy (NCBI): domain Eukaryota; kingdom Metazoa; phylum Arthropoda; class Insecta; order Lepidoptera; family Pyralidae; genus Elegia; species Elegia similella. The sequence continues at coordinate 16,720,505 of OX383942.1, read as the reverse complement.
AGTCAGAATAAATTAGACTTAAAACCAATATGGATAAAATTTATACTATGTATTCAATTTATATTTTTGAGAAAACAATGAAAACATTTTTGTTTGTAAATTGTATATACTGAACAAATAAAATTGTTGTTAAAATGAAAGACGTACTGTGTAATAATTTGATCTATTAACAATAACTTATTACAAGTAATAAAACACACTCTCGATCAAACACGCAGTGAGGTCGACGCTACTCACGTTATTTAAAACTATAATAAATTATTTACATTGGTATTGTATACATTTTTCAACTTATCTTTGCGCGTGGCATTGTGGCGATCGAGGATAATAGGTACGTCACAACTAACAAGATCGAAACTAGTCGGAGCTGAATGTATTCATTTAGCATTGAAGTTACATTTTTGAAGGGCTGGTTGTTCGAAATCGAACGATACTTTCAAATAATAATCGCTCGTTTAGTTGAGTCACATGTTTAAAATAGCTCCCCTAGGAAGGAAAATATTCCCATTGTGGCATTCTAGCAAGAAGGTCTCATTACCTCTCGTATACGATATGTAACGAAAATTCTGTTCTATCCTTGAAGGAGTGATTCATTCCATCAATATGAACAACTTTTCCTATAGGATCAAAGCTGAAACTCAAGAAATTTGACTTTTTTAAACAGCGAGTTCGAGCGCCCGTTCAATTTGTATGGGAACATACGTCAAAAAAAATTAAGTTCCCAGCATTGGTCGCATAGAAAAAGATGTTCATATTGACGGGATTACCCCTTTAATGAGCGGACAGGGTTTTCTTTACATATTGTATGCATGGCGACCGTACAGAAATAGTTGACATGTCAATAAACCATATTTCAGTTTGTCCACAAGTTCCAGTATTCAGACAGACATATTTACTTATACTACATGTAAAAAAGGAAATGTCAATATCCAATGAATAGCTATTCTGTCAGTATATGTGTCACAAACAGACATTATCCAGCGCATAAAGATGACTTGAAAAATCTATATAGTGATACAATTACATCTCACTTTTCAAACTTATTGCGACTTTACAGTGTATTACACTACTAACTCGCTCTTTCCTACAACCGATGTGATAGGTGCTAGTAGTTATCCTACCTCACAAAATCGTTTTGGCTTTGATTTCAGTACTTTTGTGTGAGACGTGTTGGTCAAAGTCAAATCTTTCGCATGAAAATTCAAATTTGAAATAGTTCCTTTGAGAAATATACATACAACACACTTTTGATTGCATATTAAGGAACAAAACACGTATATTCTTACAATAGAGACAAACAAATATGTTATAAAGCAGAATGTATTTACCTCCAGTTCAGGGACTTGGATAAACATAGAGCGGATAGTATCAACATATAGAGCGGATAGTATCAACACATAGAGCGGATAGTATCAACACATAGAGCGGATAGTATCAACACATAGAGCGGATAGTATCAACAATATACCTACGTATGTAGAGTATGTAGGCGTTCCTTGCAGGTATTATTTACTTTGTTTGTCTATTGCTTTAAGTTTAGGTTATTGCAATTCACAAGACACATTATCACAAACACATCAATTACGAAAATCAAAGCAATAAATCATGAGAAAATAAAAAGTTTTAAACATTAAAACACAAAATAAAAAATAACTCTATATAATAATTGTAGGTGTTTCTTGTACAGTATTATAATTTCGAGTCAGTGGTGTAGCACACAGTCAGAATTGCTCTAAACGCCTGGTTTAACCACACGACACGTTCGGCTACCTTACATCTCGTCAACGAAACTAATTTTAAGGCAAACTATCGGACTCTGCAGAAAACGGCATAAGTATGTATTTCAGCTCTTTTTATATGGGTTTGTTTTGAATTCACAAAGCTATTTTGATGTACTCTTATTAAATTGAGAAATAAAATATCATGAAAAATTCCACGTTTTTCGACGCCGAGGTTTGAACATGCGTCGGCGTAGTACGTAGATCAGACTGACGCGTGGAGTTTTTTAAACATATTTTATTTCTTTATTTCATACTAGCTGTTTTCCCGCGACTTGGTCCGCGTAAAACAAAGCCTATGTTCAGCGCAGATAGTGTAGGTTCCCAACTGTGAAAGATTTTTTCAAATCCGTCTAGTAGTTTCCGAGCCTATTCGCGTCAAACAAACAAACAAATCTTTCCTCTTAATATTAGTATAGATTTAATTTAATAAGAGTATGTAGTTCAGCTTTTTACTTAATAAGTGAAAATCCTTTTTTCGGATTTTCCAGGCACAGAAATCAGAAATAATATAAGTACCGAGCAACTTCCCCTCGTTCTTGGGTTTGTTTTGTTAGCTTTAAAAAACAGGGTTGGTCGTTGTTGCTAGTCGCACGATACGCGACGTCTCTTATACGGTTAGTACTAGAATTAATTCTGCGGCGCCAACCCTGATTGTTAACTCACACATTGACGTGTGCACGGATGTAAAGTGCACACTTGTTTTCTACAGAGCCGGGTTACTTTACCGCAAGGGGTTGCAAAAAATGCCTGTTGGTTGTTTCTTTACTTAATATTGTAGTTTACAAAGCGTGAACTTTACCGCCGACATTCTCTTGTGACTCTGCGCGCCAAATTGAACAACATATCCTTTGGGACCAATGCTAAGAACTCAGGCCCAACAATTTGTATGAATGTCGAATTCTTTTCATTGGAGCATACATTACAGTATTGACATTGGCCCTATAGAAAAATGTTTTTATTTTAAATAGCCGAGTCATTCCTTCAATGGCGACCAGCGACAACGGTGGGTTTTGCTGTCGTTTCCATAGAATTTATTTATGCCAATCGTCACCTGTCGCTGTCGCTCGATGTCAAGTAATGTTTACGCTGGTCGCTGTCAATGGTAAATTAACCCGTTGTATTTGTCACCATTAAGCAGGTCAATAGTAGTTATGAACCTATATGTATATTTTGACTCGAAAAGAAGGTATTTCGCTGCTAACCAGCTTACATAGTCCGAACATTACTTGACATTGAGCGACAGCGACAGGTGACGATTGGCATAACTAGATTCTATGGAAACGACAGCAAAACCCACCCTTGTCGCTGGTTGTTGAGCTTCAAAGACATCTCTTACACGCAATAGTAACAAGTAGTGTCGCCGAGCGGCACGACAGCTGTCGCTCCACACGTCTCGCTGTCGCTCAACTTTCAAATTTTATTTTTACAATCGATTTTTAACCTCAAGACCCATGTCTTATTGCCTGGAGACCCATAGGGATTCTGGAATAACATGGGCCTTCAGACGTGGCACAATCAACAGATTTTTTGCACCCCAAGCGCAAGTCCAAATACCGTAACACTATAATATGGCGGAATCACCAACATTCGTCACCCTTTCAACTATCACCTGATATTACCAACCATATGCACGTACACATCGATCAAAATGACACTTGGAACCTGGCAAACTTCGAAACAGTAAAAATATCGACTCACTAATCAAAGAAGCTTGTAAAAATGGAGACCACACTCTTACTCACTAAGGAAAAAAATCTTGATACATGAAATACTATAAATGCTAGAATACCGGCCCACAAAGGTTTTCGTGGCGGTGATCTTTAGGGCCTTATCACACTAGCTAGTTGCGAGCAAGTTGAAAACGGAGCGAGTGCGCAGCGAACTCGCTGCGAAGAGGTTGCGGGTGCGCAGCCAGTTCGCGTCGTGAGATCCGCTTTTTGTGCAATCAAAAGTATCAATACAAATCAGTGCCGCGAGCTCGCTGCGCTTCCGCGGCGAACTCGTTGCGCACTCGCCCCGCTTTCAACTCGCTCGCAACTCGTTAGTGTGATAAGGCCCTTAAAATTATGGACTGTTTTCATACAAGTTTAACATTTCCATAGAATTAGTAGCGCTATATTTGATCAATCCATTCTCGTTTATAAATTTGACACATAAATAAGCCCCTCTTATTACAAAATGCGGACTAAAGTAAGTACTTGGTTTTCACTTTTGTTCGAGCAGAAAAATTTAACGGCCGATCATATTACACTGTCATTTGTTTTGGTCGGACAATAGTTGAAAGCCCAATCACACTACTGAATTCAGTAACTGACGAGAGATACGCCGCAGTACGTTAGACACGAGTGGAGATATCTCTTCGTTTCGTCAGTAACTGAATTTAGTTAAGTATGATTGGGGTTTTTAACCTAGCACTAACTTTAATCCAAACTTTTTTAAGAGTCACCGCACACTGCAGCCTTTCTATCTTTCGATAGTTTAGTATGGCTCTGGCATTAAGATGCAACCGATCCCAAATCGGTGTAATGTGCGCACTTGCTTACATCTTCATACGGATTAAATACCCGACTAAACTATCGGCCGATAAAAAGTCTACAGTGTGCGGGGAATGTTGTCTATGGGCATAAAAAAAAGGACATGTTGATCTCAGGCTTACAGCTTGCATATCTAAAGCCAAGGTTGGTCACTTTTAGAGCCTTTACACAAGAAATTTACTCAACATAGACCTGCTAATGCTAAATGCACGTAAGTTTTTATTAAAAATCTCACATTTAAAATTCATCGAGGAGACCCTATGCTCACAGCTGCACACACTAAAAAATAATACAAAAAGAAACATCATGAAGAAAACTAATAACACTGGTCGTTTTCTAAGTCAACTCTAAAGTAAAAAAAAAGTAGTGTATACTCTCCATATTTTAAAAACTCCTTGCTCTAACCTTAACAATATTGTGGAGGGTATCTTTCCTTACGAGCTCTTCGATCCTACCGTAATGTCTTGTGGACGTTCTGCTTGAGATCAAGACATGTGAGCAACTTCCTTCCGTCGTGTTTTACAAGGAAATATCCGTGTCTCTTCATTGCAGCACGTTTGGTTTTGCTGGGGGACCTGAAAGAATTAAATATTATTAAGTTACTAGCCGCCGGCCGCGGCTTCGCTCGCGCAATGTCAATCCCGCGGCAACAGTACTTTTTTCAGGATGAAAGGTAGCCTATCTGTTAATCCACATATTTGTGGGCCAAAATTCGTAAAAATCCACTCAGCCGTTTTGGCGTGATTGAGTGATAAACGTCTAAACAAACAAACACGTTTATAATATTAGTAGGATATAGGATTCTTTAGTATTATGAGAAAAACTAGGAATAGGGATAGTTGGAGAAATAAAAGGCAGGCTTTTTCAGTATTGCGACATAAACAGCTAAAAAATTAAAAGCAAACATTTTTAATAAAAAAAGCTTGTATATTTAAACGCTCTAAAAAGACGATGGTCATTTGTTGCTTGTCATTCGAACGACCAACATCTAGGTTTTACTGCCTGAAGATGCCTTGTGGTAGAGGCGAAACACGTGTCGCTCAACGGATGCAGCAATATCGACCAGGGTTGCATGCATCAACTATTGGTGTCGTTAGAAGGAACTAACAGTAGTGTGTGGGCGCTGGCCAGCAATAGTTTGCATGAACTTACTGGTGGCGGAAGCACGCAAAGTAAATTGTCTCAAAGTTCCACTTCCTGGTTACCGATTGAGCCGAAATATTTATTTATTTATTTATTTATTTATTTATTTATTTATTTATTAGCGTACTAAACAGATTACATTCATGTTTATACATAATATATAAAGATTATAAATTGGTTTAGATCTAGAAAGTAATCCTAACATAAGTATGCCTAAAAGCTAAGCAATGTAAATTAATAACTAAATATGTATCGCTAGAGTAAATTATTAATTATTTTAAATTAACAGAAAACCTCATTAAAACACCAAAAAGAAAGGAGAAAAAAGGAAATAAAACATTATTATAACTATTGCAATTCTGTTATCGGAGGTTGAGATTAGACTTAATATACCGCCGGAACTTATAAAGTGTATGGTGATAAATGTCAATGTCCCTATCGGACAAAAGGACTTCATTATATTGGCGACACATTCTAACAATTGGGTTATAAAAAGATATATTATTAGAGTAAACTTTGAGGGTAAATGCATTAAAATTAGGATTCCGCGACCTAAAACGTGTGTTGAAGTTAAGCAATGAAAGTAGCTCAGGAGAATCAATAAGGCCATGGACGAATTTGTATAGTAATACAAGATTTAAGAATTCGCGACGCATGTTTAGGGGGGACATATTGCGTGCATGTGTAAATCAGACGACAATACAATAATATGGAATCGTTGCGCTGGTCTGGTAAGGGAGGCCATAGGAATTCTTATAATAAACAAGACACACCAATCGTGTTTGGGCTCATTTGATCTGTCATGGAAAACACTAATGGTTATCACGCCAGCTTGTGACACGAGGGTGCCCGGTTCCGATCCCCGGTCAGGTCCAGATGGAAATTGATCTTTTTCAGATTGGCCTGAGTCTGGGATGTTTATCTATATATATATATATAGTACTAGCTTTCGCCCGCGGCTCCGCCCGCGTCAATGTCGATCCCTCGGGAATAGTACTTATTTCCGGGATAAAAGGTAGCCTATGTCCTTCTCCGTACTCCTGAGAACTTGTATGCAAAATTTCACGATGATCGGTTCAGTAGTTACGGCGTGAAAGCGTAACAAACAAACAAACAAACAAACAAACAAACAAACTCACTTTCGCATTTATAATATTAGAAAGGATAAGGATAAGGATGTAAAGACCCGACATTACTTTAACACTTTGACGGACACTAAACGAGACACAATAAAAGTTTTATTGTTATAACGGCTATAGCCGTGCAGTGTCCGGGAAAGGGTTAATTTGTATTTGGTCACCCTATTTTAAGTCTGTATCGGTAAAACAGCACACTATGACTACTGTTTTATTATAAAATATAGAATCGTTGAGTTAGTATCCTATAAAACAAGTCTCGAATTTACTTTGGGGCTAGCTCAATCTGTGTGATTTGTCCGTATATATTTATTTATTCATGCTCGTGACTGTACGACGGAGGCTGTCTGTTCGTAGGAGATGTCTTTTGTTTTATTTAATTACCTGGCGGCACCGTGGGGGGCGGCGTGGTCGTGGAAGTCGTGCTAGAGCTGGTGGTGGTTGGTGCTGCCGTGCTCGGTGCCGCCGTGCTGGCAGGCTTCTGAAATTACCAGTAGTAACGTTTAGGCTGTGTGTTTTCCGACAGAGTAGAATAGGACCACTCCTAGTCGTAAGATGAGAGTTAGGAAATACAAGCTAAACAAAACTCATAAACATCAATGAGACCTCACGTTATCATGGTAATGATGTTAACAATATTTCGCAAAAAAAACAAACAATTTTTTTGTGAAAATAGTACCAATGATGGTTAAGTAAGTTTGGGAGAAGGGAAACGTTTCTTAATTTATCTGACAAGATGGGAAGGGGGTTAAAATAAGCTGCTAATGCTATTCTTACACGAATATCATCTTTATTACGGATATATCTAACTACTCTACGTCAGGATATTCAGGAAAAAGAAAAGCTCTACCGGCTAGATGGCTAAAATTAGCAAATATGAAACTTGAAAAAAAATATCATAAGAACAAGGCATTTTAGACTTAAAGTCAGTATAATTTTGAAAAAAAACTTAAGAAAATCGCCCCCTGTCACTTCTTAGATTTCGGCGAGCACTAGTCAGTGCTTAAGCAGTCACTATAGGTGAGCAATCATCAGTGCTTCCGCACCTGAGCAACTGCCAGGATATTAAAAGCCCCAACAATTTACTTCTGAAATCCTTCGCCTTTACCGAACAATAATTATTTACTTCAATAGCCTTGAATTGATCAAGAAGAGCATTTAACTTCATTCGTGCTATAAGTTCACAAATCAATTTTAAAGGACATTTCCTAAGGAAATACACAAGGTTGGTAAATGCAGATTATTGCATTGGAAATGCCAGATTAGATACACGATAAGCCATTAAATAAACGTTCTTAAGGTCAAGGTTGATTTATCAGATCATTTTCCTTTTATTTACAATGTACATGACAGAGCCAAAGAAATTACATTTCTACAAGAATAGATCTTATCCGGCGACACGCCCTCTGGCAAAGGCTCTGGCGAGATTACTTCCAAAACTCATCGTTAGATGCAGTAGATCCACGGCATGGATGGCAGCTTTTACTAAACTCAATAGAATGTATGTGTCTAAAATTGACGTATAGAGTATACCATTTATAGTGTTACTGCTTTATTTTATATAATTATTTTTGTGAGGGCAATTTATTTAATTTTATTCAAGTGTTGACGTTTTTTATAGCACTAAATTAGAAAATTCTGAATAAATAAGGAAAAAGAAAGTAATATTGCATGCCGCAAACGCAAACATGTGGTACTCATATATTTTTAAATTATTTGACCATACACCTGAATATATTTTACCGTGTTTATGCAAATAAAGATTATCATAATGTGGTTATATATTTTTCTCAAGCGTCCTGTAGACTAGTTGAATTTTTGTGGGGCCAGAGCCAACATAAAGAGGCTTTCAGAAACATGTAGGAGCTTGATAAGAATTCACGAACTATTCTGCATATGTAAGTACTACAGCTTTTTGACTGAGGACATATGTAGATGGATGCTGGTCTAGTGTGCCTAGATAATGAGCCGAACTAAACTATAGTAGATTATACCACCATGGTAATACCAAAACTACTATATGTAATTGACTAACGAAGTAAACTAATTTTTTTTTATTTGATCCCATTTATTATTAAAAGTAATATGATGTGTGTTATGATGGGTAGCACTTGTTGGCTCATGTAAGCCTCCTAAATTCTTCGAAGTTCAGCTGCTTACAGGCACTTATCGCGACAAAATCATTGCTGTAGACATAAATATTTGTTATAGATAACAACGAAGCCGATCTAAAGGACTGTTTACTTACATAGTTATAAACAGTATCAAACTGAATCAACGCTTCTTTACACTATCAGTCACTTGGTTTTCTCGTGCTTTTTATCGATTCTGATAATTTCAAGATGGGGGTAGAAACCTTTACAAAGACAAGATCTTAATAAGCACAAAACAAAGACAATCTTGTCAAGTGTCTGTTAAAATCGTGATAATACTGCGTATAACCCTGAAGTCAATGTTACTGATCCCGTTTTGACGTCCTCGAGAATCTGACGTACTTGATCGAATTAATCAATGTTCAATTACGTTACAGTACGACCACTTTTATAATTAACGCTGCGCAGAAATCATATTTTTGCATTTTGCAAGAAAACTATTTCCGCGCAGGGACATCGGTTTAACTCACTCTATTTCTATGGTGTAACTTATAAAAGTGGTAGTAGTTGCAAGCAAGTATTTGCCTGCGTCGGAAATCGGACCCGGGGCCCCTGCAACAGGTTGTCGTGTAAAGCTAACCACTGCGCTATGAAGGCCGTGTACTTGTACCATATCTACGTATATCATATTTTATCTCATTATTCTCTTACATTTTATGTATAGGTGAAAATCGAAACACACTGGCTGAACGTCGTCATAAAATGATATGGGGCCAAACACTCGTAACCAAGGATGCCGAGGGCGGATCGTTGAACGTATATTTTTTTTTTTGATTGACATCCTTTCAATACAATTTGACTAATTTGACCTTGTATTCAATTTGAATTATGACATGAAATTGTAATCTCAATCCACATATAAATATATGTAGTTTTAAGTAATATACTATAAACGTCTGGAGAAAATGCGCTGTGCAGTTTGTTGCCGCTTCTTCTGCACTCCGCGATTGGAAGCGGCTATAAACTTAGATTTAAATAAATTAACGTCAGCAACATTTTGTTGTAAATTAAATGTGTTCACCAAATGATATGTAAAGTATATTAATATGAAGAATAAATGATTTTTGACTTTGACTTTGCACGAAATCAAGATTTACGTTAAACGTAGCACAATTTAGTTTATTACTTCTTACCTCATCCCACTTATGTGGGGTCGGGACAGCATGGAATCATATTATTCATTCCATGCTGTAAAAAGTTTTGGCCTATTTTTACGACTGGCCGCCTGCCTAACATTAACCCTCCTTGGGAATGCTGTTTTTGCGCGGTTAACATGACTGACCGTCGCCCGATGTCTCCCTCCTTGGGAATGCTTGCACGGGATATCCTTGTCCCTTTAGTCGCCTCTTACGACATGTATGGGACATAATGGGCCACCCCATTATGTATATCCTATATTCTAGGCCGGAAACCACACGGCACAATTTAGTTTAGAACACGCTTAGTAAATAGAGGGAGTGAGAAAGAAAGACTTACTTGTAACTCTTCAACTTTCGTCTGCAGTGCGTCGACCCTAGCGACGAGTGTATTGTTAAGCGCTTCAAGTTGCGCGCGTAGCTCCTCACTATTCTTCTTATTGGACGATACGTTGGCTATCGTCTCGTTGTTCTTCGAGTGAAGCTGCTGTAGCAGCGTCTTAATATCCTCAACGCCTGACGCGGCGTTGGCGGCTTGCGAACGGGCCGTGTTGATCCCTGAATCGAAGCCTTGTATCTGGAAAAGATAAATTATTAAAATGTATTAATTGTTCTTCAATATTTGAATTGAAATACTAGCTTACGCCCGCGACTCCGCTCGCGTCAACGTCGATCTCTGGAGAACAGTACCTTATTCCGGGATGAACCTTTCATCTCTGGAGTACGGAGAAGGATATAGGGGGGTACCCTATGTCGTGTATGCTAAATTTCATGATGATCGGTTAGTAGTAGTTATGGCGTGTAAGGGTAACAAAGAAATAAACTAACTTTCGCATTTACAATATTAGTTAGGATGGGATTAGAAAGACAAGAGGATGTGTGTCGGTTACTGAAATCAGTAGTATTGTCATAAATATTATTGACTATCCCCTGTGAGCACAAACAAGTAAACGACCTAGTCATTATCATTTGGGTCTGTCAAAATTGCAAACTTCGTCCTGATTGCATGACTTGGTCTTAATGAGAACATTCCAAATACCACTAACCTGGGAGCCGAAATACGGTACTAATTTCTCCAACTGCACTACCCAACGTTAACGTCCCCGCCAGTATGTCCATCAACGTGGCCAACTCTCCTTTTGACATCCGCCTGATTGACGAACTCCTGATGGTATTAATTTCAATAGAATATTCAAATGAAGCTACTAACCTGTAAGTCGATGCGCTCTCGTATTCTTAAACTGCGCCAACCTCAACGGCAACTAGTCCATCGTTGGCTCTACGGTCAAACCTGTCTCACTCCCCCGTGTCGGTACCGAAAAAATACCTACGCGCGGCGACACCTTCGAAAGTGAAATCCGGTAGGAACTACGCGCGTTTATTCATATGTGTTGACCGACTTCAAAGAATTATGAAACGTATGTTCAGTGCTATAAGTATAAAATTGGCTTGCTGTAGGTATCTAAAGTAAAAGGTGCTGCGTTCTGACTCGAGCTAAATTACACCGTATCGCTAACTACATTGAGTTGATATTTCTTTGAATACCTTTGCAGAGTGCGTTTTGTACGTATGTACTAGTACTTAAGCGAGAATTATACCATCCGGAATTTAGGATCCGGAATTCAGTCAACGGACAGTTTAATCGCATTCAGGACGGTCGCATCCGATTTAGGATCCGTTTTCAGGACAGCATGGCTTCCGACGTCCTTATCGCAAGCATAGGTGAAACCATCCGGAATTTTGGATCGCCGCATGAGAGGGACGCCGCTATACGTTAGAAACGATACGAGAATATCTCTAATCGCATCTCACGTATAGCGGCGTCCCTCTCACGCATTCAGGATGGCCAACGGATGGCTCTCTCAGGACGCGCAGTCTCCGTTCGGCTACCGTCGCGTACGCATGAATTTGTTTTAGCGCAGCGTGTGTGTGCGTATCTATAAAAATGGCAGCAGAAAGGGAGGCTGTTAAAGATGTATTAGTCTTGTACAAGGACATGCCATATCTATGGGATAAAAGTAACCCACATTATTTAGACAAAATTGTAAGAAACGAGGGTTTCAATGTATTATTAGGAGTTTATGAAAAATTTGACAATAGTATTACACTGAAAACATTAAAGAAAAAAATCGTCAATTTGAAAAGTAATTACTTAAAGTAATTCAAGAAGGTACGTTTTGTACAGTATTATTACACCTAATTTTATCTCTCTTTTGCGCTCGTCGCTCGCAACTGATTCAGGACGCAGTCAGGAAGCAGTCAGGACGCGTTCCGGACGGTGTAATCAGGAGCTCCGACGACTGAATTTCTTGTCCTAAATCGGATGCTGAATTCCGGATCCTAAATTCAGGATGGTATAATAGGCGCTTTATTCCGTCACGGTCAACTCCGCCTTGGACAAGTCCTCCTGTTGAACCAACTTCTAATGGTCTGTATTCATTTCAATATACTATCACAATAAAAGTACTAACCTGTGAGCCGAAATAAGCTACAGTCTTCTCCAACTGCGCCAACCTCGTGGGCATTTGGCCCAACGTTGGCGCTGCAGCCAATTTGTCTGTCACAGCGGCCAACTCTGCTTTTGACTGGTCCACCTGCTTGACCAATTCCTGGTGCTCCATTTCTAACTTGCCAAGCCTCGCACTGATGTCTGTCACATTCGCTTGGAGCACCTTGGCGGCTGTGTGGCATGTTTGCAATGCGTCATCGACGCTTCCGCTACTTGTTGATACTGTGAACAAGTAGAAACGCGTCATCACCATTGATTTTTTTAATTACTTGACTAGCTTTCGCCCGCTGCTTCGATGGCGGTTAAGTGGATCCCACGGCAACAGTTTTCCTGGGATGAAAGAAAGGTACGCTGTCTTTCCCCGGGCCGCAAAAAGTCTCGATACGAAATTTTATGTAAATCGGTTCAGTGGTTCAAGCGTGAAGGTATAACAGACAGACAGAGTAACTTGGAATAGTAGGGATATATTTTTAGTACAATATGTACATAATGCCCTCAAAAGGTAATTTTTTTAAAATTATTTGATCCCGAAATATTATATGTACTTTTATAAAATTTTGTGAATAATTTAATATGAATATATCGATATAGTATTCTGTACGTCCCTCTACATCACACTCTACATGCATTGCTTTTTAGTCAGCGTTAACGCTGTCTAAGATGCCTAATCAGAAGAAATTGAATTTAAAGTTTGCACATATAAAGTGTTATATGTGCAAAATTTAAATTCTATTTCTTGTTTCATATGCATTCTTGGCCGAACTGAATAAATCATTCTGAATTTAACTAAAAGCGTTTTGTTGTAAATTGCTTCTGAACATCATTATTTTTTTATTGTTTTAATACAATTGTAATAAAAATAATTTTAATTTAGATAATTAAAAATAAAAATGTCTTGATGAAAACACAAAGTAATATTTCTTTATTGGGGAAACACTTAAGTAATCAAAATAATGTTGCCTCTGACACAGGCAATACACATTTTAAGTACCTTCAGAGCGGACCGGAGACCGGAAATTATTAAGAGCCTCCACATTTAACTTGTTAATATAATAACATCTTGTATATAGTTGTCCTTTATCTGATCTCTGCCCACATAAATGACAAGGTCAAGAAAATACCGGCCTGTATTTAAATATCCATGAATAACAAGTGCAGGTTGTACAAACTTAAGATTGTTTCAATACTTATTACTTACTGGCTTTAGCCCGCGGCTGCGCGTCAATGTCGATCCCTCGGGAAAAGTACTTTTTCCAGGATAAAATGTACCCTATGTCCTTTTCCGTACCCCAGATAACAAGTGTATGCAAAATTTCATGATATCGGTTCAGTAGTTACAACATGAAAGCGTAACAAACAAATAAACTCACTTTCGCATTTATAATATTAATTATGATTCGTAGTTTAATAGTACAAAAGAGCCATAAATCTCCATAAATATAGAGAAAATTCTTTGGATTCGAAAAGGCTCATTTTGCAAGCAATATGACATAATGCTATTTTTTTAAAATAACATAAACACTTAAGAACATAATAAAGAAATAAAGTATATCTGCAATGTTAACATTATTTTTCTTCCTTTTGGACCGGTGGTGTTATTACACTGGTTTACAAAAAAAAATATTTTTCTTGTTCCCTAAACGCACCCAGGTATTTTTTTATAGACTTTTAAATATATTCTATATACGGACTTTTTATCACGTACCTTGACGTGATTTTTATTATTTTGAGACAATTAAAAATAAACAAAATTTGAAATTTTAATGAATATAGTTTTTACTATTGTATTCTTTTAATCCGGCTTTTTTTTCTGGCACGGGATAAAGAAACGTACTACCTCTTCAAAATTCAACATGATTGCATTTGTTTACTCTCCTTTTTTATTTAGACTTACTACATCAAATATCTTACAAATCTGACGCCATAGAATTATTTTAAACACCTCATTTGTGTTAAATACGTTTAATTTCATAAAAAGAATATGTAGATATGCTTAATGACGGCTTCATGACACAAAAACTAGGTAAACAGATGTATTTGAAAATTTATCTATACTAATATTATAAAGCTGAAGAGTTTGTTTGTTTGTTTGAACGCGCTATCTCAGGAACTACTAGTTCAAATTGAAAAATTCTTTTTGTGTTGGATAGTCCATTTATTGAGGAAGGCTTTAGGCTATAAAACATTACGCTGCGGCCAATAGGAGCGAAGCATCAATAAAAAATGTTTTGTAAACGGGGGAAAATTGTTAAGATAAACTAATTAATCATACTAACAGGAATTGCCGCGGACGAAGTCGCGAGCAACAGCTAGTTGAAAAATAATCGCTAAGTTTTGTAACAATGTACTGTAGCAATAACACAAAAACATCAAAATATGTTCGATATGTAAAAAGCATCAATAATCCAATGTCACATTGTAGGTACCTACATGATTAATGCGATAGGTACTTTTTGAATTTTAACATTCAAGTCAAAGACGAGCTAATAAATAGAAAAAAAAAACTGATTCGCCTCCAGTTAGCTAAAGAAGATTTTTAGTATTGAAGTGTTTTCCTCATAGTAAGGATTGGTATTGTTCAAAATTAAAAGTTTATTATAAACTTTTAACTGATTATCTTTCATTTATTTAGGCCCTTTTTGGACTCAGCTATACTATTTAATCATCACTATCATTATCATCATCATCACCGGCCTTATCCGTCTTTACATAAGATTTACAATATACGACGATATACTTTATTACATGGTTGCTATTGAAAGGAATGTTTGATTAGGTACTTCATTGAAATGCGATACGTTTTGAATACTAAGTCAAAGACTAGGTAATAGGTGGAAGGAATCTGAATTGCCTCCAGGTAGCCAAGAAAGGTCTAAATATAAATATCCGCATTTTGTCGAATGACTGTCAAGGTATATGCGGAATCGTGGTCGCCGCAACCTTCGGCTGCCCTTGCCCATTGACCAAGGTTGCTTTACTTTGACGAATATGAAATGACCATTCAAATTGTATGAATAAACAAGTAACATAATATATGCGACTTTTTTTAAGTAAATATTTTTGCAACACTCAGATCCGATGTCGAACGAAAGCTGTCAAAATGGAACTGGACAGGACAATTGGCTAGAAGGAACGATTGTAGGTGGAGTAAGGCGCTCACATAAAAATGGGAAACATGGTACTGGACGTTCGGTAGCTAGGTGGGTTGACGACATAAGTTAAATTGCTAGAAAGAATTGGAATTGCTATGGCTGGAGATACAGGGGAATGGCGTAGTCCAAAAGAGGCTTATACCCAGCATTGGGTCGTAGAAAGCTGACGAGGATATAATGTTATGTATTTTTTTTATACTTTACCACCTTTTAATTATTTTCCATACAAGTAGCTTCACATTTTCATGACTGCCCAAAAAAGGAAAGTAAGGAAGGACTATGTGTATATTTATGCGAGTTTCTTCACCGACATAACCTCTATATTGATATTAAAATGTGGATAGTGTTTGGCAGGACAGTCAAACATTTGAAATTTCTTCTAAAGAACCTTGCGTAGCTAAAGTTTTTAAATTAAAAACATCGTCTCCATTTTGGATTGATTATTGTTTTAAATACATTCAAAATAAGTAGGTATTTATCAAACGCGCCGACATAATACTATTTGCGGCAGGCATGGACCTGAAACTACCAGCCGAGCTACCAGCCGAGTCTTGCACCCAGGGCAAAAATTTTAAGGGGGGGCGCAACAAAAAAAGATTTAAAACTATGTACCAATGCTTCAAAATACAGCAAATACACCATATTTAATTATATTTTTAATTTATCCCTAAATATTGTTTTGGAAATGTGAAAATTTTAATTTAGTAAAGCTAATTCTTGACTTAGGTACTAAAATTATACAATTAAAAACGCAAACTCGGACCTGTCTGATTCTTTCCTAGAACCTTCTCGTGATATCAGAGGACACGTAGCAATCAATATCTCGGAGAATGAAGACTCCAATTCAGAATAACGAGACTTCGAAGAAAATACATACACTTACTAAGGAAATTAAAAAAAAAATACAACGCAAACTACACACATCCACTTAATTAAATAGAGTGGTTCATAAATAGACCACGCTGATTTACTTTTGTAAATATACGACCGATATAGATGTCATGCTAATAAAGAAAGAAGATTCTAGTTACGTGGTATCAGATAAGAAACCTGGTTTACAGCCTGATTTTATTCGC
Organism: Elegia similella; assembly: GCA_947532085.1. Taxonomy (NCBI): domain Eukaryota; kingdom Metazoa; phylum Arthropoda; class Insecta; order Lepidoptera; family Pyralidae; genus Elegia; species Elegia similella. Next base: position 16,703,885 of record OX383942.1, on the reverse strand, counting down.
TCTAATTGCAGATAGCAAGGTATTCGATGTAATTGTAATAATCATCAAAATGTAATAAAACTAATATCAGATAAATTTAAATATATTTACAATTTGACAAGATTGTAAGCGAATTATTATAAGAAGTGATCAAGTTAATAGTATTGATAGGTTCTCCAACACCACAACGGAGTAAGTAATATTTTTCATAGGCGCCATCAATTAGATAAACGATTTTGGATGGGGAAAATCGCTCGTTTATTACAGTACCGCATATTCTTAGGAGAGTTATACGACATACTAAATATGATCAATCGAACGGGATAATTAACGAATTTTATTACAGACACTGGAACAGGTGGAACTAGATAAGCTTGTAAAAATGTAAACTCATCATCATCATCATCATCATAGTCAGCCTATTGTAGCCCATTTTTGGACAAAGGCCTCTCCCAGTTCTCGGCTAACAAACTGCCAAAACAAAAAAAAAAATAAGCTGCAACTAAGGCAATTATACTGTATAAGACCCTAACTTATTCTGGTACCATAAACGACTTTTGATGACTTTTTCAGAATTATCTATTTTAAGGCTTATTACATATGGTGTCTTAATTTATAGACACCCGGTGTAAAAAACTCTTGAGGTTCCCTTGAAGGGGCGACTCGACCCATCAATATGAACCACTTTTCATATGGGATATGATGGGAACTTGAAAAAAAATCGTCATTTCTATACAAAATGAAGTAATAGCGGAGATAGCGGGATGACTTGGATGCGTACTCTAAAGACTGGCGAACCAACCACAACAGAGAAGAATACAAAATAGAGAGAGAGAGCCCCAGCAGTGGGATTTAATGGGCTTGCAATAATAATTATTCCCATACAAAAGTGTTCAGCTTTCCAGCCAATTTGTTTGAGACGGTCAAAATGCTCGCAGCATTGGTCCCATAGGAAAAGTTGTTCATATTGACTGACTAAATCCCCCTCAAGGCTATATCCAGTATTTACACCCGGTATGTTTAATCGTTGTGAAAGTGAGTTTCCACGAAAAGTAAGTTATTTTGTTGGAACTGTATTTTTGCGAAATTATTTTTATAGGCGATTTATTTTGCATTCACAATGCGGCGCCGAGATTGAATTGTGCAGTAGCTCAGATGGCAGAGCATAGGTCGTACATAGACCTAGGTCGCCGGTTCGAGTTCCGCCCGCATGGATTTTTTCACCATATTTTATTTCTTAATTTACTAAGAGTATTTGCGAAATAATGTTTAAAAACTGGCAGCAAATCATAGTTTTGATCAGTCCAAAGCTCTTGTGAACTTCACGAACATCTAGAAATATTTTATTGCCACAATGCACCATGCACTATTTATGAGTATAAACATTAAATAATACATAATTCATACCCATAAGCGCATAGCTAATATTAATAGAATCGCAATAAATATCCAGTGTTTGACGTAAATGCTAACAACATCACGTGCGTCGAACAGATCCACGGAAAACTGTCATTTACTGCTGAAAGAACAAATTAGTGAAGAAAATTGTTGTTTTCTATCATGACAAGAGACTTTAGCACAAAGGTCACGTGGAGTCATTTATTGTATTTTCCTTTGAACGTTTGTTTAGATTAAAACAGTAAGGTATTACTGCGAAACTGAGTTTGTATTATTATGCTAAATACGGGTTATCTACGTTTCATATTCATATTCATTTATTTATCGCACACATGTAATACATAATATAAAGATGATACAAAGCACCGATAATATATCATTTACATGTACCCTGTCAGGGTGTCGCGATATAAATTTACAACACATTATTAAATAAAATATTAATTGGAATGTCAAAATTTATATAAGTCAAAGCATTAAAGTTAGTCAAAATTAAAAAACATCACACATCAAAATTTATATTTAATACACGTACATAATTTTAATGCCTATCAGCCATATACTCTCCTATTGTATAAAAACATTTGTTAATAAGGTAGCATTTCAACCTATTTACGAATGTCTGGTCCTTCTCAATGGTCTTTATGTCATTAGGTATTTTATTATATATTTTTATTAATGAGCAATACGGACCCTTATGGTATATCTCTAAAGTTGATTTTGGCGTTACCAGTCTATTTTTATGTCTAGTATTTCGGCTATGTGTTTCGTAAATTTTAGTAAATAGCTGGGGATATTTTCTTACAAATAAGGCCACCTCTAGGATATAAATCGAAGTCAATGTCAAAATCTTATGCTTTACGAAGTGATGCCTACAACTATCCCTTCGCCTGATGTTGACTAAGTACAAGGAGAATACAAGTCTCTTTGCCTAACGTACAATGTTAGCCATGAACAATATGAAGGTTACATGACAGCTCCGTGGCGCAGCGGTCAACACGCCAGCCTGCGACACGGAGTGCCCGGGTTCGATCCCCGGCCAGGTCAAGATGGAAAATGATCTTTTTCAGATTGGCCTGAGTCTTGGATGTTTATCTATATATGTATTTATTATAAAATATAGTATCGTTGAGTTAGTATCCCATAACACAAGTCTCGAACTTACCTTGGGGCTAGCTCAATCTGTGTGATTTGTCCCTATATATATATATTATTATATATTATCTATCTATTATAACTAACTTTGTTCTTGTCTGTGGACTTATTTTTAGCCTATCTAGATTCAGCCATGCGATTGACATCATTGTACGACATGACCTTTGCTTTCTCCTTAAGCGCCTATTAAACCATCCTGAATTCAGTCACCGCATTACGTTAGACACGAATGGAAATATCTTCAATCGGGTCTCACGTATTGCGGCGTCCCTCTCATCAGTGACTGAATTTAGGATAGTTTAATAAGTGCTCTAATATGGTCTGTGTATACATCTCTAGATCTTCCCTTTTATCTCCTTGCCTCGATTTTACCTTCTATTATGGTTTTGATGAAATGTTCAAGTCGTACAAGGTGACCAAACATGTTTCCTCTCCTAATATCAATTGTTTTTTAATTATGTTCTTTTCTCGTTTATTATTTCCGGCACCTCTTCCTTTGTCTTTTTCTCTTTCCAACTTCTTCTTTTTGAGTCGTAATGTCTTAAAATTTTATAGACATTTAACTTGTACCCTCTATACGCCGCGCCACGGTAAAGAGATATCTTTACCGTGGCCGCGCTGCCACGCTCTCTGTCCTTCTTTGCCATTGTCCACGCTTCCCTACCATATAATACGATACTCCATACCATTTGCATAAGCGCTTTTTATTTTTGAGAAAAAAATTATGCTTTTTGTCGCTCTTTTTGCATATATATTTTGGCTATTTTAACAGTTCAACGCCTGGAGACACTGGTTAAACTGCTACCTTACTTAAATTTATTTACATATTCTATTGTGTTATCGTTTTTAGTGTGACGTGGCTTTGTAAGTGATTTGCGTTTTTTGCAGTGTTTTTCTTTTGTGAGCGTTAACTTTTAAGCTTAAAACTAGTTAAATTTTATCCATGTATGTAAATCTGTTGTAATTGGAATATTTTTTTGCAATGGATGTTATGTCATCTGCGTATCTTATAAAATATATTCTTTGGCCGTTCAATTTTATATTTGAGATTTATCAAATCAAATCAAAAAACGCTTATTTTTTAAGTCTTGCAATGCCATTTTCGACAAATGCATATACATTGTAACTGAAAAGGACATAGGTTACTTTTGTCCTCACCCTAACTGACGAAGAAAAATATCGAGGGATTTATACTACAACGTGATCAATGTCACGAAGACAAAAAACTTGTCTCATAAAGTAAAAACTTGTTTCGTTCCATTTTTTGTGGTGCTAATAAAATAAATCTCATAATTATTTCAAATTTAAATATTATTATTTATCTCTTTTCTTACATAAGTCACCTTTCGTAACCTTATACAGGAATCATAATTAATATCTGAGAAATAAAATCAAAAGAAAAAAAATCCGAGCTAAGAACTACGAGCAGGGTGACTTTATGTCATCATACGTCAGAGTATAGAGCCATTTAATTATCTTTTTATCAGTAGACCAATATTACAGTTTTATATTTATATTTCTTATTTAGTAATAAATGATATAATAGATGGGTTATTTAAGCGCCCGTAGCTATATGCCGATGTAGAGCAGACAATTTCACTTTCTACCATTACAGATTGATATTTTGATTGCATAGAACCGGCGTCAGTCTGTCATTTTCGCGTGGGAGCACGAAGCTTATGCAAATCAAATCCGTTGAACACAGGGACAATGCATCCGAACGGAGATAAAGTCCTCCTACACTGAGTCCTACTTTCCGTTTCGTATTGTATATTACAATTTTTAACCCTTATACGGGTGGGTAGATCCTAAGAACGGATTGAATAGTAGATTGTGGCATTTGTGGCCAATGGGGCCTCACACAATACTTTTCGGTGAGGGCAGTATTTTGAATCCAGAGCGCAACGAAAGAGATTAGCCTAGCATGAATTCCCGAACGTAGAGAAGGTTTCTAAAGACCGAATGAAGCGTGGGTTTTAGAGATGTTATCCGAAGTGAAAGTATTACATAATGCGTGATTTTGAACCTCTGAACTATATTGAAATCCTGGAATCACAATCCCTAATGTAGAATTGCAAAAAAAGGTGAATATCGAAAATATAATTAGGCTTCCCATAAAAAGTCGCAGACTAGCTGGACGAATTTCTATGGAAGGTCATTTTTTTACCTTTTTTTCTTGTAATTTTGCGATTAGTAGATATTAGTACATTACGATTTCTATACTAAACAAAAACGGAAAAAAGGAATAGCCTATCCTGTGTCCTGTACGTCTAAATGTTTATCTACCAAGTTTCATAAAATTCCGTTATTTAGTTATAACACAATACGGGACAATCCCGCCTGTAGACGTAAATCTATTGTTATTTCTATTGTGTCTGGTTGAGTGTTCGCGAATGAGTTAAGAGTTATGGCGTAACATATGTACATACCATACATATACAGAAAAATAATCTAAAAATCGTCAATTTAGTTTCAGTATCATGTATAGAGCTTATAAACACGATATCTCTAAAAACAAAGTAACTCCATGACCAACGCTTACAGATTTATTATTAGTATTATTATTGATTGAATATTAATGATGTATAAACCATAATGGATGTTGCAACGACGGTCAAAACGTATCGTTGTCAAAAGTCAGCGAGTCGACCTGCCAGCATATTTTGCCAGTATATTTTTCAAACTGCGACATTTGCTCTTGGGAATACCTCCATCAGGTGATGTGACGAGGTAGAAACACGTCGGCCAGTACTTATTTTGTACGTGATTACAGTACTTCGCATATAAAGTATGTCTATATCTTACGTTAAGTTTTAATCAAAAAGGTAATTGCTACAAGTTTATCAACAATCGCCGTCCTTCAAAATTGGGATTCGATACGAAACTTGCAATGAATCTTTGTCCTTTTATGGGACTGGCTGTAGGCAAATCGCTTTCACTCTGACTCTCTGACTATATAAGGGCTCATCCATAAATTACGTCACACCAACTTCTTGATTTTCAAACTCCTTTCCCGTCCTTGTCACAGATGGTCACATTTTAGTGACCCCCGCCCAACTAGTCGGATGTCACATAGATCAATTTAAGAAAATAAGTAGACGACAAGACAAAAAATACACTTTTTTGAAACAAATTTTAGCTTTATTAAATTAGTTTCAAAAAAGTGTATTTTTTGTCTTGTCGTCTATTGCTTTCTTAAATTGATCTATGTGACATCCGACTAGTTGGGCGGGGGTCACTCAAATGTGACAATATAGATGTCTATATATGTATATATTTTTAAATGTCGTTTAATGGTATCTCAGGCTAGTGTTGGTAGATTTTTTTAGCAAATAAAGCCACTGGTAGCGGGTTTGTAACTGTGACGCCACAAAACTTCGACTCCTCTCCCTGTTGTACACTGTCACACTTCGTTTACCCCCTCCCCCTTAACGTGTGACGTTATTTATGGATGGCCCCTAATCTGTGCCCGGTTTGACAAATAAAAAGGCAAATCAAGTATTTGTTTCTAGAGGATTATTTTTATGCTATGTATTTAAATACTTAAAATATCTCTGATATTTCAAAGCTAGCTTCATGTCGGTGACATTGTGTGGAAAGAAACGCATAAATAATATTTAGACAAAAAAAAAATATTAAGTGGTTTGCCACTGAATTCTCCATTTCACACACTAGTGAAAGATGCACTATTGTAAAGGTTACTTCACGATATTTTCCTTGTCTGGAAGGTAGTGGTCGATGAAAATAGCCGTAGGTACTTGGCTACTTAAGTCAGACTGGTCTATAAACTCAGAGATCGGGCCGAGCAGGGTTTGAACCTTGGACTTTTCGCCTATAGGTCGCGCTCTCACTGAGGAACCCCTGCCTCAAAGGTTAAAAATAATCTTGGAAGGATAAGCTTACGATTAAGATGTGCCTATTAGGAGTATATGCTCTATCTCATCTATTTTAAAGAGTTAGTTTCTTGGTTGGGAGAATTCACACACTCTGTCGTATAACGCAACTAAGTACCAACCTGGAAGTAATGTTTAACACGAGGTCAAATCGCTGATAGTTTTGTTCAAAAAATGCTTCAACGTATGTTACTACAATAGTGAATGGCATGACTTTGAATATGTAAGATTATTTGCGACATTGACACTTGCAGAACAACCTTCAATCCTCTATTTACAGTTAGCAATATTTATCCATTAACAAACCTCTGTCCATCTCGTTTCGAAGAGACACGATCTGTCTGCGTACATCCACGAAGAGCCATAGCACTGTTGCTGCTGAGACGACGCAGACACATAGAGCTAAAGCGGCAGCGAGGCGGACGAAAGGGCGGGAGCGGCGACGTCTGGTAGTGCGTCTTCCCCAGGGTTCGCCTTCGTCACTCGAAGCAGAGAGCAACCTTCCGCCTCGCGCGCCTGGACCTCCAACTAACGCATCCAGCTCCCTGCGTTTTCGCATCTTCTTCCCGACCCGCAGCGGCACTGCCGCGTGCACCGCGCTCTCCATACCGCACAAAACCGCTACCTCAAATGCATCCGCACCACAATATCACCACTTTACTTTCACTAGTTCGACACGTGCGCACCTCTCGGCGTCAGTACCGCGAATGAGCAATAAACAATGTATAAAAGAGCAGATATCTCGGCTACAACCAAAAGTACGATTATAATTACGTAGATACGTGATTATAATTACGTAGGCACCATTTGTCCGCACTTAAATCCTACTGTTTATTTTAAATTGCTGATACTATTCGATAGCACGGAAAACGTGTTTTATTGCTAAGTGCTACATTAAATATCACTGATGATGTAATTATGATTAAATTATGAATGCCTCTAATGCAATGCCGCCAAATAAGTGAATAATATTAATTAGACCGGTCAAGTCCAATAGATATCATTTTTAAATATGGCACAATTAGTAACTAGTGACTATTTAAAAATAATACAATACAATACAGTAAATTGTACAAGGTCAGAAATCAGATAAAAAGAAATTACGTTGGTTAATGTAAATGAAAACCTAATCTTACTATAACGTTGTAATTGCGAATGATAAAAAGATATATGTACTTTTTTTTTGACTTGGATGAACACTAAGATGGATAGATGGACCAAATACTGGTATTTTGAAGTTCCCAATACAAAGGATAACTGCGAAAACATCCAATAAAAAAGTTAATTAAAACATTATAACATAAAAACAAAGGAATGAAATAAATTTTAAACTGATAAACATCAAAACATATAAATGAAAAAAAATCGCAAACATTAAACTAGTTGAACCTTCATTAGTTTATTAGTTACGAAGGTTACCAAGGCCGTCTAAATATGAACTCACGTGATAGCATAAAAAAGTCCGCCGTTCAAATACTCTGAGCAATATGTACGTTTTTTTAAACAAAATGTTGCGTGCCCTATCTTTTTTTATGAGAAGCATTACGAGGTATGTTAACAACTCATTAACACATTGTTGACAAAGCTGACGATAAAATTGTAAACATACCTATAGCTTTTTAAACTATGGAAACAATTTTAATTTGCACATGCCTAATAGTGGAGCTTGATGGCCCAATTAGCGAACGAACGTCAAGCAAACCCTGGCGTTTTCCATTAGGGTGGGTGAACACAAGTGGCATAACTCGAGTTCCTCTGTGCTTCGGAAGGCAAGTTAGCCATTCATCTCGGCTGTCATCATAAAATAGAAGTCGTTATGTGAGATGCGTTTAGGCAGCCTGAAAAATCTCATAGTAACGTTGGCCATTTACATATACGAAAAACAACTAAATATGCCAAGGATAGAAGGACAAAAAAGTCGAAAACCTTTTAAAAAGAAGAGGTTCTTTTTAAAGTGGTTCTTCGACTTTTTTTACCCGACCGCTCAAAAATTGTGCCAAACAATCAGGCTTCATTTTGCGAAAGGGACATTTTGCGACAAAGCGTTCATGAATTATGTGAGTTTATTTATCCATCACTATAACTTCTAAATGCCGGAAAATATTTGGATTTGTGTCATATCTTTAGAATCTTTGCCATATCCCTGGTGACAAAGGCTATAATTTTTGGAAGGGCATTCACGATTTTATTTTTCTTTCAAAAGCTTGTTTTTTCTTCATTTATTAATAACTAACAATATTTGTATATGGTCTAACTTCCGCTATGCTATAACACTATTTCCTCAACATAGCTGGGTCCCTCAGGAACGATTTAATCATTGAACAACTGGTAATAGATTCAGCTATGTGATAAATCTGTTATGAATTTGAAATAAAAAACCTAATTTAACCAAGGTTTATGTTTAATCACGCGACTATCGCTATAGTTATGTGGTAGCGAATAATTATATTTCATGCCACGGCACCATGACGGGTATGTTTACCAATGTCTACAATGCAATCAAATAAGTGAAGAAAATTGTTCTATGCCTCGTATAGACTCTATATTAGACGTAGAAAGACAACGAATACTAATACGGTCGTCGTGTTATCGAACAGAAAGGTTTCTTTTGAGTTTCACTCTGGATTACTGGACGAACCTTTTATTGAATGTTTTTGGGAGTTTGTATGGCTAGATTATCATATAAATCACTATGTCCCCAGCGCAGTGGCATAGCCTCGGTTTTCGCTACCGGCGAAACTTATGTTTTAAAACTCGCCAGCGCCGCCACCTTCATATGCCACCCGGGGCCATGTTCCTCCACGCTACGTCACTACCCCAGCAGGCCCCTCTTTCCTACTGGGCTCTCTGAGCAGGTGCCCCGGGCCCCGCGATCGGTAAGGGCAGCCAGTTGGGCTTGGTCAAGGCACGTTTCGCGGGACCTTGTGGCTCTTTTTCGCAAATCGAAGGCTTCCTTTAAAAAAAAAAGCTCGCAACATTATGCACGAGGTCTCTTGTGGCTCTTTTACGCAAATTGTAGACTTCTCAAAAAAGAAAATCGCTACATTATGCGCGAGGTCCCTTCTGGCTCTTTTATGCAAATCGTAGGATTCCCAAAAAAAACTCGCTGTCCCATAAATGCCCAGGGCCCACAAAAAGTTAAAGACCTGTGGTGCTGGGCCTGCGCCCCAGGATCTTTGTTGATCGTAGCTTAGAACCGAATAAACGCTATATAAAACGTGAACGTGACACACCACTCTTAGTTAAATGTAGGTTATTTAACATGTCGACATTGAGTCGTTTTGCGCTCGCCTTGATCTTGTCATTACTTCTATATCCGGTATCGTTTATTCGACTGAGACAACTATGTGATTTTTAGCCTAGAATCGACCTTACACAAAAAGACCCATGATCTTGACCCAACGACGAAACCAGGGCTTTAATAATCAAAGAGGTAACTATCCACAACCTATTAGGTAGTGTTATAAAGACACTAGATTGACGAAAAGCATATTGACGAAGAGAGCACACAATACCTAGTTTCTTTGGAGGCCATAACGATTATGCTTAAATTCATTTATGCTTTGTGATGTTATGCCTAAACATGATTTTGTTTAGATACATTACCTATGCGTCAAATAATTATGCGTAATCTTTTTAATTAAATAATTATGCCAAAACAGTATGTCATGTTATATTATGTCTTAAATATTTATGGTTATGGATAGGGAACTCTTGACGCCAACCCCTCCTCGGATATCTCCAAACCACAGACAAATACCTGAGCAAAAGAAATACCAAGTAATTGCCCATGCCGGTAATCAAACCTGGTGCCTGTCGTGTCACAGGCGCTACGGAGCCCGCGTAGCCCGCGTAATTTTACAATTAGTGGCTATCGCAATCGTTAACCATTAATTGTAAAATTACGTAAACTATTACCAAAGAATTAAAATAAGTAGGTACCTATTACGGTCAACCTTGATGTAAAGTGACAACGATCAATAAATTATAACGGAGTTATAGCGCGATCGATTTATACTAGGAAGGGAATAAGCGAAAGTACTTTTAAATTGTATTATAGGTACCAAAGTAAAATAACTTATGCACCACCTGTGTGCACAACATTATCCTCACATTATATAGGCAGGCAGCGGGCCCTAAAAACTTTGCCGTTAATTTTATAACATGAATAGTATTGGAGGACTTCTCCATCATTAAATAGGTACTAATAGAAACGAGAACACACATTCCACAAAAAAAAATTCTACTTATAGAGCTACAATATCTTTTTTCAGTAATCTGTAATTTATTCACATAAATATGAGTATGTACAGATCTTATGTTAAAAAAATTGCAAACTAGCTCAATATTTTTAAAAAAATTATATCATTACAGTTATCATACATGAGTTACCTTACTTTATCATTGTAAAAGTGAAATAATATAATTACGACAATTTTTATGTCACCAAATATATAGAAATGTTAACAAATAATTAATACTTCGTCTTTATGTCAATATTTATTTATTTCACTATTCATTTTATCAAAATCAATGGTTATTCCGTAGTAAAAACTCTGATAACTTTTTTGATGTTTGCACAGTAGTATTGCGGAAACCATAGATTCAAGATAAGACTAGAGGAATTCAGTGCTGCTTACAAAATACTTAGTCTTATCACAATGATAAAAGATCTTACGTACGTGGGTCAATTGTTTTAATCTCTAGCTATGCTAGGCAGTAGAGCTTCTATCAAAAAAGATTTTCACGTCTTTCTTTCTGTTTTGTGACTTCAAAGTTCACAAAGTGACGCTAACTTTTTCGGTTACATGTGTGTACCATAAGTAGGTACTAATTTAATTGGTTGAACTTGAATTTCGAGCAGCGGAAAATTGCAAGCTTATTTTATTTACTGTCGATGTGTGCGTAAGCCCGTGTCGCGAGTCGCGTCGCGACGCGATACGTTTGCATGCGTTATTATTTGCGTCACTGTTACGTTTAAAGCATCATGGATCTAAGAATAATCAGAATAGATTATTCTTAGTTCCATGATGTCAACAAAGGAATTCAGCTGTGGCTTAATATATTTACCACATCATAAATAATTTAAATAAAAACTATCTATCTATAGATTTAGAAAGTTAAAGATTTGTAAGTCCTTGGTTTGTGTAGACAACTTTGGTACTTCCGCAAAAATGACAGTAGTGTCATCTTTTTCCGAAAGTACCAATTGCCCCAGTCATCAGAGTATAAATAATAGAAATTTGAAAGCCTGTGGGATACTCAATGGTGGGTCTTCAAATTTCGAGATATGAAAGAGAGGTGTCAAAAGTACCTATGTAAGAAGTTTGAGAAGACACCATAGTCTTGATTAGTATGTAAGCAAACCCATACTAAGAACCAACGACCCTGCGAAAATAGTATTTAAATGGTTCAGTTCAATATTGTGTTGTCCAATAGAAGTCCATTTATCATTTGATTTACGATTACTTCCTTCGTCATGAACTCGTGACATGAAACAGAGCTGCTCACGCAAGAAATTATCCTTGTCTTAGATCCTTTGTCTGCTCTTGTAAATTTTCTATTGTACGCCTTTCATTTCCTACAACCTTGGGCATCACAAAAGACAAATTGTACCTAAATTAGAATTTCTAATTTACAATTTGTCTTTTGTGATGCCCAACTAAAAAAGAAGTGTATTTTTTTTAAAATGTCTAACGTATTGACTTAGATTTGTTCAACTTTCTCATACCTTGACCGCTCACTAAATAAATATTTTGATTTAAAAAAATATATGTAAATGCTTCAATATTTACCTTAGACTTGTAAAATCAAATCTGACTTAGATATACAAATAATATCTAGAGTATTTAATAGAAGTGTAAACAAAGTATTTTTTGTACCAAAAACCGATCTGACTGTACAAAATTTCAAAGTAGTCGTTTGCATTTTTTTAATTATTTCCACCGGTCTTCATTTTGTACCGATTCGTATAGTTTACACTTTAAATACTTTAAATATTTAATCGTATATTCTGTAAACGTAATAAGGTTTTGAGAAACATTCGTTTTAAAACCTAAGTAATTATCGATGTAACAATTATACACAGGTAGGGCATAGCTTATGACAAATAATTTGTACATCTTACTTAAGAATTCCCTTGTTAAAACTTAACAGACACACTGACAATATTTGCTACGGATATTATCGACCTACGAGACGAGCGCAGTGAATGAAACCGACGCATGCGCCGTACGGATGCGACAATGCCTCTACGTACACTACTTATGAGGCTACACCACCTACTAAAAACAAAACAGTTCGGCACATTTGTAAAGTAAATCAATATTTATCATAGAAAAAAACGACTATCTAGGTACTTTAAATCTATCCAAAATTTGAAATCCATTTTACCGTGTCATCTAAAGGTACACAAGGAAGTATGAAAAAATCGTTTAAAAATTGCTAGCCTATTTACCTACCTATATGGATTCACCCGCCAACGATATACTACTTCTATTGGAACAAAATTTGTCTATATAGGTATCTCAGATAAGTCGGTGTAGATACATTATAAATATTTAAGAGGCGCCAATTTGATACTATCCTACGTTTCTTGACAAAATGGTACACAATTCAAAAAGGTCTTACACATACATTTTTTGCAGTCACAAAGTACATATAATGTAACTACATGTCAAGAAAAAAAAGGCATATCACTGAAGCATTCATAATCACATAAACTCAATCACGATAAGATAAGCACAGACGTATGGTGCCTGCTATAAAATTGCCTATAATAACATTGTAATCACTATAGTCCCGGTGTTAGTAACTCACTATTGGACGCAAATGTGGAATGTTACTTCCTTTGTAAAAATATTAGTAAAACATTGAGCACAAGGATCTCTGTGGACGTCACTGAAAGTACTAGGGGTGACGTCACAGAGGCGCGGCGACGCATGCGTCGGGACTCCCGAGAGGATATAGTGGTACTAGATGGGACACTGATTCCGTTAACACAGTTAATTACGGAAACTTCCTAGTTGAATACAAATTCGACGATGGCCACTCTTACAATAGCAATAAATAAATAATGGAAATAAAAATAAATAAATAACGGAAATTAAAAAAAAATAATATATGAAGTAATGGAAGCAAATTACGGGTTTGACAATACTAAATGAACATGTTAATAATGTCAGAAGTTGAAAATATTCAATTCGTTCGTTATCTTGATTCAGTAGTCCTGTTTACAGCTTCTTTATTATGTTACTCATCTTTAGTCTAACAGATACTATGTTGTCAGCAAGTTGGTATACCTATCTTATCGTCAATGAGGCCGATCAAACATTTTTTTAATAGTATACCTAATAAAAATATGGGGAAAATGGGAATAGTGTTAAGTTGCTGTGCTGGCCCGCTTCGCCTATGACATACTTCTTGAGATATTCGCCCATTCTCTCGATCAACTTATCTGCACGAGAAGAAGAGCTGGTACCTTCTATGTTTTATTTCTCTTTTCTCAGAAGCACAGAAGAAAATAAATGAAAAATAAAAGTTTAAATTTAAACGTGATATATTGTTACATCCGAGCTGCTACTTGCTTTTCCCACTTCATCCGAATGAATAGTATCGCAATACCTTTATGCCCTTCCAATATCCTACTACCCTTCCCCAGCTTAAAATGCTTCTGATGGGCAGCAGCGCGTCGGAAGCACGAGAAGCTTACCCTGCGTGGTGATGGCAATATCCTCCCATGGAACGAAAATTCAATGGGAAAGGCCTTTGTGCAGTGGACTTCTTGCGGCTGAAATAATGATAATGAATGATTGTCACATCTAGGGTCCATATATCCAGTACTAACGTACGGCGATGGCCTCATTTGTACCAGCATTGGTAATATTAGAGACACGAAGTCCAGAATAATTAATACTATAATTGTCACGTGCCGTAGATTAAATACTAGACATCAAGGGCCTTTTTACGTGTACCTACCGACTTTATTACTCTTCTGTTTAAGCTGTTCCTCAATATAGCTAGATTTGAGTAGTGAGGTTTCCGGGTTTGAGTACACCCACTCTTTATATTTATTAAGGCGATAAAGGCTCATCAAAAAGAATATCCAAGGAGGCTTTGTGTCTCATGCTGTTATTTTTGAGAAGCCCGATGGTCTAGTGGACGTGAGCGTAACTAGCGCTTACGCAGGTAAAACAACCGAAGGCGCAGTCCCAACTTGGATGAGTGACCACAAGTGGCATAAAAATATCTCGAGCTCTTCCGTGCTTCGGAAGACACGTGTGAAGGCTCGACCATCCCGACGCTCTAGCCGAGTTCCACATATAAAGATGGTAGGGAGAGCACAAGACGAACACACAGAACACAGCTAATAACTTTATTATAATCTTTGCTTTACAACTCCGATAAATTAATAACGAGACTTATGCTCTAAGATATGGTAATAAACTCAAAGATATTAGTAGACTGAAAGATGTTAACAGATTGAAAGGTGGTAGCAGACTGAAGAATGAGTGATGAGAGAGAGAGAAAGTAATCTAAATATGGAATGGAATGGAATGAAATTTGAATTAAAAATGAAATTTGAATTAAAATAAGGAATGAAAAATGGACAGGATGAGAGAAATGAGGTTGGATGAGATGCAGCATGCAGGTGGCATGCTGCAACGTTACAATACCGGGGGGGCCGGGGTAAAAAAAAAAAAAATTAAATAATAAAATAAAAATTAATTAAATAATAAATAAAAATAATGATAAATGTGTGATAAATTATAATAATAAACTAAAATAATCTATATATTACAGGAATATCTGGAATAAAATTAAAGATAGAAGAGCTCACCTGGATTGGAGACCGAGAAAGATGAAATGTGGAAATGAAGAGAAGTAGATGAAGTGATGATGGAGCTGTAGGGATATAATTTTTAATAAATTTATTAAATACAAATGTTTAAAAAATAAATGGTATTTTCTTGAAACCGTTGACGGAGACGCTGGCAGATGAAGACGCTGGCAGATGGAGAGGCTGGCACACGGAGACGCTAGCACACAGAGATGCTAGCACGCAGCACTGCAATCCAGGGGCCAGGCAGCGTAGTAGGCAGGCAGCAGGTAGCACTGGCACGCAGTACTGCAATCCAGTAGCAGTAGCAGTAAGAGGCGGGTACCAGTGTACTCTAGTAGAGTAATCCAGGGCGTAGATGAGTACAACACGTTAGGCGCCAATGTGAAGGCTCGACCATCCCGACGCTCTAGCCGAGTTCCACATATAAAGATGGTAGGGAGAGCACAAGACGAACACACAGAACACAGCTAATAACTTTATTATAATCTTTGCTTTACAACTTCGATAAATTAATAACGAGACTTATGCTCTAAGATATGGTAATGAACTCAAAGATATTAGTAGACTGAAAGATGTTAACAGATTGAAAGGTGGTAGCAGACTGAAGAATGAGTGATGAGAGAGAGAGAAAGTAATCTAAATATGGAATGGAATGGAATGAAATTTGAATTAAAAATGAAATTTGAATTAAAAATGAAATTTGAATTAAAATAAGGAATGAAAATGGACAGGATGAGAGAAATGAGGTTGGATGAGATGCAGCATGCAGGTGGCATGCTGCAACGTTACACACGTTAAGCCTTAGGTCCCGGCTGTCATCACTGATGGAAGTCGTGAAGCTATGTATGTCAGATGCCCTTTAGGCAGCTTGAAAAATCTGACACCTGTGTTAGTCACTTTCACACACGAAAAAAAAAACGATTATTTTACAGCATGAATAATATCAACGAATAGCTGTAGCTGCTGTATTAATGATGGTCTCAGCATCAAAACTCAGATACATTTGCTTAGTAGCGGACCCCGGGCTCCGAAACCACAGATGAGGGTGCAACCGGAAAACGCTCAGATGGGAAAGAGAGACTCCTAGCTAATCCTATTTAAAGGGTAGTAGATACTGCAGTCTCACGTCAGGAAGTACGTGTTAGTACGTCTATATTGTCTTTGGTATTAGCATTTGACAGCTCCGTGGCGCAGTGGTTAACACGCCAGCCTGCGACACGGAGTGCCCGGGTTCGATCCCCGACCAGGTCAAGATCGAAAATGATCTTTTTCAGATTGGCCTGGGTCTTGGATGTTTATCTATATATGTATTTGTTATAAAATATAGTATCGTTGAGTTAGTATCCCATAACACAAGTCTCGAACTTACCTTGGGGCTAGCTCAATCTGTGTGATTTGTCCGTATATATTTATATTTATTTATTTTATGTGGCCCCAACGCCTATTGCGTAGGATTTTTGTATAGCTCATCCATAGATGGCGCAATAGGAAAACTATATATCCACCATTTTATGAGAAAATAAAATCAGCTTTTAACAGGCCTTAAGTTGGGCCAATATTTTTGTATGAGGTTGGCAGTCTATACGTTAGTATTATATTGTCTTTGGTATTAGGGAAGAGCATGTTCTCAAATATATTCTATTACAGACTATATTATCATAATATAACATATTTCTATGTTGATAACGACATTGAAAGTATGAATTGGAATAATGTTCAGGGTCGACCTCGTCGAACGTACTGTGATCAGATTGCAGACGTTCATAATAAAGGAGCTGTTAGGAATACCCGAAACCGCAGAGTATGTATGAGGAGGGTAATGAGTGTAGAGTCTACACTCATTACCCTCCTCATACATGCTCTACACTGTAGACGAAGCTAGAGATATATGTCAGGATCGTGGCAAGTGGAGATCCATGGTCTCTGCCTACCCCCATGGGAAACACGCGTGATAATATATGTATGTATGATAACGACATAAATCATTTACTACGCGGCCGTCAAGAGCAATTGAACAAATAGGCCCTCTCATCACCTCTACAATTACTGTTGGTTGCAATCTGCTTAGAGTACCTTTAATCTAGATGATCACGCTTGTTTAGTGGGCCGTACTTAGCATAGTTGGCGCTCCCTCCATAAAAAATATTTATCTAAAATAATAAATAAATAAATTTAAGCTTGCCCCACAGTAAGTTGTGAAGTTGTGAACTTCTGTCGTGGCATACTAAAATATGTAAAAATAAAATAGTAACTCAACAATACTATATTTAAAAAAAATATATATTTTATAATAGATACATAGAATACGAGTTACATCTAAGACCCAGATCAATCTAAAGAATATTGTTTGCCATATTGACCTGACCGGGTATTGAACCCACAACCTTTCGATCAAAGGCACTTGCGGTACCATTGAGCCACGAAGGTCGTCAAAAATAATATTATTCAGTACCTTTTGATTGTGTCTGTTCTGTATGTTTATGTGCCTGTTTTTAGCGTTCCGTACCCAAAGGGTAAAAACAGGACCCTATTAATATCGCTCCGCTGTCCAACTGTCTGTCTGTCTGTTTGTCCGTCTGTCACCAGGCTGTATCTCATGAGCCGTGATAGTTAGACAGTTGAAATTTTCACAGACGATGTATTTCTGTTGCCGCTATAATAAAAAATACTAAAAAAGATTTGTGATTTTTTTGCCATTTTTATAGATAACGATACCCTTCGTGCGCGAGTCCGACTCCCACTTGGCCGGTTTTTTATGTTCACGTATCTCGACCGTGACTATACAGATTAAGATCTTCAGATAAATCCACTATCCACTCCACTATCAGCAATTTGTAAATTGGTATTAAGGTTATAAAACATACCTATTATGATGTTGATGCTATTACGATCACCTGTTGTAATTAATAGTTTTCTTCTTTATACTTTTAATTAAGTTAATTGAACCAATTTTCTAACTTTCGGTATTCGGATTTAGAGTATTTTATTGAAATCAATTTTTTATACATATCTATGCCGTTGTGTGATGTATTATGCCTATGTATATGACTCTTAAAAAAGTGTAAAAAATTTTGGCAAGCTTAGAAATGGAATGTGAAGATGGATGTAATAAAAATTTACAATGTTATTTAGAATAATTTAGAAAAGTTGAGATAATCCTCAAGTCCTTTCAAAAGAAAACAGATATTTTCCAGGAATACCTATAGCTATAGATAGAATCAGGTCATCAAAATAATAAAATCTCAAGCTTAGCCTAAGACTGCAAGACCTTCTCACACTTTCAGCAAATACTGCATACATCCAGAACACTGACAATAAATATGGTCATATTGCATAGTTCTATAACATAATAAACAAATGTCAACATAGTCTACTTGCGAACATGAAATCTGCAAAGTTTTCGAAACATAACATGTAATAAATGCGATAAAACCAATTTTAATTATTTAATTTTAATACATTCTTCTTGTTTAAATACAAGATGATGCAGGCACAATTGGTCAGTGATCTAAGGTAATTTGATAACAATTGATGCTGTATTACACAACCAACCTTTAAATTAATAAACATACATGATTGAATATATTTTTATGATAATATATAGCTATAGCTAGTCATCTGTTACCTAAAAATTGAATAAAATACTTAAAGTATTTTTAATAAGAGTTTGTTTAGTACAAACTCTTTTTCTCACTCTCAAAAGTAAAACAAATGTTTATATTGGAGTCTCCTTTCGTCCAAGAGTCTCCCTGAAGAAGATGGGAGGGCGAAGCCAGCCAATTGATCAATGGTATGCAGAACTTTACTAATTGTGGTTCAGTAATGTTGTGCTTAAGGATGAAAGGACTGCATGTATGACTTTCTTCTTGGTTGAAAGAAAGAAGAAGACAAAGTAGTCAGTGATGAAAAGTGACCATAAGATCTCATGTTGAACATTAGCTGACAAGCTACAATTACTATTTGCCACCTAATAAAAAATTATAGAAAACTGAAATTGAACTAACCTTTGTCTATCTCTAGCCTCATAACCGTCACCTGGTCATATAATGCTGCACATATCCACGTCAGCATCAGCAGCCACAGCAACAGTGTTCCACGGACCGCCCATCGTAGAGCACAACGGACTTCTGTGCCTATGTTAGGTTCCTGTGGTTTTGGTGGGCCCCCACGAGTTCTGTCACGCCTTTAAACAAAATTATATTGTATTATATTATTGTATTTTCACAATGTTTCATCAACAACAATCTTAAAGCGTAATCAGATGAAATATTACACTTTTTCTTGAAATGATTCCTTGGCTACTCTCCTACTGAAGCTGTGTTGCAGTCCACATTTGATTTTTATTTTGTTTGTGTTTTATTGGTCAACATTGGATTCAGATTTTTCTAGCTTCCTACAGGCAACTGATATAGTTTAACAACTGCCATTAACGATGATAGCAAGGACCAATGGTTTAACATGCCTTCTAAAGCATGATGGAGGTTAAAATGTTTTTATGACACTTGAGTTGAGGCCACACAGCCTAGTGGAAGCCATGCATACACTCTAATAATACTCACACACACTGAACCATCAAGCTACTCAAACATAATGATCATAACCTTAAGGATTTATCAATTATATTATGGACAAGAGATAAATGAGATCTGTATTTAGGATATTCTGACTTTACTAGAAAACATAACACTAAATTAAAATTAAAATTTGTTATATGAATAAAAGAAATAAAGAATACATAGTTTTAAGAATAAAAGAAGAAACGAAACTATGCAGAATATGAATTCCATGTTATCCTCCCACAGTAAGGCTATAATGAGAAATCATACATTGGGAACTCCATTTTTTTATCTGACAAGTTAATAACTCTCAATAAAGCCCGTGACAAACAAAGGTTATAGACCTATATCCATCATTGTTATCATCATATTTTTAAAGAACATATGATAAATATGATTGATTGCTTACCTATCATTATTAAGAGAGCATATAATTAAGAGACCTACCTCGTGATCTTCTTTTTTCTGCTGGGAATTATTTCTAAGTGTAAATCCTCTGACTCTTCATCACTAGATAAGTCCAAAAGGCGAAAGTTTTCTTTGTTGACTTTTGAAGGTAGCGACATTTTTTAGTTTGTCTCATGAACATACTATGATTTTCTGAGAGCTCAGAGCACAGTTATGCCTCTAATTAATCTAATCAAGTCATGAAAGTTTCAAAACACAACAATCCGATTAGGTTATGTGATTTTTAATGGATATAAAGGCACTTAACAAAATCCTTTGTAGCTTACAAATACTTTGTAGCCCATAAATACATTAAAGTATTTTTTTATTATTATTAATAACTGGAAATAAATAAACTTTTATTTAAATCACCTTAGCATTTCGCATCGACTTTTGACTTTTGGTGATATTTATTTTGACTTTGATAGAATGACAGGTGAATGAATGAATGGTTATAATGGAAATATAAAAAAGCTGGATTTCTGGACCGAGATGATCAATCGCGACGATTATTCGCGATCGCGATTGTCAATGTTTACGTAGTAAACTAGTGACTGATGAGATAGTTTGATTTGATTGGAAAAAGTAATACTCAAAATACGACAAGTAGGTAATTTACAACCATAACACGAAATTAATTATTTTATTTGATTGCTAGTTTTGCTAATCTAACCATCAAACATAGATTTAATAAAATTGCGTATCTATGGCATCAAAGCCACTGACCCTCAGAAGAATAATATACATAGAAGCCGCATAAAAATAGAAACTGAAAACAGATAGTTGACACTGTATTTTTCTTATGAGCTTTCGCTTATGACAGAATGAGACAAAAACTTCAGTCAGTTTCTATTATTTTCATGGTTGTCCCGACTTGAAATGTCAATGGACTCCATTGGACTCCAATTAAATCCGACTAAATTCAAAATAACTTATTACAGTTCAACGTCTGTAATATTAGCATCTTGCCGATTTGATCGGGTTATATATCGACAAAAACATTGCGGCGGAATTGTGATGTCTGCAAATTAAATATAGGATTGTGCTAAAATTCTCACGGAATAAAGTATTAACCGGTGTTGGGTTGGTGCGTTATCAAATGACCATTATACTAAACAATGTCTTGTGCAATGGAGCGATGTAAATCCCATTCAGGACGAACAGAAATAAATTCTGTAAAACATAATTTTCTTCGGTAAGTTTTTCAGTTAAAAGTGCATAATTAAAACCCAAAATACCTCAAAATACAACAATAATATTGTCAATTATATAACGTATTGTATAAATGACAACTTTTATAGGTATTTTGCTTAAAATTATCGTTTTTTCCTTATTTCAAATTAGGTTAGTTTTTTTGCTAGTGATGTGGTAAAATCACGTATCTACGAGTATATCGATATTTTTTATGACGGTCTTGCTATCAGGGATATTTTTGTTAGTGTTGAGCCATGCAATAGTAATGTAACAAATTGAACCATCATGGTAATTAAACAACCAGCAAAGTGTGAGTCGGACTCGCGCACGAAGGGTTCCGTACCATCCTTACATATAATATTATAAATGTGAAAGTGAGTTTGTTTGTTACGCTTCCACGCCGTAACTTCTGAACCGATCATCATGAAATTTTGCATCATCATCATCACCATTGCACGATCTCTGGAGTACGGAAAAGAACATAGACATAAATTACATCTCAGAATAAGGTACTGTTATCGGGGATAGACATTAACGCGAGCGGAGCCGTGGGCGTAAGCTATAAAAACGCCCAAAATTTTTGTTTGTAATATTTCAACTGTCTCACTATCACGGTTCATGAGATACAGCCTGGTGACAGACAGATGGATATCGGAGTCATATTAGTAGGGTCCTGTTTTTATCCTTTGGGTAC
This sequence comes from Elegia similella, assembly GCA_947532085.1. Taxonomy (NCBI): domain Eukaryota; kingdom Metazoa; phylum Arthropoda; class Insecta; order Lepidoptera; family Pyralidae; genus Elegia; species Elegia similella. The sequence goes on along the minus strand of OX383942.1, from coordinate 16,681,727 downwards.
GGAACCCTAAAAAGAATCGATTTTTACTAATATGAAGAAAATTATTGTTGAAATTTTATTGCAGCTCCCTGAAGTAAAAGGATAAAAAGGTGTGGATCCGAGGAACTTTCAAGCGACATATTGGACATAAAATGTCATACATACTCGAATTTGTTCAAAATATTTTACTGCCGTGCCGATACATTAATTTCGAATATAAAATTAAATGGAAGCGATTGAAACACGATGCTTTACCTACATTTATATTTGCCGAATTATAAATCAATGGTAATAAGAAAGTTTACGGAAACGGTTTTATTATTTATATTTAAAATTATGAAAAACATTTTATTTTGGACAGTAATGAAAGTGGGTAAAGTAATCTCTTGTTTTTCTTCACCTCTTGTTTTTCTATTACCAACACTGTGAATTTTTCACAAATAACACACTGGCACTTTTTTACCTAGTGTAAAAGTTTTATAAAATAAAAAATATCACTTGGAATTATGTGTTTCTCTTTACCTACCTGATTATGTTTCCTTTACTGACTGTTCCTCAAAGCTAGCTGGGAAAAGCTTTAGATGGTTTTGGAATATGCTGAATGGCCCAATGATCAAGTGAAAAATATATCTGACCTTATATTACCTTTTGATACATGAGCGCCCCATTGCAATTTAGAGTCTATTGTGATTCCTAAGAAGGTGGTATAATTTACAAAGTCTAGTATTTTACCTTCAACTAGTATGTCAACGTTGGACTGCCTCACATTGGGGACTGTAAATCGAATGCATTGGGTTTTTTGCGCATTCATAGGTAATAGGTAAGGTAGGTAAGTAGGCACTGTTTGAATTTCGAAATAATCGAAAATATGATTGACATCATATTAGGTATTCTGCCGTTCGACCAATACTGGGTAAGGCCTAATGACCAGCAGTAGACAGTAGACGCGCGGTGGGTAATGTATGGATTTTTTTTTTTACCTATTTATCAGATGAAGCCAAGCGGCGCCATGCGATTAGGAGTTATTTAGGTGTATCTTGACGTAACTTTTAAAGTAAAAGCCTCTTTAGCGGCTTTGTGCACTTTTTGGGATGGGTAAAATAGAAAACTCGCGTCAGGACACGTGAATTGATCGAAAATTCGTAAGAAGGACACGGACCTGAGTATGCCGCAAAGGCGAGTTTTCACTTCTGCCGGCACTCCTGGAGTGCAACTAGTTGTTTTTTTTTTATGAATCGTACTCATTTAACGAATCGATACAATCAGAGTAGAGTACATTTATGACTTTCTTAGGACGAAACATTTAGTCGATAAATATATTTCATCGATATAGTACAACCCTGATCACATCAGTACCCCAGGACAACCTGCACATTTACGCAAATGGCATTGTATATGCATCTCTTTCTGATGCTTTAACAATGCCATAAGTAAAAACAGTGTAGAATATTGTATTTTGTTGTTATTTTAACACGGTTTCTATGCTTTAGTTATTGTTCTGAGCACTGACCCTCAGAAGAATAATATACATAGAAGCCGCATAAAAATAGAAACTGAAAACAGATAGTTGACACTGTATTTTTCTTATGAGCTTTCGCTTATGACAGAATGAGACAAAAACTTCAGTCAGTTTCTATTATTTTCATGGTTGTCCCGACTTAAAATGTCAATGGACTCCATTGGACTCCAATTAAATCCGACTAAATTCAAAATAACTTATTACAGTTCAACGTCTGTAATATTAGCATCTTGCCGATTTGATCGGGTTATATATCGACAAAAACATTGCGGCGGAATTGTGATGTCTGCAAATTAAATATAGGATTGTGCTAAAATTCTCAAGGAAAAAAGTATTAACCGGTGTTGGGTTGGTGCGTTATCAAATGACCATTATACTAAACAATGTCTTGTGCAATGGAGCGATGTAAATCCCATTCAGGACGAACAGAAATAAATTCTGTAAAACATAATTTTCTTCGGTAAGTTTTTCAGTTAAAAGTGCATAATTAAAACCCAAAATACCTCAAAATACAACAATAATATTGTCAATTATATAACGTATTGTATAAATGACAACTTTTATAGGTATTTTGCTTAAAATTATCGTTTTTTCCTTATTTCAAATTAGGTTAGTTTTTTTTGCTAGTGATGTGGTAAAATCACGTATCTACTAGTATATCGATATTTTTTATGACGGTCTTGCTATCAGGGATATTTTTGTTAGTGTTGAGCCATGCAATAGTAATGTAACAAATTGAACCATCATGGTAATTAAACAACCAGCAAAGTGTGAGTCGGACTCGCGCACGAAGGGTTCCGTACCATCCTTACATATAATATTATAAATGTGAAAGTGAGTTTGTTTGTTACGCTTCCACGCCGTAACTTCTGAACCGATCATCATGAAATTTTGCATCATCATCATCACCATTGCACGATCTCTGGAGTACGGAAAAGAACATAGACATAAATTACATCTCAGAATAAGGTACTGTTATCGGGGATAGACATTAACGCGAGCGGAGCCGTGGGCGTAAGCTATAAAAACGCCCGAAATTTTTGTTTGTAATATTTCAACTGTCTCACTATCACGGTTCATGAGGCTGTAGCCTGGTGACAGACAGATGGATATCGGAGTCATATTAGTAGGGTCCTGTTTTTATCCTTTGGGTACGGAACTCTAAAAAGAATCGATTTTTACTAATATGAAGAAAATTATTGTTGAAATTTTATTGCAGCTCCCTGAAGTAAAAGGATAAAAAGGTGTGGATCCGAGGAACTTTCAAGCGACATATTGGACATAAAATGTCATACATACTCGAATTTGTTCAAAATATTTTACTGCCGTGCCGATACATTAATTTCGAATATAAAATTAAATGGAAGCGATTGAAACACGATGCTTTACCTACATTTATATTTGCCGAATTATAAATCAATGGTAATAAGAAAGTTTACGGAAACGGTTTTATTATTTATATTTAAAATTATGAAAAACATTTTATTTTGGACAGTAATGAAAGTGGGTAAAGTAATCTCTTGTTTTTCTTCACCTCTTGTTTTTCTATTACCAACACTGTGAATTTTTCACAAATAACACACTGGCACTTTTTTACCCTAGTGTAAAAGTTTTATAAAATAAAAAATATCACTTCGAATTATGTGTTTCTCTTTACCTACCTGATTATGTTTCCTTTACTGACTGTTCCTCAAAGCTAGCTGGGAAAAGCTTTAGATGGTTTTGGAATATGCTGAATGGCCCATTGATCAAGTGAAAAATATATCTGACCTTATATTACCTTTTGATACATGAGCGCCCCATTGCAATTTAGAGTCTATTGTGATTCCTAAGAAGGTGGTATCATTTACAAAGTCTATTTTACCTTCAACTAGTATGTCAACGTTGGACTGCCTCACATTGGGGACTGTAAATCGAATGCATTGGGTTTTTTGCGCATTCATAGGTAAGGTAGGTAAGTAGGCACTGTTTGAATTTCGAAATAATCGAAAATATGATTGACATCATATTAGGTATTCTGCCGTTCGACCAATACTGGGTAAGGCCTAATGACCAGCAGTAGACAGTAGACGCGCGGTGGGTAATGTATGGATTTTTTTTTTACCTATTTATCAGATGAAGCCAAGCGACGCCATGCGATTAGGAGTTATTTAGGTGTATCTTGACGTAACTTTTAAAGTAAAAGCCTCTTTAGCGGCTTTGTGCACTTTTTGGGATGGGTAAAATAGAAAACTCGCGTCAGGACACGTGAATTGATCGAAAATTCGTAAGAAGGACACGGACCTGAGTATGCCGCAAAGGCGAGTTTTCACTTCTGCCGGCACTCCTGGAGTGCAACTAGTTGTTTTTTTTTTTATGAATCGTACTCATTTAACGAATCGATACAATCAGAGTAGAGTACATTTATGACTTTCTTAGGACGAAACATTTAGTCGATAAATATATTTCATCGATATAGTACAACCCTGATCACATCAGTACCCCAGGACCTCAGAAGAATAATATACATAGAAGCCGCATAAAAATAGAAACTGAAAACAGATAGTTGACACTGTATTTTTCTTATGAGCTTTCGCTTATGACAGAATGAGACAAAAACTTCAGTCAGTTTCTATTATTTTCATGGTTGTCCCGACTTGAAATGTCAATGGACTCCATTGGACTCCAATTAAATCCGACTAAATTCAAAATAACTTATTACAGTTCAACGTCTGTAATATTAGCATCTTGCCGATTTGATCGGGTTATATATCGACAAAAACATTGCGGCGGAATTGTGATGTCTGCAAATTAAATATAGGATTGTGCTAAAATTCTCACGGAAAAAAGTATTAACCGGTGTTGGGTTGGTGCGTTATCAAATGACCATTATACTAAACAATGTCTTGTGCAATGGAGCGATGTAAATCCCATTCAGGACGAACAGAAATAAATTCTGTAAAACATAATTTTCTTCGGTAAGTTTTTCAGTTAAAAGTGCATAATTAAAACCCAAAATACCTCAAAATACAACAATAATATTGTCAATTATATAACGTATTGTATAAATGACAACTTTTATAGGTATTTTGCTTAAAATTATCGTTTTTTCCTTATTTCAAATTAGGTTAGTTTTTTTTGCTAGTGATGTGGTAAAATCACGTATCTACGAGTATATCGATATTTTTTATGACGGTCTTGCTATCAGGGATATTTTTGTTAGTGTTGAGCCATGCAATAGTAATGTAACAAATTGAACCATCATGGTAATTAAACAACCAGCAAAGTGTGAGTCGGACTCGCGCACGAAGGGTTCCGTACCATCCTTACATATAATATTATAAATGTGAAAGTGAGTTTGTTTGTTACGCTTCCACGCCGTAACTTCTGAACCGATCATCATGAAATTTTGCATCATCATCATCACCATTGCACGATCTCTGGAGTACGGAAAAGAACATAGACATAAATTACATCTCAGAATAAGGTACTGTTATCGGGGATAGACATTAACGCGAGCGGAGCCGTGGGCGTAAGCTATAAAAACGCCCGAAATTTTTGTTTGTAATATTTCAACTGTCTCACTATCACGGTTCATGAGATACAGCCTGGTGACAGACAGATGGATATCGGAGTCATATTAGTAGGGTCCTGTTTTTATCCTTTGGGTACGGAACCCTAAAAAGAATCGATTTTTACTAATATGAAGAAAATTATTGTTGAAATTTTATTGCAGCTCCCTGAAGTAAAAGGATAAAAAGGTGTGGATCCGAGGAACTTTCAAGCGACATATTGGACATAAAATGTCATACATACTCGAATTTGTTCAAAATATTTTACTGCCGTGCCGATACATTAATTTCGAATATAAAATTAAATGGAAGCGATTGAAACACGATGCATTACCTACATTTATATTTGCGGAATTATAAATCAATGGTAATAAGAAAGTTTACGGAAACGGTTTTATTATTTATATTTAAAATTATGAAAAACATTTTATTTTGGACAGTAATGAAAGTGGGTAAAGTAATCTCTTGTTTTTCTTCACCTCTTGTTTTTCTATTACCAACACTGTGAATTTTTCACAAATAACACACTGGCACTTTTTTACCCTAGTGTAAAAGTTTTATAAAATAAAAAATATCACTTGGAATTATGTGTTTCTCTTTACCTACCTGATTATGTTTCCTTTACTGACTGTTCCTCAAAGCTAGCTGGGAAAAGCTTTAGATGGTTTTGGAATATGCTGAATGGCCCATTGATCAAGTGAAAAATATATCTGACCTTATATTACCTTTTGATACATGAGCGCCCCATTGCAATTTAGAGTCTATTGTGATTCCTAAGAAGGTGGTATCATTTACAAAGTCTATTTTACCTTCAACTAGTATGTCAACGTTGGACTGCCTCACATTGGGGACTGTAAATCGAATGCATTGGGTTTTTTGCGCATTCATAGGTAAGGTAGGTAAGTAGGCACTGTTTGAATTTCGAAATAATCGAAAATATGATTGACATCATATTAGGTATTCTGCCGTTCGACCAATACTGGGTAAGGCCTAATGACCAGCAGTAGACAGTAGACGCGCGGTGGGTAATGTATGGTTTTTTTTTTTACCTATTTATCAGATGAAGCCAAGCGGCGGCATGCGATTAGGAGTTATTTAGGTGTATCTTGACGTAACTTTTAAAGTAAAAGCCTCTTTAGCGGCTTTGTGCACTTTTTGGGATGGGTAAAATAGAAAACTCGCGTCAGGACACGTGAATTGATCGAAAATTCGTAAGAAGGACACGGACCTGAGTATGCCGCAAAGGCGAGTTTTCACTTCTGCCGGCACTCCTGGAGTGCAACTAGTTGTTTTTTTTTTTATGAATCGTACTCATTTAACGAATCGATACAATCAGAGTAGAGTACATTTATGACTTTCTTAGGACGAAACATTTAGTCGATAAATATATTTCATCGATATAGTACAACCCTGATCACATCAGTACCCCAGGACAACCTGCACATTTACGCAAATGGCATTGTATATGCATCTCTTTCTGATGCTTTAACAATGCCATAAGTAAAAACAGTGTAGAATATTGTATTTTGTTGTTATTTTAACACGGTTTCTATGCTTTAGTTATTGTTCTGAGCCCAGGACAACCTGCACATTTACGCAAATGGCATTGTATATGCATCTCTTTCTGATGCTTTAACAATGCCATAAGTAAAAACAGTGTAGAATATTGTATTTTGTTGTTATTTTAACACGGTTTCTATGCTTTAAGCGCCTATTAGACTATGCGTTATTCAGCACACGGTATTCAGTCTGTCTTCGAGTCTAATTAGACCGCTCGCTATTACACTAGACTGAAAAACGCGGGCTTGCTCATTCGCACGCAAGACGTCGACGTTGGCGGTTGTAATGGCACCTGCAATTTCTAAGCCCAAAAAATTTGCCGTAGCAAAAAAACATGTTTCTTTTGTAATTCTTTATTCAAATAATCTTGATGATTATTTTTGTCATAAACATGGCATCTCATGGTACAACTCTAGCATGCAGTCATACTTAATAATAATTTTCTACCGACTTAAAAAAATGGGGAGGTTAATATCAATATGGTTGTATTTATTTTAATTTTTGTTACCTCAGAACTGATAGGGTGGACTAGTGGCTATAGGAATTAAATAAAACGTAAATAATACTTGCAAACATTGTGTTTACTTGTATCAGAGAAAATATATTTTACATAGTGACACTGTACATCAAAATAAAAAACATAATACGTGGACAGCATTACGACCTTCCAACACCTTCTCCTGATGTTCACTCATGTTGCCGAGACACGTTTCTATAAATGCATTAATCTTGCACAGTGTCTTTCAAACTTTACTTTTGACAATGGTTTTGTCATAACGTCAGCTAACTGAACTTCTGTGGGACAGTAGCTAATATTTATTAATCCATGCACGAAGTGTTCATGTATAAAATGGTACCGCACGTCTATGTGCTTCGACCTTTTGTTGAAGGATCCAGACTTCACAAGTTGAATCGAACTTTGATTATCAACATGCAAATTTATTTTTATATCCAAACCGGTTATTTCTTGCAATAGAGATTTGAGATACAATGCCTCTTTACAACAGTCTGCTGCGGCTATGTACTCGGCTTCAGTCGACGATAGCGCTACTATAGGCTGCCTCTTGGATGCCCATGATATTGGTCCATCAGCTATCAGTAGCACGGAGCCAGAAGTGCTTCTTCGCGTCAATGGATCTCCAGCATAATCCGAGTCGCTGTAAGCATCGATGTTCTCTATCGGATTGTTTCGCTTGAACAAAATGCCTTTCTCTTTGGTTCCTACTAAATATTTGAATATTTTCTTGACTTTTGTGACGTCTTCTCTAGTGGGGTTTTCAACCTTCCTGCTAACTAGATTGACCGCTTGTGCGATATCTGGTCTGGTTCTGGTAGACAGGTACAGTAAACTTCCCACTGCTTCCCTATAGGGATATTCCTTCTCCTGGGCAGTTTCCTGTATCGACTTTGAATCGCTACTAGCGGGCGTGTCACAAGGCTTGGCATTTTTCATATTGTATTTTTCCAGTACGTCATTTATGTAGGATCTCTGAGTAAGAATTATTCCTTCTTTTGAGTTTTTTATTTCCATACCCAGATAAGTACTTGGATTTTCATTCTTTTTCATTTCAAATTTGGTTTCAAGTTTCTTCAAAATAACTTCGATCTTTTTCTTGTCTTTTCCTATGACAAGTCCGTCATCAACGAATAGTCCTATTATTATTGACTTATCTTCGTTTATGAAAACGCATCGATCTGTTTTGATTGTCTTGAATCCCAAATCATACATCGCTTGGGTAAAAGTTCTGTTCCATGTAAATGGAGCTTGTTTTAATCCATACAACGATTTTTTTAATCGACAAACTACTTCAGTAGTATTGCAGTCAGTCTCATAGCCAACAGGTAATTTCATATAAACTTCATCTGTTAACTCTCCGTATAAGAAAGCTGTCTTAATATCAAATGTCATGAAGTAATAAGATTTAGATGCGGCAATTGCTAATAAAGTTTTTAATGCAGATTGACTTACAACTGGGCTATAAATGTCTTCGAAATCCAGGTTGCCTTTCTGCTCGCATCCACGTACGACTAATCTTGCCTTGTACGTACCGTCATCTTTAATTCGAAATACCCATTTGTTCGACAGTATTTTGTGTCCTTTGGCTTCTGACTTGTCAACTAATACCCAGGTGTTATTCTTCTGTAATGATTCCATTTCAGATTGTATCGCCTTCTCCCAATTACGTCTGTCGGTGCCAGTCACAGCTTCTTTGTATGTGAGTAAAGAGCAGTCATAGTCGTCATTATTTTCTGACGTAAACATGGTCACGCAGCGACTTAACTCATAATCTTTGGTCCATGCTGGTGGTCTCACGTCTCTTTGTGGTCTTCCACTTGAGAGAGGTGGTTCATCAACAGAATCTTGACTAAAGCTGGAATAAAGGGGGTTAGGTTCCTGAAAAGGTAAGTTTTCATTAATTTTGTTCCTTTTTTCTGGAATTTCAATTTCAATTTGTTCTGTTTCAGGTTCTGGAGTAAGATCTTCGCGTTTCTCAGCAGGAGTAACGCCATAATGCATCTTTTCGATTACTTTTACATCTCTGCTGATAACAACATCATTCCTTTCAGGTATATAGATTCTAAAACCTTTTGTATATTCCGCATATCCCAAGAATACTCCTTCTGTGGCTTTGGCTGTGAATTTTCCTCTTCGGGTTTTGTTCATCACAAACGCTCTACTTCCGAATACGTGTAGGTGATTTCCTGATGGTATTCGTTGTACCCATTTCTCATATGGGGAATTGCCTTTCAGAGCTCTTGCTGGGCTTCTATTTATCAGATAGTTTGCAGTGTTTACTGCTTCTGCCCAAAATTTTTTAGGGATATTGGCATCTAGGATCAGACATCTGGCTTTATCCATCAGCGACCGATTTTTTCTTTCACTCATGCCATTTTGCTGAGGAGTATAAGGCGCAGATAGTCTTCGGCTTATACCGTTGTCTTTGAGTAATTTATCAAATGCCTTGGACCTGTATTCGCCTCCATTATCTGATTGTAAAATTTTAATTTTCTTCTTATGAAAAAGTTCGACATAATTTTTATATTCCTTGAATTTATCGATTACTTCGCTCTTTTCTTTTAAGAAATATACACAGCAGTATCTTGTATAATCGTCAATAAATGTTACAAAATACTTTGATCCGGCCATCGATTCATTCTCAAATGGACCACACACGTCACTGTGAATTATCTGGAGTACTTCGGTAGAGATTATTTGTCCATGGCTTTGGAATGGTAGATTGGAAAATTTTCCTTTGATACAAGTCTCACAGGTACCCAAAGTCTTTTCTTTAAAGTCGAGTCCTCGCATCATTTTATTTTTAACCATTTCTTTTAGGTCTCTTTCATTGACGTGACGTAATTTCTTGTGCCATTTCATAATTTCGCTTTCATCACTAGGCGTGAAGTTTGCTGTCTCTTCCGGTTTATCAAATTCAAGATAGTATAATCCATTTCTTCTGTAAGCTTTTAATACAGTTTTCCCACCTTTTGTGACACTGGCTTGTTCCTTTTCAAATAGAACCTTATAGCCACGATCCGTAATTTTGCTTGCAGAAATTAGATTATTCGACAAATCAGGTACATATAATGTGTCAGAAAGACTAATTTTATAGCGTCGATCCTTTGTATAAAGCTCGGCTTTTCCTTTCCCTTTAACTTCGGTCGTATGCTTTTCTGAAGCTAGCTTTAGAGTGTCAGTCGCGGGGATTAAGTTATGGAGTATACTTTTATCACCCGTCATATGTGACGTACAGCCACTGTCAAGACACCATAAATTGCCTTTACATTTCGACGTTCCTGTCGATAAACAGATATGATATGTCTTTTCTTGACCTTTAGTTTTATTGGGGTTATTGGGTCTCTTCTTTGACCAACAAGCTTCTGTGGAATGCCCTTTCTTATTGCAATCCTTGCAAAATTGTACCTTTTACTTCGTCTTTGTGTAGAATGCTTCTGAAGTCTGAGGTTCACTCACTTCGGTTTGCCTTCTTGCTTCGTATTCTTCTACGATTTTTATTTTTAAATTGTCAGGACTTGGCAGAACATCTCTCGACTCTATTGCCGTTCGGAAGCTATCGAAATATGTAGGTAAACTGTACAACATCATTATACTTAATAGGTCTGGATGAATTTTGACATCCATATCTTCTAATTTACCTACTACATCCATAAAATTACTGAGATGATCTCTCACATCTTCTTGTGGAGTCATTTTCTTCAATACTAGTTGCTTTAATAGCGTAGCCTTTCTTGCCGGTCCTGAACTTTGATATACAGACTTTAGTTTGTCCCATACCTCCTTGGATGTATTACACCCTTTAATTTGTTTAAGTTCTGTTGGAGATATAAGTAAAAATAGCTCTGACCTTGCCTTTAAGTCTTCCTTTAGGAACGCACTCTTTTCTTCGGCAGTCGCAGTTGCCGCTATCGTTTTATCACCACTAGCGTATTCCCACAAATCGTATCTTATGAGAATCGCCTGTGCTTGTAAGCACCAGGTATCATAGTTTGATTTTGTTAACGGTTCTATGCTTCTGAAACTCGAGCTCATTTTACAAAATTTTTATTTTTTCATCTACTTACTATTTTAAAAATGTTTCTTCCATTTGCCACTATATATTTATACAACTACGCTCTGCTACCACTGATAGGGTGGACTAGTGGCTATAGGAATTAAATAAAACGTAAATAATACTTGCAAACATTGTGTTTACTTGTATCAGAGAAAATATATTTTACATAGTGACAATGTACATCAAAATAAAAAACATAATACGTGGACAGCATTACGACCTTCCAACAAGAACTCCGTCATTTTTAAACCAATTTTTAAAACTGTTATTTGTTTTTTTTTTTAAAGAGTACCTATGCTTTCAATTTGGTCTCATTAAATATCTTCATAATCGTTTCATATGAAAGATTATTTTTCTTCACTGCGCGCCATTATTGTAAAGGTAACGCAAACAAGACAAGACACACTAAATATGAATAAAATATACGTGGCGCACGCGCACGTCCGCTCCCTGTGGACGCGAGCGCAGACCGGCGCAGACTAAACGGTCTAACGCTTATTACACTACTCGATATTCAGACTCTAAGCCAGTTAGCCTCGCCGAGCCCGATCTTGCTGACTAAATTCAGAGTAAGACGGTCTAAAGCGTCTATTACACTACACGGTATTCAGTCAGACTAAGTCTAACTAGCGTAGTGTAATAAAGCGTCTATTACACTACACGGTATTCAGTCAGACTAAGTCTAACTAGCGTAGTGTAATAAGAGTTAGATCGTCTTACTCTGAATTCAGTCCGCAAGATCGGGCTCGGCTAGGCTAACTGGCTTAGAGTCTGAATATCGCGTAGTGTAATAAGCGTTAGACCGTTCAGTCTGCGCTCGCGTCCACAGGGAGCGGACGTGCGCGTGCGCCACGTATATTTTATTCATATTATGTGTGTCTTGTCTTGTTTGCGTTACCTTTACAATAATGGCGCGCAGTAAAGAAAAATAATGAAAACGATTATGAAGAAATTTAATGGGACCAAATTGAAAGCATAGATACTCTTTAAAAAAAAGAACAAATAACAGTTTTAAAAATTGGTTTAAAAATGACGGAGTTCTGAGGTAACAAAAATTAAAATAAATACAACCAAATTGATATTAACCTCTCCTTTTTTTTAAGTCGGTAGAAAATTATTATTAAGCATGACTGCATGCTAGATTTGTACCATGAGATGCCATGTTTATGACAAAAATAATCATCAAGATTATTTGAATAAAGAATTACAAAAGGAACATGTTTTTTTGCTACGGCAAATTTTTTGGGCTTAGAAATTGCAGGTGCCATTACAACCGCCAACGTCGACGTCTTGCGTGCGAATGAGCAAGCCCGCGTTTTTCAGTCTAGTGTAATAGCGAGCGGTCTAATTAGACTCGAAGACAGACTGAATACCGTGTGCTGAATAACGCGTAGTCTAATAGGCGCATAAGAGTTAGACCGTCTTACTCTGAATTCAGTCAGCAAGATCGGGCTCGGCAAGGCTAACTGGCTTAGAGTCTGAATATCGAGTAGTGTAATAAGCGTTAGACCGTTTAGTCTGCGCTCGCGTCCACAGGGAGCGGACGTGCGCGTGCGCCACGTATATTTAATTCATATTAAGTGTGTCTTGTCTTGTTTGCGTTACCTTTACAATAATGGCGCGCAGTAAAGAAAAATAATCTTTCATATGAAACGATAATGAAGAAATTTAATGGGACCAAATTGAAAGCATAGGTACTCTTTAAAAAAAAAGAACAAATAACAGTTTTAAAAATTGGTTTAAAAATGACGGAGTTCTGAGGTAACAAAAATTAAAATAAATACAACCAAAAAGATATTAACCTCTCCTTTTTTTAAAGTCGGTAGAAAATTATTATTATGCATGACTGCATGCTAGAGTTGTACCATGAGATGCCATGTTTATGACAAAAATAATCATCAAGATTATTTGAATAAAGAATTACAAAAGAAACATGTTTTTTTGCTACGACAAATTTTTTGGGCTTAGAAATTGCAGGTGCCATTACAACCACCAACGTCGACGTCTTGCGTGCGAATGAGCAAGCCCGCGTTTTTCAGTCTAGTGTAATAGCGAGCGGTCTAATTAGACTCGAAGACAGACTGAATACCGTGTGCTGAATAACGCGTAGTCTAATAGGCGCATAACTCTTATTACACTACGCTAGTTAGACTTAGTCTGACTGAATACCGTGTAGTGTAATAGACGCTAGTATTGTTCTGAGCACTGACCTCCATAGTTGTATACTATGGATGTCAATGTCAATGCATCAATGTGAACATATAAATATGCTTTGGGGACAAAACCGCACTATATAGATGGCTTTGGCTTAGACTAAATATGCTTTAGTCCTTATTCTGAGCTTTGGCTTTGAATCTGACTTGTCTGGTGTCCATTACTCTTTGCTGGTGTCTGTCAACCATAATCTATGGACACTTGTTCTGAGATGGACACATATAGGTAGGGGAATGAATGCATGAATGCATGCACCTTTGTTGAATGCTGGCAACAAATAAAAAAGTTATTAGTCACTTGACATACTCTTTCAAATCTGTGGTTGTTACTGTCAGATCAAATGTCAATCAGTTGGCTGAAGAAAAAAGCCAGGTGTTTCAGCGGCTGATTTCTTAAATTTTTGAGGACAAATCAATGTTCTCATATATCTTTCCGTTTTCATAATTAGGTACTATGAAAGAAAAATGGAACTACATTTTGTATCTCATATGGTTTTCGTATTTAATCTTATCAGCCGTTCTCATGTTCGGTCATGGTTTTCTGCTCTCCCGTAAAACATTGAGTGATGTTACTGAATGTGTACCTCTGAAAGACTTCGGTTGTGATGGACGGGAGAGGGTAAATTCAACGGACGTGTGCACCGAGGATGAGAAAATTCGCAGGATCCTCGTGAACCCGGCGGCTGACTTAGTGTGTCCACCCACTCGGTTCAGGGTAGTGTTTTTGCTCGTAGACGCCTTGCGGTATGATTTTACGGAGTATGACCAAGACCTGCAGGATCCCCTGCCCTATCAAAACCGTCTTCCTGTCATCAGAGAGACGTTAGAGCGATGGCCGAAGCGTGCACGCCTGTTTCGATTCATGGCGGATCCCCCGACGACAACACTCCAGAGGGTCAAGGCATTAGTCACCGGGTCCTTACCCACATTTGTTGACGCCAGTTCCAATTTCGCAGCAACAGAACTGCATGAAGATAATACAATTGATCAGGTATGTCTAATCTAGTTTCCTAATCATAATCATGACTTAAGCTTATCTTGATAATCATAAATTCCTATTACAGGTTGCTTCAGTTGGAGGAAAAGTAGTTTTGCTTGGTGATGATACATGGGCTCGACTGATACCAGGGAAATATCTCCGCTCTCATGTTATGTACTCTTTTCATACTTGGGATCTTGACACTGTTGATGCTGGTAATTTGTTTTTATCAATTTAATGATGATAGTTTTCCAGTTTTGTTTTCCTAATTCATTAAGAAAGGTGTCCACATGCAGTGAATAGCCTGAACCAATATTTAATTGCAAATAGAAATTCCTCCATAAAACTGTCCCAAATTCTTAAAAACTGACATTCGGGTCCAAAGTCAGGATTGAAGTAATATCTCAAATGAATTGTGTATGGCTATCACACCAACACATTGCATATCCTTAGCTTTATAATTCAGTCTTTAACCCTTTGACTGTGAATGTTGACCCCCGGGTCTACAGGCCTTAACCACTGGACCACGGAGACAGAAGGGTTAAATAGAAAGTATGAAGAAACTTGTAATACTCACTGACTGCATCATCTGTTTTTTAGTTATAAAAAAAAAGTTTGCTGGACTATTTCAAGGTTAATTTAATCTAAAAGTAGGTTATGTGAAGCAGCAGTGAAATATAATTTGAACAGGAATACATAATCAATATCTCCTGTATTGTTTTCTTTTTTTTACTTAAATTTTTAAATACTTTTTTTTTATAAAAAAATTTATTAAATGATAATATGTAAGTAAAAATTTTTGGCAGTGCCTTATATTATAAAGAGAATATAAAGCTTAAATTTACTATTTCAGAGGTTGACACAAAGATCTATAATGAACTACAAAAACAGGATTGGAATCTCCTTATAGCGCACTACCTCGGAGTTGATCATGCTGGACACAGATATGGCCCTAACCATCGAGAGATGACCAGAAAATTGAATGAGACCAACATCCGTTTGAAGAGAATTATTGACATGTTACCTCCTGATGTCTTACTGTATGTTGTTGGAGACCATGGTATGACAGAGACAGGTAAGTCTTATTTTGTTTCCAGTTAAGAAAATATTTTTTATAAAATTAATATACTGAATCAGACAATTGCCATATTTTTAATATAGTAAAAGCTTTCTCACAGTTCCAATATTCATGGGTTCATTATTGGATGATGGGTTGAAGAATTGAGATTCACTCTATATTTGTGTACATAAAACATATTGCTGAAAATAAATATTTGAATTAATAAAATAATACACCTGTAAATATTTTTGTATCAAATAACTTATATATTCCACATCTCACATTTTTTTTTCGCGTGGTCACGTCACAGAAACAAGCAAATATTACAACAGAATATCAATTGCAATTGACAAGAAAAGGAAGCTATTTTAAATAGCAATTTTAAATTTTTTGGCCATGATTTTGGCACCTTTGGAACATTTACAACTATTTTCATTCATAAAATGTATTTGCCGATTCATAGGCCTATGTGAATGCACTGTTCATTTAGACACTATGCAATATTAAATCACTCTTCAAGCTGAGATGGCAATTACAAAGCTATATTCTTTGAGCAGATTGAACAATGTACAGATAAAATGTGGGTCACATTAATATATAATTTAAATCTGTTGTTAGAGAGGTCAGTTTTAACCGCCTCTGACTGTACAACACTAACAACTAGTTGTTAGCAGTAAGCACTATCAACGCTTACACACGTTATGGATAATGGGTATCTTTTGAATAGACATGTAACATCCTCGTCTTCATCGTCACTTACCATCAGGTGGGATGGGAGACAAATGCCTACTTTAAAAATTAGTAAAAAGAATAACGTAACTAGGTCGATGTCCCTACTGGGATGAGTGACCACGATTGGCATTGAAACAGCATGGTGCATTGGAAGGCATGTCGAGCACTAATAGCAGTCTTGAAGTTATGTCACTAGGCAGTATGAAAAGTCTGACACTATTGTTGGCCACTTACACCACTTACACATACGAAATACAAACAATAGTTTAACAATAGTTTGCGATTTCGAAGAAACATGATGGCAATTCTCTTATTCAATTGGTATTTTTTGTTTGAATATAAAATTCAATTATTAGAGAAAACTTAGTTCAAGATTTAATATTGCGTGGTGGTTAAATCTACAATATCCTAATCCTAACATTAGTTAGTTATAAATGCGAAAGTGAGTTTGTTTGTTACGCTTTCACGTTGTAACTACTGAACCGATCATCATGTTTTGCATACACATTATCGGGGTATGGAGAAGAACATAGGGTACATTTTATTCCGGGAAAAAAGACTGTTTTGACGCGGGCGGAGCCGCGGGCTAAAGCTAGTAATTAAATAACTTTAGTCGGCCACACATCAAGTTAACAGTGTTCTACAAACGACTATTACATCAAGTAAAGTCCATGAATATAGGAAACTGTTGGTTTTATTAAAATATAGATGTAACAGGAAAGGAGTATATGCGGTAGAATTAAAACTAGAATTTGAAAATTGAGTACTTATAATATTTAGAGTTAATTCATAATAATACATTAATTCATTAAAATGTTGTAAAAAAAGTGTAATATTTTTTAACATATTCTTACGTGAAGTAAAGTTAGATTTCACATTGTTTTAGACTCACAAGAAGGAATTGATAAAGCGGGTAGGTACATAGACTTGCTTGTGATGTAGACAAACAAAATGGGTGTACCATATAACTGAAATAGAAAGTAAATGGAGGATATAAAATTATTTATCTGTTTACAATATGTTTGACTGCGATGTTTTATTTTATTTAAAGCCTTGTTCGCTTCCTAAATACAAACAAATTTAATTATAGGACTAATCTTGAAACGGAGTAAGAAAATCGCGGTTACTTAATTTAATATGAAATAGATGCATTTTCTCAGAAATTTGATTGGCACTATAATAAAGTTGTTTGTATAAGTATGTAAGATAGATGAAAATAAACGCGTTAAATAAGAAAAACAATTGGTGAATGTGGACTGAAAGAATAGGCTTGTTTCCTAGAAAAAAAATACCATTTAAAATAATTAGTCGGTCTTATAGATTATCGAAAAATAAATATATGCATAAAGTGTAAGTAGTGGGGGCTAATTTCATGACGCAACAGGCCAGTAAAAAGTGAGGTCACGTGGAACTTTAACGGGCTATATCTTTATAAGGTTTTGTTTGATTGACAAAAGAAAAAATACGTGTCCCATATTTTTGAATAATCTACCAGACGGACTAATTATTTTGAAGTGTTTTTTTTAGATAACACTGTCTCCCTACTATTTTATTTTCTTTTAACTTTTTTTTTATTTAATCAAATATGATACTGGTTCAAAGTCTTATCCTCAACAAATATTAGCATTTGATTTATTTATTATGCCCTTACTTCCTAATTATTAATTGCTATTTGCTACAGTTATATGGTATTCTTGTAATTATATACCATTTGTTTCGTTTGACCTAATCATTTTACTGCTATGTGTGTGTGATTCTAAAGCATTTATGTAAACTAGGTAATGTTTGTTCTTTGCTTTTACATGACGAATACTCGCTATTTTTAAAAGATTTTTAATAATTTTGCTTTTGTAGAAACGGCGGAATAAAGTTAGTACCTGGTTTTAATCATTATCTGCTGACATTAGCTGATACAGAATATAATATTGGCCAGCAGGTAATACTTAAAATCAAGAACTGAGTTAAGTCCGGCGTTATTGTCTACGGTTTTCGTTATTTTTGTGATGGGTGGTGAAGTTGTTTACTTAATCTTATTCTGGACGTGTAAAAAAGTAAAAGTAAATATCTATGGTATAATTTTCTTGTGTACTAGGAGACCATGGAGGGGAGAGTCGAGCGGAAAGGACGGCAGCTTTATTTGCTTATCGGGGTTTGGGTCTCACGGATAGCCTTTACGGATTTCCGAATGGGAAAGAGGTTCAACAAACGGAGCTGGCGCCTTCTATGAGCGCAGCGTTGGGTAGACCTCCTCCCGCGCCGTCTCTAGGCAGCATCTTGTTTCCGATAATGCCAACATTGACAATATCGCAGACGTTGTTGCATATGAGCAACAACATGAAACAGGTTGGTATGAAATACTATTTTCTAATATAATTCAAAAATGCGACCCCATGTCTGTTTAACTTTTTGTCTTCAACCACTGCTTAGTACCTACATACAAGTATTTGCCCGCGCTGGGTATCGAACCCTGAGCCTTCATGCAGCTAACTGTTATGTGCCTATTATAATGTAATTATATTATGTTAATGACGAGATTAAAAATAAATCCGGCTAAGTATAGTATTCGAGTAGTATTCGCCCATGGAGGTGTTCAAATAAGTAATTTAATTTTATTTGATGGTAGGTAAGGTACATCAAACGATATTAAATTAAAAAAATTGACAATTAAACACGTTGCCTTTGGAACCATAATAGATAGTTGATAGTTGCCGGTATAGCAACAAATAAAAATAAAATGGAATGGGAGCTCCATTTTATTTTTATTTGTTGCTATACCGGCAATGAAAATAATATTTAAAAAAAAAACAAGTCTCTATCTATTATGGTTCCAAAGAAACAGTGTCCTTGTGGCAGATGGATAAAGGAGTCTCAGTAAAAGGGGCCCGTTTGCACCCGTTTGAAAAAATACTTATATTAAAACTTTGTCTATATTCTTAGCAAATAGTTGACAATATTTACTTTCTCTTTAACTATTGTGGTACTTTAACTGATCCTGAACCTTATTATTTATAATAAGGTTCATATTCGCGTAATTTTTATAGGTTTTAAAGCGCATGATAAATTTTTCAGTTAATAAGATATTTGGTGCGCTATGGTGAAGAATCTCAGCAAATACCACTCGACAGATTGGCGCAATTTATCAACGCCACAAGGGAACAGCATGATAAAATCTCCAAAGTTAATAGTGAAGAGGAACTAGTCAAATACTTCGACGAAGTCAGGTGATTATGCAGTAAAATTAATTCGAGAAATTATTTATTTCTCTAACTCAGACTTGCACACGAAGGGTTCCGTCCCACCATAAAATATTTAACTACAAAACACGTTTCTTGTTAGGGGCCCAACACATTTTTTTTATATGTATAGGGCGGCAAACGAGCAAGCGAGTCATCTGATGGTAAGCGACCAGCGCTGCCCATGGACAACTGCAACACTAGGGTGTAACAGGAGCGTTGCCGGCCTTTCAAGAAGTTGGGGAAAGGACATGAGGGGAGGAAATGGGAGAAGGATGGACCTCTGGCTCTCTCACTCACCGACTTCTTATCAATTTACGTTACGTTGATTTTCTGTGAGAGTGTGGTACTTCTGACGAGCCGGCCCATTCATGCTTCTAGCAAAAATGAATTTTGCCGGTAGCGTTGCTTTACCACAACTAATATTTTTTTTAAATAATTTGTTATTTCGGCAATAGATATACACATTTTGTGAACATTCCAAATCTCTACAATAGTTTCAACCTTGTTTCAATAGATACAGGCCCGTGACAAACGGAACGGTCGGCCCTTAAATTTAATTTTATTTTATTATCCTTTGGATACGGAACCCTAAAAGTAAAATGACGGCTCTAACTACTTCATATAGTAAATAGCGCAACAAGCCACTAAGGGAGTTCCCAGCATTGGTTCCGTAGGAAAAGTTGTTTATATCAACGGGCTGAATCCTCCCTTTAAGGGTCCAGAAGGATTAAAATTTCCCCGAGTATAAAATTAATCCTTATTTAAACTTTTTTATTTTCAGATTGCTGATTGATAATATCCGTGGTGGCTTTAGAGAGGTCTGGGTTGAATTCGATTCGTTATCCATGCTCAGAGCCTTATTGTTACTAATTTTAGCAATATTCTTTAACTGTCTCGTAACCGAAGGGATTCCTATTGACAGAATACCTAGCATTTTTGCCAGTTCGTTCGTCCCCACTGGTATTGCAGCCATTGCTGTGTGCATATCTATATGCTACACCGCCTTTTCATTCAAACTTTTAGAAGATCTCGAACATGCTATAATTTTAAGTACCGGATTAGTGTCAGGAGCTATGTTGTGTACGTTAGTAATAATGCACTGGGACGGCATCACTCAACGATGGTATGAAAATAAGATTTCGTTCCACGAACGATTCGCTAGAGCAGCTTTATTCGCCTCTGCTGCAATTTTGTCATCCAATAGTTTTATTATCGAAGAGGGTGCTAGTTTGTCGTTTCTGTCATTGTCAGTTTTAGCTGCAATAGTGTGGAATGTAAAAACGTTCGAGGCGACAGCTGCATGGGCGATATCTGGGGTTGTGTTAGCAGTATCAAGGTCGTATAGAGGTTGTAGAGAAGAGCAAGGCGCGTGTTGGACCGAGGGTAAAGGGGTTCCTAGCGGCCAAGCATCTAGATTAGCATTGATATTAGCTTTAGGTTCTATGGCGGCTGTGGTAGCTATTGCTAGGCGTCATATAGGATGGCGAGGGCATGGCTTAGTTTTGGCTGGATTGTTTTCTTGTGCGCACTGGGCTCTCGGTTGGAGAAGCTTAGGGTCTCCAAGTAGATCGAGATTGCTAGCGCGAGGAGCTTGGCTAGTACTTGGGTCAATGTTCTTACTGCTATGGAGGAAGGAACGCAACGGGGCGACCCTGCCATTGGTGGTTTGCAGTCTGCTGCTGTATGTGGCTAATAGCTTGGTGCTTGGAGCGACGTTTGCTCCTACGGCAGCCTTAGCATTGGTGTCTGGATATCTTGCACTCAACGTGATTTCCATGATCAAGAGCGACGGATCTAGCAAATTCTGTAAGTGTTCATATGTTATCAGTTTTTAAGTTTTGTTAATTGTGAACCATTCATTTTGACGATCAAAGTTAAGTAGTTCACGATTGAATTAGGCCAAAGCTTAACCGCGCGAGACTTTTCCTTCAGAAAAAGATAAAGACGATAATATTGATACTTATCCTTACTAATATTATAAATGCGAAAGTGAGTTTGTTTGTTTGTTACGCTTTCACGCCGTAACTACTGAACCGATCATCATGAAATTTTGCATACAAGTTCTCTGGAATACGGAGAAGGACATAGGCTACCTTTCATCCCGGGAAAAAGTAATATTCCCGAGGGATCGGCATTGATGCGGGCGGAGCCGCGGGCGATAGCTAGTAACATTATAAATTTACATAATATTACAAAATTATGTCACATGACCAATTTTCCGACGCAGAATTAAAAAGAAGCAACATTTTTGACGTGATAACGTTTTAAAAATCGATGAACGCCTGCACGCACAAAAAATGTCACTATCCTTGTGCAAGCAAAAGCGCGAAACAACGATAAAGAGGCACGATCGGCCTAAGCGTTCGGCTTGTGACGCATCTATCTCTCTTCCGCCGTTATCACGTAAAATTATCGTTAGTATACCGACTTTACAGGTAAACAAATTTTTTCAGCAATCACGAC
This sequence comes from Elegia similella, assembly GCA_947532085.1. Taxonomy (NCBI): domain Eukaryota; kingdom Metazoa; phylum Arthropoda; class Insecta; order Lepidoptera; family Pyralidae; genus Elegia; species Elegia similella. Next base: position 16,659,861 of record OX383942.1, on the reverse strand, counting down.
ACGCACAAGCGCTAGCGTGGCATGCCTGTGGGCCCTACTCGCGTCGTACTACTTCTATGGAACTGGGCACCACGCGACCCTTGGTCACCTCAGATGGGCGCCGGCTTTCCACGCAGGAGATCCGAATTACTTAAGCATCAGCTCCTTGGTTATTGGAGCGTTGGTGTCGCTAGATTTGTTTGGTAAGTTTTATATAATAAATAAATATGTAGAGTGTGGCATCGAGGCGGGTCAGTGAGGAGACATTTTTATCGATAGAAATACCAATTTTTGAGAAAATGAAAAATTATTACATATTTTCTTTTTTAGTTGACACAACCGACACATGTTAATTAAAAAAAAAGTGTTGTGTTCATAAGATTAGTTTTATTGTTAAAATTGAAAGTTCATAGAATTAACATTAAATATTTTTAGGACATAATGAAATGAAATAGAATTTTATTCAAATTTGGATATCATGTATCTCTTTCTGAACGTCATATTATTATTTTTAATATTTGCAAAATCGATAAGCTTCTAGCGTTTCGAAACGACCACTGCTGAGAAGAATACGCCGAAAGAAACTCAGTACAGTATTGGTCCCTACGTGTCTGAAGGACTACACTTACACATATTGATAAAATAATTGAATTATTTTATGTTAATTACTGATGTATATTGATTAACAATTTATTGAATGTATTACTTCCATGGAGTTTTATCTGTTAGATAGTCATTACAATAGTAGGCATTTTTAAGTAAATGATTTTTAACAGCAGTCTTAAACTTACCTAATGAATGTACAGAATATAGTCAGAAAATGCTATTTCATGACTAACGAGTATAAAATGATCGGATGACCTGACTAAGATCGCAGGAAGACGCTGGTTGCAGGCCGCTTCCAACCGGTCGTATTGGAAATCCTTGGGGAAAGCCTTTGTCCAGCAGTAGACTTACTTGCAGCTGATATGATGATGATGATGATGAGTATAAATGATAGTAACATTTTTTCATACAAAAATTGGACTTGTCCACTCAGTACTTTTAAGTAATAGGTAGTTTGTATTCAAATAGCTTATGCAGTACTGCTTGATCTTGAAAGATATACTCGAGCTAGAGCTTATCCAAAATACAAAAGCATACATTTGTTCAGGAAATGTTAGTGTTTTATCTAGTCTTGATTTGTTTGCCTTATTCCTATTGTAGGCCGGAAACCACGTATGGCGTGTTTTTTAGAGTTCCGTACTCATAGGTAAACACGGGACCCTATTAATATCGCTCCGCTGTCCGTCTGTCACCAGGCTGTAACTCATGAACCGTGACATTAGACAGTTGAAATGTTTACAGATGATGTATTTCTGTTGCCGCTATAACAATAAAGACAAAAAAATAAATATCTAAGGCTCCCATACAACAAACGTGATTTTTTTTGTATGTTTTTGCTCGATATTGATAACGGCAACAGGTAGACGCTTGAAATATTCACAGAATATTTACTTATATATTCACTTTAAAAATAAATAATTCAATAAAAATAAAATTAATATTAAAGGGACAAGAACAAATATGATTTTTTGCCGTTTTTATAGATAACGGTACGGAACCCTTCGTGCGCGAGTCCGACTCGCACTTGGCCGGTTTTTTAAAGTTACTATGTAATTCCAGGCATGCCTCTAATGTTTGGAGCGGCGTTACCTCTGCTGGTACTGTGGAGCCGCTCAGGCTCGGCAGCAGTTGGCCCACGCACGCAGTTAGCCGCTGTGTTCACGCTGTCTCTCAAGTTCATGCTCTGCTTCGCTGTCAGAGTGAGTGATATACAAACAGTCGGCTTCACCAGTGCTAGTGCTGTGGAAATGTTGATGTGCCGTCACTACTCTGCGCTGTTGATGTGTCAAAGGACCGTTAAGGCCGAGACGAAACAATGAGGATTATTAAACTTTTACTATCCTTAACCGAAAGGCCTCCTTAAGACGTGCATGTTTTTGGGTTATATTTTAAATATAATTACTGGTGTGTCAATAAAGGAGGAGGTTCTCAATTCGACTCTATGTTTGTTACCTCATAACTCCCCACTAAAATATTTTAAAAATATTTTTGGTTTAAGAGGGCACGTTCATCTCTCCATTAATGATGGCTACTAACAACTTTATTACAAAATCATTTATTCAACATCCCTTACTCTCAATCTATCTAATATATATATAAATCTCGTGTCACAATGTTTGTCCTCAATGGACTCCTAAACCACTTAACCGATTATAATAAAATTCGCACACCATGTGCAGTTCGATCCAACTTGAGAGATAGGATAGTTTTTAACTTATGGCGAAACGAAGTTCGCCGGGGCAGCTAGTAACATTATAAAAACAGAATGTTTTATATGTATACTAGCTTTCGCCCGCGGCTCCGCCCGCGTCAATGTCGATCCCTCGGGAATAGTACTTTTTCCCGGGATAAAAGGTAGCCTATATCCTTCTCCGTACTCCATAGAACTTGTATGCAAAATTTTATGTTTATCGGTTCAGTAGTTACGGCGTGAAAGCCTAACAAACAAACAAACAAACAAACTCACTTTCGCATTTATAATATTATTAGTAAGGATAAATAAAAAACTTCATCCAGCGCGCCGCATCGAGGCAACGTACCCAAAATACTGGCAATATTTCCTCGCTGTATTATATATATTGCAAGGCTGATCCGCTGAGCAAAATAACTGCCAGCCCTTGGATCTCCTGTAACCTCGAAGAGGCGCGCTGTGATATATGAGTAACAACAGTATTTTCCATTTCAGGTATTCGCATCAGCCCTAGCGGCGACCGTGCACTGCCGCCATCTCATGATATGGGGCGTATTCACACCCAAGCTGCTCTTTGAGAGCGGCGCGTGCGCAGCAGCCTTACTGGGAACGGTCATAGGCGCCGCGCTCACTACGTGGCATCTGCCCGCGACACACCGGCAGAGTTGACGGAAGAAAAACAACTAGGTAATGAGCTTTGAAACAAGTAACTAAGGTGTATGTCCATAATAGTATTAAAACTTAGGCGAGATAAATACATTATAAAAACACGGTTATTCAGTACTTTAAGGTTTTAGGAAATTTATAGCAATACTGTAAGAGGTATTGAGACAGTCAGCTCGGTGCATACAAGTGCGTTCGTTATACCGGAGTCAGAAGACGATGATGAAACACCACAGGCAACACCGACCGAAATTTCGACATCTCCTTCAGCCATCGTTTGCTCGCGTATTGCGCGGGCAGAGGCGCGGGCGGCGGCGACACGCAAAGCTGCCCTCGTGAGTTTTATGAGAAGCGAAGCCGCCGTGTAACACTCGCCTTGATGATGGTCTTCGTAACAGACCGAAACTAGTTGGCGATTCCAACGGAATAATCGTGAGTGAAACCGTGTTTTTATAATGTGTATGTCCATGTTTTAATTAAGCAATATATGTGTGTTTTTAAATCACGGACGGAATCAGAATCCGTAATAGAATATAGACCCATAAGAAAAAAGGTAATTCATAAAAAAATTACTTTTGACCTAAATCATAAATCTACCTAGATAGAAATTTGACCAATTGTTCGAAGAAAGCGTATTAGAAGCCCAAATTCTTTTTCATTTTTATCTTGTTGACGTGATGACGTCATAAATCGCGTGCAAGCGAAAGCGCGGCACAGTCGATAGAGCGTCCGGCTTGTGACGCATCTATTGGAAGCGTTCGGCTTGTGACGCATCTATATCTCTTCAACGTTTTCACGTAAAATTATCGTCCGTAAACCGACTTTACAGACAACCAATTTTTTTTCTATTAGGGATTTTGATGACTGTCTATATTCTATTCTGATTACGACATTAAAGTATTGCCAGGCAATTCAAATACTTCATGTACAATTATTTTAAATAATGTTGTACTTGTATGCTTATTTTGGTGCAATAAATACTATTTCATCCAATCGTTCTAAATCGCCCTGTAAATTATACAATGTGTAAAAGACAATGCGTAATAAATCGAACTACGGGCTATACTAACTAGATTACTATAAACTACTACAGTATAATTATTATTATAGTGCTATCATCTGGTATCATATTTTGATGTTTCCGCGACGTTTCATACAAACTAGAGTTGCAATGCAACTATACACTGAGGGCATACATTTAACTGATATTTTTTTATTATTTTTGATGATTTTTTGACAGACAGACGGACAACAAAGGGTTCCGTTTCATATTACATCAAACAGTGAAAAGCATTTTCGATTATTTGGCATTTTACGTAAATGGCTAATGTCTTACTTACGCTTATACGCTTTAACGTATCCTACTGCCATTGAATTAGAAAAAAATATGGAAGCGTAACTCTCATACAACTAACGATTTAATATCAGTCCCATTTACGCAAACAAACTAAAAACTTACGCACTCATATACGAAGCTAATTTGCGATTGGCCGCGTCAAGGTCACGAGGAGGTGACAACATATCTAATGAACGCTATGGTGTTAAATGCTTTTATCGACGCGTCCTACCGTCACGGAGCGCACGGCAGACTAGTTCTCGAAAAATCCCCGCCCACATTGAGCTACTTTGCGTGGTGATTGCGCGCAATGCTGCTTCCATAGTTTTTCTAATTCAATGCCATCTAATGAGCGCGTGCCGCCGAATAAGACCTTTAATTACAGTATTATATCATTATAATATCTATAGTATAATTAAATTAGGGATGGAAAATGTAGCAATGGATAGAACAAGGTGGAAAACAGAAGGGGAGGTTTTTGCCCAGCAGTGGGACCAAAATAGCTGATAAAAAAAAATGTAACGGTCACGAAACAAAAAAGAACTATTTTCTCATAAAAATCGCACGTGCGACTTGCAGGCTGCTTTTTTTTAACTGTTATTTTAATTTCACTATGCTATCACTTTTATTAGTTACACCAATGTACCTGCGCAAAAACCCAAGTTTTTGCATGGCGCGAAAATATCTGATGATGCGTTCGCGCCATGTCTGGAGTTCAGTGCAGCCCGCGCCGTACAAGTATTATGAGCGAGACAGCGCGAGTTCTGTTGTTTTTGGATTTCAAATCTTATGTAGTAGGAATAAGTTCGTTTTTAAAATTGTTTGCATTCGGTTTGACTGCGCCGCCGAACAAAGCCGATGCGGCTTATAAAGTGGTAGCCCTGTACTTAAGTGATCTAGTATAGTCTGTGGTTCGATTTATAACTTATCTATGTCTTTTACACATTGTATATGAAGACGTCCATAATATTTTAAATAAAAAATAATGTAAAATTATAAGCTTCTGTAAAAAGCAACGTTTCTTCTCATAGGTATAGATATTAAACTAGAAATCAAAAACAGTATAGTAGAATTGATTTACTTGTTTCAAAGTTTAAATGTATTTTATTAACAGATGTTTATCATATAAAAAGCATCTGCGCTAATGGCTTTCGAAACATACACAATAGGTCGGGGAAAAAGTTTTTTTGTATTCTTATGCATAAATTCGTAGGAAAATATCTTCGGTTGTGTTGAGTATGTGTTTTATTTTCTGAAGATATTTGTTCTGAAGGATAAAAAACCGGTCAAGTGCGAGTTTCGTACCATAAGTTTTAAATTATTAAAAATATTGATGTAACTAAAAATTTATACTTTTCGCAATTTTCCGACGTTGCTTCGTACCAAATTTCAAGATTCTGAGTTCACGGGAAGTACCCTGTAGGTTTTGATTCCCTTGAAAATGTCGAAAATTTGCGGCATAAACGGCTGTATCTTTTGATTACGCTGGGTTATAAGTTTGAGTTTTTCACAGCTCCAAGAGACAGAAGACCTGAGGATTTGATATGAATTTCAGCTTGATACCTCCACGTTTTCCTGGTAAAATAATTTTTGACAGACAACAAAGTGATCCTATAAGGGCGTCATTTTTTCCAAAATGTCTTAAAATTTAAAAATTTAAATATCGTAGTTACAGCGCTTTGTATGAACGGATAAAGTCTCCATACAAAATACGAAAAGATTTTATCCCCGACCTAAGACAAACATTAAAATTAAACGTAAATATTTTAAGGGCTGGGTCTCATAGGTCAAAGAAATGCTTTAGTAGCAAATTTTAAGAAATCGACACGCTAATTTTTGTATGTTATCGTACAAAACTTTTTTTATTAAAATCGATAAATTAGCTGTTTTGATTGTCGATATCAGTGACTTAGTATCCACAGTAGATAATAGTAAAAAGTTGTTGCCCAAGAAAGTGTCTATTTGTACACAGGGTGTTTTATTCGTCTGTTTTCTAAATATTCAGGTCCAAATGTCTCGAAAACTAGCCTGTCGATTTCTTTTTATTTTGCTTCTAAAACATTTTTCTAGCCTTTAAAATATTTGCGCTTAATTTAAATTAACCTTTTATATTAAGATACCAAGAATTTTGTCAATATTAAGATTTTATAACTAAATTAAAGTTTATTGCCCTAACATTAATTGATTTTATGTAATGGTAAATAAATAAATATATACGGACAAATCACACAGATTGAGCTAGCCCCAAAGTAAGTTCGAGACTTGTGTTATGGGATACTAACTCAACGATACTATATTTTATAACAAATACATATATAGATAAACATCCAAGACCCAGGCCAATCTGAAAAAGATCATTTTCCATCTTGACCTGGCCGGAATCGGATCGAACCCGGTCACTCCGTGTCGCAGGCAGGCGTGTTGACCGCTGCGCCACGGAGCTAGTCCTTGACCTGGCCGGGGAGGATTGTGTCTTGTATCTTTAGCCATTGGTATACTTAGCTGTTGTATGCTTTGTATGTTTTTTGTATCAGTATCTGGAGTAACGGTCTGTACAATTTATTGAAAAGATGTTTAAATTAAGTACTTTATATTGCTGTCCACTTTTTAATAATAAAAAGGGCATACATAAAATTTTATAATTAATAAATATTTACATAGTATAAAAAAATTAAGTTTCCGCTGTTTGCTTATATCTTTTAAACTACTGAACTGATTTTAATGCAGTTTTCAGCAATAGATAGTGATTCAAGAGGAAGGTTTATATGTATAATTTACTGCCCCATATTAGTACCTATCTATATTACACCTGTGCGAAGCCAGGGCGGGTCGCTAGCTATAAGTCATTAAGCATTTAGCCCTGAAGCAGTTATTTGCATTTTTACTAACTTTTATTTCAGAATGGGAAAGTTTTATGTGAATTAAAATTTATTTATATCAGGTTTCAGTGCATATAGTGGTTGTGTTATTTTGTGTGATTGGTGTCCAAGCCAAAGCATTTTTACGACTAAAATTCTAATAAGAGTGCATTTAAGTATGTCCTGGTAAATGTAAACGTATTATAATGTAAGTGTCTAAACATAATATGCCGAAGGTACGCGTCCGTAGTTCCGCGGCTGATTTTACGTTACGCCGTATTCGGCTGAGATACCACAAGCGCCGAAATTATGTGGCAGCAGTTCGGATGCACTAACCCCCGCCCTTGTTCATCGCAATCGAACCGAACTTCGGCTGTACGCCAGTATTGAAGGCGTAACGGTTGCTTTAAAGAATATATTGCCCAACTTACGCCCGACCGAAGTTCGACTGTACGCTGTAACGCGACGTAACTTCGGCGTGATGTGTCAGTGTTAAAATAGCATTGCATGCACGGAGATTGCATGCTACGAATAAGTTAGATTGCGTGCGTAATCACGCGGAATTTCTGTCGCATATTTTCGGTATTGTGTGTTTACATATTAACAGTATCATTAACACAACGTAAATGATACTGTTAATATGTAAACACGTTAAAACATAAGGACTCCTGTTTTCTTATTCATGAAAAAACAAGGAATTGGTTACAAAGGTGACTTGTGATTTGTTTACATTTACAGAATTTTAATAATAACCAGTATAATATTATAAGAACGAACACTGCCATCTCGGCTTATAGTTTTAAAATTGTTGACTAGATTGTTGCTAAAGTCAAGTATGGTGTTACAGATACGTATAATTTCAAACTCGTTATTTTTTTTAAACTTTTTAGATTTTCATGCCAGCGTTGTCGTATCGAATACAGGGTTACTTGAAAAACACTTATAACCTCGACGGACTAGATTGCTATCATTATAAACAACAACGTTTGTTCTACGACTTTTGATAATTTGTTAGATTTTACTCTCATACATTAAAAATATTTTAGCTGGTTGATTGTTAAAAACTCTACAATCGCAAAGAAATATTAGATGCGCGAGGGTCGCGTCAACCTTTCGTTTATGAATGTAATGTTTATGTAGACATACAAATGTTACGACAGGACATTAAAATCATTTTTGTTAATTTATTATTTAATAACTCGTGGAACAAACGTTGCCAGGTTATTAATGTTTTACAAGTAAACCCTGTATAGCCAATACAGGTATAATAATAGAAGCGCTAGGTACCATGAACGGGTTTGAATTTCTTTTCACGTATCTGTAATGCATACTCGATTTTAATTTATTTAATATTCAATATCTAGAATATACATACATGAGTATTATGTTGGCTAGTGTCTATATTAAACTTTTGATATTAAATTTTATTAAGTGTGCAAGTTATTTATTGAATATTTAAATAAATCTATAGATTTGTAGAATACGGTAAACGCAAGATTATCCAGATTTGTCAGCCTTATGATCAAACTTTTAATATTAAGTAATAGAGGCCAAGAGATATAACTCGTAGTATATTATAGCAGTACTTTTGAAACATACTGGTTTGCCAATAATTAGATATGAAGGGTACCTTTGAGCGTAGTGTAGTCAGATTTTTTTTATAATTATGTCCATATAATTTATATTGACGGTGAAACATGATACTTAAGAAATTTTTAAATTTTGCTTATGCTGTTGTGTACAATACAAACACTGAAAAACGTCACAATGATGTTGCTTTTTTACTAGCACACAAAACTACATTAAAATGTAATTTAATTGCATAGGCTGTGTTGCCATAAACCAAATTATTTCTAATTATAAGGGTCAAATATGGAAAAAATCTAGTCCTTATTGTTCATACCACTGAACATGAGATTTCGACTTCGTGGTAATGCCGAATACTTAGTAAATAATTTGAAGATATAAAAATTTTCTATGAATTTGAATAAAGTATTTATAGCACATTTTGGGTTTTAATTAAACAAATGTTTAGGAGAGTAATATTACACATTTATTAACTGAATACTATACAAGGTTATTCTTTTGGAAATAGCGTTTCCATACATAAATCCCAAAAAGTCAATTATCGAAAGTGAAAGATAAACAGAAACTATAATCGACAGTGACCGTTAGCACCTTCGTATTAAACCTTACCAGTAATTTGCTACACTAGACACGAAAATTAAACACATTGACCAATGTAGAATGTTCATGTAGCTGGGGTGGGTGGTACATAAGGTTTGAGCAAATACTCTGAGAATGCATTGACGGCCTGTGCACCTCGGACTTCCTTATCTAAGAGAGGCAGTTTCGTAACATGGAAGTCTTCGTACAGGTCTGCAATTTGCTCTAAATACTTTTCTTGCACTTTGTGTCTGGCTGCACATAACTCGCAGGGAGCAGAAGTATGTAGAAGCAATTGATTCACAATGATATTGTGGGTGTCAATGCCACATCTTGTTAGCTCCTGTACTAAACGTTCAGTCTCATACAATGAGAGGAACTCTGCAATGCATACACATACAAATGTGGTCTGGTTGGGGTCTTTGAATTGTGTGTTGACTTGTCTGATCACTGACAGCATTTCGTCCATTTTGTTACTGAACATGTCTGAATTGAACTCGGCAAGCCCAAAGAGTGTAGCCACTTGGTTGATGAATGGGGCAACCTGGAAATAAACAAAGTATTTTGGTTACTACTACTCAAGTCTCTTCCATGGTCAGGTCTGGGAGAAAAGAAAAAACGTAGCATCTCCTTCTGAGCAAACTGTAAAAGCCGACGGAGGAAATGGGCGAAAATCTAAGAAATCATGTCAATAAGCGATGTGGCGATTTGATTACATTATTTACCAACATGCTAAACGTGGCCTGGGCCTTAGGCTGTCTACCCCGTGAAGAATAAAGACGTGATAATATGTATGTAAAGTACCTTGACGGCCAAGCCTCAAATTGTTCACTTAAAAATATTTATAAAATACTTTGTATGCATTTTTTTGCTTCCTTTTAGGTGTAATTGGGCAAAGGCCTCCCCTTATAAATGTGGTTGGTTAAATTTCCACAAAATACTAAAACACATAACAGTGATACAAATAATACTGACAATGAAGACAGCTTTTGAAAGTTTTAGTTTGTAAAAAGTCACAAATTTTCAAAGACGGTGGCCCAGTGGTCCAAGAAAGGTCCCGGGTTCAAACCCCTCCCAGCCCAACTTGTACCTCTGAGTTTGTAGACAAATCTGACCCAAGTACATTCATTTTCATCGGCCACTACCTGCTTCCAGTGAAGGAAAACATTGTGAGGCAACCAGCAAACTAGTAGATTGTTCATTAGTGTGTGAAATGGAGAAGGCAATGGCAAATCACTCCACAATGACACCAACAAGAGCCTAGCTCTTAAATATGTGAGTGAGGGATGAACAGAAAGTATGTTCTTTATTTACCTTTGATTTCAAGCGCATCAGCTTGCCAAGCCCCCTTTCCACTACTTGCGGGAAAGAGAGCAGGCGTAGTGTGTGACCTGTAGGCGCTGTGTCAAACACTACAGCACTGAAGTTCATGCCCTTCACCAGTTTCATTACCTGTAGGAAGATAAATACGACTTGGGAAGTTTATGTTTGAGGAATATACATATAGAACTATAGTGTCACTTCAGACTAAAGAAGCTAGACCTATGACCACATAGCAGGATGATCATTTCAAAAAGTATTATTAATGTCAAGCCCATTAAACAAACATTGCAGTTAATCATTTGACCGCGAATGTCGGATAAATCCGACATACATTTTCTATAAAAATGTTTGTCAATGTTCGCAGTCAAAGGGACTAAGGTTAACTGCAATGTTTGTTTTTCGTATCTTATAAGTGGCCATTACTGGTATCAGATTTTTCAAACCGACTGATGCATTTGACAGCTTAAAGACGATCATCAATGATCACACCCAGGACCAATGGCTTAACATAACTTCTGAAATACAGAGGAGCAGTAAATGCCACCTGCGGTCACCCGCCCTTGTAATGTGTGACCGCAGGTGGCATTTCATTGGAGTTACATTTCTAGAGAATTATTATTCATAGTATATAAACCATACCTCTGCATAGCTCATAGCTTCATCAATTCCTGGGAAGGCGCCAACTATTTCCTGCATGACACCCTTACCAAGCCTCATGGCTTCAGTCTCACCCTCAAAATACTCCTCAGGCAGCTCAGTGAGACCCACATTGGGGTCAATTTCCATTGCAAATAAGTTGTCAAAACCCTTCACTTTTGTTGGGACCTGGAGACATCAAATTACTATTCTGTTTATAACTATTTGATCAAAATGTTTGAACTGTTCTCATTCAGAGAAGTCGAGTCTACAGAATATGGTAACAAATAATTTTAAAGGGGTTTTAAGCATTTACAATGCTATGTCGACATACTATAGAAAATTTTTACCATATCTTAGTAAGAGAAGGTAAAAAATATTTAAGATTCATCAGTACAATAGATCTTGTTGATTATTGTTGTTATTTGTCAGTGAAAGTACTGTAAATTACCTTAGAGAATTTCTGGTCGAATGCATCAGAAATGTTATGTGCTGGATCTGTAGAAATTATCAACACAGATTCCCTCACTTTCGACAGCTGGACGGCCAAACTACAGCTGACAAATGAACATATATAATTATTATTAGTTACGGTACATACGAAGATTCTATGCAATTTATTAGTCATCATCTAAATTTCATTACCTGCAAGTTGTTTTTCCAACACCACCTTTCCCTCCTACGAAAATCCATCGTAAAGATTTTTGGTCTACAACATTCTTGAGAGAGGGTTCCAAGGGTTCGAAATCACGATTTTCATCATCCATGGCTGATTATTTTATTGAGAAATTAAATATTTTCTAAAAACACGCAAAGAACACAGAAAATTATTAAATCTGTAATTTAGATCTGTTTGACAGATGGCTGACACTGACACGTGACGTCAAAGAGCAACGTGTTCGTGATCCATAGTTGTTCTGAGCGTGATCCTTCGTGATTTCCTCAGAACAATAAGTGATTTCCAAAAAATCTGCAACAATCAAAATGGAGTTTTGAATATCCACCTCATCGAAATCTATATCTATACTAATATTATAAAGCTGAAGAGTTTGATTGTTTGTTTGTTTGAACGCGCTAATCTCAGGAAGTAGTGGTTCAAATCGGAAAATTCTTTTTGTGTTGGATAGTCCATTTATTGAGGAAGGCTTTAGGCTATAAAACATCACGCTGCGACCAATAGGAGCGAAGCATCAATAAAAAATGTTTTGAAATCGGGGAAAAATTATTCATCTATACTAATTAATCATAATACTAACAGAAATTGCCGCGGACGAAGTCGCGGGCAACAGCTAGTATTATAATGCGTATTGTATTGTGTAATACGGCCTACAGACGATTTAATTTGTTATTCAATAGAACGAGTTAAACATGTCACCAGAGCAAAACACCCTTCAGCTCCTCTTTTACGTATATAGGTCTGTCCTTCTACTTCGTTGTGTCGAGTACTGAATACTCAGAAGCCATTTACGTCAAATTAATTACAATTGTGACCAATAATCTGCCACACACAACTAATCTGCCATAGGACATACTCTTTCAAATCTGTGTCTGCCATAACCATCGCATTGGGAGTAGCAGCCATGAGGTTTTCCACAGGATGAAAATCAGGGGGACAGGATGGAAATTCAAGGTGCGACATAGTCTGTGAATCGCCACACTTGTTATCATTGGCGAAACCCCATCTAACCATATTGCTTTTGCAGCGACCAACGTGGGTCCTCAGCCTATTGATAGACCTCCAAACCAGCCAAGATAAATCATGGCCAGGAGGCAATTCCTCAGATGGGCTAATAATCCAAAGGAATAAGAAGGAGGGGGATATTCTTATATAACAGAAATAACAGAGCGAGACAGCCACTCAACGTCTCTTTTCTGTATATAGGTCGATCCTGCTCCTGCTCCTGTTGTGACGGAAAAGAAACGTTAACACGTAAACGTCGTTCAAATTAACAGAGCAGGGGAACTATTTTTGTAAGTGTGACAATCGTCTTCGATCGATTTTTGTATGGAAAAATCGCTCGTTTACGAACGGTGTCATTTCAAAAATAGCACTCCAAGGCAGGCAGGACTAGTGTTGCCACGTGCGATTCGTTTTAAACCCGTACATGAGGTCAAAAAAATCGGGATTTATGGTTGCAGATCGGGACAGTAAACAAATAACAAGGGGTTTTTAAGGTGATACCACTGTAAATAAGGTCGTTCTGAACCTTATTTATCTCGCAAAATACTTAAATTAGGAGTTTCAAATCTAAGTAATATGATTTTTGACTATTAATTCATCTCCAAAAATTGAAGATGAAAACACGTTTCGATAAAATTTTCTCGATAGAAATATTTTTTGAAAAATGGTCTTCGTTCGCAGAGTTTTTGTTATTGTAGCTCAAATGCGACGAATGAAATAATGATTTTTAGACTAAAAGATAGGTTATTAGTAATTCATCAAAATGTAAATATGAAAATACAATTAACCGGTCTGATTTTATATAAAATAGAAATAACGAATTTGGCGCTTACGTTTTTTTCTTTGAGCGACTCGAGACTATCTCCTATCTCATCATTCACGGGCTAAACCGCCAAGCGCTATCCCTTGCGCGCACTTGATCAGTCCTTTGCCGAGAGAAGGTACCAAACATTTGAGGCCTCGCCTTAAGTCTGGGTTTAATTTATTGCGTTTTAAACTACTAGTGCATTACGCTCTCTCGTTCACGCGATGCGCTAGTGATCTGATGTGATGCTTGATGCTGATGTGTGCTATTTAAAATTTAACATAGTGATGTAATGAGTAACTCATTACGTTAATGAAAAAACGTTTTAATTTTTTGATTAATCGGGACATTTAGCATCCCAATCAGGTACAAATCAGGATGCGTCCCTAGACCCCTGAAAATCGAGACGTCCCGCGCAAATCGGGACACCTGGCAATACTAGGCAGGATAGACTACTAAAAAGAAAAGTAAGGCTTTCTCGCTCCGTTGAATGACAAATTGATTGAATTGAATCGTATGTATGCCGTCCATCAGAATCAGGATTATTTTATCTAGACGACGGCCATCATTAAAAAAAATACTGTCAATGTCAAATCAAAATTGATCTTGGGTGTCGTGGATACAACTTTTTTGCAAAACATTAATAATTTATTTCGCAAATTAAGTGTGATGAATGAAATGATTAATTTGATGAGTGAAAACAATGTTCTACCGCTTGTTTCGTGGTCGTTTGACTTTCAAACTGTATGTAATTATAGCGATAATAACCGTAATTTCCGTCTGCAGTTACCTGTTTCCACAGTTTAGATTTTATCCTATTGCTCCAGTTACATTGTCCCCAAATACTTTACAAGGTCGCCCATCTCGTCATTTATCCAAGTTAATTACTGTGGTGTTTCGTCAATTCGAAGATTTTGAGAATGATGTCGCAGATTCGGTCCAGTCCTTCGTCTCGGCGTTTCCGAATATGCCCGTGCTTATCGTTTGCGAAAGCACGCCATATCCTCCTTTCCCGTTCTCGGCGACCAACGAAACCCTACGCAACGTTAAAGTGTTGTCTTTGGAGCTAAAATTGGACGTTTCACCCCTCGATCTGAATCCTCTATCGCATATATTGACCGAGTTTGTGCTGTTTGTCCCGGACTCCATACGCGTTTCGCGGCGGACGTTACAACAAGCAGCCACTGCAGCGACAGCAGTTCCTTCCCACGCAGTTGCTATAGGCATAGCAAACTCACACTTAATATGCCAGCAACTTAAATGGAACTATGTTGATTGGACTTTGCAGTATAATAAAGATGCTACCAGCAAGCTATGTGACTCTGTACATGGACAACATGCTTTACTGATTAAGACTTCCGTGTTACAAACACTGCCTCAGCCATTCACACTGCCTTTCCCAGAGTCACTGTATTTGCAGACAACTGTTAAAAATGTAAAAGTAAGTGAAATGTTAGCAATATTAGTGTAAGGTATAGTTTTTCATCATCTTTTAATTTTTCTTGGCTTAGACTAACTTTATAATGCAATCATTATAAAGTTAGTTTTAGTCAAGATTTTTATCTTGGCCCCCTTAATTGACAACTTGTTTTGTTGGTCGGAATACTCAAAAGTAAATATGTCTAAATCCATAAATAAAATAGCACTTCATTACAGCAGTAAAAAGTCCACTACTAGACAAAGGCCTGTCCTAAAGATATTTCATTCCATGAGAGGATATTGCCACACCCACCATGTTTGGCAGGCAAGTTGGCAAGTTGGTTTCTTTGGCTCTTGTGCTTCCGACACTGCTGCCCATTAGAAGCATTTTAAAGCTGGGAAAGTATAGGTATTAAGTTTAATTTGGAAAAGGAATTAAGGTAAGGAAGTAAGGTAAAAGCAAGTAGCAGCTCGGGAGTCCGGGCGCGCATACCCAATGCCATACCTGCATCCACCAGACAGGCAGTTAAGCATGACAGCTCTGACCATCTGAATAAAATAAAATATATCTTATAAAATGAATTAAAATAGCATGAAATTATTCTACTTGGCATTACAGGTGCAAATTTTGGATGGAAAGCTGGGTACAGGGCGAAGTGTCCTAAAATCGCCAGGGGCCAAACAGAGAGTAACTCGGCGCATGAGGGACTACAGAGTGTCTCTATACAAGCAGCTTGGGGTGAAAGCATTATTGAGAGAAGATGGACGAGTTCAGTGGTTTGGGTGCAAAAGGGAGACCCAGGTAACTGTGAATGACTGCTGTTAAGTATCCTAAGTATACTAATCCTAACTAATATTATAAATGCAAAAGTGAGTTTGTTTTGCGGTCACATTACACACACTATCTCCTGAGCTGATCGTCATGAAATTTTGCATACCCGTTGTCTGATTTACAGAGATGGATATAGTGTTCATTTTATCCTGGGAAAAGTACTATTCCTGGGGGATCAGCATTGATGCGGGTGGAGCAGTGAGTGAAAGCTAGTTGAATAAATTTGAATGTCACTATGACTTTTTTGCCAATATTCAACAGACTAGGCACTTCTTTGTGTCTTTGTATGGAACTTCCCACACAATGACTATTTTGGCAGGTATATTGGAGTTGTTTGCCCAAGGGTTTGCCCATAGAGATAAATCCTGATGGGTTTGCCATTGATTTCTCTGTTTCATAAACTTATGAATCTCTAGTGTACCAGTTTCCTCATGGTGCTAGGAAAATGTAATATGGTTTAAAGTCTTGAAATTGTATATAAAATGAAATAAAATAAAAATTCAGGCAAGTAAGCGACCAATATTGTTGAAGAGTTTCTTTCGGCGTCTTCTCTGCAGTGACCAGTTCCGAAACGCTGGTAGTTTGTAGCTTTTGAATAATAATTAATAATTTGAATATAATTTATAAGTTTTATATAAAATGTGAATTGATGTGAAAAAGTGTCTGAAAAGGCCTATTTTCTGAATAATTCTTTGAATCTTATGGCAACAAGTTATTTATAGAATTATAAATGGGTTTAGAAAATGAACACCATTTTATACAATAAGTTTGGTTCACTTTTGTTCCTACCTTTATTTCAGAGATGCTACCCTTCAGTGCAAGGCATACCATCCTACATCTTATCTGGACGCAACACACCACCTTGTTGTCGTCGCAACATGCGTCGCGTCGTATCACACGTGTTGCGCGTCCTGCTGCAAGCTGGTGCCAGGTGTTGGCTTGAAACAACTTCACTCTTAGGAGCTGTCATGCAGTAGGTGTACTAAGTAATATCTTAATCAAATTGTTTTTATTTGAAGAACTAGCTGATGCCCGCGATTTCGTTCGCGTGGACTTTGTGACTCCGCCGAAAATGCTCATCAGGCTAAACAACTTTTGTTAAGGCGTCATTCTCTTATAGTTTAGCTGGACCGTTATAGTTCTGCATCAGGTGTTCCAGTTTTCAAAAGAAATTATACCCTATATGTTGCTCAGGCTTGATAGCTATACAATGAAAAAAGTTTCATTCGAATCCGACCAGTATTTCCGTACATTAGCGTGTATAAACAGACAAACAGACAGACAAAAATTCTTATCTATTAGTATGTCTCCATCGCCCTATATATTTTTTTTGTACATATATTGAATGCACAGACACATTTTTTTTAATTTTTTTATTGTATGTATTGATTAAAATGCTCGGAATATTATTAAAATTGAAAATATGTCATGAAAAAGAACTCTGCCACAGGTAGGATTCGAATCACGTCACTTAGGTTTATGTTTACGTGAAATTAGAATGTCTTACTTGGATCCATTACGCACTGTCAATTAATGTAATGCCTGGTTTTTACAGCAACGACATCTTACCGTGGGCCGAGTACGCAGAGATCGGCATCCACGCAGGTGACGTGTCGCGCGTTTCGTGGCTACAGCGAGGCGGAGCAGACGCCGATGGCTTCGTTTGGGAGCGCGCCACCAAGGGCCACTACTACCGTGTAGCATTCTCGCCCACCAACAGGGTGTATGTGCTGGTGTTGCCGTTCACAGCTAAGAACGGCACGATGTGGCCGGCGGACTGGGTGCTGGCGCATCAGAGGGACTTTCCTGAGCGACATTTACATCCACTGGCTCAGGTAGTACCATACATATCAGAATAATATTAGGTTAGATCGGTTCCCAGCTGAAATTAGTTTGAGTACCCACATCTCCTATTAAATATCTTTAAAGTTATTGTTCCATAATGCTTTATAAACACAATATTATAACACTTCAGATGCTATGTTGTTTCAAACTCATAACGGAGCTTCTATTTTGCACATAGTTGCTGCATAACATGGCATTTAAGAAAAATATTCAAATGCATGTGCACATAAAACTCCCTATTTTAAAACGTGGTCACATAAAGCGTTCGCACCCGGCATGCCCGCGGGCCCATTCTATACATCTCTACGGGTGTATAGTGGAACTGCATACTCATAATTCAAAATTAAAGTATCTAGTCATAATGACTAGTAAGGCACTAACTTTTGATAATGTGCAAACCATATCTTACCCCTTTGACCGCGAACGTCGGATAAATCCGACATACATTTTCTATGAAAAACGGTCGAAGGGTTAAGGATGATGCTGTGACTTGTTCATAGTACATTTAACTAAATAGTTGATCATTTGATCGTCTTCATCGTCACTTACCATCAGGTGAGATGGGAGACAAATGTCTAATTCAAATTTTGTAAAAAAAAAAAAAAAAAAAAATTTATGGCTCTGCAAGAATTCGGTTCTGTACAATCATCATCATCATCAAAGTCAAAGATTTTTATTCAAAACTAGCTGTTGCCCGCGGCTCCGCCCGCGCTAGTGTCGATCCCTCGGGAACAGTAGAATTTCCCGGAATCAAACATTCCCTATGTCCTTCCTCGGGCCTCACACCTCCATACCAAATTTCATCCAAATCAGTTCAATGGTTAAAGCGTAAAAAAACGACAGACAGAGTTACTTTCGCATTTATAATATTAGTATTAGTATGGAAGTATGAATATTATTTATATTGCTAAGTCCAGAAATGAGAAAATTTCCATAAAACCTTTACCCTCCCATTTTACCCCTTTACGAGTGAATTTTGTCCATTTCACCTACATATATGTTTTTTAATTGTAATCGAGAACTTACATACCTATTTATTTTCCTACTTCATAGTCCAGAAATGAGAAAATTTCCAAACAAACTTTACCCCCCTTCTGAAGGAATTTTTTACAGTTGACCTACACAGATCTTTTTCAATTGTAATCGTGAATTTATTTACCTATTTTCATACTTCTAAGTCTAGAAATAAGTAAATTCCTATACAATCTTTACCCCGCTATTTTACCCCTTTAGGGGAAAATATCGTCCATTTTACTTACACAGATATTATTAATTGTAACCTAGAACTTATATACTTATTTTCATATGTCTAAGTCCAGAAATGAAAAAAAATCCATACAAAGTTTATACCACCCACCCACCCCCATTTTACCCCTTAAGGGGGGAATTTTGCAAATTTCATCTACCTACACACATCTTTTTTAATTTTAATCGAGAACTTATATTCTTACTTTCATACTTCTAAGTCCAGAAATGAGAAATTTCCATATAAATTTTACCCCTTTAGAAGTTAAATTTCTTAAAAATCCTTTCTTAGCGCTCACGCACATCATTAAAAGAACCTCTATACCAAATTTCAAGTTTCTAGGCGCAGCAGTTTCGGTTGGTTTGCCGTTTGCCCGCGGCTACGCCGCCGCCGTTAGTGTCCATCCCTCAGGAACAGTTTGGACCCTTAAAGGGGTGACTCAGGTCATCGATATGAACAACTTTTTCTATAGGACCAATGCTAGGAACTCAAAAAAAATTCGTCATTTCCATAAAAAAAGAGTCCCGCCGCCCGGCCAGTTTGTATGGGAATGTCGAATTTTTTTTTAAGTTCCCAGCATTGTTCCCATAGGAAAAGTTGTTCATTTTGATGGTCTGAGTCACCCCTTTAAGGGTCCAAAACGATAAAAAATTCACCGTCTATATTTGCAGGCAAATTAATTCCTTGAGTTCATTCAAATGACGATAACTTTTTTTTTAATGAACCGATTTTGATGAAACAAACTTTAAATGTTTTGCTGGGTTAAAACAAAGCAATTGGTGAAAGTTTGAAGTAAATCGGTACAGTATTTTCGGAGATAATCGTGATCATATATACAGACAGACAGACAGACAGACAAGAAATTCGAAAAAATATTTTTTGCTTTCTATTATTCTTTTTAAGTGTCCCTCTATCCATTTCAGTCAAAAATTCTAAATGTACAGACAAAATATTTTTACTGTTTTATTATATGTATAGATTGGATACATGTATCTCTTTTTAACGTCATATTTGTATTTGTTATATTTTGTTTAATTTATACAAAATCGAAATACTCCTAGCGTTTCTGAACGACCACTGGTGAGAAGAATATGCAGAAAGAAACTCAATCCAGACTTCGTCCCTATGTGCCTGAAGGGCTCCGATTACATTGTTTACATGTATTATCATCATCATCATCATTACAGCCACAAAAAGTTCACTGCTGGACAAGGGCCTCTTTGAAGGATTCCTCGTTCCATGTGAGGATATTACCATACTCATCATGCTTGGCAGGCGGGTTAGCGACTGCAGTTTTTTTTTGGCTTCTTGTGCTTTTAATGCTGCTGCCCATCGCAAGCATTTTGAAGCTGGGGAAAGATAGGAATTTGTTGGATTTGGGAAGGGAATGAAAGGTATTGGGATACTACTCACTCGGATGAATGGGGGAGAAGCAAGCAGCAGCTCGGGAGGCCGGGCGTGCTTACCAGATGCCATACCTGCACCACCGGACAGGCAGTTGAGGATGACATGACACCCCTGACCATACAACAATTCTGTACAATACTATATCTGTATCTAGTAGATTGTATTATATTATATTTAAATTAGTACTAACAAAAATTAAATTATGGTAATGTTGAAAAATTTAAAACTAAAACTAACCCTAACTATACAAAAAAGAGAAAACTATAAAGAGAAAGCAAACCTAACAGTAAAAACTTAAATAGATTATAGATTTTAGAGATTCTCAGGCAAAAAGATGGGTCATGGAATAGGAATACCTATAAAATTTGTCTATTTGTATATTTTCAGATCCAGTTCGCAGGTCGCGAAGCCCCCGCGCCGAACGACGCGCGCGCCTTCCTAGACCACAAGCTCGGCGCAGGCGCAGTGGAGAGATGCAATAAATTAGGGCCCAAAATACTTTATCCTTAAAATATTTTACATTCGTTGACAAGGATGACTACAGAAAATGGAAAGTGTTGGTGGAATAAAAAGTTTTAAAATATGTTTTGAGACCAAGCATATTATCAGCTTCGAGCAACACGGAAGGGAATAGCCATACGTTGCGTTACCGTCTGTCAAAGTACAAGTGCAAGTCGGCATACGATTTAAAACTAGACAGGGTCGAGTAGCGCCCGTGAACAGTGCTGTGCTAAAAATGCCGAATTGTTGTTATTCTGCGGTAAACAGTGGGACATCGAATATACAAAAACCGGTCAAGTGCGAGCTGGACTCGCGCACGAAGGGTTCCGTACCGTTATCTATGAAAACGGCGAAAAAATCATGTCTTTTGTATGGGAGCCCCCCGTTAATATTAGTTTTATTTTTATTTAATTTTTAATGTTTAAGTGAATAAATAACTAAATATTCTATGAATATTTCAAGTGTCTACCTGTTGCCGTTATCAATAACGAACAATATCACGTTTGTTCTATGGGAGCCTCCTTAAAGATTTATTTTTTAGTATTTGTTGTTATAGCGGCAACAGAAATACAATTTCGGATCGGTCGAGCGATAAATCCGGCTTCTCACCGATAAACACAAATTATTGCTGTTTTGTTTTAAATGTGTTAGTGCCATCGTTACAGTCAGATGACGTAGTATGTGTGCGGAACTGTACTTGTCACTTGTGTACATATTTCCCATGTAAAAAAAGGCCAGATCTATTGGTATAGTAAAATATTGCTAAGGCTCCCTTCCGGTACGGAAGCCGTGTTGCTCGAAGATTATCAGGGGACATGTGGTTATATTATGTGAAACTCGTAATATTTCCAGAATCGAAAGTAATGTTATTTGGTAAATTAGGAAGGCTAGATTTAGAAGCTGCGGGAATTTGCAAAAACATTCTTGCTTCCGGACCTATGTCGGACATTTTACCTTGACTTACGGCTAAAAAGATGTATAGGAGTGTTTCTAGCAAGATTTGCTAAATCTTCAGATTTCTTTGGTACTGAAATAATATTAGGTAAGGCACAGTCACAGTCACAAATCTAGAGGGCTGAAACGTTCTTCCTATCGACCCGTGTGAATAAATGGATTTTCAATTGGATTTGATGACAGCTTAGTGTGGAATAAGACGAAAGTTGTTTGGCAATGGCAACAAAACAAATTATTAAAAAAAGGAAGTTTTATCACAATATTATCTTAAAGTTTCTATATAAATTTCATTAGTGATATGGACTGTAAACTGTAAATGATCACTATAGTGTTGCATTTAATATAAGTATTAATATGTATTTTAAAATCGAAATAGTTATTCATTTAAAATCTGATTCAGCTTATATTCTTCTGTAAAGAGGTATATATAGTGTCCACTGTGTCTTATGTATTTGTTGAATTGAAAGTAAAATAGGATATTTTTTTAATATCGTTGCTAAATTAGAAATCTATTTTCTAGTCTTAAATATTGTATTAGACAATTTGGTCCTTTCTATCTTTGTGATTTAGCAACAAAATAAGGCTGCCTACAGCAGACAGTATTTATTACTTATGTAAGGACTAACAAGATTATTATAAAACCAAGAAATACATTATGGCCATAGTACTGAACATTTTCTGTTCGAAGCGTAAAGGTAATGGTGAATGATTATGTTCGAAATTTAAAATCATTTATACCGAGTTTATTTTTTATTTTTCTTTTTTATAAATTTGTTTTTATTAATTTCCCTTATTCAAATAGTTATCTGTGGTAGTACTTTTATCAAGTCAAATCAATTTTTTATATAAAAATACAAAATGGAGTTCAAAAGAAAACATCGTTAGAATGATTTTTTAAAGTTATTAAGATCTCGATATTTCTAGTCAATGAATGTATGCCACGTACATTATTGCTATTGCTTTTTAAGTCATAAAATGACACAAAATTGATAATTGTTTTATTTTAAAGTTAAGATTTTATTCATAGTTGTAGAAATGTGGCGAAATGTTATAAAATTTTTCAGGGAACTCTCAATGGAAATTATTATTAAGTTTAAGTTCGCAGAGTCCTATGATTGCGGCAAAAATGGTCTTGATCTTGACACTATTTAAGTTCGTTTATAAAATAGAATTATTTGCAAAAGTCACAGGCAAATGTAAAATTCCTGTCACAAATATCGTTGGGACAGCAGCGTTGACAAATTTTGCAACTATTCTAAAGTATGTTGTTGCCAGAAAGTGTTCCTGTGTGTTTGTACTTGATATAATGGGTCTTTACCTATGAAATCTTCGTTTTCTATTGAGAATTTCGAGTAAATTTAATTATTCATAACGTTTAGTATCATTTCGGGTTTGATAAAATTAAACTAAAGTGAAATTTTACATGTATTTACGGACAGCAGTAAGCTTCATTTAGGCATTATAAAATTTACTAAAAGTTAGAAAAATAATATAAAAATGACATTTTTGATCAGAACGGACAACATCTGAAACGAGTTCCTTTCATGAGCATTTTTAAATAATTAAATTTAGAAAATAACAAAATGTATCCATGCAGAATGTTAATAATATAGTCCACTTTCAAGTTTAAATAATAAAAAAAGCATTAAAAAAAGTTAAAGTTATATATATATCTATACTAATATTATAAAGCTGAAGAGTTTGTTTGTTTAAACGCGCTAATCTTAGGAACTACTGGTTCAAATTGGAAAATTCTTTTTGTGTTAGAGATTCCATTTATTGAGGAAGGCTGTAGGCTATAAAACATCACGCTGCGACCAATAGGAGCGAAGCATCAATAAAAAATGTTTTGAAATCGGGGAAAAAATATTCATCTATACTAATTAATCAAAATAATAGAAATTGCCGCGGACGAAGTCGCGGGCAACAGCTAGTCATAGATAAAGACCTATTCTATATTTTTATAGATCTGAAATCAATAATTTGTATTGCGGTTTTGTATAGTATTGTTTTGTTTGTGGTTAATATGTTTTACTTATTTTTTTCTATGCCGTTTTACTCTAAGTTTTAAAGCTTATCAATAAAATATAAATGCCAGAAGCGTGTTTTACTTTCCTTTAATAATATCAGTATGATAAGATCGTAAAAATAAGTTAACTAAGCTAATCGTCCTCGAATTTCTCATCCACGACCCCTGGCGTGAAGGGCGGGTCTCGCACCAACGTCAACAGCTTGTCCAGTTTCATTATCTGAAATCAAAAATCAATAATTAAGTTATGAAAAAAAAATATATAAAAGAATTCATAAGTTTTTTAAATTAAAAGCTATTAACTAGCCCTACTTTACAGCGTATGGTACTCGGCAAACGAGCAGAGGAGCCACCTGATGGAAAGTGGTCACCGTCGCCCATGGACATCTGCAACACAAGAGGTGCTGATGCGTTGCCGACTCTTAAGACGCTTATTCAAACCATTTGTCGCATATCCGAATCTATTCAGATTTAGGTACATACTTAATTATGCCAATTGAGGGACGTCGAAGTAGGGGAAGACCAAAGAAACGCTGGATTGAGTGTGTCAAACAGGATATACACAGGAAGGCCATAACAGAAAACTTACAAGCGACAGAGCAAAATGGAAGAGATTAACGTGCTGTGCCGACCGGATAAAGAGGAAGAAGTATCGTATCATGCGTTTGGAATTATTTTGCCAATTGTCTGTTCGTTACAAGGTCAAGAAAATACGGCTAATTTCGGCAAATTCTGTAGTCATGTGTACCATTTTAAATAATTTATTACATATATATATGCCCACTAAGATAATTTTTACGCCGAGGATCATGCTAAAGGTGGCTCTGTAGGTACAGGAGGGGACAAAAACGTTATTTCGTATATACTATTGTATCATTATATGTACTTTTGTACTATTAATTAAGGTGAAACTTGCCTGTAATGTCTTCTGGTCGACATTTTGAGCCTTCTTCGGCGGTTTAACCATAACTCTCAGATTAGGAGATAATTTCAGCACGTGACATGTTCCCCTGAAAGAAAAAGAAAAAATAAAACATTTCGACGATTACAAAATGCACAACAAAAATAACTTTAATCAATGCCCCCAGAGAGATTTGAACTCTCGACCCCTGGTTTACAAGACCAGTGCTCTAACCCCTGAGCTATGGAGGCGATGAGTACAAAGTCGAAATTACTGAGTAGTTGATGTTGACCATTATTTACTCGGTTTTCATGTTTTTATTATCTACCTATTAAGGTATACCATATGAAATAATGTTTGTTTTGTGTTTATCGTAATAACTCTAGGGAATATGTATGTACGTTTCTATTTTCCAAATATTTCATAGATGGCGCTACCGTAACTCATAAAACAACGTAAGTAGCGATATAACAATAGTGGTATTTACACAAACACTATAACCTTGTTTGTGGGTATTTATTACTTTGCTAGAGTATTAATTTATGTAACACTAGCTTTTGCCCGCAGCTCTGCTCGCGTGATTGTCGATCTCTCGGGAACAGAATTTTCTCGACGGCAAATAGTAGGTACCATTTTAGAACACAAAAAATATTTTAGCAGCCATACTAAATCGGATGCTTTCCACTCTGGGTGCTGAGCGTGGTTCCATCAGGCCAGTAGCCGAGTCACGCCAGTTAGCTAGTACCAATGACATAGGCCAGTTAGCCAGTCGATTGGCTTGTGCAAACAGGCCAGTAACTACATACCAATCGGAATCACTGGAGTATGAATTGGCTTAGTGGTGTTGCTCGGCTACTGGCTGCGTGTAAAAAGGCCCTTACTTAGTATCGCCGGTCACAATAACAGGCAGACGTGCGTTGAAATCGATCCTAGTGAGTTTCTTGGTCTTCTTGGAAACGACAGCTTGCACGCTGATAGGCCGGTACTTGTTCACGTTTAAGTCGTAAACGTAAACCTGACGAAAACATTTTCAGCGTTAGGTAATTTAAAGATTATGTACCTATAGGGACATATGTCAAAAATTGAGATAGCCCCTCAGTAGGTTGTGAACTTGTGTCGTAGGCCGTGGTCGTAGGATATGTACTCTCCTCTCAACGATACCATATTTTATAATAGATACTTATATAGATAAACATCCAAGACCCAGGTCAATCTGAAAAAGATCGTTTTCCATCATAACTTGACCGGGGATCGAACCCCGGCACCCTTGTGTCGCAGGCTGGCGTGTTGACCACTGCGCCTCACGGAGCTCGCCAAAACGTCAAGATAAAAAACGTCAATTTATAAAAGTTGTAAGAAATAGCCAGCCTGCGACACAAGAGTGCTGGGGTTCGCTCCCCGGCACCCTTGTGTCGCAGGCTGGCGTGTTGACCACTGCGCTCCACGGAGCTCGCCAAAACGTCAAGATACAAAACGTCAATTTATAAAAGTTGTAAGAAATAAAAAAAGGCACACATCTGCCAGCCTATTTGCTAACTCAGTGTACAACGTTATGATAATCATTTCAAAGTACATTAATTTTATATATCTTAAATAAAAATAGTCAATCACAGGAAACCCGTAATGTATTTTGAAGTGACTATCAAAACGTTGGTCACTGACACAGAAATATAGTCACTGACTCAGCAAATAGGCCGGCTGATTTGGCGTGCTTATCTCTATCCTTTTCTTTATTATTTATTTGGGACAATGGGACAGGTGATCTTAATATCTACTTTGATCGATTATTTATGAGGCAGTCAGGTAGAGTCGTGGAGAGTTAGGAAAACATCAGCGTTGTAGGTTTAATAGGTATTCTACATTCTATTTAAATTGAGTAATGTTGTTTACCCTCCCATCAGCTGTGCAAGCAGCAAACACCGTGCTGGAATATGGCGCCCATTTTACGTCTCCGACTGGCGAACCGAGTTCGAACACAAAAAGTGGTTCACTGTAAAAAAATACTAACTCAATCATCAATTACCTATATAAAGCGCAAATATCCAAGAAATGCTTTAGTAGCAATTTCGTTTTACCTCATTCATAAAAAAAAAAATTGAATATCGATAAAACAGTTGTGTTGTGATTGTCGACGACATTGACTTGGTATGTGGTTTTTTGGCCAAGCTTGGTATCCATAGTATATAATAGTAAAAAGTTTTACGCCAAGAAAGTGTTTTTTGTACAATGTGTGATTTTTGCGTTTCTTTTTCTAAATGTTGACGTCAAGATCTCTTAAAAACTAACGTGTCGATTGTTTTAAAATTTGCTTCTAACGCATTTTTTAACTTATAGGCGCCAGCCCTTTAAATATTTGCGCTTAATTTAAATGGACCTTATAATAACCAAAAAATCATTAACCCACCACTGTGAACTATTTTACATATATATTTAAACTCAGATAGCAAGCCGTAATCTTTTACTTAGATATTTATTATAATGAAAGATAGTACTCGTGAAATACCTAATTATTAACTAGTTACTTAATAAATCTTGGATAAAAATAAGCTCGTTATTTCACATAGAATAAGAGGACAAAGTAGAGACCGAACGAAACAGGGTTGTGCCGAAACTGAAAGTAACAAAAATGTGGGAAAAGCTACAATTACCTACTTAGAGTCAATCATGAAAAGTATAGACCCACGCGACCCACTAGATTGTGCTGACTCATCCACGTGAGTTTCGGTGAGGCCGCAGTAGGCCTCAGTAGTCCGATGATCTGTATTGATAAGCATCATCGGACTGATGAGACTAAAAAGTCTCGTAAGCCAGATCGTCAGACATAATTATCGAACTACTGATACTAGAAGGTTCGGCTGAACTTATGCCGATACCGAAACTTTGGTCGATCTCTACAAAAAGTCGCACGCTAAGTTTTAGCATGGTGCAATAGCTAATAAATCATGTGTGGATGAACCACGGAGATCATCATCATTTCGAGTAGGTGTCACGGTCAATCGACCATGCACACCCTGGTGTCAGAGTTCTTCGGAACCGCCTCTCGGCCTCTGACGTGGTTCCTTTAACGACTACCAGATGGCAGCCGGGACCACCGGCTTAACGTGCTTTCCGAAGCACGGAATCATCTTTATTATCAGACAATTAGGTGATTCAAGCCTGCAATGTCCTAACCAAACTGGAAACAACTAAACAAAGTATGCTTCCGGTGGGAATCGAACCCACGACCCCCGGGTCAACAGGCAAACGCCTTAACCACTGGACCACGGAGGCTGTTAAATGTTAAATTAACTGTTAAATTAACCACGGAGATGTATAGAGTGGACCTGCGGGCGTGGCGGGGGCGAACGCCTTATTTTCAAACTGGTTACATCTAGAGTTTATTAGAGTTATATTTTCGTTTTTAGAGTAGGGAGTTTATGAATTATGTGCATAGGTACGCGTAAGCAGTTTAGATTTTTTTCTAAACTGCCATGGTTGGGCAGCGATTCTGTGCAAAATTGAGGCTCCGTTATGAGTCTGAAACATCATGGCATCACATTCCATTAGTAAGTTTCATAGGTAATATCGTCATTTTAGAGCAAAAAAACTTGGTACTCGAACTGATTCCGGCCGAGAATCGATCTAACCTAATGATATTCTGATATCTATGGGAATAACCAAAAACAAGAAATTATTTCCAAAATAATTGCTTGCAGCTAGGAGTTTAGACGTTTAGCTATCTTTTAACGTTCAGCTTTTTTACTACCTTATTGACGTATGTTACAAGAGAGGCGTTTTGCTTTTACCAGCTATCCAGGCTCTGATCTATCTGTAGATTTATTTCTTAAGGCGATTCTCTTACCCAGTGAGAAGTATGTACTCACTCTCTCCCATCCTCCCAGATCTTGACTCTCCAGTCTCCGGAGCAAGACGCATAGATGCTGTTATTGAACAAGTTGTAGTGGATCCTATACACTGGCATGTGGTGACCCTGGACTGATCGTACGTAGTTCCTATTATATTTGAGGGAACAGGTGTGGATCATGCCCTCTTCGGTGCCCACCATGAAGATGTCCGCCTTCTCGGGATGGAAACAGATGCAGCTACCACAGCCTGCAACGATAATAGAGATGGAAAACTACTCTGACATCTTGTTCACATCGGTACTTGCGGATGGCTTAAATATAATATACTAGCTTTTGCCCGCGGCTCCGCCCGCGTCAATGTCGATCCCTCGGGAATAGTACTTTTTCCCGGGATAAAAGGTAGCCTATGTTCTTCTCCGCACTCCAGAGAATTTGTATGCAAAATTTCATGATGATCGGTTCAGTAGTTACAGCGTGAAAGCGTAAAAACAAATAAACAAACTTACTTTCGCATTTATAATATTAGTAAGGATATAGTAAAGTAATATAGTAAATATAGTAATATAGTATAGTATATAGTATAGTAAGGATTATAGTAAGGATGAGCTGAAGTAGTTGCAAAATCTATGGAAGATGTTTTTGCTTATAACTTATTCAAAGTCTATATACTGGCTAGTCTCTAAACTACAAAGAATTATTGTAGACGACTCTAGGCTAATGTGTAAAATATGCTACTAAAGCATTTCTTTGACAAATGGACCATAAATATGTAGTTGTTTTATTTTTGTTTAATCAGCATTTTATTTCGTATAAGTTAAGATGTACTACCAAAATATGGATCTAAAGTTATTTGAAATAAATGATTATTATTATATAACCACCTTAATTTTTTTTAATTTAGGCTCCTTTTTTAAGTTTTTATTACTATTTGTCATAGCGGCAAGGATAAATAAATAAATTATAGACATCGACAAATCACACAGATTGAGGTAGCCCTAAGGTAAGTTTGAGATTTGTGTTATTGGTTGCTATCTCAACGATACTATATTTTATAACAAATACAAATAATCATTCAAGACCCAGGCCAACCTGAAAAAGTTCATTTTCAACCTTGACCTGAATGGGAATCGAACCCGGAACGTCCAGAGTGGCATGATGACCACTAGGCCACAAAGCTCGTCAGTCAGAGATATAACACATTGTCTGAAAATTTAAAGTCTCAATCAATTACAGTTCTAAAGATACAGCCCTAAGATAAAACAGACGGACAGTAGAGGCTTAAAGATAGATTCCCGTTTTTACCTTTTGGGTACGAAACCCTAATAATGGATATGATAGAGCCTTCGTACTCACGCCTCGTAAACTAAATTTATATACTAAATTAATGCCATCCAGGTCTCTAGGAAACTGTGTCATAAACAGGGTCTTGACAGGTAATCAATAACAAAATGAACTACTTACTATTAACAGTGACCAAGGTGCCGTCCGGGCCGGGTATCGGGGGAACACTCGAGGACAGGGTAATTATTGTGGTCGCCTGCAACTCCCCTGGCATGACCGCCCATTGGACTACGCGACCATCTCCAGAGATTGAGAAGAAAGATGCTTCGCCGTCAATGAGGCGAGCTCCCCATTTGATCTGTAATTTGAATTTTATCATCATCATCATAAGGTCCTTTTTAGTCTCCACTACAGGAGCACAACCCTCTCTGTACTACTAGGGCCATACTATGAGTTTATAAATACTAAATCCCTATCCTTCTCTACTATTGTTCAGGGGTGTCATCCGCAATTGTTAGTCCGTAGGTATGGTATCGGGTACGCGCGCCCGGCTTCCCGAGCTACTACTTGCTTTTCCCTCATTCATCCGAGTGAGTAGTATCCCAATACCTTCAATTCCCTTCCTATATCCAACAAATTCTTATCCTTCACCAGCTTAAAATGCTTTTGATGGGCAGCAGCGCTGAAAGCACGAGAAGCCAAAGAAACTGCGCTCGCCAACCTGCGTGTCACCCGTGGTGAGTGTGGTAATTTCCTCTAATGGAACGAAGAATTCATGGGAGAGTCCTTTGCCCAGCAATGGACTATTTGCGGCTTTAATGATGACGATGATCAACTATTGACATTTCACTTTCTATGGACATCGCATCAGCCCACAACACTGGACGCCTAAATGGTGTGCTTAAAAGTAGAAGTAAGCTTTATAAAAGTCAAAGATTTTTATTCAATATTGGATACATGTATCTCTTTTTGAACGTCATATTTCTATTTCTTATATATTTTTTTAATATATGCAAAATCGAAATACTCTAGCTTTTCGGAACGACCAATGGTGAGAAGAATACGCCGAAAGAAAGATTCTTAATCTTAATAATAGTCGAATCAATAATGTTTTTCATTGCTGTTTAATAAATGCACATATGAAGATGAATGACAGCAGCAATGTATGAAGGATGTGAACAATTTGAAACCGTGCCCATGTCTTAACTCTTTACATTCTATATATGACATGATTTATCCATGTAGAGCGAAATGTCCGTACTAACACATTAATTTTTACATCATTATCATTTCGTGTAGGTGACACGGTCAATCGACCATGCACACCCTAGTATCAGAGTTCTTCGGAGGCCTCTCGGCCTCTGACGTGGTTCCCTATACGACTACCAGATGGCATTCGGAATCGTCTTTATTATCAGACAACCAGATGATTCAAGCCTGCAATGGCCTAATCAAACTGGAAACAACTAAACAAAGTATATTTCCTGTGGAAATCGAACCCACCTGCATCGCCTACTAACATGATTCCTCAGTTTCCGCCCGATCCCTCGATCGGCTTTTACAATCTGCACGGGAAGAGATGCAGCTAGTATATTCTACTTTTTTTTTCTTCCAGACCAGTATGAAAGTTTAAAACATGGCTGCAGTAATTATCTCAGTAATCTTACCTCCCAAACAATACTGCTATGCTTATCTCGCACCGAATCAGATTTGTACTGATACGAAGACTCCAAAGTCAACTGGGCATTGTAGACGCAAACATTTCCATCGTATAAACCTGAAAATATCTTGAGGGTAGAGGAAAAATAATGACTATTCCATACACGACTTCTTGAAATGTTGAGTAGAATATTTGGCCCGGTAATAAAATGTACTGAGAATAGAGGGATACGAGTAAAGGAGGATACGTCAATTGTTTTATATCACTGGTTAAAGTTCGTTGTCCATAGCAAAAAAGGGAATTAATGAAAAGATTTTAGGGCAATGCTTTTTATGTCAATAGTCAAATATTGTATTCATTGTAAGATATTTTAAATATCATTCGGTGAACGTTAACTTAAATTACACATTATTATTTAAAGCATTATTATTGTTGATGTAAATAACTTACTTAGAGCTAAGTGTACGCCGCTTCCAAGGCGGAATGCAGAAGAGAAGAAGCGGCAACAAAATGCACCGCGCATTTTACTTAGAACTAAATGTGTGGACTTGAGCTTACATTGTCATGTCATAATCTAATAGTAATGAAAAGGTTTAGTAATGAAAACTCTTTTGATATTTTGAATTTGTTTGAAGAAAAGTGTATGATTTTAACTGCAAAACTGCACTGCTTGTCTTCAAAATGCTTTTCGAGGGGAGGGATGCGAGGGAAGCACCTCATTTGAGCGGCGTTAGGCGTTGGTACGCAGAAAAGTGGCCGTGTTGCTGTCCATCATGAAATTAGTGAAGGTCGGCTATCAAATTGAAGAAAAACGGCATATCACATATCAGGAGATTCAAGAACATTTAAGGGAAAGGTATGAGACAAATAAAAAAAAAAACTTACATCAACATTTAAAAGTCAGAAAACTTCGTTGCCAGTGGGTAATGGTACCTCATGAACTCACCCCAGAACAAAAACTCTCTCAGACTCGTGTTAATTGGTGTAAACAAAAGTTGTTAGAGTACGATCACGGACGTTCAAATGCTGTGTATGACATTGTGGCAGGAGTTACATGACGAAAAGAAGTCTTCTGTATTGGTTTTCGAAGGTGGCAATGGCAACAAACTTACAAAATTGAGCCAGGCGAGAAGCATAGGAAAAAAAATCCTTCAGGACCACAAAATTGAATTCTTAAAATTGGTTGCAAAAGGATTGCGCATAACAACAGACAGTTAATGCTAAATGGTACACCACCGTTTGTTTGCCCAGTGCCTTTGAGAAAGTTAGGGAAATACAATCAAGAAGTTGCATCCTAATGCACAATGACAATGCATCGGCGCACACCGCGAACAAAACAAAGTCATTTTCGGGCTTCTGAAAAGGTAGAGCTAGTAAACCATCCCACGTAGTCCAAATCCGGCACTAAGTTATTTCTTAATTTTCCAAAAATTTTAGATCTGATGAGAGCTTTGACATTCCTTCAAATCAATGATCCACATGTTTTCAAAAATAGCTTGACAAAATGAAAAAGTTTTTTTAAATGTAATAAAGAATACTTTGAAAGCGGGAAATATAATTACTTTGCATGTTCATTGTTTAAATAATGAGTTACCCAAAACTATAAGGGTACCCTAGATAAATAAAAATGGAAATATAATAGAAAAAAGAAAAAAAAACCGGATAGTACTAAGGAATATCTCACTTATGATAATGACCCCTTTGAGTGACGAATATTTTTTTTCCTTCTAGATATAGATAAAAAATATCTTACCAACGCAGACGAGGTATGGTATCTCCTGGTAGACATCCAGGCAGATGATGGGCGACTCCGTGATGACGGCGTACTCAGGATACGCTGGGTTCTTGATGCTATACAGGCACAGGCAACCTTCGTTTTGTTGGTTTGTGAAGTCAACTGTAGTGTAAATGAATCTCGATTGAGGTTATCTATTAACGAGTATCTATAATTTAAGAACTGTTGGCTAAGTACCCTCCATGTCTCCAGTGGCGTAACTACACCATCTGAGGCCCAAGGCAAATCCATTTAATGGGGCCCATGAGAGTTTGAGTTCAGCGAATGGCTTCCTTAATTTAGGTTATAATTTTTCTTGGTTATCATAAGTTGCGGTGATCAAGCATGATTTGTAATCTAAAAGTTAAGGGTTCAATTTTTACTTGAACCGAAAGATAACACCACGGGGACACTGTCAGAACTCTAGTGTCAAAAATAGAGAAGGCAAAATCGAAACTCAATATTATTTCTGCATAGAAAACAGTAATGGCGTGCGCTCCTTTCCACAAAAGGATAATGACAAAATTCTAAGTAGCTTTTAAAGACCAAGGAGAGCTTGATGTTGTACTTACGAGAGCCATAAGCTACAGCAAACAAGTCCTGATAGTGAGGGTTCCATTGGACATCGCAAACAGCATGGCTTCTCATCGGCTCGAACTGGAATTTCCAGAGAGGCAGCAAGGAGCCCATGCCTTCGCGGAAATCGTCTGATGGGTCGTCCCAGTAACGATAATCTTGTGCTGAGAGAAAATAAAACTTGCAGTTTATAACTAATGCACTTAGAACCAATCACAAAGACAACTCTTTTTAACAGACTTCAAAAAAAGGAGGAGTTTATCAATTCGCCAGTTTTTTTAAATGTTTGTTACCTCAGAACGCAGTCTTTTATAAACCAATATTAAAATTCTTTTTTTTTTGAAAACGCGTACTTTCTATTTGTTCTCGTATATCACATTTTCCACAATTTCATCACAATTGGTTCACTAGTTTGATTGAAGTCGGTTTTTTGTATAAAGATTATCTTCTTCCCTATTTAACTTTTTACAGTAATAATGTCATGACTAACTATCCTTCACAATTATTATTAACTAGCTCGTAAAAATATAATGCGAGTCTTCATGGATGGCATGATCTGTATACGGATCGAATATAATGAAATTTTGTTCATAAGGACTGAAGTGTCCGTTCAAGGGCAAATTTACAGCCGGTAGAGTTTCCATAATTATAGCAATGTCATTCCTATAATTAATTTCTTTAATTTCATTAAATTTCTATTCATCGGATATGAATGAAGAAGAAGTAGGAAAAAAGGAAGGAGAAGAAGTAGAATAGAATTTAATGCGTTGATTTGAATTCACGGTGTTGTAGTTGTTAGCAAACTTAGGAGGAAACCTAAGCTACGTGGTTCAAATCCTGCCTTTAGCCGAGTTCTTTTTCATTGCATATATTCAATTTAATAATATACCGGGCATTGTTATGCTAGATAAAAATAAAAATAAAATAATTAAGCTATGAACCGTTCTTCGAAACCTAATTAAACAAACAATTGAGAGTAGCGAGCTTGACTTCCGGTAGCAGGTCGGCCGTTTTACCGATTTTCCCCTATGACGTCCGTCGACACCGGTACCTGGCGGTGGGGCGCGCGACGCGACGCGGCGCCATTGCTTTGAGCCTCATTGACGTTTTGATTGCCGTAGCAGTCGGTTGTATTCGGTAAGTGCACTTACTTACTTATTTATAATTTGTTTTTCAGATTACTGATTTTCCCCGAAACATGTTTTTCATGTTCATGTTTGAAAGAATTTAAACGATGTTATCGTTTGTTACTTATTCTATACCTATTTAAAAAGTCCGTCTTTTTATAAAAAAAGTGGTGTTAAATTGTTTAAGTGTTGGAATAAATACGATATAGAGGAATTGAGTGAAAAGTGTTTGTGTTCAAAACGAAAAACTATCCAAGGCATCCAGAAAACGTTGTGCATATGCAGTGCTCGTAAGTTACATTTATATTGATATACACACATTGGCGTTGCTCTGCAATCTTTTTGACGTTAATTCTATTGCCTTTCTAAAGTAACTAACGGTCAAGAAACTGATATTTAATTATTTTTTGAAAAATGTTTAACTTTTAGCAAAGCTCATCTCTGATGATCTGATCTGACACTATATAAAATAAAATAATACTATAATAGATAATCACCACTGCTCTTCTAAAGTAAAAGGACCGTTAACATTTTTTAAATGTATAATTTTTATTTATTTTATTTTATTAAAGGGTTTGTAACATTGTGGCAAGTAAGATATAAGTACATTACTGCAGAGGCCGGGAAGTAAGGGATTGCCGGACGAGTAGAGTTTTCAAGGCCGAGCGTCAGCGAGGCCTTGGCAATAAATACGAGACCGGCAAGCCGATTCCCGGCAAAGGCATGTATTGTGCTTTTCTCAATAAATGCGAGGAAATAATGAAAGACTTACTACTGGGAATAAATAAGTATAATATAAAAAAACGATAATAGTATGTACATTTTTATTTTCATATTTGTTTTACGTCATTTGGTGTTCTACACCTTTTAGACCTTCATATTTTTCAACGTTTTATCAAAAAAATGATGGTATAATTCATTTCGTTGATTCAACGGCTCCTGGCGTCATTTTTCACGAATCCTCTGGTTTGATCATAGACAACGCAGTAACGCGAGCGACCATCAGCCCGCTATGTAAATCTCTAAATCCGCACCACAGCTGCACCATCTCACATTATTCATAAACATAGCCATTTATAACACCAAATTACACCGATTTTACATTATAAAGTCCACTAGAAGCAATCTGCAAAACAATCTAAAACAACAACCTTGCAGTCCGCCGAAAATAAATAATGGTACATACATGCCCGCATTATTTTCTTTTTTAATTGCAATTGTCATTTAGTGCTAATGAAACATAGCCCATACAGCCCAGTCATATTTTACCCAAAAAATGTAATACCGTAAAAATCTACTTTCCCGCGTTTTTTCTTTTTATTATTGGCATATTTTTGTTTGATTTTATACCAACATTTTAATAAAAATATTTTCATATTCATATACTTATATGCTCGATGAGTGCATTTTTTTATAATGCGGTAGCCATGGCTGTATGACAAGTTACATAGTGCAAGTTACATAGATTAATTAAAAAGTTTTGAGCAGCGGCCAGGAATGAATTTTCATACTTACTTTCCTGGCCTAGGCCAGGAAAGTAATGAACGAGCCAAGAATTACAAACTTCGTGGCTTCATTATTATTTTACTACAATAATGCCTACATTTCCGAGCATGTTTGAGAAAATAACTATTTAGCTAAAACAAAGGCGTATTTAAGGCTTAGTGGAAAATCCTTCTCGTTTGCGAAGTTTTTCTCATTACTTTCTCTCGACTAGGTGAGGGTATAAGGATCAGTTCCAGATATTAATTTTGTTCTAAGGGTAACTTCCAAAATATTAATATTGGTATAACTTGTTGTAGAATGTAAACTATGGTAAGAACTTGTTAGTTATGTAATTAATTTATATAATTTACGATTGCTATTTTCCTTGTTTTATTTCTTTGTCAAGAATGTATTTACCCGAACAAAATGTATGTAATGAATGGATAATGGGTACAATAGTTTTATACTATGTAATGATGCCTTTACCGCCTTAAGATCTTAATAAAAGTTATCTATAAATAACGGCTTAATGCCGGCTTAATGCCGCAGGCTCGGGCCAAGCCCAGTCATGCTGCAATATTGGGGTTATTAAATGATGAATCAAAAGAAGTCACGTTGTGAATTGTAGTATAATTTGTTATATTTGACTGCAAATAATTAACGCCGCTGCGCCAGCACGGCTTAACGCGCAGGCTCGGGTCAAGTCATGCCCAGTCATGCTGCATTGGGGCATGCATTGGTATTATACAATAATGAATCAAAAGGAATTTCGTTCTGAATCGTAATTTTATTATTTTGAGTGCAAATAATTAATACCGCTGCGCAAGCATGGCTTTACGAGCAGGCTCGGGTCAAGTCATGCCCAGTAGTGCTGCAACATTGGGATTATAGAATGATGAATCAAGAGGAATTACGTTCTGAATCGTAATGTAATTATTTTGAGTGCAAACGGCTTTACGCACAAGCTCGGGTCAATTTAAGCCCAGTCATGCTGCAATTATTGTTATTCAAGGACGAATAAAAAGGATTTACGATCTGTATCGTTAGATGATTATTTTGAGTGAAAATGTCTAACGCCGCTGTGCTAGCTTTGCTTAGCGCGCTGACTCTGGTCAAGTCAAGCCCAGTCATACCGCATTATAGGGTTATTTCTGACTAGCTCCGTGGCGCAGCGGTCAACATGCCAGCCTGCGACACGGAGTGACCGGGTTCGATCCCCGGCCAGGTCAAGATGGAAAATGATCTTTTTCAGATTGGCCTGGGTCTTGGATGTGTATCTATATATGTATTTGTTATAAAATATAGTATCGTTGAGTTAGTATCCCATAACACAAGTCTCGAACTTACTTTGGGGCTAGCTCAATCTGTGTGACTTGTCCGTATATATTTATTTTATTTTTATTTTTTTTATTTTATTTGTTGACGAATTAAAAGAAATTACTTTCTGCATCGTAACATACTAAATAAGTAATTGGCTGAATGCGCAAGCTCAGGCCAAGCTTAGTCATGCTACCGTATGGATTTATGTAAATTATGTTGTAAATCAAACTTCATTTTGACTTTTAGTTTAATAATTTTAGTTTATGAAACGTATAACTGCGGTGTAAACTCAGCTTACCACGCGGGCTAAGGCCAAGCTTAGTCTTACCGCAGAATTGAATTATTTATATTCTTGTAGTCAGTGGAAGTACAGACTAGCGATATGATATTATTTGACCGGAAATAAAACTGCCGTGAAAGCTCAGCTAAAGGCACAGGGTCAGTCCAAGCTTAGTTATTGCAAAATCTTGGATGTCTGCAAGGGCTTTAGGCCAAGCAAAATTAGCCATCCTGAAAATGTTGTAAGTTATTAATTTCCAACTAGATCGGGCTATACTCGGGACAAATGTCTATAATCCGGACTTGGCCATGCTACATACATAAAGCTGCTGCGGCAGTTTAACTGTACAGGCAGTATCGGGCCATGCCTAGTCCTGCTGCCGATACTGCTGATTTTCTTTTTCTCGATTATAATGATTTCTATTCTAAGCCACTTGGAATGCTTAGGATCATAAATGAATGCTGCTGCGCAGACTTTGACAAGTATACGCGGGCAAAGGTTAATTTAAATCATGCTGTGACATCAAATAATTTAAGGTTTTATTTCACCTTACCATCAATATTAAGAATCGAATTTGAGTTGCAAAGTGTTTATTTTTAATAAAATATAAAATGTTTTGTATTGAATAGTATCAGTATCAAAATAATTATTTTGAACAAAGAGCGAATCTTACCTTTCTCATTTGTGAATTCTTACCGCCCAAGAGAGATTCTCATTACACTTTAATAGAATTTGGTATTTAAAATTTTTAGCAATGAGTAAGGAAAATTGACTTTGGCAATTTTTTTAATTCAGCTGGGTATCACTATTACACTAGCGTGTAACACTAACATGAAACACTTATAATGTGCAAAATTATGGTATAAAATTATACTTTCTGTTAGCAAAAGAGCGCGTCTTTTATAATCTCTTAGTTATATTATTCGCCACTATATATGTATAACTGAAAACTGGTGGCTCTTCAGCCTAGTAGGGCTAATCATACGTATAAGGCTAATCTGGGCCTCGGCAAGGTGATTTGAATAATATAAATATGTATGATTCGATCTTTATATGTATACGTTTGTTCTTTCTCTCGCAGAGGGGTTTCATGTTATATTTATTATATTATGTTTCGTTTTGCTAACTGACTATGAAAATATACTACTATAGATATTTACCCAGGGATAATTTAAGTTTACCATATTTCACACGGGTCAATCCTTTCATGCTGGTCTGGGAGAAAATAAAAAACCTAAGTATGTACCAGCTGTTTCTCTTTCCTCGCAGATTGTTGTGATTATGTGATTAAAGTCGATCTAGGGAATGGACGAATATAGAAGGAATCATATTAGGCGATGTGGCTAGCTACCCGTTATTATTTTGATTCCGTTTTCCACTTAATGCCCACCAACATGAGGCTTTTCAATCTTAAAGACCGGGGCTCTATCTACACCGCTAGTTAACCTTTATTGTTTGTAGTTATGCTTTGATATGCTCATAAGCTGTTGGCTATATTACACTCCTCGCCCAGATCCTTTGTTTAATAATAATATTCCTGTATCGATTACGTCAAAATGTATATAAATTATGATACTGGAAGATGTATAAGCGGGTGCCGCGCGAACGAAAACGTCGCTACTGCGCAAGCCATTAGGCTGCGCAGAACCATTAGGCGATTAGGAAAAAAGATGAAAAGTCTTAATATTTTCATTTTCATAAAGGGGGCGACCTCCGATATGTAAATATAAATATTGTCATGTGAAAATTATTGTTTCAGACGTAAAAATTACGTGTAGGTAAAGTTTTCGAAAATATCATAACATATATAGGTATATTATTTTTAAATTTCATATGTATCTGTTTCAAATTCCAACAAGGGGGCGATCTTGTTCAAAGATCGACCTAAATTATACAGATACTTTTGATGTATTTAATTAATTCAGCGCTTAGTACAGTCGGCCAAGCAGATACCTGACCCCCTGACTTTTAAAACGTAAATTCACACTTTGCTGTGAAGCGCCACCTACCGTGATTTTTGGCAAGTAGACAGACAACTGCTAGTATAAACTTGTTTCTGATAACCTGCTCGGTTGCAAATTTTGTATTTCTAATAATCTCAGCTAATAATTCAAGTAATCGTCAATGGTAAGAACAAGAAAGAATTAAAAACAATCCTACATGAAGTTCGATTCGAACCATGGACCTACGACTTGAGAAGCTAGCGCTCATCTCAATACGCCAACCGACGATATGACGTCTCGGGCGAAATTGGATATCTATTTCTACTGCTATGACATCATTGTCACCAACTGCAACGCATTGCTTTAACAAATAAATTGAGGGTAATATTATAAATTAATATACTAAATTATACTAAATTAATAAATATGCGCATAAGTGATATGTGATCTGATCTAACATGGTAAGTGAAATGACAAATAGACTTGAACAAGAGCTTCAAAATGGGGGTCACCCTCTCCCATATTAAAATTCATTTAATGCCATAGGTTTACATATTTATTCTTATACTATTATCGAAGCAAAGTTATTCACATAGCACTATTTGACCCTTCACATTACAGTTATTAAAAAAATATAAAACTATGATTAAAAAAAAGTTGAGAGATGTAAATTGTTACTTATTAAGTTACATGTTGGTTCTCTCTACAGAAGATTAATCATAGTTTGAATTAAGTAGGCAGGTATTTATTTCACTGTTAATTTTTTTTGATATAATAAAGTAACTAAACATTTAAAATGCTTTTTATTAACAGTAATTAGCTTTGAAATAAGCGTATCGTATGCTAGGGCTTGTTTTATTTATCAAAAATCGAATAGATGGCATTAGTCATCAAGGGTATCAGATTTCTGCTTATTAACTTATTTGTTCATTCACAATTCAATAGATGGCACTAGTCGCAAAGGATATTACACTTGCTTTATTTTTATCTTTGGGTTTAAACCACGGATGTTTCTTTAGTTTGCGAAAAATGGCGCTGTTGTAGGGGGGTCAGATATCTCCTTGGCTGACTGTACTAATGATTTGAGACCACGTAAATTTTCAGAATTTCGTGCAGTACCATCTTAAGGGAATTTGTCGTCTTGGTGTAGACTGTTTAGGGCCTGTAGCGGCCAGCCTTTTAGGCACCCTACCGGGAGGCAATGATCTGCGTGACATTTTTTATTTATAGATAACTTTTATTTAGTGTACATATTATACAGTTATACTAGTTCTAGTTGTTAGTTAGTATTATTTTTTAAGTTGTTTTAGTGTTAATCTTAATTCTTTTACAAAGAAATAAAGTTCTCTAATGAATAATCTATTGTGGCTTTGAACTCTGACAAAATGGTCGAAAATAAAGGTTTGGTATTCTTTGTATTATATTCACTCTTAA
This sequence comes from Elegia similella, assembly GCA_947532085.1. Classification (NCBI taxonomy): domain Eukaryota; kingdom Metazoa; phylum Arthropoda; class Insecta; order Lepidoptera; family Pyralidae; genus Elegia; species Elegia similella. The sequence continues at coordinate 16,618,259 of OX383942.1, read as the reverse complement.
TTGGGTGTGCATGGTCGATTGACCGTGACACTTACTCGAAATGATGATGATGACTCTTAATTAGACTATTATATTAATTTTTCATCTTTAAGTAGGCGAAATATGGTGCGATGCTGTTTAAATCCTATCTAGATCGCCTTAGCTAGCTATTTTCATAGTATATCATCAAATTTATACTTTAAATAAGCTAAAAAATTTCAACGCTTCCACTGTCGTCATCTACTTAATCTGTTGTCAACAACGTATAGTTGCAAGATTTATTTGTATCCTATAGCCTATAAAATATCAGCATCAGCCATTATGTATAGCAAATTTTTGTTAATCACTAAGGCCTCGCTCTTGTCATGTTCTGTACACTAGCTTGTAGTTTTACTTTATTAAGGTTTTATTAAGTTTAATAAAAATAAAAATAACCCCAAACAGTTGTGAAAAACAGTAAAAAACATCTGTCACATGTCACCTAAAAAGAAATCTCCATCTGAGCTTCTCTCTGTCCAAGGTTCAAATAATATTAAACATTCCCTAGACATATGTAATAAACACTTTTCTACCATAGGTCAAACTCTTGCAAATAAAATTCTCACTGATGTTAAAGTTTCATAAAAAACACTTGCATCTAACACAAAATCCAAAAACCCAGCTTTGTTAGCATTCTTCATGCAACCTACTGATAAATATGAAGTAAAGAGTCTAATTCTCAAGCTTCATAATGATAAAGCCCCAGGATTTGATGGTTTGAATAATCTCCTAATAAAACAAATTAAAAATGAAATACTTGAGCCATTGACTGATATATATTTAACATGAGCTTACAAAGTGGGACATTCCCTGATAAATGGAAATTGGCATCTATCAGCCCTATTCATAAAGCAGACTCTTGTGATACACCTGATAATTACAGACCTATATCATTATTAGGAGTATTTTCAAAAATGCTTGAAAAAATAGTTAATAAACGTCTCGTACAATATTTAGAATCATGTCAGTTGTTGTCACAAAGACAGTTTGGATTTAGGCAAAACCATTCTACTGAAGGGGCCATAACACTTCTATTGTCCACAATTGTTGCACAGTTGGACCAAGGCAAAGCCTGTACTGGAGTATTTCTCGATCTAGCCAAAGCCTTTGATACTGTTTCCATTCCTATTCTTTTACAAAAACTTGAAAACTGTGGAATTAGAGGTATTGCCCTTGAATGGTTTCAAAGTTATCTTACAGAGCGGAAACAGTGTCTGAGGATTTGTGATAGTGTGAGTTCTCCAAGCAGTATAAGTTTTGGGGTCCCGCAGGGCAGCATACTTGGCCCTACTCTTTTCATTATATATATGAATGATATACATAGCCTCCCCATTAAAAATGCAGATATAATATGCTATGCAGATGATACGGCTATTCTGTTTCATAGAAAGAATTGGCATGAGGCTATGCATTATGCTGAAAATGGTCTGAAACAGGTGTCTGTATGGTTACAGCAAAATCTTCTAACATTAAACACACAGAAAATTAAAATGCTATGTTTTTATAAAACATCAGCATCGGCACCTGAATCTTTCACTCTGTTCAAAATACATACTTGTAACCTAAATCAAACAGTTTGTTATTGTAATGAAATAACTAGAAGCAACATTATAAAATATCTTGGTTTACTTGTAGATGAAAATCTTAACTTTAAGGCATATATTATTGAACATCTGTCCGGAAGAATTAGAAAAATTACATGTATTATGAGACAGCTTCGTGATGTTGCCTATCCTACTGTCCTGAGACAGGTGTATTTTGCTTTATGCCAATCACTCTTCACTTACTGTTTAGGTTGCTGGGGAGGGATTTTAAAAACAACTATGCTCAGCGTTGAAAGAGCCCAGAGAGCTGTCATCAAAACAATGCTAAATAGACCTCGTAGATATAGGACAGTAGATGTATATAAGGAAAGTGGTTTTCTCAGCGTTCGGAAAGTTTTTATATTGAATATCACAATCTCTATCCATAGAGAAGTCTTAAACTCAAGTAATTATATAAATTTGTTAAAAAGGAGGCTTTTTAAGGTAAATGTTCCTGTGGTAAATACAACTTTTGCACAACGCTTTTGTCCATTTCTTAAATATTATATTTATAATAAAGTTGCCAAAGCATGTCAGATTAAAAATAATACAATAAGTGAAGCTAAGTTAAAGATATCTAAATGGTTGAGTTCCCTCTCATATGATGAGACTGAAGACCTTCTCATAGTTCCTAAGTGATAATATTTTGCATTATATTTATTATATTAATATATGTATACATAAAAGTATTTATTTATATAAATTCTGTCAGTTCTTTGTTTTTTTTCAGTAAAGAAAATAATACTTGATAAGATTCTCTATTAAATAGATAAAACCTACCTTGTGGTTGTTAAGTTAAGCTGTTGTTGTTAACCTAGCGGTGCAAACTCTATTATTGTAATTTGAATTTTTTGTAACCATAACACAGGCTCTGCCTAGTATGGGTACACCAGAAAGTGTAGTAAGACATTATGATTTCATTTAATATAGTTTTAAACAGCTGTTATTATGTAACATGTTTTGGAAATAAATATATTTTCATTTTCATATTAGTCAGAGTATATTTGTTTTTTCTTTTTGTAATTTTGTTTTTATTTATTCCAATGAAGACGTGACCCATAGCACGTCACATTTTTTATGAAAATGTAATATAATAAGACAAGACGATTCATATATTACTCTTTTTTTCCATAATAGGGTTGAATTATGAAATACAGTTCGGAGTTCTTATAACTCAATCCTGTCACAAATTTTAGATAATATTGGAAATTTGCTATAATTAGAAAATAGCTTTGCATTATTTAGTTTACACATACCTATTTAAACTGATATAATGGCCATAATTATATGGGCTTTCACCGGTATACCAGACGATTACAGACAATATCTCAATTGTTTGTTTAATTATGTTTCAAATAACGTTTTACCTAACAATAAAACGCTTATTAAGCATAACCTTATTTGAAACCTAATACACCATCACTGCCAGGTGTTTATTATGTGAATCAATTTCGAGATCCAATGAGGCTCAGAGCAATGGCGCCGCGTCGCGAGTCCCACCGCCAGGTACCGGTGTCGACGGACGTCATAGGGGAAAATCGGTAAAACGGCCGACCTGCTACCGGAAGTCAAGCTCGCTACTCTCAATTGTTTGTTTAATTAGGTTTCAAATAAGGTTATGCTAATAAGCGTTTTATTGTTAGTTAAAACGCTGCTATTAATGCCATTCTTCGATGCTCTTCTATTGCTAGATTCTAACGTGGGGTTGTACAGCCTAACTATAGACGTTACTTAGAGGAGTCTCTCTTATTGTTTCCCTAGCACTAAAAATAATGCTAGGAAAACAAAAGAGTGTACATGAGTATCGTAGATGAGTAATTTATTATTTGTGGTCCTTTCAGCTCATCCTCAGGATCCGTTTTTTGCCTTTTCTTCTCCACTTAGTACTGACTTCGGCATTCTTGATTGTAAAACCATTGACATGCATATCTGTTGGCGCGGTCTGGCGGAGACAGGTTGTTCCATATACAATCTGCCTAGCTGAGGTACCTAAGTATGTACGTAAGATTGCCTCAACATCGAGTTGAAGAAGAAATGAATAGAATTTACAATGAATAAAAAGTTATAATAAAAAGGACGACAAAGAAGCCTTAGCCCTTCTTACCAATGTCATCATAGATGTTCTGGTTGACCAGCCTCTCTAGTATAGCCCAGGCTTCGCGTATCCTCTGCGCCAGTGCTTCATCATGTATCTGTTGTTCCGATTTCATGTGCTTCGTGGCTTTCTTGCGCAGCTGTTCGCAATATGTGTAAATTTATCACTTAAGTTTGTTTAATGGCGTTGTGTCGCGTGACTAATATTCATATTTAAAACACACAAAATGTGAGCAAGACAGCATAACGGAAGTTTACTTTTGTCATTTGTTAATAAATAAAGTCTTTTGAACTCAAAAAATCATCAAACACTAGTTCATGTGTGGTAGGCAAAGGAATCAGGACCCCTGCTTTTCGCATTATATTTTTTTCCTAATATAGGTACTTTGGCAAAACTATTTTGCAAATTATTTTGGCATAAATTTAATTCGTATAATGTCGTTAGAACTAAAGCATTTTAATTTTCATACTTCTCTTATGCAGTGATAAATTTGTTATAATATCATTATGCGTAAATAAATGTATCTTTATTATGCTTAAAATTATTATACTTACAAAAAATATTCTTAAATATTATGCGTAAAAATATGACATTATAGGTAGGTTATGTTATCATTACAATATGCGATGTTATGTCTTAAATTTTATGCGAATGAATTGTGAACCAGCAGGCTCACTAGAACATACCCGTTTTGGCTTTTCATCTTCTTTCTCTTTCAACTTCCTGGCGTAGTCTTCTTGGTAGAAATCGAATATGATACTCTGTAGAGCTGTAGATCCATAATTGGCTCTTGCCGGAGGAATAGTTTGTGTGTCGACAGACTAAAATAAAAACAAGTATTTTGACGTTATTGTTATTACTTATTGATTACGAAATTGCACTTAATGATATTGGAAGTTAGAATTGAACAGCAGATATCGCAGTGTATAGTCTGTATGTTACCCGTGGGGTGTTAACTTACTACATGAGGTAGACAAATAAAACCAGTAAAGAAAATTAAAAAAAAAAACTTTTATTCAATCCATTATGCTACTGTTGAAGCGTCATGAGATAAGAGACACTATTCATGGTGGGATATTGGATACTTCACCAAACTTATGTGTTGAAATATTAGGAGTAAAAATATTTTATGCCTTTGTTGACTTTTGGTATGATTGATTAGTTGTAAGGTTTTCAGGGATTATACACAAATTGTGTCGTTTTAGGTTAGAAGCAAAGGTTTCATGAAGATAACCTAGCTCCGTGGCGCAGCGGTCAACACGCCAGCCTGCGACACGGAGTGACCGGGTTCGATCCCCGGCCAGGTCAAGATGAAAAATGATCTTTTTCATATTGGCCTGGGTCTTGGATGTGTATCTATATATGTATTTGTTATAAAATATAGTATCATTGAGTTAGTATCCCATAACACAAGTCTCGAACTTACTTTGGGGCTAGCTCAATTTGTGTGATTTGTCCGTATATATTTATATAAGAAAGAATCTTACTCTTTTCGGGAAGATGTAAGTGAGGGCAGCCCGCTCACAGAAGTTAAACTGGTTGGCTAGCTTCTTGATACGAGGTTTGATGTCAAACACTTCTGCTGTTTCGGCAGCTTCTCCAGGTGTTTCCTCTGTAGACGGAATAGTTGAACTTTATAAATTTATTGATCATTTTGCAAATCGTAATAGTATCACAGAGCCAGTTGCTTACTCCTGCGGAGGTACCTCGTGATGACAGCGCCTCTGTCATCACGAGGTCCTATTCTGTCAGGGGGACACATTTATAATCATGTCCGTAACATTTTTTTTTTTTTTTGAAATGGCTGTAGCTAGCTCCAAGTGAGCTTTCGCTACTTCACCGGGCGTTTGAGGCGAGGGCAGAGTGCCCTCGGCCTTGCGGCATGCGACATATTTAAATAGGTATTGTGTTAGCTCGCCCCCTCAAATACCGATTTCGTTAGGAATACCTACTAAATGTACGGAACCAGTGTTACCCCGTACCTTACTTAATGACTGCATGATTGCAACTAATTTAGTGGTAGCAACCGAATCACCAATCAGTGGTGTACCCAACCAAAATCCATAATGATCTATGTATGTGGCTTACTAACTCAGCCACTAATTGCACAAAGACTAATGATCTTGGTGTCATCTTTGGCGTCACTTGCTTGATAGCTTATGATGCCATATTTAAGTAAGGTTATTTTTTAAATATAGCCTAACACATCGGCATCTGTTCAGGCATTAAAAACTATGGTAGAATAAAGAAACTCACTACATATAACACTTCTTTTGTGGAAAATTGTCTAAAAATTGCTTACGTTCTTCTGGCATAGCTTCTTCGCCACCTTCTCCAGCCGCGACTTCCTCTCCTTCTGCGGTTTCCTTAGCTTCATCCTTAACTTCTTCGGCCTCGGGTGGTTTCTCTTCTTCAGGTACTACGTCCTCTGCGTGGAAATTTAGACAACATTATCTAGAGATTATAATGTTTGGATTATAGTTCAGGATAATTCTCAACATTTCATTATCAAGAAGTCTAATATACAAAAGAACGTCCTAAAAATTTACAAAATGACTGACTAGAAACGCTGCCAACGGCGCGTTCTTCATTGCGTTCATTGTATTATTAATTTTATTATTAAAGATCAGTTTCAAAATGACTACAAATCCTTCCTAACCTACGAATAAGTAATAAGTTCCTAACTAACATTATGAATGCGAAAGTGAGTTTGTTTGTTTGTTTGTAACGCTTACAAGTCTTTAATACTGAGCCGATCATCACGATATTTTGTTACGTTATCGGGGGTACGGAAAAGGACATAGGGTTTATTCTGGGAAAAAGTTACTGTTCCCGAGGAATCGAGATTGAGGCGGGCGGAGCCGCGGGTAAAAGCTAGTAGTTAATAAAATGAAATTATGAGAAAGTAAATGACGGTTGACTCGTAACGTATGTAATGATAAACATCAAAAGCGGCTTATATGAACAGCCCTACCTAATGTAGAGCTCTTGAAGCAAGTTATAACAAGATGAGAGAATTAAACCTAAATTCACATTAAACTAAAATGTTAGATAAAGAAGAAAACAATCATCATAAATGTTTTCGGTGGGTGTTAGGCACCTACACGATGGACCTCGATATACTGAATATGGAATAATTCGATTTCCTATCAGAAAGTATTCCTATCTACCTCGTCATCATCATCATCAGGTCTTTTCAGTCTCCACTGCAGGAGCATAACCTTATCTGTACTACCGGAGGCATACTTGGCCAGAGCAGACAGAAGATTTGGCCTCCACTCTCCTCGCTGGCCAGACCGGTTGGAGAGGTCTCATTGATGTTTATGAGACCTCTTCAACCGGTCTTTGTTTAGTTTGTATTTCCTAAGTCGCCTCTTACGACCTCCATGGCAAAACTAGGAGTTGTCTTATTCTACTATGCCGAAAACCACACGGCAATCCTATCTACCTAACCATTAACAATGCTAGAAATTGCTTCCTGTGGTGTAAAGTAGTTCTTCACATGGCTCGTTTGGTTAATATGATGATAGAATAAATAATGAAGATCTGTCACATTGTAGGTTAGGATCGATCCCGGTTAGGGCTAGATGATTTCAATCAAACTTCTCCAACCAAATTTGATGAATTTAAACAAGATAAATTTAAAAGCGTACCCTTTTAAATTACAAATGAATTTTAAGATCGGTTCATAAATTATGAAAATATATAGCAACAGACATAAAAAAAAACCTGGATTGATAAGTCCTTTTTTAAGTCTGTTAAAATTATCTTTTTCATATTGGACTGGGTCTTGCGATGTTTATCTATATATGCATTTATTAAAATATAGTCTCTTTGAGATAGTATCCCATAACACAAGCCATGAACTTACTTTGGGGCTAGCTCAATCTGTGTGATTTGTCCTTAGATATTTATTTTATTTATTGCTTAAAAGACATGAAAAAAATACCCTCTGCTTTGGCTTCCTCCACTGGAGCTGCTGGTTCAGGCTCTGGTTCCTCTTCTTCTTCCTCCTCAGCTGACGCCTTCTTCACCTTGGCTCGCTTCGGACCAGCCTCGTCAAAGGTGACACTTCCTAGTTTTTGGGAAAAGGAAGTATTTTAAAGTTTCGTGAAAGCTGTGTTGACTCTATACCTATCAGTTTCGTTCGATGCTTTTCATAACTTTGTGTTCGATTATCAATTACGGTGTCAGACAGACCATGTTTGATAATTTCTAACTTTTCAGCTTATTCCCCTGATAAGAAAGAAATGACAGAGGGATTTAAATGAAAACCGGTCAAGTGCGACTCGATCTATAAAAACGGCAAGAAATCATGTCTGTTGCGAGTTGAGCCTCCTTTTTATATTCATTTTATTTTAGATTATTTATTTATTTTTAAAGTGTAATTAATATAACTCAATATTTGGTAAATAAGTATTTCAAGCGTCTACCTGTTGCCGTTATCAATATCGAGCAAAAAAGAGCAAAAAATCACGTTTGTTGCACCTATTGGAGCCCTCTTAAATATTTATTTTATTCTGTTTTTAGTATTTGCTGTTCTAGCGGCAACAGAAATACATCTGTGAAAATTCCAACTGTCTATCACGGTTCATGAGATACAGCCTGGTGACAGATGCACTATTAATAGGGTCCCGCTTTTACCCGTTGGGTACACTAAAAATTACAAAGCGGTCTGCCGCATTGCATTGATCTAATGTTATGACAAACTCTTTTTATCAGGCCTGTTTCTTTAAATTTTGCCATGCTGACCGCCTTAAGTCGGCGCCGTCGAAGTCCTGAACTTATTAGTACAATAAATTAGCCTCACCATATCCAGCAGCTATTTGAGCCTTTGCTTCATCAGAATCCTTGCGAATAGCCGTGCCTTGATATACGTATAATGGATATGCTTTCCCGAAAGTTGGCTTTGGTTTCGTAACAAACTGCCCCCTTCCGTAATGATAGGCTACCTCATCCGCTATCCATTGAGTGTTGATAGTAGTCAAAACGCGACCAACATCTTCTTCTAGGTCCTGAAAAAGTCTGGATTACACTTCGGTCAAGTATAAAAATACCGACCAAGTGCGAGTCGGACCATTGTCTATAATAAGTTTAAAATTGTTATATAAATATTTTTCTTATATGATGTAATAAAATAATTATGCGTTTCGCAATTTTAATTTTCCTTTATCTTTTTTTTATCTATGTTATAAGTATAAGACGTAGCTTCGTGTCAAATTTCTAGAATGTCGAAAATTTGTGGTACGTACAGCATAGATGAAGGAAAAATTGCGGAAAGCATAAATTTTTAGTTACATCATATAATTAATAAAAATATGTTTAATAATTTTATACATTTTTGAATTTGTTTTATTCTCATAAAATTTCAGCTTAGAAAGCTATAAAAAATAAAAAAAGAGAACGAAAGAATTGAGAATCTCATCTATTCTTCAAATCGGTTAAAATCATACGAAACATTGCGGTGTTTTTCATTAATTATGCATATTCGTGAAATATTCTTATTTTTTTTTTTCATAAATACAATAACATTGAAATAAATAAAATAACAGCGCAATCAAATTCTATGCCTTTATCTTTCTAAACAAAGTCAGTGAAATCATAAAGAAATAGAAATTAAATAGCTTACAGCATCTGGAACTTCCTCCTGATCATCTGGTTTGACCAAGGTCCGTGGTTTCAGCCAGTCCAAACCACCTTCGTCTTCGGCTAAGTTCGCCCGGGACTTATTAGCTTCTTTCTGTTAATTAGTTTTAAGTGTGAATACAACGGTATTGGTGATACGTGCTGGTGCTATGGTGAAATAAAAATGGCATTTAAAATAAAGAAAATGCCGACACAAACGTGAACACATAAAATCTTAGCAACAAATATATATTATTTACCTACTTTTATTTTTAAGTGTTATATTTTGCATCCAAAATGCTATTTTGATATACTCTTATTAATTACGTAAGACTTAATACGTATAAGGGGAATGGGACATGGTGGAGAATTTCGGCGCCGAGGTTAGAACAGGCGGTAGCTCAGTTGGAAGAGCGTAAGTCGTACATAGACTTAAGGTCGCAGGTTCAAATTTCTTAATTTAATGTATATTATTTACATTTAAATGAACTTTGAGAAATATTTTTACGTAGGTTTGAAAAAAAAACTTCTGAAACTAACGTCACAAGGCGTGCAGTAAGGGCTTATTAAATGACTTAACAACTTTTCTTTGGGACGAAAGTACCTATTAAATATAATGAAAAGCACATTCCAAACAATTTGAACAAACAGCTAACCTCTGTGGAAAGAAAAACCAAAAGCATTATCTGTATAAATATTATCAATGTGGCTAATTCTGTGAATTTTACAACGATAAATTCAACACGTTACATTTTTAAACAAATTTAAATGCTTTAAAACAGAAAACATCATTAAATTAGTTATAAAATAAAAAAAACGTTGCGACTACGACGAAATTATTAAAAGCTGTAATAAAATTAAAATACCTATAACTAACACAAAACTGATTTATAAAATTATCATAAAATAAATTATTAGATCATGAAATAAATTGTAATAACACTAGGTATATATGTAAAATTGCTATGATATGTTTTGTATATCTAAGTACTCTTACTAATTTACTTTGTGATGTCAAGATTTAAAAAATAACTTGTTGGGATATTATTTTTCAATAGATATCTACTCGTAGGTATATTGTTTTTAATCCTTGATTGTTAATAAATATGGATAGGTACCTATTTAATTTGTGGAATCATTTTGTTTACAAAATGTTAGATACTATAATTGCAAAATCATTTTGGTACTTCAAGGTAATTAGTAATTTATTCTATCATTATTTTTGAGTAACATATCCATATCTCATATCACTGACAGTCCACACGTATTTACACGTTTATTATTATTCAACTATCTACCTAATTAAACTCATAATACTTTGTTCGAACACTTATTACTTAATAAATAAAATTGAATTGAATTGAAGAAAGAATTTTCGTTTTGTTATCACTCCAAATAGCAGAATAACACTTCAAATTTAAGAAACATTTACGGCCATCGGAAAACCGAAGATGTTCCGGGACATTTAAAATAATAAACAATTTGAACTATGTAAAATAATATAAGAGTAGAGCTAAATGAATTAAATAATGCCTAAAATTGAAATGCCTAAAATGCAAATTGCATGTTACTAAAGTAACATCTCAACACGCATAATCCACATACATCGAAGCGCAGCAACGTTTTAGTCAGCAACAATTCTTCGTCATCAGAATGAAGGGCGCGTTTGATTAAAGCTTTAAGCATTTTACAATCCACGAATCGGAAAGCACGCAAGCGTTGCTCGGCGGCAAATGAAGAACTGGCATCGAATGAACTGAAGATTTACGAGCAAATATCCAGCATTTGCATATTATTACGTCTTTATAGCCCACGATCATGTAATACAAATATAAATAATTGTTGGCGCTTTTAAAGCAAGCAGCGTAAACAAATGATGGGACGATTCGGGCCATTGCGTGCTCCAAGCTTGTAGTTATTTACATTTTTAATTTCTGCTAAATTTTGCCCTCGATCACGTAATGTGTACTCACGTCATCTTCGGAATCGGTTTCTGATAAAACAATTTCTTCGTTACTGGCCGTTTGGATTGACGACATGATGTTAAGAAGAAAACATTTCTGAAGTTAAATTTGAATCTCTTTTTAAGAATCTTTTATTTTTTAATTTAATTCATTAAGCTAAATTGGTGTATCTGATGAAATATTTTGTAAGACCTAGGACAAATTGTTATGACTGCAGAATTCAGACTACTGCCGCGCTAATGCCTAGTTTGTATATTAATGAGAGGGTTAGTGTAAACTGCATTGCATAGATTATAGCCGGTAATGTCAAATGGTAGCGACGACTAAAAAGTTGCTACCATTCTTAATCATAACCTAACATAACATTTTTATGTTTCTTTTTCGAGGTTATAAATTAGAAACAAAATTATTTCTAAGATGTTTTAAATAATTTATTTATCTTAACCACATCTACATACCTACCAATTATTAAACACCTACAAGGTGCTTAAAAATTTCGTCTTGTAATTAACTGTTTTTTAAGCACCTGGTAGAGTAGGTATGTAACATACGTAGGGTTCTGTATCATAATGAAAGCGCTCAAACAACACGTTATTTTTGTATGGAGATTGGAGACCCCTAATTTTTTTATTTTCAACCGACTTCAAAAAAAGAAGGAGGTTCTATGTTCGACTGTATATTTTTGTTTTTATTATTTGATATCAAATCGGCAATAGTATATAATTATTTGTTAATACCTATAGGTAAAATTCTGTGCAAATTATAAGTATAGTTACAACCCTGTGACAGACGGAGAGAGGATGCTTAGAAATAAGGTCCTTTACAGCACCCTAAACATAGAAATATGGTCTATTATATCTTTTGTCAATAGATGCCCATTTCTTTTTTGTCTATAGACTTTATTTTTCTTTTTTCTCAGCTAAAAGTTACTTTTCTCTTTACTTAGCCATAAGTGTTAATTAATTTATAAGTGAGAGAATGGCAATGATTCTAGGCTAACTCCTATCTTCGGTACAAACATTAAATTGGTTTAAACAAACCCTTCTATTGATACTTTAAATGGAACGAAATCCTGAACAGTTAAAAACTGACTTTAATTTGACAAACATTATCTGACTCGACTATCAATAATTTTAATGTAAATGAGGGAGGCGTTCTTCAGATTATTTTTATGAGAATTGATATGAAAACAAAAACAATCCTCTAATTCGATGGGTAAAGGTCTTTCAATATTTCATGCGTAGGTATTCTGCTTAAAAATTTAAAGACTACCAGTAGACGAAGGGCTAGTCAAAAAATAATTATAGTTATTGTATTTTATTACATACTAGCGACCCGGGCCCCGGCTTCGCACGGGTGCAATGTACATATAAACCTTCCTCTTGAATCACTATCTATTCGCATCAAAATCCGTTGCGTAGTTTTAAAGATCTAAACATACATAGGGACGGACAGACGGCGGGAAGCGAATTTGTTTCATACTATGTAATGATAATGATGAAATCATTTAATGAGATAACTGACTATGTCGATGCGTCACTTACAAGTACCTCATTAGCTGCAGATTTCGTACAAAAAGAAAAACTCTACAATGTACGTACATTAGACGTACATCTTACGTACTACACTCTCGTGACGTTAACGAGAAGCTGACAAGTCAAAGTTCCTATGTACTTATTTAAAAAGGTATGTATTTACAAGAGATAATATCTGTCTGTCAGTATGTCACGACATATTTGTTTGTTTACTTTCTTAAAAAACAAGTTAGCTAGCGTTAATGGCTGTTCAATTGTATAAACCAAATTAAGGATAATGGGAAATAAAAACTATTATGTATAAAAACGGGCCACTCATTTCGGGTCACACTATTTCGTCGGGATTGCCGGAGTTTCGGACTAGTCAGGAGTAAGGAGCCCATTTTCAAAGCCAGTGCAGTACGCGCGACAAGGGTCTATCGTCGACTTTTAGCGGGCAATCCCGACCAAATAGTGACCCGAAAATGAGTGGCCCGTTTTTATTAATAAAAGTTTTAATTTCCCATTATCCTTAACTTGGTGTATACATAACGTCTTTATCTCACTTTAGTTTCAATGGAATTAAAAATGGTAACTAGTTTTCTATAAATAGGTTTAGTAAGCGTAACATGAAAATCTTTTGTTTCTTTTCAAATAAAATTAGAAGATATAGGTAGTTATATGCCTTTTACACAATTTCTCAAATATGTTTATCTACTCTTACTTAATATTAATACCCTTTAAAACCTTGACAACTAACGCGGGTTATATACATAATTAAGTTTGAAGGATCAGTGTGGAAGCATTGGATTAAAATGAGAGAATTACTGACATACGTGTAAAATTAATATAAAAATAAAAAAAAAACAACACGTTTATTTAGTATCCTTAGGGCATTTCGACACTTTTATCATATATATTCAACTGACAATTGTTGACGTCAGTAATTTACTTACGACTAAGTTTATTGCATAGTATATGGACAAAGTCTGAAATAAAGATATTTTATTTTATTTATTACCAAATATTTCCTCCCTTTTTGCTGACCGTGGATAGTTAGAAATTACTGGGCAGGTTGGGCGTGTCGCCAAATTCTAATTAGACGGTGTCTGGCGTAAGGTAGCACAGGGATGAGCTCGTGCCGACTACATTAAAATCCTTTGTTGTATTGTAATCACGATGTAGCATTTGACCCGCGAGCGCTACAGCCGAAAGACGTTGAAATTTCTCGTTGACAGACTGGATTTTAAAGACAACTTTCGAAATGTAAGTACATTTATTTTGATTGTATCAGGAGTTATGTTTCTCTTTGAACAGTTTGACGGTTTAATGATAATTCAAGTTCAACATTTAATTAGCATAATCTAATTTCAACATTTGATATTGCAGACGGAGTTTTGTATATTTTTTCATAGTTTCATTGTGTTATCATGTTTTTTATTAGTTTCTATCGAGAGCTACGGATGTTTTTTTTTTAAATATCAACCAGAAAATATTAGTTTTTGTAGAAAAAATTGAAAAGTAGTACAGGATGCGATTTTTTCCGTTACAGATAGAGAATGTCTGTGATGAAAAGAATCCCATTCAGTGCTACTTCTCATTTCTTAATTTTGGAACAGTACAATTATAGCACCTGATGAATTATATTACATATATGGACATGATAAATTATATTACACTAGCTTTCGCCCGCGGCTCCGCCCGCGTCAATGTCGATCCCTCGGGAACAGTTCTTTTTCCCGGGATAAAATGGTAGCCTATGCCCTTCTCCGTACTCCAGAGAACTTGTATGCAAAATTTTATGATGATCGGTTCAGTAGTTACGCCGAGAAAGCGTAACAAATAAACAAAACTCACTTTCGCATTCATAATATTAGTAAGGATAATGATATATATGCAGTATATACCGCGTGATTTAAAACATCTGAAAAAAAAAACCGTACCTGGGTGAATTTTTATGGAAAGTCTGTTTTTTTTCGTTTATTTACTTTTTTTTTTTAAATTCTGTATTCGAAAAGGGATGTGTTTATGACGGATGTGTTTAGTACTTCAATATAGTTCAGAGGTTCAAATTTACCTGTTATATTATCTTTTATTCTTCTTCTATCCCATAGTTGATCCGTAAACTCTACATTAAGATTATATATTCTGAATGCGCTTGTAATATATTTTATATACTCTTATTTTTTCGCAAATGTATTATACGTTTACACTTATTTCGGGAAAGTCGCTGCGCTCCATGACAGAGGGAATCCTATTGTGGAGTTCAGTGCTACACTGATTCAGTACCTATCTTTATTTTAGCAACATGTATTCTAATATTTGACATACTTGTGCTTACTGTGACCCCAAAGCACAGGATTTGGGGCATTTGTATTAGGTTTCAAATCAAATCATTAATTTCACTTAAGTACGTAATTATGGCACTTAGCTGTTTCCAGCATGCAAAATCATTATTTATTTATTTATTATTTATTTATTTATTTATTTAATAACTAGCTGTCGCCCGCGGCTCCGCCCGCGTTAGTGTCGATCCCTCGGGAACAGTAGAATTTCCCGGAATTAAACATACCCTATGTCCTTTCCTGGGCCTCAAACTACCTCCATACCCAATTTCATCGAAATCAGTTCAATGGTTAAAGCGTAAAAGAAGACTACAGACGCTCCTTTCTTAGCGCTCACTCACATCATCATAAGAACCCCTGTACCAAATTTCAAGTCTAGGCGCAGCAGTTTCGGTTGCGTTGATATATAAATCAGATTTTCCCGCGGCTACGCCGCTGCCGTTAGTGTCCATCCCTCAGGAACTGTAGAATTTCCCGGAATAAAAGATACCCTATGTCCTTCCCCGGGTCTCAAACTACCCCCATACCAAATTTCATCCAAATTGGTTTAATGGTTGAAGCGTGAAAAGAAGACAGACAGAATTCATTCAAATGACGATAACTTTTTTTTTAATGAACCGATTTTGATGAAACAAACTTTAAATGTTTTGCCGAGTTAAAACAAAGCAATTGGTGAAAGTTTGAAGTAAATCGGTTCAGTATTTTCGGAGATAATCGTGATCATACATACAGACAGACAGACAGACAGACAGACAAGAAATTCTAAAAAATGTTTTTTGCTTTCTATTATTCTTTTTAAGTGTCCCTCTATCCATTTCAGTCAAAAATTCTAAATGTACAGACAAAATATTTTTACTGTTTTATTATATGTATAGATAACAAAAAAGTACAAAATACTCATGTTCAAAGATAAAAATATATATTAATTCATTATAAATAGTCAGTTAGTAAATATGACAATGTTCGATAATTTAATTATTATTTTAAAAATTCATTTATATTAAAAAACATTTTTCAATTAGCCAATTATTTAATTGCTTTTTAAATTTGTTATGAGGCATTTGATAGCTTCAGGCAAACGGTTAAAGATCCTTACAAACGACACTGCAGTGAGTTTGTTGGTGCTTAAGGAAAATTGTATTAAGTATCAAAACTAAACGACTTTAATATTTCTGAACATATTTATACGTGACTAGGCTAATTGCTATTCGCGCAAGTCCCATTCAGCCGGGCCAGATGACAACTTGTTGAAAAATAAGTGCGAATGTCTTTTTTTGTCAATCATTCTTAGCTTATTATGTAAAATAAAAATTATGTTCCCACCGTGAGCGAGTAAAGATTGCAGATATTTTCTACTATAGTAATTAGAACTACATGTCTTCCATATTTCTTGTTTTTATTTCATACCTATAACATGTACTTAAATTCGTGATGAGAACATAGAGATTGGTCTCAAATTACATGTTTAACTCCTTCTTAGAATCATTTGAGTCCAATTATATTTAGTAGGTACAAGCTTTTGCCGGCGGCTTTACCCCCATGCTTTTTTCATAGAACCTTACGTTTTTTCGGGATAAACCTTGTTAAATTAGTTATATATTATAATTAGTTATTATTAGTTAAATAACAGGTATTAAAGAAACTCTCATACCAATTGAAGTCAAACCAGTCGTGTTTTAGTGATATTGTGTGACGGATTGACTGAAAAAAACATTTCAGAAGCAGGTGATTTGTCTTCTATATCGATGGTATATAAAGCCGAGTAAAAATATGTACAAATTAAGATCAGCTTCTTTACTAAAAATATACATTTAAATATTCAAGGTTAAATGGATACCAGGTAATAACCGTTTGGCTGGTGCCTTATTATAATAGTGCTTCCTTCATTTAAAATTTATTAAGGCAGTGATTGCATTATTTCCAATTGTTTTTGGTAAGAATTTAGCCTTCATGGTTTTTTTCACAGTCTGCGCAATCGTGTCAAAGCTAAATAGCTATTTTGAAAGTAGGTAGTTTAAATTTCGGATCAACTTTGACATTTAAAAACTACTGCAATACTGTTATTTAACGGCAAATCACTTTAAAACTTCCCTAAACTTTAATGCTCATACTGGCCTAACACGGCACGGCATTGAGGTTTCGTTTAAAGTCTTTTGTTTCCGTTCTCAAAATAGAAGTTCCAATAAAACAGTTCGAGCTGGCATAAAAACAGTGATACAAGCGTAAATATTTTACGACCCATCCAGGAGGTCGATTTTAGAAACATACGTCGAATAATACAGAATTTTATTGTACAGAAACTGAAATCCCGTGTGAATATACAGGTGGTTTCATAGAACTGGGTCAGTGAGGCCATTTTTAAACTATAGAGAGATATAGGTTAAAGTGGTCAAAAGAACAAAGAACACTGACTAAAATAAAAGCAGAATACAATTCAAGCAGAATATTTTAATGCTAGCGGTATAGTGCTAGCGGTACGCCAAAAAAGTCGAACGATTGATCTTTAGGCCATAAGAATCAATTTGACGTGTAGCACGAAAAAAACCAAAAACAGAGTTATGCCGTCATCTGTTTTCTGTATGGGATTGTTTTTGTTCTGAAACCTATGTATGGTATCTAATGGAAGAGCTTATTAAGCTGATTCTAACAATATATCACATCATTATAATTCAGTCACTTGTTTTAAATAGCCGCGTTTTACCTGAAATAAAACGCATATTAAAATACTTACCTCACTGGAAGCTTTATATTGAGAGTAGCGTGACTGACTTCCGTCGAATTATACCAGTTTTCGTACTTTTAAATGCCCGATTTCCGGTTTTAAGTGGCGCCACCTGGCGGCCGCGCTCAGTTTTGTCTACTTAGTAGGGAGCGCGCCATCTTGAGCTCATTGGCTAAATAAAATGCACCAGGCAGAAATTAAGTGAAAGCTTCCAGTGAGGTAAGTATTTTAATATGCGTTTTATTTCAGGTAAAACGCGGCTATTAAAACACTTGACCGTAACTGGAAGCTTTATATTGAGACCTGTTTGTTATCGCCTGGTGACGCCACTTTTGGGAGAACGGAGTTTAGTAATTATATAACAATAATACGCCAATGTGATTGACTATTAGCTTTTGTTCAAAAAGGAGCTATGTAAAATAAACACATTTTATTCACCATAGTGGTTTTATTTACTATAATTGTTACAGTCTTATATAACTTAGATAGAAGTTAGGTAATCATCTTGTACATCTATATTATATTTATTATTGTAAATATTCGCAATTAATTTATTTAAATATTAATCAACGAACAAGGTTTTACGTAATTGGTTCGAATAGATTTGTAATGGCTCCTGGAGCACTGTCCTTCATTATTTCTTTTCTATAGAAATTTTTGAAGGTATTAGCTGATTGCCAATTTCCTCGGGCAAGGATATGATCAACCGATTGGTTTTCGAGCCAACTTTTGGAAGCTACTGCAGAGCGGGTGCTTCCTGGGGTAGCTAATATGCCACATTCCTTAAAAAGGCTTTTTATCCAGCCCGCTATGACCGTTCGAGAGGCAGCTTTAGCTGTTCCTCGAAGGTTAATAAATAGGTTGTCAGACTTAGATTCAATTCTTCTTTCCTGTAAGAGATCTATAGTTCTATGTATCCAAAAGACCGGATTGAGATTTAAACTGTCGGAATTTGTCAATAGTTTCCAGCCTGATTGCCTATGATTGATACTATCGGTTTTTGAGCCAAATTGAGGCCAGAATATTATGTTGTCATTGTTTTTTACACAATGATCGGGGTCGACAGTGAGTAGAGTCAGATCATGAATACGTCTGCCAGAGCAGAGCAATAATAGGATCGCAGTATGTTGCGATGTTTGAAATAGGTTATTTTTGTTGACATTACGGTTTATTAAGAAATTAGTCAGTTTGCTAACATCCCATACTGGTGGTTTGGCGGGTTTAGGATATCTTATTGCGATCGATTTTAGGATATGTTTTACAAGTATGTGTGAGCTTAATCTGTTTGAAGAATCGGCATTGCATAACGTCGAAACCACAGACTTATGTAAAAGTATTGTGTTGTATGATAATTTATCAATAAGACATAAGTCGGATAGGAATTGGGCAAGCTGTGAGCCTGTGGGGCATTTTGCATTTATCTTATGTGTTATACACCATGAGGTCCAGCGTTTCCAAGCGACCTCGTAAGATCTTAAAGTAGATTTTCGCCAGGAATTTTTGAGAAGCGACCGCTGTTCGGCATTCCATGTTACTATTTCGTCTGCCCACCCCCACATTTCCATACCTCGAGAGTTATGTTCTGCACTTCTGGAGGTGGAAGTCCTGTCGACGTGTCGATCAGGATGTCTTGAAGGTGATTCAATGTTAGTGGTGCTGCAAGTGATCGGGCTCTGAGGTCTGCTCGCCAAAACACTTTCTCCCAGCGTGGGACTACTAATAAAAATATTCCTGTTGACTGATTCAGATGAGCTAGTACTTTGGGTACTAGAAAGGGTGGTGGAAACACCCATGCTAGTGGGTAGTGCCATGGAGTGCTGAACGCGTCGTAAAATAGGGCTCGAGAGTCCCTCGTATTCAGTGTCACGTAGTTGTGTACGACATGAGCGGTTTCCGAGGCAAAAAGATCTATCTTGGGATGTCCCCACTTCGCAAAGACTTTTTCTAGACCGGTTGGTATCAGATGCCATTCCGGAGGATGACGGAGACGAGATAGATGATCGGCGTGATTGTTCAATCTGCCGGGTATGTGATGGATGCTGAAGTGAATTTGATATTGATCTAGTAAGTTCAGAATTTGGTACGTTATTTCCATTAGTGGTATTGATCTCGTCCCCCCCTCCTTCTTTAGATGAGCGACGGCTGTTTTGTTGTCGCATTGTATAAGAACTGAGCTGTTCTCCAATAGATGAACTTTGCTTTTGAGAGCGTGTAGTATAGCCAGCATTTCCTTTTGATTGCAGTGCAATGTTTGTTCCTGTATCGACCAGGTGCCCCAGAGGGCTAAGTTGTTTAGCTGGGCGCCCCAAGCGTGGTCTGAGGCATCTGTGGCTAAGAAGTTGACTGCTGGAGGGTAATGCAGAGGTGAATGTAGGTGACAATTTTGAATCCACCATTTCAGTTCTCTTCTGACGTGCTGAGGTAGTGGGTACTTTTTGAGTGATGATTTCGGTAGTAAATTCATGAATAGCACTAGTTGCCGGTGGTTGAGGCGGCCTCGTGGAACCGCGAAACTGGCAAAGTTTAAAAGTCCCACTAACATTTGAACTTCTTTTACAGTTACATCCGATGCTTTTAAAATTTGAGATGTCTTCTCTATTATCGTTACCACTTTTTCGTCCGGCAATGTTTTTAAGTTCTCCCATGGGTTCCAGCGTATGCCTAAATATGTTATGACTTTTTGTGGACTTAACACAGATTTCTGAAAATTTATTTGCCAACCCAATTTTTGCAATGTTTGTACTGCAATTTGCACGTGCTGGCGCAGCGTTTGTGCATTTTGATGGGCAATTAAGTAATCGTCCAGGTACACAAGGATTCTTATGTTGTGCTGTTCTCGTAGTATTTGAGCTATCCAATTGGTTAGCATAGAGAACGTCTTTGGGGCTGTGCTGAGGCCAAAAGGCAGGCAAGTCATTTGCAGTAGCTCCTGTTTGTATATAAGGCGTAGAAAGCGCCTTTGAGATTCTGTTATCCTCAAGTGAAAGTATGCTTGAGAAAGGTCGATTTTGCACATCCAATCGCGGGTTTGGAGGAAGTCTGGGATACGATGAATGTTTATTAAGTGAAATGGTTCTGTCAGAACGTAGTTGTTTAGTGCTTTGAGATTGAAAACCGGCCGGGCTGATCCGTCCGCTTTTGGTCTTAGAAAGATGGGGGATATGAAGCTGGGTGAATGTTGAGCTACTTGTAGGATGCCCTGTGCTTTCATATCTTGTATGGTTTTCGACATTTCTTTTGAAATTGGAGTCTGAAACGGGCCTTTTATTACGTTTGGGTAAATTAGGGGAGGTTTTTGAATGAACGGTATTCGATATCCTCCTATTAGTTTCAGAATAATTTTTGGTGCTCCCATCTCCCTCCAATACGATTGAAAATGCACTAATTGACCTGCTTGGAACCCCTGCGAGTCATTGTTTATATTTTTTCTGGTTTCCTCTGGAGGCAGATTTTGTCGCATCTCTGCGGGTCTGCTGACCTCCACGTCCCGGCCGCGAGCCTCGGTGGTGAAATGACCCTCTGCCATGACTGTTATAGTGATATTGGTCCCATTCCGTATTTTGATACTGACCTCGAGGGAGGTAGTTGGAATGTTGACATCCACCCCGCGAGGGTGGGTTATTGCAAGCATGTGTATGTGTGCTGCAGCCTGGTGCGTTATGGTTGCATTGGGTTCCACGCGATGGAACCACAGGTTTTCGTGCGCCATGCCCCCGCGAGGAGCGGTCGCGATTGTTAGGTGTACTAGACCTTACATTGTAGTTATCGTTCTTTAAAGGCCAGAAGGCTTTACGAACTCCCCCGGCTTTTTCTAACGTCGAGGTAAAGGCTTCTGCATTAAAAATATAAGTTGTTGAAGGGGGAATTCTATTCAACGAGGCTTTAATTAATGGGTCTTTTACTTGGCATGTAATAGACTCACGGCGCATTTCAATGCTTTCGGCTCTGTGGCCGCAAACTAATTGTAAAAGATCCGACGAAATTTTTTGAAATTCGCCTTTTTGGAACAATTCGTTAACTTTTTCGCTCAGATCGTTAAGTGTGAATTCCGTAGTCTGAGCCCAAGAAAGTAGATTACGAATACTGTCTTGCAAGACCTCTTTTTGTTTAAGAATGCAGTATGTCATTGCTGCATATGATTTTTCGGAATGAGATAGATGCTTTAATTTATCATATGCCTTTACCTCCTCGTTAGTTTCTAATTCTACGAAGCCAGGAGTATGGTTATAAGTTTTTTGCGTATCCGCATATCTTACCTCTGACCAAGAGGTACTTCCCAGTTTTTGAACATGAATAAGCATGTCTAAAAAGTTTTCTGGGGTTTTTGGAACAGCTGGTTCCTTCAACTTAGTCTGTATATCAAACGTGAAGCTGCTATTATTTTCTTGAGTTTGGTTCTCGAGATTACTGGCCTCGGCAATGTTATTTTCGTAAAGATCTCCGCTGATGCCGGAAACAATAGATAAATTATCGTGACTCCTACAATCGATATTATTATTCGCACTAATATGTTGTCGGAGTTCACTCATTTCTTGAAAGATTTTATCGATCACATTAGAATCGTAAGTTCGCTTACTTGTCTTTCCGCGGCGTCGGGAACGCTTACTTCGTTTGTTGTTGGAAGAGGAGCTCGAAGAGCTGCTGCTAGACGCGCTACTGCTGCTATTGCTGCGGCGAGCTCGTTTGCGCGGTCTGCTGGATCCCGCATTTTGCTTAGCTACACTATCGGTGCCAGCTTCCCGATTAACTTCAGGATTATTCATAACTGAAATTTAAAATCGATTAGGATTTTCTAATTATCTACACGATATCAGTACAAAGAACTGGAAAGTAATAATAATTTATTAACTGCGTGAGATCCGAACGAAAAATCGTTAAATTCAAATTGATCACACGCTATAAAATTATTTAAGTAATGATTATTGTACTTACTGCTTTTTCCTTCACACACTTAAATATTCTTATTCTAATATTTTAATATTCGGTGTGATCAATACTTAAATTACGATAGTCACAGAGACAGTGCTGCTGTAGATGTTTCTTCGACGAAATCTAAAACGCCAATGAGCTCAAGATGGCGCGCTCCCTACTAAGTAGACAAAACTGAGCGCGGCCGCCAGGTGGCGCCACTTAAAACCGGAAATCGGGCATTTAAAAGTACGAAAACTGGTATAATTCGACGGAAGTCAGTCACGCTACTCTCAATATAAAGCTTCCAGTTACGGTCAAGTGTTTTAATAAAAATGACAATTTTAAAAGGTTGAATAATTATTTGTTATCATCCTCATATTCAACCCCAAGAAAGCAATTATGAATATAATTAAGTATGCAGCTATGAATAAGTAGGTAATAAGTCTTCGTAGCTGTCTACATATTAATATTTACACCAAACCAAAAGATTTATTTAAATCAGAAACTAATATTTTAAAGATTAATTACAGGATTTTGATTTTTTTTTCTGTAGCCGTTTGTGTCCCACTGCTGTTTTCCCCTTCCCCTTTCCCCTCGTTGTTTCCACAAATTCCTATCCCTCGATAAACTCTTCCAATCATTCTCAAACTTGTCAATGTCATCTATCCATCTCTTCCTCGGTCTTCCTCGTCTTCTACGCTCACCTGGTGTCCATTGGATGGTGATGTAAGCCCATTTTTCAAGATGCATTCGACAGATGTGACCCGCTCAATCACACTTAAGTTTGGCTGCCTTCTTGCCAACATCCGAAATTTTTGTGATGGAGCGCAGGGTGGTGTTTCTCACGCAATCAATTCGCTTGACACTAAGATGCTACGCTCCATAGCTCTTTGACAGACCTTCAGTTTTGACATTTGAGCATTAGTGAGCGACCATGTTTGAGCACCGTAAGTTAGGATGGGCAAGATACACATGTCGACGAGTTTCTTTTTGAGGCATATTGGTAAATTGCCTTTAAGTATTCGAAATTACTGAAACTTAATTTTCTGAAGTTTTAATGAAATACCAATGCTATTTTCTGAATAAACCTTTGTTAAAGTAGCGCCTCTGCATTATTAATTATGTTGTTGTCCATACCATAGGAATAAAAAAAAAATCGTTTTAATCAACTAGGTTTGTGACCCGGACTAGTTTTAACGTTTTACGAAAATGTATGAATGCAAGTTTTCATTTTATTATAAATCGGTGTCTTTTGACCAATTTTCTCTTTCTCTTATGGGACACTTAGTATATTACAACTGATTTCTTTTGATATATGGAACTAGCTTTGGTAGAAACCCTGACATCCGTACCCCTGACATTGTTTGCAAAATTCGTGATGATCGGACCAGTAGCTGAGGTATAAAATCGTAATAATCGTAATTTATACCTACATATCCAACGATACGAACTACGAATTTAAAATAAATATAAGCTTAAGTATTGAAGTACAACTAAGACTAGGAATTAACATGTAATTACTCGTATATACTTAAACCATTACAAAACTTTAAAATGGAAGGATTTTTTTTTTTTTTTAAAGTTTATCTTAACTGTAACATAATATAATTAAAATAGTATATAGATTCGTGAACGTAGATATTCAAGAATCGAGCCCCTGGTCCCGTGAAAGGGGCGCAGTGAATCGATTGGATATTGATAACGATTATCTTGATAATAACCAGTTTAATATCGACTTCCTTATCCTCCTTTCATTACAGTGATATCTAACCTGCGGAAATTACTGCCTGTATTTAGGTATGGATTATATTTTAGTATTTAACCTATTTTTTAAATAAAGACTGTTTCATAGGTCAATTTTAAAATAAGATTATCAATTCAATTTATTAATTAATCTTTTTAAAATACGTGTATCAATGACAGTTAAAGAAGAATTACCTACGTGACAGGAAAAATAATAAATTATACAGGTAGTTTAAACATAAATATAAATAAACTTATATCCAAGACAACACATTTTTTTACGTTGTAAGAATCTCATAAGGATTCGTGTACTAGATTATCTAACATGTTACTACATTTATGAAGGTTGTATCACCACTTCCGACGGTTTTGATATCGTTACTACTAGTATTATCGTCTCAGACTATACTAGACCGTCGTCCCAACGCGATTTTCTAATGTATAAGATAGTGTTTGGAGACTATAATATACACGGTGAAATTTTGATCGTTTTGGACCCTTAAAGGGGTGACTCAGACCATCAATATGAACAACTTTTCCTATGGGACCAATGATGGGAACTAAAAAAAAAATGGGCAGTTCCATACAAAAAAATTCGGCCGCCCAGGCAATTTGTATGGGAACGTCAAAACTTTTTTTGAGTTCCCCGCATTGGTCCCATAGGAAAAGCTGTTTATATCAACAGGCTGAATCATTCCTTTAAGGGTGCAGAACGATCAAAATTTAACCGTATCCATATATACGTATTTATATTCACTAATGCAGTGCCTATCCATATAGGCACTGCATTAGTGAATATAAATATCCAATTTCTTACATCCGGTTAGAAGCGTATAGGAGTTATCGTAACAAATTAAAAATTTCTAAATTTTTAGAAAATATGTAGGATTGATCATGTTAAAATTCTTTACAGGCATGATCGCCAGTATTGTTCTAAGCAATTTAGATCAATTTCTGTGACGGTTTCAGGAAGTGCTTTCCATCTGGGTCACGGCTTACTGCTGCATATAAAACTTCATATCTTGGGAAAGCTTCGTTAGAAATGAGAATCAAACGGTTTAGTTAACTTTATGAAAGGTGTCCTAACTCCTGAGTGTGGTCTCATTACACTATCAAATACATACCTACATTTTGAACAAACGGTAAACACCTATGACCAAGTTAGGGAAATGCTTCCTAGAACCGTATCAGAAATAGTCTAAACTGCTCAAAATAGTACTGTCGATCGTGCCTATAAAGAATTTTAACAAATAAATAAATATAATGGACAAGTCACACAGATTGGGCTAGCCCCAAAATAAATTCGCGACTTGTGTTATGGGATACTAACTCAATGATACTATATAACAAATACATACATGGATAAACATCCAAGACCCAAGCCAATCTGAAAAATATCATTTTCCATCTTGACCTGACCGGGGATCGAACCCGGGCACCCTCGTGTCGCAGTCTGACGTGTTAACCACTGCGCCACAGAGCTCGCCTCAATCAGTTCTACATATTTCTTAACGAATTTTGAAATTTTCAAACTTCCATAACTCTTGTATACGCTTCCTGACCGGATATAAGAAATTGAATTTTAATATTCACCAATGAAGTGCCCATCTATGTATGTACATAGATGGGCCCATCTATGTATGTAGATATATGTACATGTATATTATAGTTTTCAAACACTATTTTACACATCAGAAAATTGCGTTGGGACAACGGCCTATACCTATTTTTTTAGCTCACCATTGCTATGAAAAAAGACAAAAAGGTCACAGTGCGTGCAGTGTAACATATTGAAATGACAAAAAGAAAACAAACAGTAAACACTTACACATGTAAAGAGCACACATATTTACAACATGGCTGTAGACATGAACATGACGACACACGGCGTTGGCCCCAATATATCAACATACAATGATTTATATAAATTTGTCTGGATATGTTGCGCCAACAGCCAAACATTGGACAAAACATGTGACAGACGCACACAAACGGCGAAGACGGACAAAAACGAACACAATCACAAAGTGGTAGAGTCATATTTACAATGAGCCATAATGCGAAGCCTTAATGACTGTACTCACTCTTATCCGTTTTAGCAGGAGCCCTAGGGATTTCTCAGAAGACTTATTTCGCCAAATTTCTGGCAAATTCAAAGCCTTACCGATCCCTTGCGGGCTAGGCAGCTAAATAAAGTTGTTAATATTAGTCTTTACTCAGTATTCAGTCGATGTAAATGTGATTGTATTCTTCAAGAGTGTTTAAATAAAATGAAGAGGTGTAAATGACGTCATACGGTTACCAGAATATCGCAATATAGTCGTAGTAGGTATAAACTAAAATGTTGAGTACTTCAAATTAGATGCATAAGAAAATGTAAAGCAAAATACATTTGTATTTTTAAAATATTTTTTTGCCATATGTTTTACAGTGTTGACTTTATAAAAAGAATTGTCTTACTCTACTCTCACTACTTAAAAACTTACTCGCAACAACATTTCAAAACAAATAAGTTTCCTTGAACCAATTGACCTAAAGTAATTTCAAATGAAATAGCTCTAAACAAAATTGAATTTCTACTCGTGCCTTGACTTAGGTACTTTGAAACACCAAACAGTTAAAGGACCAATTGTTAAACTCGTGACTAGAAATCGTTTGGAAACTTAAACCATTTCGGCTAAATATATACCTTCTACCAAAAACTATTCATATTGTAATGGAGGACGGCGTAACAGTGTATATTTCTAATCTAACATCACAGACGTGATAATGAGATTTACACAGTTATCAGTTTAACAAAACGTTAAAAGATTCCTTCTTATTCTCTATTATTGTTGAAAATTGTAAAGGTGTTTTTTTGTAGTGCTGTTGCTATTCAATTATTAACACGTACCTACTTCGAATTTGAAGTGAGTTAGGTAACAATATATGTTTCAGTTAAAAGTGCTTAAAATTAGATAATATTGTTACTACAGGGGGAGCTATTCTGTGTCAGTGAAAATAATAAAATTGGCAGTTTAGAAAATATGTTACCGATGCCTGGTGTACACTAAGTAAGAACTAGAATTTGTTTTAATTATTTAAGTATGTTTATGTTACTAATACTTATATACTCGTAGTTGCAGAAGTAACTTATTTTTAAGCTTGTAGGTATTTTAGTAAGATTTCATTATGAGGTAGAGTAGGTAGGTTCAACTTATTTAACCTTGTGATAAAAGTATCTAACGTTAAGTAATTCTATTTAGTCGGGTTGTTAAGTGATTGAACTTTTGCATTTTTGGATTAAACAATACCACTTGACACGAAAAGTATACATAAGCCATCCTTGATTGAAGCAAATTAATATTTTAAAATAACTACATAAAAACTTTAGCTAGCTATCAGAAACGCTAGCTAAATAGCTTTAGTTTAAAAGATAGTGTGTAGTTTAGAAGATATTTGCTGTTTTCAAAGTTTATGAAGATAACTTTGTTTCTTGAATTGCTTATTT
Organism: Elegia similella; assembly: GCA_947532085.1. Classification (NCBI taxonomy): domain Eukaryota; kingdom Metazoa; phylum Arthropoda; class Insecta; order Lepidoptera; family Pyralidae; genus Elegia; species Elegia similella. Next base: position 16,590,249 of record OX383942.1, on the reverse strand, counting down.
GTTTTTAGTGTGTGTAAATTGCCAACATTGATGTCAGGTTTTTAAATTCAAATCCTTTAAATCCTTTTGAAATAGTTTACAATATTTTTTTATGTCTAAAGTACTATGAAATTGCTTTAAAAATGCTGTTGTTAAGGTTTGTGAACTGGGCCCCCTTGCCCAAACGGTGCTTTTCTTAAACTTTATTGTATAACGGTGGTTCATATAGTGGACTTTATGCAACTGAAGGCAAAGGCCTTCAGTTGCATAAAGTCCACTATATGGAAATGTCACATGTATCAAAATGTCCACAGTATCAGAAATGCCACATAAAAATGTTGTGTAGCATCCTCTTGACACTGGCTTCCAATGAAGTCATGTTTTGGCAGATTTTTGGTAACTTGTGAACTGATCCATCAAAGTCTCAATCAGCTCCAGCACGAATTCGGGGGTGGCTCCCTTTCTCAAATGGTAGCACGAGACTGTTTACTTGTGTCAAGTGGTCTTACTTATTAAATGACACTAGTCTTAATAACTGGTCTTAATGATAAAATTCCAATTATATGATGACAATTCGCTTTGAGTAAACCTCAATTGTGGTCTTACTAAAAGGCATGGATCACCATTGGCCTCCACCACCACTAACTATTGAACATATGGAACACCCTTTTCACTATTCTGTGATTTATTTTAACTAAAAATAAAACGGCAATATGTACGAGTGGGATAGGAAACTGCATGTGTGTATGAAGTTGAAGTAGATTTTGACTTTTTTATTCGATATTGTTAGGAACATATTTTAAAGTCTAAGTGTTTGATCGATAGTTAGCATTGTTACGTGTTGTTATATAATAAAGAATTAAACCTAGACTAGATGATCTATAATAATACTTACGATTCTTCAAGTGTAATATAGGTAATTTTTATACTTATATAATATAATGATGAATAAAGTTAAAGTTTGTAAACGTAAGAAATGTAGAGTCGTATTTTGGTAAACATTTGATGTAAACATATTACAAATATTCATAAATATCTGTAGCCTTACCTTCTTTGGAGCCATGTTTCTATATAATGAAAACCTTCAACATAATTGAGAATAAAATGCGTTTCTCTAAATATAACCGACGGAAAAAGTTCTTAGAATTCGTAAATAAATTTGACAGTAGTCCGGTACGGGAATAAGCTGCGCGCGCAGGGTTGGGTTTCCATGGAGACGGGGGTGAAGGGAAGGGCGAGTGGTGTCTGCGAAGGTCCGCCGTGTTTTACCAGCCAGCCGGTTATTTTAAGAAAAGAGAATTTTCTCCGATTTGCGGTAATATTTTCTTCTTTTTCTCTAAATAATCGAACGTTTTGTGTAATTTGTGTTCTTTTGTCTTGTTGAATCAGGATAAAGAGAATATTATGTGTTCTATGACGTTGGTGATCGGCGTAGGTGCACAAAGCCCTAGGTATTCTAAGTGCACCTGAAAATGGCAGCGAAATTCCCGGGGATGCATCAAAATATCGATTATATATGCGGATATTTGATGCATATAGAAAATTAAACTTTTCATTTCTATTTGATTAGTGTATTGTATACAACGGTTTTATTCAGGATATGGAAATTATGGGTTATTTTATACCATAAGGTGCCTGTAGTCGGCTAATAAAGCCTAGGTGCAGCAAATGGCTACCACACCTAGGGGCGTGCATCGATAAGTCGGTCATAATATTTGTTAATTCACATACTTAAATGCCATAAAAAATCTGAATCATTGAGTGTCCTGTCTTCTTCTTTTCTTGCCAGTTTATTATTTACTTGCACGTTGTATTTTTCCTCTGCTTTTACCTTCCCCGGTGTCTGTGTGTGTTTGTCATTATGTGTGTGTTTGTTTTATATGTATGCTTATGTATGTTAGTCTGTATTGTTCTGAGGTTAGTCTTTAAGGTATTTATCTATGGGCCTATGTTAATTTTAACTAGTGTGCCTGAAATAAATGATTTATTATTATTTGTAAATTTGACTTAAATTACGATGCAGATATAAATGAAAATTTGGTGACAATGCAACAAGCTGGTATCAATGATGGACAACTTCTCAATGCTGAATAGTTTAGACACCAAATTTTGCAGTACTAATGACACAGAATAAAAACCAGCTCCGAAAATGAAATTATAGAATAATCTTGCGAGCTTCGTGGTTAACACGCCAGCCTGCGACGCGAGGGTTCCCGGGTTTGATCCTCGGCCAGGTTAAAATGGAAAACTACCTTTTTCAGATTGACCTGGGTCGTGGATGATTATCTATATATGTATCAATTATAAAATATAGTATCGTTGAGTTAGTATCCTACGACACAAGTTAGCCGTGTGGTTTCCGGCAGAGTAGAATAGGACCACTCCTAGTCTTCCCATGGAGGTCGTAAGAGGCGACTTAGGAAATACAAGCTAAACAAAGCTCAGAAACATCAATGAGACCTCTCCAACCCGTCTATGGCCAGCGAGGAGAGTGTAGGCCAAATCCTCTGTCTGCTCTGGTCAGGTTTGGCTCCGATAGCACAGAGAGGGTTATGCTCCTGCAGTGGAGACTAAAATGAAGATGATGACACAAGTTCACAACTTGTTGTGGAGCTAGCTCAAGTAGTGTGATATGTCACTATATATTTATTTTTTAATCTAATTTAAACGGTAATACTAATAAAAAAGTATTTAAAAAGCATCGCCTTTTTTTTTAAATTTTATCACTTAATACGGTTTTATCGCGTTTATTACATTATTTTTAAAACTTTACTGTTTTCATGGTCAAAAAACAAAAGTGTAACAATCGCGATATTTTCAGGGGTCTTCGTCAGTGAAAGGGCCAGAAATCAAGCAAACTGGCGGACATAGATATTGATCTCGAGGAACATCTGTTCCGCATGTTTGATGTGGGCGACAGCGGCATAGACACGGACGGTGAGGAGGAAAGGCCTCAAGTGAGTACATATATTGATAACATACGTATTTATAACGTCTTTATCCCATATCGGGTAGAGCCACGCTACCGGCAAAATTCATTGTTGCTATTAGCATAGAATGGGTCGGCTCGGCCGAGGAAGTACCACACTCTCAGAAAATCGACGTTTGAGTGGAATGTACAGTTTCAATGCTTTGGTGAGTAAGAGAGCCGGAGGCCCAACCTTCTCCTTTCCCCATTTGCTACCCCCATGTCCTCCTCCAACTTCTTGAAAGGCCGGAAATGCTCTTATCACACCCTGGGGTTGCAGTTGTCTATGGGCAGCGGTGATCACTTGCCATCAGGTAATTCGCTTGCTCGTTTGCCGTCCTATACTATAAAAAAAGAATGAACTTAGGGCCACCAACACAAACTAAGATTTTGTTTTGTGTTGCTAAACCATAGATCATCATTATTCATCATCATCATATAGGGGTCGCTTATTGCGTAAGCGCTGATAATGCTTACCTACGCTGCCTGGGCCATCGAACTGTTAAAGTTAGACACGGGAAAAAGCAGCTTCTTCTTTATTAACGAACAAAGATTCCTAAAATCCCCATCAAAATTGCCCCAGTATATTTGCCATGATAAGCCTTTACAGACAAATAACTATTCACTTTATATTGTATCAGAATCAGAATCAGAATCATTTATTGTCAAACTGGTTAATATAAAGATGTTACAAAATAACAATTAGTACACAGTTTTACCTATAAATCAGGCATACAATATTATCAGCATGTCATAAAATCAATTGAGTAATAAAATTCACCAATTCTTTATAATAATATACAATTAAAATTAAATAAAACAGAATAAAAGCATTAATACATTCTACCTGTCTTTAAGTAAAATTCATTTAAATCATAAAACACATTATCTTTATGCCATTTCTTGAGAACACTTTTAAATTTATTATTATAATTCAATTGCTTTATTTCCTTTGGAAGACTATTAAACTCGGATTGCAGTTACATATGTGTTTTTTTTCAAATATCATGCAATTCATTTGAGGCGTAATGAGACGATCAGTATCTCTAATATTTCTTGAGCTAACATCAGAGAATTTCAAGAATTTATCATTGTTTTGCCGTATAAAATTACAAACTTCAAATATATATATTCCAGTAAGGGTAAGAAAAGTCTTTTTTCTGAAAAGAGATCGGAGAGATTCGTCCGTACGCATATTAAATATTATTTTAAACACCTTTTTTGTAAAAAAAAAGTTGCTTGCATGAACCGAGTTTCCCCAAAATAAAATACCGTAAGTTAACAAAGGATATGTACCTAATTCCCATAATAAGCAGCTATAGCAACTTCAATTGAGGACACATCAACTAAGATTGATAAAGCAAAACAGTAACTACTTATGCGGTTATTTAATTTATCTATATGATTTTTCCAGTTTAGATGATTGTCAATAATTACACCAAGAAAATTAGAGTTACTCACTTCTTCAATTGTATTATTCTTAATTGATATATTTAGTTTTGAAACTATATGATTATATTTTAGGAATCGTATTAATTTTGTCTTATTAGTATTCACATTTAGATTCATGTCATTTAGATGTATAATTAAATTATATATAGTGTCAGTTATATGGATTATATGTTGTGTTTCGTCATTTATGCTATCTACAAATAATATTGTGGCGTCATCAGCATACATAATGCATAAATCATTTGTCATGTCAGGTACAGTCAGCCAAGGAGATATCTGACCCCCCTACAACAGCGCCATTTTTCGCAAACTAAAGAACCATCCGTGGTTTAAACCCAAAGATAAAAATATACAAGTGTAATATCCTTTGCGACTAGTGCCATCTATTGAATTGTGAATGAACAAATAAGGTTAATAAGCAGAAATCTGATACCCTTGATGACTAATGCCATCTATTCGATTTTTGATAAATAAAACAAGCCCTAGCATACGATACGCTTATTTCAAAGATACTTCAATAGTTAGATGTGGCGCAAGTGGTAGGCACTACGGTTTATTAAATAGTGTGTTCATGAGGGAACAGGTTCAAATCCTCCAAAGCCTTTTATTTTTTACAAATATCACCAACTTCGTATTGTGATGTTGGTGTAATTTTGGTTGTTTTAATGTTACCAAGCTAATTACTGTTAATAAAAAGCATTTTAAATGTTTAGTTACTTTATTACATCAAAAAAATTTAACTGTGAAATAAATACCTGCCTACTTAATTCAAACTATGATTAATCTTCTGTAGAGAGAACCAACATGTAACTTAATATGTAACAATTTACATCTCTCAACCTTTTTTTAATCATAGTTTTATATTTTTTTAATAACTGTAATGTATAGGGTCAAATAGTGCTATGTGAATAACTTTGCTTCGATAATAGTATAAGAATAAATATGTAAACCTATGGCATTAAATGAATTTTAATATGGGAGAGAGTGACCCCCATTTTGAAGCTCTTGTTCAAGTCTATTTGTCATTTCACTTACCATGTTAGATCAGATCACATATCACTTATGCGCATATTTATTAATTTAGTATAACCTCTTTGTCTAAATTGATTTAAGTTCAAACTTCACTCGTGTCTCGTGTCCCAGTTAAGCACTATTTGACCCTACAATCTGGGATTTTAATTGGTCACTCAATAACAATTAGATCACAGAACAATTGTCTTAAATAAAATATATTCTACATTGCACACTGTTGGAATCACCACATCTCATAAAATTTCCAAGTATTTTTCTTTATTCATCCGACCGCCGAATTCTACCAGCTCCCCTGGGCCCATTGAAGACATCTGTCCTCAATAACCTGCAAAACAATAATACGATCAGTTACCTAATAATCTACACTGCGTAATACACTAGGTATAAAACATTATTATTATTTTAACAATTAAATGAATATTTTTACCTAATGTTATCCTGCCACTGTTTTCAAAGGCAAATTATTTTGATGGCTATACGCTGGCCATGTCTTCTCCGCAATATTTTTCTGCCATCATCATCAGACTTAAAACGTTTTTCATCAGAATAAAATACGATCTCGTTCTTGTTGAATGTTTCCTCACTGTTTCAATTGAAATATTATATATTACGCCAGTTGATCGAGTCTTCTTAAATCTCCGAATCCACAAACGGACGGTGTTTCTCTGTAAGAGATATATTTATCTTAGACATTTATCACAAACCCTATGTTTTACGGAACAAGAAATAGTGTGACAATTAAGTAAGTATATTAAATACTTATAATTTCTACTTACCGCGATACCTAACTCTCTAGATATAGATACTTTAAATACTGTGGTTGTCTTCACAATACACTATTAGCTTTCACAAAATCTGCTATATGAGATGAAACGGGATGCCTAATAACTAATGGGGTTTTGGATCACTACACAGTAATCGCAGTATCGTGAATGTAATTGTGACGCGAGTGAACAATATTTTTGATTAGTTGGTATCGGGTATAAATAAATCTGATAGATTACCCTCAATTTATTTGTTAAAGCAATGCGTTGCAGTTGGTGACAAAGCTGTCATAGCAGTAGAAATAGATATCCAATTTCGCCCGAGACGTCATATCGTCGGTTGGCGTATTGAGATGATCGCTAGCTTCTCAAGTCGTAGGTCCATGGTTCGAATCGAACTTCACGTAGGATTGTTTTTGATTCTTTCTTGTTCTTACCATTGACGATTACTTGAATTATTAGCTGAGATAATTAGAAATACAAAATTTGCAACTGAGCAGGTTATCAGAAACAAGTTTATACTAGCAGTTGTCTGTCTACTTGCCAAAAATCACGGTAGGTGGCGCTTCACAGCAAAGTGCATAGATTTAAAAAAAAGAGACTTCATACTTCTATGGCAAAGTGTGAATTTACGTTTTAAAAGTCAGGGGGTCAGGTATCTGCTTGGCCGACTGTACATCATTAACATATATCAAAAATAGGAGTGGACCAAGTACACTACCCTGAGAAACACCCATAGTACACAGCCTTTTTTCAGAAGAAACTTATTCCATTTAATTGTTGCTAGGATTATAACTATTTAAAACCACAACTTGTTGCCGATTCGATACATAAGATATATGTATGGATATGATTTTACATTTATCCCCTACAAATACTATTATTTGTTAAAATGTGTTTGTCCGTCCATCACATCAAAAATGAACCGCGGTCTAAAGGTACTATACATATACTTTTTTCCAGAATTTTAGTTAGGATAGTCGTAAGAGAAACAGCTCGCGAGTAAATCCACGGGGAAATGCTAGTTTCATCATAAATCTTTTTATTTGCCGTGTGGTTTCTGGCAGAGTAGAATAGGACCACTCCTAGTTGTCCCATGGGTGTCGTAAAAAGCGATTTAGGAAATACATGCTAAATAAAGCTCATAAACATCAATGAGACCTTTCCAACCCGTCTGGCCAGCGAGGAGAGTGTAGGCCAAATCCTCTGTCTGCTCTGGCCAAGTATAAGGCCTAATGATGATCATAAATGTGAAAACTCTTCTTCTTTCATGAATTATCCCTTTATTAGGTCATACAATACATCCAACATACATATTTAGATAGATAATAACTCTAAAACATTAGGTACATCTTTTTTTGACAGCCGTGAGAAATATAGGTTTCTCGGCCAATACCCTACAGTGCGCTAGTTTTTTCTAGACTATAGTAGCGTTGGTTATCATACTGTTGATATACAGATAACATATAAGACGAATAAGAAAACTATAACCGAGAGCAGATAACAATAAGACATCAAATAACTACGAGATACATAAGTTTGTGCGAAAAATTCACACCGCGTTCCGATTCCGAAGTGTGTTCCGAAATGCAGGCGATTTAATGTGCAGATTTTAAAATTAATAATATTCATGTGTGTGGTGTGGAGTGATTTTATAATTGTGTTTCCTTAGCCTCTGGATGACGTTTCGCTCTTCAGACTCTTACAACTATCGCATTGGAACTTTATAATTTTGGGATAAAATGTAGCTAATGCATCTAGGCGCATAAGGTAGGCACATTTTCAATATAAGAGAAGATTGAAAATTAAATAATCTACATTTAATTTTAGAATTCAACGCAAAAAGGCAACAATTTTTGAGATAATCATCATGTTATGACCTCAACAACATTTTATGTGATATGACAACTAATCTTCTTAAATTGACTTGAGAGAATTTGGCAATCATTCCAGCCGTAAAAATTACATTGCTAGACGAAGGCCTCTCCCAAGGATCCTTCGTTCCATGGGAGGATATGCCATTCTTACCACGCTTCTCAGGTCAGTTAGCGAGCGTAGTTTCTTTGGTTTCTTGCGCTTCCGGCGCTGATGCCCATCGGAAGCATTTTTAAGCTGGGGAACGATAGGAATTGTTGGATCTAGGAAGAGAATGAAGGAATTTGGATACTGCTCGTTCGTATGCATGGCGGAAAAGCAAGTAGCTGCTCGAAAGGCCGCGCGCGCGTACCCGATGCCATATCTGCAACTATCGGACAGGCAGTTGAGGACCATAAATTTGGCAATGAGCTCCATTGACATATACTGATCTCAAGAGCATTTTTATGCACAAAATCAAATTAAGACTTCGTATTTAACTTTTGTTATTTTTTATTTCCTTCCTACCTACTAAACCTACTCTTTCCACTTAGATAATAATTTAAATTTTTGCTCTGCTGTAATCCAATTCCTTACATCCATCTATTCTTCCACACACACACACACTCACACACACACACACACACACACTCACTCACTCACTCACTCACACACACACACACACACACACACACACACACACACACACACACACACACACACACACACACACACACACACACACACACACACACACACACACACACACACACACACACACACACACACACACATACATACACTTACACATCCATACTATAGATTTAGATTAAGATACTTCTATTTTATAATAATTAGTTATATCATTAAATAAGCTCCATTTTAAAAATTCGCTTTTGTATCCAGAAGAGAGAGCACTGGAGACCTGTGCCACATGCTCAGCCTTCTACAGGCTCCAGTCTCCACCAATCTGAGATAACACTATAATATTTACAGATTATTGGAGAAATAAATATATTTTTGTCTTTTATCTATTTGCAGAGCGACGGGAGCAGCAGTGAAGAAGATGGGGAACCTATGAGAGTTCCGTGGTGGGATCAGCAGAAGACGATCAACGACGAGCCATCGGTAAGTTCGAAGTTTCTTCTTCCTCGCTTTCATTTTTTAATTCTTTCGCCTGAAACAGTGTATTTTTTGGTCTTAGTTTTTTAAAGTATAAACTTTAAACTTAACTATAACAATTCAAGTTGGCTTGACCCGCTATCGCGTGTCCATATTATTTGTAGGCCAAGTAATGGCAACACCTTCTTTCCATTTTTCAGAACGAAGCTGGTCGAAGCGACGCAGTTAAGGAGCCTAGGCCAGAGCATAAGCCCTGGTGGTATAGACCAGACCAAAAGATCAATGAAGTAGGTATATTGTTACTAGCATTGCTCGCATACTCAAGGAGGTATGCGTCAGAGAAGTGGCCGACATTTTAGAATAAAATAGAAAAATCTTTGTTCAGTGATTTGCAAACGAAACAACAATAAAAAACAAAGTGTACCAAGTTTAAGCAATTATTTTACCAATAATATTTTAAACCACGAATAGTGAATTCCACTCAGCATACGTTGCTGAATGTATGTAGGTATCAAGGTTTCTCAAAGTGGCGACAAAATTTACGTCATGGGGATGCAAGATTGGCAAGCGTGTGTGGCACGTATGTAGGCGCACGCGAGTGACTAATATCATTTTATATGCAACAGAAAATAACTCAACACATCATATTAATAATTAAAAGATATTACTTACCTGTGTAAGGCTGTGTAACATACACAGGTAAGAAATAAACCACAAAAACCTTAGTCTCCATCACCTAATTTGGTATTTTCCTTTCGGGGGTGGGGTGGGGGATCGCTGTCTTCTAGAAACTTTAACAGAGGTACGTGGAGCCACAACACTTAACATGCGTAAGCGCTGATTATGGTCACGCCCACTAGGCCATCGGGCTCCTCCTACTCGGGCTCGAGAGAAAAAGGGAGTGCAACTCAAATTTGAATTCATAAATTTCAGAAAGTTATGAAGGAAGGACAGCTAAACCCGGGCGATGTCGGCAACTGGCCCAATAACTTAGCCAAGCAGGCAGGCAAGGCGGGAGCTGGGAATCCTGCCTACCCAGGGGGTGCACCATTGCCCAGGGTCCCAGACAGCCCAGACCGCTCCTCACCACCTCTCTACGAAGTAGAACTAACTGCCTCTGACGAAGACGACGATGCTTCTGTCTTGGAACTGGTCATTCCGATGTCGTCCTCGAGGTAATTGCATATTCATTAGACTGAATGAGTCCGAGATGGACTCGCAAAGGGTTCCGTACCGAGATAAGAACGCCAAAAAGCAATCATGAAAATACACGTTTCAAATACACGGGCTTATTCTTAGTACTTTATATCCTGAGAACTTCTTTACTGTCTAAATATAACAGTTCATAAGAGACTTCTGATCCGACAGATGGATGGAGGATCATCGGAGCTCTAGTAAAAGAATCCAGCTGGCTATCTGGGTACGGAACCTTTAAAACTAGGCATTTGATGCCTTGTTTTCATATTTTTCATCATCATTCATCATCATCATCATCATTTCAGCCGCAAGAAATCTGCTGCCGGACATAAGCCTCGCCAATGGATTTCCAGAAAGATCAATCGCAATCGTAAGCGGCCTGCATCCAGCGTTCTTTACCTGGAAGCAACTGTTCGCTAGGACTTCCGACCTGGCTACTGGTAGGTCAATATATATGTATATTAAAAACTAGCTGTTGCCCGCGGCTCCGCCCGCGTTAGTGTCGATCCCTCGGGAACTCGATCCCTCGTAGAATTTCTCGGAATTAAACATACCCTATGTCCTTCCCCGGGCCTCAAACTACCTCCATACCAAATTTAATCCAAATCAGTTCAATGGTTGAAGCTTAAAAAGACGACAGACAGAGCTACTTTCGCATTTATAATATTAGTATGGTATGGATATTATTTATACTTCTAAGTCCAGAAATGAGAAAATTTCCATAAAAACTGTACCCTCCCATTTTACCCCATTTAGGAGTGATTTTGTCCATTTCACCCACTTAACACTTCATGTATCCTTAAAGGGATGACGAAGCCAGTATACAACGTGGCATAGACATTTTTTTTAGCTTTTTAAGTCCCACTGCTGGGCAAAAGCCTCCCCTTCATTTCTCCAGGCATCCCTATTCCTAGCTTATATTTCCTAGACTATGCCTAATAGAAATTAGGCGTAGGCATTATGCGTAATAAATCGATCCCAATATAGACCAGAGCCGATAATTTTTGAAACATATTTAAATTATAGTAGGATGAAACCCATTGCAAATAGAAGAGAATACACCAAAAATTAAAGGAAAAATAAATTACGGGCGATCTGAGTTCGGGGAGGGGGAGGAGGTGAGCTTTTAAGGACGAACAAGTCGCGAGCTCGATCGCACTGGCGGGCGCGGCCAAAAAGCAAGTTATTTCACCCAGCATTGTGTCCGACAGAGATAGTATCAGTGATGATGAGCAGTTAGACCTCAGAACAATAATTAAACGCTATGTCTACACGCATACGCCAAGTCGCACGCACACAAACACTGCCGAGCGCGTGAAAAATTGGAAAACGTCCTTTGGAAAATGGGGTTTTATGAAAAAACTACTGCATAAATAAAGTTAATTGAAATCTTCGATAATTGAACTTTGCCGGTACGGTCTTTGTTTTCGATATATTATACTTCTTTTATTACTTATTTACGCTCAAAGTTGTGTTAAAATTAGTAAGAAAAGCTAAAGTTTGTTGGCTCAGAACTTCTTATTGGCTTTTTATTTTACTAATACAACATTGCCATATATCGTTTTTTCCACAGGACTTGTAGTTTTGCCGGAAATCGAGATAGACCGTTTTTAAAAGCCTACCCCCTCCCACTTCCCGACTTCAGATCGCCCGTAATTTATTTTTTCTTTAATTTTTGGTGTATTCTCTTCCATTTGTTTCCATTTGTTTGACAGCTCCGTGGCGCAGTGGTTAACACGCCAGCCTGCGACACGGAGTGCCCGGGTTCGATTCCCTGGCCAGGTCAAGATGGTAAATGATCTTTTTCAGATTGGCCTGGGACTTGGATGTTTATCTATATTTGTATTTGTTATAAAATATAGTATCGTTGAGTTAGTATCCCATAACACAAGTTTCGAACTCACCTTGGGGCTAGCTCAATCTGTGTGATTTGTCCGTATATATTTATTTTATTTTATTTATTTGTAATGGGTTTCATCCTACTATAATTTAACTTTACTTTTTATCATTTTCAAAGGCTTTGGCACTGGCCTAATACTCATGGTGATGTTTAATGCCGGTATCCAAATAAAGTTGGTTTACGGAGGAAAATTTTACGTGATAACGGTAGAAGAGAGATAGGTGCAGCCGATGGTGCTTCTGTATCGCTTGTTCCGCGCTTTCGCTAGCACATGGAACGTGACATTTTTTCGTGCGTGTAGCGGGTGTTTATCGATTTATAACATCTTATCACGTCAAAGTCATGAAAACCCGGCAATTAGCGAGAAAATCAATTTTGGAATTGACGTGTAAAATGGTATGACTTTGGTCTTACACGATGGGAGCACGTGTTTCGCCTCTTCACGCAACGAATGACACTCGTTGCTTGTCATTCGAACGACCAACATCTAGGTTTCACTGCCTAAAGATGCCTCGTGTAGAGGCGAAACACGTGTCTCGCGAGCACGATGGCCGATATTGCTGCAGCCTCAACGGATGCAGCAGTATCGACCGGCGTTGCATGCATCAACTATTGGTGGCGGGCATGAAGGGACTAACAGTAGTGGGTGGGCGCTGGCCAGCAATAATGTGCATGAACTAACTGGTGGCGGAAGTACGCAAAGTAAATTGTCTCAAAGTAAATGTAGCTTTGACTTCCGCAAAGTAACACCTGAATCTTTTACAGTAGAATAATTCATTACGATTAAGTATTTTCATGTTTATATACTTACTTTTTTATTGTTTCTAGGTACCAGCGAGTTCCAACCTCCTCGCCAAAGAAAGCTAAGCCTAAGCCCCCGAGTTTTCTTTATGTATTATGTTGTCTACGCAAGTAATTGATTTTCTAAATGTTATTATTAGAACGTGCTAATGGGTGGCTCTATTTGGGTGGAAAATACGTATACCGTTTTGTTAAAAAACATGTCTAAAATTAAAAACTTGCTAAACTTGATTAAGTCTGATAATAACGTCATACTGAAAATGTCAATTCATTCTGTATAGAAACTTTATGCTTATAAAGATTTCGATATCGTTTTATTAGATCGATTTTATAAGATTTTGTTTAAAAATAATTTGTAAACAAATAACCCTCTTCATTTTAACAGTTCAATAAATAATAATGAAAATTTCAGCCTGTCATGAAAATTTTTAGGGCAATATTCAATTTGTTAGACAGTTATACTGCTGTTATATTTTTCGTATTATAGCTACTGATCATATGTAGTGTGACTGATATCGATTATTGTATGTCTATGATATATACTTAATCCAATATGATATTTGCCATTTCCAAAGTTGATGTTGTTCGAACTTGTACGCTATTAGTGTCGTGTACTTCATTCTTCATGGATGTCTATTTTAAGCTATCGTGACTCGTTACTGGAAGTGACGTTATTTGTGTACCCTACATAATTCTGTGTCTATATTATATAATGATTTTAATACAACATTGATAGCTCTGGACTGGATTGAAATTGGTCTTATAAAAACCATTATGTATATGTTTTAATAAAGGTTGGATATGTCAATTGTTAGTGAGAAAAAAAGGAAATATCTGGAGATAAATTATTTTTATTTAAAACAAAACTTAAGTAAGTACTTCAATTATGATAAAAAATTGTGTCAAACGCATCACATAATGATGCGTACTTTAAATTATTTTATTTAAATTTGAAAACTTTAACTAACGTGTGCCAATTAAATTGTCAGACATATAAATATTTTTGTATGGTAATATATTTTTTAAAATAATTGCTTTTTATGTCTTTTTGTAAACGACTGATTTTGGCCTAAGACATCAATTAAGAAGCTTCTTTGCTAAGGTTAATATTGCCTTTTAGTGCTTCCAGTCTTCTGGAAACATTTTCGCGAGGCTCTGACTTGTCGAGTTTTTATTTATGTTTTAGATAGGTAGTTACTATTTGAAGTAAAAAAATCTATATTTAATTCTAATATGTAACTTTATTTTATTAAGTTATTTATTTAATTTATAGAATAACATACAATAGGCTAGTTTCCTAAAAATAATTAGCCCGTGAGTTAGATAATCAAAAAATATTGTATAAGTATTTTTTTTATCGATTAACAAATAGCGGTAAAGACGGCCCTTCGAATATTTACTCATATGTGTGTGGCGTCATAGTTTGCTACACTTTTTAGCAAACGTCACGAGCCCCCACTTATGAACTTTGACGCGCTATATCTTTACCATTCATCGTTTATTTGAGTAAAGAAAAAATACGTGTCCAATACTTTTTGATTATTTAATTGACGGACTAATTTTAATGTTATTATTACCCAGGAAACTGCCTTTTACTAAGGACCATAATGGGAGCTTAAAATCATATCAGAATTTAACAGAAACGTAACAACAGGAAACGAAAGGTTTTTCCGTGGCTCTAAAAATTGAATTTTCTTCCACATTCCAAACAATCTTTTTGGAGGCAGCGATCCTATATTTATAATATATAGAGTCATACTTACAGTATCATCATAAATATTGTAGGGCCTACAATTATCGTATTATTAAATGTAAGAGTACTAAGTTCCAAAGTATATCTAACCTAAATGATGGATACTATAGGATAAATTCCACATAATCTACTCTTAATAAAAGGTTGTATGAAGTCATGTTGTTTTATTTTATTCGTCATAGAAGAAATAGATTAATTGCATATTCTATTAGAGATTATTTTCATATAATTAATCATCATCATTATTAATTACAGCCGCAAAAGTCCATTACTGGACAATACCTCCCCCAAGGATTCTTTGCTCCATGGAAGGTTAGAATCACTCTGTATCTTGAGTCCCTAGGTACTTTAAACTTGAGGGTCGAGATTTGCAGTTCTAGTCTAGTCGAGAATTGTAAACAGCTGGACCGATTTTGATAAAATATGGCTAAGAATCATTGCTAGAAGACCTGCTTTAAAATAATAAAAGATGCGTTTAAATATGTTCACCCTTGCATGCAACACTAGCTAGCTAATCATCATGCAACGATTGCAGAATGGTATTCTAAGGAACATTACCAACTCTCCGTGGTTCGTCACAAATGCTGAAATACACGAAGACCTGCGTATGAACACCGTGAAGGAAGAAATAAGGCTCTTAGCCGAAAGAAACATGTCTAGACTAGCAAAACATCCCAATCATCATCATTTCGTGTAGGTGTCACGGTCAATCGACCATGCACACCCTGGTGTCAGAGTTCTTCGGAACCACCTCTCGGCCTCTGACGTGGTTTCTTTAACGACTACCAAATGGCAGCCGGGGTCACCGGCTTAACGTGCCTTCCGAAGCACGGAATCATCTTTATTATCAGACAATCAGGTGATTCAAGCCTGCAATGTCCTAACCAAACTGGAAACAACTAAACAAAGTATGCTTCCGGTGGGAATCGAACCCACGACCCCCGGATCAACAGGCAAATGCCTTAACCACTGGACCACGGAGGCTGCATCAACATCCCAATGAACTAGCAGCTAATTTGAGAAACATAAGCTATCAGAAATGCCTAAAGCGATATAATATACAGGGACTAGATTCCCAATACTAACAAGGGCTATTGCCGCTGGACAAGAGAAATTGCTTACATCTCATCCGATCATAGTCAACTATTGATAGCAGGCAAAGCAAAAAAAATATGATCACCCGTTAAAGAGCTCCGGTACCACAGACAGACATACACGCGTCCTCACACATAGCGGTCAAACATATAAACCCCTCTTCATGCATCGGGGGTTAAAATAGCTCAACATCTCTCTGCATCCTACATTAGCTGGGACTAGATAAGTGCCTTGTGTGCCAGGGGAAATTCAACGCTTAGATTTGCTTCAGCAGTTCGTAAATATAATTTTAGTAAAGAGAAATAGATAAATACTACGTAGGTACCTATACAGTCACAGAAAAATACATATTTAAAATACCGTCTATTTTGCCTGTTCTGGCTAAAAAGGGGCTCCCTGTGCTTGTGACGAACCGTAATAAGGCATGAGGTTATACAAAGATGGAGCCAGAAGCATGCCTGAAAAGTTAATTCTGCTACTCGACGCTAGATGGCGCTGTTTCAAACAAATGGAGGGAAAGGGTTTTAGCGACAATTCCAGCCAGACAGCCAGGCCAAATATGGATTTTGTTACATAATACGTTCCAAAGATAGAACAGTTCTGTTGTTATTTCCTTCAAGTACAATTTAAGAATTTGTAAGAAATGTCAAAAGAAGTTTTGCTGTTGGTCATATTGGTTCGTTTTGGGTATTTTGCTTATTAATGATCGGGATATAAAATCAATACTAATTACAATACTTTTTTCCAAGACTACATTATATTTTTCATAACCATAGAAGGAGGTCAGAGAGTCAGCTGCCCGTAAAAAAATTCGCTCCTATGATTCTTGTTGCACTATTTTGATAGCATTTATGCTGTAGTAGTGTACCCCGGGTTCTGACGCATCACAGCCAAGTATGTAACTGGAGAGAGAGCTTTTTTTTTACAAGCTTTTATTTAGTTTACCTGTCCCGGTGTTTGTCGGTAATTAAACTTGCAAGTTAAATTTGTGTGAATTCGTTTACAATACAAGCTTGTCACAAAATGTTGTTATAACACCGACCTCTAATCGTTATGAATATCACACAAATTCTTATGGTGTAATGATGAAATGTGTATGAATGAGTGTGATGTAATCTTTAGTCTACAAATTGATCATAGACAGGTACGTTCATTAGATATAATTTAAGTTAACCTATTTAGTATTTTCTCGATAAGTAAATTGTGTAATTCTTCTGAGAAAATAAATTCTTCAAACCTTATCACATATTATATGCGATTGGGGAGATTACAAAACTCTAGTACCAAGATCCTACGTCGAATAGACGTGACGACGACTAGAAGAAGTAGCGATAAGCTTTTGTCCGTGTTCAAGTCAAGGTACTGCAGGCAGTGGCAGCGTTGCCTAAAAGTTCGCTGTGTGTACGTATCCGCCTAACATTAAAAAGTCTTGCGTTTATTTTCCTGTTTCGAGGTCGCCACTCTTGTCTATCGTACGAGATGACTAAAAGGTAAAAATGCACTAATACCTATATACCTATCTCGTGCAAGAACATTTCCTAGAAGGGTTGGCGTCAGCCAGGAAACCGGCTGTAAAAACTTTACAGGATCTACTTCTAACATGGACGAGGAGCTCGATGGACTAATGGGCGTAAGCTGCTGCTTACGCATGTCAATCAACCCTAGTGTGGTCACCATTGGGATGGGTGACCAAGTGTGAACAAGTAGCTCAAAATTTTCTCGAGCTCATCTATGTTTTAGAAAGCACGTTATGCCGTTGGTCCAGGCTGTCATAGAAACCGCAATATATTTTCAGACGTTTCACCCACGCCTCCGCTGCCGAAAAATGAGTTGACATCAACGCTAATATAAAAAAAATAAAGTGTTACTTACTTACTAATAAAATGTTTGAGTGATGTATAACAAATTTGCAAAATATTCAATACTTATAGTTAGGTATAGTGCCCCATAAAAAATAAGATACGAACAGTTTTGATTTTTCGGTTTTAATGCATTGTAGAGCTGAATATTTGGTAATAAAAAATAATTAAGTTTTAATTTCAACTCACCAGGTGCCTCTGGGTGTTTCTGATTAAAGGTCTTGCTAGACAGATGGAAGTTTACCCTTGTTTTTGCAGTTAGCGTGCGCTCAAGCTATCACACAATCATGTTATTCTTAGTGTTATTGATCGTGTTTCACGTGTAAGGGCCAGTTAATCAGAAATTACTGATATTTATTCTTATTTATGGGTTTTCTAAGCTGGTCTGAGAGAAAAGGAATAATAATAATAATAATAATAATCATTTATTTGCATTAAAAGTGGTAATAGTTGGCGGAAATACTTAATAATATACATTTGTTTCACACTCTTAACCTAAAACAGGTATGCAAATTTTTGGTAATAATTTCAGTCAATTATATTTATAGTATTTTGCATTAAATTACGTTTATCAACTACGTTTAACACAGAATTTTTTTTTTTACTACACACAAAATATTATTGAAAAATAAATACAAAATTCTGAGGAAACAATATTATTAATTTATTACCCATTGTCATTTAGGAACTCTCGTACAGAATAGTAACACCTTTCTATTAAAAAAATCCGTAATCTATTCCTGAATATAGGCAAGGGTAGATCCTTCAAGTCATCCGGCAATTTATTAAAAATACGAACAGCCATTGGATAGCAACTTTGACCATACAAAGACATTGACATGACTGGCAATACTAGTTTGTCTGGGAATCGACCGCGATATCTATTTGTTACGTCACAATTACGCTGAAATAAATGTATGTTTCCTTTAACAAAGCAACACATTTCGTAAATATAAAGTGACGGTAGTGTTAACAATTTTAAATGTTTAAAATGCGGTCTGCAGCTTGTTATTCTAGATATATTACTTAAAGACCGTACACAGTTCTTTTGTGCTATAAAAAGTCTATCGAAATCTACCGAGTTACCCCATACTATAATACCATATCTGAGGCTCGCAGCTACATAGCCATGATATGCTTGTAATGCTGTTTTTTGGTTAGCTATATTGACAAGTCGCCACAAAGCGTACGAAAAGCTATTAATTTTATTACACAAGTATTTTATGTGAGGTTTCCAAGTACTTTTACCGTCTAATGTGATTCCTAAAAATTTAATCTCATCGCATTCGTTTATTAATTGTCCATTATGTTTAATTATGATGTCACTTTTTTTATTATTTCTTTGATTATGGAATTGAATATATTTAGTTTTATCAATATTAATCTTTAAATTATTGTTATTTAACCAGTTCGTAATGTCATTTAGAGTTTTATTGATGTCAATATTATAGTCAATTTTTGAATTTGTCACGTTAGGAATCACTACAGCGAGATCGTCAGCAAATAAGGAACAAAAATGTTCCGTGACCTTAGGAAGATCATTTATATACAATATAAATAGTAGTGGACCTAAAATGCTTCCTTGAGGCACGCCAATATTATTTGCTCGTCTTGCTGATTTATACGATATTTCATTATAATACCTATCAAGGTTTGCTAAAACTACATACTGAGTTCTGTCCTTTAAATATGACCCAAGCCAACTCTTTGCGTTACCTCTTAGCCCATACTTCTCACATTTAGCTAATAACTGTTCGTGGGAAACGAAATTAAAGGCTTTACTCATATCAATGAATATTGTCATCACTTCAGACGACGTGTCTACATGGCTTAAAATCTCACGTACTAGTTTGAATGCTGCTAACCCTGTTGACTTACCTTTTTGGAAGCCGTGTTGATTTTTGTAAAATCAGCTTCTCTTCTTGCGCAGATCGTCAAAGCCGATCGAGTAAATGAGCGAATGTCTGAGAAATCATATAAGTAGGCGTTGAGTCTGAGCGACACTGTTTCGATTCAGTTTTCCACTATAAGCGTCTTAGGAGGCCCGCGGCTGATAGGTAATCTGCAACCAAGGTAGATTTTACGTCACCTTGGTTTAGGTCTTAAAGACCCGGGCTCTGTTTACACCGCAAGGGATAAGGACGTGATAGTTGGCCGCTCTTGCTTACTTGACTGATTCAATATTAACAATATTACTCGACTCAGTCGATAATTTTGCTCCTCAGTTTTACGTAACTATTTAGTAATCTGTGGCTTTACTGTGGTTTCTGGATATGTTTGTATTCTGAAGTTATCACAGTATGAGTTATATTATTGAGTGCCAACCGTGAGCAATGGCCAGTTTCTCAGAATCTACTGCGGCGTACAGTAACTTTTGATATTACACCCACGCCACCGCTACCGAAGAGATGACACCAACGCTAATAAAATATTGAAGCGATTGCTTAACAGTGTAAATATAAGCAAAGAGATTAAGCAAAATGAAATCAATAAGAAAATAAAGAAGACTTATATTGGGAGTAGGAACCATTTTTAGTACTTCGTATTTTTATGGTTCTTCGTAGTAATTTGATTCCGTTTTCCATCTACACGCTAAACTTGGCTTTTAGGTATAATAGACTTAGACTCTGTCTAACCCGCAAGCGAAAAAACGTGACGGTATGTTTTATTTGGTTGTAGTTTATTTACTCTAAAGTACTATTAGTCTGTGATTTAAGGTTTTGGAGACCGGGGCCTGGATTTCGATTTTTACTACTGTACTTAATGTGCAGTAGCTTTTCGCTACACATCCATTGCGTCCCCTGGTAACGCTGTCTCGGCATCAAAAGTATGTCTAGCCACGGTATACGCTGTATGTGAAGAGTCATTAAAATCCGTTGAACTTTTAAGTCATGATTGAGTAACAAAGATAGTTTTTTTGCATTTTACATTAGTTATATCAGAAGATATTACATACTTCATGAGTATGAGTTCCAACTTTAAGGCTAACTTTATTGGCTATACAGAATCTGCAAATAATATCTGCAACTGTGGTGTGTCTCCCCAGACCATGACACATCTGCTGTCATGCCCAGCGTGCCCTGAGACCTGCACACTGGAGGACCTGTACATGGCTACAGAAAATGCAATACAAGTTGCACAGTATTGGGCGAAAAAGGGAATTTGACCATCGATTCGACAAGAAGAAGAAGATTAAAAATGCTACCGATGGGCAGCAGTGTCGGAAGCACAAAAAGCCAATGAAACTGCGCTTTACCAGCCCGCCTGCCAAGTGTGGTGAGTATGGCAATATCCTCCCATTGGTTGAAGAATCCTTGGCGGCTGCTATAAATAAATATATCACATAAAACTGCCCCTTACAATTTAAAATCTGTTTTTAGAGCGGTCAGTTGTATCTGCCCCCGACTGGGGATCGGCGATCTTATTGCTAAAAGTAGATGAGCATAACGAGTCTATGTCTTCTTAAAAGGCCGGAAACGCTCTTGTTACACACCAGGTGTTCCAGCAATCTATGGGCAGCGGTGATCAGGCTTACCATCAGGTGACCCGCTTGCTCGTTTGCCGACCTATATCATATAAAAAAAGCTACTGATAACCCATGGATGGAGAGGACTAACGAACTTAGCAGACGGGATGTAAGCTTCAACTACATAATATACATAAATATTTAATAATTCAAAATACAATACATAAATAGTTATATCAAACTACACTACTTAAATATTTCATATTTATCTACCTATATAAATTTATAAGTTTATTCTCATTTACTTAATCGACTCAATGTGAGGAACTCGTTGGTACAATATAGGGTAGGTATATAGGAAGGGTGAAGGGTGTACGAGTATGTTTACATTATTAGTCTTTAGGAATATTCAGTAACTCCGAGCAAGGATCTGGATTGATGACCACAAGTGCTTAAAACATATTTTGTGCTCCTTCGTGCTTAAAAAGTAGTAATCATGAGTCGTCAAGCTAAGCTAGGAGCTAATCTGACATGTGATAAAGCGTTGGCCGCTTCCACTCACGAAAAACAATCGATTTTAATTATTTGTGCTGGACGAAAAGCAGCAAGTATATTTAATATTTTTATATCGCTACCATAACAAGATAATAATATTACTAGATGGTGCGTTGAAATTAATAGCTATGGCAAAGAATGGTCAACAGAATCAACAGACAGATTGTATCTATGTAGATAGTTTACTCGACTATTAGTTCGGCTTGTTTATCAGAGGCTCTACGTAGAGTTTATATTTGATAGTGATATGTCTATAAAAATAAAATTTACTAATTATGGATCAGGAGCTGACTACAGTGCTAATTACCCCAGCCATGATGTCGATTATTCGATTTTTAAATTCATTTTCTTACTCTTTGGCGTCAATGTATTAGCAACACCTCTAGCACGTCGTCGATGTCCATGGGTGACATCAAAATTAAATGGAATTTACGTCTGAAAAAAAAATCTAGTGGCCCTCCCGGAGTGCCGACAGAAGCACAGACAGAACTTGAATATTGAACATTCGGTTCCTTAAATACAGAGGTATCGGTTAAGGTAACGGGAACAATTTCACAAGTTCAATGGATTTTTCCATGTCAAAAAAGTCCAAAGCACCTAAAGAACTTTTCACTTCAAAAAGGATTTTAAACTTTGTAAAAACTGAAAAGCTCTTGATGCTTTTGAGGTTATACAGATAAACACTCGTTAAGTCAACAATAGCATAACTTAAAATTTTCATTAATGTGATATCCGATTATCGCACCCTTCTTACGACTTGTAATCGAAAGTTACAATAACCACCCAATCCCATCTAAAATTAGGTTCGTGGCGTAATCCTAGATAAGTATCTTTATGAAGCAGGTAATCCCTGTTTTGAAGTTAAGGTTTATTAGCCCCGCTGTAGTGAGGCGACGTGAAGGCTCCGCGTCTGGATGGCGGCGGCGCTCCTCGTGGCTCAATGGACGCGGGGCGGCGCCCGAGCTGCCGTCAGTCGCGCTTCATGCCCCGGAGGGGCCACACGTGTCCGTCTCCCGTCTTGCGACTTATGTAATCATCCGGTGAGTTTGCCTGCAGCCTCCAACCCGCCTTCCACCCACATCGACCCCGCGCCGCGCGATCGCCCGAGCACGCGAAGTGAACCGGCGTCTATCGACTCATATCTCGGGCCCAATCGAATCAGTGCAATAATTGTCAGCTGAGAGGTGACATAATCAATGCAGTAAGTACCGGTGTCCGGTGAGCGAATTTGGAATGCAGGTGTGTTATGTAACGGGAAAGGCCGGTTGAATCGCGAGTTTTTGCGACAGGTCACATAGGATACGCGTGACCGTGCCGCTGGTCACGTCGAGCATTGTTTCACGCGGGTCGCGTGTAGCTTGAATTATGAAGCGGTTACTTTATTGTAGCAGCTATTTCAGGGCGACGTTCGTTTGTTGTTGTTCGAACGTCAGTGATAAGCTTCAAGCTTTTATTTATCTATTTTTTACTTTCAATAAATGAGAAATCTTCATCTATATAAACTGAAAAGATTATTTATCTTATAACGCTACTTGAAAAGGATACTACATTTAATTGTAAAGGTCAAATAGGAATATAATACAAATATAAAAATTACTACATATATATTATTATTACATATAAACCGAATTTAAAGTATAAAATATTTTATAAAAAACGCCAAACATAACTTAATAGCCATCAATTAAAACTACAAAGTTATTACAACTCGACATTATACGAGCCGCTAAAAGTTCCCCTGTCATAAAAAATATCCCTTACTACAAGCGTACATTACTAGACAAATAATAGGTCCGTAGAGGGCTATAACTATTTCTACGAGAATACGAGCTGTACATACGATATAGGGAAAATTAAGGTAGATACCGTCTAATTGGAGGGTAGCCCCTCATTACATATTTTCGGATATCTGAGAAGCAACCCGGAAAATGGCAAACGTGTTTTTCATTGCTTTCTAAATCAATATTACCTTCCGTTTATAGGCAGTTGTAGCGATAGGCAGTTGGACATAAATATTGGGGTGCTCGGCGGCCTTGCGAAATTTGTTTGCTTTCGCACGGTAAGCAACGCGATTGACCAGTTTATATAAGTGGTAGTAGAGTAGTTGGAGCCGAAGGTATAAGTATTTCTATATCCGGATTTAGTAAATAGTTTTCCCGCACATTTTCTGATAAATAAAATAGCAAATCGTTCATTCTAAGCACAAATAGCTCTTGTATTCTTTGCATACTTTAATAATACAAAAGAAAAATAAGACTTCAACTTTGAACACTTCAGAATGTGAGTTTATTAGGTACATTGCATATTAGAACATTGTATCTACATTGATACATAACAGATATGTGCTTAGTAAGCGACACTAAACACTTTTTATGACATCTAAATATTTATATACTAGCGACCCGCCCCAGCTTCGCACGGGTATAATAAATTATTCTCTATTAAAAAAACCGCATCAAAATCCGTTGCGTAGTTTTAATAATCTAATACATAGGGATTTACATAGGAGACAATTTAAAAAAAAACTATTTGCATACTGTTCTCAACACTTGAATAGGCTTGCTCTATTATTTATGTTACATCTGTTATTGACCCTATTTTAGCAAACAAACGATATGTATTTATAAAAAAGAAAACGACTTGGTTTACACTATTTAGTGATAGTTGTTTAATTATCTATTTATTTAAATATATTATGATGACATCAAAGTAAATCCCAACGTTTTTCTACATTTTGGAAGAGCAGAGACAAGGTCAATATCTAGGCTTCTATTTTCATTCTCGAAGAAAATTGGGTGGAAATATCTACAGCTTGTTTCATAATGCTTACCAGTGTAGGTTGGTTGATGTGTTAGTGAGAATCTGTAACATACAAATTGTCACAAATCCTACAGAATATACACTTATAAATTTGACAAAAATAAATGGGGAAAACGTACAAATGTACGTAGGTACAGTTGTGATACTATACTGAGAGCTGGGACAGATTTCACTGCCACCATCTGTACATATATATACAATATATAAAGAAAATCATGTCCGATCCTTAAAGGGGTGATTTAGCCCGTCGATAGCACAGCTTTTTCTATGGGACCAAAGCTGAAAAAAGAAAAAATTACATTTTCAAACAAAAAATGTTTGGCCGACCGATCAATTTATATAAAAAATTTTGAGTTCCCAGCATTGGTCCCCTAGGAAAAGCCTCACCTTTCAAGGATCGGACAGAGTTTTTGTTTACATACTGCATAATATTAATGTATCTGTGTATTATGTCAAGCTCCGCCTTGCTCTGGAACGTTGTCAGTTGGGAGTATAAAGCGTGTTAAATAACCCTCCACAATCCCTTAAAGGGGTGACTCAGCCCGTCAGTATGGCCAACATTTCCTATAGGTAGTATTTAACTGCAAAAAAACGATTTTTATTTTAAAAACCTATTCCTAATCACAAATACGTCCCGATTGCATATCAAATTAGTTAACTCAAAATATTGTAATTTTGGCAACAATAGAGTAAAAGAAAAATAGAGATGCGTCATGTACTTACTGTACATGACGCATCGCATCGCATTATTTATGAATACATGTATTGTATCTAATAATAACTACCACACAATAAACCGGGTACATCGTTATATTATTATTTTTTACTGCAATTTACCTTCATCTAAGACCATTTCATTTGTCTTAAGTTGCGGTCGCAGTTATAACTTATCCTAACTTACTTTTCCGGCAGCAGGTCGTTTCTGATGGCGATTCGTTTTCTGGTGGGGTCGCAGTTCTACCCCAACCCAACCTACTTTTCTGGTAGCAACTCGTTTCTGATGGCCTTTGGTTTTCTGGTGGGTACTCTTCTGGTAGCGATGCCAGAGAGCCAGAACAAAAATTTGAAAAAATATATATTATATATTTGGAAACATGTTGGAAGAATAGTTGTTTTGTTACCACTGAACGAATTTCGTATGTACGCCCGGGTTATGTTGATGTGCAATCGGTATTTTTGGTATGAAAACCATATCTTAAGTCTTAAGAAGTAGACTGCTGGACATAGGCCACCTCAAAGATTTACAATATAACGGGTTGGAAGCGGCCCGCATCCAGCATTTTTCTGCGTACCTTGTCAGGTCGTCCGTCCACCTGATCAGTGAGTGATCAACGCTGCGTTTGCCGGTATGTGGTCGCCAGGGTCGATTTTATATCAAACAGCTTACTGGCGCGCATTTAAAGAAAAAAATAATATTCTGGTGATGTCATGAGTTTTGCAGGTACAGCACGATCTAAATCTCCCTACACCATTCTATCTTTAGACGACACGGCGTGGGCAGGGATTCATATGTGGTCGATATTCCTGCTCATCGCACCTCTAGATTCCTTCTTCATTATGCGACCCGCGAAGGAATGGAATTACCTTCCCGCGTCGCTGTTTCCCGACTTGTTCAATTTAGGGATTTTGAAGGCAAGAGTGAATAGGCATTATTTGAGTTTGCTTGTACCACCGTAGACCTCATCGTTGCTTCGCATCAGGCAAGATAGAGGTCAAACGCACTCAAATCATTCATAAAAAATGTACCTCAAAAAACCTCTTTTTGATCCTAGTACTTCAGTTTTTGTCGACTCATAAAGTCGTCCCACCTACATACCCACATTTGCATACAATGAAAGTGACACATGAGCGCTCGTTTTATTACGGCATTAAAAGTTTACTAACCACATTCGCTATAAATAACTGCATTTAGGGACCTATGCGGGTTTAGCGAAATCTGTTTTCGGCAAAGGACTTTGTTTTTTTGGTGGAAAACATATAGTGACGATTAATATTATAAGATAGATATGATATAATTATTTACATTTAAAGAACATTAAATGGGTACTCATTTGTTGTAACTCTCCGAACAGCATTGATTTATGTAATGGATCATTAACTATGTTCATAATCATCATTATCATCAGCTTACTACGACCATGGATAATTTAATTTTTTTATCTATATTACTAGCTTTCTCAGATGATGATGAACGAAGTTAAAACCAATAATTTTCCAGTTTTCGTGCCGCAGTAGCCTAGCCGGCTATTTCAAATCGCTAATATTTTATCAAAGAATGAAAATCGCTAATAGAACAATAATTTTGGAGATTTAATCGCAAATTTTGGGCAGTAGAATATTACAGTGAGTTCTTTTGAATTCCCTGGTAGATCCAAATCGGCGATCTAAGTGGAACGACTGTAGCTTCCGGATGTTTTATCGGCGAAAGCTTTCCTAATGAATGATATTGTAATTGGACGATCAATATCATTCGACTGTAACCAGCTAAGAAATCTATAAGGTTCCAGTTAGAATCTAGTATTAATACAATTAAGGTTTCTATAGGCTACGTGAATCGGGTCACTAGCAAAATGTGTTTTCGAAGACTGTCTTTGGTAAAAAACCTGAGTGACGATTTATCATTTCAGGCCTGGCCGTGACGCTGGCTCAGTTTTATTGATTGCCACTTAGAGTTATAAGTTGCGGGAAGACTTGTTTTTGTTAATCCTAGCCTTAAAAATGTGTTTATTTTTTATTTAATTTATTAATCAGTAAGTGAAAATTGGCCCAACTTGAATAGATAAAATCAAAATCTAAATGAAAGTTTGGGCTAAAATAATTTCTTTCCACATTGGGGCACAAATATAGGTTATCTATATACATTTCAGTATGTATTTATAAATAAATTAATATACATAAATTAATTAAATACTTTTATTTGTTTATTTATGTCCACAGAAAATAGTTTTTTTTTATAATTTGTACACAGAAAAAAAGGTAATACAATATATGTATATATATATATATAAATATATATATCCAGAGAATGAGTACCTACAAATGTACTACTTATTCTTAAAGAAATTTCTTCCAGTAGCCCCGGGAGGAAGAGCTTAATATATTAGTTATCATAATTAGCTTAATACTTATAATTAAATCTAAAAATAAATTAATCTCACCTCTGCTCTTCCATTATGGTCTGAAATAAAAGAAAAAAAGTAGAAGGTGCCACTTGGTTCTCTTCCTGCGCAGATCGTGGGGATTGACGAAAATATGAGGAATGTGGCGCAGTGGTTGACACGCCAGCCTGCTACACGAGGGTACTCGGGTTCGATCCCCGGTCAGGTGGAAAATGATCTTTTTCAGATCGGCCTAGGTTTTAGATGTTTATCTATATATGTATTTGTTATAAAAATATAGTATCGTTAAGTTAGTATCCCATAACACAAGTCTCGAACTTACTTTGGGGCTAACTCAATCTGTGTGATTTTTCCATACATATTTATTTATATAACGTGCTGAACGTGGGTTTTAGGTCTCAAAGACCTGGGCTCTGTCTACTCCGCAAAGGAAAAGTGATGTGATAGTATGCATGTATGTATAAACACTGTTAAAAAATAAACAGTTCTCAAATATAAACACTTTCCTGCGCCTTCACTGGACAAGCTCGTGACTACAAGGAGCACATCGTTTCTTTATTAAATCGCTAAGAAGCGTTCAATCGCTAGCTTTCGTCGCGTGATTCGGCGGTGTCACTGGCAGCAATTACTGAGGGTGATTTGTCCGTAAACACAGTAAAAAATGCCCACCTTTGTTTTGGAATTATCGAGCAGCACTAAGACCACAGGGAGTTTAACAGTTTTGTTATTTTTTTTCTCGTGGCACAGTGGAGTTGGGGACTAATTCTTAACAAGTTGAGATATGTGCAGGTTGTATTGTTGGATTATTTGTTTTACGTAATATTATATTACAATTCTCTTCTAGATTAAAATATGATTTAAATCACCTAAGACGGTTTGTTTATTACCTGACGTTTCGAAAACTTTACTGTTTTCATGTTTACAGCTAGGTTGATATTTGTCTATTTATGTTTTAAGCTCAGAACAATAACTAAAGCAGTTAGTTGTATGGCGTAGTATAGGTGGTGTCCGAAGGTTTTGCCTACCATCCTCTCTATTGAAATAAAAAAGGATGCTTGCTTTAGTTGGAATTTTTGCTACAGTTTTTATATAGGAGTAGGTATGTGATCAAAGGTATGTGTCAGTTTTAGGCTAGACCAGTTAAAGCCTACAGTGATGGTGATTAAAATAGTGATGAATGCATATTTGTTCAAAAAATGATTTTATAGCATTATTACTAAATAACTACTACCAATACGAGATGATCAAGCCCCTTATGTATTGTTACCCCCATTTTGTTACACCTAGTAAGTATATTCACTTTCAAAATAAAATATATCCAAACTTTGGCGAGCTCCGTGGCGTAGTGGTTAACACGCCAGCCCCGGGTTCAATCCCCGGTCAGGTCAAGATGGAAAATGATCTTTTTCAGATTGGCCTGGGTCTTGGATGTTTATATATATATATATATATGCATTTGTTATAAAATATAGTATCGTTGAGTTAGTATCCCATAACACAATTCTCGAACTTACATTGGGGTTAGCTCAATCTGTGTGATTTGTATACAACGTGATTTTGAACCCCCTAGCTTTATTGAAATCTCAGAATCAGAATCCCTAATGAAATATAGAACTGCAAGAAAAAAAGCGGAAAATAAAAAAAAAATTAGTGTTTCCCATACAAAGTCGCCGATCAGCTGGACGAATTTCTTTGGTAAGTTAATTTTTTTTTTTCGGTTTTTACCTTTTTTTCTTGGTATTCTGTATTCCATTAGGGATTCTGATTCCAAGATTTCAATATAGCTAGGGGGTTCAAAATCACGCTATATATTTTATTACATTTTTTAATTTTTAAACTGTTACATACCTATATGTGTACACATAATAGTCGCATCGCCTATTGATTCCTGGAATTTTCGACTTTTCTTTCAAGCTGGTTTTTACGGTTTGCGAGGATAGAGAAGCAGCTGGTACCTCTGTGTTTTTCTAAATTATAAAGAACAACGTCCATTATGAAAGAAGAAGAAAGAAAGGATCTTACCTTAGTTTTTATGTATAATAATTGCATTATATTGTAGAAAACACGGATAAATTTAGAGGTTTCTAATGTAATGTCGTAAATTAATACATTTTTTGCGCTTACATTGCAAACGCTGGCTGAACCCCACGAGATAAATCAAATTAGAGTACTACAGTATTGTACACCTTAAAAAGGTCAACAAAACAGTCCGCGATGGTATATGTCTATCTCTTAAGGATAACTCTCAATTTTAGTATCAGCATTGCACCCGTGCGAAGCCGGGGCGGGTCGCTAGTAAAAGATAAAGAAGTTAAGAAGCTTTCAATTGTCTACAGGAATATTTTATAATAGTTATTGTACAACAAGCCTATGAACAAAAAAGTTAATTTATGAGACGCGTTGTACCCAAACCATTTGTATTTATTATTAGCTACGCATACAATTTTTTGTAACTTAATTTATATTATAAAAAGAGCGTTGGCGTGATTACACTTCGCTCCAGTGATTTTCAAACGAGTTGTGTTTAAAGATACATTTTTTGTTAAAATATATTTTTTATAGGTTCTACAATGGTTATTATTAACAAAATAAACGTAATTATACGTTTTTTTAAATTGGATTTCGGTGGAACTTGCTGCAGACTTATAAGTACTTGTTAGTATACATTTACAAATATACATAATTTATTTATATGTGAATTACGGGTTACTCACGTACGAAGTCAGCTACAGGCCGACATGTTTCAACCTTATCCGGAGTTCTTCCTCAGGGCGAATGTGAACCGAGACGCGCGCACGAAGTCGTCCCGATTCGCACTGGTGATGAGTATATTCATAAAAAAAAACTAAAAAAAAAGAGTTTGAATCTAAAAATCTAAACCAAGGTGTTGTTCGTGTGGCATAGTTCCAATAACATTAGCTGCATTCCCCCGCAAAATAGCAATTCCATTATCTGCTGCAGATTGTTTTAGAAATAATACTTTTAATGTTGTATACATGCTGATTCTGAATTTCCTGGCAATTTTCGAACACAGAAGCAGGGAAGCTAATATCACAATATTAAAAAAAAAAAACAAAAAACTTGTCCTGCCCTATAATACATATTCACCTATCAGCGAGTCGAATTTCTATGGTATCTCCTTTTTAATTGCGAATTCTGATTCTGATTCCACGTTTATAATATTACTAGGGGATAAAATTATCTTGTATGCACGAGACTGATGTTAGATAGGTTAACAAATTTGTCAGTGGGCTACTTACAAGAATAATCGAAAAGACAAAAATATTGTACTCGAGAGTAATTCGCATTAAAAATGAACGGTTCTCTATTTTGCGTCCCAAAGCCGCCTAAGCGTAATTCTATTGTTTTATCTGGCAGCCAGCACCAAATTTTCGCAGATCATACATCACTCCCGTCTTTGGTAGTTAGGGAAAATGTTTCTCTGAGATATATGGAAATTGAAAATGTCCTTTTATTTCTCACGTCTGCCGCTGCGGGGCGGCCGTGAACGGGATGGGCCATCATGGTCTTGCGTGATCCAAAAGTGCGGGACGAATACCGCGACATGCCTTGATTAATGACATAATTCGAAGATCGCTGGCCACCGTTGGTGTTCCATCTCTTTTAGAACCAAGTGGAATAGTCCGCACTGGTGGTAAGCGTCCAGATGGTCTTTCCCTTATTCCATGGAGGCAGGGTAAATGTCTGGTTTGGGACGCCACATGTGTGGATACGTTAGCACCGTCGCATTTAAACATTTCGTCCACCCACGGTGGGGCGGCTGCCGGTGTTGCTGAGGCTGGTAAGAGGCGGAAATATGTGAGTCTGGGAGACAATTTTATTTTCCTTCCCTTCGCAGTAGAGACGATGGGCCCTTGGTGCCCGGAAGCTAAATGTTTTTATAAGGACATAACAACTCGTCTCATTGAGTCTACTGGAGACCCTAGAGCTAGCAGCTATTTCGCTCAGCGAATTAGTATTGCTATACAGCGCGGAAATGCTGCCAGTATACTGGGCACGTTGCCACGATGCGACGAGTTGGAAGATATCTTCTATTTAAGTTAAATTATCAAAAATGGTATGGCATTTTATGTAAATGTTTTTATATTTGTGATAAATAAAGGTTATCTAGTTAAAAAAAAAATATATATATATAATAACGTCACATTCTGATACAAGTCAGCACAGAACTAAACTAAAGAAACACTATGCAACGTGATTTTGAACCCCCTGGCTATATTGAAATCTGGGAATCAGAATCCCTAAAGGAACACAGAATTGCAAGAAAAAAAGGGGAAAAAAAAGAAAATTAGGTTTCCCATACAAAGTCGATGATCAGCTGAACGAACTCCTATTAAAGATCAAATACCTTTTTTTTTTGTTATTTACCTTTTTCTCTTACAATTTTGTCTCCGTTAGGGATTCTGATTCCCAGATTTCAATATAGTTAGGGCGTTCAAAATCACGCTTTACCTATATATATACTTGTTATTTTAAAATAATTAACGTAATTCAAAACAATTTATACGTTTATTTAAACAATGTTTCAACATAATTCATTCATGATATATGGATACATCCGCCATATGCTTCGTCAAGAATTCACTTGTAAAATATTCGCAACAAGCTTCTTCAAAAAGTCACAGAAATAATGTCGCATCATGCTTCTTCAAAATTCTTAATCTATAAAAGACCGCTTCGCATCGTACAAAGACCCCATTATGCTGTATTGCCCCGTTGAATTGTTATAGAAAGCCTTTGAGTCTGATAGGATACGGAACGAGCAATACGATGACCTAATCCTAACTAATATTATATATGCGAAAGTGAGTTTGTTTGTTACGCTTTCACGCCTTTACTACTAAACCGATCATTATGAAATTTTGCATACATGTTATCTGGGGTACGGAAAAGGAAATATATACATTTTTTTCCGGGAAAAAGTACTGTTCCCGCAGTTCATTAATAAATGCCCGGCCCCTTCCACAACATAAATATATGTACCGGTTGCAAACTTGCATATTTACTAACTAAATCTATTAGCTTAATATCTCCTTATAATAAGAACATACGATGTGTTCAGAGAAATACGGGAAACTCTCTGTACTACCGGAGGCAGACTTGGCAAGAGCAGATAGAGACTTGGCCTACACTCTCCTCGCTGGCCAGACGGGTTGGAGAGGTCTCATTGATATTTATGAGCTTTGTTTAGCTTGTATTTCCTAAGTTGCCTCTTATGATATCCATGGGAAGACTTAGTGTAGTCATATTCTACTCTGCCGGAAGCCACACGGCACACGGCACAGCGTATATAGATATATACGTGCCTTTGTGCCGTGTGGCATTGTAGATACATACATACTTTTAGTCGTGTGGTACTAAGATTTTGTATACCGAATAAGTGTGTTGACAGTACTACAATGGAGACAATGAATATCACCCATTACTTTGGCAATACATACAGCTATTCACCCACTAACATTTGTTTTAATCGCCGATTTATTGCCACGGCGGACGTATATTCGTAATCTTTAGGGAATTCACTGAAACTGGGACGAAATTTGAATTTGGTAGCAAAAAAACGAATGGATCAAGAACTGCTTAGGACTTTTTGGCAAAGTACCGAAGCTACAATAAAATTTTTGCAGATCGTCCGCACGTTATATGGTTACTTCCATTATTGTATTGAGTACATAGTTTATACATACTTATGTCCATGAAAACTTGTAGCTTATATGTTATGTTTTAATGAGATTGCAAAACGTTTAGTGGATCTAGACTCACAAATATCCAAGATTTTACATTAACTGTCGGATTCGTAGGATGGTTGTTTTTTTGAGTAAAAGGTCATCCTTTTACTCAAAAAAAGAAGGTCATCCTTCAGACTCGTAGGGTCCAATACTGGACTAAGTGCTGACTTGTAAATTTATCCTCGACAAGCTTACGACTAGAATTTTGGCATTCCCATACAAATTTGTTCACCCAAGCAATTTGCATAGTACATTTGAGTTCCATGTAGGGTTGCTAATACAGCAATAAATTTATAGTTGCCGAAGTAAAATAAGCTGGGGTATCAATATCTATTCCTACTGTAAATATATGATGAGCTCATACTACAAATCCTTATAATGCATAGGAACATATCGAATTGGCCCTATAAGAAAAATTGTAAACATTGATATAATTGATTACCCCGTCAAGGCTACGTCGAGGGTAAACTTGGTATACCTATCGTCGAACAGCCTCATAAAAGAAATGACTGACATGGATGTACACTTTGATTCGCTGTCACCCCACAATAGGTTATTGAGCAGACGTTAGCAATAAATCATCCGGAGGCGGCCATGCCATCGCCGTGTCGCGGCTCTCAACAAAGGAACACTCGCGTGCCATTCACACTGACAACTGTGGCAAATGTCGCCAATTATGATATACGGTTGCGTATCGATTATCCAGATAAACACAGTTGGATGTTCCTTCCGGAGCACGAAAGAGATTGAGATATTTATTATACCACTTGTGGTAATGTGTCTTCCACAGGGTGAAAATGCTCGGGACATTTATTATACTACTTGTGGCAATACGCCTTCCGAAGCATGCAAGAGCGCGGTACATTTATAATACCATTAATAAAATAAATAAATATATACGGA
Organism: Elegia similella; assembly: GCA_947532085.1. Taxonomy (NCBI): domain Eukaryota; kingdom Metazoa; phylum Arthropoda; class Insecta; order Lepidoptera; family Pyralidae; genus Elegia; species Elegia similella. The sequence goes on along the minus strand of OX383942.1, from coordinate 16,555,860 downwards.
CAAATCACACAGACTGAGCTAGCCCCAAAGTAAAATCGAGACTTGTGTTATGGGATACTAACTCAACGATACAATATTTTATAACAAATACATATATAGATACACATCCAAGACCCAAGCCAATCTGAAAAAGATCATTTTCCATCTTGATCTGGCCGGGGATCGAACCCGGTCACTCCGTGTCGCAGGCTGGCGTATTGACCGCTGCGCCATGGAGCTAGTCGGAACATTGGTGGCAATGTACCACTCGAAGTACGAAATAGTTTGAAATATTAGATATACTACTTGTGGCAATGTACCACTCGAAGTACGAAATAGTTTGAGATATTAGATATACTACTTGTGGCAATGTGCCTTCTGCAGGACGAAAATGCTCGAGACATTAATTATACCACTTGTGGCAACGTGCCTTCCGAGCACACAAGAGCGCAATATATTTATAATGCCACTTGTGACAATGTGCTTTCCAAAGCACGAAAAGTTCGATATATTTATAATACCACTTGTGGCAATGAACCTTCCAAAGCACGAAAGAGCTCGATACTTTTATTATACCACTTGTAGCAATGTGCCTTCCAACGCTCGAAATAGGTCGAGACATTTATTATACCACTTGTAGTAATGTGCCTTCCAAAGCACAAAAGAGCTCGATACATTTATTATACCGGTTGTAGCAATATGCCTTCCAAAGCACAAAAGAGCTTGATGCATTTATAATACCACTTGTGGCAATGTGACTTTGAAGGCACGAAAGAGCTCGATACATTTATAATACCACTTCTGGCAATGTGCCTGTCAAAGCACGAAAGAACTCGATACATTAAGTTATACCACTTGTGGCAATATGCCTTCCAAAGCAAAGAGCTCGAGACATTGATTATACCACTATAAAAACATACCTTGTTACCCTATAATAACATGTTGCAACTTACCCAAACGGTTCATCGAACAATTGTGCCGTACACATTAGCGAATTGTTGTTTTGTTTGTTGAATTGCACAGTAGCGAAAAGTTTCGTAATGTGAGATTTTTGTTACGCATCTATGTAAAACCGTAATGTAAGCCTATTAATCTTAATTCACGAGACTCTAAAATTGGCAATACCAAAACCTCTATAAGCAGTAAACTCCGCTCCAGTTTTATGTAAAATCGAATTTCGTATAAACAGGCCGTAAGCATGTCTTATTCATCTCTATATCTTTGCGAGGGCTTATTCATTTTTCTTTATCTACCTTTTTCATTCTGTTATCTATTTGTAAAGGAGAATGGACGAGAGCCGAGCCGAAATTGTACAGTAAACGATAAATAATGATTTGAAGATCCTGTGGAGGCGTTTAGAGTAAGGCTCTGTTGTATTTGTTTGATAAAATTTTACATAATGCCGTTTTGTTTAATAGGTAGGTAGGTGTTTTGTGTCTTTATGTAACTTACGTAGGTGAGTTGAGCTTATAGAAATAAGAATCCTATATATTGAATTCTTACTTAGGTTACAAGGAGTAGGGTCACGGCTGAGCCAGAAAAACATGGACGGATAACTAAATATGTGTTAATTAGGTATAAATATGCAGATAGAGAAATAGATTTTAGGAATAACAGAGAAAAAAATATTGAAGGACGCTTGTTCGCTTTTTCTGTGCGGATCGAACTGACGGTTATGGACATAACTGCCAACTGGGCCTTTAAATTTACAATAAAATTAAAAAATACAAATTGTTCGTGGGTACCACACATACAAAAATATATCGTGAAAGTATGTTTCAATTTAATCTCTATGGTTTCAATTCCGTGAGGATTATATTATCTCTATGGTTTCAATTCACTAATACGAATACCATACATAAACAATTTAAAAAAATAGCAAACATGAAAAAAAATACAATAACAGGACATTACATGAGCGCGTCGCTAACATAGGTACTACTTGTGTTGTGGAACATTATTAAGTAATCTGTATAAAGGATGGAGTATGTGTATAAAGGATGTACTATGTTTATAAAGGATTTTTACTTACTACTTGTATTGTGTAACGTTTTTAAGTAATCTGTGCTGGTATATAGGATCTTAGTCTCCAAGAACCATAAATAGATATAAAGATTCTAATTTCTCGTATTGCGGAACACTATGGAGTAATCTGTGCTTATTATATAGGATTCTTAGTCACTATCTTGAAGTTGTCTGCACCTATGTAGTATCCGAGTATTATCATAAATAGATTCGTCCATAATAACGAAGTATTTTAATATTTTTGATTTTTGTCGACTGTAAACTTAACTTAAACGAGGTGATTCAAATGACTTCTGCTTTGCCTATATATAAAATCAAGCTTGTTAAGTTCGCCCTGCAGACTCAGCTGTAGCTTTGTAAATATGTATATTCCGCGAAAGGTCACGTTTCGCGAACAAAACGTCGTGTTACGATGCATTGAAGTCGCGTTTTGTTTGTTTCCACTTCGAATTGTATGCGTATCTGAAATTAATGTTTTTATTTTCATGAAAAAGAATTAGAAATCACGCGGCAATCAATAAATAAATATATAGAGACATATCACACAAATTGAGCTAGCCCTACACCCACAGTAAGTTGTGAACTTGTGTCGTGGGATATTAACTCAACGATATTAGGCGGCGTGGCGATACAAACGCGGATGGTCTAAACGCGTTGGCTACTTTGGATATTTTCGTTTTTTAGGAATGTTCAAGGGTTATTCGAAAAAGAAAAACATATGATGGCTGCCTTATCTGTAATGCAATAACAATCAAAAGTTTCAAGGTTAATTTTAATGTATTTGGTGAATAATGTTATATACCGAGTAATTTAGACGTGATTTGGAGGCAACTTTGCAATTTTTTTCTATCGAGAAAATTTAACGCAATCGTGTTTTTGAGTCAGATAGTTACCAGAGTTAGTCCTAAACTTTGCTGCATTTTTATTTCAACTTGAGTATTTAATTATTATTGATATAACAGTCAATCATGCAAAGCAGTGTGAGGTAGTACGGGCCCTTAAACATCCAAGACCCAGGTCAATCTGAAAAATATCCTTTTCTATCTTGACCTGGCCGGGGATCGAAGCCGAAAACTCTTGTGTTCCAGGCTGGCGTGTTAACCACTGCGCCACGGAGATCGCCAAGAAGAATATAATTATTCTCTACTCGAGATGAATATGAGTCCGGACCGCGAATAAATTGAAGCTGTAGTTGCTCAGTGGATAAAGAGCGCGACCTAGTAGGTACAGGTCCAGGGTTGAAACAAATACTGTCGATCCGATTTTCGGTATGATGGCCTGGCATTATGACCAATAGACCACAGATTTCATCGAATAACAAAGTCATATGGTTCTGAAAATAAGGTATTGATGACTACACACATACAGAATCACTAGATTGTGAGAATACCTGAAAGTCAGAAATAGATATGAAGAAACTAGAAAGATATTCTTTTAATAGACACACAGACAGAGAACGTTTAGACAGTTTAGATAAAATTACATGTCTGGCACTAATAAACAGAAAAGAAACTAAAACATCCTGTTAGCAACATGAATTTTTAACTTGGCCTTGCTCGGAATATATTATATGGCCTTGTCCGGCAAAAAGATACTTGGAAGAGGGAATTAAGGCACTTAGTGGGCAGCGGCGGCGGGGCCTGACAGGGATTGATTTTGCCCACTTGTGCGTGTGTGGACGCGGAGGTAGAGTTACTAGAATAGACATTGATTTTTAAGTAGTGGTATAAATATTAACAGGGTTGGGCAGTATTTTAATAACTTGTAATTTAAATACGTAATTAAAAATCTGTATATCAATTTGTTCTTAAATTAAATTAATTTGTTATAAATATTTTAAATATTTGACTCTATATTGTATTTCAAATACTAACTTACTTTCTGGGCGCTACAACCCTTTGTGGGTCTTGGCCCCCTCTACGATTTTCTTCCATTGCACTCTGTCACTGGTCTCCCGTCCCAAGATTTAAAAAAAAATCTTGCAAAGTCTCTTAATTCATGCTGAGATTGTCGTGAGTTATGCGATCCGGTTTTTTTCATAGTGGCCTTCTCAGTCAATTTTCTTTTTACCATGAGGAGTGTTTAGCACATCGATGAACCCTCCTCTTTTATCCGGGCTTGGGACCGGCAGCGCCGTCGAAACTGACACTGGCAGAGTTAAGTATTACAAATACATTGACTCCAATTAAAAACACACTCAATATTAATACTTTTAGCGATCTTGAAAATGAGTGTATTTTGCAGGAAATAGTGGTCGATAGCGTTCTTAATCGTATTGAGTTTTATTAGAATATGTAATAACAGGTTACTTACTAAGTCAGCTACTGGCCGACATGTTTCTACCTCATGCGATCTTCCTCAGGGCGGATGTGAATCAAGACGCGTGCCCGATGTCCCGATCCGCACTGATTTATTTCCGTAATTTAGTTTTTTTTTTTTTTTTTAAATTTATTGTTTGTCTGACAGTATATCTAAAACTGCTCATCTCAATAACTGCTGTTTCGTAGTCCGTCAGATCAAAATTAAAAAAATATTGCACGCGTAATTTATGCTCTGTCGAAGTAACAAAATAATACACTGTATTCCATTTAAGACCTTATTAAATCGACTTAAGAACTGATGTGTTAACATAGTGATGCACGTGACTGTACGAGGTTAGAATGAGCTCATGACCATTCTTAAACTGGGTAATTAGCACTGCGTAAGTATAAAATATATATATATATATATATATATATATATATATATATATATATATATATATATATATATATATATATATATATATATATATATATACGGACAAATCACACAGATTGAGCTAGCCCCAAAGTAAGTTCGAGACTTGTGTTATGGGATACTAACTCAACAATACAATATTTTATAACAAATACATATATATGACGGATCAGGCAGCTGAGCATGATCAGGATCTGACATTCTGGATGACGCGTACAAGTAAAATTCACTTCACAGAACAAAAGTTAATTTTATTTTCACTTTACAGTATTTTTAAATCAAGCTAAACAGAAAGCAATAAACTGATTTACGATAGGAACGCGAGGGATAGTTCCTTGGAGATGTGCACTCGACCAATGCTTGATCAGTAATGAATCGTGCGCACACCCCGTGAACCGATCCGAGCGCCCTTCTCCGTTACAAGGCACCGCCCTTGTATTGTGACGTAATCACCGCTAGATGGCGCCTACGTTCCAATCAATTAATAGTCCGTAATCATGACTTCCTCCGACACGGCCATCCTGCGTGACACGCGTCCTCGTGTGTTAATCTGAAACAAAGTTCTCACACAGTATCTTTTGTCTATGCATTCCCCCTTTTTTTTTTTTTTTTACGAGTCTACTAGCTTTCTAACACTGTTACTGAATTAAGAGACTGAGAATCTGTTGTAACTAAACTTTATTAAAATTATTGTGATTGTCTATTTCTACACATAGCTTTTCTTTACATGATTAAATAATGAAAACACAAAAATTACTTCATATTTACGATTTACAAAGAAAGTAATGGTAATCGAGACGTGAGAGAGATCATTGAACCATATCATTAAAAAAAATAACTGAACATAGTAACTCAAAATCACCAAGGAACAGAACCTCAATACATAGGCATCACCGCCACACACCAGTATGCGCATCACCACCCTGTGATCGCCGGGTCCACCTGACCCTACGGTTTCCTCCAGAAACCCGACCTCCGCTAGAGCTGACCGCCTACCGCCTACTCACGGACTACGCAAGGCAGACACCGATTTCTCTCGAGCTACGGCTACGATTCAACTCTAGTACGGTCAAAACATCATTCTACCTCTGGCAATGAGCTTTCATCTATGGTCTCAACGGTATCGGTCTCCTCAATGATCTCCTCAGTCTCTGGCATTCGCCTGAGCCTATCGTGAGCATACTTGTATGTTCGCTTCGAGTTTAAGGCCCGGAGAGTATACCGATCTCCATCTAAAACTTCGGTTACTTGGAAAGGACCCTTAAACTTTGGGTCTAATTTAGTTTGGTTCCTTTCCTCATTAGCCAATAAAACAAAATCACCTACAGAAAATTTATTGAGTCGAGCCTTCGTCTTATCAAACCTATCTTTTTCATATAGAGCGCATTTTTCTATGTTACGTGCCGCGTCATCCCTGACAGTTGGAAGGTCTACTTCGTGTTCATCTTCCTCGTGAGCCATCAACGAGAGCGGTCTAGCTACCTTCCCTATCATGAGCTCTAAAGGGGAAGCCTTTGTGGTTCGGTTCACCGTGCAGTTGATTGCTAACTGGATTTCTCCTAAAGCATCCTGCCACGATTTGTCTTTAGAGGTCTCTACTGCTGTAAGCATTGATTTAAGCACACTCATAACCCGCTCTACTTGGCCGTTTGCGCGAGAGGATCCTGTTGCTATCAAATGGAGGCTAATATTAGAACTTTCACAAAACTCTTTAAATTCTTTGCACGCAAAACACCGTCCCTGGTCGGCGATAATTCTAACAGGGGATCCAAATAAGGCAACACACTCTTTTACGGCTTTAATGCTATTTTTTGCATCAATATTAACAGTGTGGGACAGAAACACGAATTTCGTAAATGCGTCAATTAAAACGAAAACATATTCTTTTGAATCACTTTTGCCACTCAACTTGCCTGTAGCATCGATGTGGACAGTATGCCAAGGGGTTTTAACTTTGGGGATAGGATGGAGCTCGGCTTGAATTTTTCCGGAATGAGACTTGGCTACTTTACAAGTAACACAGTTATTAACGAATTTTTTCACATATCGCGACATACCATCAAACCAATAGTAGTCGTAGAGCTTTTCAAGCGTTTTCTCCCACCCTAAGTGAACTATCGATTCGTGGATATTACTAACAACTGACCACTTGAGAGCTCGAGGTACGAAAGGTAAGCATTTTGTACGACCGTTCCTTTGTACCTTGCGGTGCAGTACTCCAGAGCGAATCTCGTACGTTTTCGCGACGTCTCTATCTAATTCATCGTTATTGAGCTTTTCCACAATACTTTTGATTTCATCGTCACGTTGCTGTTCTGCTAATAGCCAATTAGACGACAACTCGGTTAAATCAACGCGCTTCTGCTCTGTTTTTGCCTCTAAAATGTTTTTAGGCACATTACGTGACAGAAAATCTACGTGCGCCATATCTCGGCCAGCTTGATATACGATTTCGAAATCAAAAGACTGTAAAAAGGCCCACCAACGATGCACACGTGGTGTTAAGTCTATTTTCTTACTAGAGCACTTCAGAGAGTTGCAGTCTGTCACTACCTTGAATTTCCTACCGTGTAAGTAATGGCGAAAATGTTTTATGGCGTTTACGACTGCGAGCGTCTCTAATTCATAGGAATGATAGCGAGACTCAGCCGCGGAAGTACGTTTACTAAAGTACGCTACTACACGCCGTTTGCCATCAACTAATTGGAACAAAATAGCACCATAACCCTCGGAACTCGCGTCAGTATGCAACTCTACTGAATACTGAGGATCAAATATCATGAGGATCGGTTCTTTGGTCAGGTAGGAGATCACCTCTTGTCGGATCTCTTCGTGATTGGTTTTCCATTCAAATGGAACTTTTTCAGATGTTAATCTATATAGAGGTAACATTATACGCGAAAACTTAGGTACAAATTGCCGAAAGTAAGTGGCAAGGCCAATGAACTGGCGCAATTGAGCAACAGTTTTAGGGGGTGGCAGAGCCGTGAGTGCCTCTATCTTACGGCGGTTTGGTTTGATTTCACCCGCTTGAACTTCAAACCCGAGGAATTCTAGCTTAGTCTTCATAAAAGAACACTTTTTCAAGTTCAGAGAGAATCCCGCCGATGTAAGTTTTTCTAACGTCATACGTAAACGCTCTAATCCTTGTTCCACGGTTTCTGACATAATTAAAATATCATCAGCGTATACCACCACAAAAGAATAAGCGAGATCACCTAGCGCCTTAATAATCGCCCTTTGAAAGACTGACATGGCGTTACGAAGGCCGAATGGCATGGACAACCTGCCCGTCAACAGTAATAAAAGAGGTACGTTCGATCGATTCTTGCGATTTAATTGGTATCAAATGGAAACCGCTGGCGCAATCAAGTTTTGTAAAATAATTAGCGCCATGTAACCGGGCGATTTGGTCAGATATGAGCGGCAGGGGGTACCGATCGGGTACTGTGTTCCTATTCAATTCCCGGTAATCAATACACATGCGATCGGTATTATCTTGTTTTTTAACTAGGAGTGCAGGACTCGCGAACGGGGAACAACTTGGCCTAATAATATTCGCACTTAGTAGCTCATTAATCCTACTACGCATAACCGCACGCTCATCTGGGCTTAGCCTATACGGACGCCTTTGCACAGTCTTATTCGGATCAATCAATCGAATTTCAAGTTCACCAGTCGTTACACGTGTTTTTGGCAACCCCGTAGTGAAATAATTGGAATATTCGCGTAAAATAAACAAAAGGTCTGATTTTCTAGAAGAGGGTATATCCGTGTCAATATTGCTAAAATCGGTATTAGAACTTAAGGTTGAAACGTCACAATTAAAAACAGACAAGTTAGTTTGGAAATAACAAAATGATTAGCAGAAAGGTTAACGACAAAGCCTTGACTCAATATATCGCGACCTAGCATAATATCACTACGCATATACACATCGGGCAACACATGTAATAGAAGTTCTAAATTAAAATCACAAATTTCAACATTACATAATATTTGCTGGGTGCTGAATACACTTGATTGACCAATTCCCGTCAGGGACACAGTTTTAGTGATACGTTTGCCATTAAACCTTGATGCAATGCTTTCTTTTATAAGCGAGCATTCAGCACCCGAATCAAAGTGAAAAACAAAGTATGTACCTTGGTTACGAAGAGTGCCTGTCGGTGGATCCACGATGCACACGTCGACACGCCGCTCGGTCTGCCCAGCGCCGCGGCTGCTGGCGCCGTTGCCGCTGGATTCTCCACTGCCTGGGCACCGACTGGCTATGTGGCCCGCTACGCCACACTTAAAGCAGACAATCTTCGAGAATGTTGCTTGCTGCGGGGCATTTTTCTTAGCAGTGGCATACTGCTGGGGCATCTGAGTCTTGTTTTTCGCATCAGCGTTCTTCATTCAGCATTCTGATTGCTTATGGCCCATCTTGCCACAAAAGAAGCACTTCAGGACGGTATTAGTGGCGAATTTTCCTCGTTTACCGTCGGGCGTATTATTTTTCGAATCCTGGGAAGTATCCACCTTTCTTTTCAAAAATGAAAACGCCTGTAGTTCTTGGATTAGGCGTTGACGCGTGGTGATTTCAGTTGTGTAAGCATGATGTTGAAGCCGGGTATCGAACTTGGCCACATGAGCAAAAACCGTTGACACTGCAATTTCTTCCACCGTGGCATTTTTCCACTTGCCCGTTAATAGCGTCATGAGACGGCTGGCGTACGCGGCAAAAGTTTCGCCCTCTTTCGGCTTGTCGTTATTCAAGTTAATAAGGGTAGCTGCCGCAGTTTCCGTGCATTCAAACCGGGCGGTAAACAATAACTTGAAATCGGGCCATGACATACCTTGGTATGAAACTTGGGACAACCATGCTGAAGCTGATCCCTTTAAGGCCTTGCTCAAGGCGACGATCAGTGGACCTCCCTCAGGCGGCTGGTCTCCAAAGCACACATCGACCGTAGTGCACCAAGCACGCGCGTCTGTTTCGACATTTTCTGGGTTGAACTCCGGCAGGCACACAGGTTTGGCAGTACCAGTGTATGGTTTCTTCAGGCTCTCGATCAGCGCCTTCATATTTTCGTTCTGGAGTTCAAATAGTAACCGCCAGTTAAGGTTGTCCCGGGCTGAAGAAGTGTCCAATCCCACTTCTGATGACGGATCAGGCAGCTGAGCATGATCAGGATCTGACATTCTGGATGACGCGTACAAGTAAAATTCACTTCACAGAACAAAAGTTAATTTTATTTTCACTTTACAGTATTTTTAAATCAAGCTAAACAGAAAGCAATAAACTGATTTACGATAGGAACGCGAGGGATAGTTCCTTGGAGATGTGCACTCGACCAATGCTTGATCAGTAATGAATCGTGCGCACACCCCGTGAACCGATCCGAGCGCCCTTCTCCGTTACAAGGCACCGCCCTTGTATTGTGACGTAATCACCGCTAGATGGCGCCTACGTTCCAATCAATTAATAGTCCGTAATCATGACTTCCTCCGACATATAGATACACAACCAAGACCCAGGCCAATCTGAAAAAGATCATTTTCCATCTTAACCTGGCCGGGGATCGAACCCGGTCACTCCGTGTCGCAGGCTGGCGTGTTGACCGCTGCGCCATGGAGCTAGTCAAGCATAGATTTAAAAAAAAAAATTTCGTAGTCAAGTATAGTAATATAGTATATAATAGTATATCTATAATTTTTTCGGCCATTCAAACCAAATAGAAAAATATTTAGAGTTCAGCCTAAGTAGGTCTTTATAATATATACGTAAGCATAAAAATAAGGAATAATCTCGACCTATTTCACTGTATAATGCCCTTAACAATTTTTATTGGTGGGTGATAAATATTATATTAGCACATTTACGGGGGAAGGCTTTTTCGCATGGTAATTTTATGTCCATAACTTAAAAGTTAATAAGTACCAATAAAAATATGTTTTATTTAGATAATTAATATTTTACACGTTACACCGACATCCATATCCGCAGGTTCATTAAATAGTAATTAAATCAGATAATTCGCAACTATATCGATTTAGTGACTGCCATTAATTTTAAAGAAGAAATAGGTATATGATCGATTTAAATATATAAATATTTACAAATAACTAGTTGACCCGGCAAACGTAGTTTTGCCATATAAAACCACCCTTATCACTGAGGGGTATGACAAATAGTCTATGTACTATTCTCAGGCCTACTCTGGATATATACTCAAAATTTTATAAAAATAGGTCAAGCCGTTTCGGAGGAGTTTTGTTACAAAGACATGTGAATTGTATTTATGTATTACAGATAGATTATATTTAGTCCCAATCCCATCAAACTATCACCTCACATTATTATTAAAATGAGTCCCATAATTGCGAGTTCGATAATTGTATAGATTTTTTGTCGATTAAGTTTTTAATTATTTTCAAAATGACAGCATAGCTGTACTAAAACGTAACTGAAAAGATCGAAGTGTCTCCGTTTTCGTATGTCCGGCTGCTCTCTCGCGAAAATTTGTCAGGGGTTTGCCAGACATTTTTGTCGAATCAGATTTTGGAAATATTTCAAAGTGCCTAAATTTTCTTGGGATCTATGATGCTTAAGACCATTGTAAGTTCGCTGTGGTAAAAATCGTGAGGAGACTCATATCATAAATGATAAAGTCTGTATCCTTGTTTCTAAATCATACCTCAATGGCTAAGGGGACTTGGAATGTAGGTTTACCACGGCGTCCACGGTATATGTTTTAACGCCTTCAATATCTAATTGATCATATTAAATCTTTACATAGTATAAACTAAGCCGTTTCCGCGGATTGTCTGCTTCGAACTTTTAAACTACTCAACGGATTTTAATGCAGTGTTTAGCAATAAGAGTGATTCAAGAGGAAGGTTTATATAATTTACTGCCCTATAAGTATCTATATTGCACGCATGCCAGGTTGCTAGTTACATAAAAATCATAAATATAAGCTTTCCGGGATATAGAAAAGGATCAAAAGTGACTTTAACTCATATAGGCTAGCTCCGTGGCGCAACGGTCAACACTCCAGTCTGCGACACGAGAGTGCCCGATTTGATCCCCGGCCGGGTCAAGCTGGAAAATTATATTTTTCAGATTGACCTGGTTCTTGGATGTACACCTGTATATGTATTTGTTACAAAATATAGTATCGTTGAGTTAGTATCCCATAACACAAGTCTCGAACTTACTTTGGGGCTAGGTCAATTTGTGTAATTTGTCCGTATATATTTATTTATTTAGCATATCATTCTATAATTCACATCATTCAACGTCAACAAAGCTCTATGTAACAAGGAAAACCTGTGTCAATCTATATACGTTACCTACATACTTGTGAATGTAGGACAGATCGTATGCCAAGCCTGTCCGGTGTTCTGTGCCAACTTTCATACAAATAGCTTAACGGGTGATCAAGGAATAAACGAAATTTGTAACTTTCACGTTTGTAATCCTTACTAATATAATAAATGCGAAAGTGAGTTTGTTTGTTTGTTTATTTGTTTGTTTGTTTCTTACGCTTTCACGCCGTAACTACTGAACCGATCATCATGAAATTTTGCATACAAGTTCTCTGGAGTACGGAGAAGGACATAGGCTACCTTTTATCCCGGGAAAAATTACTATTCCCGAGGGATAGACATTGACGCGGGTGGAGCCGCGGGCGAAAGCTAGTAATAATATAGGTGGGCAAAAAGTTATCAATACAAATAAAGAATTACTTTACAGAATCGCGGGCTTCCTCACGTTTTATTCATCGGATTCGCCGAATAGTTGCGGTCTGTTACGAAGACTATCATCGGCGCGAGAGTTAGGGGTCACACAACCCGTCATTCTAGAATGAATTTATCTAGCGTAAGTTCTAATATTATTAGAAAGAATTACCTTTGCCAAGCAGTTAAACATAAACTTAATCAACAAAAAATACACACGACAGATTATCTAAATCCTCAGGTGATTCTGATAATCTCTAGTGTCTCCTGACTTTGACATGCAAATGTTGATGTGCAAACTGTACATACATCAACATTTGCATGTCAATAGTTTATTGACGAAGTTGATGGGATGCTGTTAGTCTCATAGCTGTCACTACGAGCGCTATGATTTAATAAGCTATTGGCTTCAAAAAGAAACAAAGTTCTGTATTTGATCCTTATGTATTATACTATATTACTTTTATTTCACAAGAATACTAGTATCGACGACCAACTTAGTGCCGAAGCGTCGGGAATCCCCGGCAATGCGGGGAAGCCCATCATTTTCCGCGGGCCAGGGCAGCCTCGAAACTAGCAAATCTTGGTACAGCACGTACCAAGCAGTGTACTTGCTGCAGTCGTATTATGTACGAATACATAAGACATACGCAATAGATCAAAACTCTGGCACTTTTCAACTTTTGCATCTCAATTGCATTGCATTAAATATTTCTTTAAAATAGCTATCGTGATAGTTCAATATTTCTTGGAACCTGAACTAGGTTACCTATTAATATTGTACCCGGTGTTTCACCTCGACATAGACATGCAGGGGCAACTCAATACGTACATTTTGAAAACATTTTCTATGATTCTTTTTCCTCAACTCTCGTCCTCTCAAATGGGACCTATGTTAGAATCTTTTTTTTATATACGGACAAATCACACATATTGAGCTAGCCCCAAAGTAAGTTCGAGACTTGTGTTATGGGATACTAACTCAACGATACTATATTTTATAACAAATACATATATAGATATACATCCAAGACCCAGGCCAATCTGAAAAAGATTATTTTCCATCTTGACCTGGCCGGGGATCGAACCCGGGCACTCTCATGTCGCAGGCTGGCGTGTTGACCCCTGCGCCACGGAGCTAGCCTAATCTCGAAATATATTTCATTATTCCCATTCAATTTTTCTGGCCGGCTGAATATTTTTGTAAGGGAATGGCGATAATTTACTCAAATTCTAAATTATTTACCTCAATACTCCTTCTATTGAATCATAGAGCTACGTTAGCGAACACCTTCCCTGCCAATTTGCTGGGAGGTATTTGTTTCGAACAAAGTGATGTTTCCTTTTCTTATTAGCAGTTTTTTCACTCATCGATCAAGGTGGTCCTTGAGGCTCTACAGTCTGGTATGACATCATACTCGTTCTATCAGATTTTTGGATGATAAACCCTGGAATTTTAATTGTTTCCTCTTCCATTTACTTAATTTTGTTAATTGGTTGGATCTAATTTCATACAAATATTATTCTTTAAAAGTTGAGTGTACTTGTGGTGTGATCTCATAATCTAGGATGCTAGAAGGCTGCTTAGAAAAAATCTATAGGTGAATTTTATAGCTTCTAAGGTTATTCAGTTCAGAGAAACACAAATTAAATACAAATAAAGAGAATATCAAATATTTTCTCATTATTAAACTAGCTTAAAGATGGCACCCTTTAGGTCCAGTTATTTGATCTTTGTTGATGTGAACAAATACTTGAAAAAACTTGACCTCCAAAAATGGAGATGGACCGGCCATATGTTGAGATCTAGACAGGAAAAATGGAGCCAAATAATAACAGACTGGTACCCAAGAGATGGAAAGAGACGTCGAGGACGACAACAAATGCGCTGGGAAGATGAGCTAAAACTTACTGCAGGCCCCAAATGGAGGAGAGTGGCTAAAGATAGGAAGCAATGGAAGCTACTGGAGGAGGCCTTTGCCAACAGGCACGCTGAGTTGAGAGACATCTTGTAGCCGGGCACAGCGGCAAACGAAAGCAAAAGCATATACTCTCTCAATACAGTGTAACAGGCTAAATAAATAAATCTATATATACATATAATAAAACAGTAAAATTATTTTGTCTGTACATTTTGAATTTTTGACTGAAATGGAGGGACACTTAAAAAGAATAATAGAAAGCAAAAAAAATTTTTTGGAATTTCTTGTCCGTCTGTCTGTCTGTCTGTCTGTCTGTCTGTATGTATGATCACGATTATCTCCGAAAATACTGAACCGATTTGCTTCAAACTTTCACCAATTGCTTTGTTTTAACTCAGTTTAACATTTAAAGTTTGTTTCATCAAAATCGGTTCATTAAAAAAAAAGTTATCGTCATTTGAATGAACTCAAGGCATAAGTTTGCCTGCAAAAATATAGCAAAAATAAAATAAAATAATAAGTGACATAAGAAAATTAAAATCCAAAGTCAATTCATCATCATTATACGACAGCATTATACCTATCCACACTATCCATAGTAATCCATATTAAAAAAAAAAAAGGAGAAGCTGACTGACTGACTGACATATCAACGCAGGGCCTAAACTATAAAGGTTAGGAACTTGAAATTTTGCACAGGGGTTCCTTTTATAACGTAGGGGAGTACTAAGAAAGGATTTTTGGAAATTCATCTCCTTAGGGGGAAAAACGGGTTGCAAAGTTAGTATGAAACTTTGTTGTTTTTGAAGTTATTCGAATGAAATTCAGCACGAAGGTTCTTTACTGAAAGGTATGAAACACGAGTAAAATATTTTACTCAAAAATCATCCCTTAAGGGGGTAAAATAGGGATGCAAAGTAAGCATGAAACTTTCTGTTTTTGAAGTTATTCAATTGAAATTCAGCATTAAGGTTCTTCACTATAAGGCATGAAACACGAGTAAAAAATTTTTCTCAAAAATCATCCCTTAAGGGGATATAACGGGGATGCAAGGTTAGTATGAAACTTTCTGTTTTTGAAGTTATTCAATTGAAATTCAATATTAAGGTATTTCATTGAAAGTCATAAACTAATGTATTCCGGGCAATTCTACTGTTCCTGAGAAATCGACACTTACGCGGGCGGAGCCGCGGGCCAAAGGCAAACCTGACTTATATATCAACGCACAGCCGAAACTACTGTGCGCAGAAACTTGAAATTTGGCACAGGGATTCTTTTTATGATGTAAATGAGCACTAAGAAAGGATTTTTAGAAAATCAAAGGGGTTGAAGTTTTATGGAATTTTCTCATTTCTGGACTTAGAATTTAGAAAGTAGGTACGCAAGTTCTCAATTAAAATTAAAAAAGATCTGTTTAGGTCAACCAGACAACATTCTCCCTTGAAGGGGTAAATAGGGGGTAAAGTTTGTATGGAATTTTTCCATTTCTACACTTAGAGGTATGAAAATAAGTATATACGTTCTAGGTTACAATTAAAAAAGATCTGTGTAGGTGAAATGTACAAAATTTCCCCCTTAAGGGATAGAGGGGGAGGGGGGGAGTTGTATGGAAATTTTCTCATTTCTGGACATAGAAGTATAAAAATAAGTATATATGTTTACATTACAATTAAAAAGATCTGTGTAGTTAAAATGGTCGAAATTTCCACTTGAAGGGGTAGAATAGGTGAGGTAAAGTTTGTATGGATTTTTTTTATTTACTTAGAAATAGACAATAAGAAGTTCTCCATTACAATAAAAAAATATCTGTGTAGGTGAAATGGGCAAAATCCCCTACTTAAGGGGTAAAGATCTATGCAGGTGAAATGTATTAAATTCCCCCTTAAGGGGAAAAAGCAAAGGGGCAGGGGTTTGTATGGAATTTTTATAATTCTACTGTTCCCAAGGGAACGACATTAACGCGGGCGGAGCCGCGGGCAACAGCTAGTAATAAATAGATGTGAACAATATTACGTAAATATCATAAGTATGTACCCATTTTACCCTACATCGCGAGTTCTTAGGACTAACTAAATACACGCTTTAATTAGGTACCACATCTTGTTATTATTTAAGGTGCAATTGTTTCTAAATAAATAATTTAGTGCCAAAATATTTGTTTTAGATTTCTTATAAATCATTACACTACTGAATCAAATATACTTATGATTTTATGTCACAAGGTACGGTTTACAAAATTTAAAAATATATCCGGAATGTTTTTTTTTATTGGGATAACCAAACAAGTTATTATGTACTTGTTTGGTTATCCCAATAATAAAAAAAAAAAAATACTCTTACAGATAAAATAAGTCAATCATGCACTCAGCTCCGATTACCACTAAAAATATATAAACAAGTAGAACTATAATTAAGATTTAAAATGTTACACTGTTATATTTGAATGTTGACCGCCAAAATAGTGCCCCCAATGCCCCAATGTTAAAATATTTAATTTCACAACACGTGGTAGGATTACATAAATCTATAAGTGTACTAAATTTCAACTTAATTGGCCCAATAGATTTGGAGTGGATTGGTGGTGACAGACGGACAGACAGACACGTAATTGATCCTACAAGGGTTCACATTTGTCGTCGGTTGTACGGAACTCTAAAAAATATCCAATACATGGCAGCCCTCAGAGTAGAGTTCGCTGAGAGTGATTTGTTTATCCCAACAAAGCCCTAACGAGGGGGAGGGGCGCTACGCCCTCCAATTTGTTATTTTACGGCTACACTGTTCAGTTACCGTTACTCATATGAACTTAATTAAATACTTAACTTACAATTATCTTTGTACCGCGAGTTTGTGTATTTATAGCGTTTGTGCTATTTGATGTATAAGCATATCATGAAATTCTCACAAACAAACAGCCTTGCGAACAATCTCATGTAATAAAAAACTAGTAAGTTTTACCTATAAACAAACAAGAAAAAGTTATAAAACTAAAATCCGACTTCATCACATATTTTCAATTTTAATAATATACCGAGCATTGTAAACCTATTTAAAAACAATTTAAGTAAAATCCGACCATTAGATTTCCGGACATATTTTGAGTTTTTACGGGAGAATGGTAAATATCCCTACTAATATTCTCTGTTTGTCTGTTTGTTTGTCTGTCACCTTTTCACGTTTCAACCACGGCAGAAGCCGAGAGGCGTTCCGAAGAATTCTGACACCAGGGTGTGCATGGTCGATTGACCGTGACACCTACACGAAATGATGATGACGTTTCAACCATTGAACCTATTTGGATGAAATTTGGTTTGGGGAAGGACATAGGATACCTTTCATTCAATACGGGAAATTCTATTGTTACCGGGGAATCGACATTAACGCGGGCGGAGCCGTGGGCAATAGCTAGTTTCATATAAAATTCTTATATTTTTATAATCTAAATAAAAATAATTTTTATTCGATACCAAACACAATATATATTTTTTTACTTTTTGTACCCTAGAGGGCGCCATTTTGGATTTGGTGTGACGTCACATAGCCTAAAACCAGTGGATGGCTAATACGCATTTAACGATATTTCATATGTCCAGTAACAATGGATAGTTTATATGTATCTACAAGGCAACAGGAAACAAACGAACATTTATACATAGCGGCCAAAATCATAATCCTCCTTTAAGCTATGTTGGGTTAACTTATTACCCAACTACGGTGAAGCTAAAAGGAAAATAAATCAGGGTCAAATCACACAGATTGAGCTAGCTGTGGTTCTCAAAGACACTATATTTTATAATAGATACATATTTATGTATATAGATAAAGATACAAGAAGTACATAGCCAGGCTCTGAAAAATATCGTTCTCCATCTTGGCTGGAGATCGAACCCGGGATCCAGCGATTCAAAGGCACTCTCGCATTTATATTATAAAAAGTTTTCCCCGCGGGTCCACCCTCGTATATGTAGATCCCTCAAACTGTAGCTTTTTCCGGGATAAAAGGTAAACCCATGTCTTTCCCTGGGCCTGAAATAGTCAATTAAATATTCAATTTCATCGCAATTGGTTTAATAGTTGCAGCGTGAACTGGTAACAGACAGAGTTACTCTTACATTTATGAGTACGGATCATCATCATCATCATCACCAACCTATACTCGTACACTGCTGGCTGGGCATAGGTCTCTCCCATGACACGCCACTGAGCTCAGTCTTCAACTTTTCTTTTCCAATGACTGCCAGCAACCTTCCGTATATCGTCGCTCCATCTAGCCCAAGAGCGTCCTACACTACGTTTGCCAAGACGCGGTCTCCACTCAAGAACTCGTTTTCCCCAGCGGTCATCGGTTCTGCGGCATATATGACCAGCCCATTGCCACTTCAGCTCACTAATTCTCTGGGCTATGTCGGTAACTTTAGTTCTCTGCGGGATGATTCACTTCATTCCTGATTCGATCCTTCAGAGATACTCCAAACATAGCACGCCCCATAGCTCGCTGAGCAACTTTGAATTTGTGGACTAGTCGCACCGTGAGGGTCCACGTCTCGGATCCGTACGTTATAACAGGCAGGACGCATTGATTGAAGACTTTAGGCTTCACACTTTGGGGTATGGGCGACGAAAAGACCCGACAAAGTTTACCAAATGAGTATGGATGGACAGTATGTATAGTATGGATAGTAAGGATTAAAACGAGAACAAGAACTAAAAACTACAAAAATAACTACAATAACTACGAACTATAAAAATATTTGTATCCAAGTGATAAACGCTAGCCAGACATACACCACACCAGGCCTGTCTCACTCCCTGTGTCTCCTTCGAAGGGGAAATCCGGACAAATCCGGTAGGAACGACGCGCGATTGGTCACATGTGTTCACCGACTTCAACAAATTATGAATCGTTTGCTCAGAGCTATAATATTGGCTTGCTGTAGGTATCTAAACTAAAAGGTGCTGCGTTCTGACACGAGCTAAATTACACCGTATCGCTAACTACATTGAGTTGATATTTCTTTGAATACGACTTCTGTACGTAAGTACCAGTACTTATTCCGTGACCACACTAGTGTAGTTAGAGTTGTTCGTAATTACCTCGTGCCGTAACGCGGTGTCATAAAGCTGTAAATTGAATTCATTTTCCCTCCGCGGTGTTTATTATTTCCAGTTCTAGAACCACGATAAAGTGCGGGATTTTAAGAAGCTAGTTTAGCATTTTTATAGGGCTATTAAGGGACATGCATATAAAAGGCATAAATTTTAGTATCGTCGTAAATCCATAAATTAATGTTACTAGTAGTTCGCTAGTAGTAACTTGGACTTAGCAATCATTTATTTAATTACTGAACTGATGATGTCCAACAAACTTTAAAATTGTATTTATTACTGATTTCTGGTAGTAATATTGTAGGTAACATGGATATTACAGTTTTTTTATTTATTTATTGAAATTACACACAGATTTACAGTCAAATAGCCAAAACATCTGCATGTTAAATGACAATTTTTACATAAGTCACTACTTAGAGATAAATCAAAATAATTAAAAATAGTGCATCAGAATTACTTTTACAGGAATAAGTAGATATTCCATCAGGCCAAACGCCAGTGGCGTAACTATACTATTTGGGGCCCGTGGGAAATTCATACAATGGGCCCATGAGAGTTTGAGTTCAAACTTCGGCGGCTTCTTTTTTGTTGGTTTAGCTTTGAAATCCCCCCTCTTTTACATCTGTCCGGGGCCCCCTAGGGCCGGGGGTCCTTGGCATTTTGCGAGCACTGCCACCCTGTAGTTACGCCACTGCTATACCCCCCTGGCAAGCTTTAAGTAGTTAAATGGCAGTAGGTCACTGCTAGCTAACTAGACTATTCTTGTTCGTTTCGCTCTTGTCAGAGCGGTCGTGGTCACGTTGAGGCGTCCACGTCGGTGGTAGAGGCGGACACAGCTTTTCGCACGATTTCCCGCCATCTCTCCCTGTTGGCAGACTGTCTGACGCAATCAGAAACACAATTTCCTACTGCAGATTTCACTTGGTCAGTCCAGCGCATAGGTGATCTGCCGCGCGGTCTAGTTCCCTCCACCTTTCCCTGTATAACCAACCGCTCTATGGAGTCGTTACCCCGCCTAGAGACCTGTCCGAAGTACTGTAGTACGCGCGACTGTACTACGGTTGACAGACGCTGCGTGATGCCGAGCTCCTGATCCGAATACCTAAAAAACCACTGAAATTCTTGTAGGGCAACGCTTGTTTGTATGAAAGCTCCAGAGTCCAGAGTTATCACTTATTGCAATTTTATTTTACGACATATTTATTTTAAAAATGTGTTTATGTCTCAACTCGATTTAAAGGCCTTGCTCTCTTCGCTCGCTCGTTAAAAGGAATTGTGCTTTTTTCACCGTGTCAATGTATTCACTTCCTTAAAGGGGTGACTGAGCCCATCATTATGGTCAACTTTTCCAAGGAACCACTACTGGGAACTCAATAAAATTTTGTTCAAAAACTACAAACTACTAGTTTCGGAACCGACCACTGCAGAGAAAAAGACGCCGAAAGCAACTCTTTTCAATAGTATTGGTCGCCTGCTTGCCTGAAGGGCTTTGTATGATTTTTTATATTTTTCTTTCTTTTTTTCTGATTTCATGTTATACGGTCCATTTAAATTAAGCGCAATTTTTTTAAGGGCTGGGTCCTATAGGTCAAAGAAACGCTTTAGTAGCAAATTTTAAGAAATCGACACGCTATATTTTATTTTATTTTTTAATACCAAATATTTTTTTTTTATTAAAATCGATAAATCAGTTGTTTTGATCGTCGAGGTCAGTGACCTAAAATCCATAGTAGATAATAGTAAAAAGTTGTTGGTCAAGAAAGTGTTTATTTGTACACAGAGTGATTTTTTTTATTTAAAATGTTCATGTCCATATCTCAAAAACTAGAGTGCCAATTTTTCTTTATTTTGCTTCTAGAACATTTTTTAGCTTATGGGAGGCAGCCTTTAAAATATTTGCGCTTAATTTAAATTGACATTTACATAATGTTGTGGAACACGTTATGTTAGCGATCGAGCGTGAAACAACAGATAAGAGAAGTTTAAAAATTGAAGTCTCAAAGAGGTCGAGCAGACTTGTCCCCGAGTGTCCCCTCCCGGCAGCACCCGTTCACGAGTTGACGCATCGATCAGCCATCGCTAAGCTCAACCATATTAGAGGATCAATTTACATATATTCTGACCAAGAAACTGGCAAAAATTTAAAGCTACCGACATCAGACTATTCCTGTTGCGACTTTCTAGAAGGGTCACTGCATTCTCCGATCAACCCCAGAATCACAGCAAGGCAAACAGTAAACACTGACCTGGATTCATTTGTGAACAGGACGTTGGGAAGGATCGCCCGCGGCGGGACTTCGTGTCGACCGGCTAGCAATCATTTTGTTTGAACTGTATTCCTTTTCTTACTGCTTACGCTAGTGGTACACCAACACACACGCGCGATGAAACTTTAGAGTTGTTTTCGGCCAGCGAAAGTCCTTAGAAGTCGTTATTTTTGGAAATTATATTAGCGCAAGGCGCTGTTCAACTCGACTCGCACGCCATATTTTTTCGACTGTCCGGGCGACCAATCACAGGCCGCCGACGGCAAAAAAAGAAGTATGTATGGGAGAGGAAACGGAAACGGGACACAGATAGGTAATTTTATTTGGATTTTAAAGTTAATGCTTACACATTTTCCCCCACCTGAAATCCACAAGGGTTTTACAGAGAATGCAAATTGAAAGATAAAAAAAACAAAAGCAATAGCTACGCACTATTGCAAGAATATCTAGAAATATTATTTTCGAAAGATAAAGTAATAAATAAGTTTTAACTAGCCTAAGGATAGTGTGTATTTATGTTTTAGTAATTTATGAAAAAAAATATCTTAACTAATTGGTAAGGGACAAACCTTTACTACCGGCCTACGAAAGGTCTTTCCGTTAGCAGTTCGGAAAGTAACTACTCTGACTACTTGATCCGAACCAGCATGCACTTGCACAATACGTGCCAATTTCCAGAACATCGGCGGAAGATTAGGTTCGTTAACTATGACTAAGTTATCTATTTTAATATTTGGTTCATGTACGAACCTTTTGTTCTTTCGTTGTAATGTATGAAGATAATCACGCTGCCATACGCGCCAAAATCTCTGGGTAATTTTCTTAAGCATCACCCAACGAGAGCGCGGACACGATTTTTCACTTATTGGTTCTTCGGGCAGGGCGACTAAAGGACCTCCCGTTAGGAAATGTCCTGGGGTTAAAACGTCAGACTCCGACGGATCTGTTGATAACGTACAGAGTGGACGAGAGTTCAATAAAGCTTCTACCTTAGCTAATATTGTGAAGAATTCCTCAAGAGTGAGAACCTGATTTTATGCCACTTTCAAATATACCCCCGAAGTGAGGGGCGCCGGGGGGATTGAATTTCCATTTGATATGGCGGTTCGCTAGACCATTTGACACTTCAGGATAATACTTGTGGAACATGTTAGAAACTTCATTCAGATACTTGTTGGCACCTACAAAATTTGTCCCACAGTCAGTTACCATCGTATGACATATTCCACGTCGAGAGACAAAACAGTCTAGAGCAGCCAGAAAAGCTTCTGAACTCAATTCGGTTACGGCTTCCAAGTGTACAGCCTTTGAGCTTAAACATACGAATAGACATAAGTAAGCTTTATATGTTTTTGCGCCACGATGGCGACTCTCTTTAATGGAAAATGGGCCACCCAGATCGATTCCAGTGGTTTCGAAGCAACGAGAAGGTTGAAGTCTGGCTGCCGGAAGCTTGCTTATCATTGGCTGACAAGCGATTGGATTTACTTTAAAACATCTAACACACTTCGACAGCACGGTACGTATCAGAAGTCTCAATCCCATTATCCAAAACTGGCGTTGAATAAGAGATTGTAAGGTTCTAGGTCCACAATGCAAATATTTTATATGAAAGTGTTCTATTATAATTTTAGATATTGGACATTGTTTAAGTAACAAAAAAGGGTGTAACGCAGATGGTGACAGATTAGCCTCATCGATGCGTCCCCCCACCCGCACGATCCCATCATCGTCCAGGAAAGGTGAAAGTTTTTGAATTGATTTTACACATGGTTCATTATCTCGCACTCGACTGACTTCGGAAGACATATAATGACCCTGACTCAATTTAACTAACACTTTGGTTGATTTCTCGAGTTCAGTACTACTGAGAAATGAAAGAATTCGATTTTGCCTTGCAACCCTCGAATTTGAAATAAATCGAATACACCATGCTACAATTCTTAGAATTTTTGTAAAAGAGGAATGTCTGGCAATTAAGTCCAGAAGTGGGTTTTTCACCTCAATCACGTGAAGACTTTTGGTTTCTAGTGGTTTGAGCTCGGATAAGTCTTCTTTTGGAAGTAGAACCCGTTTGTTAGGCCATTGACTAGGCAAATCCTGTAGCCAAGAAGGACCCTTCCACCACAGAGGGTGGTCTATAAGCTCTGGACAGGACACTCCGCGACTACAACAGTCGGCCGGGTTATCCTTAGACGAAACATGATACCAATGATCGGTACCAATCAAATCAGTTGCTTGAATGACACGATTGGCTACATACATTTTTAACAAATGAGGGGCTGTATTAAGCCATGACAAGGTAGTGCTGCTGTCTGAATAAGCTCGAATAGAATTAATAGTTATATGGTCTTTAAGCAAATTATACATGTGCGATAGAACTTTTGCTAGAAGCACCGCTGCGCTTAGCTCAAGTCTATTTACTGTGGTAGGTTTTAACGGAGCTACTCTAGATTTTCCAATCAGTAAACTAGTCGCAGTAGAAATTCTGGGCTCATTAGTAACCACACAAATATACACACAACAACCATAGCCTTTCAGAGAACCATCACAGAAACCTACCAAGTGTACTTCCATCGGATTGGAAGGTATAACTAGCCGCGGAAGAGAATATTTTTTTAAATCAGACAAATTGGTCGCTATTAAATGCCATTGTTTGGTTAAATGTTTTGGAATAGTCTCATCCCACAATAAATTTAACCGCCATATATCTTGCAACAGCGATTTTGCTGCAAAGACCACTGGGCATATCCAACCTAGTGGATCGAAAATGCGGGCTACTAAAGAGAGTATGGATCTTTTAGTAAATTTGACTTCGAACGAGTCTGAAAAGGCATATGAAAAAGAATCATTAATGGGATTCCATCGTATCCCTAATATTTTGACAAACTCATTTCCCGATTCATCGAAGGATTTGGAACTTTGACAAAATTCAGGAGGAACATCCTTAAGAAGACGAGGAGCGTTAGTAGTCCATTTCTCGGGTCTTATCAATATTTGCCGATACATACGACGGATGTCGGCAGTAAAAACTATTTTGTGAAGTCTAAATTTTGTCACTTAATCGACAATATCCACTTGCAGCTTAGGACCCACATGAACAATATTATTGAGTGACAGATTATTCGAGGTCCGACTACTGGCATCGAAGACTACTCGTAAACGTGTCGTTGTACTATCGGGTCTTATTACACAATGGTGAGGAATAATATAACGGTCAGTAGACAAAGATTCAGCAGGCTGCATATGTCCCAGATCTTCGTACTGCTGCATAAATTCCTTATATTCCGTTTTCAACTCAGTCTGGCTGGCAAGACGCTTTTCCAAGTTGAGAAAACGGTTAAGAGCCTGATGATATGATTCTCCTAAGGCTGGAGTATCATCTTTAAGCATAATTGGTACAACATAACGACCTTCGGAGGTACGATATGTGCCATTTTTATATTTTTGTTTACATATTTCATCCTCAGGACCGGAAATTTTACATTTCGGCGGTTCTTCGGATTCCCAAAACCGTTGAACGATCTCATCGAGCGCACAAGAAGACGCGATGAGTGACGTAACGGGTGTGGCTGGAGTTTGAGCCACTTCACATATTTCATCCTTAGGACCGGAAATTTTACATTTCGGCGGTTCTTCGGATTCCCTAAAACGTTGAACGATCTCATCGAGCGCACTAGAAGACGCGATGAGTGACGTAACGGGTGTGGCTGGAGTTTGAGCCACCACGTTTTGAAGAAACTGACCACTTATCACCCAGCCGAATACACTAGACAGTGCACATGGAAAACCAGGACCTGGGCTATAACGTGAACCAGTATATATCTGGTCAAAACAGTCTACTCCTAACAACAGATCGATCGGACCCGATTTATCAAAATCTTGGTCGGCGAGATCCAAATGTTTAAACTTTTCCTTGACAACCGATGGTAATGAGGTTGAAGGAACCATTGAAGTGATTTTAGGCAAAACCACTAATGGTATATCGAATTGGGGCGAGTCATTTGACCTAGGCACAATAGAGCCAAACGTATAACCTTTAATATTACAAACATAATTTTGACCGAGACCGGTCACATTTAAATTACACTTTTTTATATGTAAACCTAACTGTCGCGCACAGCTACTTGTAATGAAAGAGTCCATCGAGCCACTATCTATGATTATACGAGCATACTGCAATGAACCATCCACTCTTCTCAACCGAACCACTGCTGAACCAATAATTTTGGTACTCATAGGTGACTTTGACATGTTTGGCTGAGTTGTACAAGTTAGGGAAGTGCTCATATTGGAATTCTGAGAAGCCTTTAGGTCAATGGTATTAGATAATAAACTTTTATGTTCTTCATGTAATAATGTGTTATGTTTTGAGTTACAAATGAAACACATGGACTTAGACTTGCAGTCTGCACTAGTGTGACCGGGCCTTAAGCAGTTTTGACATAATTGTAACTCTTTAACTAATTGTTGTCGCTGTCCTATATTCATAGAATGTACTTTACCACAGCGATATATTGAATGATTTTCATGACAATACGCACAGACAGCCTGATTAGGTTTATTATTATTTGAGTTCGAAGAAGTAATTAAGGAAGAATTTGATTGCCGAGAAAAAATATCTTTCTTTGTATTATTGTGGTTTTGTTTATTTGTAGAATTGAATGACTGTAAATTACTAGGTTGACTAACCTCTAATACCTTTATATAATTCTGTAAATAAACAATCAAATTATTAAATTTAGGAATTTCTTCGGTATTTTGTAATTCAAACCTTTTCCTAGTTTCTGTATCAAGAGGCCGAGACGCTATGTAAAATAAAAGAAATTCACTTAAATCATCAATATTTAACCCGCGCAAGGCACTAACACATTCATAAAGTGTGTTGGTTAATTGTGATGAGTTTGATAATGATGGCCGTTGGATCGGATTTAATTTTATTATTTTTTCTAAATAAGTGGTGGCTAAAATACGTTTATTATCATACCTGTCTAGCAACGCTGCATAAACAACAGAATAATTAGCTGATGTTATAGGAACACCCTTAGCTAGTGTCAGGGCATACCCAGACAGACATGACAACAAATAGTAAAATTTATCTGTGTCCGACAACAAAACATTATTATGCACAAGCGACGTATAACTGTCTTTAAACATCTGCCAGTTCTCTATATTACCCTCAAACTTAGCTATTTGCAATTTAGGTAATTTCACTTGCGAATTGGAATGCGCATGACCTTGACATAGTTCCGAGCGCGAACTTACGTCGAGAGAGTCAGGTAACTCAATGACATAATAGTATAACTCGTCAAATGACAACAAAGCATTATTATCGATAACAAATTGAGGATTTAGTTTAAGTTGCAACTGGTTTACACGATCGTTGCATTCCAAGAAATTATCACGAATTTTATCAATTTTTTTATACCTAGCTCGAAAGGATGCTAATTTAGTTTTATTTTCTTTCGTAATTTTTGCTAAGTCATAAAGTATTTGCATATATTTAAACTCATATTCACGTTTTTTAAATGGTGGACATTAATTCTCCTTCCGCCATGTTTTCGCTAAGCACTAATTGTAAAAGTACGAGTATTGTAGGTAAGTAGCAAAAGTTTAAATGGAAACTGAGTAATGGAACAGATATTCACAAACACGTAGGTTTTAAAACTACGGACTATTACTTATAATCATAAATACACACCTCGCTGCTATTAATTAACCTTAGGTAGGTATCTAGGCTATCTAAAATAGTTCGAAAGCCTGAGTAACAAGATAGTACCTTATGGCATACAAATCGAACGATTAAGGGATTATTACAAGGGAATTAACGAGATAAGAAGTATGTACTCGTAAGCAATAGGTATTTACTATGGTATGGCACAGGTATGGAATTACCTGTTTGATTCGAGATTGTTAGACAAATAGACAAATGCTAGGTGGGTAAGTACCTAGTTAATTTGAATCTATAATAAGTCTATTTATGAATAAATTAGTTATCCATATTTGGAAATAACTTTAATTGGAAATATTGAAATTAAGTGGGTAAATTTGAAATAAGTACGTGAGGAAGTTCCTTACAGGAGGCACCATAAATTAATGTTGCGACTTTCTAGAAGGGTCACAGCATTCTCCGATCAACCCCAGAATCACAGCAAGGCAAACAGTAAACACTGACCTGGATTCATTTGTGAACAGGACGTTGGGAAGGATCGCCCGCGGCGGGACTTCGTGTCGACCGGCTAGCAATCCTTTTGTTTGAACTGTATTCCTTTTCTTACTGCTTACGCTAGTGGTACACCAACACACACGCGCGATGAAACTTTAGAGTTGTTTTCGGCCAGCGAAAGTCCTTAGAAGTCGTTATTTTTGGAAATTATATTAGCGCAAGGCGCTGTTCAACTCGACTCGCACGCCATATTTTTTCGACTGTCCGGGAGGGGAAACGGAAACGGGACACAGATAGGTAATTTTATTTGGATTTTAAAGTTAATGCTTATACACTATATGTATGTATGCGTATGCTAAGATCTTCTGTAATAAAAAAAAAACGTTATAAAACAGAAATAGACTTAATAGCGGACCCCGGGTTACGAGGATGCCGACAGAAACAGACTTAAATAAGGAGGAGGTGGATACGAAAGTAACAAAACCATATATATTTCAAAATATACATCTGCCTAGTTCGTTTTAGTCTGGATTTGGAAATGTTTTGTACCGGAAAACGGTATTGTTTCCGCACAAAGCTTTAACTGCTCCGAATAACAGGAAACAGTTTAGGGTCACAACAGGATGGTTGCAAACTAAACCGACTTTGTATTTTGTTTCCTTTGTACTTTGTATTTTGTTTGCTTGCGAAGTAATCAGGAATTTTACGTGACAAGTTCTCTCTTCCATGTGTCTCTAAATGGACAGCTCCGTGGCGCAGTGGATAACACGCCAGCCTACGACACGGAGTGCCCGGGTTCGATCCCCGGCCAGGTCAACATGGAAAATGTTCTTTTTCCGATTGGCCTGGGTCTTGGATGTACCTATATGTATTTGTTATAAAATATAGTATCGTTGAAGTTAGTATCCCATAACACAAGTCTCGAACTTACCTTGGGGCTAGCTCAATCTGTGTGATTTGTCCGTATATATTTATTTATTTATATATATTCATCCATGCTGGTCTAGGAGAAAAGAAACAATGAGAATGTACCTTGCTTCTCTTTCCGTGAAAATCGTAAAATCTGATCGAGGTAATTGGTTATGTGATTAACAAACAATCACTACTTTGCTTAAAGCTAAACGTGACCTTACGTCGCATCTCTGTCTACTCCGTAAGGGATAAAGACGTATAAAAAAATTGGTTGTCTGTAAAGTGGGTTTACGGGCGATACGTGATAACGGTGGAAGAGAGATAGATGCGTCATAAGCCGAATGCTCAGGTCGATCGACTCTCTATCGCTTGTTCCGCGCTCTCGCTTGCACACAGCACGTGACACTGTTTCGTGCGTGCAGCCGGCGTTCATACTTACGTTGACGTTATCATACTTATCACGTCAAAAATTATGTCATTATAGAATATTGAATTTGTTCTACACCAGAATCGGTTAAAGGTTAAAGAATAAAGGATAAAGAAGTGAAGGAACTGGCGGAAGAAAGAGAGGAATCGAAAAAGCTCCACCGACAAGAGCTCAGCTCTTAAAAATTAAAAATAACAGAAACGGTAGGTATTATTATAAAAAGTTTGATATCTCAGGGGATATCTCTCCTAGCAACAGCTTGATTACTTCTACAAAAACAGACTCGTTGAATAATTGACGACGGCCTACTTTTATAATTTTTCTAGTAAAATGCTCAGCAAACCGAGGTTTTACGCTAAATACATGAGATATTGGGAGCCGGGGAATCACGCAGTTTTGGAAGTACTTGTATTGATCTGCCGCCGTCGTTCCGTCTGGGGTGGTGAAAACATTTGACTATTCGGGGGAAACGGTATCAAATTTTTATGTCGAAGTCTAAAGGCTCCTACACAATGCCAGCGGCCTGGCCGCCGGGCGAGCCGCCAGGCAAGCCGCTGAGTGCCGGGTGGCGCGCGGCTCCCATTATGTATGTATATATGCGGTGAAATTTTGACCGTTCTGGACCCTTAAAGGGATGATTCAGCCCGTTGATATAAACAATTTTTCCTATGGGACCAATGCCGGAAACTGAAAAAAATTATTGACGTTCCCATACAAACTGACCGGACGCTCGAATTTTTTTATATGGAACTGCCCATTTTTTTTTGGAGTTCCCAGTATTGGTTCCATATAAATATTTGTTCATATCGAAGGGCTGAATCGCCCCTTTGAGGGTCCAGAACGATCAAAATTTCACCGTGTATAAGGCATGATTCTTCGTGTCATGGGTGAATATTGCCATACTCACCACGCTTGGCACCAGAGTTGGCAAGCGCAATTTATTTGGTTTCTTGTGCTTCCGGCGCTGCTGTTTATCTGAAGCATTTAAGCTGGGGAAGGATAGGAATATAGGATTTAGGAAGGGAATCCACCTGGCCTCCCGAGCTGCTACTTACTTTGCCCCCTTTTATTTGTAGGAATTTGTAGATTTGGTAAGGGAAGTAAGGTATTGAAATACTAATAACTCGAATGAACGGGGGAAAAGCACCTATATATACCTGAAGCCAACGGCCAAGCAGTTGAGGATGATACTACTGACCTTAAATATGGAATTTAAATAATGCCACAGAATTAATATAAGTACTAACGTAATAATGCATAGAAACTAATTTCCTCGGGTGCATATGACTATGTGCCGTCTTGATCCGCTCAGTATATTTTATCTATAATAAAATACAGACATGTTTTACCTAAACAAGCCTAAGCAAACAAACAGGGCCTTGACATTCATTTGTTCGACGTTACTAGCTCGACCTATAATGACCTTGCTAGCGTGTCTATAATACCCTAAGGGTGGTAGGTTTTCGGCTATTAGTACTTATTTTGTTTTGACGCACTTTATAAAAGTGGACGCAGATTTTAAAATAGAATCTATTTTTGGTTTTGCTAGTGAGTCTAAGTGAATGCGGTTCTTTGTTATTGACTATATAATTTCATTTAAAGTTGTGGTATTGTAATAAACTACGTTGATAATAATTCGTTCTCTCTATTTGATTGAAGATCAAAGCTTTTGTTAGTGTTATCGTGTTCAAATAAACCCAGACAATGTCTTAAAATCGAAAATATGTGATGAAAAACGTGGTTGAGAGCATCGACAGGCTAGATGTCGAAGGTAGTGGGTTCAAATCCTACCTGTGGCGAAATTTTTTCATCACATATTTTCGATTTTAATATTAAACCGCGCATTGTAATGCTATTAATATAATTAACAGACAATGTCTATTTAAAGATACAAGAACTTTACTATGAGTACTTTACTGTATAATGATATTATTGCCAACATGGTTATCGTGTTGAGTATAAACTGAGTAAAATTTCGGGTGCGTATTGATTGATATAATAACAAATTATATATTTTCATTTCAATAAAGTTCAAAAGATATAATGTTAACTTGACATAATCATTACTGATTATATTCTTAAAAGCTATAACATTCATAATATTTTCAATACGAAAAGCATAAACTCATTTTTTATAACGTTTATGAATACTAAATATCACCTGTTATACAACTTGTGCAGTATACCTGCCAAAATGTATACCATTCAAAAAGTATAGTATTTAAAATAAATATGAATTAAAATCTATAAAATGCATACGTATTAAAAATATATAGCAGAGAAAATATACCAGCTAATTAGTATAGACCCATATATATTTTGCGAATTTGAATTATTTCAGTAATACCTACGAAATAAGTCATATTTGCGCAAGCTCATAAACTTCATTTTCTTGTAAAAAATCGGAGTAGCCAGCAAAAGGTGCATCATTCAAACAGACTATCGAATAACTAATAATAGGTAATCGATTTCATCAGTAAAGCAAACGGAAAGTATTACAAGAAGTCATTAACTTCATAGGATTACAAAAAACTATAACAAACAAAAGAACTTATTACAATATTTTATTGCATGTAAATATTAAGACAAAGTATGAAATACTTAAAAAAAATGTGATACATACAAAATGCGCGCGCATTTTGTATGTATCACAATTTTTTTAATAGTAGAAAGATAATTTTTGTAATATTTTATTGTATGTAAATATTAGCAAAGTATAATATAAATAATAAAATTGTGATACATACAAAATGCGCGCGCATTATGTATGTATCACATTTTTTTTTAAAGTAGAAATTAACTTTTACAATATTTTATTGTATGTAAATATTAGCAAAGTATAATATAAATAAAAAAATTGTGATACATACAAAATGCGCGCGCATTTTGTATGTATCACAATTTTTTTTAAAGTAGAATTATAACACAATATTTTATTGTATATAAATATTAGGACAAAGTTAGAAATAAATAAAAAAAATCTTAAAAAAATTGTGATACATATAAAATGTGCGCGCATTTTGTATGTATCACAATTTTTTTATTTATATTATACTTTGCTAATATTTACATACAATTTTTTTAAGATTTTTTTTTAGTATACCTATTTTTTTTATATACTTATAATAGAGAAGAAATTCACACTCGTAATATTCAGATTTTCGTTTTAATATAATGTTATCTTTTCTTGTTTTATTCGTCAGGTTCCTATTAATTTTCGCCTAGGCGTTCTATAAAAATAAATAAAAAAGGAGGAGGTTATCAATTTGACTGTATGTTTCTTTTTATGTTTGTTTGTTACACGATATCTTCGCCAATTGTAAACCGATTTTGTTCTTTTTTATTAAAAGGCCTTTACTACCATATTGTTCCCATTTTAATTTGTTGAAGATATAATGGAGAACTTTAGAGATATGGAAGAAACTCGTAAAATAGAATTGTTTGAGATGCTAGGTTTTTTTTTTTAATTTAATTATTAGGTTTATTGAGAATCTTCTACCTATTAATTCGTATAACCAATGATTATTATCCGTACTAATATGTATATATAAAGTTTATTATACATAACAACTAATCGATGTTTTAAAGTTTATAATAATA
Source organism: Elegia similella (assembly GCA_947532085.1). Classification (NCBI taxonomy): domain Eukaryota; kingdom Metazoa; phylum Arthropoda; class Insecta; order Lepidoptera; family Pyralidae; genus Elegia; species Elegia similella. The sequence continues at coordinate 16,522,986 of OX383942.1, read as the reverse complement.
AAACGGTATAATAAAGGATTGATATGTTGAATGATTGTTATAATTAAATATTTTAGTTATTTTAAAGTTAATTCTTTCGATTTTTATCCTACTTGATAATTATACTAACCAAAATTATATGTTTCGTTGATATTTATCTTAAATGATATATATTTTGTGTTTATATGTTATATTACTTACCCAAAAATTTCACATACCCTAGGTATTTTTATTTCCCAGTATTTGTTCCTTATCATTAAAACTACCAGATACACAAGGTGCATTTAATTAAGCGCAAATATTTTAAGGCCTGGGTGGGTCTCTTAGGTCAAAATTTCAAGAAATCGACACGCTTGTTATTAATTTTTGTTGGCATACATTTTTTTTTTAAAATCGATTTTTCAACTGTTTTGATTATCGACGTCAATGACCTAATATCCATCATCATCATCATCATCAGGTCCTTTTTAGTCTCCATTACAGGAGCACGACCCTCTCTGTACTACTAGGGCCATACTTGGCCAGAGCAGCCAGAGGATTTGGCCTACACTCTCCACGCTGGCCAGACGGTGTCTTAGATGTTTATAAGCTTTGTTTAGCTTGTATTTCCTAAGTCGCCTTCTAAGACATCCACGGGAAGACTTGGAGTGGTCCTATTCTACTCTGCCGGATACCACACGGCCTAATATCCATAGTAAATAATTAGTAAAATTTTGTTCGCTAAGAAAGTATTTTTTTTGTATGATTGACCGGTGTTTAATGGGGTTTAATATTTAGGTCCAGATATCTCGAAAACTAGTATGTCAATTTTTTACTTTGCTTCTCAAGTTTTTATAGAACACACAATATTGTGTTTAAGATTCATTTTTATAGAACTTTAAAACATTTGTGCTTAATTTAAATTGAATTTATATAATACTCTTACATTTGTACGATTTCCCTGAGTTTTCTAATTTCCCTGAAATCGCTTATGTTAAATTAAACCAGCCAATTCGATTCGCACTCACCTAGAGTTCCGTACAAAATTAAAACTACTAAAACCACGCTTCTTGTATGGACACTATTTTTCTTTTCTTTTCTTTATTATGAGTTCAATAATATTTCTTTATTATATGAATATAACAGCCTCCGTGGTCCAGTGGTTAAGGCGTTTGCCTGTTGACCCGGGGGCACGTGGGTTCGATTCCCACCGGAAGCATATTTTGTTTAGTTGTTTCCAGTTTGGTTAGGACATTGAAGGCGTGAATCACCTGATTGTCTGATAATAAAGATTATTCCGTGCTTCGAAAGGCACGTTACGGAACTATAAAAATTCTTCATGCTTCCTGCCAACTGCCAAGCTATATATAAAATAGTTGACAGTGCCTCGAGATTTCAGTAAATTTTGTTGTTCCTCTCTTAAGTACTTTTAACTTTCGGGCCCTAGTGAGTACGAACGCTTCAAAAGCTAATTCCCTTTATACGCCACGCATATTGAGTTGGACGCTGGGTTTTGTGATGCGACGGTGTTGGAATCGATCGTTAGCCGAGTAGTGTCGAATAATTACTGTACTTCACGGCCACTGACTTATTGTGCTTTTTGTTTCTCCAACCGAATGTATTGAATCACCTGATTGTCTGATAATAATGATGATTCCATGCTTCGGAAGGCACGTCAAGCCGTTGGTCCCGCTTGCCATCTGGTAGTCGTTAAAGGAACCACGTCAGAGGCCGAGAGGCGGTTCCGAAGAACTCTGACACCAGGGTGTGCATAGTCGATTGACCGTGACACCTACTCGAAATGATGACTGACCTATTTTGCTTTTTTTGTTTCTCCTACCGAATATATTGAATTACCTGATTGTCTGATAATAAAGAGGATTCCGTGCTTCGGAAGGCACGTTAAGCCGTTGGTCCCGAGTGCTATCTGGAAGTCGTTAAAGGAACCACGTCAGAGGCCGAGAGGCGGTTCTGAAGGACTCTGACACCAGGGTGTGCGTAGTCGATTGACCGTGACACCTACTCGAAATGGTGACTGACTTATTGTGCTTTTTTTGTTTCTCCTACCGAATGTATTGAATCACCTGATTGTCTGATAATAAGACGTTGGTCCCGCTTGCCATCTGGTCTGGTAGTCGTTAAAGGAACCACGTCAAAGGCCGAGAGGCGGTTCCGAAGAACTCTGATACGAGGGTGTGCTTGGTCGATTGACCGTGTCACCTACACGAAATGATGATGATCGAATGTATTTAAAGTTTTCACATACGAAAATAGTAGGAAACTTCTGTTGTTTTGTCCGTCTGTTTAATAGTCATAACTTACGCAATACAGCTTTACTGTTCTCCCTTGATCATTACTTAACTTACTAACTTCGTCACGTCGCACGGTCTTCGGGTAGCTAAGTGACCATAAGGTTAGTAACACTAATCATCACAAGAAACAGGATCAAATAGTATGTTTAAAATTAAATATTTTAATAGCCACAAAACTAAAAATTAATTAAATCTAAAATAAAAACCTACGTTTATATAAAACCTATCTATAAATAAAAACCTACCTTATAAAAAATTATACGCAGATCATTGCCCTGCGGTAATATGCCCAGAAGACTGGCAGCATTGCCACGTTGAATAACAATTCTTATTCGTTGAGCAAGATAGTTACCAGCCCTCTGGTCATTCGACAAATAGTAATAGTATGTTAAAAATATTCCTGAATATTTAAAGTCAAAGTCCTAATGTTTCATTCATAAATCGTTTTGAAATAATTTCATGAACTTTACGTTTTATATTAATAATCCATACTAATATTATAAATGCGAATGTAACTCTGTGTGTCTGTTACCTCTTCACACTTCAACCACTATGCCGATTTAGATTAATTTTGGTATGGTGGTAGCTTGAGGCCTGGGGAAGGACATAAATTACCTTTTATCCCGGAACGACATTCATGCGTACGCAGCCGCGGGCAAAAGCTAGTACCTAGTTTTTATAAGTCATAAAACTATTTTATGCCGCTTCGAAGACTTGAGCGTTCAAAGATAAGTACGACCTACAAAAAGTTAAACGAACAAAATTATTAAAAAAATGTTTAATATTAACGACCTTTTAATGGCACTCCTTCCGCGGTCAGCAGAGCGGTGTCGCCGAAAGCGTAATTTACAGCACATTTAGCGATAACGGCGGCCGGGACGCTCCCGGGCCGTTACACAAATAGTGGGCTGAGGTGCGATTTTGAAACAAACGCCGATGAGGGTCGGCAACGAATTTGGAAACCTTAAAAAAAATTGTGAGCCGTCGCGGTACGACAGATGTGAAACATCGAGATGATTTTGTAATACATATATACCTACTACTGTGGGACCTCGACCTGTCCCGGCGCTCTAGTCGAGATCCCACATATAAGGAAGTAGTGGAGAACAGAAGACTCGACACACAGAAGATTAAATTTATTTGTCACAATACTTTCACTCTCACTTATATAACTTCTATAACTTCTATATAACATAACAGAGACCAATCAAGTAAACAGTCCGAGAGATGATGGTGGAATGAATCATGACCGAGAGAAATGATCTGAAAATGGAATAAAATGAAATTTGAAATAAAATGAGGAATGAAAAGTGGACAGGATGAGAAAGAAATGAGGTTGGAAGAGATGCAGCATGCAGGTGGCATGCAGCAACGTTGCACTACTATATACCTACTATTACTGTAATAGTAGATAAGCTGTAACGGCAGGCAAACTTATTGACCGTCACGTTACAGGCAGATGTAAAACATTGAAATTGTTTTGTACACACATACTACCACATATACTATCATATAGCTTAGCGATGCGTGTTGAATAGTCGATTTAACACGCTGTTTTTTTTTGTTAGAAACATGATCTATAGAAACATGTTTTTCATCAAAATCGGCAGAAGTGATATTACTTCTGTTTTATTAGAAACATGATCTATTAGAAACATGTTTTTCATCAAAATCGGCAGAAGTGATATTACTTCTTCTCCTACGCCGCGCCGGCAGTCTCAGGTCACGTATTTGTCTTACGAATTTTCGATCAGGACACGTGTCCTGACGCGAGATTAACATTTTTTATCCATCCCAAAAAGTGCACAACGCCGCTAATAAGGAAAAAAAACCTCAAAGTGTCTCTGTAACTTCTTAAATGACTTTCATAATTTAGAGAGTTTGTGCTTTAGAAATGCTTCATACCAGTCATATAGTTGAGCGTCTGAAAACTATTGCATTGACAAATAATATGTGTAAAAATATTTTTTCAATTGTACCACAATGGTACAGATATACTTATTATACAGTAATTTACAGCTCATTCGGCAATAACGGCTGCCGGTACTCGGGACGCTCTCAGGTGCCGTTACACAAATTGTAGGTAAAGTGTATCTCTAAAACAAATGCCATATATACAATATGTAAAAAAAGACCCTGTCCAAACTTTGAGAGAGTTATTCAGCTGGTCGCGATATGAACAACTTTTCCTATGGGACTAATGATGGGCAAAACATTTTTGACGTTCGCATAAGTATGTAAAGAACTCCCTGTCTGATCCATGAAGGTTCTTGATTGAAATGAATTGAATTGATTCAGCCCTAAGCCCAGCTTTTTATCAGGTAGATTCATATTCTTTACATATTATAGTAGATTCATATTATGGTAGATTCATATCCTTTACATATTATATAATTAAATTTAATTAATAAATTCATTAGTTTATCCTAATCATTTTCATTAGTTTTGCCTGCACTGATGGCCTGCTAAAATCAAATAGCCGGACTTGCTGGCCACCAATAGTTGATGCATGAAACGAAAATGAAGGGACTAACAGTAGTGGGTGGGCGCGGGCCAGCAATAGTTTGCATGAACTAATGGGTGGATGTAAATTGTCTCAAAGTAAATGTTGCTTTGACTTCCGCATAGTAACACTTGAATCTATTAACTATAGGTTATCAATTCGGTTTTATGATATTTGTTACTTCAGAACTCCGTAATTTATGAACCGATTTCACCATCATCAGGTCCTTTTTAGTCTCCACTACAGGAGCACGATCCTCTCTGTACTACTAGGGCCATACTTGGCCAGAGCAGCCAGAGGACTTGGCCTACACTCTCCACGCTGTTCAGAGGGGTTGGAGAGGTCTCTTAGATGTTTAAAAGCTTTGTTTAGATTGTATTTCCTAAGTCGCCTTCTACGACATCCACGGGAAGACTTGGAGTGGTCCTATTCTACTCTGCCGGATACCACACGGCTGAACCGATTTATAATATTCTTTTATGTTTGAAAGGGTATGGTTTCAAGTTGGTCCCACTTCAATTTTATCACAACCGGTTCAGAAGTTAAATTGAAATTGTTTTATATATGAAATATTATATACAAAACGTTCAATAAGTAAATGTGATTTATCTTACAATGAATATTGACATACTAGTATTACGGGCACAGATTTTATTTCTTAATTTATTAAGAGTATATCAAAATAGCGTTGTGAATGCAAAATAAAACACTTACAAAAATAAGGCCACAGAAATATTCATTTATCCCCATAATATTGATGTGTGTGTTTCTTCTACTGGTATGTTGATACTTGTACTCTCCTCTTTATATGTGTATGCTCCGTCTTCGAAGGGCGCGCTTCCAAACTCCAATCGATTACTGTTCTGAAATCGGTTCTTTATTTTTATCGAACACGAAGCTAGGCGAGAATTTCTTTGTTATACCTATAATTAACAAAAAACACACTATTTGTGTGAGTATGACTTAGTGTGTTCATTAAAAGACGAATTATTGTAGTAACGATAATTATGTTTTTATTTGATTAAGGCGGAGTTTTGAAGTTATTAATTACTCTTGACTCCAGTATTTTTTTAGTTATTGACGGCAAACGAGCAAGCGAGTCACTTGATGGTCAGCGATCTACTCCGCCCATGGACAACTGAAACACCAAGGTGTGACAGGAGCATTGCCGGCCTTTCAAGGAATTGGTGGGAGGACATGGGGGGGGGGGGGGGGGGAGATAGGAGGATGGGCCTCCGGCTCTCTCACTCACCGAACGAAACATAGAAACGGTAAAGCTTCTACTCAAATGGCGATTTTCTGAGCGTTATCTATAAGGTTATGGATAGTCAAACTCTTATAGCTAGGGACTAGCTGTTGCCCGCGACTTCGTCCGCGGCCATTTCTCTTATTATGATTAATTCGTTTTTTATTAGTATAGATGAATAATTTTTCCCCGATTTCAAAACATTTTTTATTGATGCTTCGCTCCTATTGGTCGCAGCGTGATGTTTTATAGCCTAAAGCCTTCCTCAATAAACGGACTTTCCAACGCAAAAAGAATTTTCCAATTTGAAACCGTAGTTCCTGAGATTAGCGCGTTCAAACAAACAATCAAACAAACAAACAGACTCTTCAGCTTTATAATATTAGTATAGATTAAGAAAAAACCGCATCAAACACCGATAAGGAAAAGACTACGGGAAACTCGACGCAAATTAGTTGAACGAAACCTCGTTTCAGTTTATAGTCAATCGCTTGGAAAGTTGAGGTCGTAGTCTTAAATCGTAACAAAAAAGTAAAAAGAAATTTTAAGGAACACATTTTTAGTAATAAATAAGCTAATTGTTAATTTCGGCTGTTAGAAGTTGTTAGGCATAACCTCTTTGATTAGAACAAAATGGTTTCAGTACAGTAAGCCGCCTTTCCGTGAAGAAATGGCTTATGAATTTAACAGCGTGTTAGGTATAAAAACTAACTGACATGCTTTATAAGCGAGACTGGCTTTCAAAGCACGCCCAACATGCTAAATTTCGCCATAAGGTCTTATAGACCTAAGCTTTGTCTGCAAGGGAAAAAGACGTGACACTATGTAGGTATCTATGTTACTAAGCCGTGTGGTTTCCGGCAGAGTAGAATAGAATCACTCCTAATCTTCCCATCGAGATCGTAAGAGGCGACTTAGGAAATACAAGCTAAACAAAGCTCAAACATCAATGAGACCTCTCCAACCCGTCTGGCCAGCGAGGAGAGTGTAGGCGAAGTCCTCTGGCTGCTCTGGCCAAGTATGGCTCCGGTAGTACAGAGAGGGTCATGCTCCTGCAATGGAGACAAAAAGACTTGATGATGATGATGATGGTACGCTTTGCGAGATCATGATGATGGCACGCTACAACATATGTAGGCACGCTTTGCGAGTTCCACCCGGAGACGTTGGAGAACCAGTTTCAAAGTATCATAGATCATAGCTGACAATGTAATAGGAGAGTATATCCAGACGACAGAAAAAGAGTGAGAAAGAGACAACGCGTTTAGGACTCGTTTACAGAGAGGCGTGCGCGTCCACTGCGGCGATCACTTCGTAACGTTGTCGGCGGCATCGCACGCTCAATTTCAAACATATGGAGGTGATATGGAGCCATACTATCGTTTAAGCGGTGCGTGAGGTAGCGTGTTGGGCGTGGCTTTTGTCATCACGGAGTCCACGCTAAGTTCCGCTTATATGGTATGCAGTGTAGATTAAGGTTGATTAGACAAATTTGATTTAATCGTTTGACATGTTATGTCAAGTTTTTCACCTCTCACTCACCTTGACTCTTGACACAGACGCCGCGTGTACTGCTGCGTTTTTCGCCGCGTCTTCCGCGACGTTCGACACGCTATCAAATACATCATCATTTCGAGTAGGTGTCATGATCAACCGACCATGCACACCCTGGTGTCAGAGTTCTTCGGAACTGCCTCTCTCGGCCTCTGACGTGGTTCCTTTAACGACTACACACACTACACCAACGGCTTAACGTGCCTTCCGAAGCTATCAAATTACTTAGGTACTTCTAAAATTAAGTAAGACTTAAAATTAATGAAGGAGGAAGGTCACCCGCGGGCGGCTTTTATAGGAGGTGAATTGGCAACTAAGCCATCATACGAGCCGAATAAATCTATCACGTCAACACACATATATTAAAAACAAGACCAACGTCCCTTTGGGTGTCCAGAGAGTGAACTGGATTCATGGCACATTGCTGGTTTTAAAGCCTGGCTCCGATGTATGTAGTGCACAAAAAACAAGCTGTTTTTATTTAAATGGTTACAATGTTATTCTGTAAGGTGTACCTATGGGTAGGATGCCTGAAATAAATTCAATGATTATTATGTTATTTATATACTATTTATTCAAACATTCTCCTTGCTAAAAATGGTTGTAATACGAGTATCTTGAGCGTACTGCAGCAGTGTTGAACTGGATGTCCTTTACAATAATGTTGAATATCTTTCTACGACTATTACTTGATAACAGTCCACTTTCAGAATATAACTCTTTTAGTCCCTAGAAATAAAAAAAAATGTATTATACAAGGGTGTTATTAAAAAAGCTTACAATTTATATTATTGTTATAAAGTGCCTATTTAAAAACTTACGGTACTGGTAGGTGAGTCACTTAATGCACACATTGTGGTTGAAGTACTTGCAGGTGATCCAACAATACTATAGTGTGGAGTTACGCTTCCTTTTTGTGTTGATTTGCTGGACGTAGTTGAGAACCACATAAAGTTATATATAATTACGAAACGAGTTCAATTTTACTAAATTGCAGTGTCAATTTTACACCAACCGCACAATAACCACAAATTAGAAAGAATATGTGCACAAAAATGGCCCGCGTTCGCACACGACACACGATAAATAAAAAATGGCTCGAAAAGTGCGCCACAATCTTTTTGACAAACGTAAACAACGTTTCGTTTGATGCACGGTATTTATGTTACACAAAACCATTATATGATAACCTTTATTAATTTAAATAGTAGTTCCAACTTTTAGTACAGTGGTTAACATAATACGCCTCATTTAATAGTTAGAACCATATTGCTGGTTAATACAAAATACATTGATAGGCACAGTGAAAAATAACCTGGTTGATAGTACTATAAGAATCTTGCATATTCTAGCTTAGTTAACCTTACTTGCATTATTTTAGAGATTACAAAAATATTGTAGTTTTCAATAGACAGCTAGTAACAACAAACAAACTATACAGGTAGACTTTATAATTATTACAATTTTCTTTTTACAATAATAAAATGTACTTGTAAATAGGTTTAAGTATTGTTTACGAAAAATACGATTACTATAATATTCTGGCATGTAGGGTATGCCAGAAAATATGATTATTAGATGTTAAAAGTAAATCTGGTGAAAATAACATAATTCTGTTTCTTTATACTAGAATGATATTTACGATACGTTCTGGTAGTATTGTTAAAATTATTTTTCTCCGTGTACATATTATTAGTATAACGCCTCCTAGTTCATCATATGTTTGAGATTTTGACAGCACGCATTGTTTAACGCGCAGCGCGACGTATCTCCTCTACGTTAACTAAACCTAAAAGTGCTTTTGGAAAGCTGTGTCAATTTAGACAACTTAAAAAATCTGAGACCAAAATAAGCAAAATCAAAGTAGCAACACATTTTTCTACATTTCGTACAAACAAGAATTTATTATTTTTCGTTTGACACGTTTCTCACGAAGAAAATCTTGAAAACTTCTGCTCTGGACCAATCTCCAAGTGTCAAAGTTTTAGTTCACTCAAGTTCATCACGTCTTTTGCATTGTTGGTGCAAAAACTTTATGGATTTCATAATATTGTGCCGAGTGTCGGGATAAAAATAAACATTTGTTGCGACTTTGTTAATATTAACTTTGTTTATTTTATGTTTTTTGTATAGTTGTGATTTGATGAAGAAGGTTACTCGTACTAAAGTGGCTTTTTTTTGGGATCATTGAAACCTAATAGCTGTCAGAGGTAAGTATAGCTGTATATATATATATATATTTCTTTTATTTGGCCATCAAACTTTATTCAGAAGCTTATTCTAGCAAGTGTCTAGTTATTCTTTATTCTTGTGTATCAACGAAATGATGGTGTCTTTCATTTCGCTGATTCTACGGAGCCCTTGGCGACAATTTACACGAATCCACTGGTTTGATCATAAACGACGGAGCAAGGCGAGTAAACGCCAGCCTGCTAAGTAAATCTCTCTACAGCCGCACCATAACACTTTATTTTAGTTATTCTACATATTGTTCATAAACATCTATACTTATTACTTATTCGTAGCATCTATAACACCAAATTACAGGGATTTCATATAATAATCTCCACTAGAAACAATCCGAAGCAAAAACCGTGCGGTCTTATGTATCTCTCCAAGAACTGTTATGTATTGTTAAATAACAAATTGTTATGTTCTTAAAAGGCCGGCAACGCTCTTGTCACACCCCAGGTGTTGCAGTTGTCTATGGCAACGGTGATCGCATACCATCAGGAGACTCGCTTGCTCGTTTGCCGCCCTATGTCATAAAAAAATAGTATAAATATCTATTAAAGTACTTGACCGTTATTTGAAACTGTACATATTGAGATAGGCCCTGTGTTTTCTGCTTTCTCTTTCTACCTATATAGTGCTGTCTCGCTCGCACGATCCCACCATCTCATCTCACCAGGCAGGGTGGGGGGCCCTTGTGGGGGCGCCCACCATCTTAGAATCATTGGCGTCCTGTTTTCTGCGGTGCACGGTCGTGCTAAGGACTGCGTAATATTCTGGTAAAATGAATTACATTTTAATTTAACCGTTTTTCTTTCTCATGGAAAATTACGGATAACATTTTATAAAATTATTACTTAAATTACTAAATTTACAAAGTCATGTAGTGACTAATATAGTAATAACGGAGTTTCCGTTCGAATTTATTACCATTTATTTTAAATTCTACCTTTTTAATTAAAGGGTTTGTCTTAACCGTGTTTTAACACGACTTTTTCCACAGATAAGTGAAGTGAAAGTGTTGCGTGTGATTTATAAATCAATATGGAGTCTTTTGACAGTAATAAAAATAATTCCCCTCGAGCGGGCCCATCTAATGTTGAAAACAACAGTTGTAGGGGAAACGTCGCGCAGTACTTCTGGTAGCAAGTTTACAAGTAGTTATTGTTCGTCGTCTAGTTCTAGTTCCTCCGATATTAATAGATATAAACGAAAGAAAAGGGGGGGCAAATATCGCAGGCGCAAGTCACCTTTTATGAGGGAAACAGCCAAAATTGTGTAAACAAAATGACTGTTGTTCATGGCAATTTAGTGGCGAACTGTATGTCAATAAAAGTCCGCCCAAATCGGTTATACGTGATTCAAATTTAATTTTCAAAATTTATACACTTTAAGTGGAGCCTGCTGAGCCCAAAACTTTGGTTGAGTATTTAAAGGACATGCAACATTTTGATAAAAGTGAATGGTGCGAAGTCCGTTACGCGGACACGCAAAAAATATATAATCCTACACCGGGGTTTGTGGAACTAGAAGTAAATGACGAGCTAAGAGCTTATAATTCATTACGTCATTTCGCAAATTCTGAAATAGCCTACGCTGCTTTAACATGTTGTGTTCTCAAACAACGCGATGTCTTATAATCATCTATTCGGGATCTTTTGGAATGGGCCCAAGAATCTGAAATTTCTTCTGACGGTTTACGTGGAAAATAGAGGAATTGTTTTTAAAGGGTGATGTGTTCAAGTTTCATCAGAATTACTTCAACTCATTTGTGGCCACAGAGCTGAGGTTATACAAATGAGCAGACATGGAATAATTAACTTTGTACGTGACCCACTTACCAAAGTAGCTTTGCGTAAAATTCCGCCCTCATGTCAACATTTATTTAATGCTAAGTCTTTGACTTCTGTCCTCAAAAAAGCTGGAGGAGTAAGGGAAACATTCCTACCCCCACAAAAATAACAAAACAACACTAATGCTCCAGCTGCACAAGCTGGTACGAGCAAGCAAACTTGCCACCCCCCGCAGGGGCAGGCAACTTTTAATGGACCCTCGCAGGGTACCACACACTCACATGGATGTTGTGCGACGCACATTTCCCATGCTAATCAACCCCCACAGGGTTGTTGTCACTCATGGCCTCGCAAGGACATGGTAATTATAACGCGGACTCTTCGATGCTTCAGCTGCACAAGCTGGTACGAGCAAGCAAATTCGCCACCCCCCGCAGGGGCAGGCAACTTTTAATGGACCCTCGCAGGGTACCACAGACTCACATGGATGTTGTGCGACGCACATTTCCCATACTAATCAACCCCCACAGGGTTGTTGTCACTCATGGCCTCCGCAAGGACATGGTAATTATAACGCTGACTCTTTGATGCTCCAGCTGCACAAGCTGGTACGAGCAAGCAAACTCACCACCGCCCGCAGGGGCAGGCAACTTTTAATGGACCCTCACAGGGTACCACAAACTCACATGGATGGTGTGCATCGCACATTTCCCATGCTAATCAACCGCAGGGTTTTTGTCACCCATGGCCTCCGCAGGGACATGGCAATTATAACGATGACTCTCACTCAGCGCCTTCTAACTCTAGAGGTTCCTTTCGACCCAGAGGAGGTCGGCAGACCTACAAGTCCCAAGAGTATAATAAACGCAAGTCATCGAGACCAACCTCAGACTTCAAGATGCGTGGGAAGAAACGAGGCAAGTATTGACAACCAATTCAGAGCGGGGCGACTACTTTTATTTCACAAAAGGTGGGAACGGCTCGGTGCTCCACCGTTCATTTTAAAAATAATAAGACGATAAGTCTGGAGCATAGGAGGGTAATCCTCTTCACCAAAACCACCACTCTCGATGCCTCGTCGGATCGAAAAAAGACTCCACACTTCTGTATCAGAAGCTATTACAACCGTGTTGTCACAAATGAAATAACAACATGTCTTAGAAGTAGTCAAACCGTCTCCAAGCTTTATTTCGACTATGTTCCTTATACTGAAAGGCGACGGCACTCACCGTCCCATTTTCAACCTTACTTCTCTGAACGATTATGTAATAACTGAAAAGTTTCGTCTTATAAAAGTACAACGCATCCCAGATTTTTTGCAACCGAGAAACTGGCTATGCAAAATCGATCTATCGCAAGTCTATCTTCATCTTGGAGTCCAACCTTTTCATATGAGGTTTATGCGGTTTCTTTATAAAGACCAGCTACTAGAAATGACGTGCCTGCCATTTGGCCTAAGCACGGCACCGAAAGTCTTTGCCTCCCTTACAAACTAGGTGGCGCAAAGCCTAAGTGAACTCTGTTTACAAATTACAGTCTACTAGCTTTCGCCCGCGGCTCCGCCCGCATCAATGTTTATCCCTCGGAAACAGTACTTTTTCCCGGGATAACATACGTCCATACCAATGGAATGTACCATATGTCGTACCCCAGATAACGTGTATACAAAATTTCATGATGATCAGTTCATTAGTTACAACGTGAAAGCGTAACGAACAAACTCACTTTCACGTTTATGATATTAGTTAGGATTTGGACGATTTCCTGCTGGTCCAAGACCAAGACCGACAGGTCCCAGTTCACATGTCCGCATCCTCCTAGAGAGACTGCAGTATCTGGGTTGGCAAGTGAATATGGAGAAGTCAATCACAACCCCTCAGCAGAATCTAGTATTCCTGGGTGTGAATTGGGACACTTGAACCAACAAGAAATCGTTACCCAAAGAGAAGTGCATTACTCTCTCTGCGAAAATAATGCATATTTTCAATCAGGTTGCAGTCGAGCTGAAAACCTTACAAAGTTTTGTGGGCTGTCTCACTTTATGGTGACGGATGCATCCGATTTAGGTTGTGGAGCCCAATTGGACAACCAGTCTTTTTCGGGTCATTGGACCAACCAAGAACAGGGATTGCAATGCAACCAAGAAGAACTCCTTGCAGTTCTAAAGGTCTTGGAAACCCAAAATCAGAATTTGGGCCAGTCCACTCCTTTGTGGCAATGCAACAACAAGACAGCAGTTGCTCACGTGCGGAACGAAGGAGGACCAAGTCAATGCTGATGAACATAACAGCAAGAATTGATCAAATTGCTAGATTACTCTCAGATTCAGATATCTGCTAGTTATATTCCAGGCAAGTACAATTGGCATGCAGATCATCTGTCTCGCTACCGTCTACTCCTAGAACGGCATTTATTGCCTCTTCGAACAAAAATATATTTATTTATTTTTTAAAATACGGTGTTCCTCTCATGGACCTGTTTGCTTCAAAGAACGCACAAGTTGTCCGCAATTATGTCTCCTTGGGCCGAATGTTCAGTCAAGCCTTTTATCACGATGCATTCTCCCGGACTTGGGACTACAACCTAGCGTGGGTATTCCCTCCCCATACCTGATACCCAAGGTATTAGCCAATCAGGCTCGAGATGTATTCTTGCTAATAGTCCCACGATGGGAAAGAGCATTTTGGAAAGCAGACTGGAGTCCCGAGCGATAGCGGCTGGATTCACAATCCACAACCTACACCAGTATCTAATCGATACTTCAATTGGTCTGCCTCCACCCAAACTCCAGGACATGACCCTGGAAGTATGGATATGTGGGGGAAGGCAGATAGCCTAACAACCTGGAATGACTCGCAGATTAGTTTGGCCCTAAGTTCCTGGAGAGCTTCTACTAGGAAAACTTATAAAGTAGTCTGGAGTAGGTGGCTATCTTGGTGCAATAAATCGCATTAGAGTCCATTTCATCCTGATGGCTCGATTCTGGCTAAATGTTTAGCTGACTTACACCTAAAGGAAAAATCTTTCCTTTAGTACAATTTTGCTTCATAAATCAGTAGTTTCCACACTATGTGGTACTGAAATTTCTGGTCAACTGAGTTCTTATGTACTGGTCAAGCATAGATTGATATGTACTGCTTTAAAAAAAAAAAAAAACGATTAGTTGTCATGGTCAATCGACCATGAACACCCTGGTGTCAGAGTTCTTCGGACACGGACTGCTAGGTGGTACCCGGGACCACCGGCTTAACGTGCCTTACGAAGTACAGAATCATCTTTATTATTAGACAATCAGGTGATTCAAGCCTGCAATGTCCTAACCAAACGGAAAGCAACTAAACAAAGTATGCTTCCCGTGGGAATCGAAACCACGACCCCGGGTCTACAGACAAATGCCTTTTCTCTTGAAATATAGTTTACACGTAAACTATTTATTTTCCGCAAGTAGACACACAGCCATATTATGCTTTCGGCTTCACGTACTTTGATTGGTACGAAAATTGTAAAATATACCTAAAGACGACATCTTATCAAGAGGTAATTGGCAATCTGGTGATACATTTAGAAAATTTTACAGGGAACAGGTCATACCAACTCCCGTTAATAGAAACATCACTAGTTGTTTATTCCAATAAGTTGATTGTGTATTTTCAATACAAAAGTGATTCAAATTGTTTCATTTTCTTTACTTTACGCATACTTTGTGATGTATATGAATCGCATTTATAAAAGTTTATTTTTGAATTAACTTATCATATTTATTTTGTTAAACATATAAGAACTTATTTACTCGCACTTCCCACTTGTATATCATCTCAATTATTATATAATAATTGAGATTATTATATTTGGTAAATTCATTTTACCATGAAAATGATTACAAATGATACAATCGTATCATTATTTAATCTTATTCGTCTCACATTGGCGTCCATCTCACCCAGGCGATAACAAACACGTCTCAATATGTACAGTTTCAAATAACGGTCAAGTACTTTAATAGAAGCGTTTCACCTGAAATAAAACGCATATTAAATACTTACCTTATTTGAAACTGTAATTTCAATTCCTGCCTGGGTACATATTTCGTCTCAATGATTCTAAGATGGTGGGCGCCCCCACAAGGGCCCCCCACCCTGCCTGGTGAGATGAGATGGTGGGATCGTGCGAGCGAGACAGCACTATATAGGTAGAAAGAGAAAGCAGAAAACACAGGGCCTATCTCAATATGTACAGTTTCAAATAAGGTAAGTATTTAATATGCGTTTTATTTCAGGTAAAACGCTTCTATTATTGAATGGCATCACTCTCTAGCCTAATGCCCACCGACATGCTAAACGTGGCCTTTGGGTCTTATAGACCTAGGCTCTGTCTACGCCGCAAAGGAAAAAGACGTGATGTGACGTGATTTGGTCACAAGCAGACCTTACAAACTTAACCCGTGGCCAAGTTTTGGAAGTGAAACCGTCTTTAGCGGCGTTGTGCACTTTTTGGGATTGATAAAAAATGTTAAACTCGCGTCAGGATACGTGACCTGATCGAGAATTCATAAGATGGACATGTGACCGCCGGCTGGCGCGGCGTAGGAGAGGAAGTAATATCCCCCTCTTTTCTACCGCGCGGAGTGCAACCCGTTGTTTTTTTTTGTTATATTGGGGTTTTCGCACTAAAATGAAGACGCGTGGCATTTGAAAAAGGAAAATCAGTTTTTTTTATCCGTTATTCAAATCAGCTTAATAAGAAAATCCGAGGTTGGTTTTCCCGGGCAAAAATTTGTGGCTTAACTTATAATTTTCCATTTTAATAATTGCAAAAATTTGACATGACGACATATTTCCTTTCATTTGTACGCGAATAAAATGTAAGTGAATGTCTGTCTGTCATCGTAGTGGAGCTGAAATTAATGAGTGGGCGTCGGGCTCCTTTGAACGAGTGTCCGCAGTGATCGCGGGCACCCGGCCCTTGTGAACAACTTATTGGGTAGTTTACTACAACAAATGAGGATGTTTTGTTGATAGTAATTTAATCAGAAAATAGTTATTATTACAATAATTACTTAGATACTATGTGAGCAATCTTGAAAGTGAAAATAGGTAGTAAAAATTACTCTATAATAATGTTTGTAATAGTGAAAATACGTGATGAAAAAGAACTCGTCAAGTTTTTTGAACCACGGCCGGTTTACGCCCTAACTGTGTTACCAACAAGGATATACTCTTTGGATAACTACACGTCACGTCGAATTCTCTTATCACATACCTCTCAGGGTTAAGTATTTCAAGCGTGCGGTAGTATTAAAAAAGTGGTAAAGGTACCTACTTCTTTAATACTACCTACCCATTATTTAGTAGTGTGGTATTGTATTTCATGCATATCCAATGAATAGAATGTTGATGAAATTGGGGAAAGCTTTTACTTAATTAAACTGGTTTTATACAGCATTACAATGGTATACTATAAAATCCTATCTGTGGCGAGTTCTTTGAAATCACATATTTTCCATTTTGATACAATACGTACTAACTTCAACAAATATAATGGTAGATACACAGTCTCATACATAATGAAGCCTTAATAATGGCCCCGAGTCAAAACATCATGCATACCTACTTACAAACAACAAACAAACCGGTACATACTGAAATTATGACTCCATCTTTTTTTTTCCACTTTTGATGCGTAGTTTTTGCATCTTTTCACTGGACCTTTGTCATCGCGAGACGTGTGAAGTGTGACGTGCTAGCGCGGTTTATTGAAACTGTGGACAAAACAGCTCCAAAACTCGATAAGGGCGCTATTTTGCCGGTGCCACTTTTCGAGCGCGAATTGTGTATCTACCATTATATTTGATCCAAGGGTACTGCATTGAAATGCTTTATAAAACCAGTTTATTTATAAGTGAAGTACGGGTTACACAGTAAGAAAAAAAAAAGTTTAATTAATGTTCCATCTACCTGGTGAACCATTCCCGAAGAGACCTAGCTAGATCGATATTTCGCTCCGAAAACCATACATAAATAGTAAATTTCCTCATTCTTCGATCCTTAGAATTTCAAGCTTACATTCGGTTTACACTCGTGTGATCAATTATAATATGTGGTGTTGTTATCCGGTTACACAAATTTGCTAGGTATAATTTTATCGCAATAGTTCATTTATTGATAATCTCCCTGTCACAGTCTGTGCTACTTAGAATTTGCATTAAGGGACTCTGTAAATATAAACATTTTATAATTATAATCATCATCATGTCTTTTTAGTCTCCACTGCAGGAGCATGACCCTCTCTGTACTACCGGAGCCATACTTGGCCAGAGCAGACAGAGGATTTGGCCTACACTCTTCTCGCTGGCCAGACGGGATTGAGAGGTCTCATTGATGTTTATAAGCTTTGTTTAGCTTATATTTCCTAAGTCGCCTTTTACGGCATCCATGGGAAGACTTGCAGTGGTCCTATTCTACTCTGCCGGAAACCACACGCTAATATCATTATACCAGAATTTCTTTTTTTGCTTTTCGCTATTTGACCAAAAGTGTAAGATCCAAAGCTTCCTTTAATCCGCATCCATACTTAATTATGTTCAAATTTTCGATAGAATGGACATTAAATGAACTGTTATCCTTCGCGATGTAAATACATACTCAAACATCAGTAGTAATCAATCAAACGTAAGTATAAAAGAAGAGAAATTGGTATTATCCGCTGCTGATAAGTCTGAAATTTGTCTATACAGCTCTAGTTTCATTGATCTCATAATAACCAAGCATTTTTCCCCTTTTGTATCATATGTTTTTGCCATTTTCATGATTCTTAGTCAACGAGTGGTTCAAAAATAATCTTACCTTTTAGCTTTACTTGCCTTTAAATTACCATTAAACTCTCTCAGAATCGTTTATCTAAGCCGCTAGAAGACCACTGCTGAACATAGGCCTCTCCCAAGGATTTCCAATATGACCTGTTGGAAGCAGCCTGCATCCAGATTCTTCCTGCGCCCTTGGTTAGGTCGTCCCACCATCTGGTCGGTGGGTGTCCAACGCTGCGCTTGCCGATACGTGGTCGCCATTCGAGCACCTTTATGCCCCATCGGCCATCGGTTCTTCGCGCTATGTGCCCCACCCACTGCCACTTCAAAGAGCTAATCCGCTGAGCTATGTCGGTGACCTTTGTTCTTCTACGGATCTCCTCGTTTCTGATTCGATCTCGCTGAGAAACACGTATAGCCCTCTCCATAGCTCTTTGAGCGACCTTGAGCTTTCTTATAAGGCCAATAATAAACAACCACGTTTCGGACCCGACTCAAAATGAAAAGAACAGACCCAACAAAGAAACTCTCAAAATGGCAGAATACAAAATAATTTCCAGAAAACCATTTGTTCTAAGTTATGATACAAACAAAATGGAAATACGTAGGTAACAAGTTAACAACGTAGCTTGTCAGAGTGAAAAGGTACTGGTGGTTTTGACGTGAAGAGGGCACTTAACAGATATATTTTATGTGTGAAATGGGGAGGCATAATGGGCAGAATCATTTCGTAATATTGCGCAGTTACTGTTATTTTTCATTGTCTAATAAAATGTAATATTTGTTTATAACATTTTTACAAACAATATGTGGTTGGTAGTTCTGTTAATAAAATTTTACTTCTACATACCTTTCGCTTATGGGGTTAGCTTTTAGACTACTGAGCCTATGACCTGTGAGTTTATAGTGTAATCTAACCGTACCGCCATTTTTATCAAACATCCTACTTCCGGTGAAGGAAAACATCCTGATGGTTGCCTCAGGGATTGTTCACTAGTGTGTAAAATCGAGCAGGAAATGGCCAACCAATCTATTATTACCTGCCAAAACAGTTATTGTTAGCAATTCTTTCCTCAGAGAGACAACTCTTTAAAATCATAAAGTAAGAGATACCTAACGATTTGAAATATTAGTTTGTAAAGCTATTAATGTTTTTACATCATAGTTAACATTACAAGTTCTATTGAACCTCCTAGTTATATTTAAATCGGAATCGGTATATCCTTATCCTTATCCTTACTAATATTATAAATGCGAAAGTGAGTTTGTTTGTTTATTTGTTTGTTTGTTTTGTTTGTTTGTTACGCTTTCACGCCGTAACTACTGAACCGATTATCATGAAATTTTGCATACAAGTTCTCTGGAGTACGGAGAAGGACATAGGCTATCTTTTATCCCGGGAAAAAGTACAATTCCCGAGGGATCGACATTGACGCGGGCGGAGCCGCGGGCGAAAGTTAGTGGAAGATAACTTTACGTGATAACGGTGGAAGCGAGATAGATGCGTCACAAGCCGAACGCCGATCGTGCCTCTATCGCTTATTCCGCGCTCTTGCCTGCATACGGAACGTGACACATTTTCACGTGTAGCCGGTTCCGTTCATCGATTTATAAGACGTTTTCACGTCAAAATATTGGAAAAATGAAAAATAAAAGTACTTAACTATAAATCCATACAAATTCACGAATCGAATGGTGGCCAAATGAAAAAGTCTACCGAGGGCGTTCGTCCGAATGGCACCTGCCTGCGCGAATGGCTACTATCCTAGTCCACGAACGGCAACTATACTAAAGCTGAAAATTTTTTTTTGCTGTTTACCTTATTTACTTATCGTTTTGTTATGTATTCTATTCCTACACCCGTAGCATCGCGGCTGCGATGCTGTTTAAATTGTGCGATAAACTCCCATTCCCGTTTTGATATTACGGTAGACAAGATGGCAGTAGTCGATGGCTATTTTAGCCCTCCCATACAAAGTAGCCGATCTGTTGGGCGATTTTTATAGGAAGTTTTAATATATTTTTTTCGTTTTATAGATACCTTTTTTTCTTACTATTATGTATTCCATTAGGGATTCTGAATTCAGGATTTTAATAGGTATGTCTCAGAGGTTCAAAATCACAACAAAACCCTAAGATATTATTAATAAGTTTCCATCTGTCTCAGCCTTAGCTTACCGAACCGTAATATCATCATCATTTAGAATAGATATCAAAAAAAGTAGATGTCTTCGGGACCGCCTCTCGGCCTCTGACGTGGTTCCTTTAACGACTACCAGATGGCAGCCGGGACCAACGGCTTAAGGTGCCTTCCGAAGCACGGAATAATTATAATTATCAGACAATCAGGTGATTCAAGCCTGCAATGTCCTAACCAATCTGGTAGCAACTAAATAAAGTATGCTTCCCGTGGGAATCGAACCCACGACCCCTGGGTGTACAGGCAAACGCCTTAACCACTGGACCACGGAGACAGTCAACCGTAATACGTAGATAATAAATGTTTCAAGCAGGACGTAAAACTGGTCGGAAGGTCTGCTCGGCCTCTTTGAGACTACTGTGTATAATCTATACATATAATAAAACAGTAAAAATATTTTCTCTGTACATTTAGAATTTTTGACTGAAATGGATAGAGGGACACTTAAAAAGAATAATAGAAAGCAAAAAATTTTTTTTAGAATTTTTTGTCTGTCTGTCTGTCTGTCTGTCTGTCTGTCTGTATGTATGATCACGATTATCTCCGAAAATACTGAACCGATTTACTTCAAACTTTCACCAATTGCTTTATTTTAACTCAGATTAACATTTAAAGTTTGTTTCATAAAAATCGGTTAGTTAAAAAAAAAGTTATCGTCATTTGAATGAATTTAAGCCATTAGTTTGCCTTGCCTGCAAATATATAGCACTTACTTATATATTATAAGTGACATAGGAAAATTACATGCTAAACGTGGCCTTCAGGTCTTATAGACCTAGGCTCTGTCTACCCCGTAAGGAAAAAAGACGTGATACTATGTATTCTTTTCACGCTTCAACCATTGAACCAATTTGGATGACATTTGGTATGGGGGTAGTTTGAGACCCGGGGAAGGACATAGGGTATCTTTTATTCCGGAAAATTCTACAGTTCCTGAGGGATGGACACTAACGGCGGCGACGTAGCCGCGGGCAAATCTGACTTATATATCAACGCAACCGAAACTGCTGCGCCTAGAAACGTGAAATTTGGTACAGGGGTTTTTATAATGATGTGAGTGAGCGCTAAGAAAGGAGCGTCTGTTGTCTTTTTACGCTTCAACCATTGAACTGATTTGGATGAAATTTGGTACGGAGGTAGTTTGAGGCCCAGGAAAGGACATAGGGTATGTTTGATTCCGGGAAATTCTCCTGTTCCCGAGGGATCGACACTTACGCGGGCGGAGCCGTGGGCAACAGCTAGTGTAAAATATTATCATTGCACACTCGATCGCTAACATAATATGTTCCAAAATATAATAATGTACCTATATAATAAAAAAAATTGTAATCATAATTAGAAATGAAAAAAAAAGATAAATGAAGAAATTAGATGATAAATGATAAAGATAGATGATAAAATAAAAAAAGCCCTTCAGGCGAGTAGGCGACCAATACTGTTGAAAAGAGTTTCTTTTGGCGTTTCTTCTCTGGAGTGCAGTGGTCGGTTCCGAAACGCTAGTAGTCTGTAGCTTTTGCACATTGAGTAATAATATAAATATGACTAAATTAGATCCTTTAAAATGTGATTTGACGTGAAAAAGACCTGCAAAGGCCTATTTTCTGAATAAACGTTTTGATTTTGATTTGATTTTGAAACAAAGTTTAATTTTCAAGTTACTACCTTAATAAAAAATACAATTAGAGTGCTGCTAAATTTGGCCATCACGGTTCTTTATTTGGATACGAGTATAATCTTCCCTGGACAAAAAACCAGTTTTTAAACAGCCTCTTTATGAATGGCCGTATTTATATTCTCCGCTGGTATGATGACGTCACGTAGGCGTACGAACACAGCATATCTTATTTGATAACATGGTTAAATAGAAATAGCTTTATTATTCTCCGTATCTCAGTTATTTATATATATATATATATATAAACAAACCAGCTATATCTCTAGATAAAAAATTAAGCACAATTTATAAGTTTTAATTTTCATTTTACATAAATATTTACCCTACATTGATTATTTAGTTTATAAGAAGGAAATCTTATGAAAGGAATAATAAATGAAGGCAAAATTTTTCTATTGCACTTCTAACTTTTTGAAGTGATATCGTCTTATAAATTGATGAACGACGGCTGCACGCACGAAAAAGTGTCACGTACCGTGAGCTTGGAACCACCGATAGAGAAGCACGATCGGCCTAAGCGTTTGGCTTTTGACGCATTTATCTCGCTTCCACCGTTATCACGTTATATTATCGTTCGTAAACCGACCTTACAGGCAGTATTTTTTTTTTTAGGATGACCGGCCAATCTGATTTAGTCCAAAAAGAGAAGCTAATGGTTTTCACTAGTGTGTGAAATATGTGCTTCGGAATTTATGTTAAGCGAAGAAGCTATGACAACGTTTCTTTATTGCCTACGCAGTCGCGTAGCCAGTATTTGTATGGGAGGGGGGAATAAATAGAGCTAAGCCGAGGCTAGCAGAACAGCTTCGTTTTAAATTGCAATAAAAGCGGCTGCGATATTTTACGATACACACACATACGTGGGTACCCAACCAGCAAAAAAGGCTCAATTTGCGTATTTTATGAGAGTGGTGGGCTTATAGCGATCTTATAATTGTTTCGGAACATGTTATCGCTCTTACATTTGTCTAATACAAGCTAGTACGAACTCAAGAACGCTTATTCTTGTTACCTATTCTCATATATGTATACAAGAGCATTTTAAAATACTATTAAAAGCCTCTTACTCCTACAATAACTTTTACGTAGACTCATTGCACTTGAGAAAACCTGATCTTATAGCCCCATTCTCTAAATTCAGTTGATTTTATAATAGTCTTGCTAAATGCTATTGTAATAATGTTAGACTAATATCAGCATAGCAAAAGAACACTGTAAGTACGTACTTTTCTTATCTTATTTAAAGCTATAATAAGATTAATAGCAGTATTTTAGTAAGATATTAGAGTGATATTGGATCATCATACTTACAGTGAAAAAAAAAGATCAATATAAGATGATTTGATCTTAAAATGATTTTGGGAACACAATTGTAAGAATAATATTTACTTGGCCATGTTTTGTAAGAAATTTTAAATCGTATTTAAATAGGCATGGAATACAAAAACTGGAAAAAACATTCAAGAAGTGGTGGCTATCGGCGGAAAGTCACAAGAAGTACAAAGAAATTATAAATAAATCAAATGTTGTGGTGCTGCCAGGACAAGGCAGTGTTGAGAAATTTAGTGAGGGTTCTGCAGGTTTTGCTTGCATCGTCGATATTGAGGATAGTGATTCAGTTTGTGACATAAATAATTTAAGTGAAAATGAATGTTCGACTAAGGGCGAAACCAATTATGAAAAAGATTTTGCCTTAAAAAGTGATTTACAAAAATGGGCGTTAATTAATATTAGGTTTTTAGCCGAGCCGCCATTAAGTTTGCATCGGACTGTAACGGTGAATGAGAATAAGCGAATGCTCGGTATAGATGTATGTATTTCGGTCTATCTCACGCACTTTTGATATAAATGAGCGAGATAAACAATAAGTAAGTGAAACAACTTCAAAAACTTATAACAGAGTAATTTCGTAATAGTGTAAGTGAATCCGAAATTGCAGCAATTGGCAGCGACTGGCAAAAGTAGTGTAATGAAAAAAAAAAATTGTGAGCTGACTGCGCTGCCAGTCAGCTGGTGCTATTTCGGTGTGAATTGACAGATTTACCTGTATGCATATCATAGCGAGGGGAATAACCTACCTAGGTACTTAATGAGATGAAGTTGCTATTGGTTGGCTGCTGTTGCAAAGTTCACATTCGTCCTCGATATAGTGGTCAAATTGCGTATACAAAACAATTGTCACACCAAGAAAAACTGTACTTTAATAGGTTCTTATGGTTTTTTGAATTCATAATGAAATGTTTAGGCAAAAAGTGTGTTTCTTTCCAAGGCCATGCTAGATGCTTTAACATACGAAAGTCTTTCTTGATCAAGTAGGTAACGGTCTATATCCATAATTACAACTATTTCTTATCACCGACGTTGTCACTTAAATAAAAAGACAGGTTAAGATACAAAGGTTTATGCAGGTACAGCAAGGAACCCTAATTAATTCAACATGGCCATACCACTTGTATTCAGAATGCTAATGTAAGTATAAACGATCTTACAATAGTCTAATAGTGCGCTGGAAAAATGCAACTATAGCAATAATAAACAATAATCAATGGCGCGACACTGTCAATACGAATAATGAAATAAAATAATTATAAGAGGATGCGAAATACCATATTTGATAAAGCGCATGAAGTTTCAGCCATAAAACAGGGTCTACTTTACAGTAAATAATATTTTCCAACGTGAATACTTATCATACAAAACAAACATTATGATAACGAACACGTTGTTATTACAATTTATAATTAATATAATATCATAAACAGTTTGTCATAATGATTTTACTTTTTATTGTCACGCTGCAATTCCACTCAAGCAATTAGTGTAAGCACTAAACACTAAGTAGGCTTACAAGATACTAACGTAAAAGCGATATTAGCCTTAGGCAGCTTAAATTGGTTTTGGCAAGATTACTGTAAATGCGAAAAGCATTAAATTAGACTGATATTAGAACGATATTAAAATAAATACGCTTATAATTTGTGCCCAAATCCAGGCTTATACGATGATATAGAATCAATGTAAGACCCAAAAATTTTAGTCTTGAGACTGTTGTAAGCGGGTTTTTGCTGGTTGGGTAAACAGTAACTATACCACCAACGCGAGCGATTCTGATAGAACAACTAACAATGATGTCAAAACAAATATTTTTTATTTATTTATTAATGATTTCGGGAAGGTATACGACAGCCACATCTCCCCCTGCCTCCTCCTGACTACGCTCCTGTGCTTACGTTAGGATATTCTGTCTGTTTATCTGTGTCTAAAAAGTTTTTTAGCTTAGTCTGATGCTTAATAGAAGCTTATATTGGCCGCTCTGTATTAGTGTTACCCACGGAGGTGTTACCCATTAAAAGACCCCAATCCATTCTAATATTATAAACTAGCTTTCGCCCGGGGCTCCGTACGCGTCAATGTCGTTCCCTTGGGAATAGTACTTTTCCCGCGATAAAAGATAGCCTATGTTCTTCTCCGTACTCCAGAGAACTTGTATGCAAAATTTCATGATGATCGGTTCAGTAGTTACGGCGTGAAAGCGTTACAAACAAAAAAAACTTGCTTTTGCATTTATAATATTAGTAAGGATATAAAGCGAAAGTAATTTAAACTCTGTCTGTCTGTCTTCTTTTCACGCTTCAACCATTAAACCAATTTGGATGAAATTTGGTATGGAGGTAGTTTGAGGTCTGGTGAAGGCCAAAGGGTACCTTTCATTCCGGGATATTCTGCTGATCCCAAGGGATCGACATTTATGCGAGCGGAGCCGGCAATAGCTAGCAAGAAATAATTTCTCGTCAACCATTTTGCACCGCCTTTAGTCGTTGTCGGTATAGTATTACTACACGTTCGCACCGCAACTTAATTTAGCGGTATCGGAATTACGGTTAACGAGATTAACTATATTAGGCTTGTTGCACACTAAACAAACGATAAATGTTAGTTTTTAGAATGACTTTAACAAAAGACAGTCAGTATACATACACGGTGAAATTTTGATCGTTCTGGACACTTAAAGGGATAATTCAGCCCGTTGATATAAATAACTTTTCCTATGGGACCAATGCTGAGAACCAAAAAAAAATTTTGACGTTCCCATACAAATTGACGGGGTAGCCGAATTTTTTTGTATGGCACTTCCCATTTTTTTTGAGCTCTCCGCATTGGTCCCGTAGAAAAAGTTGTTTATATCGATGTGCTGAATCAATGTCCAAAATGAATAAGGGTCCAGAACGATCAAAATTTCACCGTGTATATGAGCTATCTGTCTTTGTCTTGTATAATTGCACATCTCTCTCATCTTATCTTTCCCGGTTATAGACGCACTCTATATAATAGAATAATATATCTAGTGCTATAATAGCAGGCAAATACCTTTGAAGATTGGCAAATAGGTATGAAAAATAGTCATCATAAAACAACTGCACTTTCATACATATAATCACGTCTTTATCCCTTTTAGTGTGTTAATATAGATTGAAAAAGGAATCAAAACAGTGGCGGGTTGCTAGCTGCATCGCTTATAAACATGATTTCTTAGATTTTCGCCTATTCTCTCGGCCAGCGTCAACGGTCTGCGTGGGAAGAGAAGCTGGTTCATTCTATGCTTTTTCTTTACTCCTAGACCAGCATGGAATATCCCAGACCAACATGGAATATGCAGCATGATTTATTAATCATGTAAGAAATAACTAAATGCTTTCATTGTTTCATACACTTGTGTATACCCACTAAGTATATCAGAACTTAAAAATACAGTAGACAAAAAACGAAAGTTAGCTAGATTGTTTATGATAAAATATTATTTGTTCGCTAAAAACAGAATTGTAACTTGGCCCATAAATTATATTACCAATAATAATGCCAACAAAATGCTACCATTGCGATAAATCAAAGGGCAGTGTGCCAAAACTTTATCCCCAAACTAGCTCAGCACCTAAGTAATATAATTAGCTAACCCGACGCTAAGTACAGTGAACTTGACACTGAATAACAATGTACAAACCGACACACACTATGACAAAAGATATATACTTATATATCTTTTTAAAATTATAAAAGACATATCTGTGCCAAAAATCAAAAGCATGAGCTTTTTTAATGGATAGGTCGGCAAACGAGCAAGCGAGTCACCTGATGGTAAGCATTTACAGCGCGACGAAATGGGGGGGAAAGATGGGCCTCCAGCGCTCTCTAGCTTCTTCTGAAACGTCGCCACGTCGATTTTCTTTGAGAGTGTGGTACTTCTCCGGGCGAGCCGGTCCATTCATGCATGCATGTTCTGTTTTAGCAGTAGTATGGCAGGAATAGTTGAATATTTGTGATAGATAAGTGCTACAAAATGAAAATCGTAGAATGTGGCAGCTGCTTATATTCCCACGTAGATTGGGCAGTTGAAAGGAATGGCAATATTCTTAGGTAACAGATAGATTTCTTAGATGAGACATGTATTCATTTTAGTTAATAGACTCAGGTGTTACTTTGCGGAAGTCAAAGCTACATTTACTTTGAGACAATTTACTTTGCGTGCTTCCGCCACCAGTTAGTTCATGCAAACTATTGCTGGCCAGCGCCCACCCACTACTGTTAGTCCCTTCATACCCGCCCCGCCACCAATAGTTGATGCATGCAACCCTGGTCGATACTGCTGCATCCGTTGAGGCTGCAGCAATGTCGGCCGTCGTGCTCGCGACACGTGTTTCGCCTCTACACGAGGCATCTTCAGGCAGTGAACCCTAGATGTTGATCCTTCGAGTGACAAGCAACGAATGACAAAAATTACTTTTTTTTTTTTTTTTGAAAGGACTATGTAGCTAGCTCCAAGTGAGCTTTCGCTACTTCACCGGGCGTTTGAGGTGAGGGCAGAGTGCCCTCAACCTTTATAGACAACATCACCAAAGGGCCCCCAGGAGGGACGGACCTCGGCTTTGGGCGTTGCCTGTGTGCGCAAGGCTTGGAGAGACAGCAAACTCTCGTATTGCCTGATGGGCCGCGTATGCGTGCATGCAAGCCTGAAGGGCCAATCTGAGAAACAATGGCAAAAGCCTTTAGAGAGCAGCAACTCTCATCTTTTGCCTTATGGGCCGAAAGCTACGTTGCCAGAAGGGCCTATCCTGGGTGCAAGTCACCCGGGACCGCCGGGCGGTCACCAGTAATCGGAGCTAATCCTACTCTACGCACTCTATTCCGGTGGCGAGTGCGACGGGGTCGGATAGTGGGATTCCTCTGGCTGTTCGGAGCCGAAGAGGGGTCGGGGCGGGCTTGTGCGATGTCAATAGGATCATCGGGATCGTCTAGTACGTTCCTAGGACGTCTACGACGTAAGGTCGTATCGTGTAAGTTGGGGGAGTAGTTAGCAGCTTGCACTACTAACGGGTTGGGGTGGCGTGCGGCTTTCTCAAAGTAACGCTTGGAGGCGTTTTTGAGATAGCCGCGAATGGATGGGAGATCTAGGTCACGGTGTAAGTCTGTCATGCGCAAGTACCGGTGGTGACTCGTATTCGTGGCACGGGTGACGAAACGGTTCTGCAATCGTTGCAGCCGATCGATGTGGGAGGGCGCGATATGGGAGAAGACTACGCCGGCGTAGGTCATGATAGGGCGGACGCAAAGCTTATAGAGTGTCAACTTATTTCTAAGTGACATCTTAGCATTGCCTATCATGGGGTGGAGACGGCCTAATACGAAGGCGGCATGGTTGCGGACTTTGGTGATGTGGGGGCCGAAGGTCCTCGCGCTATCGAGTACGACTCCAAGGTATTTAGCCTTGCCTGCCCATTGAATGGGCTTTCCGTACAACGATACTGATCCTAACGAGGGGAGTTCTGCTCCGGACATGGTGATTTTTCGACGTGTCACAGCTTGGTTATCCTTTGAGAAAAACACAGCTGTGCTTTTCTCCGGATTAACTTCGATGCGCCACCTCTTGAACCACCCGCCGAGAGCGTCCACGGCGGACTGAAGACGATTCACGATGACCGTTTTAAGGTGATGGGACGTGTAGAGGGCCGTATCGTCGGCGAATAGTGCCACTTCTACATCTGGGGTCTTTGGGATATCGCTTGTGTACAGCGAATAAAGGAGGGGCACACAAAAATTACGCCGTATTGCCGCCTTTTATACTATCTGGGAGGGGGGAGGGGATTGATCGTTATTTTGGTTTTGTTTTGAAAATATATTTAATAATGGGGAATTATTCAAATCTATTTGTTTATTTATCAAAGTAATATTTGACCTTTTAAGTTTATTTATTTCTAATTGCTCCCATATACTCATTTTTAATCCCTTCTCCGCTGTATGTAATATTTTGTATGTGTGATTATTTAATAATGTGTGATTATTTTCCAATAGATGTTCTGCAAAATGTGATCGATCGGGGTGATTATTTTTAAACGCGTTGATATGTTCGTTATAACGAATTTTAAAATTACGTCCTGTTTGTCCAATATAAACTTGTTGACAATCATCGCAAGTTAATTTATATATACCGGATTTTTGATCTGATTGAATTTTGTCTTTAGTATTACAAAGTGATTTTAATGTTTTGTTTGCTAAGATATTTAGAAAAAAAAAAAAAAAACAATATTCATATTGCTCTCAAAACAAACAAAACATTAAAATCACTTTGTAATACTAAAGACAAAATTCAATCAGATAAAAAATCCGGTATATATAAATTAACTTGCGATGATTGTCAACAAGTTTATATTGGACAAACAGGACGTAATTTTAAAATTCGTTATAACGAACATATCAACGCGTTTAAAAATAATCACCCCGATCGATCACATTTTGCAGAACATCTATTGGAAAATAATCACACATACAAAATATTACATACAGCGGAGAAGGGATTAAAAAGGAGCAATTAGAAATAAATAAACTTAAAAGGTCAAATATTACTTTGATAAATAAACAAATAGATTTGAATAATTCCCCATTATTAAATATATTTTCAATACAAAACCAAAATAACGATCAATCCCCTCCCCCCTCCCAGATAGTATAAAAGGCGGCAATACGGCGTAATTTTTGTAACGCCCGGTGAAGTAGCGAAAGCTCACTTGGAGCTAGCTACATAGTCCTTTCAAAAAAAAAAAAAAAAGTAATTTTTGTCATTCGTTGCTTGTCATTCGAAGGATCAACATCTAGGGTTCACTGCCTGAAGATGCCTCGTGTAGAGGCGAAACACGTGTCGCGAGCACGACGGCCGACATTGCTGCAGCCTCAACGGATGCAGCAGTATCGACCAGGGTTGCATGCATCAACTATTGGTGGCGGGGCGGGTATGAAGGGACTAACAGTAGTGGGTGGGCGCTGGCCAGCAATAGTTTGCATGAACTAACTGGTGGCGGAAGCACACAAAGTAAATTGTCTCAAAGTAAATGTATTCATTTTGTTTCTCCTTTGATGTGCAATAAAGGGTTTCTATCTATCTATCTTTAGAAAACATCTAGCAACCCGTCATTTTTTCATTTCATTTTACACTTCATCATGCTGAATCCGTTTGGTCTCATGACCGTGACCATATGTATCCAGGCGGATACATATGTCATAGATTATACATATTTACCTTTTACTCTATGATATATGTAGGTATCCGTGAACATCCCTGGCCTGGATACTTAAGTCATAAAACCGACCATACATAGAGAGTGAGAATAATGCCCTCGGTCATAAGATCCTAAAACCACATTTAGATTGTGCTCGTGAAAGTGGAATATGTATATGTAACGCTGCATGATAAAACTTCATCCGCAAAGTACTTACCGAAATATAATTAGTGTAGAGCTAACTTAATACACATATTGCTGTTTGTTTTAGCGGAACAGCCCCTCCCCCCAGACTCGAGGCGGCGGTGGTAACTAGCTAATCGGTTTTGACAGACAGCTTTAAGTGTAAGCCTGAGATTACGCACACACATATACGAAAGTCAGACGGATTGAGCTGGTCGTAAACTTGGAACGCTGATGGAATCTAGGCTGTTTCTTGTGTATGGTTTGAAATACAATGAGGCAATCTTCTTTCCTTTTTCCTTTGTATATCTGTTTGAGGATGTATCTCTCATCAATTTATGAGACAAATGAGTTAATTTTGAACACATTTTATTTATGAGATCTATACCATTTTATTCTTGATACTTCATCATGTAAATGAAATAAAATTGACTGGATCATGAAAAGAGAATCATAAAGGTATCTCTTTGGTAACATTTCTAGATAGTGCTCAGATGTCTCAATAAAAGTTACTATCCAATGATAATCATAATTTTAGCCCCTAAAAGTCCACTGATAGACAATGACCTCTCCCAAGGTTTATTTGTTCCATGTTAGAATATTGCTATACTCACCACGCCTGACAGGCGGGTTGTCGACCGCAGTTTTTTTTGTTTCCCGTACTTCCGACGCTGCTGCCCATCGGGAGCATTTTAAGCCGGGGAAAGAATTTTATTAGATTTTGGAAGGGAATTAAGGTAGTGGGATACGATTGGGGGAAAAGTAAAAGCAAGTATCACGGGAGGTCGGACGCGCGTACCCGATGTCGATATATCACACACAAACATTAAACGATAAAAGCTGAAGTGTTCCAAATACCGCATTCGGTAATTCTGAACAGCAATACAAGTTGAAAACAATTTTAATTTCATTCCTGACATGTAAAGCCCATAATGTTTATAGTGTCGATTTTGTACATGAAAACCACTTACAAATATAAATACAAATTACGCGATGTTTTAACTATGTTATAAACAAATTTATAGTAATTCGAGTAAAACAACAGAATAAGTAATTACGTGAAAATTAGTGTTGATCCGAAGATTTATCCCAAATTACTATGAATAACTGCTCCATAGTCGGCACGGTATTTCTCGTCTACATAGGAGAAGTACCGTGCCGATTAGTGGAGCAGTCATCCATAGTAATTTGTCGTGTGGTGGTGTAGTGGATCAAGATGAAAAATTATCTTTTATGATTGATCTGGGTCTTGGATGATCAGATGATCACAGATCGACGACCTCTGTGATTATCTGATATATATAAAATCACGAATATCACTTACTATCACGAAATCTCGAAAACGACTTAGCCATAGATCACATTTGGCAGGAAGGTAGATTGTGACTAGGAGACGTCCGTTAAGAAAGGATTTTTGGAAATTCCACCCCCAAGGGGGTGAAATAGGGGTTGCCAGTTTGTATGAAACTTCGTAATTTTTAAAGTGAGACACATGTCATTTTTAATCTATTTTAGTAGGTAGTAAAAAATAATTATGCATTTATTAATTTTTGAATATTACATCCCTATATGGGTAAAATAGGGGTTGCAAGTTTGTATGAATCATCGTTATTTTTAAATCGAGAAACATGAGATTTTTAATTAGTGGTTAGTAAAAATAATAATCCATTAAATGGATTTAAAAAAAAAATGCATCCTCAGCGGTGTTATGGGTTATGGGATTGCAAATTTATATTATTATGAGATATTGTAATTTTTTGAGTAAGAGACAAAAAATTGAGATAAATACCCTGCGTTACGTTATATAAATTAATTTAAAAAAAAAAATTCTGTAGTCCACGCAGGCGAAGCTACGATAAAGCTAGTTTATTATATTTGTCCGTATTTATTTATTATCAACTATTATAAAGTATATACATACCTCCTCTGACTTAAATGCGTCATTTAACAGCTATAACACACAGTAAAGGTCTACAAACTTCAACAATAACCGAATAAGTGTTAAAATGTTTGACCTGCCAGAGTAAAAAGAAATATCTTGTACACGAGTCTAGACAGTGACTCAGAAGTTACAAATCATGATTTTCGGACATGCAAACATGCGACATTAAAAAGCCACAATAAATAGTTATTGCCAACAAATTGTAAGTTATTTTTTACATTCAATTAGCCTTTATATTACACTAAACGCTAAAGTTGAAGTGATACAAATACCGCACATAAATCAGTGAAATTCCCACACGGTAGTTCCGAGCTAAACAAGTTTTAAACAATTTTAATTTAATTCTTGAGTCCATGAGGATTGAAATTAGAATTATTTTTGAAATTAAAAAAATGTTAAAAATTGGTTTTTCTGTTAAGTCGGTTTACGGGCGATAATTTTACGTGATAACGGTGGAAGAGAGATAGATGCATCACAAGCCGCTTAGGCCGATCGTGCCTCCCTATCGCTTGTTCCGCTCTCTCGCTTGCACACGGAATGTAACACTTTTTCGTGCAGCCATTCAATGGTGCAGCCACTATGTATGCTAAGATTAAATACTTTCCTTAATATGTATTATTATTTTTCAACTGACTTCAAAAAAGGAGTAGTTTCTCAATTAGGCTGATTGTTTATATTTTGTATGTTTGTTACACTACACCATACTAACATAATTTATGATCCAATTTGAAGAGATATTTTTATTTGGAGTTTTGGTTATACATCTGAATTAGTCCGATTAAAGTTTAATCAAATCGGTTCAGTGAATGAAGTCGGTTTTTTCATTTTTGAGGTTCCGTACCCTAAGGGTAATTATACGGGACCTTATTTAATATCGCTCCGCTGTCCGTCTGTCTGTCTGACCGTCTGTCACCTGGTTGTATCTCATGAACCAGGATACTTAGACAGTTGCATTTTTTTTCAGATGATGTATTTCTGTTGCCGCTGTAACAAAAAAATACTAAAAAATAGAATAAAATAAATATTTAGGGGGGCTCCCATACAACAAACTTTTTGCTTGTTTTAGTTTGATATTGGTAACGACAATAGTTAGACGCTTGAAATATTTACAGAATATTTGTTTATATATTCGCTTTAACCGTTTTTATAGATAACGGTATGGAACCCTTTGTGCGCGACTGGGTTTTAACCATTATCCGACCAAAATAAGTCGACACTTATCACATTGACGTTTGGTCAACTGTCATTGTCAATTGGTTTTTGACGGATAATGGTTTAAACCGGGTATTAAAGTTAGTCCTCGTTTTATAATAAGACAGTCAATGTATATAAATCATAAAAAACCGGCCAAGTGTGAGTCGGACTCGCGATTAAAGTTAGTCCTCGTTTTATAATAAGACGAATAATTTTTAAAAGACAAACAAAGCTCAGTAAATGATTAACAAGTAAACGTTACAACAACATATTTTAAACTCAAATAGCTATTAGCTCCGCACGTGGAATGCCAAGCAATTTGCCAAAATGCAACCCTACTAAGGGGAAGTGCACAGTAGTTGACAGCGAGTGTCGCCGAAAAGCGACGAATCTGCGCTCACAATACCACGTATTTAGGACGACACGAGCACCCGCGAAATAGACTTAGATCACAGAATAAGTACAAATATTTACGTACAGAAGTCACACTGCAAAGGTATTCAAATAAATATCAACTCAATGTAGTTAGCAATACAGTGTAATTTAGCTCGCGTCAGAACGCAGTACTTTTTAGTTTAGATACGTACAACGAGCCAATTTCCCGAGCTCCGTAGCGTGGCGCAGTTGTTAAGACGCCTGCATGCGACACGAGGGTGCCCGGGTTCGATCCCCGGATAGGTCAAGATGAAAAATGATCTTTTTCAGATTAGCCTGGGTCTTAGATCTATATATGTATTTGTTATAAAATATAGTATTGTTGAGTTATCATCAAATATAGTTTGTTAACACAAGTCAAGAATTTACTTTGGGGCTAGCTCAATCTGTGTGATTTGTCCGTATACATTTATTATTTATATATTAATTTTACACTTATAGCTCTGAATTTACGATTCATAATTCGTTAAACCGGTAAACACCTTTGATTAGATCAAACACTCGTCGTTCCTACTGGATTAGTTTGGTTTTTACCTTCGAAGGTGTCGCCGCGCGTAGGTTATGTTTTCGATACCAACAGAGGGAGTGAGACAGGCCTGACTTAGTGGAAAATCGATGTGAAGGTGCCGGGCCCTGCCTCGGTCGCTTTAAAATTGTGTCAAGTTTCGGTACTTTTACCCTATTGGCGTAAGGTTACGTTTCTCAATCTTGGGAACGATATTTATGCGTCAATTTATTTTGGTGGAATAAATATTCCTGGTGGTATTTTTATGTTTCGTTTCAGAAGAGATTTGATGAAGAAATGCAAGTAAACCTTTCGACATGTTATATTTTTGTATTTAATCATGGTGAAATTTTGATCGCTTTGGACCCTTAAAGGGGTAACTCAGGCCATCAATATGAACAACTTTTTCTATGGGACCAATGCCGGGAACTCAAAAAAATTTCGTCATTTCCATACAAAAGTTTGTATGGGAATGTCGAATTTTTCCAAGTACGCGACTGCTCTTAAAATAGTAAGTATAATGTTCTTAGAGGTCATGTATGTATGTATGTAAGATCAAAAAAACAGTTTCTTTACCGCATTATAACTCCTAAAGGCCTGAACAGATTTGATAGATACTTACATAACTTAGAGTAACACCTCTAAGCCAAATATTTTAAGGCCGGTTATTTACACTGGCCTTAAAATATTTGAAAACGCAAAGTGTTTTTATATTTTACAAAATAGAAATACCATATTAATTACTAATACTAAAATCAAGGTCATATTTAGGAATTATATAGGAAGTGCTCAAGTGAAATAAAAAAATGGGGTGTGGCTGCTGTGATTTGTACGTGAATACGGCAGGGTAACGAATTCTTTGATATTTCAACTATCCTGTTGATGGAGATTATAGATAACTCACATCAAGCTGTATCGCCTGATCCTGATATTATTCGTCTTTTGATTTGCCTTTCACTACGGAAGTAATTTTAAAGACGAATTCATGATAAACATCACATTTGCAAAAAGAGAAAACACACAAAACATAACTATCACGCTTTTTCAATTGCGGGGTTGTCAGAGCCAAGATTTATAAGACCTAAAAGCCATGTTTAGCGTGTTCGTGGGCGTGTGGGTAGAAAATGGAATCAAAATAGTGATGAATTGCTAGCAGCATCGCCTATTGAGATGATTTCTCAATTTTTGCCCACTCTCCCGATCAGATTTTACGATGTGCGCTGGACGAAAAGCAACTAGTATATTCTACGTTTTTTCTTTAGATGTAGGTCTACAGGAAGGATACAAAAAGAGCACAAAAAAAATACTTTAATACAATACTTTTACTGGAAAAGTTTGTCTAAAACTAGTAGTTTTTACAAGCTTATAAGTAACTTGCAGTGTAGGTATGTAACTATATGTATTTGTTTGTTCGGTTGTAATCTTGCAACTCAGTTTTGAAGCAGATACATTCTTCCACCGATTGAGCGAAATTTTGTATACTTGTTTAGTTTGGATGACAATGCATGGCTAGCCGTTTGACATCATTCTAAATCCAACATGGTCGAACACCCAAGATGGCGGACTAGGTATTTTTTGATGCACTCTGTCAATATGGATATCAAATTAAAGGGCTCGCTGATGTACATAAAAGTTTGTTTTTAAAAAGGTTTTTACTGTCAATTTATTAATGTTATGTATTCGAGCATTAAATTAGGAAAAACTTAGATTTGTACGTCACGGCAAACTAAATGAAAAGTTGCTTTAAATTTCAAGTACTACGATTAACTTTTTGTATAAAGCCTTAAATCCTTTACTTTCAAGCCAGCCAGCCGAGGTCGTGTGCACGCAACTTTAAATATATAACTTGTTCTCGTATGTCGCACTGAAGATTAATGACTATGCTCGCATCCTGTCCTCTGCGAAAATAACACCACATTCCTTAGTAACAAGTCGAAGACTTGCCGGTTATTTATTTTATTTTCAATACCATACATTGTGTAAAAGCTGACAGCATAAAATCGTTAGTATTATTTTGTGTAGTTACTTAACGATTTCATCATCCTCCTTACCTTATCCCATTATCTGAGGTCGGCGCAGTATGTCTTTTCCTTCCACAACTCCCTGTTTCCCGTCATGCCCATATCTACTCCCACCGCCCTCATATCCTGCCTTACGCATTCCATTCATTCCTTTTTTGGTCTTCCCCTACTTCGGTATCCACTTACCTCCATCTCTAGCGCTTTCCTTGTAATATGATGATCTTCTCGCCGATAGTCTAAGAGTATTTTATTTACCTGCCTAAGGGCACAACAATGTGAGCAGACCAAAAGCCGTAGAATAAGCGAAAATTGCGCTCGCGCCTCGCTTGTGGCTTGTATATTTTTATTCTTGAAAATGTCTTAACAACATAATGCATAACTAAAAATAAAACTAAATTAATATATATCAACAAATAAAAAAAACAGGGTAGAATCAAGGTTGCAAATGCTGCCAGCCTGGAAGGCTGGCAGCATTTTATCCAAGCCCATTGTATCCAAGTAGTACCCCAATAATTCCCCACCTTTAGAATGCTTCCGATGGGGAGCAGCATCGAAAGCCAAATAAACTGCGTTTGCCAGCCCACCAGCCAAGCGTGGCGACTATGGCATAATGATCATTCCATCGAACGAAGAATCACCGGGAGTAGCTTTTGTCCAACAGTGGACTTTTTACGATTGAACTGATGATGATGAATCAACATTTTACTTCCAAATACGTAACATTCAATTCATACGGACGGGCATACAATTCGATGTTTTGTTAATTGAATTCCCAGCGCCAGCTCAGCTGATTTTTGTTTTTGCCAATGTACGTTCAGTTTTCCGTTGAAGTGAACGATTATCGTTCATAGAATTTATTAATTGAATATATTTTTTTTTATCAGTGTTTTATTTTGCATTCACAATGCTATTTTTGATATACTCTTAATAAATTACGTAAGCCTTAATACGTATAAGAGGAAATGGGATATGGTGGAGAATTTCCGCGCCGAGTTTGAATTGTGCGGAGCTCAGATGGCAGAGCATAGGTACATAGACCTAGGTCACCGGTTCAAGTCCCGCTCACATGAAAATTTTTCATCATATTTTATTTGAATGTAAAACCTAATAATAAAAGATAACGTTTTGTGTATCATTGTCGAATTGTATGAATATTGATTTTAACAGACATAACAGAACTATACATAACATGACTGAATGAATACTTTAAAAGTTTAACGTTTGCTTTTTTAATCCCCGTCGCAAAAGGTAAACTGTTAAATATTTATTTACATTTTAAGTGTTTGTTTGTATGTCTGGCTGTGGCACTGTAGCTCCCAAACGGATGGATTTATTTTTATGTGTTTTTTTTTTGATTGAAAGATAATTTAATTGAGAGTATTATTAAGTAGTTTTATTTAAACTAAATCGGTGAAGAAGTTTACAAGATAGAGGAGCTTTTGCGAGGGAGATTGCTTAGCTTTGTAGTTAAATATATCTCGATAATTATATTGGCTTGCCTACTGAATTTATGCTGCTCTCAGTAAATACCTCTTTTCTTCGCCCTGTGGTTCAAACTTCATATGACACAAAAAATTGTGGCATAAAGTTGTAAATTCATAGAAGAAGTATATTCAATATATTTGGCTGATAAAAGGTTTTTTTATTTTCCTACGAGTTGAAGCAAATGGCGAACGTTTAGAAATCTCATCGGGTCTCGTCAATCACCGAGCGGATCAATCATTTAGTTCAAATCCTGGTTCGTCTGCTACAAGCGGTGTCACTTTTTCCTAAGCAAAACAATTTACATGTTCCTTTTTGATCTGACTAGCTTTCGCCCGCAGCTTCGCTTGCATCAACGTCGTTCCCTCGGGAACAGTATTTTTTTCCGGGATGAAAGGTAGCCTGTCCTTCTCCCTACTCCAGAGAAATTGTATGTGAAATTTCATGATGATTGGTTCAGTAGTTACGACGTGAAAGCGTAACAAACAAACGCACTTTCGTATTTATAATATTAAGTAAAGATAAGGCGCTTATAAAACAATCTGAATATCGTATCCTATGGGAGGGACGTCGCTATAAGTTAGACACGATATGATATATCTCCAATCGTATCTCACGTATAGCGGCGTCTCTCTCATCGGATCCGATTCAGGATGGTATAATACCCTCTTAAGGACTAAGAAACTGTTATATAAAAGATAGATATGTCATTTATTTTTCACAATATGGTAATACAAGGTACAAAAGATGCAACATACTCTACCTGTAAGTAGCGGTTAAAGCAGGTGAAACATTGATTCAGCAAGTTCTCGCCTTCAGGAAGTTTCTCCGGAAGCGACCCTTCATAAAACTATTTAAATATAAACACAACTAGTTGTGCACTTGCGTCATGCATGAGAGTATGTACATAGAATCCCTAACCCATGATTATAATTATCACAGGACTTATTGGTCCCAAATTATTTCATACTATACAGATAATTGTTCAGCCTTATCCACTTTACCAACAAAATAACCAATCTGAGGCTATAGGAAAAACGATCCGCTGGGGACCGGAGCTTAGCTGTAATACCGCGTTCTTTTCCAGGTAAACACGTTACTATAGACGTATGTAGTGTATATATAGTGTACTTTCCTCATGCAACACAAGTAGGCATAAGTTATTGCTACCCACTGGGACAATTAAGTAATGTGAAGGTAATTTTACGAAATCTGTATACTTTAAAATCAAAGTATAGTTACAATTATACATGGAATGACGAAGATACAGTGAATATAGTATGTGAAGAAGATATAAAAATAATGTTACAAGTGAAGTGGCTAAGGAAGAAACACAGCTGCAATGGCTGAAAGGGGGATGTGGAAAAAGTAACATGCTGTCACGAGTTCACGACCCCACTTAAATGGATTATTCTCACTAGTTTCATCAACAAACAGTTCCATGGAACAAGTAAGAAAGTTTTTTATCATAAGTTCCATTGACATTATGAATCGATGGAACAACTGAGAAAAAAAGGCTCACTACTTCCATGGAATTTGCCAATAGAACTAGTGAGAATGATCCACTTAAAGTAGGATAGGGGAGATTGAAAAAGATGAGGTAACGACAAACTTCTCACAAAAGTGTGTTACATCACTTTTGTAACAGTAAGATGGCTAAGTAGGAAATAAACAAATCTAAAGATTTATAATTACAATTATTAGATACATAATTAAAATATTATACCTTTAAACGAGCAATTCTTGTATATTTATATGTATATAAATTTATATCTATGATCTCGGAAACGGCTCTAACGATTTCACTAAAATTTGGTATATGGGGTTTTTTTGGGGGAAAACAATCGATCTAGATTAGTCTTATGTTTGGGAAATCGTGTGTTTTCGAGTTTTCATGCGTTTTTCTTTCCATGATATGATCGCTAATTTCGTCCTGCCGGTTACTGTCCGTCTGGTCCAGCCGGTTAAGACATGGACGGCAAGAAACGAGTGTTACGGGTTCGAATCCCGCTCGGTGACTTACTTTGTTTTTTTTTATATTTGAATTTATTTCTTTAATTTTAATTGATTTTAGACAAGCTTAAAAAAAATGTAATTAATGTTTGAGATAACAATATATATTTCTCATTTGGATCACTGAAATCAAACACCTGATCTAGATAGAAATCGGTTGTAAATAATATGTACATTATCACCTATATTATATACCACCATCATATTACAATAAATAGTAATAACCGAGCAAAGCTCGGTCGCCCAGGTACTTACTACATAAATGTAGTTACCCTTAAGGACACGTTCCCCTAGTAATTCATAATATAGGTATATCGATAATTATCCAGTCATATTTACTTTACCGGCAAAAAACTGTACAGAAGCAATAGCAAACATTCTACATAAACAAACGATCCCCTTGGGGGCCGCCTAGCTGAAATACCACGTTCTTCCAAGTAAACATGCATCGTATACATATACTTACATAGTGTGCTTCCCCCATAGGACATAAAGGTACAATTGACTGTTACCTGTAGAGACAGTGAAGGTAATTCAACAAAATATGAATACTTTACGATATATGGGTCTGACAATGCTTATTCTATGAGTTCTGACATCAATCTAAATATATATAACTCAAAGGTGACTGCCATAGTGATCTATCAACGCACCCAAACCACTGGACGGATCGGGCTGAAATTTGGCATGCAGGTAGATGTTATGACTTAGGCATCCGCTAATAAAAGATTTTGATCAATTCTACCCCCAAGGGGAATAAAATAAAGGATGAAAGTTTGTATGAAACTTAACGCGAGCGAAGCCGCGGGCAAAAGCTAGTACTAATAATAAATCTGCAAGGGTTGGTCATGGAGTAAATTACTTTGTTTTCAGAAATATCATTTTTATAACGTTTATAAGCTCTATTCATGTTATCGACATGAAACTGTCGATTTTTTAATTTTTGAAGTGAAATCTTCTTGCACTTTTTGGGATGGGTAAAAAATGTTAAACTCGCGTCAGGAAACGTGACCTGATCGAAAATTCGTAAGACGGACACGTGAGCTGAGATCGCCGCAAAGGCGAGTTTTCTCTTCTGCCGGCACTTCCGGAGTGCAATCGGTTGTTTTTTAGTATGTATGTATGCATGTTAACTTTTAAACGAATGATCAAATTTTTTTTAAACTTGTAAGATAATCATTTCGACAGACACAGGATAGGCTACTTCATTTTTTCTTCAGTTATGATAAGACTTGGCCCCAAAACAAATGTACACGAATGGAGTCAGTAGCGGACACAGCTAGTAACTTAATAAATAAATATATACGGACAAATCAATTGAGTTAGCGCCAAAGTAAGTTCGAGACTTGTGTTATGGGATTATAACTCAATGATACTATATTTTATAACTAACTAGCTTTCGCGGCTCCGCCTGCGTCACTGTCGTTCCCTAGGGTATAGTACTTTTTCCCGAGATAAAAAGTCTATCAGCCTATGTCCTTCTCCGTACTCCAGAGAACTTGTGTGCAAAATTTCATGATGATCGGTTCAGTAGTTACAACGTGAAAGCGTAACAAACAAACAAATAAACAAACAAACTCACTTTCGCATTTATAATATTAAGTAAGGATATCATAACTAACATCCAAGACCTAGATCAATCTGAAAAAGATCATTTTCCATCTTGACCTGACCGGGGATCGAACCCGGGCACCCTCGTGTCGCAGGCTGGCCTGTTAACCACTGCGCCACGGAGCTCTCCTTAATAAGTTAAATAAAACAGATTTTTCAAGTCTTTAATGTCCTGTTTTGACATTTATACGTTACATTCCTAAAAGAAATAACGACGCGACGTAACACGCGCTTTATCTTTATTTGCGACGTGTGTAGATTTGTAAACATTCAACAAAAAAATAAAATGAATATTTTTTTTGTATGAAAGTAAAATCTAACAAATTATCAAATGTCGCACAACAAACGTTGTTATTTATGTTAGTGTTGTTCAAGTAACCTTGTATATACTTTTTATAATAATAACAATAATTTATTTCAGAAAACTCCATAGTTAGTATATAATAGAATTTTATTTAAAAATGCTAAAACACACACTAAACAACAAATAGGACAAATTCAACAATTAATATTATAATAATTATAGCTGGTGAGCGTTGCAGCATTTCAAAAAAGTTGTAGGCTCAGCGTTACGCTTTCCTCACAGTTTATGAGCAAAGCACTGATATTCTGCCACAACCTGCTGACGATCAGCAGTATGTATAGTTGTTAGTAAAACAGTAGTGACTTACATCTAGTGTTAGTAAATTAATTAAAATTGCTAACTCATAAAAATAAAATTATTCTAAATAACAGATTATGTCCACTGTTTCCATACGGGACTATCATCAACAGTGGCCAGGCCAGCAAGCTGTTAGAAGAGTTTCTAACCCGCCTCATTATCGACGCAATGCGTTTTAATACACGATCAATAAATTATATACTCCTCGTCACAAACTGAAATCTAAAGTTGTTTTATATAACGTTTAGTCATATAGGAACTTTGTACGAGTAAATTGACCGTTTATGATTCATCCTTTGTCAAGGTCTACTTGGCTTTTACTTAGATTGGCTCTGCTTGGAATCAAAACAACTACCCTCTTATTCATATAA
Organism: Elegia similella; assembly: GCA_947532085.1. NCBI lineage: Eukaryota > Metazoa > Arthropoda > Insecta > Lepidoptera > Pyralidae > Elegia > Elegia similella. Next base: position 16,479,747 of record OX383942.1, on the reverse strand, counting down.
TTAATAAACGCTTATTAAATCTATTTTAATGTTTTTTATGTATATTTGACGTCAAACGAGCCACCTGACGGTAAGTGGTCACCGTTGCCCATGGACATCTGCAATACCAGAGGAGGTGCTGCTGCGTTGCCGACTCTTAAGATACCTCTCATGACTTAACATTTTATATTCTACTAGCTTTCGCCCGCGGCTCCGCCCGCGTCAATGTCGATCCCTCGGGAATAGTACTTTTTCCCAGGATAAAAGGTAGCCTATGTCCTTCTCCGCACTCCAGAGAACTTGTATGCAAAATTTCATGACGATCGGTTCAGTAGTTACGGCGTGAAAGCGTTACAAACAAACAAACAAACAAACAAACTCACTTTCGCATTTATAATATTAGTAAGGATACGACTTTCTAATAAATCAAGCTAATTTGCGGTTTAGGCGTAAATTCTTGAATATTCACTAACAATTAAAAGCCAGTCGGCAATAGTGCTATTAAACGCTTTCCAAGTCGGTATCGAATAACAGCCCATTATAAACTATTTATTAATTGGTCATTCAGATACTTATAGGTACAGATATGGACACACGTCACTGACTATTACAAGACTATAATAAATATTTAGTTCTTACTGCGGATATTAGTGTGTGTTCTCGTCATCATTTCGAGTCGGTGTCACGGTCAATCGACCATGCACACCCTGGTGACAGAGTACTTCGGAACCGCCTTTCGGCCTCTGACGTGGTTCCTTTAACGACTACCAGATGGCAGCCGGGACCACCGTTAACGTGCCTTCCGAAGCACGGAATCATCTTTATTATCAGACAATCAGGTGATTCCAGCCTGCAATGTCCTAACCAAACTGGAAACAACTAAACAAAGTATGCTTGCAAAGTACCCCTGGGTCAACAGGCCTTAACCACTGGACCACGGAGGCTGTTAGCATGTGTTCTGAAGCCCGGGGACTATTTCGCAGCTTTTAAAGCTTCCATTTTCAACAATTTATTCATAAACTTCAATTCATTTTTTCTTTTAGTGTATTTTCTGCAGGTGAATGAAGCTGGAACTTCTCATTGTCCGCTAAATAATTAGATCACCCTTAAAAAATACGTCTTTTTTTACACCATGTTACATTAACCTGTTTTACACGGTAGGTATATGCGTTTGATGGAAGAAACTCCAAAGAAATATAATAAACTAGCTTTCACCCGCGGCTCTGCCCGCGAAGTGTCGATCCCTCAGGAACAGTATTTTTCCCCGGGATAAAATGTACACTATGTTCTTTTCCGTACCACAGACAACGGGTACCTATGCAAAATTTCATGACGATCGGTTCAATAGATAGGGCGTGAAGGCGTAACAAACAAACAAACTCACTTTCGTATTTATAATATTACTTTGGATTTAGCAATCCAAACAGCATTCGAAATTTTCTTATTTTCGACATTTGAACAATTAAACTTATTTCCACTCACGCTAAAGAGTACGTACTGAACTAAATATCTAAAGAAAAACTAACACTTTAATTCAACACAAAATAATCCTCCTAGAGTACGCGGCAAATTTTTACTTATACGAAAATAGTAGTGGCTTTACCGAAATAAACTCTCCAATATTATCAATTAACACAAGTAATTTCACCGCAATTTTTGCACAAAACATCACAAGTTTCATTTCACGGCCCTTAACGTGCCGTTTCGCCGTTTCCCGCCCAAATATAAAAACGAAAACGAGAGGTTTCATTGCAAAATATTAAAATCGCTCGACCAAAACTGCGGCCTTAATGTGTCCAACGTAATTTGAACCAAAAAATGATACCGCAGAGACCGTTCTTGGTTGATTGGGTGGATTCGCACGGGTAGGTCGAACGTTGTAACTAACCTATCTAAATTCTAAATATATAAGCTATTTAAAGAATACACGTGTTGGTCTAGCTCTTGGTTACGTAGTAAAATATGACCTAACTAATAACTACTAGTCTTCAGAATCTTTCATGTTATAAAATTGGATAAAAAAAATTACGGCTCGGCAAATTTACTTCTGCTATAAATTATTACTTAAACGAGTACATGTCACATGCAAAAGTCCATATTTTTTTTTAATGTCGTGTGTAGCTACGGATACTACATATTTAAAATAATAGTAACTTCAGTCTTATATTTGTTTTAACGTAGTTCTTAGATTTGTATTAACGTCGTAGTGTCAATATAAATACTCTATTGTAAAGCGTTAAATTAACGGTTTTCCTTAAAAAATGTTAATCTATAAAAATAAGCACAGAAGAAAAATCTAACTTAAAATAAAAATGGGTTATTCCTTATTCTAATACCACGTCTTTAAAAATTCTTCACTCATCCCAAATTTTATTTCCTTACTCATCCTTTCTTTTCTCATAAATGTTACGAAATTCTTCTGAAGGATTTTTTTTATATTCCTTACACTTCCCCTGTTAAGTGTTAAGTGGTCGTGACTTCCGTTCCGTCAAAAAATGAAAGCCCAACAAAAATCAGCCAACAAGATTGCGTTAAAGCGATAGAGTTTATAGCCGTCTCAGTTTATAAGGCTGAAACGGAACGTAATGAGACCCTACGATGAATCGGTACATTAACCACCGTAGTATGGAAAGTTAAATATTTTTGTTAACATCTGCGGAAGATTTATGAGATTTTCATGCAAGAAAAGGCTGAGAAGGTAATACAATAAATGTCATACGCAACTCTAATTCTTCTTTTCTTATAAAAACATATGTAACCAATACAGAAAACCTTTAGAAGTAGCGAGGTTTTTCGAAAGTATGTAATTATTTGATGACAATTTCTTTACACCTATGACTTGTTAGATTTTATATTATACGTAATTACGTATATTACAGGACGACAGACAAAGAGAATACTGTGTTTGTTTCATTCTGGTTTTTATTAAAAGTAATAAATATTATACAACAATGGATGTCTCAGAGATTGTCAATTTTTTCTAGTCTCTAGTTTGCGCTACAACTGATCATTTCATTTCAAATTTGTGTGCAAAAGATGTGTGCGAGGATTGTGTGCACCCCTCGTGTTTGGTGTCATTTTATTTATCTTGCAAATCACTTTACAGTTTTAAATTGTTAAAAAAGCATTTTCCCCAAATGTCATTATTGGAAACGAAGACGAAGTGACATTGCTTTGACTTCGTCTGAAATTGGTTTTTTGACTTATATTTCTATACATATAATGCTGTGTCTGTTCATTGAATATGTTTACAAAAAAATATATAGGGCGATGGAGAGATACAAATAAAGTAAAAATTAAAAAAAAATGTCTGTCTGTTTGTCTGTTTAGACACGCTAATCTCTGAAAATACTGGACGGATTCGATTGAACCTTTTTTATTGTATAGCTATCAATCCTGAGCAACATATAGGGTATAATTTATTTTGAAAACTGGAACACCTGATGCAGAACTATAACGGTCCAGCTAAACTATAAGAAATATAAAAATGACGCCTTAAGGTGATACCACTGTAAATAAGGTCGTTCTGAACCTTATTTATCTCGCAAAATACTTAAATTAGGAGTGTCAAATCTAAGTAATATGATTTTTGACTATTTCATCTCCAAAAATTGAAGATGAAAACACGTTTTGATAAAATTTTCTCGATAGAAATATTTTTTGAAAAATGGTCTTCGTTCGCAGAGTTTTTGTTATTGTAGCTCAAATGCGACGAATGAAATAATGATTTTTAGACTAAAAGATAGGTTATTAGTAATTCATCAAAATGTAAATATGAAAATACAATTAACCGGTCTGATTTTATATAAAATAGAAATAACAAATTTGGCGCTTACGTTTTTTTCTTTGAGCGACTCGAGACTATCTCCTATCTCATCATTCACGGGCTAAACCGCCAAGCGCTATCCCTTGCGCGCACTTGATCAGTCCTTTGCCGAGCGAAGGTACCAAACATTTGAGGCCTCGCCTTAATAAAAGTGGTTTAGCCTGATGAGCATTTTCTGCGGAGTCATAAAGTCTACGCGAACGAAGTCGCGGGCATCAGTTAGTCATAAATAAGTAGGGACATGCCAATTCCAAATTACTACCGGTACGTCAATGTAATTAATCCTTATATGAAATAGAATGATCCTCGCAAGCCTCACGTCACGTCCGACCGATATATCGCGCCGCGTCAAAATTAATCGTGGTTTAATTAATTTCAGCAATCCTCATTAAATTTAAGGGCTATGATATCATGTATCTCTTTAATCGGAGAGTGATGATCCTCAGCTGTAGTGCTTTTAAACACGGGATCTGCTTGTCATTGTAATCTACAGATTATGTGGATACAAGTGTAGAATAACAAGCGGTGAAGGCTGAGACTTACACCACGTGATTGAGGTTAAGACTTACACCACAATTTCATTTATAAACAAGAATAACTCGTCAACTGACGAAATAAATAAAATAATATTTATTATCATCAATTCGTGTAGTTGAGACGGTCAATCGACCATGCACATCCTAGTGTCAGAATTTGCGGAACCGCCTCCCGGCCTCTGACGTGGTTCCTTTAACGACTACCAGATAGCAGCCGGGACCAACAGCTTAAAGTGCCTTCCGAAGCACGGAATCATCTTTATTGTCAGACAATCAGATGATTCAAGCCTGCAATATCCTAACCAAACTGGAAACAACTAAACAAAGTATGCTACGCGTGGGTATCGAAACCACGACCCCCGGGTCTACAGGCAAACACCTTAACCGCTTAACCGCACCGGACCACGAGAGCAGTTTGGTTCAGAGGTTTAAGTTAATTTTCTAGCTTCTATTCTTATTTTAAAATACAGGTTCATTTCCGTAAAATTTACTTATTCGTATGTAAAATATTCTGATTTTGTGTATTCACGATCCGTTAAAGGTAACGTTAATATATCTGCCAGCTCATGTCCCACGAGGAAAGTACACTATGTACACGCTATGGCAGATACATTGCCTATATGCAGACATGTTTGTCTGAAAAAGAACATTCAGACCCAAAGGGATCGCTGTGTTTATGTAGAGTGTTTCCTATTACCTTTTGAACTGTTTCTGGGTTGCTTATCTTGTATTCAGATATTGGTAGATTTAAACAATATTCTAGACCTCTTATTCATAAAAATTTGCAAACGCTAATTAAACTTATTTTAGTTACAATATATATTTTGTTCGTTCTTTCTATGTTAATCGTTGCAGAGAGCGATAAGGACAAAACATATTTTAATAAAATTTATTTAAATAATTATTTTTATTTGACTTGGGGTTCTTTAAAAGGCATTAGTTTAATTTATTGAAGGGTATATGTTTAAGCGTTGTTAAATTAAAAGCGAAATCGCCAAACCCTCCTCATGTTACATATTTCGTGTAGCAATTGACAATTGATAATAATTTATAAGCCATATCGTGTCTTAGTTTTTTTTTATTTGTGTAAGTTTATAAAGTTAATCATCGAAAAGAATATCGAGTCGAAGATCGGAGAGATGATATACTTGTTGCGACACGATCAGTTAATGAAAACTATTATAATCTAAACTAAGGCTAATCGTTGAACCGCCGTATTTCAAAACGGCCCTGTTTTTGAAAACGGCTAGTCGTAATGTAAATCGGCGGATTATACGATCCGACTGCGACATATATATAATTTTATTCCATTTTAGACCTTACTGACTTAAGAACCGATGTATATACATATCAATGCTCATGGCTGTACTGTACATGGCACATCAAAATTCACGACGTCTCCAGCGCCGAAGACAAACACGGGGTTATTGATTAATTACCCTGTACCGATTCCGAGTAGCAGTATGAAACTCATGTTCCTAGCCCCACATACCTACATAATATATGTAGCTTCTATTTAAGCCCTGAATGTGAACTAAGTGTAGCGTTCTAATGCTTTATTAAATCTATCGTCTTACAGTAATCCCACTGCAGGTTCATTTGTAGCCTTTATTTTTTTCCACGAATTCCCAAAAAAGAGTTTTATGTTTAAATCATCATCATTATTACATCCGTTAAATGTCTACTGGACTAAGGCCTCTCCCAAAAAATATTCGTTCCATGGGAGGATATTGCCATACTCATTACGCTTGGCATGCGGGTTGGTGAGCGCAGCTTCTCGTGATTTCGACGCTGCTGTCCACCGGAAGCAATTTAGAGCTGGGGGAAGGGTAGGATTTTTTCGGATTTGGAAATGGAATGAAGGTATTGGGATACTACTTTCTCGGATGAATGTTTATCATGTTTATTTATACATTTGTATGACGTGAGATTTTTTATTGTTGAACAATCAAGTCTGTTTAGACTTGGATGTGTGACGTATCTTCAGAACCCTTGTCTTATGCCATACATACGATGTATTTTTTGACAGGGCAGTCTGTGTTTTTATTATTCCTTGAAAAGTTTTGTACTCTTAGTGATACCTATTTAGTATATGCATAATACCAGTGTCAGTCACTAACAGGATTTTGTTTCAAATAGTCATATACTTTCTGGTCATTTTCGTTGTTATTTTGTTACGCCGCCATTTTGTTTATCTTGTCCTCACGAATGCTCAGTTGTTATTGGGATAAGCTCACCTTGGTACATGTCTAGTATAAAATGACATGTCTAGTTTAAATAGTAAAATTAATACAAACAAACGTTTTGAGTGGTATCGAACCAAAAGAGCATTTATATAAATTTTAACGTGAAGTTACAACTGGGTTAAAACTTTTTAAAATGTTAAAACGAATAAACTCAGCGCTTTAGTTAACTAATATTATCCTCCTCTACGCTCTACTGTGACATTAAGGCTCTTACATATAAAATGGACCAGTTTCAACCAACTACAAAATAAATTCACAGTCGCGACGGATTTTTAAAAGCCATTACGTAAAATGGTGCTCAGCACAAAACCTGTAGGATACCACGCGTAGTCCGGCCCCTCACTTAATTAAGTAACGAGTCTCTTATCTTCCTTTTTATTGCATACATGGAAATCCATACTTATATTATAAACGCGACAGTCACTCTGTCTGTCTGTCTCCTTTTCATGCTTCAACCATTGAATCAATTTGGATTTTTGGTATGGAGGTAGTTTGAGGCCCTGGAAAGGTCCCTTCATTCCGGGAAATTCTTTTATTCCCAAGGGATCGATATTAAAGGGCGGAGCCGCGGGCAATAGGTAGTATTTAATAAAATATGAAAAATATTTTAAAATGATACTATGTTAAATAAAAATGTTTGTGATTGATAATAATCTGCTGACGCCACGGTATTGTGTCGTCGTCTACTGTGTCGTCAGATAATTATCATTTATATCATGCAGACGAGTCAACGGAAGGGCAGGCCACTACCTAGCTCTTTAATGCATTTCAATTGATTTTTCACTGTGAATTTGTTGTTTAATAAAAAGGTATGCCATAATGCTAGAAGAGTTTATCAGGAATGTATTAGCAAAGATACATAAAATGAATAAACGGTGTCAAAAAAATAATGGTTAAAAAAATGCCAGGAACTCAAAAAAAATATTTTGTACATAGGGCGCACTGTAAGTTTCCGGAACTGGCCACTTACATAAACAATATTTAAAAATTTATTGCAACATTTGAAAATAGAACTCTTTGGCTGTAGAATGCAGTTTGTTTCATTTGACTGTCTTTTGTTTTTATCTTGTGGCGCCATTAAAAAATTGTTTGTCTGCATTAACATGGATTTAACTCGGGAAAATTTTCGTAGTATGATTTTCTACGATTTTAAGTGTAATTTGACAGCTCAACAGAGCATCGCTCGGCTTGAAACAGCTTTTGGCAATGAAGCACCATGCAAGACAACTGTTTATAGCTGGTTTGCAGAATTCAAGCGTGGTCGTATCAATCTCAGTGACGAATCTCGCGATGGTCGGCCGTCCACCGCTGTGACCAACAAAACATCGATGCTGTGCGCCGTATGATTGAAACAGACAGGCATGTGACCTACCATGAAATTCGCGCATCCTTAGAAATAGGCATGAGTCAAATACAATTAATCCTACACAAACATTTGGGTGTGAGAAAGCTGTGCTCGCGGTGGATCCCACACAACTTGACTGAGGCTCAAAAAACGGACCGCGTCACTTGGTGCAGTGCCATGCTTACCAGATTCAACGAAGGTGCGTCAAATTTGGTGTGGGACATAGTAACAGGTGACGAAACATGGATTTATTGCTACGATCCCAAAACAATGCAGCAATCAGGGGTTGGAATACCGGTAAAAATCCATTACCGGTACCTCTATGAAACAACAGTACCGGTAATTGGTTTGGTACCGGTACATTTGGTACCGGTAAAAATCAAGTACCGGTACCTCTATAATACAACGGTACCGGTAATTGAATTGGTACCGGTACCTCAATAAAACGACGGTACCGGTAATTGAAAGAAGTACCTGTACCAAATACCGGTAAACAGTACCGGTACTTAGTACCGGTACTCGTATTGGGAATTATCATTTCGTTAATGTGTGTCATTGCCGTGTTGTGCATGTGCGGCGTGAGGCGGGGGCCCACAATAGGGCGGCACTTTTACAGTCGAGCGAGTCCCATGCGGTAGACGGCAACAATGCGTAGGTACCGGTAAAATTAACGCAATTTTAATACCGTTAAAATTTGACAGAATAGAGGTACCGGTACTTACCGGTACTTATAATGTGAATTTGGTACCGGTAACAAGTAGCGGTAAAATTACCGTTAACTGTTAACAATATAATTACCGTTAAATACTAGATTACCGGTACCTCATATTACCGTTAAAATTTTAACAGAATAGTAATACCGGTACTTACCGGTATTTATAATGGGAATTTGGTACCGGTAACAAGCCCTGGCAGCAATCAAGCGTATGGGTCTTTCAAGATGAGCCGAAACCAACCAAAGTGGCGCGCGTGAAAAGTGCATCTAAGCGGATGATTGTTTCTTTTTTTAATAAAACTGAACACGTGGCTACTGTTGCTTTAGAGAATCGTCGTACAGTGAATAGTGACTGGTACACGACCATTTGTTTGCCGGAAGTTATTGACGAACTCCGTAAAAATAACCGTAAACGCCGTATCATCCTGCACCACGACAATGCTAGTTCTCACACGGCCAGACAGACAAACGACTTTTTGAAGGCGAAAAATGTAGAACTCATGAGTCATCCTGCATACAGTCCCGACCTGGCACCTTGTGACTTTTTTCTGTTCCCAAAAATTAAGAACCAATTACGCGGTCAACGATTTTCATCACCAGAAGAGGCTGTCGAGGAGTATGAAAAACACGTTTCAGAGGTCACCACAGAGGAGTGGCACAAAAGTTTTCAAAACTGGTTTCATCGAATGAAAAAGTGCATAGACACCAAGGGAGATTATTTTGAAAAACAATAAATTAATTTTGTACCTTTAATAGTATTTGTTCATATTCATTCCGGAAACTTATAGTGCGCCCCATGATTTTTTTTTGAGCTTTCCGCATCTGTCCTCTATAAAAAGTTGTTCATATTGATGGTGTAAGTCATCCCTTTAAGGGAACGTCAAGGGTAAATGTACCCTCGACGTGCTGTATGTATTCACGTGTACACATATCGTGTACTTATGGCGTCTTTCAGCATCGAAAACAAACACGGGGTTATTGATTAGCGTGCACCGATACCGACTAGCAGTGTATTTATAGAGCTCTATACACAGACGACATGTAGGTGGTGTTCAGCTTTGAGTACGAACTAAGTTTAGCTTTCTAGTGCTTTAGTCTATCGTAGAGTTATAACTCTATTTATTTAGTTTAATTTATAGCTTTCATTTGTTTACTATATTAGTATACGTGTAGTATCTTGTGTATGTAATCTTCACAATCACTAAGCTTGTCAGAATTGAAAAAAAGTATTCATAAAATCTATTGCGGTCATGCCGCGTGCCCAAACAACCCCCGCAGAGTGTCATAGAGACCAGAGAGATTATTTAATTTAAATTGTATATAACTAGAATCAGAAAAAAAGAAAAGATAAATGTATAAAATATTATACGAAGCCATTCAGGCAAGTAGACGAGCAAATACTGTTGAAAAGAGTTTCTTTCGGTGTCTACTTCTTTGCAGTGGTCGGTTCCAAAACGCTAGTAGTTTGAAGCTTTTGAACAATTATTGATAATTTGAATAAGTATTATTTAAAATGTGAATTGACGTGAGAAAGTGCCTGAACAGGCCTATTTTCTGAATAAATCTTTAAAGATAACTGCAGCTCGGACCGAAAATACCTATGAAAAGTACACAAATCAAACGCTTCGAAGTCCCCTGATTTCTTCGCAAACTTAATCGATTTAATTTCTTTACTATTTGGCCACTACCCGGGGAGGAATCAGGGGAATACGCATGTATGGAAATACGGCCGTCCTATTTCCTACGAGTAGGTTGATATATTTTAATATTGTTTTAAGTTTGGTGGCACATGTTAGCCAAAGTTACTGGAGGATGTTTTAGCATAGACAGTATTTTTCATTTTGCTAAACCTAGTCTAGGGCTTTTCTTACTTGGCTTTAGCTTCGTAAAAGGCTTGACAAAGTATTTAATACTACTTTGGTACACTACTGGCAAAGTTTTAATGAATCGGCCAGCCGCGATATGACTTAATCCTTTGCTGCCTCTCATCGTAAATTCGGTAGTGTAGACTTAGCGTTCCCACATATAGATAGCATATATGCGGAAACTCCACTGATGTAGACATTTAAATAGCTGTCTTAAACATGGGATTTATCAAGAACATTGTTACTAGTAGCTTTGTACTGTCTCTGTAATTACAGATGAATAAGTCAGCCGTTATCTGAGTAAAATTTTTGCAGCTCTCGTCCATTCTGTAGTGCGGACTTAGCTTTCCCGCATATAGGTAGCATATATGAGGAAACCTCACCGATATAGACATTTAAATATCTGACTAAACATGGGACTTAACAAGAACACTATTACTAGTAGCTTTCTACTGGTCTCTGTAATTATAGATGGACCAGTCAGCCGTAATCTGAGTAAAATTTTTCCAGCTCTCATCCTCATCCTTCATTTGGTAGTGCGGACTTAGCGTTCCCGCATATACTCGTAAGTAGCATATATAAGGAGACCTCACTGAGATTGATATTTAATTGCTGACTAAAACATGGCACTTATCATAATCATTTATTTGCCAAAAATACAGTAAATGCAGGTCTTAAAATTAAAGTATAAGTACAATGTATTAACCTGAAATCAGGCATGCAAATAATAAGTGAGTTATAAGAAGAGTTAGTGAACCATTTGAATTCATAATTTAAGTTAAAACAATGTAACACACAATTCGTCAAATAATAATGGTCAAAAGATGAGTTACGTATATATATATTATAGTTTAATGAGTCTTACAGAAATGTATATATTCATTTACAGAATAAAAACAGTGTTCAAATAACCATCCCGTCAATTTAGTTTAAAAGCTGTACCTTTTAATAATTTGATGTCATTAGGCAGCACATTGTAAAGCGTTATACACATATTATACACGTTTCTTTTGTAAATATCTTTGTGGCACATGGGCTGGTACAGTTTATTCATTATAATATTTCTAGTTTTTCTTGAATTTACCTCACTTCGTTTTTGCCAATACTCTGTGTAAGTATTTACAAACACACAGATATCTCTTAAGTAAACACAAGGCAGTAGCAGAATATTTAATTTCTTAAAAAGCGGTTTGCAGCTGTCATCTATCCAGGCGTTACATATTGCCCGAATACACTTTTTCTGTACTTTGAATGCCCTGTCTATATCAACTGAATTTCCCCAAATTATAAGTTCGTAACTAAGAACAGATCCGACGTAACCATGGTATGCCATTACCGAGGCTTCCGTAGACACAGTCTGTCTTAGTCGTTTCAGTGCAAAGACAAAACGGTTTAATTTATTACAAACTTCTAATTCAAATGGCTATCTACTGTTATACCTAAGAATTTGATTTCATCAACTTTTTAATGGTTTGGTTATAATAAGTTATTTTAAGGGGTGCTTGGTTAGAATTATAGGACGAGAATTGCATGAATTTGGTTTTATCTGCATTTAACCGTAAGCTGTTAACATCCATCCATTCGATTACGTTATAAAGCGCTTTATTTATATTACTTTTGTATGTTTCATTATCCTCACAATAAACAATTATTGTTATATCATCCGCAAATAACACACATTTTTGTGAGGTAGAATTAGGGAGGTCATTAATAAAAAGTAAAAATAATAAGGGTCCCAGAATACATCCTTGGGGAACACCTTTGTTACAGATTTTATATTCAGATCTGTATGACTTTTTAATGGGAATATTACCAGATTGATCAAATCTTACTATTTCTGTACATTGTGGTCTGTCTTTCAAATAGTTTTCAAAAACATTATATCTATTAGATTATATTAATCAAAAACATTATAACTATTAGATCTGTGCTTTCTCTGTAAGTACAGATGAATCGGTCAGCCGTGATCTGATTAATCCTTTGGAGCTCTTATCCCACACTTGGTAGTATGAACTTAGCGTTCTCGGATAATGGGTAGCATATATGATAAAACCTTATCGACATAGACATTTCGATAGCTGACTAACACATGGGACTTATTAAAAACATAATTACTAGTAGATCTGTGCTTTGTCTGTAAGTACAGACAGATGAATGTCATCCGTCAGCCGTGATCTGAGTTATTTTACACTTAGTTAGCTTAGCATTGCCGGATATTGATCGCATGTATTAAACTCTACTCATAGGTGTCGTCACTTGCATAGATGATTAATACATGGGATTCAGCACGAACATTTTTATTTGTTGCAATTGACGTATCAATAGAGTTACGTCCATTTGTGCTAATAAGTATAGAGGCGATCGCTTAAACCTTGCCATTTTAGTTTCCCTTAAAAAGAAATGGCACATGACTTAAGCTGCTCCGTCAAACGCAATGACACGATAAAGTATGTATTTACTTCGGTAAATAGCGGGCAAAGTTTAAAGGTCAGCCGTGATCGCAAGTTAATCCATAGCAGCCATCCTACACTTGGTAGCGCGGACTTAACATTGTCGGATAAAGGTCGCGTGTATGAGGATTACTCCATGGGTGTTGTCATTTCAGTATGGGTATTTGTCTAATGGGACTAAGAATGAACAAAATTATTATTGGCTGCGGTTCTATAAGTTCGTGGAATACATGCGGTAGTGATGGCGATAGTGACTTTATTTTACCCAGCATTTTCTGTTTCCCTTGGGAAAAAATCAATGAATTGCATTAATCCCCATAGGCAGAGCCTGGAAGCTACTACGTCAAAAGTAATGACACGATAAAGTATGTATTTACTTTGATAAATAGCGGACAAAGTTTAAAGGTCAGCTGCGATCGCGAGTTAATCCGTAGCAGCCTTTGCGTTGTTGGATAAAGGTTGTGTGGAGAAGTTTCCCATGGAACTCCATGGGTGTCTAATGGGACTAAGAACGAACATTATTATTTATTGCGGTAGGGACGATAGAGGCTTTATTTAACATTTTAGTTTTCCTTAGGACAACATCAACGAATGTCGGTGATCCCTTGTTTGGGATCTATGTATTTTCTTTGATAAATACATATTTATAATATACATTTTGTTATAAATAACTTACTATGAGGCTAGCTCAATCTATGTGATTTAATATATTTATTAATAAATAGCGGGCAAAGTTTTTAAGAATCAGTCAACTGCGAACGGAGTTAATCCTTTTGCAGCCTCTCGTCCTACTCTTGGTAGTACGGACTTAGCGTTGTCGGATATAGGTCGCATGTGTTGGGTTGGTACTTGGGACACTCCACTTACCTGGGGGTGCTAATTCAATAGCTGACTAATTAATGCACGGGTTTTAACTCGAACATTTTTTATTAGTTGCTAATGAATGACTAGCAATTGATAAGGGGAATGGGATATGGTGGAATTTTCGATGCCAAGGTTTGAACGCGCGATAGCTCAAATGACAGAGAATAGGTCGTACAGAGACCTAAGGTCGCAGGTTCAAGCCCCCGACCGCGTGAAACTTTTTCAATGTATTTTATTTCCTGTATGTTTAGCTTCCCTGAGGACTATTTCAATGAATGGCATGGCATAGATCCCTAGGTATGTCTGTAGCCTGGCATTGGCTACCCAGTCAGAAGCAAATATGTGATAAAGTATCCTTTCCTTAGTACATAACAGGCAAAGTTTAAGTGAATCGGTCTGCTGAGTTAATCCTTTGCAGTCTCTCAACCTACACTTGCTAGTGCGGACTTAGCGTTGTCGAATATATAAATAAATATATACGGACAAATCACACAGATTGAGCTAGCCCCAAAGTAAGTTCGAGACTTGTGTTATGGGATACTAACTCAACGATACAATATTTTATAACAAATACATATATAGATACACATCCAAGACCCAGGCCAATCTAAAAAAGATAATTTTCCATCTTGACCTTGCCGGGGATCGAACCCGGGCACTCTCGTGTCGCAGGCTGGCGTGTTGACCGCTGTGCCACGGAGCTACCCAAGTAAAGGACGGCAAATAAACAAGCGAGTCACCTGATGGTAAGCGATCAGCGCTGCCCATGGACAACTGCAACATCAAGGTGTAACAGGAGCGTCGTCGGCCTTTCAATAGTTGGGGCAAGGACAAGGATGGGCTTCCGGCTCTCTCACTCATTGAACGAAGCATAGAAGCGGTGAAGCTACTACTCAAACGTCGATTATCTGTAAAAGTGTGGGACTTCCCCGGACATAAATTGTGGTGCGTCAGCAAAGTGCTACGGTCTTTACGATGTCTACCCTTCTTAGGTTGTTTCATATGAATCTCAGACAAATAAAATAAAAATTGTTTATTAGGTAATATACAACGTGATTTTGAACCCCCTAGCTTTATTGAAATCTGGGAATCAGATTCCCTAATGGAACACAGAATTGCAAGAAAAAAAGGTGAAAAACGAAAAAGAAAATTAGGCTTCCCATACAAAGTCGCCGATCAGCTGGACGAATTTCTATGAAAGGTTAAATTATTTTTTTCGTTTTTTTACCTTTTTTTCTTACAATTCTGTATTCCATAACGGATTCTGATTCCCAGATTTCAATAAAAAGGGGGTTCAAAATCACGCTGTATATACTTACCATGGGGCTAGCTCAATCTGTGTGATATGTCAAAAAAAAAAAAACAGCCCGATCCGTCCAGTGGTTTGGGGTGTGCGTTGATAGATCACTGTCAGTCAGTCACCTTTGAGTTATAAGTTATATATTTATATTACTATAAAGATGTAGCATTAGTGACAGAGCAAATACCTGTGAAAATGATGCAGGTACAAGTATTAACCCGCGGAATGAAATGGAATACAGCGCCTCTCATGTAGCCAAGGCTGGCTTGTTAACCAATGCTCGATAGAGGCCGTCTAAATAACTTATATACAACTTGATTTTGAACCCCTTACTTAGCTATTTTGAAATCTGGGAATCAGAATCCCTAATGGAACACAGAATTGTAAGAAAAAAAGGAAAAAAACTAAAAAGAAAATTAGGTTTCCCATTCAAAGTCGCCGATCAGCTGGACGAACTTCTATGAAAAGTTAAATGATTTTTTCGTTTTTTACCTTTTTTTCTTAAAATTCTGTATTCCATTAGGGATTCTGATTCCCAGATTTCAATATAGCTAGGGGTTCAAAATCACGCTGTATGTACAGAGGATTTAGTACGAACGTTTCTCGATTGACTACCAAACTTACCTACTGCTTTTTTATTTTAGATGCAAGCCCATAAAATAAAAAGAAAAAGCAAGAATCTCAAAAATAGGCACATCAATGAAAAAAAATCCTTGAAGTAAAAGTATCTTTAGATTTTCATAGCTATCCTGCGTTAAAAATGGACTTTTGTCACCAATAATAAACAAATTTAATGTTATAATTATTATAATATCAAATTGAAAGTGTCTTTTTTAAAACTAGTTGCTTCCGTAATCAGAAACATTTCTCAAATTCTACTCTTCATGCAAGTTCCCATTATGTAAATTCTAAATAAACTCGATATTCGGTATTCCAGTACTAAAGTGTTCAGCCGCCGGACGAGAACATCTTTGTATAGTTTGTATAGGAACAAATTCAAATCCGATTTCCTGATATAGTATATTATCCAATGAAGTCGGCGATCACCAAATTATTAAAAACCATGAATTAAGTAGACACGCTCTGTACAGGTGAACTTTATATACTTTAAGCTTAAGAAATAATAATAATAAATAAATGAATAAATTTCCGAGTTTACACTGTGTTCCGAAAACCAGTGTCTTCTCCCTGATACACAACATTTTAATTTAAAAAGTAAACTATGTTAGAAGAGTAAGAAACACATAAAGGTAATATCTTTATTATAGGTACATGATGCAAATACATATTAGGATTAATTCGATTATATACATGAAGCATCATGACTAATTGTACAAAATACAAATCAGCTTTAGAGAATCATAGACATGTGAGTAGAATTTTTAAATATTTTTTATATTAATATATTTCTTTTTAGTTAATAGATTCAGGTGTTACTTTGCGGAAGTCAAAGCTACATTTACTTTGAGACAATTTACTTTGCGTGCTTCCGCCACCAGTTAGTTCTTGCAAACTATTGCTGGCCAGCGCCCACCCACTACTGTTAGTCCCTTCATACCCGCCACCAATAGTTGATGCATGCAACCCTAGTCGATACTGCTGCATCCGTTGAGGCTGCAGCAATGTCGAAATAGCGAGCACGACGGCCGACATTGCTGCAGCCTCAACGGATGTAAGAATTAAATTAAAAAAGAAGTAAATTGTCTCAAAGTAAATATTTCTTTTTATCTGTCCACGATAAAATACAAGTATACTCACATTATAAAGGCTGCTTGCTGTAAAAAAATTACAAGTGTCCACCACAGAGCCAGATTAGCGATCAGCCGAGACTTTTTCATTAAAACTTGACCTACTTACTTCCCTTTTGCGCAAAAAAGCCTTTATGAAGCTTTAAATGCATGGGGTAAATAATTTTATTTATAAAAGGCTTTTTGTTTTCTTGAGACATGTCAAAGCAAATATATTAGTGGCTCTGTGAGTTATAGACCTCGCGACTCGCGAATCTTATCACGTCGAACCCACAGTAGTTCTAAGCGCTAACTTGGAATAAGTATTAGTGCTTACATACAGAAGTCGCACTCCGCAAAGGTATTCAAAGAAATATCAACTCAATGTACTTAGTGATACGGTGTGATTTAGCTCGTCAGAAGGCAGCACCTTTTCGTTTAGATACCTACAGAATCCATTGCAAGCCAATTTTATTCTTATAGCTATGAACTAACAATTCATAATTCTTGAAGTCAGTTAACACATGAGATCAAACGCGCATCGTTCCTACCGGGTTTGCTCTGTATACCGCCTCTAAGTGGTCGCTACGCATAGATATGTTTTCGATACCGACACATGGCAAATTCCCAGCGCTCCAAAATTTTGGTACCAGCAGCTCCATGAAAATTATTCATATTCCATGCAAGTGTTCCCAGCGGCTCCACGAAAATTATGATGACTACAATGGTCAGCATATTAAAGTCGACATTATTTTGTATTTTTTGAAGTGATAACGCCTTATAAATGGAGGAGCACTGGCTGCATGCACGTAAAATTTTACGTTCCGGTCCCTTGAGCAGTTTGCGTGGCGATATATTATTTTTGTTGGAATGAGACAGGCCTAGCGCTAGATACCCAATGGCGCTTAAGTCCTTTGTGCCAATTCCACCATTTAGAACTTTATTAAGAACTGAATCGACAAAAAAAACCATGATGATAGAACCCGCTCACAAAGTTTCACGGGTATACCTACGTTGAGAAATGCAAACTGTTGAGGAGAACCACCGACAGCAGGACATCCAAACGATTTTTTTATCCAATCTGACACGGAGACGCTTCGATCGCGCTTCGTGCTCGCTTAGCCAATAAAGATGTCAATGTTTGACATATTTATTACCTGAGCGAGCACTAGTGCAGATTGGGCAAAAAATCATGTAAAATTCAAATAAAAAAAAAAGCTACCTTTTTATAATCAAAACACGAGAAGTCAAAAAATTGTGGTATGCAGTACCTATTCAATGTCTTTTGTACCTACGGATAAATTGTTTTATTTTGTTTTTGTTAGGTTTATATTGAATCCTCATCAACAGTCACCTAGGAGTAAATCAACAAATTGTACCATGCTTCTTCCTCTAAAATCGTTAAATTCGATAAAGGGGATGGGCGTTCGTTGTTATACATAATTTCAGCCGTAAAAAAACCACTGTATGTAAGACCACCTGCTGTAAAGAAAAGCCTCCTAAAAGGTGCACCTAAAACTTTGAATTATATTTTATACTAGCTGTTGCCCGCGACTTCGTCCGCGGCAGTTTCTGTTATTATGATTAACTCATCAGTTGCGAGAAATGCAGACACAATTGATTATCTATTGTTATGTTTCCCGATTGGGGCGCTTGGTAACTACCGGTCAACTGACCTGAATAATTTTCCCCCGTTTTCAAAACATTTTTCAATCACAATCAAAACAAAAACATCACGCTGCGACCAATAGGAGCGAAGCTCCTATTGGTCGCAGCGTATGTTTTATAGCCTGCAGCCTTCCTAAATAAATGGACTATCCAACACAAAAAGAATTTTCCAATTTGAACCAGTAGGGGAGACCGGGAATGGTTGACTAACTTTTGATTTAAGCTCGTTTAACTTTGATGTTTAACTTAATATGACAAAAACAACAGTTGATGCACATAGAAGAACTATTCAGGTACCTAAAATACTAATCTATAGTATATATATTTATCATTATAATACTTATTTAGTCGATTTTCCAAACCCCTGACGCTTAGTCAACCTACCCCATATCCGGGGTAAGTTGGCCATAAGCATGGGGTAGGTTGACCTAGGCAGTAATTAGTGTAAATAAAGAGGATTAGTATAAAATAAAAAATAAAAATGTACTAAATAATATAAACTTTTTATTTATCTTTTTCTTCGTCATCGCCAAATATCCTATTTTTTATGTACCCCGCCGTGTTCACGGTCAATTCAGCTTTCCTGAGGTTTTATTACGTTCTAGTTTTTGTTTAAGTATAGTTACATAACGATGCAGCGTTTTGTATGGAATTTGATATTTCTTTTATGTGGCGTTTATGCTATTATTATCGAAGATTACTGCGTGGCAAGCTCTTTCTAGGATATCTTTTTGTACATCGCCCCTTTCAGATTTTCTCTTGTACGTCCTCATTTTTAACCGACTTCAAAAAAGGAGGAGGTTTCTCAATTCGACCGTATCAGTAAAAATACAACTGCAATTTAGAACCTATGTAAGAAAAAACCATAGATGTGTTTACACTAATGATTTTTTTACTTTTTAACTTGTTGACTAATTAGTCTACCTACCCCAAAAAAAATTGTCAACCAACCCCTGACGCCATTTTTAATTTTACCTGCGTATCATATGCAAAATCTGGCACTAACAGGGAAGCAATACTGTGTGATATAGAATAAAACTATCATATTTAAATTTGGCGTAATAACAACATTGTTTCTGATAGATCTATAGGCACAATAACAAAAAAAGTACGAACTAAAAATTGTTCTTCACTTGACCAAAAATACAACATGTGATGCCACTCACGAACGCCGCGCAACTGCGGCGGCTCACTTCGCACAAGTAAGCGGGTCACGGTAGCGCATCGTCACGCGTGATTGGTTGATGAAAAACACGTGATGGTGGCGAGTTATTGTTGCTTAGTCTACCTGCCCCTATAGCCAACCATCCCCGGTCTCCCCTAGTTCCTGAGATTACCGCGTTCAAACCAGTTCAAACAAACAAACAAACTCTTCAACTTTATAATATTATTATATTAGTATAGATAATACCTAAGCGCCAGCTTCGCAGTACATTTGAAATAAAATTTCAGTTTTCCTTAAAGTTATTTATTTCAAATGGGGCCAGCCCAGCACTGTGCCTCGCAAAAATCAGGTATGGCCTTAAGAAGGTGGCGGAGAATTGGCGTTGTTCATAAAATAGGTCAAACGTGCAAGAAACCTTGACTGAGAGTGTTGTATTTTCGGTGCCTAGTTTTTCGGTAGCCAGGTAAATACAATACCTTTTTGATTTTGCCACCTAATCGTACTGTTTGCTTGGCTATTACTGCTTAAAATAAAGTTGTACCTTAGTATAATGTGAAAAGTAAAATAAAAGATATTCCGTCTTATTATAAAACTGAGACTAATTTTAGTACATTTTAACTATTATCTGATCGAAATATGTTATTATCATTTTGGTTTTCTCAGCGAATATATACATATAAAACAGGGATAATGGTTACTAAATTTTGTAATATAGAATAATGTACGTTAGACGCCGAGTCGGCGCGCATTTACAAGAAATCGGTCTATATATATTCACATCATCATCATCATCAGGTCCTTTTTAGTCTCCACTACAGGAGCACAACCCTCACAATAATATGCTCTATGATATTCACATCATTCAATGCAATTAGAATGGTATAAAACAAAACTAAGCAGATATAGCTGTAGTTGAGTTAAATAAGATCTTTTTCCTCTGTTTGATTGTATATCCAATCTTGTACTACTAATCAATATCTAATAATCTACAAATAAGACGGATTACAGTAATAGGTCTTATGCAATAGGGTACTTTAGCATTCGAAAGTATATGATAATTTTAAGTTTGTGAACAAAATGCCGCTTTTATTCTCAATACTTAGGATGTCTTAGAAACGCAGTGTCACCAAATTCGCCACCGTCACCGGACAATTGTTTACGTTACCAAATTAATTTCGACGCACTAATTCGATTCCAGCGGGCGCGATCAATTCCAATTTCCTTCCAATTCATTCGGCCCCGTGAAACGAGCCAGTGATCTAATTACGGATTATAATTTGTTTCAGATATTCCGGCGGCGTGAAGCTAACCTCAAACAATAATTTTAGTAAATAAAACAAATCGAGCAACCGACGAAGCGCCTTCAATAAATATTCAATTAGTTAGTTAAGGTAGATAGTGTACACAAGTGCCAAGAAGTGCGTGTTTGCGCGTGTGATATTGACAGAAGTTTGGAGAATTTGATGCGAGCGTATTGCTGATTTGTGGGTGCTTGAAGCGTTTCGAGCGCGACGGGCAGCAAGATTGAGGTGGTGGGGGGGTGCGGGTGGGGAAGGCGCGCGCGTGTGAGGCCACTGCACGCGCTCGGCCGAGCGGCCGGCATGTTGGCCTCGCAGCGCTCGCAGTCTTGCAACGAGGAGGGCGCGTTTTTCGGGGCGCGCGCGCTGCGCCGGCCGCGAGGCAAAGGCAGCGGCAGCCCCCCCTGCTAGGGGTACGCCATGTCGCTGCGCAGCCTGCACCGGCGGCTTTCGTCCGCTAACAACACGTAAGTACTATTTTCTCTTTATGATAAAACTATTGAATTAGAAAAACTATTGAAGCGTAACTCTCATACAACTAACGATTCATTATCACTCCCATTTATGCAAACAAACTTAACTCAAATCACAACGAAAAACTTACGCACTCATAGACGAAGATAGTTTGCTATTGGTCGCGCCATGGTCACGAGGCGGTGTCAACATTTCTAATGAACGCTATGGTGTCAACATAGCGGAGGTAAGTAAATATCGCTCGCGACAGCAGCTCGCCTCGCTCGCTATGATAAATTACTCCAGTGTCACTTTTCTGTCTTTCCTTCTGTCTTCCACTTTACTACACAAGAAGTCATTTTTATCTTAATTCGTTAAGATTTCGCCGATATTTACAAAAAATTGTCGTTAAATGCTTTTATCGACGCGTCCTTCCGTCACGGAGCGCGTGGCAGACTAGTTCGCAAACAGATATACTTTTTAAGGTGATACGACTGTAAATAAGGTCGTTCTGAACCTTATTTATCTCGCAAAATACTTAAAATAGGAGTTTCAAATCTAAGTAATATGATTTTTGACTATTTCATCTCCAAAAATTGAAAATGAAAACACGTTTTGATAAAATTTTATCGATAGAAATATTTTTTGAAAAATGGTCTTCGTTCGCAGAGTTTTTGTTATTGTAGCTCAAATGCCACGAATGAAATAATGATTTTTAGACTAAAAGATAGGTTATTAGTAATTCATCAAAATGTAAATATGAAAATACAATTAACCGGTCTGATTTTATATAAAATAGAAATAACGAATTTGGCGCTTACGTTTTTTTCTTTGAGCGACTCGAGACTATCTCCTATCTCATCATTCACGGGCTAAATTAAATTAAATTAAATTAAATTAAATTAAATTAAATTAAATTAAATTAAATTTATTTCAGGTAACTTAAGTAAGACCCATATACATTTCAAATTACTAATTAATACATATAAAAATAACAATAATACATTAATAATAATAAATAATAAAAGTCAATAAATAATATATATACAATTCAGTTCCTGCCGCTATACCCGGCACTGTATGTGACTTGTCTGTCACAGCAATGCCGGATATAAGGGCAGTCCAGTCTAGATGCGATCATCGCCAGAACAGTGTTGGCGCTAGCCCTCACCCGGCGCACCAGGGACGCGCACCGCTTGCGCATGCTAGTGTGAAAACAGTCTGTCCGCGCGGTCGCAAACATACCAGATGCGCTGCAAAAGCGGGGCAGCCCCAACACTGCTCGGAAAGCATTATTAAATTGGACACGAAGAGCGCTATAGCTTCTTTGCGAATAGTTCGCCCACAGTGAGCACGTGTACAGCGAGGTGCAGTAAGCTTGAAAAAGTCTTACTTTCACCGCGTCTGAGCATCGTGCAAACCTGCGGGCCAACATATTCGCTCTCACCGATAGCGCCCTTCGCTCCCTTTCGATGTCTGCGTGGTCCTTGAGGCCAGCCGTGACTATATGCCCCAAATATTTAAATTGATGCACTTTTTCTAGAGGTGCCCCATTCAGGCAAACATGTGGTATTGTTTGTGGGCATTTAGCACCGCTCGCCTCAAAGACCATGTACTTACTCTTGTTCACATTATATTTTAACCCGTGCCTACAAGCATACTCCTCACAGGTCTGAATCAACCTCTTTAAACCACAGACTGATGCGCTCAGCAGCACCATGTCATCGGCGTAACTGAGATTGTTAACACATACATCATCAACGTGACAGCCAACATGTTGGCTGCTGAGCGCAACAATTAGTCCATCAATGTAGAGGTTAAACAGTGTCGGCGATGTTAACCCACCCTGTCTCACGCCGCACTGCAGCTGATAAGGCTCCGACATTGTTCCCGCCCATACCACACTATTGACCTGGTGCGTGTACCAGTACTGAAACATACTGATCAGTTCGCGCGGCATATTGATATTTTCCAGCTTCTTCCACAAAATATCGTACGCTACCAGGTCAAAAGCCTTGGATAAGTCCAGGAAGCACGCATATACAGGTGTCTTTCGATCCGTGTAGTATCTGACGGTATGCTTAAGACACAGTATCGCACTTTCATTAGACAGTTTAGGCCTAAACCCAAACTGATTATCGTGCAGGTGTACGTATTTATTTAACTGTGTATTAAGCAAACCGTCAAACACTTTAGCTATAACTGTGGCTAAAGAAATAGGCCTGTAATTCGTTTTGTCTGAAAAATCTCCCGTTTTATTTTTCACAATAGGTATAACCATGGTTTTTAAAAGGTCTGACGGTAAATAAGAGTGACTCACACAAAGGGAGAAAAACATTGCTAAAACACCGTCTATATGAGGACCAGCGTGTTGCAGGTGTTCGATGCTTAGGCCATCATGGCCCGGGGATTTGCCTCTTGTTATATTTTTAATAGTCAAGGCCACATCTTTGGCTGTAAATCTTACCCCAATCACTCCGTGTGACTTCTCAGCATCAAAACCTCCACTCGCCCGTCCTAGAGGAGACTTTACAGAAAAGTGGTCTTTAAATATATTAGCAATGTCCCAATGGTCACTCATTCCATCGACACTCACAGGAAGCCCTGGCTTTGTATTCGTCTGTTTCGTGTTCTGCCAGAAACCACGAAAGTCTCCTTTAAAATGTTTTTGTGCCAGAGAATCCATTTTTATCTGATCCTGGTGATTTTGGCACCATTTCAATCTTGATCTAAATATTCGTCTCGTTGAACACATTTTATTATACATGAGACCGCATTTCGGTTTACCGCATAAGACCCACTCATTAAATTTAGCCCTGGCATTCCTGTGAGCCTCGCTGACGTGTCTATTCCAGCCCATAATGCGTGTCCCACTCTTACTCACCTGAACTCCTCCCCGGCTCATCGTTGCCGCTTCACGGAGTGCGGTAACAATGTCCAAGTACAACCTGTCAAGAGCATGCCTGTGGCCGTTGTCATTACAGTACATGTCGGCACAGTAAGTGCACTCGTTAGGAAAGCCGATTAATCTAAGTCTTTTATGACATTCAGTGGTATATATTGAGACTTGTTCCGCATTTCTCTCACCCCATTTGACACCTTTATTATTATTCGAAATTGTGTAGTAAGGCAGCTTAGGTGTAAGTAAGTCTAGCTTGCATTCTATAATGAGGGGGAAATGATCCGACCACAGAATGTCATAATTGACGTAAACGTTAACGACTGCTTGTTTAGCCGATTGCGTAACAATGCAATGGTCCAACCAACTACATGTCCCGTGGGCATCACTGATAAATGTATATGTATCAGAATCTTTCCCTAGCACGTCTACATCTATACATGACCAGCATTGTTCACCACAATAATTTTCAAGTTCACTGTAAAACAGCTCATTCACACCGGCATTATAGTCTCCTAAAATAAAAACAGATTCAATGCCATATTCGTCGACTATAGCGCTTACCGTACTTAAGCAGTCCGTGAACTCCGGCAAGTTATCCACAGAGCATGTAGGCATATAGACACTCATAACAATCACAGGTCGCTCACTTGTCGAAATCTTAATAGCACAAATACGCGTATTTTCACACTGCACCACAGACACCTGTTGAAAAATACTGGTTCTCCACAAAAGGGCCACTCCACCGTACGGACGGCCGCGGAGCATGCCTGCAGAGGTGTCTACCGCAGATGTCCCGGTGTATCCGAAGTCATCGTTTACAGCGCTTAAATATGGTACATCATCAGGAAGCAACCACGTTTCTTGCAGTGCAATTATATCACACGAACGACATAATTCTCTCACACTATCTATAGAGCGTTTAACGTTTTTACAATTAAAAGTAGCTAATCTGTATGGGCCTTTATTCATATCTATTTATTTGTGCCGTTAGAGGATAACATTTTGCTGGGCGTCCTGTACTTAAAATTCACAAAACGCCTGAAAACGATATTTTGGGGCCATATGTTCTCGTCCAGATACAAAGATAATTTAGATTCTGGAATAAAAAATTTGTATGCTTTGTGCCCTTTCTCCTTCTTCATTGTTATTTTCTCTAAAGAAATAGTGTCATGCGTTTTCGAGCTGATATAATTAATTATGTCATCCTCTTTCGTATCGTTATGAATATTCGATATAAACATAAGTATTTTCTTATCAGCAGCTTTGAACGTACACTCCATGTCTCTCGCAATGCCCAATTTACCCGAATATCGGTATTTAGGTTTTCTCTTGCGATATGTGACCTCCTGCCATGGTGTTTTATCTAAATCGCTCTTATTTGTAGGGAGCAACGGTTCATTATCGCAAGGTGCATCGCACACCGCATTGTTTACGCTTTTAGTAGTAGTCAGCCGAGATTCTAACGGTAATGTCGGGCTCGATCGTACTGCAGGTCCGGTCTCGTCCACGACGGTTACACTATGAGTCATCGCAGTGTTCGCATAATCGCTGCACCCCACCGCCGATACCGGTGCCTTCTCAGACGACCGATGCGTAGCAGGAGGCGTAGTTATATTTTTATGGGATTGTTTGTCTGCCACCCGCATAATTTCCCTGTACTGGTCTTTGCTACCCTCCCTACTTTGGTTGGCATTGTAGGAGTCGTAGATAGAGGAGTTGTGCGAAAGACCCATGGGACCGCTATCCGACCATGCACAAGCAGCACCTCTTTTCATATTTACGTTACAGGCTGTTGTCTGCGGCAATGAGTCATATCTACTAGCTCTGATCTCGGTTTTCAATTCGTTCAAGTGTTCCATTGTAGCATAAGTAGATCTCACCTCTTCTATGTCGGCCTTCATGCGTAGAAGATCCTTTAAAAGCTTCGTACAATCTAGGTGATCAAAGGTGATAGGCGGCAGTTTCTCTAATTGCCGGGCCACAAAAACAGGGATTTTATCTGAATCCATCGATTTAAAAACATTTATTATATCCGCGAGGTCTCGTTCCTCCTTGCCTTTGTTTTTCCTAAGAATTTTGCGGGTGTCCGTCGGAATGGAGTCGAACAACAACGATTTTGAGTTTTTAATTTCCTCACTTGTGAACGAGGACACACATATACGGAACAACGATTCTTGATCAATCACTGACACTTTGTTTTGTATATACGCCAGCATTTCGTCGATAACTATATTGCAATTATTACACTTTATAACGCTCGTCATTTTTGCTCGTTAGGTTTGGCGCGACCGTACCGGGTAGTTGCGCGCAACGACTAAACCGCCAAGCGCTATCCCTTGCGCGCACTTGATCAGTCCTTTGCCGAGCGAAGGTACCAAACATTTGAGGCCTCGCCTTAAGCCCCGCCCGCTTTGATATACTTTGCGTGGTGTCAGTTTTTGAGCGCAATGCTGCTTCCATAGTTTTTCTTATTCAATGGATAAAACGTACAAGGTTACATTTACTCAATGGGACCTCTACATGACATAACGACAAAAGTTGCAATCAATTGTAAAAGGATACGATTCATAATAATGTGTTACGAAACCAAGCCGTAGGAAAATGCTGGAAAAATCCTCAATGCAAAAAGAAGGCGCTGCTCCTTTCTAGGCCTAGGCCCCTGTAGCTCTTTTTTTTTTAAAGTGAAAATTTCTTTAGCGGCGTTTTGCGTCTTTTGGGATGGGTAAAAAATGTTAAACTCGCGTCAGGACACGTGACCTGAACAAAAATTCGTTAGACGGATACGTGACATGAGACCGCCGCAAAGGCGAGTTTTCACTTCTGCCGGCACTCCCCGGCTCATTAGTGCTAATAGCAAAAATGATTTTTTCCCGGTAGCATGGCTCTACCTCAAGTAAAATAGATTATTCTGGGCCATAGGTCATCATCATTTCGGATAGGTGACACGGTAAATCGACCATGCACATCCTAGTGTCAAAGTTCTTCGAAACCGCGGAAATCGTCTCTCAGCCTTTGATGTGGTTCCTTTAACGACTACCAGATTGCAGCCGGAACCAACGGCTTATCGTGCCTTCCGAAGCATAGGTAATTTATGGTCTTTATGCGTCGTTCATTCGTTGTCATTCTAATACTCGTAGTGGGTCTGTCTTCTCGCCAATCAGACCTGACGTGTGTGGACAAAGCAGCTTGTTCCTAAATGTACAGAAAGCTAGAACTTCTGACGACCAACCTTAGCTTTATGGTGGGGTTTTTAATAATGATTCCTGCTACTGAGAGGGCCTCTATACCGCACTTGAGAGCATTGGGTGTTTATCAAAACTACTGAGCCTGACGAAATGCTTCCATAAAGATATGAAGGGTACTGTCGTATTCAACGGAAATTCATCCGAGCCGTTCGAGATGCGTAGAGGTGTGCGGCAAGGTTGCGTGTTGGCCCCTACCCTGTTTGGTATTTTCTTTTCACTGCTATTAAGAGAAGCGTTCGGCAATGACCAGCAGGGTATCCATCTATATACGAGGGCTGATGGGAAGCTCTATAACATTATTAAGCTTCTCAAGTTCAAGCGTTAACGCGAGGACATTTTCGTGGACAGCCTCTTATTTGCTGACGACGCAGCTTTTGTAGCTAACTCAGCTCTCGAGCTGCAGATCATGATGGACAAGTTTTCGCGGGTATGTAGACTGTTCTTGATGTCAATAAATGCCAAAAAAACCGTTGTGATGGCGCAAGGAAGCACGGAAACACCGACAATTATGTTGGATGGTGCGCCCCTGGTAATCGTGAACAAGTTTGCATACCTAGGGTCTACTGTGTCGAACAATCTCTCGCTTGATGCGGAGATCGATATTCGTATCGGCAAAGCGGCGACCATGTTCGGGCAGTTTAGTACGAGAGTATGGCAAAATAAACATCTCACCACGCGTACCAAGATGATCGTGATCAGGCATGCATCTTGAGCATACTTTCGTATGGAGCTGAAACCTGGACGTCGTACGCAAAACAGGAACGTCGACTGAATGCTTTTCATATGCGCTGTCTTCGCAACATTTTGGGGATATCTTGGAAGGACAGAGTGACCAACGAGCGGGTTCTTGAGATTGCGCAGCTGCCGAGCTTTACAGCGTTACTTAAGCAGAAACGGTTGTGTTGGCTAGGGCATGTGCATCGTATGGAGCCCGCGCGCCTGCCTCGGAAAGTTCTGCTTGGTGCTGTAGCAAACGCAAAGCGTAACGTTGGTAGGCCTATGCTGCGGTTCAAGGATTGCGTAAAGCGAGACATGCACGCCTTTGGTATTAACCATCTCGACTGGGAAGTAGTTGCCGAGAACCGTAACAAGTGGCGTAAAGTTGTGGTGGAGGGACGCAAAGCACATGACCAAGTCTGGTTTCAGACACTAGCGACGAAAAGAACGCGACAACATCAAGCTTCTTCCGTCGTTAGCAATAATACGTTTACCTGCAGAGTATGCGGTAGAATCTGCCGCTCACGAATCGGCTTATTCAGCCACGAAAAGAGCTGCAACCCAGGGACTGACACTGACACTGTCTAAATCGTCTGTAATAGACGGACTAAGGCCATTGAATGAATCCTGCTACATTTGTACAAACATTATAATAATTTACTTAACAATATGAGTAGAATACGCAACTACATTAATCCAATACAATTACTACAATTTCCCAGTTTTCAAAACATTTTTTATTGATGCTTCGCTCCTATTGGTCGCAGCGTGATGTTTTATAGCCTAAAGCCTTCCTCAATAAATGGACTATCCAACACAAAAATAATTTTCCAATTTGAACTAGTAGTTCCTGAGATTAGCGCGTTCAAACAAACAAATAAACAAACTCTTCAGCATTATAATATTAGTATAGATACGTTTTCAAGCAACGGCAAAACGTGTATGAATGTCACCTTGAAGTATTGCAGGAAAAGCTTATAACCTCCGAGAAAGAAGCTGCACAAGTGGGGAAGATACTATTATTACCTCCTACGGAGTTCCTGATAAATCGTTACCCTGAATATAACTTAATAGAAGAGGGTTGATATCAATGTCATAATTATATAGACTAGTTTATTTTCTTGTTTTGATGCTTATATTTCTTCTAGTTAGAGCCTTGAGCTGAATTTTAGGCTGGATCATATATCAGTTTCATCTTTGTTTGTTGTTGTTCGTGTGTATAAGTGGCCAACACTAGTGTCATATTTTTCAACCTGCCTTTAGGCATCGGACATACTTGTAGCCTGAGGGCTTTGATTCCCTTGCGAATGTCGAAGAAACACGAAAAATTGCGACATAACCAGCTGTGTCTTTTGATTGCGTTGGCTCAGAAGCTTGATTTTTTCACAACTGCAAGGAACAGCAGACTTGAGTATTTGATATCATTTTCAGCTTGATACCTCTACGTGTTCCTGAGAAAAAGGATCTTGACAGACAGACAGACGGACAACCGAGTGATCCTATAAGGGTTCCGTTATTTCCTTTTGAGGCACGGAACCCTAAAAAGACAAATTGATCCTTCTTTTTCGTGGATAAATAAATAAATAAATATATACGGACAAATCACACATATTGAGCTAGCCCCAAGGTAAGTTCGAGAACTTGTGTTATGGGATACTAACTCAACGATACTATATGTTATAACCAAGGTTATAACAAATACATATATAGATAAACATCCAAGACCCAGGCCGATCTGAAAAAGATCATTTACCATCTTGACCTGGCCGGGGATCTAACCCGGGCACTCCGTGTCGCAGGCTGGCGAGTTAACCACTGCGCCCGGAGCTGTCGATTTGGATATAAATTGAATAGCATTATTAAAAGGATCTGTAGTGGCCTACTTACGCTGCATATAGGTTTGCATAGAATGTCAACTTGTCTTTTATTGTTTTGACATTGATTGAAGACTTTAATTTTATTCCCTTATTCTGAGATTTTATCGCAGGAATAAATTTCCTGTTTAGTAATTAGTTACAATGTTACTATGAACTCTTGTGTATCAAGTACATTAAAGACTGTGCAATTTAGAGTTTCATTTGATCAGCACTAAAGTACGCTAAAGATCTATAACTATTTTACAAATGTTCATAATCATAATCATTTATTTGCTGAAATACAGTACATTGACGATCTTAAGTCTATTAAAAGTGTCCATTGTATTTAACCTAAAAATAAGGCATGCAAATATTTAAAATTAATTTAAATATATATTAAAGAGTTCTTTTGGTTCATGAGATTGTATTTTTCAGTAAATGATAATTATACAGCAAGTAGAAAATTAGCCTCATGTGAAACAGGATGCATTATGGGCCTTCTGCATACTAATTTGGATAGGACGACTACAATTTCCATACATTAAACGTCTATTAACAATTCTAATAGCTGCGATCCAATACCCGCTTTAAAAGCAGAATTAGTTTTAGAAGCATAAAGTTTTGGTTTGTGAATGAATATTACGTTTTGATTCGATGTTTTTTAACTTCAAATATCGAATCGAAACGGTTATTACCTGACTGACCCATCCAGAAAGAGGGTAATGTTTTTCACCCGTATGTAATGTCTGTGGGTATATACAACGTGATTTTGAACCCCCTAGCTATATTGAAATCTGGGAATCAGAATCCCTAATGGAACACAGAAATGCAAGAAAAAAAGGTAAAAAACGAAAAAGAAAATTAGGTTTCCCATACAAAGTCACCGATCAGCTGGACGAATTTCTATGAAAGGTTAAGTTTTTTTTTCGTTTTTTACCTTTTTTTCTTACAATTCTGTATTCCATTAGGGATTCTGATTCCCAGATTTCAATATAGCTAAGGGGTTAAAAACCACGCTGTATAAATTTATCTAATTTATTGCGATCTCCTGAAGCTTAAACGGTTTGGCCGATGTTGAAATGTGAAGTGTTAATTTGTATTTTACCCGGAGCGTCATAATGATAATGATAATGATAATGATATTTTATTTCACTTAAAATAGAGTACAATAGTTCTTAGAATATAACAGAAAGTCCCTTAGTCTATTTCGCTCTTAATTAAGCATGTGAAAATATTACAGTTTGATAGAATTTAAAAATAAACATTACGTGTTGCCAAAATATTAAGATTCAATTACTAATAATTATATATAGAAATGTCATTTACTTAAATATGTCATTAATCTTATAATACATTTTTTCTACAAGCCATTGTTTTAATTTTGTCTTGAAAAGTCGCAGTGGTAGCTCCTTTATATTAAGAGGCAATTTATTAAATATTTTAATACACATCGACATGGAGTTATTTTTAAATAGCTCCGTTTTTGGGACATTTTTAAGTACAAGTCTATCTCCATTTCTTGTGCTTCTGGGAAAAATTTCTTTTGCCTTAGTAAAAAGATGAGAATGGCTACGAACAAAAACTCCAATCTCATAGATATACATGCAAGGCAAGGTTAATATATCAAATTTCTTAAATAGTGGTCTACATGATTGATATGACGGAATTCCTTCAATAGCTCTGATGCATTTCTTTTGTACTAGGAATGCTCTGCTTGCTTCGGATGAGTTTCCCCACAATATTAGACCATACCTTAGTGTAGAGCTTACATAGCCATGATATGCTAGTAACGCAGTCTGTAAATTTGATGTTTTACGGAGCCTACTTAACACATACACAAATTTGTTTAATTTATTACAAACTGTATTAACATGAGATTTCCAATCACAATGCTTATCAATATTAATACCCAAAAAGTTTACATTATTACATTCATTAATTTTGACATTATTATAATGGATATTTAAATTATTTGGATTAGACATTTTAGAATAAAATTGAACATAATTTGTTTTATCTAGGTTTACTGTTAGATTATTGTAATCCATCCATTTTATAACTGATGCTATGGATTCATTAATTAATTTATTATAGTTATTTAAATCATTACATGTCAATACAATAGAAATATCGTCAGCAAATAAAATACAATTATGGGATGTGGTGTCTGGTAAGTCATTAATATACAGTAGGAATAGAAGTGGCCCTAAAACACTTCCTTGAGGAACGCCACAATTATTAGTCTTGTAATCCGATTTGAACGTCCTTAAAATCTTATTTTCATCTAAATTTGATATCTCGACACATTGAGTTCTATTCGACAAATAGGATTTTAGCAAGTCCAGGGCTACTCCTCTTATCCCAGAATTTTCTAGCTTCTCAAGCAAAAGCCTGTGAGAAACAAAGTCAAAAGCTCTTGACATGTCAAAGAATACTGCAACTGTTGGTTTTTTCCTATCCACATTTGTCAGTACTTGTTCAATCATTTTAAAGACTGCTAGGGTAGTTGATTTTCCCTTTTGAAAGCCATTTTGTTCAGTTTTGAGTACGTTGAATTTATCCAGAAAATCATATATTCTCTTCTGTATAACTTTTTCAAATACTTTTTCAAAGATTGATAACATGGTAATTGGTCTATAGTTTTTTAGGTCTGTTTTTTCACCTTTTTTGAATAAGGGCTTAATTACAGCTTTTTTTAATGCGTCAGGAAATATACCCGTCTCCAAAGAAAGATTAATTAAGTGTGTTAGAACTGGTATAATTTGCCTTACTGATAATTTAAGAATATGTGTACTTATTCCATCATAACCTACTGAAAAAGTATTTTTTAATGACATGATAATGTCATGTACTTCTTCACGGTGTACAGGTTTTAAAAATAGGCTCTCATTTACGCGCTGTTTATTTGTATTTTTACATGCTTTCTTTTTATTGGTCAAATTTAAAAGATATGAATTAAACTCATTAGCAATATCTAAAGGATTAGTGAGAGTTTTACTATCTGTTTTAATTGTATCAATGAAATCATTATTTACTTTTTTCTCAGTATCCTCATTAATTATCTTCCAGGACGCCCTGCATTTGTTTTGTGCACTTGATAAATATTTATAATTACATAGCTTTTGCGAGTTGTCAATACATTTGCGTAGAATATTTGAATAATTTTTAAAAATGTTTTTTTTATTATTGGTTCGATTATCATAGTACTTAAAACGTAAAAGTCTCTTGGTTTTGCAACTACGTTTTATTCCTTTTGTCAACCATTTTGGTCTTTGGTTTTTTGTTATTACTTTTTGCTTTAGATAAAGGAAACACAAATTGTATAACAAGCAATACATATTATGAAACCTTTCAAATGCAGTGTTAATGTTTTTTTCTTCATACACATCACTAAAAGACAAACTATTTAGACAATCTAGAAACTTCCTTATATGTTCCTTATCATAATCTCTCTTAAACACATGATATGAATTTGGTATAGCTGATATCTGATTTTTAATTGGCATACTGAGCATTTGAGCAGTATCATGGTCAGAGAGGGCCAGATTAAGAAGTTCACCAGTTCCATTTTTTATACTGGGCTATGTGACGTCAGCAACTAATCAATATTGTGAACGTAAAATTTTAAAAACATCTCCTATGTGATACAGGCGGTGTGGCAGCTTCAGTGCCACAGACGCACACACACATAGCGGTCTAACTTATAACACCCTCTATTTGAGTCGAGGGTTAAAAATATCAATATCTATACTTTACTACTATACTTTAATATTATAAAGCTGAAGAGTTTGTTTGTTTGAACGCGCTAATCTCAGGAACTACTGGTTCAAATTGGAAAATTCTTTTTGTGTTGGATAGTCCATTTATTAAGGAAGGCTTTAGGCTATAAAACATCACATCACGCTGCGACCAATAGGAGCGAAGCATCAATAAAAATGTTTTGAAAACAGAGGATAATTATTATAATAAATATTATTCTATACTTATAAAAAAAAAACGAATTAATCATAATAACAAAAATTGCCGCGGCTGAAGTCGCGGGCAATAGCTAGTTGTTAAATAAAGTCACTAAAAAGTTTTATTTAGGTTAGAGATTTAGCGGTTTGTGACGTCAGTGCAATTAGAGTGATTGAATTGGGAACTTGTGACGTCACTACCGAGCCTTTGATCACAGCCACAGCTCTGATTCGGAAATCTGCTGAGCGCGTCGGAATGACCAAAAGCTAGTAGGAGAGCCAATAGCACTAAATCTCCGCTCAAGCAGCAGCTTTGCAAATAAAATTACTAATAAGTGAAGAAGTAGGAGCTAATAACCTGACTGTTTTCATCAACGAGAGTTGTGTTATGGGATAGTAACTCAACGATACTATATTTTATAACAAATACATATATAGATAAACATCCAAGAACCAGGCCTATCTGAAAAATATCATTTTACCATTTTGGCCTTATCGGGAATCGAACCGGAGAACTCTGATGTGGCAGTTTGGCAGGATGACCACTAGGCTACAGAGCTCGACAAACAACCTTAACTTTCTAGACTACTTAATAGTCTAGACAATCCCCTCGCGAGATACGTTAATTTACGATTTTTTAAACATTTCCATTTTCAGAGAAACTATTGAATCGTAAGATGAATTCGGAGTTCCGTAGCACCACCTACGGCGTAGCGCAAATGCTACACCGTAGCTTAAGTACTACGATGTCTGTGATTAACCAATTGCAACCATTTTAAAAGGTATCAAAGTTCATTTTCACATTCTGAAGATGGCTTCATCCAAGCAACGGTCATACCACAAAGAGGATTTTGAAACTGTGTAAGTCGTACTTCCAGTCTCCATTCAATGCATAAATATAAATATATAGGGATTAATCACACAGATTGAGCCTCACATTAAGTTGAAAACTCGTGTCGTGGGATAGTACCTACATAGCTCAACGATATTTTTAGGGTTCCGTACCCAAAGGGAAAAACGGGACCCTATTAATTTCGCTCCGCTGTCCGTCTGTCTGTCTGTCCGTCTGTCACCAGGCTGTATCTCATGAACCGTGATAGTTAGTTGAAATTTTCACCGATGATGTATTTCTGTAGCTGCTTTAACAAATACTGAAAAATAGAATTAAATAAATATTTAAGGGGGCTCCCATACAGCAAACTTGTTTTTTTTTGCTTGTTTTTGCTCGTTATTGATAACGGCAACAGGTAGACACTTGAAATATTCACATAATATTTAGTTGTATATTCACTTTGAAAATAAATAATTCAATAAAAATAAAATTAATATTAAAGGGGGGCTCCCATAGACATGATTATTTTGCCGTTTTCATAGATAACGGTACGGAACTCTTAGTGCGCGAGTTCGACTCGCACTTGGCCGGTTTTTTTAATAGGTGCATATAGGTCATGGATGTATGTAGATAAACACAAACAAACACAAAGAATAAAAACATGCCAAGTTCGAGCCGAATTCGTGTGGTAGGTAGAGATGGGCAATCCACCCACCCGGGTTTAAACCCAGTTGGGTAAAAACCGGGTGTTTTGGGTGTTTTGGGTTTAAACCCAATAAGCACCCAATTTTTTGGGTTTTTACGATTTTTTACTTTAATTATGCTACTTCTTGACCTGACTAAGCTGGTGCAGTGGACTACAGTTCCAAACCTTCAGGTCCAATTGGTCAACTTCCCTCCCATACTTACGTTTTTGTTTTATGCCCTCATCAAATAATATTTTTTTGCGATAGAGCGAGGCGACATAACCAGAGGATATAATAAACGGGTATTTTGGATTGTTAGTAGCTCAATAATTTAAATATTGTCGCGAAGCTCCCAGAATGGAATAGTCTAGAACTTATCCGAACACCGTCTGTCGCGCTCATAAATCTTATATTTTGCTCACACATATGTATTCTAGGTTAGCGGGAATACACACTATCGAATATTACTTATTGTTTTGACCGTGTTGAAGGATTCATTTATGATACATGCTTTTTAACCGACTTCAAAAATGGAAAACGATGTTCGACAGTTTGAATGTATTCTTACTGACTGTAAGCTACCAAAGCTTTTGGGTAAGGAATTTGAGGATCTCGAAAATGACGTCAGTCTTGGAATCCAAGATGGCGGACGCGACTTGTCATAAAAAATCGACATGGGTGTCGTTGTCTAGGTATTTTGAGGTGTAGATCTCGAAAATGACGTCAGTTTTAGAATCCAAGATGGCGGACCCGAATTGTTATAAAAATCGACATGGGTTTCGTTTTCTAGTTTTTTTAGGTGTAGATCTCAAAAATGATGTCAGTTTAGGAATCCAAGATGGCGTACGTGACTTGTCATAAAAAATCGACATGGGTGACGTTTCTATGTTTCTTGAGAAGAAGATCTTGAAAATAATGTCAGTTTTGTAATACAAGATGGCAGGGCTTTGCATGGTAATTCATCATGGGTGTTGACCCCTTAGTTTTTTGGGGTGTAAATAACGTAATTTTCGAGGAAGAATAGGAAACAACACCCATGATGATTTATCATAAACTGTCGTCATCTTTGATTCCAAAACTGATTTTATAATCTAGATCTACACTACTAAAAACCTAAAAAATTACACGCGTCGATTTTTCATGACAAGCCACGTTCGCCATCTTAGATTCCAAAACTGACATCATTTTCGACATCTACACCCTAAAGAACGTAGAAAACAAATCCGATGTCGATTCTTCATGAGAAAACGCCTCCGCACTCTTAGATACCAAAATCGACGTCATTCTCAAGATCTACACCCCAAATTGCCTTAGAAATAACATCCATGTAAATTTTTCATGACAAGTCACGTCCGCCATCTTGGATTCGAAAACTGACATCATTTTCGAGATCTACACCCCAAAAAACGTAAAAAAGAACACGCATGTCGATTTTTCATCAAAACTTGCGTCCGCCATCTTGAATTCCAAAACTGACGTCATTTTCGAGATTTTCACCCTAAAAACCTAGGAAACGACTCACTCCAGTGTCGATTTTTCATAACAAGTCGCGTATGCTATCTAAGATTCCAACATTGACATCATTTTCAAGATCTACACCCCAAAAAGCCTTACAAATAACATCCATGTAAATTTTTCATGACAAGTCACGTCCGCCATCTTGGATTCGAAAACTGACATCATTTTCGAGATCTACACCCCAAAAAACGTAAAAAAGAACACGCATGTCGATTTTTAATCAAAACTCGCGTCCGCCATCTTGAATTCCAAAACTGACGTCATTTTCGAGATTTTCACCCTAAAAACCTAGGAAACGACACCAGTGTCGATTTTTCATGACAAGTCGCGTATGCTATCTAAGATTCCAAAATTGACGTCATTTTCGAGATCTACACCCCATAAAACCTGGAAAACGACATTCATGTCGATTTTTTATGACAAGTTTTTTCTGTAACTACCAATGTCGTCGCTCGGGTGGAGCGACAACAAAGGGTATATTTTTTAGGTTAAATGGTATAGGAATTATAACGATAGATAATGCCTCAAGACATTCTGAAGTCATTGTGGAATAAGATGCTCCTGTACATATTTTAATACAAACATAATCTCTAAAAATAACAATACACTCCTTTTTTTGAAGTCATGTAAAAAGAAAACTATCAAAAACCCAAATTTCAATACCTACATAAGAAAATAAAATAATATCATTTTACACCTTAGACTTATTTATTCTTCTAATTACGTCCACCGACTCACTACTGCCGCACAGTCATTGCCGCACTCGTTCTAACATAAGGTCTGACACAGCATGCCGTCTCTTTCTACTTTGGCGCAAAGCTTTTAAAATATTTACGGCAAGCAAAAGACCAACATGTTGGTCAACTGCAACATGAAAACACAGAACTAATTATTTTCATCTCGGTTTTTATTAATAGTAAACATTTTAAAATTTCCTAAAATTTTATTAAGTACGTACCTAATATTTCTTTAAATTATTTTAACGTACAGCAACGTAGAATTGATCATTACAATTTAATAAAAATATATTTTTCATATATTACTAACGTTTTTGACAAATAAAGTAAACACCCAATTTTTTGGGTGTTTATGGGTGTTTAAGGGTGTTTATTGGGTTTTTACCAAAGCACCGGGTTTAAACCCGGTGCTTTGCCCATCTCTAGTGGTAGGGGTTCCCAATCCCAACTATCTTCGCTCCTCAAATATCAAAGGCAGGCCCCCAATAACACCCTGGACGATTTCCGACAGCGGATCTACTTTGGGATACCGGATGGACTCTGGACCAGATTTTACGGAGAACTTGGATAATATGGCAGCCAGGCCAGCCAGCGACTGCATGAGGCCAAGACGCGCTCCTGAAAAGAGAATAAAATGACATAGATTCATTATTAGAAAACTAAATTGGTTTTATATCGTTACTAGCTTTCGTCCGCGGCTCCGCCCGCGTCAATGTCGATCCCTAAGGAATAGTACTTTTTCCCGGGATAAAATGTAGCCTATGTCCTTCTTCGTACTCCAGAGAACTTGTATGCAAAATTTCGTGATGATCGGTTTAGTAGTCACGGCGTGAAAGCGTAACAAAACAAACAATCAAACAAACAAATAAACAAACAAACTCACTTTCGCATTTATAATATTACTAGCTTTCGCCCGCGGCTCCGCCCGCGTCAATGTCGATCCCTCGGGAATAGTACTTTTTCCCGGGATAAAAGGTAGCCTATGTCCTTCTCCGCACTCCAGAGAACTTGTATGCAAAATTTCATGATGATCGGTTCAGTAGTTACGGCGTGAAAGCGTAACAAACAAACAATCAAACAAACAAAGAAACAAACAAACAACCTCACTTTCGCATTTATATTATTAGTAAGGATAAGGATTTGTCAGGGATGTAATTTTCAATTGCTTGGACGGTGGTTGCAAATAAGCTGTGTGGTTTCCGGCAGAGTGGAATAGGACTACTCCAAATCTTCCCATGGATGTCGTAAGAGGCGACTTAGGCAATACAAACTAAACAAAGCTCATAAAAATCAATGAGACGTCTCCAACCCGTCTGGCCAGCGAGGAGAGTGTAGGTCAAATCCTCTGTTTGCTTTGGCCCAAGTATGGCTCCGGAAGTACAGAGAGGGTCATGCTCCTGCAGTGGAGACTAAAAAGACCTGATGATGATGATGATGGTTGCAGATATGGCGTCGGATACGAGCGTCCCGAGCTACTCCCGCTCTTATTAGTATATCAATAAGGTTGCACTTTTTACGCGTATATCTTCCAAGCGATATGAAATATTGCGCGGAAAAAACGCAACCTTTTCTAATAATAATAAGAGCGCGCTGCAGACTTTTTGTCCGCCACTCTCCATCGTCTTAGTGGTCTAAAATGTGAACTATGGACATGTTTCGTTTAGAATGACAGTGACACTAATATTGTTTTTAGGGTTCCGTACCTCAAAAGGTAAAAAGGAACCCTTATAGGATCACTCGGTTGTCCGTCTGTCGCTCTGTCAAGACCCTTTTTCTCAGGAACGCGTTGAGGTATCAAGCTAAAATTCATATCAAATACTCAGGTCTACTGTCCCTTGGAGCTGTGAAAAAATCAAACTTCTAAGCCAATGCAATCAAAAGATACAGCCGTAAACGGCTGTATCTTTTGATTACTTTAATTTGCGGCATAAATGCCGCAAATTTTCGTGTTTTTCGACATTCGCAAGGGAATCGAAATTTACAGGGTACTTCCCGTGAACTCGGAATCTTGAAATGAAATTTGGTATGAAACGACGTCTTATAGCACAGATAAAGGAAAAATTGCGAAAAGTATAAATTTTCACTTACATCATATAATAAAATATTTTTAATAATTTTCGATATTGGCAAGGGAATCAAAACCTACAGGGTACTTCCCGTGAACTCAGAATCTTGGAATTTGGTATGAAGCAACGACATAAAGCACATATAAAGGAAAAATTGCGAAAAGCATACATTTTTGTGTGTAATAATAATATTTTTAAATTTTATGCCGCAAATTTTCGACATTCGCAAGGGGCAAGGGAATCAAAACCTACAGGGTACTTCCTGTGAACTCAGAATCTTGAAATTTGATGCGAAGCAACGTCGTACAGCACAAGTAAAGAAAAAATTGCGAAAAGTGTAAATATTTATTTACAACATATAATAAAAATATTTTAAATAATTAAATTTATAGATAACGGTACGGATCCCTACGTGCGCGAGTCCGACTCGCACTTGACCGGTTTTTATTTCGTGCACCCATCGTGGTGACCTCTAGATATAAAGATAAGGTCAAGTTCTATGTCTTGCGAAAATAAAAGACTAATTACAAATAATATGCATACGATAAAGATTAATAAAAATAGATTTAAAAAAAAAATGCGTCTCTTCATACTTCTATGATAATAAACATAAGCTTATCTGACTTTCAACAATGTCAAAACAAATTCTGTAGTAATCAGGTGGAACCAATTCGACTTAAAAAGAAGAATATAATCTTTCATATAGAAAAACCGACTTCAATCAAAGTACTAAACCGATTGTGATGTAACAGAAATGGGACCAACTTGAAAGCAAACTATTTCAAACAAAAAAAATCAAGTCGGTTTATAAATGACGGAGATCTGAGGTAACTAACATAAAAAAGTGCGAGTTGGACTCGCCTATTAAGGGTTCCGTTGGTTGAATTGTTTGAATGAAAGGTAAAATGCGGTTTACGATTTATGACGTATTAAAAAATACTACTAAGTTTGCATGGTAATGTACATC
The DNA here is from genome assembly GCA_947532085.1 of Elegia similella. NCBI lineage: Eukaryota > Metazoa > Arthropoda > Insecta > Lepidoptera > Pyralidae > Elegia > Elegia similella. The sequence goes on along the minus strand of OX383942.1, from coordinate 16,438,828 downwards.
ATATATTTTTTTTAGTTTTATCATTCTCTTATTTTAAAAGTTACTATTCAATATATATAGTATACTATTCAATTTAGAAAATATATTAATAACATGAATATAATTTTTGAAGACCTATCATAAAGTTTGATGAAAAAGAAATTTTGTGTTTCAGATCTAAGTATTGGGAATTTTTGTGTGAAAATCTTAATGCGGTTCACTACATCTACTTACCAAGTTTCAACAATATAGTTTTTATAGTTTCGGAAAAAAGTGGCTGTGACATACGGACAGACAGAAAAACAGACATGACGAATCCATAAGGGTTCCGTTTTTTGTCATTTGGCTACGGAACCCTAAAAAGATAGCCTCCCCTTATTTTTAAGTCGGTTAAAAACAACTTTTTCAGCTTGGTCAATCTGTCTGTAAACGTCAACTAAAATTTATAGCGGCATTTTGATAAGTTGTTATAAAAGTAAGTAAAAACAAACAACCAATTTTATTATTGTATGTTTGTAGTTAGTTAATCGCCAAAACTTTTACGAAACGAAATCATTTTCATTGACTTTTTTACAACTATGTGCTCCCAGTAAAGAATACAAGGTACGGAATTACCCCACGAAATACATTTTCATGTAAAATAACGCTAAGACAAGTACTTATTGCATATACTGTAAAAAGTTGCAGATTTTGTACTCTAACTCATAGTATTCTACATTCTACGTGAATCCAGCCTATCGATTTTTTTTGCAAATACTACACATTATATAAAATGTGTGACCTGGCCGGTTCGTTACTCAAGGACCTTTTGCTATAAATTAAGCTTAGTGAATATCTTTCGGTTCATAAGCCCGTAGGAGTGTCATTGTCTCACTTAAGCTTTTAACTTAAGCAAAAAAATATTTGGCTAATAATATTCATACTATCTTACCAATACAATTCCTAGGCCCAGCTCCAAACGGCATATACACATCTTTGATTTTATCAGCATTTTGTGGTAGAAATCTCTCAGGCATGAATTCCTTCGGTTTATCCCAATATTTTGGATCCATGTGTAATGCTTGAATAGGAATCACTACTTTAACTTCTTTGTTAATAGTCAAACCTATATCTTCAAATGTATAATTTCTTGCACATACTCGAGAAATATATCCTAGAGGTGGTAATATTCTCATTGCTTCTTTAAACGCCATGTCTAAGTAAGGCATATCTTTAATAGCATCATAGCTAAGCTTATTATTGTGTCTAGCTAACGCTTTATCAATATCTTCTTGGACCTTTTTCTGTTCTTCAGGATGGTACGCTAGAAGGTGCAAAGCCATGCTTGTTGAATTCGATGAAGTTTCGAAACCAGCACCAAAGAATACAATAATTTGTCCCAAAAACACGTCGTCCGTAAAATTAACAATAATACGTTCTGAAGTTCCGTCTGGTTTTATCTTCTCAATAGATTCTATTTCTACTTCTCCTTTCTTTCTTATCTCCAACATCATGTCTAAATAGTCATTTCTCCCACACGGCTCGTAATTCCTAGCTTTTTGAATCTCAGTTACTAACTCACGGGCATCATCTTCGACTTTTGCAAAGAGTTTAAAGTTTTTGAAGGCATCTGGGAACATTTCTTTCATTGTAGCGATCATAAAGTCTTTGAATCCAGCGTCAAATATTTTTTTTCCTAGGTTACGGAATTTTGAGTCTTTTTCATTTAGCGAATCTGAATCTAGTCCAAAAGCACACGCGCCGATGAAGTCTGTCGTATATCGAGCCATTAGTTCTCTAGCATCATAACATTTTCCTGATTTTGCTACTTCTAAAGTCCTAGCTTGTAACTTTTCAGTTCTTTCGATTATAAGTGGAAACATAGCTTTTAGTTTAGCACTAGTAAATGCTGGAGTCATCCTCGTTCTTAGCATCTTCCATAAATCTCCTTCAGCCGCGAATAGATTTTGCAATATTGGTTCTACTACATTTCTATTTGGATTGAAACCTCGGTAAAAGAAGTGTGCGAAATCTTCTACCATGACTTTTTTCACCAATTTCGGGTCTCTTATTATAAGTTCTGGATGCGCTGCTCGGTAGAACCCAACCACTTTTTCATTTGGATATTTCCAATACATTTCTTCTGCACTTTGAACTTTGCTCTGCTGCATGAGGTATCCTTTAATATTATTACCGAAGAAAATTACAGGTTTTTCGTGTTTTACAGCCTTTTGTTCCCAATATTTGAAATTTCTTGTGCTATATAAGTACATTATGACCAAAAATACTAAAACAAATATAAGCGTTATCATTTTGACGCCGCGTTGGATAAACGGTTCGATGCAGACTGATAAATAGCAACTTTGTTAAAGCCTGGTGATTACTGCAATTTGGTCTTGTGACTTGATAAGGTATATTTAGATGACCTACAGTTTCTGTAGGTCGAGTAACAAAGGCACAACTGTTTAATGTATACTTATAAAATGATTGTCCATTTGTCGTCCGACGATTTCTGTGACGCAGTGATATGCGCAGTGGCGTAGCTACCGCCGTATCAGCCGTATGTAATGAATGATGGGGCCCCGTGCTACACAGGTGTAACGTGTATAAGCAAAAATTTGTAATATGATATTTTATTCCGGGAAGCTCGACATTAAGTGGCATAACCATATTATAAAAAACTGTCATACGTGCCTATAAAGTTTTCACTTCAGAAATGACAAAAGTTAAAAAAGCAATCTCTTCTTTTCCCGGGTTAAGCGTGCGCCCAAAACTTGTCAACATCCTACGTCGGTTATTGCGGGATTCCCTCATTTAATTCGTTCATTTAAGCAATACCGCAAACTGATGTACTAACTTATAATCAATAAGTATTTATTTAAATTTAATGCAAACATTTTTGTTTCTTTTGTGAGAAATCTTTACCCTTCATTTGGGCCAACTGAATTTGATATAGGGCACGCTACGCCACTACGCCACTACCCCACAGCACATGAAGGGTACCGCGCAGGCCTGCCTCAATCTCCCCGTGTCGGTAAAAAAAACATACCTACTTATGCGCGGCGACCACTTCGAAGCGGTAAAACCAGGTATCCGCCAAAAGACGCATGATTGGTCACATGTTCAGGACCTATGAATGGATCTATAAATATATATTTTTGAAGTAAAAGGTTCTTTAGCGACGTTGTGCACTCATCATTTCGTGTAGGTGACACGGTCAATGACCATGCACATCTTGGTGTCACAGTTCTTCAGAAACGCCTCTCGGCCTCTCACGTGGTTCCTTTTAACGACTACCAGATGGCAGCCGGGGACCAACGCCTTAACGTGCGTTCCGAAGCACGGTATCATCTTTAATATCAGACAATCAGGTGATTCAAGCCTGCAATGTCCTACCCAAACTGGAAACAACTTAACAAATATGTTTCCCGTGAGAATCGAACCCACGATCCGCGGGTCTACAGGCTGGACCACGGAGGAAGCCTACCGTTCACCGAATTCAACGAATTAGGAAGCGTTTGTTCAGAGCTATATGCATAAAATTGCCTTTTTAAATTATACTGTTGTTAACTGCATTAAGTTGATATTTTTTTTAAATACCTTTGCTTATGTTAGTCCCGAATCCCGAAATGACACATTCTGCTTTTCATTCCCACGGGACTTAAAAATGAATTGTAAATTAAATTAGTCCCTCGGGAATAAAAATGTATTTAAGACCTTGTATACGGGCAACCGATTAAACTAATAAATTTAAACGTAGGTGGATTTCATAATGTATCATCTATATCTAATAGGTAATACTTTTTTTAAATCAAATTTCTACTAAGGATCTGTAGTAAAGGCCATAGGTCACTAGATAAATAAATATATATATACGGCAGATCACACAGATTAAGCTAACTCCACAGTAAATTCGAAACTTGAGTTAGGAGATTCTAACTAAATGATACTATATTTGCTACTTATATACTTTACTAACTATATAACAGATACATATACGGGTAAATCAGAAAAATACTATTTATCGATCTTGACCTGACCGGGGATCAAACCCAGGACCTCCAGTGATAGCCTAGCATGACGACCACACACACAGGTCATCAAAAGATAGTGGTATATGAGATTTTTGACTACTTCTGACCACGGATTAACTTCTTACCGACTTCAAAAAAAGGAGGAGGTTGTATGTTTGTTGCCGCATAAATCCGTAATTTTTGGCGCGATTTCAATTTTTCTTTGTTTGAATGTGTTTGCTTTCAAATTAATCTCATTTAAATTTCATCAAAATCGATGCCGTAGTTTGATTAAAGTCAGTTTTTTTTATATGAAAGATTATAATAATTCAAAATGCTTTTCAGTTATCAGTCGGAAACCATTTTGAAGCGACTTAAAAAATAATACCGGCCAAGTGCGAGTCGGACTCGCGCACGAAGGGTTCCGTACCGTTATCTATAAAAACAAACAAAAAAAACACGTTTGTTGTATGGGAGCCCCCTTATGTATTTAATTTTTTCTATTTTTTAGTATTTGTTGCTATAGCGGCAACAGAAATACATCATCTGTGAAAATTTCAACTGTCTATCTATAACGGTTCATGAGATACAGCCTGGTGACAGACGGACAGACAGACAGACAGACAGACAGACGGACAGAGGAGCAAAATAATAATTAGGGTCCCGTTTTTACACTTCCGGTACGGAACCCTAAAAAAGGAAGAGGTTATCTTCAGTTGTATGTTTTTTAAAATGTTTGTTACCTCAGAACTCCGTCATTTATGATCGAATTATTTTTTTTTTGTTTGGAAGGGTTCGCTACTTGACTACAGCAACGGCATTTGGCACCACTTATACCGACACAGTATTACGTCTTTATCCCTTGCGGAGTAGACAAAGTGATAGATTACAATACCAAAGATCACGTTTACCAAAATGTCGTGGCTTAAGGGCCCGTACTACCTCACACTGCTTTGCGTGATTGTCTGTAATATCAATAATAATGAAATAATCAAGTTGAAATAAGAATCCAGCAAAGTTCAGGACTAACTCTGGTAACTATCTGACTCAAAAACACGATTGCGTTAAATTTTCTCGATAGAAAAAAAACGCAAAGTTGCCTCCAAATCACGTCTAATTTACTCTGTATACAGTAGTATTCACCAAATACATTAAAATTAACCTTGAAACTTTTGATTACAATTGCATTACAGATAAGGCAGCAATCATGAATTTGTTTCGAATAACCCTTGAATATTCTTTAAAAACGAAAATATCAAAGTAGCCAACGCGTTTAGACAATCCGCTTTTGTACCGCCACGCCGCCTGGCCTATGGCGGGCCCTTAAGTAGTAACAAGCGAATTATATACTTACTAGTATTTGCCCACGGCTGCATAATAACAATTTTCCACATATTATGGCAACCACTCTTTTAGCAATTTTTACCAATTTTAGGGGATGAATTTATAAAATAGTTTAATTTAAAAATCTTTTATTACCAATTCGTATTTGTATCATATCTTCCCGAATGAAAAAAAAAAGGAACGAGTAGAAATATCATCTTCGTAGCCACTGTTTCCATGTAGATCAAGCACCACGAGGTTTATCCTATGGGTAACCTTATTTAAATAGACATTAAGTTGATTTTCAAAAATCACAATTGAAAATGGCTAAGTCCAAGAAGGCCATACCACAAAGTCAATTTCAAACCGCGTAGGATGTACTTCCGGACTTGACGTACAGTACATACTCATACCTACATAATGTATCATTGAGTTGGGACATGCGCAGATAGGACATTTCTCAAAATGTGCACTTTAAAAGATTTTAAAAATGGTGTTACTCAATTTGAGAAATACTCCTTGTATTTTGGCAAAGGGTGTGTTTAATTCGGAATCTACCAGGTCATGCATTTGCTCAGGGTTATTATCATACAGGGTGAAATTGAATTAATTAGCAAACGTTTAAGGAATGACTCAGACCACGAATTTAAACAATTTTCATCATGGGACCAACTCGGAAATTAAAAAAAAAACATACCTGGAGAAAAAAATTAAGTAGCCTACCCTGTGTCCTGTACGTCTAAATATTTATGTTCCAAGTTTATGTATTTTCTAAAACGGTACATTTGTATTCGAACAATGTGTGTTACCAGTGATGACTTATGGCTCCGAAACGTGGTCGTTTACTATGGGCCTCATAAGAAAGCTTAAGATCGCTCAAAGAGCTATGGAGAGGGCTATGCTCGGTGTTTCTCTGCGAGATCGAATCAGAAACGAGGAGATCCGTAGAAAAACAAAGTTCACCGACATAGCTCAGCGGATAAGCTCTTTGAAGTGGCAGTGGGCGGGGCACATAGCGCGAAGGACCGATGGCCGATGGGACAGAAAGGTGCTCGAATGGCGACCACGTACCAGCTAGCGCAGCGTTGGACACCCACCGACCAGGTGGTCGGACGATCTAACCTAGGTCACAGGAAGACGCTGGATGCAGGCCGCTTCCAACCGGTCATATTGGAAATCCTTGGGGGATCAATCGTATGTCCAGCAGTGGACTTCTTGCGGCTGAGATGATGATGATGATGATGACATTTGTAAAATGCTCAATTAGCTCGTTTGTAGAAGTGCACCATTTGAGAAGAGCACTTTTATTCCACATTTTGTGAAATGCTCATTCTGCACATAACCCATTGAGTTTAACCTACTTCGGGGCGATCAGAAGTTTTATTGTGTTTGTCATTTGAAATGTGTGCAGTTGGGAACTTATTTGCATCTAAGCCGACCTCATTTGCATGTTAAGGTAGGTATATGGTGTTAAAATACGCTTTCAATGTTTATTTTAGGGATATAACCACGGTATATAACCACAGAAAGATATAGCACACAATGCTTTTAATAATAGTCTAATAATATGTATATTGTATCATCATATCCAGATGTGAGACCACTGGTGTACTGTTAGACAGGCCTAGCCTTCAACATACGCCAGTCTCCAACAATCTTTTTTGTAAAAATATGCATAAATTTATTGTCTTTTTTAGAGAAAAATAAACACTTACACCTTTCAGGCTATAATTATTTCAGCACGGCAGTCGTGTTTTTTAAATTGTTTAAACATATTCATTGAAACTTCTTAAAAATATAATTACTATGAACAGAACATTAACGAAAATTGACTATTTCTTCTACCTGATAAAATACTGATTATAAATTATTTATAATAAGTTAATATATAGAGGAAACAGAGCGGTCGCCTGTAGAGGGTCATAGTCGCCGCGATAGGCTGAAAAGCGCTGGAGAGACGACGCTTTTTTGACGAACTGGTCGGTAGTAACAATTAATAGGGGTGAGTGGAAAAAGAAGAAAGACCATACAGGTCAATTTAAAAAAATATATAGAAGAAAACATTGGATACGGAAATTAGAAATCACGCCACCGAGAAGAGCCAAGAAGAGAAAGAAGAAGAAAAATAGAACATATTAGGTCCTTACCTCTGAACAATGAGGTTCTTACCTATGAAATTGGCGTTATATATAGATAATTTCGAGAAAATTGAATTTTTCATACTTACGTTTTTAGTACCTATCATTTCGGGTTTGATAAATTGAACTAAAGTGAAATTTTGAAAAACGAACAGCTGTATTTACTCATTATAAAATTTACAAAAAGTAGGAAAAAAAAGAAAATGACGACATTTTTTATCAAAACAGACAACATCTGAAACAAGTTCTTTTCATGAGCAATATTTCAATAATTAAATTAAAAAAATTAATACATGCAGAATGTTTATAATATAGTCCACTTTCAAGTTTAAATAAAATGGTAAGCGGAAGAAAACGCAAATCTCAAAGGTAAAGATGTGATGAAATATGAATAAATTTACAGCTCTTGAGATCATTTTCAGATTTGCCAACCATGCACAAGATTCTTTCTAATCGATATAATGTTTATATAAATCAACCAAAACTGATTTCCATTAGGTATATCTCATTACCATATCCATTAATATTGACGGAGCTATATTCACACACATGGTAATCTACACCCACGTTAATCTACACCCACTGAATTACATTGCCACCGATTGTGTTAGTAGCACTTACATAAATTCAATTAACCATATTTTCTTCATTTGGAACTAATTGTTATTACATACTCATCATACTATCACACACAAACAAATGACAAAGAGTAACAAGGAAGTATACAAGTGAGAATCTTTAGACATATTTACATAATATCACATCATTATGAGTTACGGGGTAGGTAGAGTCAATGATCACAGATTCCAATGAACTTGTCTAGTAAGATATGGGACATAACAATCTGGCATATAAAATAACCAACTTCAATCAAACTACTGAAACGATTTTGATGAATTTTGAAAGAAACTTTTGAAAGCATACTTTTCAAAAAATAATAATTTTAAAAATCGATTCGTAAGTAACTAGTCTGAAAGATTTATAAAAGCCATAATAAGCTATCGTTTTGTACGGTTCCGAGACTTGGCCCACCAAAGCAGTGGATGAAAGAAGGTTACACGTGGCGGAGATGCGGATGTTGAGATGGAATTGTGGTGTAACGTGAAAAGACAAGATCGGGAATGAGTATATTAGGGAAACTGTAAAAGTGGCACCTATAACAGAAAAATTAAGAAGTAACAGGTAAGGCTGGTATGGACATGTCAAGAGAAGAGAGGAAAGCCATATAACCAGGCAGGTTCTGAAAATGCATCTCAAAGGACATCGAAATAGAGGAAGACCAAAGAAACGTTGGATGGAATGTGTAAAGGAATATGAGTAGAAAGGGAGTGATGGACGAGTTGACTGGAGATAGAACGAAATGGAAAAAGCTTACATGCTGTGCCGACCCCACATAAATAGTGGGATAAGGATAAGGCAGAAGAAGTGACTAAGGTCTGAAGTAACAAATATAAAAAAGAATACAATGGATTTGATAACCTCCTCCTTTTCTTATGAAGTCGGTTAAAAATAAAAATAGACAGCGGATGTTTTTTATTTACACGTTCGTTACTCTATATCCACTTATTTACATTGCCAGCGATTTCAGTAGCACTCACACCAAATCCAATTATCCATATTACCCTTCATTTGGTACTAATTGTTATTATCTCCATACAATCACACACAAACAACTGAACAAATAACACAGAGTAACTTGCTACATTGAATGCGTGTTATGTATTTTGTAAAGGTGATTGCACACGTATGATTGCAGGTGTAACATACATCTGTAGTTGAAAGGTATATCATCATCATTATCAGGTGTTTTTAGTTTCCACTGCAGAAGCATGACCCTCTCTGTACTACCGGAGCCATACTTGAGCCAGAGCAGACAGAGGATTTGGCCTACATTCTCCACGCTGGCCAGACGGGTTGGAGAGGCCTCATTGATGTTTAAGAGCTTTGTTTAGCTTGTGTTTTCTTCTTAAGTCGCCTCTTACGACATCCATGGGAAGACTTGGAGTGGTCCTATTCTACTCTGCCGGAAACCACACGGCTTGAAATGTACACATATAAACTGAAAGAGTTGATTTAACTGATCAATCCGTCAATTGAAGTTTTTTACCATTGAGATATAATCGCTGTACGAAACTGTACAATGTACAGTTTCATATCATTGTAACTAACGTGAGATAAAGACATGAATAAAAACGGGTCAGTCACGTGCTATTTTGTCGGGATTGCCGACTATAGTTTTAGACTTGACAGGAACACATTTTCAAGGCGAGTGCGGGACGCGCGGCGGAAGGTCTGTGTATATTTCTGTGTTCAGTTCAGTTCACTTGGATTATTTATAAAACAATTTATATTGTGTTTGAATGTCATGTAAAATACAATAGATAAATAATATTTAAAAAAGAATAAACAAAATCAACGCATTGTCGCGAGCGCTTCGCGCGGAGAGGCGGACGGCACGGACGGCGAACCTCAGTGTTCGAGGGATGCCGTGTCACGACGTCCTTGACACTCGCCTTAAAAATAGATGGCCATCTGAATTGGCTGAAACTTGTCGGCGATACCGACCAGCAAAATGTGAGAGAAACCGTTTGTATATTATTAACTTTTAGTATTATTATAATAAATCATAATAACAAGTCAAAAAACAAGCATCATGGCAGTAAATAATAATAATTGATTCCTATTATAAATATATTACTTCAAAACTTTTTTTTAAAATTAAGTCCATATATTATTTTTTCTCAATAAAGTCAAAACATATTACCAGCAAGAGAGCCGTATTATATACACAGACAATATTATATATATGTGTGTTTCATTAATCAAATATATTTATATTTATGTTTAAAAGCTTTCTCATATATATCCTTGCATCCTCGAACTTTCATATTAATTATATTACCACTACACAAGTAAGTTTGCAGAGCATTAAAGGATACATTAATAATTCCGCATCTAGAGAATTATTTATTTGCATGGGTTATGCTTGGGTCTACGGATTATTAACAGTAAGACAATACTATTTGTCGCATAACTTTTTTTTTTAACCTTTACTGTCCCACTGCTTATGAAAACGTTTTTCTTATCTTAGGTAAATATTATATTTATTATTGTTTAATTATATAACAATACACAGAATCAAACAATACTTGTTAGGACAAATATAGACGAAAATCGAACTAATCATGTCTATAGGCGATGTTTTCCACCTTACGCCATCAACACGGTATTCATAAACTTTGGGTTTTATTGCCTCAGGTTCTGTCCACCTCGCGAGGGTGTATATGTAATTACATAATGTATATACATATTTACATAATAAAAACATTATATGTGAAAATATTTAACGTTTAATCCTTTTTTTTGGTAAAGTTTTATATTTTTTGTATGTATGTTTTTGTTTAAGGGTTCTACACACATAAAACGCCAACCCGCTAATACAACAGAATAAATGAAATCACAAATATAATGACTTTAATTCTAAACATATTTTTGTCTCGGCATTCGTCGGATGCCGATGAGGCTGGGTGAGGATGAGGAACATTGAGCTAGGTTTTGGCTACAGTTGCCGATGTAGGCAGTTGTCGACTCGGCCAAACTAAAGTGGGATTGGGCAGGGCTTGAAAGGTCACCCTGTGAGAGTACTTGATGGTCGTAGGATTAGCCCACGGGCGATATCGACAAGTTCTCGAAAGGTTGGAACGCTGCGTTAGATATGGATCAGTTGAAAACTGCTGTGAAGGGGGAAACAGAACGCAACGTCTTAATATTTGTTTTTATTTTAAAACATAAATTGAAAATGTTTAACGTTGTGTTGAAGGATTTTCTCAAAGTATCGATCGTGACAAGCTTGTGACGAGTGGTCCGAACACGGCCTAACACGTCGCCGGCAATTTGTTCACGCGACGTATTATATAACGAAAATAAAAAATTAATGGGATTCCTTGACATATACAATGTGAATCGCAAAATACGCTAACATTGTCTTTTCAACATATGTTTGTCTCATAAAAATATCGTGAAGATGTTTTACGCTATATTACAATTATTGTTTTGGATGGTGTTCTCAAATTATCTATTGTGACAAATGGTTTGAACACGCCCTCACACGTTGCTGGCAATCGACGCATATAGTTGTCGGGATATACCATGTGAGGGGTCGCAAAATGTACTCAAAATGTTATCTATTCAACATTTGTCTCATAAAATATATAGTAGAGATATTAGACATTGTACTGAATGATTTCCTCGCAGCATCGATTGTGACAAGTGGTCTGAACACGGCCTAACACGTCACCAGCAATTTGTTCACTCAACGTATTATATTACAGTTATCGGGATTCTGTGTGATGGGATCGTAAAATGTACTAAAATGTTATATATTCAACATATGTTTGCCACTTAAAATATGTATCGGGGAGATAATGACTGGTTTACTCAAGGTATCGATTGTGACAAGTAGTCTGAACACTGCCTAATACGTAGCCGGCAATTTGCTTATTCGACGTATTATATTACAGTTGACGGAATTCCCTTACATAATATACAATGTGAGACGATTTTTTTTTTTAAATCTATCATGTGAGAGGATCGCAAAATGTACTTATAATATTGTATTTTCAATTTATGTTTGTCTCATATAACATAAGTTGTTGAACTAACGGATTGAATCAGTGGCCTGATCCTAACTAATAATATAAATAGGAAAATGTGTTTGTTTGTTTTGTAATTTTACGTTTGTTTTACGTTTTCACACTTTAATCATCATGAAAAATTGTTTACCTGGTCTGGGATATGGAGAAGGACATAGGCTACCTTTTATCCGGGAAAAGAGATTCCCAAGGAATCGACATTAACACGAGTAGAGCCACGGACTAAAACAAGTACATAATAAACGTTATATATTTATGTAAACAAATCGGTCACACCGCCTATTTCTCAGAGAGGTAAGGTAAGGTGTATGTCACCTTTCGCCTCTTCTTTTTTTATATATCATATCATACACTCTCCTCGATTAGTAAGTACCTTTAATAGTATCTATTACCTTTCTTTAGCCATGTTAACCTTTATTTATTTTATTTATTTTATTTATTTATATTTAGCAAATCGCCTATATTTCAAATAAAGGTTATTTTTGGCCGATGCGTGCATAAGGACACCCTGTATATGTATCCACCACTGTGTACTGTTTATCTTTCAATCTGTTCGACGAAAACAAAAAGTAAATATTTTATTAATAACTGACTTAACACTCAAGCCTGTTTATAAAAATATTTTTTTACGAGCTCCGGCCACAGCACCAAGGGCTATATCAATTTAATAAGTAAAGCCGGTTTTACTTGAAATATATGTATACTTACCGTTCTGTAAATCGGATTGAAGGTCCATCATAGATACTAGTAGGATCTAGAGGAGGCAAATGAAAGGGCAGTGGCTGGGGCCGAACCTGCGCAAAATAACTATAATCAAAAAATATTATATAGCATATATATTTTTTTTTAGGGTCCCGAGTTCCCAGCTTTGATCCTATAGGAAAAGTTGTTCATATCGACGAATTGAATCAATCCGTCAAGGTTTTATTTAGATATTGTATCATCATCATCATCATAAGGTCCTTTTTAGTCTCCACTACAGGAGCACGACCCTCTCTGTACTACAATAGCGTTATTTCTAAATTGTATCATATAATTGTCAGAGCAATCGTTGAATAATAGCAGCATTATTGGCTCGCTGAAACGGGCTTAACTACGTCAAGATACTAAGAACGTGAGCCGAATGGACCCGACGCTAGGCCTTTCTTGTTTCCGCCCTAAATTTGGCGGCTACTGGAGTACATATAATACAGTTTTGTTTCTATAGCGTGATAAAACCTTAAATAAATATAATCCAGGCTGTCTTCAGTAATTTCTTTTGTGAACGCTGTCATTTGGGATCTGCCACATCGGACATTTCTTTCAGGCCCAAAATCTCTGTGACATCATCAATCCATATAATTATATATTGTTACATTAGTGTTATATCTAACATACCGTACAATAGTCAAGGTCATTCACGGTATAATCGTATAAAAATATCAGCATTATTAGCTCGCTGAAACGGGCTTAACTACATCAAGATACTTAGCACGTGAGCCAACTGGTCCCAACGCCAGTCCTTTCTTGTTACCGCCCTTTATTTGACGGCTACTCTGTAGTACATACAAAATATTTTTTTATGGCGTCACAATTTTTGTCCTCGCTGTCATTTAGGATCTGCGTCATCGGACATTCCTTCCTGCCCAAAATCTCTTTGATGTCGTAAATCCATTTATATTGTAACACTATTTAATCCATATACTATATGTATCATAATGTATAATAGTCAAGGCCACTCGCGGCACAATCGTACAAAAATAGCAACATTATTGGATCGCTGAAACGGGCTTAACAACGTCAAGATACTGAGAATGTAAGCAGAATAGTCCCTGCGCCAGGTTTTTATTGTTACCGCCCTTTATTTGACGGTTACTGTATGTAGTACATAATATAAAATATTTTTTATGGCTTGATAAAATCTTGCAGTCATTTTTGTCTTCGCTGTCATTTAGGATCTGCGTCATTGGACATTTCTCTCCTGCCCAAAATCTCTTCCATATCATAAATCCATTTATATTGTAACTATTTAATCCATATACTATATCTATCATACTGTATAATAGAAGGCCACTCGGCGCACAATAGTACAAAAATAGCAACATTATTGGCTCGCTGAAACGGGCTTAACTACGTCAAAATACTGAGAACGTGAGCCGAATGGGCCTAGGCCTTTTTCGTTGCCGCCCTTCGTCACATGGCAGGTTTTCTTTTTGACGTCAAATTAATATACTCGTAATTTATAAAATTGTGTTTATATTCTTTCTTTGCTATGTCTCGGTTTTAAGACCTGTGGCTCTATCTACATTGGAAGGTACAAAGACGTGGAACTATATAAGTATCAGATATAAAATGTTATCCTAGAAATAGATTCTATATTCCAACATTATATTTTATAGGATTATTCATTCTAAATACGGTAAAATATCCGTATCAATGAATAAATAAATATAGTTTTAAAAACTAAAAACACACACTTTTATCAAATTACGCCTGCGTTTTTGTCGATCCCTCGGGAACAGTAGAATTTCCCGGAATGATAGATACCCAATTTCCGTTCCCATGCCTCAATCTACCCGCGTATCAATTTTCATCCAAATTGGTTTAGTTGAAGCGTGATAAGAAGACAGACAGACAGAGTTTCTTTCGCATTTATAATATTGGTATGGATTGTGGTCTTCGATCGTTGATAAGTCTACAAAATTTTAATTAAATCTGACCGTTTAAAATGGGTCAAAATCGAGTTCAAAGAAGTCGATTACAAACAAGCAAAATATAGGTGAAGCTTATAAAAAACATGTAAAAATACTAAAGTTTTCCATGTGATTACCAACTATAAGAGGAGTAGCATTTTTTAACTTTCGCGCTATAATCAATTGTGTATATAAACGGGACTTAGCACGAACATTTTTATTACTTGTTTCCGTTGATGACGTTTCAATGGAGTTGTAACCCCGATGGATTTATTATACAATTAATACCTACACAATTAGGAGTAGCTTTCTGCTTATCTTGAAAGGCAACTTAACTAAAAGCCCTTAGCCATGTTAATCTCCACCTTGATAGGTTAAGCTCAACTGATGAAGTTATCTTTATCCACCCATCATAAATTAGTGGATGTAATTAACTTATCGTAATTTCCACCAAGGAAAAAGCCATTTAAGTATTTTTCCATTAAAGTTTACTTTTATTAGTTTAATCCATACCATGCATACTAATATTATCAATGCGAAAGCAACTCTGTCTGTCTGTCACCTTTTCACGCTTCAACCATTGAATCAATTTGGATAAAATTTGGTATGGAGTTAGTTTAATGCCAGGGGAAGGATATGTCCTTCTAATTTATATATATTATATTATATATATATTATAATAAATTCACCAGATCCAGTAAATTATGGAAACGATATCAATGTAGATTAAATAAATCGAAAAAAAACCTCAACAGTTTTCTTTTTACGAATCAATTAAACTGCTGTATCCGCTACAATTATTCACTTAGTAAGCAGAGTATATCCAATTTACACATTTTGTTGCTGACTATACCTAAAGCATTCTTATATATTTTATTACTAGCTTTCGCCCGCGGCTCCGCCCGCGTCAATGTCGATCCCTCGGGAACAGTATAAAATGGGGATATCCCAGGATAAAATGTACCCTTTGTCCTTCTACGTACCCCAGATAACGTGTATGCAAAATTTCATGATGATCGGTTCAGTAGTTACAACGTGAAAGCGAAACAAACAAACAAACTCTCTTTCGCATTTATAATATTAGTTACGATTAGGATTCATCGTAAGACATTTGAAATATAATTTGGTAAACTTTAACTTTTAATATACACTATTATTGTTGACGTCTATAACTTACTGTAAGTACAGCTAAGTTTAGTGCCGCTTCCAAAACGCTTCGAAAAGTGCAGAAGAAGCGGCAACAAACTGCACAGCTTTCTCCAAATTACGTCTAACAATCTACGACATATTTAGAACTAAACACTGGGTACCTTTCATTCCGGGAAATTCTACTGTTCTCGAGGGTTCGACACTAACGCGGGCGGAGTCGCTGGCAATAGCTAGTTATATAATTATATTACGGCACACATAATTGTCAACTTTAATCTGGCTCGTGGTAGACTTAGTGTAAGGTTAGCTTGATATGATAGGAAAGCGTGTTTTTTATTTTTTTAAACTATATTTGTTATTGATTTGAATTTGAAACTATATTCGTGTTGTTTGCTATTTCTTCCTTATTATATGCATTAGTATCTACTAAAAGTTAGTATTGTTTCAGAATAATGATCAAACTTTGTCTTATTGTACTACAAACTCAGAGATAGGTACTAGTCAGGCCTTGCGGAATTTGGACTCCGAACCGTTCGGTTACGTACAATAAGTTTCTTCTCTTAAACGTTTTACTACCACCGCTTCAACTCACAATATTCGTAACGTATTTTAACTCGACTACGCAAACAAAATGTTATGTTGTTAGAGTTCCTGTTTGTTTGTATATATGTGATGTTCCTTATTCTATCCATAACTTCAAAATGTCTTAACATATTTGGACAACATGACCCCGAGTAACACTACGAGTATAAATATTTTGGCAATGCACTAGCGCTTTTTATATTTTGAAAAAAAAAAAAACCTACTTTTCAGAATAGAAAAATACAATGTCACACGTAGTACATATTTCTTTCATCTGTATCAAATACAAATATTACATTTTCTTTGAAACCGATGTGAGCAACGAAGTTTGTTCTGTAATTAGGATCCGACGACGTGGGTCGACACACAAGCTGACAAGCTTGTTTCATGGTAATGACACGTGAAATGCGCTCACCCATACCACTTCACAGTTAAGGAAATGTTTGAATACAAACAATCTGGAACGCGGAGGCAAAAGATTTGCGAACGTTATTTTAAAACAAAGGGTAGCGTTAAGTTAATTAATTTACTTTTGTGCGAGAAAGGCACCAGGTTCCTGGTTTCTTTTATGTAAAAGAAGCATTTATTCCAGAGGGATGATATTTTAACGCAAGCGAAGCGATTATTTCACGTGTAAATATTTTTAAATATATATTTTTTTACTTTTATTTTTATTTAATCATAGTGCCAGTGTCAAGACTATAGAGTTTGTGTGCATGGAATATATTCAAACGTTGTTTCACACACACACCAGTGTGTAGCAGAAGTATCAGTATGACTGTAGTTAGTCGCGTGCGTAAAATATGTGTCCCGCGCTTGGTGTGGTAGTGATGTGGGCCAGTGTAATTATGTGTAGTGAATAATCACATACACTACGAAGGTCAGGTTTAAGATCCATTGATCTTTGATCATTTGTATGATGGCTCAATTTCCAGACTACCATGGAATTATATTTATTAATAGACGACCTCTGTCTGACTTAAGTTCCTTTGAACTGCAGGGTCTCTGTTTCGATCTCCGGTCAGGTCAAGATGGAAAACAATATTTTTATATATGTATCTATCATAATATAGCATCGTTGAGTAGTATTCCAAGTCACAAGTTCACACTTAATGCTGGGCTTGCTCAATTAGTGTGATTTGTCAAAGACAAATAATATTTGTTATAATCTCTTAAAAGGGAATCTTTGTTCCGTTTAATTGGTTGTCTAAACTACATAATGGAGGAGCGTAATAGGCTCATTTTATTTCAAAGTTCCGGTCAATTAATTATGATTAACGCTGTCTATAACATTACATCGAAAATTGGTAAATTGATCGAAACATCAATCATTTTATGTTAATTCTTTTTTAAACTATCACTTGGTATCCTTCGATGTACCTGTGTGGAATGATATGCTCATATCATATTACTCGGTGGTACCTTTCGATGATACATGTGTAGAATAATATGCTCATATCACAATACTCGGTGGCAACTCTCGATGTACCTGTGTGAAATGATATGCTTATATCACGTTACTCGGTGGTAACTCTCGATGTACCTGTGTGGAATGGTATATATGCTCATATTTCTATCATATTACTCGGTGGTACCTTTCGATGTACCTGTGTGAAATGATATGCTCATATCACGATACTCGGTGGTAACCTTCGATGTTCCTGTGTAAAATGATATGCTCATATCACATTACTCGGTGGTACCCTTCGCATTTATAATATTAGTTACTCTCTTTCGCATTTATAATATTAGTTACGATTAGGATTCATCGTAAGACATTTGAAATATAATTTGGTAAACTTTAACTTTTAATATACACTATTATTGTTGACGTCTATAACTTACTGTAAGTACAGCTAAGTTTAGTGCCGCTTCCAAAACGCTTCGAAAAGTGCAGAAGAAGCGGCAACAAACTGCACAGCTTTCTCCAAATTACGTCTAACAATCTACGACATATTTAGAACTAAACACTGGGTACCTTTCATTCCGGGAAATTCTACTGTTCTCGAGGGTTCGACACTAACGCGGGCGGAGTCGCTGGCAATAGCTAGTTATATAATTATATTACGGCACACATAATTGTCAACTTTAATCTGGCTCGTGGTAGACTTAGTGTAAGGTTAGCTTGATATGATAGGAAAGCGTGTTTTTTATTTTTTTAAACTATATTTGTTATTGATTTGAATTTGAAACTATATTCGTGTTGTTTGCTATTTCTTCCTTATTATATGCATTAGTATCTACTAAAAGTTAGTATTGTTTCAGAATAATGATCAAACTTTGTCTTATTGTACTACAAACTCAGAGATAGGTACTAGTCAGGCCTTGCGGAATTTGGACTCCGAACCGTTCGGTTACGTACAATAAGTTTCTTCTCTTAAACGTTTTACTACCACCGCTTCAACTCACAATATTCGTAACGTATTTTAACTCGACTACGCAAACAAAATGTTATGTTGTTAGAGTTCCTGTTTGTTTGTATATATGTGATGTTCCTTATTCTATCCATAACTTCAAAATGTCTTAACATATTTGGACAACATGACCCCGAGTAACACTACGAGTATAAATATTTTGGCAATGCACTAGCGCTTTTTATATTTTGAAAAAAAAAAAAACCTACTTTTCAGAATAGAAAAATACAATGTCACACGTAGTACATATTTCTTTCATCTGTATCAAATACAAATATTACATTTTCTTTGAAACCGATGTGAGCAACGAAGTTTGTTCTGTAATTAGGATCCGACGACGTGGGTCGACACACAAGCTGACAAGCTTGTTTCATGGTAATGACACGTGAAATGCGCTCACCCATACCACTTCACAGTTAAGGAAATGTTTGAATACAAACAATCTGGAACGCGGAGGCAAAAGATTTGCGAACGTTATTTTAAAACAAAGGGTAGCGTTAAGTTAATTAATTTACTTTTGTGCGAGAAAGGCACCAGGTTCCTGGTTTCTTTTATGTAAAAGAAGCATTTATTCCAGAGGGATGATATTTTAACGCAAGCGAAGCGATTATTTCACGTGTAAATATTTTTAAATATATATTTTTTTACTTTTATTTTTATTTAATCATAGTGCCAGTGTCAAGACTATAGAGTTTGTGTGCATGGAATATATTCAAACGTTGTTTCACACACACACCAGTGTGTAGCAGAAGTATCAGTATGACTGTAGTTAGTCGCGTGCGTAAAATATGTGTCCCGCGCTTGGTGTGGTAGTGATGTGGGCCAGTGTAATTATGTGTAGTGAATAATCACATACACTACGAAGGTCAGGTTTAAGATCCATTGATCTTTGATCATTTGTATGATGGCTCAATTTCCAGACTACCATGGAATTATATTTATTAATAGACGACCTCTGTCTGACTTAAGTTCCTTTGAACTGCAGGGTCTCTGTTTCGATCTCCGGTCAGGTCAAGATGGAAAACAATATTTTTATATATGTATCTATCATAATATAGCATCGTTGAGTAGTATTCCAAGTCACAAGTTCACACTTAATGCTGGGCTTGCTCAATTAGTGTGATTTGTCAAAGACAAATAATATTTGTTATAATCTCTTAAAAGGGAATCTTTGTTCCGTTTAATTGGTTGTCTAAACTACATAATGGAGGAGCGTAATAGGCTCATTTTATTTCAAAGTTCCGGTCAATTAATTATGATTAACGCTGTCTATAACATTACATCGAAAATTGGTAAATTGATCGAAACATCAATCATTTTATGTTAATTCTTTTTTAAACTATCACTTGGTATCCTTCGATGTACCTGTGTGGAATGATATGCTCATATCATATTACTCGGTGGTACCTTTCGATGATACATGTGTAGAATAATATGCTCATATCACAATACTCGGTGGCAACTCTCGATGTACCTGTGTGAAATGATATGCTTATATCACGTTACTCGGTGGTAACTCTCGATGTACCTGTGTGGAATGGTATATATGCTCATATTTCTATCATATTACTCGGTGGTACCTTTCGATGTACCTGTGTGAAATGATATGCTCATATCACGATACTCGGTGGTAACCTTCGATGTTCCTGTGTAAAATGATATGCTCATATCACATTACTCGGTGGTACCCTTCGACGGAACTTTTCCAGTCGAGCGAGTCCCATGCGGGGGACGGCATCAATGCGTACCGGTAAATTTAACGGAATTTTTAACACTATTATTACCGTTATTTTTCTAGATGACTACCGTTAAAATTTAACAGAATAGAAGTACCGGTACTTACCGGTACTTATAATGTGAATTTGGTACCGGTAAAATTACCGTTAAGTGTTATCAATATTATTACCGTTAAATACTAGATTACCGGTACCCCATATTACCGTTAAAATTTTAACAGAATAGTAATACCGGTACTTACCGGTACTTATAATGGGAATTTGGTACCGGTAACAAGCCCTGCTACATACATTCAAATTATTATAAAGATCGATTTAGGCTGATGTGATACAATATTGGTCGGTTGGTCTTGTAAACTTTGTATATAAACTTGTATATAATAAAATTAATAAAGAACGATTTAAATATGTAAAATGATCAAAAATGTATATATGTAAATCAGACTTATCGCTTTAGCGATCTCTTCCAGGATTATTGTAATTATTCATACCGCGGACAGTCTACTATTAATAATATCCCATGTCCGTACATCTACGTCAATCATAGATCTAGGTTTCCTAGACTGCTACATAATACATATTTCATGCTGTCGGCCGTATTGATTAAATTATGCAATTTTGGCGTCCATCCAACGACACTCGCCCAATGAACCTATTAGGCAAATGTGAATTGGCCACATTACACTTGTATAACTGACAAAAGTGGTTACCTTGACTATTAACAGTGGTAATGAATATTGGGACCTTGAAAACCAGCTTTTTCATTTTGTCAGGGCTTCGTCCGAGGATTATGTAATATCGTACTTTCATCATTAGTCTGACGGCTATTAGGTTGATAGCATCTCGTATTTGGGGTTATGATTAAGTGAAACAGCCGTTTCCAGACGGTCTTCGTAGCACAGTTATTAACATATCAGCCTTCTAGAAAATACTGGGTTCGATTCCCAGGGCAAATATTAACTCGTAAATAGGTACTTGCTTGAGGTTATAAAGCTACCTTAGATGGATTGGCGTCAGGCAATCGGATGGCCATAAAAACTTTATCTATTTAATGTTTTTATGTTGCATTAATTTTGTTATTATAGCGGACCCCGGGCTCTGATGCATCACAGCTGATGATGCAACCGGGAAGACTTTTAGATGAGGAGGAAACACCTATAACAGTATATTGGCGAGCTCCGTGGCGCAATGGTTAACACGTCAGCCTGCGACACGAGGCTTCTCGGGCTCCCGGTCAAGAAGGAAATCAAGGAAAACGATATTTTTCAGATTGACCTGGGTCTTGGATGTTTATTTATATATGATCTATTATAAAATGTAGTATCATTGAGTATCCCACGACACAAATTCACAACTTACTGTGGGGTTTACAAAATTTGTGTAATATGTCCCTATATATTTATTTATTAACAGTTTTCGAGTTCGAATTCCGGCTTGTACATATATATGTTATTGTGAGTTTAATTCTAGTTTGACTCACGTACATTCTAATTGACTTCTATCCCTAAATGTGAAGGATACACCGTACGGAAATGTTACCACCAGAGGTATGATTAATTGTTTGTCAATTAGCAAGCCAGTTTTACATTAGTAGAAGCCTACTTTAAGGTATATAGAAGTCTGCTGTTGCTAAGTGGCAGTCGTAAAGCTAAGTAGCTTTATTTTTTGGAACAATAAAAAAAATAATTTAAGCTCACAATGTTTATAACTTCTGCAGTCTATTACATACATACTACTCAATTCCCTTATCTCGAACGGAGTAAATAAAACCATATAATGCACTAAAGCCATTTGCTTTAGCAGGATGATCTACGTGTAGGCAAAAAGTTGAATCAAATCAAAATTTTGGCCAAGACCACTCACATTATTGCATATTACTATCTGCGCGGAAAAAGAAACAGTTGTATTGATATCAGAATCATCATCATCATCAGGTCTTTTTAGTCTCCACTGCAGGAGCATGACCCTCTCTGTACTACCGGAGCAATACGTGGCCAGAGCAGACAGAGGATTTGGCCTACACTCTCCTCGCTGGCCAGGCGTGTTGGAGAGGTCTCATTGATAAACATCAATGAGCTTTGTTTAGCTTGTATATTTCCTAAGTCGCCTCTTACGACCTCCATGGGAAGACTAGGAGTGGTCCTATTCTACTCTGCCGGAAACCACACGGCTAAATCAGAATATTATACAGATATCAGAATATTATATCACTTGTTTCCCAAACCAGCATTCAAGCAGTCTGCCGCGTGAACGGAAACGGTTATCCAAATAGATTTACAAAGCGACACATTTAAAACAATAAATTAGGTAAAGTGCACGGTCGCCGACCGCTCGCAAAAGTTAATGTGCGCGATTGTGAGCCCCACGCACGTTTTTATGATAATCCTGTTTCATTAACGAACGAACCGACTTGAAATACGAGGGTCACTTTCAAAATCATCTGAATATAAAAGCCAACTGTCTAAAAAGTAAAGATTTACATATTTTGCCTTGTGATATGGTAGTTATGAAAAAATACTATAAATGTGAAGGTTGGAATACCCTGGATAGGCCCTTCTGGCAACGTAGCTTTCGGCCCATTTGGTAAAAGAAGAGAGTTGGTGCTCTCCAAAGGCTTTTGCCATTGGTTCTCAGATTGGCCCTTCAGGCTATGCATGAACGTATATGAGGCCCATCAGGCAATATGAGAGTTTGCTGTCTCTCAAAGCCTTGCGCACACAGGCAACGCCCAAAGCCGAGGTCCGTCCCTCCTGGGGGGGGGGGGGCCCAGGAGGGACGGACCTCGGCTTTTGTAATGTTGTCTATATAGGCTGAGGGCACTCTGCCCTCGCCTCAAACGCCCGGTGAAGTAGTGAAAGCTCACTTGGAGCAAGTTACATAGTCATTTAAACACAAAAGGTATATTTAATTATTATGTATGCAATTAGTACGTATGCAAAAACAACTCAAATAACTAATTTGAACTAATTTTAGTGAAATAGCGAGGCAGTAGTCTATCTTCAACGTGTATGATCTTAACATATCAGATATTTTTGTAGATTTCTAAGGAATGAATATGTACAGAGTTGCTAACAATATAAGTACTTTTAAGGCAGGAATTGTAGACAATAAATATGAGATGTCCATGATTGCGAGCGTCACACAGGTTTTTATGGTAATCCTTCTTCATTAATGAATGAAACGCCATTAACACGAGGGTTCACTCCTAAAATCATCCACAAATATAAGCCAGTTGTCAAATGAATGGATAAATCCGTTACCATTTTTACCTCGTTATGTGAAACGTTTGGAAGTCAGAAAAATAATACGTATTTTGTAATACGTATTATTTTTAAATAGTACTTATATCTTTGAATGTCCTTTTGAATTCGCGTTAGTTTTGCCAGTTTATTATTTTAAACTTAAAAACAGAGTTACAAATTTAATAACCAATTCTCGTATGGTCAATTTCCAAGCGGTCGCCGGTTACCGCATTTAGTATGAAAAAGTTGTTTACACCATGAATGAAGGGTTAAAAAGGTTTAGTATGGTTTGAACTTACCCTCAAATTGATATTTATCAGGCAGTGTCTAAGTTACATACAGGTTAATAACTACCATCCAGTCGTAGTAACCGGAATCGACACCATGTAATAATTGAGACGCTTGTATATGTCACGCGTGTGCGTGCCTTACTATCACTTTCGACCGACATCATCAACTCAGCCACAAGTAGTCAAACAGGCCTTTCCCAAGGATTTCCAATACCACCGGTTGGAAGCGGACTGCATCTTCTTTCTGCGACCTTAGTCAGGTCATCCGACCACCTGGTCGGTGGGTGTCCAACACTGTGCTCGCCATTCAAGAACCTTTCTGTCCCTTCTACCGTCGGTTGTACGCTCTATATGCCCCGCCTACTTCAAAGAGCTAGTCCGCTGAGCTATGTCAGTAACCTTCGTTCTTCTATTACACATTGATCTACAGCTTCAAGGATGGAGTTTTCAACAGCAACCGGTTAAGGCACAACATTCGTTCGACATCACGTTCATCTTGTCCATGTTCATTTTAAGGCCCAGTTGTTGGGACACTTCATTGAGGTTATTGAACATGGTACTTAAGTCTTCCAGCGACTCCGCCATGACAACGATGTCATCAGCAAATCGAAGGTAAGTGATATACTCGCCGTTGATGTTAATGCCAAGTCCATCCCATTTCAGAGCAGCGGTCAACAGTTTCAGAGAATTTACGTCTCCCTGTCTCACATCTCTCTGCAATGGAATAGCACTCGTTTTCTGTTCCTGTACTCCGATTAACATGATGGCGTTATTGTATAAACACTTCAACACTTCGATATAGCGATGATCTATGCAGCATCGCCGCAGAGACTGAAGCATTGCTCATGTTTCGATCGAATCAAAGGCCTTCTTAAAGTCCACAAACGCTAAGCATAGTGGCCAGTTATACTCTTTGGTCTTCTGTATAACCTATCGCAGCGTATGGATGTGGTCGATGATACTGCAGCCTTTTCTGAAACCGTAATCCGATTCGTAATCACCCTTGAAAACAGCGTATAGACATGGCTCAGGAGAGTGATGGGCCAATAATTCTTCAGAAGAGTATTATCGCCCTTTTTGAAGAACAAAACCTGTTCCACGCGGAAGGACTTTCAGTACCGGCGTTCCGGCCGCTTTCAGAAGCTCTGCTGTGATTCCGTCCTTACCCGGCGCCCGGTTTTTCTTCAGCTGTTTGAGGGCAATCCTAATCTCGTACAAGCTGATGCCCGGGATATCTTCGGTATAGTGTCGGGTTAGCTTGGCTTTTGGATCTTTGGCCAAGCTCACAATGAGTGTGGCTATTGAGGTCCGCTTGACGAACATAGATTATCGTTATAAACTTAAAAATGCGAACATATTCCAGAGATTACAATATAAATTCCGTTTTAATAAAATTCAAAATACCAGGCTCATTAAATCTCGGACTCATTCACCTCAAAATGATTCAAACTTTTAACCTTCTAAACCACTCCGTGCCTTTCTTCCTTCAAAACCATCTTATTTCCGTCTCCCTCATTATTTACTTCTCGAAAGCACTTGTATTTAATTTCGTAATGACTCTGAAAGGCATGTTTCTACGAGTGATTTGAATATAATTCATTTATTTTAACTAGGGAGGGAATGTTCCTTAATATCAAGCACGTGTAAGGAAATCCGAAGCAGCCAAGTTTTGTTCAGACATGAGGCACTTGCTTTTTTTTTATAATATAGGACGGCAAATGAGTTAGCGATTCACCTGATGGTAAGCGATCACGCTGCCCATGGACAACTACAACACTAACAGGAGAGTTGTCGGCCTTTCAAGGACTTGGGAGAAGGACTTGGGGGGTGGAAGTGGGAGAAGGATGGACCTCTGGCTCTCACTCACTGTCGATTTTCTGTAAGAGTGTGGTACTTCCCCGGAAGAGGCGAGCCATTCATGCTACTAGCCAAAATGAATTTTGCCGGTAGCGTGGCTCTACCACAACACAAATGATTTAATTATGCAAAAAGACAAAATATCCAACATGAATATTTTGTTTGTTAATAGTTTTATCATTCTTTTTATAACGTAAACATTACCTTTATTTTACAATTTTTGATTTAGTTTCACCTGTCCCGATATTTGTCTCTAATCAAATCTTGCAAGTTAAATTTGATCCACTTTCCGGTTACCGATTGAGCTGAAATTTTGCATGCATGTGTAAATTGGATGACGATATAATTATGGACTCGTTGCGCTGGTCTGATGATGGAGTCGGAAGGTGGCCATAGGAACTCATAAACTAATTTTCTATCTGTAAACTCAAAAACAACAGTTTTTGAGTTTACAGATAGAAAATGTGATTACTAAACCTCAACCCTATACCATTTATAAGAAAGACAATAATATTGAAAATATATTGAAATTTAAGGAATGTCTCAATAGTCTGTCTTGGTCTGAGATTTACGAAAATTATGATCTAAACACAGCATTCAATCAATTTCATGAAATATTTTGCTTATTTTATAACTTATGCTTTCCTAAAATGAGAATAAAAATTCATGAAAGTAATAAAAATAAAAAATGGATTAGTAAAGGCTTAAAACTTAGCTGCAAAAATAAAAGATTATTAAGATTTAAATACTATAAAAATAAAACAGAATTTAATAAGAACAGATATCTGACATACTCTCAATTATTAAAAAAATGTATTACTAAATCAAAAAAAATATGTAATACTGCATTTATAGAAAAAAGCACAAACAAATGTAAAGCTACTTGGTCTGTTATAAAAAACGAAATATCAAACAAAAAAATACATTATGATATAACAGACATAAAATTAAATGACGAACAATTAAAAGAACCTGTTGACATTGCTAATGCATTTAATAATTATTTTATTGAATTGACTAATAATAACCGCATAATAAATCATAATGCTCATACTCATTCAAAAAGAGTAATATCTAATTCCTTGTTTCTCATGCCCATGTCAGAAGAAGAGGTAAAAAAGGAGATAAATTCCCTAAGATATACTAATTCGGAAGGCTATGATGGAGTTAATACAAGAATAATAAAACTATGTTGTCCTGAAGTAATAGCAGTACTTACCTATCTAATTAATTTATCATTTTCAACTGGATCTTTCCCCGATGCTCTAAAAATCTCACTGGTGAAACCATTGTTTAAAAAAGGCAAAAAAGATGATATCAACAATTATCGACCAATAACATTAATAACAATTTTCTCAAAAATATTTGAAAAGTGCATGTTCAAACGTTTGATTGAATTTTGTTCTAAATATAATATTATAAATAGAAACCAGTTTGGATTTCAAAAACATAAATCTACCTCCCTAGCAATTTACACGTTGATAAATACAATAATGTTAAGCTTAAATAATAATGATTTAATCACTGGGCTATTTTTTGACCTAAGTAAAGCTTTTGACTACGTATCGCATGAACTGCTCCTAGATAAATTAGAGAAAATTGGTATTCGAGGTATAGCCTTGCAATGGATATCGTCTTACTTAAAAGACAGATTTCAAGGGGTTATAATTAATAAAATATCAAAAAATGAAATGACTTCATTTACATCCTCATATAAAAAAAATTGTAGTGGTGTACCGCAGGGAAGTGTCTTAGGGCCTTTATTGTTTTTGTTATATATTAATGATATTGGTGATGTTACAAATCACAAATGTATTCTTTATGCAGATGACATTTCTATAATTGTCACTAATAGTGCAAATTATCGCGATGACAATACAATACTTGACCATGAAACTGATATTAATAATACAACTGACAAAATAATTCAATGGCTACTTGACAATAATTTAAAAGTAAATATGAATAAATCAAATTATGTACAATTCAATAAATCAAAACACCCACATCGTAATTTCACATTAAATATTGACAAAATAAATGAAGTGACAAAACTGAATTTTTTAGGAGTTACAATTGACCAAGACCTAAACTGGAAAGCTCATGTCGATGGAATTAGTAAAAGAACTAACCAATTTGTGTATGCGTTACGTCAAGTAAAAAAAGTGACAGATGTTAAGACTGCCATCATTTCGTATCACGCGTATGTCGAATCTGTCTTACGATATGGGTTAGTCGTGTGGGGCAACAGCACCGAATATAATAAGGCA
Source organism: Elegia similella (assembly GCA_947532085.1). Classification (NCBI taxonomy): domain Eukaryota; kingdom Metazoa; phylum Arthropoda; class Insecta; order Lepidoptera; family Pyralidae; genus Elegia; species Elegia similella. Next base: position 16,410,532 of record OX383942.1, on the reverse strand, counting down.
TTTATAGCCCAAAAGAAATGTTTGAGAGCGATATGTGGGGTTCCCCCGGGTACCTCATGCAGACCGTTATTTAAAAAGTTATGTTTATTGCCATTAACTAGTCTTTATATCTTTGAGGTATGCATGTTTGTCTACAAAAACATACAATTATTTAAAAAAGCTATTGATATGAGTGGCAGAGCTCAGAGGAATCCATACAGACTAGTCATTGATAATGTCCCAAAGTCCCAAAAATGTGGAAACAGTCCCCATAATATGTGTGTGCGAATCTATAACCGGTTACCCAATGACATAAAAGAATTTAATGAATATATATTTAAAAAACAGTTAAAAGCCTGGTTGATGGAAAGGTCTTATTATGACATAAAAGAGTTTTTATGACAATTGTTATCTTTTTTAATTTTTGATAATTTTAATAAATTCAATGTTTTGTTTTTTCTGTATTTGCATGCCATTTAATATGGCTAAATATGTGTTCTTGTATATTGCATTTAACACCTCAATGTACCATGTTTTATGTGAATAAATAAATATGAATATGAATATAAGCTACATCTATAGTGTTTGAGCTCATTTAATTTGTCTTGGAAAGCACTTTACAGTGTGGATTCGTTTACAATAAAAGCATGTCACAAAAATGTAATTTTTGCAATAAAACTTGTTAAAAGCCCAATGTTACTAGTAGCTCTGGGAGCTGTAGATCCCGAGAGATGTATCCGCTAATCCGCCATTTAAAAAAAAAACAGTGTCACTCCGAGACTGCCGACAGAAGCGAAAGTTTCTTTACATAAAATAATTTTTACGCGACTGACCTACCCAGTAAGAGGGTAATTTTTCTCGCTTGTATGTATGTATGTATGACTATTTCATTGTCGTCTCCTGTAGCTTAAACTGCTTGCCCGATTTCAAAGAGTGAGCCTTCCCCGGAGTGTCATAGTAGGTGACGTTAGCAAAAAATCTATATGGCGGACGTAAACTATCAAAAAGGCAGTCGGGTTTTTTATTTATTGAAATAATCCACTTGTTATTTTAGGGTTTGAATACTAACATTTCTTACAATATTTTATTGCGCAAGTTTCCCAAAAATAGGTATTTAAATAGGCATAACAGTGATTACGACCTATGTGATATATCCATTAAGTCGTTATTACCCGGCGTTAACGACTTGATGGAAGGCAAAGAAAAAGATATAAAGAACAAACCTATTAAAGCCTGCAGAAGAGCACCATAAATGCACTGCTAACTAGTCGCACCTACAGAGCAAGGTTTTTATTTTATCTGTGCATTATCTCCATCATTTTGATACAACCTTTTATATTGCTAGCTTTTATAATTTTATTATTATTTATGCCTTTTATACCATGGGCTTTCCGGACTCTGAACGTAGTAGTAAACAAAGCCGATGAATTTACTAAATTAGCTTTAAATAATTTCCGTTCCTCGAACTACAAAGAAGACCTAGAAAGGGATGAAGTGGACCTTCTTTTGTCGTTTACCATAGAGCACTACCATAGGACAAAATAACATAGAAATAAACCTTGTTGTCAAATCGTAATCATATATAAATTAGCATATTTAAATTATATATTAGGCAGCGAAATACTTTTATTTGACAGAGGTATTTAATAAATCCTTCATCGTCTTACTCAATGTGGAGATAATCCTACACGCTTGCACATTTTAGCTCGCTCACGTAACACTAGAGCAAGCTTAAATCTAAGAGTATAATCCTATCTTTTTATCCCGCAGCATCGCTAGAATTAGGAGTCTAGTGCATAGAATCACCCTCACTTCATCGTTAGTTGCTGATTCGATAACATTTCGAATCACCAACTAACGACTATTCGCTACATCAATACTATGGTGCACCGTCGATGTAGTGTTCCTTGTTATCGATCGCTGATTCTCTAATCGTCAGTGCGCTATATCGATTACTAGATTTTGCGCGCGGCATTGCTCGCGTTAATGTTGATCCCTCGGGAACAGCACCGTTTACTAGGATGTCAGGTACCCTATGTCCGTCAGTATCCCAGACAACATGTATGCAAAATTTAATGGCAATCGGTTTCACACTTTATGAAAGCAAAATCAAAGAGAATACAAATACTACGTAAGAGCAGCGAAATTTTTTTTTTTAATCTATGCGTAAGAGTGGAAAAAACAATAAAACTCACTTTCGTATTCCATTTGTTTCGTTTTAAAAATATGAATTAATAAGAAAGGATACGTTGTATCGACTGCCAGCATTGCTGTCCCTAGATGAGTAAATCCTTCGATGGAACATTTGTGGTGCACCCAAATTGTACGTCTATTCTTTGAAATAGCTGTATATTTAGCAGGAATAGCGAAACCTAGTGACTCCTACGTCATGACCTTGGCACCCACCCAGCAAGAATTCTGGGCTTGTTATTCCAATTTGGAGATAAAGTTTGCGATGTGCAGTGACGGAATTTGAAATATCTTTTAAATGCTAGACATTTATTCAAAAAGAAAATATTTATAACTTATTTCTACAAAGAAATGATTAAATATGTAACAACTTATATTATTATTTTTCTTCAATTATAATCATATAACTTAGGTACTTTTACAAGAAGTATACTAGTGTTGTACACAGTGAATTTTCATTCGTTTTGAACCTTTAAAGGGATGATTCAGCCCGTCAATATGAACTAAGTACTTTTCCTATTGGTGAAATGCTGGGAACTCAAAAAAAAAAATACAAAACCATACAAAAATATTCCGTCGCCCGGTCAATTTGTATTGGAATGTAAAATAAATGAGTTCCCAGCATTGGTACCTATAGGCACGTCGTATTCACTGAACGCTGAACCAATACATATAAAATATACAAAAGCAGTATTATTTGGCAACTAAAAACTATGTCAATTGCCGAATTTTAATAAACAGAATGCAGTTGTTCTTAGCCATCAATGTCCGAAGTTGATAATTAAAAAGCGAAAATTGGAAGCGGCTAGCATTTCACTCCGTAGTCGCTAGATAACCTGCTTTGGCTCGGTGCCAGCTGACATCTGGGTCATACGATAGCTCGTTGTGTTTCAAATGTTTCAAGTTTATTGTTTTTTACATCATTTGGTAATAAACCGAGGTTTGGCGCCAGTTTGATAACAGCTGCCTCACTTTATGAGCTGGCTTTTTGAATTCGTTCGCTAGATTTGAGGAGACGTTCTATAATATTATTGTTTATTACATAAAAGTATATCAATATACTGTTTAACGGTGCTCTAACTTACTGAGCTAACGAGTCGCCGAGTGGTTTCCTGCAGAGTAAAATAGGACCACTCTAACTTTTCCCATGGATGTCGTAAGAGGCGACTTAGGAAATACAAGCTAAACAAAGCTCATAAACATCAATGAGACCTCTCCAACCCGTCTGGCCAGCCAGGAGAGTATGGCCAAATCCTCTATCTTCTTTGTATAGTTTGTAGTATGATATATCGATTGTCTCTAGTATTTAAATATTCTCTCTGGATCTTATAGCTTACTAGCAGTGCCCGCGACTTCGTTCGCGTACATTTTATGTTATGTCTGTATGGCGACCATGTTTTATCATGACAGGAGAAAAAAAATAAGCAGCCTATCCTGTGTCCTATACTCCTAAATGTATATCTACCGGTCAACTACTAAGCGCCCCAATCGGGAAACATAACAATAGATAATCAATTGTATCTACGTTTCTCACGATTGATGAGTTAATTCATTTAAGAGTACATACATATATACATAAATACAGAAAAAAAAATCAAAAAATCGTCAATTTAGTTTCAGTATCATGTATTAGCGCTTATAAACACGATATCTCTGAAAACAAAGTAACTTACTCCATGACCAACCCTTACAGATTTATTATTAGTATTTACTGGCTTACTGACTGCTATTTAAAGATAAAAGACGTCTATTAAGATGTTTTAACGTCACGTATTAACGTGCCTTCAAAAGAATGGAGTCCGATAATACCACTTATTACTTAACATGCGCAAGCGCAAAAACTGCGCATGTCAACTGGGCCATCGACCTCCTCAAATAATTTTCAGTAATCAATCTTGATGCATACATGCATACTGATGATCAAATAATATTTGACCGGTTCCTTCTTAATGGTTCCAAGAAAACAATGATTGCATTAACATTTTGATCTTGTCGATGAAATGACCAATTATTTTAAGTAGGTACATTTGAATGCCCAAAACAAGATACATATGACGTGGTTTTTGTTATTTTTAACGTGATAACGTTTTATAAATAAATTAACATTGGCTGCACGCACGAAAAGTAATACGTTCAGTGTGCAAGTGAGAGCGCGGAACAAGCGATAGAGAGCGTTTGGCTTGTGACGCATCTATCTCTCTTTCACGTAAAATTTTGTGTAATAAAGTTTAGTTGTAGAATCTTTTTTTTTTCTTTTACTCTTTTTTTCTTTTGCAAATTATGTAGGGAAAATTATAAAAGATAAGTTCGTTTAACTTATATATTAAGTAGTTAGAGTTAGCTTTATGAATCTATTATCATCATCATCATATCAGGCTTAAGTCTACAGTTAGACCTTTGTCCAGTTGTAGGCTTCTTTGCCTCTTTAGCAAAGATTCTTCGTTCCACAGCAGAATATTGCCATCTAACCACGCTAGCAGGTGGGTTGATGAGCAGCAGTGTCGAAAACACAACCAAAGAAGTGTTTCCGATACTGCTGCTCATCACCAAGCACATGCTTATAATAATGTGTACCGGGGCTAATGCCTAAAAACAAAACTATATGTGGGTAGTGAAATTATCAAAATGATTAGTGAAACTGCGTCCACCACCACAAGATGACACCGCAGTACTCCAGTCTCGTTGCGACCACGATGGATGTAACTCCATTGAAACGTCAACGGAAACAAATAATAAAAAGGTTCGTCTAAGTCCCGTTTATATACATAATTATGTGTTTAAAGCGCGAAAGTTTAAGACAGAATAATAACTAAGTAAGAGGGCTCGTTTTCACCCTACGGGACCCTAAAAACGTATTTATAATACTCGTAGGTAAGTACAAAACTTTGTGCCTGTTCTCATCTCATCTTTTCGAGTAGGTGTCACGGTCAATCGACCACACCCTGGTGTCAGAGTTCTTCGGAACCGCCTCTCGGCCTCTGACGTGGTTCCTTTAACGACTACCAGATGGCAGCCAGAACCACCGGCTTAACGTGCTTTCCGAAGCACGGAATCATCTTTATTATCAGACAATCAGGTGATTCAAGCCTGCAATGTCCTAACCAAACTGGAACAAACTAAACAAAGTATGCTTCCGGTGGGAATCGAACCCACGACCCCCGGGTCAACAGGCAAACGCCTTAACCACTGGACCACGGAGGCTATTGTGCCTGTTGATGCATTACTTGGGAATTGATGCTATCAACGCTCTGCGATTAAGCTGTTAATACAGTGCCTAAGACTATTAGTATCAAGACCTTTCAAGGCAGGATTAACTCTATGTTAATTATTGTATTGTGCGGTTCATATTATAATGATATTCGCTTTTAACTATCATACTTGTTACGTTCATGATTATAGTTCAGCACCGTTAAATTTTTGGGTGAGTGTAGATTTGTTAGTTTGTTTTTTTATGCTTTCACGATTTAACTATAGAACAGTAAGTTATTTTTCATAGAAAATACATACATAATATCACGTCTTTTTCCCTTGCGGGGTAGACAGAGCCTAGGTCTATAAGACCTGAAGGCCACATTTAGCATGTTGGTGGGCAATAGGTGGAAAACGGAATCAAAATAGTGATGGGTTATTAGCCGCATCGCCTATTAACATGATTCATCAGATTTTGCTCATTCGCTCGATCGGCTTTACGATCTGCACGGGAAGAGAAGCAACTGGTACATTTTACGTTTTTCTTTTCTCCCAGACCAGCATGGAAGAGCATAGAAAAGCATTTTTGATTTCAACTTATTTGGGACAACATCATCAGCCGTAAGACGTCCACTGCAGGACTGGATGTCCAATACGACCGGTTGGAAGCAACCTGCATCCAGCTCCTTCCTGCGACCGTGGTCAAGTCGTCTGACCATCTGCTCGGTGTATTTCTAATGCTACGTTTGCCGGTACCTGTACGCTATTCGAGAACCCCCTGCCCAACGGTTCTACTCGTTATGTGCCCGGCTCCTTATTTGGGCCATATATTTATAAATAATTTCCAATAGGTTATAATGACAAACCAACGATAAAGTCTTTTCATTGACGTATCTTTTCTTAGAAGCTGGCATCCTCGTAATTAAACGTTCACCAGGTTGCATCCTTAGCTGTGATGCTTCAGACTCTGGGGTACTTAAATGAATTGGCAAAGATTTTACAGTCGGCCGCCCTTAAACTATCCTGAATTCATTCATTGAAGAAAGGGACGCCGCAGTACGCTAGACACGAATGGAAATATCTCCAATCGCGTCTCACGTATTGCGGCGTCTGTCACAGTGACTGAATTTAGGATAGTATAAATAAGCGCTTTATGAAGCCAACTCTCCTTGGCTATTAGTAGAGTAAATTTCAAAATCATCATCATCATCATCAGGTCCTTTTTAATCTCCACTACAGGAGCACAACCCTCTCTGTACTAATAGGGCCATACTTAGCCAGAGCAGCCAGAGGACGTGGCCTACACTCTCCACGCTGGCCAGACGGGTTGCAGAGGTATATATGTAGTAAATTGCATCATTCATATATTTGTTTAACTATAAAAAGAACAAATAGAACAAATGGGTACTTCTTGAATAGGCATGTAACATCCTCGTCTTCATCGTCACTTACCTCAGGTGAGATGGGGACAAATGCCTACTTCAATAATTAGTAAAAAAAAAAATAATATGAGGGTCATCTTTTATGTAAAGCCTTGGTAAAACCAGACTAATGTACTATTATGAAGACATTTCAAAATAGGGACTGAAAAATACCTTCAAGTATGTAATAAATAATAATATCATAATTCCAGTCAGCGAACTTTTTAATATTCTAACAGAATCGCAAACTCCGTTCGACAAGACGGCTCGCTTAATATAACTTCCATGTTCTCGTTAACCTAGCAAAATGTATAACTCGGCGGAAGAGCACTTAAATTATTATGCTAAATAATTTATTATTTTTGCCGTTGGGCTCCTTTATCGATTGTCTTTAATGTAAAAGCGAAGACGACAAACGTTCTCCGAGCTTTTCTGTCACTATACTGTTGAAGAGCCTGATGGCTCAGTGGGTATGAGCATTATAAGCGCTTACGCATATTAAGCAAACCCCGAGCTAGTCCCCAGTGGGATGTGGGACTGCAAGTGGCATAAAAATATCTCAAACTCCTCCGTGCTTCGGAAGAAACGTCATCATTGATGACAGTCGTTAAGCTATGTCAGATGCCTTTAGGCAGCTTAAAAATATGACATAAGTTTTGACAACTTACACACACGAAAAACAAACAACATCTGAGCGTTTACCCGGTTGCATCCGCTCCATCCTCCGTTTCAAACGTCGGACCCTGGGGTCGAAGGTACAGTAAGACTGCCTGTCGCCAATCACGTGAGTATAAACGGGTGATTGCTCAGAGGTCCTGGGGGCCAGGAGGGATCGGACCTCTGGTCTTTTTGATGATGATGCCTATATAAACGCTTGGTGAAGTAGCAAAAGCTCCCATTCGAGCTAGATAAAGTCAATTATCAAAAGGAAAGATTTGATCGTATGTTTGTTTGTAAAGGATAAACTAAAAAACACGATTATGATAGGTTTGGTTTCTACAACCATACTTAATTATAATAAACACAGGATATTTTTGGGTTCAACGCAGTTTTCATTAAACTTATCATTGGAGGCTAATGCATTCAATGATAAGTTTAAATGAAAATTTCAACGTTGGTCAAACAAAGCCAGTGGCTCCCAACTTTGTGAAGTAACGGCCATTCCGCGGTCACAACTCGGCCTCGCCACAGGCTTGGATCCACGCCAGCCAGATATTTCTATGTAGCGGACATCGAACTAGTTTACCAGGTGTACTCCCTTTGGTTCTATATCGACATGGTACAATGTATTCTGTAAAATAACATTAACATAACAAACTGTTAAAAGTGGTGTAAAATTTAACTTATTATTGTAAGTATCAATAAAAATAGCGAGCCAAAAGGTACCAAAAAACACAAAAAAGAAGCACAGATTTAGCCAAGAAACTATAAAACTCATTCAAACTAGAGAAAAATGTAAATATTTTAATTCTAATCAGTACAGCATAATCGATAAACAAGTAAAACGCAGTATCCGTCGTGACATCAGGAATCATAACACAAATGTGGTAAAGAGAGCACTTATACAGGGTACCGGTTTCAAATCAGCCAGAGACCACTCCACTAAACAAAAGACCTGGATTGCTCATCTTAAGGATAAAAACGGTAAGAAGCAGAGTAATCAGTATCAAATATCACAAATCTGCACCGACTTCTACAAATCCCTGTATTCAGACCCTTCACGACCAGCTTTTTCTGATGAATACACGTACGATAGTTCCATACATCCCATAACTATACAAGAAGTACGCCTTGCCCTTAAGACCATGAAATATAATAAAAGCCCTGGACCAGACGGCGTTAACTCCGAAATGTTAAAACTAGGCAAAAACATACTGCTACCGCGATTAGTTAATATGTTTAATACCATATTATTTACAGGAAAACTGCCTAAAAACTTCTGCCATTCCAACATTTCATTATTATTTAAAAAAGGTGATAAAGCTGACATAGGCAATTACAGGCCAATAAGTCTCACGTCACATATTTATAAATTGTTTATTAAAATTGTTCAAAACCGCATAGCTCCACAACTGGATGAATGTCAACCACCCGAACAGGCAGGCTTCCGCCCCCACTACTCTACCACTAAACACCTCCATACACTGAATCAGGTTATTGAGAAATACAATGAATTCAAAAAACCATTATACGTAGCCTTCGTTGACTATTCTAAAGCTTTCGATAGTTTAAAACATTCATCAATGCTTACCTCTCTTATAAATCAAAACATCAACAACACTTACATACAACTGCTTCAAAACATTTATTATAATAGTACAGCATCTATTCTGACTACAAAACCGGGACCTGCATTCAGTGTGGAGCGAGGTGTTAAACAGGGTGACCCGCTGTCTCCCCAACTCTTTACAAGCTGCCTTGAGGAGGTGTTTAAGACACTGGCAGTTCCGTGGGAAAACATGGGCATTATTGTCAGCGGCCAAAGGTTAACAAACCTCCGCTATGCTGATGACATTGTCTTGTTCTCCCAATCAGCACGAGAGTTAGAAAAAATGCTCAAAGATCTGAGCGCAGCAAGCCTTGAGGTTGGACTCGCGATGAATCAGTCAAAGACTAAAGTTATGACAAATAGCACCGAATATACGATCGTGGTGGATGGGCAGGCATTGCAGTATGTCGAGGAGTATCTCTACTTGGGCCAGAAGGCATCCTTCGATAACAGGCAGGATCGAGAAATTGAGCGCCGCACTGGTAACGCCTGGAAGAGCTTCTGGCCCATGAAGGAGTTGATGAAGGGTAATCTCCCTCTATCTCTCAAACGGAAGCTTCTTGACATGTGTATTCTGCCCATCTTGACCTATGGTGCACAGACATGGTCTTTTACTGAAACTCAAAAGTCCAGACTCAAGGTTTGCCAACGAGCAATCGAGCGCAGCGTGCTAGGCTTGCGACTTATAGACAAAGTAAGGAACACCGAGCTGCGCTCCCTGACACGAATTGCGGATGTAGGTGCTAGAACTGCCAAGTTGAAATGGGGCTGGGCAGGACATGTTTGTCGCATGCGGCCAGAAAGGTGGGCAAAACTTGCCACTTTCTGGGTACCGGACGGCCGCCGTGGCAGAGGCAGACCAAGAAGGAGATGGAGGGACGACCTCGATAAATTTCAAAATGGATGGCCAGAAGTAGCGAAGGATAGGGATGACTGGAGAATCCAGGGGGAGGCCTTTGCCCAGCAGTGGGACAAAACACTAACAGGCTAGGAAAAAAAAAAATGTATTGTAATAGCAAACCTTAGGTTCAAACACTAAAGCCGAAAATGCAAACGGGAACACTCTTGAAAAAAAAAAGGAAAAAAAATGGCCAATTTCATTTTTAAAACATTTGGATATAAAGTACCTGTGTTTTTGTATACTTCATAAACATCCCTCAAAAATCTGCAATACCAAATATAACTGTGGCAGATAGAGAATGCAGGTAAATCGAACCTAATAGTATACTTAACATGAGTGGAGGACCATCATCATCATTACAGCCGTAAGATGTCCAGTGCTGGACTAAGGCCTCCCCTAAGGATTGTTCGTTCCATGGGAGGATATTGCCATACTCACCATCTTTGGCAGGCGGGTTGGCGAGCGTAGTTTCTGGCTTTTTGTGCTTCCGACGCTGCTGCCCATCGGAAGTATTTTAATTAAGCTGGGGAAGGATAGTATAATTTATTGGACTTGGGAAGGGAATGAAGGTATTGGGAAGTATCCTTATACCTTCATTCCCTCACTCACTGGGATGAATGGGAAAAAAGTAAGTAGTAGCTCCGGCCGGGCGCGCGTACCCGATGCCATACATCAACCACCGGATAGGTAGTTGAGGATGACACCCCTGACCTTAGAAGAAGAGTATAATAACGTTTTAAAAAACCTGGAAGAATTTAAGTCTGGTATAGCCTCTAAAATATTATTATTTTCGTGTTATTTACTATCTAATGGAACTAAAGGGAATAGTTTACAGGATTGAGAACCTCTGACTTAGATATAAGAGTATCGAGCGATCTTATGTAATGGCCAGATGTTGCAGGTCTACTCGCACATCATTTTATTTTTTTTTATTTAAAAATTTTATTGAGCCAAAAAAAAGCTACAGTAGGTAGACTTAATGCTAAAAGCATTCTCTCCCAGTCAACCTTTGGGAAAAAATATAAAACAAACAAAATAAATAGGTGTCACTAATCAGAAAGATATAAGTAAAAGGAAAGATGAGCAAAGTTTTACATAATTAATATATACAAATATATACATAAATACATACTTGCCTAAAACTATACATATGCATAAATATATATAGACATAAACATAACTATATAATACTAATACATATACATACATACTAATATGACAAATGATGAATCTGCTAGTTGATCATTCGGAAAGAAAAGAATGGACTTTTTTCTTGAAAAGGAAACGATTTGAGACTTCCTTAATGTCTTCGGGTAAGGAATTCTAGAGTCGTATAGCTTGTAAAGTAAAAGAATTTGACATATATCCAGAATGAAAAAGAGGAGTGTATAGTATAAGAGAATCAGAAGAGCGAAGTTGTCGATTATGAGTGTCCGCGAGATACTGAAATTTGCATTTCAAGTACTCGGGAGAAAGAGGATTTTTTAGTACAGAAAAAAGAGAGCAAAGTAATCTCTGTTGTCTGCGTAATCGAATGGGAAGCCAATTGAGTTTGGATCGGAAATCAGATATGTGATCGAATTTACGCAGACAGAAAATGAAGCGAATGCAATTATTGAGAAGACGGTCAAGTTTATTAAGAAGATTTTCATTTAGATCTGGATAACACACATCAGCATAGTCAATGATGGGGAGGATTAATGTTTGGATGAGCGTAATTTTTGTTTTAATGGGAAGGAAATTTCTAAACCTATTCAAATACTGGAGAGAGTATGTGACTGTTCGACTAATCTCTGTTATTTGAGTAATCCAGTTGAGAGACGAGTCAACAAAGAGACCAAGATTTTTAACCACTGACTTATAACTAATTACAGAACCATTAAGCATAACTGGAGATACATGGCTTTGATTAATTTTTGACAACTGTTTTGAGTCACCCACTATAATTGCCTGACATTTAGAAACATTAACAGAGATACCAAAACGTTGTGACCAGCAGAAAATTTTGGATAAATTAGCATTAAGTTGAAATATTCCGGCATCAATATCCTCTACAGGTGTTTGTACATAGATTTGGAGGTCATCTGCGTAGAAATGGTAAGAACAGTTAAGGGACGATGAAAGGAGATTTATAAATAAAGAGAACAAAAGGGGGGAGAGTATTCCACCTTGTGGAACACCAGAGATGAGATCATTCCATAGAGACAGTTCACGATTCATTCGCACCGCTTGCTGACGGCCATGGAGATAGGAAGAAAACCATTCCAGTGCAGAGGATGAGAAATTTAAATGCTTAAGGATGGCAAGGAGGATATCGTGATCTACCATGTTGAAAGCATTGGAGAAGTCAATAAGAACTAAAATGGTGACCTTTTTATTCTCCATGCCAAGACGCATATCTTCGGTGACATTGAGAAGGGCAGTGATAGTACTGTGTCCAGGGCGAAAACCGGACTGAAGTGAGGATAGTAAATTATTATTGTAAACGTGCAAGGAAATTTGCTTATGCGCAACTGCTTCAAGGATTTTGGATAGGAATGGTAGGATCGATATAGGACGAAAATTATTTAGGGCTTGAGGGTTAGAGATTTTTGGAAGAGGAAGAACAAAAGCTTTTCGCCAGAGAGCAGGGAATACACCAGAAGAAAGTGAGAAATTGATAATGTGAGTAATAATAGGCACAAACACATTAAGTAAGGTAACAATCATCAGCCTACTCACATTGTCACAGCCCAAGGCTTTGGATTTAATAGAGAGGACCGTTTTTCTTACTTCATCCTCAGAGACTGGAGATAAAAAGAATGAATCAATAGGAAGAGTTGGCATGGAAGATATATCGGATATGGTGTGAGACTTAACAGAAGCATCAAGAATTTGAACAGAGGAGAAATGATCATTAAAATCATCAGGAGTGAAAGAAGAATGAAAATTACCGACAGTCTTGCCTATATGAAAGGATTTGAGAAACTTCCACATATCTGCCGAAGAGGAACCTGCCAATTGAGAATCGAAATATTCACGCTTAGCTGTTCTTACCATTAGATTACAACGATTTCGCGCCTTCTTATATGTATTCCAGAGTTCAACCGTTCTATCGCGTTTATATGCACGAAAAGCACGATCCCGACGTGTCATTGCCATCTTGACTCCTCTACTAATCCAAGGTGCTGGTGGCCGTTTTACTCTAACCTTATGTAAAGGAGCATGGGTATCATACAACTTTAGAACAGAAGCATTAAACTGAGAAATCTTTTCACCAATTGTAGGTGCATTAAATACGTCCGAGAAGTCAATATTTATTGCATCTTTTTCAAGAGAAACTATATTAATCCGGGCAAAATTACGCATTAAAATAGTTTGAGGGGTAGATTTAGGGGGCTTCAATTTGTATTGTAGATAAATCAGGTCATGCTTAGAGAAGGCGGGCGCAGATAATTGCCCATACTTGATCACACTATCTAGAGATGAAGTTAAAATGAGGTCAAGTAATATATCATCAGTTGAAGCATTGATATGAGTGGGATCAAGTGGAAGATAAGAAAGATTAACGGAATTTAAAATATTAAGAAGTTTTTGAGAGCGTGCCAAAATACTCTCACTGTCCGATATTTTCGAACATTTTGGGTCGGCCAAGTGCGAGTCGGACTCTCATACAAGGAGATCCGTGATGCCTAAATCCTACATTAATAATTCGAAAGTGAGTATATTGTTTTGTTTCCGATACGCTTTAACTATTAAACCAATCGTCATAAAAATTTACTTACACAGTTTGTTATGGGTACTGCAAACTGTGTCGGACATACAGGAACTATTATTATTTGACGTGATAATGTCTTATAAATCGATGAACGCCTGCTGCACGCACGAAACTGTGTCACGTTCAGTGTGCAAGCGAATTTTAAGTTGAATTTATAAAAACGAATAAGTTTATCACGTAGTATATTCATAAATATATATATATATATATATATATATATATATATATATAGATAAACATCCATCCCAGGTCAATCTGAAAAAGATTATTCTCCATCTTGACCTGACCGGGGATCGAACCCAGGCACCCTCGTTTCGCAGGCTGGCGTGTTAACCACTGCGCCACGAAGCTCGCCAAACTGCTAAATTTTACACTTTACATACATAATCATAGAGTATATCAAATCCAACAAAAAAAAGGTTCTGTTCTCGAAGGATTTACAGTTAAGCAGATCCACTGGCAAAAAAAGGTAATAGTTTTAAACTCGCGTTAGATAACGAAGAGTTACTATTCCGGCAACACTGTGACAGTAGCGGCGTTAGGGTAGGGCGCGCTTGGGCGACCGCCCAGGGCGCTGGATACGGTAGGGGGTGCCCCCACCAAGCAAAGAAGGGACGTTAAGCCGTTAGGCCGATGTGGCAGAAAGGTCCCGGCTGTCATCATTAATGGCAGTCGTTAAGCTATGTCAGATTACTTTAGGCAGCTTGAAAAATCCGACACCAGTGTTGGCCACTTACACACACGAAAAACAACCAAGCATGGGCAGAGGACGCAGGGCAGTGTGATTCAATCGCATTGCATCCCGCTCTCCCCAATAAGAGGGCGCAGGGCGCTCGTAGAAATCTCGCCCAGGGCGCTAGTAATGCTGACGCCGGCACTGCGCTGTGGCACAATACTAAAATAGCAGTTCCAGACGGTGTGGCGTCTGAAATAAACCGGGAATGAATTTACCTCGTTTCATTCATTAGACTGAGCCATTAACATCTAGCTCGAGTAGAGTTAGTATGTGTTTTAAGTAAACTTTTGATTCTAAATAAATTGTTATCTTTTAAAACAAATTTGCATCTCTTCCATGCTGGTCTGGGAGAAAAGAAAACACGGAGAATGTGCCAGCTGCTTCTCTTCCTGCACAGATCGTGAAAGCCGATCGAGCGAATGGGTGAAATTCTGCGGAATCATGTCAATAGGCGATGCGGCTAGCAATCCATCCCTATTTTAATTACAGTTTCCATCTACACGCCCTCCAACATGCTAAATGTGGCCATAAGTCTTATAGAGCTAGGCACTGTCTACACCGCAAGGGAAAAACATTTCACTGCGTTTATTACATTACTACTACAATGACGACTCTTCGGGAACAGTACACTATGTCCTTCTTCGTACCCCAGATAACGGGTATGCAAAATTTCATGAAGATCGGTTCAGTAGATAGGGCGTGAAGGTGTAACAAACAAACCCACTTTCACATTTATATTATTACTAGCTTTCGCCCGCGGTTCCGCCCGCGTCAATGTCGATCCCTCGGGAACTATTTCCCAGGATAAAATGTACCCTATGTCCTTTTCCGTACCCCAGATAACGTGTATGCAAAATTTCATGATGATCGGTTCAGTAGTTACAACGTGAAAGCGTTTGTAACAAACAAACAAACTCACTTTCGCAATAAAATATTAGTTAGGATAAGGATAAGGAAGTAAGGATTACTAGACTAATAAACAAAGTACCCAAAACAAACCAATATAACCAACAACAAAATTTCTTTTGACTTTTCTTACAAAGACATCTTTAGAAGCGTATATTATGTAACAAAATCCATATTTGGCCTGGCTGTTTGGCGTGTCAAGTAATCTATACATATAATAAAACAGTAAAATATTTTGTCTGTACATTTAGAATTTTTGACTGAAATGGATAGAGGGACACTTAAAAAGAATAATAGAAAGCAAAAAAAATTTTTTGAATTTCTTGTCTGTCTGTCTGTCTGTCTGTATGTATGATCACGATTATCTCCGAAAATACCCAACCTATTTACTTCAAACTTTCACCAATTGCTTTGTTTTAACTCAGCAAAACATTTAAAGTTTGTTTAATCAAAATCGGTTCATTAAAAAAAAAGTTATCGTCATTTGAATGAACTCAAAGCATGAGTTTATATCAACGCAACCGAAACTGTTGCGCCTAGAAACTTGAAATTTGGTCTTTTAATGACGTGAGTGAGCGCTATGAAAGGATTTTTAGAAATTTAACTTCTGAAGGGGTAAAATTTATATGGAATTTTCTCATTTCTGGACTTGAAGTATGAAAGTAGGTATATAAGTTCTCGATAACCCTAACTACACTAATAGAAAAAAAAAAAACTTAAAAATAAAAGAATTTAAATCTAAAAATCTAAACTAAGGTGTTGCCCGTGTGGCATAGTGCCAAGAACACTAGCTGCATTCCCCCGCTGAATAGCAATTGCAATTCTTTGCGCGAGGAAAGAGCCAGCCCTCTTGTCACCAGCGGCGTCGACAAGCCTGGGTGCTAACCCCTTAAAGAATTTCTTTGTGCTAGTTCTCGATTAAAATTAAAATAAGATGTGAGGATTAAATTTGCAAAATTCCGCTCTTAAGGGGTAAAATGGGGGTGGGTGGGTGGTATATACTTTGTACGGAAGTTTTCTCATCTCTGTACTATGAAGTATGAAAATAAATAGGTATGTAAGTTCTCGATTACAATTTCAAAAGATGTATGTGGGTGAAATGACCAAAATTCACCCCTAAAGGGGTAAAATGGGAGGGTAAAGTTTTTATGGAAATTTTCTCATTTCTGGACTTAGAAGTATAAATAATATTCATACTACTAATATAATAAATGCGAAAGTAACTCTGTCTGTCGTCTTTTTACGCTTCAACCATTGAACTGATTTGGATGAAATTTGGTATGGAAGTAGTTTGAGGCCTGGGGAAGGACATAGGGTATGTTTGATTCTGGGAAATTCTACTGTTCCCGACACTAACGCGGGCGGAGCCGCGGGCAACAGCTAGTTTAATCTAAATGTGTGATAATCTCGACAGCATTAGAAAATACTATTGTGATATTTTTGATTATTTGATTATTTTTGATTGTGTGATAATTTTTACCGATCACCAACTAAGTTGTTCCTAATATAGAAAAAAACGCCGTACGAAAAACAGCATGGCATGCCAGCAGGATATAATCGAAGCGAAGTCATTTTGAAACTCCCGAAGCACGAAGCCTCAATCATTGATAGAACATACATACTATCACGTCTTTTTCCCTTGCGAGGTAGACAGATCCGTCCGATTTCAGCCCATTCCCTCGATTCGACTTTTAGGATCTGCACGGAAAGAGAAGCAGCTGATACATTCTTCGTTTTTACTTTTCGCCCAGACCAGAATGAAACATCTGAAAGATTTAAATTTATAAAACAGTAAAGTAACGTATCTCAATATACTGGGCGGGAATGGATGCAAATAAACATGGATACATTCAAAGAATTGAATTCCTCCATTTTAACTGAAGGATTCCGTGCCCCGCATACATTGAGCTCCGTGTTTGGACTACAAAGGCGGATTCCCCTTGTTTTAATGTACGTCTGATTGGAATAAAAAGGCAAAGAGCTCTTTTAGGATTAAACATAGCTTTGTTCACTCTGAATAGTTCGTTTGACAGTATTACGCTCTGGGTGCGAAGTAACTAGAGCTTGTTTGATGGAAAATAATTAAAAGAGCAATAATAATAATAATATTCGTTTATTTCAGGCAACGAGTAAAACATTACATAGGCCCATAAATATATATACCTTACAGACTAACATACATACGAAAATATATCTTAAAAAACTAGTTTTCACGTAGAGTTGGCGACGTGAGGCGTGGGGTATCAGCAGGCAGCCGTCCTCGGAACTTCCGATAAACGAATCCCTGCGGCCAGAAGTCTTCCTTCATGAAGGTCCGTAGATGGTCAGTCGGCACTCTCACCACAAGTGAACTAAAGCTCACTTTATGGCGAGATGCCAACTGTTCGACCCTCAATGTGAATTTAGACTTCTTCAGCACGTAGTCTACGACAATGTAATAATAGTATTAAAACTTGCGCAAGATAAATCCTTTTCGTTACCCTTATCCGTACTAATATTATAAATGCGAAAGTGAGTTTGTTTGTTTGTTTGTTTGTTTGTTTGTTTATTTGTTTGTTTGTTTGTTTGTTTGTTTGTTTGTTTGTTTGTTTGTTTGTTTGTTTGTTTGTTTGTTTGTTTGTTTGTTTGTTATGCTTTCACGCCGTTACTCTTGGACCGATCATGATGAAATTTTGCATACAAGTCCTCTGGAGTACAGAGAAGGACATAGGCTACCTTTTATCCCGGGAAAAAGTACTTTTCCCGAGGGATCGACATTGACGTGGGCGGAGCCGCGGGCGAAAGCTAGTTCATTATAAAAACACGGTTTCGCTTACGTTTATTCAGTTGGAATCGCCAACAATCGGTCTGTTACGAAGACCATCATCAGGGTGAGCAGCGCGGGCAGCGGCGCGGGCGGCGTCGCGCGAGGCAGCCCTCAGTGCTCTGAGGGAAGCGAAACCGCCGCGCCGCCGTGTCGCCACCCCTAACACTCGCCCTATATAAGTTAGGACTATGGTTGGCGTTATCATTCATCATATCAGACGTAAAAAGTTCTCTGGTGGACAAAGGCCTCCCCCAATCATATTTCGTTCCATAGGAGGATATTGCCATACTCACCACGCTTGGCTTGGGGTTGATGGATGGATGGCGTACGAATCATCTAAAGGACAAAAGTACTAATATCTCGTTCATACGCTAGGAGGTTGGCATCAAGCAGACAGCTAGTTCTAAAGAACTACATACATACATAGTATTACGTCTTTTTCCCTTGCGGAGTAGGCAGAACCTAGGTTTATAAGTCCTAAATGCCACGTTTAGCATGTTGGTGTGCGTCAAGGAGAATACAAGGTGGCTGTGAAGGTAGAACGTCTCGCCTTCTTACACCATTCCTCAGATTTTGTGTAAGTGCGTTACTCCAGTAAGAAAGTGCTGAATATCAAAACGTGACATTACTAAATTATCAGTGCGTAGCGTCACGTAAATGTGTGTGAAAGTTTGCAATTTGTGCGTCCATTAAATTTTGAGATATAATAAAAAGGACCGTGCTAAGTCCCATTTATATACATAATCGAAATTTTTAAAAAGAACATGTCACTACTTTTTGCTTACATAGTTACTATAAAATCTCATTTCGCTGATCTACTTTCTGTAAAAAATGCCAATCGTTTGCTCCTTACAAACTTTCTATACAAGTTTGTCTCCATTTCTAACACAGTTTGTTGGAAAAACTGGAACGATCTTTGTGCGGCGATCGGATTGGAAGAGATATGGAACTGTATTGCTGAGATAGGATCTGAACCCGGCTCTCACTTATCAATACTTTGAACTACTTTTATCTATTATACCCCACTAAGTGCAGATAAACATGACGGTGCGGTTAGACATGGTACAAAACGACAACTCAATTTATTATGATTACATAATTAGCTTTTCCTCCATAACTTGTGAATTATATTTTTTTTTTTGTAAAAAAATAATTTTGGCATATAAGAAAGTAAAGTTCGAAGATCTTTTTCTAATGTAATCTTTTACCTAAATTATTTTATAAACTAGCAATTCGCTCGGCTTCGCACGGTTCATATAAATCTTCCCCTTGAACCTCTATATCTATTAAAAGAACCGGGCAAGTGCGAGTCAGACTCGCGCATTAAAGGTGCCGTATCTGTATTAAGTGTAAAATTATTAAAAAATATTTTTATTATATTATGATAACTACCTCCGTGGGTCAGTGGTTAAGGCGTTTGCCTGTTGTTGTTTTGTAGGCCCGGGGGTCGTGGGTTCAATTCCCACGGGAAGTATACAATGTTAAGTTGTTTCCAGTTTGGTTAGGACATTGCAGGCTTGAATCACCTGATTGTCTGATAATAAAGATAATTCCGTGCTTCGGAAGGCACGTTAAGCCATTGGTCCCGGCTGCCATCTAGTAGTCGTTAAACGTACCGCGTCAGAGGCCGAGAGGCGGTTCCAAAGAACTCTTGACACCAGGGTCAGCATAGTCAAATTGACCGTGACACCTACTCGAAATGATGATGATGATTATATGATGTAACTAAAAATTAATGCTTTTCCCAGTTTTTCCTTCATTAGTGCTATAAGACATTGCTCGTCGTACCAAATTTCAAGATTCCAAGTTCACGGGAAGTACCCTGTAGGTTTTAATTCCGTTGTGTATGTCGAAAATTTGCGGAATAAACGGCTGTATCTCTTGATTACGTTGGCTTAGAAGTTTGATTTTTTCACAGCTCCAAGGGACAGTAGACTTGAATGTTTGATATGAATTTCAGCTTGATATCTTCACGCGTTCCTGAGAAAAAGGGTCTTGACGGACGGACAAAAAAGTTATCCTATAAGGGTCCCGTTTTTCTTTTTGAGGAACGGAACCCTAAAAATCGCACATAAATCCTTTGTGTACTTTTAAATAACTAAGCAAACATAGGGACAGACAGACAGCGGTAAGAGATACCAACACACAAAATTTCTGAAATTCGGTTGAAAATTGCGATCACTACAGGTTATATCCGGACAGATATACGAAAGAATTTTTGCCTAAGCCAGAGTAGAGCAAAGACACTTTACTCGTGGTTCGTGCTCGCTCGGTCAATTGCATGTGAATTTTCCATTAGAGGCGCTAGTGCAGCGTGAGGTATCCGAAATGGCATATAATATCTAATCACCATAACATTAATAACTAATATCCTGGGAAACCGAGATTTAGATGAAAAAACATATTTCCGCGAATATAAGCCCCAGATTTTTCCCGGAAAACCCCGTATAGTAACTATACTACATTTGATCGAAATTTCAGAAGCCACGATTACATTTTTTATATCTATACGAATATAATAATATCGCTTGTTTAATGATAGATCTACGGAGTCCTGATAGCAGGACTTCGAAGCCTTCCGGAAGGACGCAACTTTTTTCGATCACAGTTTCTTAATAGTATATGATACAGGGTTCAAAATTATATGAAAAAATACAGTATTTCTGTCCCTTTCTTTCAAAAGAGATTTTTTTTGCTGCGGCACTGGCCTTCAGTCAGCAAGCGATGGCGCACGAGCTGAGCGCACGAGTATACACGGCGCCTTCGTACCCAGGGGGCGCTTAAGTTCAAGGTCACCGTACTGCCGGAAGAACTAGACTATTTTCATATAAATCTCGTGCTGCCAGCAGGACTTATGGCGTCTTCCGGAAGAGCTTCCAGTAGGACGTATCGTCAGGCGATGTATCATTAATGTAGTAAGGTACAGTATGTAGACAAAGGCATTAAATATGATTGAAATGTAACCGTTGTTTTCAAATGTGTAATTTGTAATTTGAAACCTTACTAGTGGCGCCAACTAGTGAGTACTACTCACTAGTTGGCGCCACTAGTAAGGTTCTATTCACTGAGTAGAAACGGTAGCCCTCATAAAATAAGCTTGTACGAATATAATTCAACATAAAAATTGCTACCTGTCGTGTTGTTTGTAACTCTGCTCCGTCAATCAGAATCAATTCAAAGTATATTTTCTCGTCGATATCTTTCTTTTTCAAAAGCGTTTGTCAAATTAGAGAAGGGCCTTTGGGACATTGTTAACATTAGTACAGTATAACTCGTTTACCAACTGTCGAAGAAATTATCATCATTATGGATCAACGCTTGAACGTAGATGCCGGAGAAAGTATTTGACGACAGTCAAATAAAATTACATGGGTTTTATACATATTATTATGTCTTTTTCCCTTGCGGGGTAGACAGAGCCTAGGTCTATAAGACCTGAAGGCCACGTTTAGCATGTTGATGGGTATTAGGTGGAAAAAGATACCAAAATAGTGATGGGTTGCTGGCCGCATCGCCTATTAACTTGATTCCTATGTTTTTTTCTTTTCTCCCAGGCTAGCATGGAAGTGTAATGGGTGTTGTAATAATGTAAATTCGTACTATGATAATGCCCATTTTGTTTGTAAAATTTTTAACGCGCATTTAATAATAGTCTACCTTATGCCCGTGGCTCCGCTCGCTAGAATGTCGAACCCAATTTATTTCCTGGGATAAAAGGTATTTTATGTCAAAAGGACAGGATCGGGCATCAACCTACCTCCATACCAAATTTCATTGAAATAAGTTTAGTGGACAAAACGTTAAGAGGTAACAGACGGACAGAGTTAGTTTCGCATTTATAATATAAGTATGGATGTAATTATCCCTATAAAACCAAAATTGATTTGTTACCATCATCCATTTTTAGCGTTAGTTAAATTAGAAGAAATTGTTAGGCCTTTTGGGACGTTGCAAGTACAATATGATTACTGATAGATGGTGAAACGATCATCATTAAGGGTCCACCAAACCATATCTGAAAACAGTCAAATCAAATTTCATGGTTGTTTTAATCTACATGATTAAAACAACCATGAAATTTGATTTGAATTTGGTAAAAATTAGAATTTGTGAGCCAAATTTGTTATCATCATTTTATTTTATTGTTTTAGTCTTAATTAATGTATTGTACTGAAGAAATATACTTGAAAATATATCCCAGTTTTATTCTTCTTTGGTATTTTCATAAATCGAGACATATTTTTAAACTTTTTCGTGTATTTATTGAATTGTAATATTGAAGCCCGTATCATTTTTTGCATAATAGTTAATTTATGTACGTACGTAAATCAACCCACCCAGTTTTATATAGGTATTTTTGAACAGTGAAGTCCACTCATTCAAGCTAAATGAGCTAAAATTAACTAGTAACACGCAACTTTTTAATAAAAACACGCAATTTGGCAAAAACACCCTACATTTGAGGCTTGCGTCACGAAGTTCGTTAATGAACGCCCCATTCATAACGATTTATAGGGCGTAAGTCGTAAGTCGTTATTAGTCATAACCGCGGTCTGACAAGCAATTAATCAATTATTTCACTTCATTAGGTGTTGACTCGTCTCACAAACACTGCTGGTTATACCACTAACTAGCGCCCCTGGGCGAAATTAATATGGCGCCCCATTTGCTAAGATATATAGAGACAATAAAAAGATAGCATTTAACTTTATCTTGATCCTGATGCAGATGTTACGGTGACAGACAAAAAAATATCTGAACTTACTACTGTATATTATATAAGATCGACCTCTGTACCTCTGTGGCAGTGTGCCTTTGAATCGCAGGGTTCTGGGTTCGGTCCCCGGCCAGATCCAGCAACAAAATCATCTTATTCGGTTTGGCCTGGGTCTTCTTGGATGCTTAACTATATACGTATCTATTATATAATATGTGACACAAGTTCACTACTTAACGTGTAGCTAGCTCAGGCTATGCCTTTAAAAAATCATTACTGTTGCGCTATATCCACCGACTAAATCTTGTAGTGACAAAAGTGCAAAGAACACAATAACAATACTATAGCATTGCCGTCATTTTCATGGTTTAGATAACACTTATGTCAATATTTCAATTAGACTTTAGGAATTTGATATAACACATTCATCGAATGATAAAGACCGGAACCAAAGTTATAAACAACATTATTTAATTTTGTCTTAAATTGGATTAAGAATGTAACAAGTTCAATAATGCATTTTAAATAATACTGAATCCTTCGCCCCTTCATTCCTAGCGCCCTGAGCAGTCGTCCAACTTTGGCACGCCAAAACGTTACTAAGCTCACAAAACAATGGTGTCTCTTGCAGCCATGATGGAAAAACTGTGGAAATAATTGCGTGAAATGCGGTTTTGTCATGTTACAAATTACCTATTTGAATTTAAAAGCGGCACGTCTTTGTTTGTCAGTCTAACGTATAATAGGTACATTAAGATTTTCTCTCTGAAGCAATAGCTAGGTATAACTTCTACTACGTTACGTTACATTTATTTGTTTTTGAAGTACCTCCGTCAAGTGCGTCTTTTCTTCGTGTTTTCTATTCAGGAACTTTTAGCGTCTAATGGTACTAGGAAAGGGACTAATGGTATGTTACATCATCTTAATAATACCTAATTTACCACTGTGGCCACCTACTGGTCAAAAACTGTATAAAAGAAAGCAAAAATAACCATTTTGACTCGAAAAGAAGAATACCTTATTTGTCACTAGCTGTTGCCCGCGGCTCCGCCCGCGTTAGTGTCGATCCCTCGGGAACAGTAGAATTTCCCGGAATCAAACATACCCTATGTCCTTCCCTGGGCCTCACACCTCCATACCAAATTTCACCCAAATCAGTTCAATGGTTGAAGCGTAAAAAAACGACTTTCGCATTTATAATATTAGTATTAGTATGGAAGAATGGATATTATTTATACTTCTAAGTCCGGAAATGAGAATATTTCCATAAAACCTTTACCCTCCCATTTTACCCCTTTAGGAGTGAATTTTGTTCATATCACCCACATATATCTTTAATTGTAATCGAGAACTTACATACCTATTTATTTTCATACTTCATAGTCCAGAAATGAGAAAAATTCCAATTTTTAAACAAACTTTACCCCCCTTTTGGGGGATTTTTTCCAGTTGACCTACATAGATCTTTTTCAATTGATATCGTGAATTTATTTACCTATTTTCATACTTCTAAGTCTAGAAATGAGTAAATTCCTATACTATCTTTACCCTGCTATTTTACCCCTTCAGTGGAAAATATCGTCCATTTTACCTACACAGATATTTTTAAATGTAACCTAGAACTTATATACTTATTTTCACACGTCTAAGTCCAGAAATGAGAAAATTTCCATACAAAGTTTATATATTTTATACTTTAAGGGGGGAATTTTGCAAATTTCATCTACCTACACACATCTTTTTTAATTTTAATCGAGGACTTATATACCTACTTTCATACTTCTAAGTCCAGAAATGAGAAAATTCCATATAAATTTTACCCCTTTAGAAGTTAAATTTCTTAAAAATACTTTCTTAGCGCTCACTTACATCATGAAAAAATCCCCTGTACCAAATTTCAAGTTTCTAGGCGCAGCAGTTTCGGTTAGTTTGCCGTTTGCCCGCGGCTACGCCGCCGCCGCCGCCGTTAGTGTCCATCCCTCAGGAACAGTAGAATTTCCCGGACAAAAGGTACCCTATGTTCTTTCCCGGGTCTCAATTTTCATCCAAATTGGTTCAATGGTTGAAGCCTGAAAAGAAAACAGACAGACAGACTGAGTTACTTTCGCATTTATAATATTAGTATGGATAGGTATAATGCATGCTGATGATGAATTGACTTTGTATTTAAATTTTCTTATGCCACTCACTTACTATTTAAGTGCTATACACGGTGAAATTTTGATCGTTTTGGACCCTTAAAGGGGTGACTCACGTCATCAATATGAACAACTTTTTCTATGGGACCAATGCTGTGAACTTAAAAGAAAATTCGTCATTTCCATACAAAAGAGTCCCGCCGCCGGGCCAGTTTGTATGGGAGGGAATGTCGAATTTTTTTTGAGTTCCCAGCATTGTTCCCATCGGAAAAGTTGTTCATTTTGATCGTCTGAGTCACCCCTTTAAGGGTCCAAAACGATAAAAAATTCACCGTGTTTATTTGCAGGCAAACTAATGCCTTGAGTTCATTCAAATGACGATAACTTTTTTTTTAATGAACCCATTTTGATGAAACAAACGTTAGATGTTTTGCTGAGTTAAAACAAAGCAATTGGTGAAAGTTTGAAGTAAATCGGTTCAGTATTTTCGGAGATAATCGTGATCATACATACAGACAGACAGACAGACAGAAAAAAATTCGAAGAAAATTTTTTTGCTTTCTATTATTATTTTTAAGTGTCCCTCTATCCATTTCAGTCAAAAATTCTAAATGTACAGACAAAATATTTTTACTGTTTTATTATATGTATAGATAACCACTTACACACACACGAAAAACAAACAAATTTAATTTGTCATTATTGCATTTTCGTGGAATATTTAACCACAAATTCGTATAAATAGTAATATAAAAGTTATAATAGATATATATTTTAACAATTTTGTGAATAAAATATACACTATTGAGAAGTTATCATATACCGTACGTTTTAAAAGAAACTTCCTGCCTTGTACGATCGAACTGTGGAATCAACTTCCTGCAGCGGTATTCCCGAATCGATAATGATAATGATAAATAGAGTACAATAGTCCTTAGAATATAACAGAAAGGTATGGATTCATTAATTAACTTATTATAGTTTTTTAAATCATAACATGTCAATACAATAGAAATATCGTCAGCAATAAAATACATAATGAGATGTGGTGTCTGGTAAGTTATATACAGAAGGAAAAGAAGTGGCCCTAAGACACTTCCTTGCGGATATGATATATAACCTTCAAAAAGAGTCTTGTTTTCCTGAAAGGCCGGCAGCGCTCTTGTCACACCTCTGTTGTTGCAGTGGTCCATGGGTAACGGCAATTACCGTTTGCCGTGCTGTATCATAAAAAAGCCGGCCAAGTGCGAGTACCATCTATATATATAACCATATCTCTAAAAACGGCAAAAAAACCCGTCTGGCCAGCGAGGAGAGTGTAGGCCAAATTCTCTTTCTGCTTTGGCCAAGTATGGCTCCGGTAGCACAGAGAGGGTCATGCTCCTACAGTGGAGATTAAAAAGACCTGATGATGACAATGATATTTTATTTTTAAAGTGAATAATATAACTCAATATTCTGTGATTATTTATCAATATAGAGCAAAAACAAGTACGAAAAATTAAAAAATAAATTTTCATATATCTTAGCTTCTATCATCATCTGACTCATACCTCTTATTCTTCCTCCTGGACATATAGACGGGAAAACTACTTAGTTATATTTTTATTGTAATTTGTATAACAGTGCGTGACCAGTAAACAGAGTGTGACTACGTCTGTGATTCCTGCTTTCTCCGCTGAACTAATACCTACATCTACTTAATGTTGCCAACGCCATCCTCTCCTTGAAAAGTGGTAAGGCTCCAGGACTTGACCTAATAACATCGGAGATGCTTAAGGCTGATTTGTCCTCCGCCGTCAAGACACTTTCACCTTTGATCAACAAGGTTTGGGATTTAGAGGAGCTGCCCGAAGATTGGTGTAAGGGTCTTCTAATCACAGCGCCCAAAAAAGGTGACTTGAGTCAATGCAGCAATTGGAGAGGTATCACATTGCTCTCGATCCCGTCTAAGGTGTTCACCAAGATAATTTTGGACAGGTTAACAAAGGCCGTAGAACCTCATTTGCGTAAAGAGCAGGCTGGATTCCGGCCTGATCGATCTTGTACTGACCAAATCAACACTCTTCGTATCATACTTGAACAGGCATCAGAATGGCAAAGGGAGATATATCTTACTTTTGTTGACTTCGAAAAAGCTTTTGATACGTTGATGTGGTCTACTTTGTGGTCTCGTTTGCTCTCCATTGGCGTTCCGCCGAAAATTGTCCAGCTCCTTAAAGCCATCTACAAGAGTTACTCCTGTAAAGTCACACATGATGGCCTAATTTCCGAAGACATCCCCGTACATGCCGGAGTTCGGCAGGGTTGTCTCCTGTCGCCTCTTTTGTTCCTGATCGCTCTCGATGGGATTATGCTTCGCATCTACGACAATGGCCGGCGCAGCATTGAGTGGGGAGTCTCCGATGTTTTGGAAGACTTGGACTACGCCGATGACATCTGCCTACTGAGCCATAAACGCGCAGATATGCAGGCCAAGCTTAACGATCTGCGATTGGAGGCGGCAAAGATAGGGCTAAAAATAAACACCAAGAAGACCCAGAAAATGCGTGCTGGGGTGGAGAACTTAACGCCGTTTATGATTGGCACAGAGCCCGTGGAACGTGTCTCAACGTTTACTTATCTCGGTAGTGTTGTTTCTGAATTTGGAGGAACGGAAGAGGACATCGCTTCCAGAATTACCAAAGCCAGAGCAACATTTGCGCAGTTGCGCCCTATATGGATGTCGCGGAAGTTAACCCGAAGAGTTAAGCTCAAAATATTCGGGTCCAACGTTAAATCAGTGATCCTATATGGCTGTGAAACTTGGAAAGTTACAAAGGAACTCACCCAAAAGCTCCAGGTTTTTGTGAACCGTCGCCTGCGCCAGATTCTCGGCATTCGCTGGCCCGAGACCATATTGAATGACCGTTTGCGACAGGTATGTCACGAAACTCCGATCGACCAACAGATAAAACGCCTCAAATGGAATTGGATCGGCCACACTCTCCGAAGAAGCCCTGAGCACATATCTAAAAAGGCCATGGAGTGGAATCCCCATGGAAAACGTAAAGTAGGCCGACCTAAACAGACCTGACGACGTACCGTTTTCGACGAAATTAAAAAAACCGGAAAGACTTGGAGTGAAGTTAAACGCATAGCTCAGGACTGATCGAGATGGAGAGTCTTTGTGGACGCCCTCTGCCCCAGATAGGGGACATAGGACTATAAGTCACTTAATGTTGGCTCACGCTACTATAGGTGGGATAGATTGGCGCCCAACGTGGTGCCCAACCCACCTATCCTTCTGTAGCTCTAGCTGTTAATAAATTCGTTTCAATTATCAAACACAACAAATCCTTCATAATGTAATGAGAAAACAATTTCTTCGTAACGTAACATGGATTTCGACTTTATTATAATACACAAAATAAAACCGCCTGAAAATCGTCTCACTTTATTACGTACTTTGAAAACATATTTGGAAGTTCTGAAAGGCGTGTAAGACGAAAAAGTTATAAGGAAATTCTATTAGAATTGATTCTACGCTGAATCTACGCATTTCATGCAGATATATTTTGTGGTTTAGGTACGTTAGTACTTATATATTAATTCTGTGGTTTAGGTTAGCTTTTTGGTTTACTTTTTATACATTTGCATTAAAAAAAAACCGCATTAAAATAGTGTTAATGATCTAAGCATAAATAGGACAGACAGAGAGCGAGAAGCGACTTTGTTTTATAATAATACTAGCTTTCGCCCGCGGCTCCGCCCGCGTCAATGTCGATCCCTCGGGAACAGTACTTTTTCCCGGGATAAAATGTAACCCATATCCTTCTCCGTACCTCAGATAACGTGTATACAAAATTTCATGATGATCGGTTCAGTAGTTACAACGTGAAAGCGTAACAAACAAACAAACAAATAAACAAACTCACTTTCGCATTTATAATATAAGTTAGGATAGTTAGGATATTCAAAAATATATCTGTTTGTTGTCCTTCCGTTTCTTGAAAAAGTAGGTACAGAAAAAAATGTTCAGCGGTCTAAAACGTACATTGTGAAGGCTCTTAACAAGGCCGCTGCTCAATTTAAAACTTTATTAACCCAGCGGGTGTGAAACAGTTTTTCTTTATTCACACGGGTCACATGACCACCCGAAAGTTAGAAAGAGACGGAAGTATTTTAAAAATTCAGAGTAAACTCGCGCGGCTCCACGGATGGCACATGCATGGTTTATACTGAAAGGGGTTTTCACGATTTATTGTGATGGTCTTCTTATTTTCGTTATGGTTATATATTTTTAATGTTCATATTGTTTTTTAGGGTTTCGTACCCAAAGAGTAAAAACGGGACCCTATTGATTTCGCTCCGCTGTCCGTCTGTCTGTCCGTCTGTCTGTCTGTCCGTCTGTCACCAGGCTGTATCTCATGAACCGTGATAGTGAGACGGTTGAAATTTTCACAGATGATGTATTTCTGTTGCCGCAATAACAACAAATACAAAAAAATAGAATAAAATAAATATTTAAGGGGGCTCCCATACAACAAACGTGATTTCTTTTTGCTCGTTACTGATAACGGCAACAGGTAGACATTTGAAACATTCACAGAATATTTAGTTGTATATTCACTTTCAAAATAAATAATTAAATAAAAACAATATTAAAGGGGGGCTCCCAAACAAAAGATATGATTTTCCCCTTCCCAGAACCCTTCGTGCGCGAGTCCGACTCGCACTTGGCCGGTTTTCCACGTTGGTCTGGGAGAAAAGAAAAAACGTAGATTATGCCAGCTGCTTCTCTTCCAGCGCAGATCGTAAAAGTCAATCGAGGGATTGGGCTAAAATCTGCGAAATCATGGCAATAGGCGGGCGATGCGGATGGC
Organism: Elegia similella; assembly: GCA_947532085.1. Lineage (NCBI taxonomy): Eukaryota > Metazoa > Arthropoda > Insecta > Lepidoptera > Pyralidae > Elegia > Elegia similella. The sequence goes on along the minus strand of OX383942.1, from coordinate 16,380,658 downwards.
AACCCATCACTGTTTTGATTCCGTTTTCTATCTACATGCCCTCCAACAACGTGACCATAAGGTCTTATAAACCTAGGCTCTGTCTACCCCGCAAGAAAAAAGACGATATATGTATGTATGTACTAATTTACGTGAGCGCGCATTGAAATATATGTAGGTCAATTCAGTTGAACAAAATTTTCGCAAGTTGTATCTCAAATAGAAGAAGGTATGTTTTGATTTTAAGCATATGTTGTCCCTTTTATAAGATGACGTTTGAAGTAAAAACATCTTAAGCGGCGTTGAGCACTTTTTGGGATGGGTAAAAAATGTTAAACTCGCGTCAGGACACGTGACCTGAGACCACCCCGGCGCGGCTTAGAAGAGGTAGTAATATCCCTCTCTCTTTCTACCGCGTGGAGTTTTTACTTCCACCAGCACTCCTGGAGTGCAACTTTTTTGTTTTTTTTTCATATGATCTATACCTACTTGTCTCTTTGCGAGTATTTGACAAGCATTGTATTGAAAAGATCAAGGATTTAGATCAATGGAAAAAGAGGGAAGGCCTTTAAGAGGCTGTTCATCATCATCATCAGGTTTTTTTAGTCTCCACTGCAGGAGCATGACCCTCTCTGTACTACCGGAGCCGTACGGCCAGAGCAGACAGAGGATTTGGCCTACACTCTCCTCGCTGGCCAGACGGGTTGGAGAGGTCTCATCGATGTTTATGAGCTAAGTTTGGCTTGTATTTCCTAAGTTGCCTCTTACGACCTCCATGGGAAGACTAGGAGTGGTCCTATTCTACTGCCGGAAACCACACGGCCATTAGTGGCCATTAGTGCCATTAGTGCGACACAAATATGTAGTGAAAAAACTTGTATCTTTGTTCAAGCAAAACGGTCTTTCATAAACCACGACGTCTTAAGAAGTATTTCAGATCTGTATACTCTAAAGATAATAGGCCAAGATTGTTCCCAATTATGTTCATATCACAACACATTACTCGCGAATCCTTATCAAACAAACGTGCACCGTGATACCACAGAGCAGCAAATATATTGTGTCAGAGCAAACAAACTAATAAGATAGAAGTTATACGCTGGCAGAAACATAACTTTATTAGACTGTGTCTGGAGTTTCAGAGGTGACGCGTCAGGTGTTGCAGCGAGTTATTGGTTTAAGTTAATTTTGGAGAGAAAGGAAAATTGATGGCTTCCGTTGCGCAGTGGTTAACATAGCCTGCCTGTTGACCAAGGGCACCGGGTTTGCTTTTCGGCGCAGGCAAATCACTTGTACTCCATGAAGACGACTCTATTTAATGCAAATTGTTATCCTATGGCCATAAGAATTTTTAATAACTTACCTAGAGACATAATAACTATAAGTAACTTTAAATTATTAAAACAAAAACTATTTGATTGGTTAATTACTAAGTGTTTCTATATCGTCAAAGACTATTTAAAAAAAATGACATATATTGTATAATTTAAAACAAAGAATAATAATTTTGACTATTGTCTGTTGCATGTCAGAGTAATTTATGAGACTTTTGAAAATCATCCATCTTTATGCAATAATTATATTCATTCATTCATTTTCAATGGTGTTTGTCCACGGTTCTGGAGCTCAATTCGCCGCGAACAACTAGTTATTCAATACTAAAATATTATTCAGTAAAACAATTAAGCTCTATATTGAGTATCTCAAAAATTATACCTCATTTTGGACGCAGACTGACGCACTTCCACAGTACATACATACTCGTAGTATCACGTCTTTATTCCTTAAATAACTAAATAACATTTTAAAAACGTTGACAGTGACTAGAACAAATCAGCTGTGTTGTGGTGTCGTGCGTGATTGTTATGAGTCATCAGCTGACGCGGTCAACCGGTCTCGGTCTCGATAGCGTACCACGACAGCCAACAGAAATAAAATTTCACCGCATTGGTTAGCTCCCCAAGTGGCACTGCTCGATTCACATCGACTTGTATGCAACGGGCCCCTGGTTCGAGTCTCGCCCACGCCTGGACAGATTTGCGGAGTTCCTTGCTTTTGACAATATTATTTATTTTTGACATAATTTTTATCTTATTTAATGAGAAAAATGTACTATTAAATCTTGACGAAATTAATAATGAAATATTTATATTGAAAACTAAAATAAATAAGAAAAATAATCTGAATAACGTCAATACCACAGATAAATACTGTTTTCGTCCGCTCACCAAAAGATGGCACCACCTGATACAAACCAGAGAAAGAACAAAAATAATGATAACCAGGACATCATTTTACAATGTGAAAAATGTAAAAGGAAAGTAGACACAAACCATTATTTAACGTGTATAATATGCAAAAATAATTTTGATCTGGAATGTACTGGAACAGAAAAACGTTTTTATACAACCATGACTTCTGAACACAAAAAAACATGGCGATGTAATGATTGTTCATCTGGTCTTCATCACACCTCCTCGCCGCAACTTCAAGATAATGTCACAGTCAGGCCAAAACACGACAAGAATATAGCACTTCAAAACTCATTCGAATTACTATCAGACTCGATATCCGACGAAGATGAAGAATACACATCATTTACCGACGAAAAACTTAACAAGGGTTGTTCAAAAAGTATAGATAATTTGGTCGATGAGATAAATACCCTAAAAAACACAATAAGCTCCCTACAGAAGGAATTAAGTACATCAAAAAATAAAATAAGAAGTCTCGAGCTGGAAAATAACTCCATAAAACAACAGCTCTCTAAAAATAGCAATAAATGTGTAATATCACAAATGCACGATGGTTCAACCTTAAAAGAAAATAACAAAAGGGACATCATAAACCACAAACAGTCTGACTCTTTGAAATTGAAGTCATCCCAGATCCCCAAACAGAATACAGATTCTATCGAATCCAACTTACCAATTATGCCTCCAAAAAATAGATTACTTATTATGAGTTCCAACAATAAGCATAAGATTTTGCCTTACCTGCGGAAGGAAAAACAGTTGGAAAAATATCAGTATTGCCATTTCATCAAAGCTCGCGCAGGAATAAAAGACCTATTAGAAGGAATTGAAAAGAAATTACAGACTTTTACCAATGTGGATCATTGTGTTATATTGATTGGAGACGCGGATTTTCATTATTCTCAGAATTACCACACCTTAGTAAACGTCATTAGAAAAAAAATGGAAAAAATCAAATATACAAACATCACCATTGCCTGCCCAACTTATATATGTGGGGCGCCTGTGTTTAACAGCCGAGTTGAAACTTTTATTACCCTCCTACAGGCAGACATAGAAAAACATCAGTATGCTTATTTCCTCGACTCTAATAGAGAACTGACTTTTGATATGTTTTCATATTATTCAGGACGATTGCGAAATTCTGGAATGCAGTGTATATTACAAAACGTTGGCCAACTCTTAGAATCTATAACTCACACTTTTAAATCTGAACGGATGCCTATTGATATACAAAGTTCAGCCACTGAAAATGCATCTGAAACTACAATGAACCCACAACAGCTATGTAATATCTCACCTATAAATATAGGAAAAAAAAATACGTTTTTTCGTTCCTCAAAGTAATAAGAAATACAAAGTATTATTTCATCAAAACATAGCTGGTTTCTTCAAAAAAAAGGATAGTCTTGAAATAATATTAAATGATTTCACCAAACAAAATAAGAGTATAGACATTTTATGCCTGTCTGAAACTTTTATTAAATCAGGGAGTGAAAAAAATATGTTTTTAAAGGAACTTGTTCTAGCTAATTGGTATTCTAGAGAAACTAAAAAACGGGGCGGTGTAAGTATATTTTGCAAAAACTACCTAGAGTTTAAGACATTGGACTTTATTAAGGATTTTTGCATTCCTAAATCATTTGAAGCATGCGGCATAGAAATACTAACTTTAAAATGCATTATTATTTGTATATATAGAACGCCGGATAGTGACTCGGACATATTTCTTAGTAAATTAGATTTACTTATGACCAAACTACGTAAAAGATATAAAAAATGTATTATTATAACTGGTGACTTCAATATTGACTATCTAAAGGAAAGCAAAGATTTGAGAGAATTAAAAAGAATAGCTCTGAACTATAATCTTACTATACATGTGAGAGAACCAACACGACTCAAATCTTGTTTGGATCAGATAATGAGCAACTGTCCCGAAGCTACTTGTGAAGTCTTAAACCTTTGCCTCTCTGACCACAACACGGGACAACTGCTTAGATTCCCGACGACAGACACGAAAGTTCCTCCTAAAAAGTATTTTATTCAGAGAAGAGACTTTAGTCACAACAATATAGGAAAGTTTTATAATTATTTGAGTAGTCTGTCTTGGGCGGAAGTACATGCAGAGAATGACACAAATGTTGCATTTAATAAATTTCATGACTTGTTTACTTTCCTATTCGATCAGTGTTTTCCTTTGACACGAATTCAAAAAAGCAATACACCAAGGCGATCTACTTGGATTACCAAAGGTGTTAAGATATCGTCTATTACAAAACGGAAATTTAGATACCAATATTACACTAATAAAAACCCTGAAGCAAAAATACGCTACAATAAATACAATTCGGTTTTTAAAAAGTGTGTTAAAGCTTCCCAGAAATTAAGCAATATGCGACTAATTAATAATGCAAAGAATATATGTCAGGCTGCTTGGAAAATAATTAAAAAAGAATCCAATAACATCATTAATTATAGGACAAATATAGACAAAATAAATCATAATGGGAAAATAATCAATGACATTAAAGAAATTGTAAATATATTTAATAATCACTATACATCAATAAATAAAGATAACAGCAAAAATGACAATAATAGAAATAATATTCGATACAAAATTAATTCTAATCCGCACAGTATGTTTTTACTTCCTACAGACAGTTACGAGGTACAAAAAACTATTCTATCATTGAACAATACCCCAGCAGCTGGTTATGACCATGTAACAACCAATATTTTAAAAAGGTGTGCTTCTGTAATAGCTCCTGTTCTTGGATACATAATAAATTTATCTTTTTCCCAGGGCGTATTTCCCGAACGATTAAAAACTTCAATTGTGAAACCAATACACAAGAAAGGAGATAGAGATTTAATTGTAAATTATCGACAAATAGCACTGATCTCAATATTTTCAAAAATATTCGAAAAAGTAATGCAGAATCGCATCTCTTCCTTTCTTGTCAAAAACAATATATTATGTCCCCAACAAAATGGTTTTCAAAAAGGAAAATCCACAACCTTGGCAGCGTTTAACCTCATAAACAACATAACAGAAAACATCAACAAAAGAAACCCGACAACTGTTACGCTGTTTGACATGTCGAATGCTTTCGACCTAGTCTGTCATAAAATATTGCTGACCAAATGTGACACAGTTGGCATTCGTGGAAAACCGCTAGAATGGTTGAAATCATACTTAACGGAACGAAATCAATATGTAGAAATTGCAAAACTAAACGAAAATAACGAAGAGATATTGTACAAATCTAATAAACAAATAACTAAATTTGGCGTGCCGCAAGGTAGCATTCTGGGTCCACTCCTCTTCTTGCTCTACATTAATGACCTACCAAATGTCACACAACATGAATGCTCACTCTTCGCGGACGATGTAGCATTGGTAGTACCATGCTCAAATAAACAGACCTATAATAAGGACATAAACGAAGCCATATCGAATATTACACAATGGCTTGAACGAAATAATTTGAAGGTCAACACATCCAAAACAAAATACCTGCAGTTTCATAGTAAAGGTGGTAGCGGACTGCCATTAAAAGTAACCCTAAATAACGAGCAAATTAATGAAGTTGCAAAGGCTGAATTTCTTGGCATAACATTGGACAAGTGTTGTACATGGAAGCAACATGTCGATAAAGTGTGCTTAAAAATAAATCGCTTTGTGTACGTTCTAGGACGTCTCACCGCGGTAGCTGACAAAAAGGCGGCTATGCAAGCTTATCACGGATATGTTGCTTCTAATTTAAGATATGGCATTCTGTTGTGGGGAAATTCAGTAGAAATAAATAGGCTCTTTCTTGTGCAGAAGAAATGTGTTAGAGCAATATGTAATGCTCCTCCTCTAACGAGCTGTAAAACACTTTTTCAAAAACTGAAACTTTTAACTCTTACAAGCCTTTACATATACGAGACCTGTGTTTTTGTCATTAATAATGGGCACCTGTTCAGAAAACGAGCTGATCATTATAGTTACAGTTGTAGATTTCCGGATCGCCTGCTCTTGCCTAATAGTAGAACTGCCATCTGTTCTAGAGGCTCCAGTACCATGTGTGTAAAAATATTTAATAGAGTACCTAATGAAATCAAAAGATTGCCTGCTAAATTGTTCAAAAGGAAATTACATGAATGGCTAATTGGGAAATGCTTTTATACTATAAATGAATATTTAAAATAATTGACATTTAATAAATTGTAAATTTTAATTTCCTATCTCCTTTTGACATATTGTACTATTGACATATTGAATCTTTTGACTTAATGTACTTTTGACATAATGAAATACACATTTCTGAATTTATATTAACTTGACATGTATTTGTAAAATCATTTATACATTTTGCATGCTGGAAACGGCTAAGTGTACGCTTTTACCTTTTAATGCATTCCACCTGTTGTACGACACTTATGCAAATAAATTTCATTTCATTTCATTTCATTTCTTACGGGTTAGATGGAGCCGAAGGCCATAAGACCGAAAGGCCACGTTTAGCATGTTTTGATGGGTTGCTAGCCGCACTCCTATTGTGAAGGCTCGGCCGTCCCGACGCTCAAGCCGAGTTCCACATATAAAGATGGTAGGGAGAGCACAAGACGAACACACAGAACACAACTAATAACTTTATTATAATCTTTGCTTTTACAACTTCAATAAATAATTATCAGAGACTTATGCTCCAGGATATGGTAGTAGACTCAATGAGTGATAGACTGAAAGATGTTAACCGATTGAAAGGTGGTAGCAGACTGAAGAATGATCGAAGAATGAGTGATGAGACAGAGAGAAAGTAATCTAAAAATGGAATGAAATTTGAATTAAAAATGAAATTTGAATTAAAATAAGGAATGAAAAATGGACAGGATGTGAGAAATGAGGTTGGATAAGATGCAGCATGCAGGTGGCATGCTGCAACGTTACACTATTTACATGATTCCTTAGAATTGCGCCCATTCCCTTGGCCGGTTTCTACGGCCTACGCGGGAAGAAAAGCAGGTAAATTCTACGTTTTTATTTTCTTCCAGACCAGCATCGAAGTAAGTAACCTCTAAGTAGTTTTGCATAACATAAAAATTTAAAATTGAAAACTTTTGAGGTTATTTGTTCTCAGTGCTTATTGATAAGAATATTCAGTTGCAAGGCGAGCTCCGTGGCGCAGCGGTTAACACGCCAGCCTGCGACACGAGAGTGCCCGGTTTCGATCCCCTGTCAGGTCATGGTGGAAAACGATCTTTTTCAGATTGACCTGGGTCTTGGATGTTTATCTATATAAGTAATTATTATAAAGCATAGTATCGTTAAGTTAGTATCCTACGACACAAGTTCATAACTTACTGTAGGGCTAGATCAATTTGTGTGATATGCCCCTATATATTTATATACAAATAAGCTGGGTTTTTTCGAAATGGCGGACATGGCACAAGGCACCATTGTGAATTCGCTGTGATTCTAGTAAGTCTCTCGAAAGCCGTTAGGTATAATAACTAAACAACTGGCAATCTATGCTCTCCATTTAACAGCACGGAACTAATTACCTCATATAACGTTATGTCACGTGTAATTAACACAGGGATGAAAGGAGTGGGCTAAGTGGGTCAAAGCACTCGCCCCACGATGTTTGCGCACTCAAGTTTAGCTGATACGAATAACCTGACAAACACAAACAACCTACATCTAATTAAAGCCGATACTGTTACACTGATTACGAATGCTACAGCCGGCCTACTCCCTAACTTTTGGCAACTACGGCGTACAGTCAGCCAATGAGATATCTGACCCCCTACAACAGCGCCATTTTTCGCAAACTAAAGAAACATCCGTGGTTTAAACCCAAAGATAAAAATAAACAAGTGTAATATCCTTTGCGACTAGTGCCATCTATTGAATTGTGAATGAACAAATAAGGTTAATAAGCAGAAATCTGATACCCTTGACGACTAATGCCATCTATTCGATTTTTGATAAATAAAACAAGCCCTAGCATACGATACGCTTATTTCAAAGATACTTCAATAGTTTGATGTGGCTCAAGTGGTAGGCACTACGGTTTAATAGTTAATGTGATTATGAATGAACAGGGTCAAATCCTCCAAAGCTTTTTATTTTTACAAATATCACCAACTTCGTATTGTGATGTTGGTGTAATTTTGGTTGTTTTAACATAATGTTACCGAGCTAATTACTGTGAATAAAAAGCATTTTAAATTTTTAATTACTTTATTACATCAAAAAAATGTAACAGTGAAATAAATACCTGCCTACTTAATTCAAACTATGATTAATCTTCTGTAGAGAGAACCAACATGTTACTTAATAAGTAACAATTTACATCTCTCAACTTCTTTTTAATCATAGTATTATATTTTTTTAAATGTGTAGGGTCAAATAGTGCTATGTGAATAACTTTGCTTCGATAATAGTATAAGAATGAATATAAACCTATGGCATTAAATGAATTTTAATATGGGAGAGGGTGACCCCCATTTTGAAGCTTTTGTTCAAGTCTATTTGTCATTTCACTTACCATGTTAGATCAGATCACATATCACTTATGCGCATATTTATTAATTTAGTATAACCTTTTTGTCTAAATTGATTTAAATCAAACTTTACTCGTGTCTCGTGTCCCAGTTAAGCACTATTTGACCCTACAATCTGGGATTTTAATTGGTCACTCAATAACAGTTAGATCACAGAACAATTGTCTTAAATAAAATATATTCTACATTGCAAACTGTTGGAATCACCACATCTCATAAATTTTCCAAGTATTTTTCTTTATCCGAATAGAATCCGAATTCTACCAGCTCCCCTGGGCCCATTGAAGACATCTGTCCCCAATAACCTGCAAAACAATAATACGATCAGTTACCTATTATTCTACACTGCGTAATACACTAGGTATTAAATATTATTATTATTTTACTTCACTATTTAATGAATATTTTTACCTAATGTTATCCTGCCACTGTTCTCAAAGGCAAATTATTTTGATGGCTATACGCTGGCCATGTCTTCTCCGCAATATTTTTCTGCCATCATCATCAGACTTAAAACTTTTTTCATCAGAATAAAATACGATCTCGTTCTTGTTGAATGTTTCCTCACTGTTTCAATTGAAATATTGTAGTGTATATGTTACGCCAGTTGACTCCGAATCCACAAACGGACGGTGTTTCTCTGTAAGAGATATATTTATCTTAGACATTTATCACAAACCCTATGTTTTACGGAACAAAAAATAGTGTGACAATTAAGTAAGTATATTAAATACTTATAATTTCTACTTACCGCGATACCTAACTCTCTAGATATAGATATTTTAAATACTGTGGTTGTCTTTACAATACAATATTAGCTTTCACAAAATCTGCTATATAAGATGAAACGGGATGCCTAATAACTGGTGGGGTTTTGGATCACTACACAGTAATCGCAGTATCTTATTTGTGACGCGAGTGAACAATATTTTTGATTAGTTGGTATCAGGTATAAATAAATCTGATAGATTACCCTCAATTTATTTGTTAAAGCAATGCGTTGCAGTTGGTGACAATGATGTCATAGCAGTAGAAATAGATAGCCAATTTCGCCCGAGACGTCATATCGTCGGTTGGCGTATTGAGATGAGCGCTAGCTTCTCAAGTCGTGGGTCCATGGTTCGAATCGAACTTTACGTAGGATTGTTTTTGATTCTTTCTTGTTCTTACCATTGATGATTACTTGAATTATTAGCTGAGATTATTAGAAACACAAAATTTGCAACTGAGCAGGTTATCAGAAACAAGTTTATACCAGCAGTTGTCTGTCTACTTGCCAAAAATCACGGTAGGTGGCGCTTCACAGCAAAGAGTGAATTTACGTTTTAAAAGTCAGGGGGTCAGGTATCTGCTTGGCCGACTGTACAACGTTTTGATAGAAATAAGGAGGATCTCCGTACATATAATTTGAAATTTAAGGAGCTACTTTTGCAAAAAGCTTACAGAATATCCTTTTACTAGCTCTCGCCTGCGACTCCACCCGTGTCAATGTCGATCTTGGGAACAGTACTTTTTTCTGGGACAAATTGTACCCTATGTCATTCTCCGTACCCCTGATTACGTGTATGCAAAATTTCATGATGGTCAGTTCAGTAGTAAAGGCGTGAAACCGTAACAAACAAACAAACTCACTTTCCTATTTATAATATTAGTTAGGATTATATTAAGAAATAAAATAAAGAGAAAAAATGTCAGGCATTCGAAAGTTGAATCATGCGGTAGCTCAGTTAGCAGAGTCCAAAATACGTCCAAAAATAGAGGAATATAAACCAAGATGACATTTATACCACTAAGCGTGTATAAAATATAAAATTACTTGTTTGAAATTCTATACTTACTTTGTTATTTTGAATGTCCGTTGATCATCCGTCAGAATAAAAATGCCTCCGAGGGCGTTTGCCTGTAGACCCGGGGGTCGTGGGTTCGATTCTCATGGGAAGCATACTTTGTTTAGTTGCTTCCAGTTTGGTTAGGACATTTAAGGCTTGAATCACCTGATTGTCTTATAATAAAGAAGATTCCGTGCTTCGGAAGGCACGTTACGCTGTTAGTCCCGGCTGCAAGCTGGTAGTCGTTAAAGGAACCATGTCAGAGGCCGAGAAGCGGTTCCGAAAAACTCCAACACCAGGATGTGCATGGTCGATTGACCGTGCAACCTACACGAAATGATGATGAGAATAAAAAAAGATACCTAGGTACTTACGTACGATATCCTTAGTACCAAAGTTAGTAATTGTCCATAGATATCCATTTACGAATTACAACACTCGCAATATTTTTTAAGTTTGCAGGAATCAGCAGAGGTTTAGACAACTACGGTGTACATCATTTTTATGGCCACTTCAACATCCATTACGGATTATATATCTTTAATAAAAATAGTGAACTTAAGCCGCAATGTATTTTAAAGTCGCGATCAACACGATGTACACTTGTTTTCAAATGTTAGCGAGTAACCATGCTGATCTTTTAAAAAACCCGGCCAAGTGCGAGTCGGACTCGAGCACGAAGGGTTATCTATAAAAACGGCAAAAATAACATGTCTGTTGTATAGGAGTCTCTCTTCAATGTTAATTTTATTTAATTATTTAAAGTATTATAATATATATCACTAAAAGTATTCAGTGAATATTTGAAGCGTCTATCTGTTGCCGTTATCAATAACGAGCGAAATCAAGTAAAAAAATCACGTTTGTTGTATGGGAGCCCCCTTAAATATTTATTTTATTCTACTTTTAGTATTTGTTGTTCTAGCATCATCTGTGAAAATGTCAACTGTTAAACTATTACGGTTTATGTGATACAGCCTGGTGACAGACAGGCAGACAGGCAGACGGACAGTGGAGCGATACCCGTTTTTACCCTTTGGGTACGGAACCCTAAAAAGAGCACGTGTTGCCTGTAATCAACCCTGATACCTGACACTAGTGATATATTCGAGCTGCCTTCTTTATTTATATTAAATGTCTAGCCATAATATATATGTTAATAAATAATCTTCTTAAATAATATAAATAAAGAAGGCGTCAATACGTGCCAGTTCAAAATTATTTTGCAATTAATATTATCTGTCTTGGAAGAAAGACCCCGAAAAATATGTTCAGATCCTGTCGATGTTTTGAAGCACCTGCGATTGACAAATTACCTTTCCTCCTCCGCATAATTTACCCTTCACGCTTGCGCAGTAAACAAAGTACCTACGAGGTTTTTAAGAAAGGAAAGCGTCGCCTTTTGTATGGAGTACGGAGGCGGTACGGAGGATCATATAATATTCATATCTATCGCAGCTACGATTATCACACTGCAATAAATAAGTGCATACATACTATCATGTCTTTGTGCATTGCGGGGTAGACAGAGCCTAGGGCTATAAGACTTAAAAGTCACGTAAAGCATGTTACACGCACGTGTAGGTCCACGGAATCATAATAATGATGGGTTGTTAGCCCCATCGCCTATTATTTTCATTCTCTCGATCGGCTTTTACGATCTGTGCGGGAATTGTTCCAGCTGATATATTCTACATTTTTTCTTTCTCCCAGACCAACATGGAAGATATATAAGTATAACTTGATATATGATTCTAAAGGCGTTAAATGAAAAACTGTTAACAAAAAAAAGGAATGGAATACTAAATGGCAACACAAGAACCTTTTAAGGCGCTGTGCATCAGAAGAATACCGTAAAACGTGTATTTTTGTCGCGCATTTAGCCTTATTTTTCATAGAATACTAGCATGAAAAAAATATGAAGTACAGTTCAAAGATCAAAATAAATTGTTACATCAAAATATTTTCATAAAAACCTAACTAAATAAAATAGCAAAAAAGCTAAACCCAGAAAAAAATTCGTCGCAAGGGACTTGATATTTTCAGCGACAACTACTAACTTTTATACGTCTATAAAAAGTATAACTAAATGAGCAAGATGGATACTTCCAAAAAATACAATATTTGGTTATTATTATTATTTAATTATTAAATTAAAAATGAAAATTAACACGGAAATGGCAGACACGGGTTTGAACTGAGACTGAGACTAATGACGGGTATGACACGAATATACAGGGTTATAGTTAACTAACGCAATACCTGCTAAAGACGACTTAGGTACATTATGACTAACATCGTTTTTTCTATGACTTTTACCTAAACGCAATACATAGTAAGATTTTACATACATTCGCTTTTATGTGGATTTCTATCAAACGTTAAGTCTATGCTGCCGGCCGCGTGCCACGTAAGCGTAGGTACCTACTATTATTACCTCGTAGCGCTGATTGCCATAGAGTTAAGACGAGTAGAACTGCAAATTAGCATTTTTTTTTTGAAAAATGCAAACATTGAATTACAGAAAGTCATAGAATAAACGTAGTTAATCTTGATGTACCTTAGTCACCTTTAGGAGGTTATGCATTAAATACCACTTACCCTGTATAATATATCGCGCGATGTCCGCTACAAACGGTTAAGGGATACAGCGCCTTAACGCCATGACGTATATATATTCTTTGGCCATGGTCTGATATATGTGACAAATCAATTGCGCGCCCGCGCGCCGCTGATTGTGAATGAATGGGGCATGTACTCGATTTGTTACTTTTATCAGACTGTGGCGTTGAAAGAGCTATAAACTCTATGACACCTGTCACAGTCGAAAATTCAGTTCAAAATTCATAATTCATTTATTTTTGTCAGACATACCCATATACATTTATAACAAGGTGTTAGTATTACATAGTGCGCCATGCTGCGCGGTCAGGCATACAAAATTCGATACAGATTTTTGTGTTAATTGTAGGTATATAGATCAAAAGTAAAAATGGATTGTCATGCAAAATTTATATAAATCTTAATAAATGTCAATGTCAAACTTGTTAGTAAATTATATGGTAAATTAGTCAACGAATAAAATAATAAATAATCATCATCATTCTCACAGATTAACATAATGTCAAAGTTGATAATTAATAATTAAATTCAGTAGTCCTAGTTTTCAGTCAAATATCAAGAACGAGCTAGTATTTTAATGCAATGTTTGTTTCGGCACGTAATGTAACCTACCTAGCTAAAATCGCAGCATGCTTACCACACCGCTGCAGGCTGTTTATATTCTGACAGATCAGAAACTGACTGTGCAATGTCGATACATATATTATTGAATCACGAATGCGCATTGCATTGTAGGAATAATAATAGTTATCATCTTTGTTTAGGTAGTGTAAATCACTACCGAATTGTAATTGTATAAAATAGATATTGAAGTTTCCCTGGCATAAGTGTTTGTATAACAATATATATAAAATAGACTGTTTCTTGTATTTTATTTAATTATATAGGCAGAGGAGTATACAAAACACTTGATGGTAGTGTAATCATCGGCCATTGGTATCAGCAACATCAGAGTTATTAACAGAGCGCTGCCAACCTTTTAATGAGGCATTTACCCGTATTTTGAAGGAATCCAAGTCATGGCTTCTGGGAAAACAGTGGAAGGAAGTTCGTTTTACAAATAACACATGCGAGAAAAAAAAACGGCCTAGTGTGAGTCGGACTCCGCACGAAGGGTTCCGTACCACTACCAAAAATCATGTCTGGTGAATAGGCCCCCCAAAAATATTGTTTTTATTTTAATCCATTATTTATTTTTAAAGTGAATTATTTTATATTACTAAATTATCTGTTAATATTTCAAGCGTCTACCTGTTGCCTTTATCAATATCGAGCAAAAAAAAACACGTTTATTGTATGGGTGTCCCCGTAAATACTTATTTTATTCTACATTCTAGTATTTGGTGTTATAGATGCAACAGAAATCTGTGAAAATTTTAACTGTCTAACGATTACAGTTCATGAGATACAGCCTGGTGACAGATGGACAGGCAGACAGACAGACAGGCGGAGCCATATTAATATAATATCGTTTTACCCTTTGGGAACGGAACCCTAAAAATTATATAGAGAATTGTGTTATTGCTGATCGCCAGGACTCGAAGTAATGAGCATTAAGTCTGTTTCCATGGCTGTATGTAAGCTTTGTAGAGCATCCGATAAGCGGGATCGAAATTATCGTTTTGCTCTATATTGCGCCCTAGACCCAATACTGTGTACCTTCGCTACAGGAAATCTTCGATGCAATGGGTTTGGTGCAGCGACTGGCGATGTAGTAACTGGCCACATTGTGCCCTATAGCAATGCAATAGGTGTCCTATTGCATTGCTTATCTTTGGCACTGGGTAAAACGACTTTTTTTTCTAAATGTTAAGACCAAGATTATCTAGAGTTATAGAGTAAGCAAGAATATATAAAGAACTTTGATGAAAGGAGCTTTCTCTCTGCTGTACAGTTATGTCTTCGGCACACGGTTTTTTTTCTTTTCGTATAGCTACCAAAAATAATATAATACCAATAATAGTAGAGCAAATCTTCTGTCTGCTCTGGCCAATTATGGCTCCGGTAGTACAGAGAGGGTCATGCTCATGCAGTGAAAAGACTAAAAAGACTTGATGATGACGATACCCAACTTAGTACATGGCAAATTTAATAAAAATAAAAACATTTGAATGAAATCATTGAATGTTGTAAATGCCTAATGTTCCTGAATGCCCATACTTTTGTTGAGAGTTATCTCTGTTGTGAAAATTCTTCCAATAATCAATAGTATATCTGTGCAAAAAAATCTCTCCGCTTAATCCAAAAAAAATATGGTTGATTCTTTATGATAAGGTCAGAACAAGATAAACTATTACAACTATGTCGAAACTGCAGTGTCATAAATTCCAATCCACTCGAAACGAACACGTAACGAAACTTACCGAATCAGAGTAATTTACCCTTGAATTTACATACCTATGGGCACAGTCAGCGCGGCTGTCGGCATATTTAGCAAGAAATCCGTTTTCTACCCACACGTAAGCCGATACCCATAGCGTTTCGACATGCTGCTGGTCGGAATGTTTAATTTGATTTTAACTCACAGAAACGACTACTACAGACAAAACATTTCTTTTTTTTTAAAAAGAAAAAATAAAGCTGCTTTCGCAAAAAGTGCGATAGCCCTTGTCACTCGGAAGGGTTTGAGGTCTTAACGATACCACACCTCCAAATCGGTTGACGTATTTAGAAGTTATTGTGGAATAGAGAAACTCACATAAATACATGACTCTAAAACAATACACTTCTTTTTGGCAGTCATGTTAAAAAGTATATGTGTAGAATGCATGCAGAAACATGGTTATGGTAATTAAAAATACGACCTTTTATCCACACAAAAGGCTAAATATTCTAAAATATCCTTAGCATGCTTCTAGTCAAAATAAAAACACGGAGGTTTAGTCAGAGCAAAAGGTACAGAAAATGTTGCCAAAATATTATATTGAACTAAGTAAATATCTTTTGCTAATACCACTTATGAGTTTTATATTTTTGGCTATATCAGTCACCTGAGAGCTCACGAACGTAGCTCTCATTAGCCAGAGGCAAAGTCGCTGTGGCCGAAATCGGTCTGGATGGATTATTATGTTACTTTCTATTTGACAAGGTACATTATACAACATAGGTATAGCTACGGGCTAAGTTAACGTGGAATAGCGAGAAATTCCACCTTCTGCCCACACAAAATCCGATATCCTTAGCGAATCAACGCGCTGCCAATCGGAATGATCGGAATGAAAAGACTCGAATCGACGTGTCGCCAAGCGAATGAAAACACTAAGGTTTGTTAATTATTTTTGACCATAAATCACTTACCTATGGTCATGAATTAATAGATAAGTTTCCATACTAGGCGGGAAACAGCAGATTGAATCGCTGAGTTGTTAGGTAGAAGATTTGATTTAGTAACATCGAGATTCATAAATAGAGCAGACATTGATAATAGTCTCTCATCTCCTTAGTTAACTTGAATATAGATCTGTCATATTCTTCGGTCTGTCACCGCGCTTGTGAAGTTGTGAAATCTGTGTGGTATAAGCTAATCTAGATCAAGAATTTAAGAACAAAATTTCAGGCATCTGCCTAAAAGGATAATTTAACATTTTTGTATACTGAGACAAAGAAAATTCCTTCATTATTACTGTGTGGAAAAATTTAAAAAACTAAATTAACCATACCCAAGAGAATTGTCTGCTCCAGGGCATTTTTACCTCACTGCTTAATTATGGCGGAGGAGGGAAGAAATGGATGGCTTCCCGTTCCGAACCTTAAGTTGGGTAATTCAGTTAGCTGTAAATATGGTTGGATGTTCACAGTTTGGTCGGACTGTGACTCTGACGTGAGGACGTATATGGGTACTCAGAATGTGACTTATTTTTTATAGAATTTTCGCTATTCATACCAAATAACCAGACATTTAGCAGTTATGGTTGAATAAAGGAACTCACAGACATACATAATTCATCATCTGAGCGTTTTTCCGATTGCGACCTGTGATATAATGCGTTGGGGCCCGGTGTCCGCTATTATGACCTGTTATACGTAGGCTAGCTCCGTGGCGCAGCGGTAAACACGCCAGCCTGACCAGGTCAAGATGGAAAATGATCGTTTTCAGATTGGCCTGGGTCTTGGATGTGTATCTATATATGTATTTCTTATAAAATATAGTATCGTTGAGTTAGTATCCCATAACACAAGTCTCGGACTTACTTTGGGGCTAGATCAATCTGTGTGATTTGTCTGTATATATTCATTTATTTATACATGCACAGATATATATACTTGGACCTTTAACATATTACATTTCTTTATTGAGCAGTATTGTAATGAAGACTCTCAAGAAAGTTGTCTGTTCTAACATATTTATCTCACTGCTTAATTATGGCAGTGGGGGAAGAAATGGATGACCTCCGGTTTCAAGCCTAAAGTTCGGTAACTTCAGTCAGCAGTAAATGTGGGTTGGACGTGCTTAATCTGGCCGGAGTGTGACTCTGACCTGAGTAAGGTGGCTTATCTCTTATAGATTATTAGCCACCGATACCATATAATAGGAAACTTGTATGAAGATTAGATTTTGGAAAATGTTTTCTGATTATGAAAGTATCTAGCTCTTAATAACTGTTGATGGCACTTTAATTTTGATATGTTAGTTAAAATTTACTTAAAAAAATAACAGACAGAGCCTAGGTCTATAAGACCTTAAGGCCACGTTTAGCATGTTGGTGGACATTAAGTGGAAAACGGAATCAAATTAGTAATGGGTTGCTAGCCGCATCGCCTATTAACATGATTCCTCAGATTTTACCGAATCCCTCGATCAGCTTTTACGATCTGCGCGGGAAGAGAAGCAGCTGGTACATTCTACGTTTTTATTTTCTCCCAGACTAGCATGGATAGTATTAACTTTGATTATGAAGTCATTTCGATAAACGCAAACTGCCGAATAAAGTTCTCATATCACGCAATTAAAAATGCTAAATAAATAACTGATGTCACTATTATGTTGTTATGTCTTAGCGGCGCTTATGCCAATAAAAAAAATGTTGCGACTTTGTAACTTTTATATCTCTAAGACTTTCGAACTTACCAAGGTATTTTTTTCACTGACGTACTTATTTGGAGAGCACATGAAATTAGTGTGTGCAAGCTCTAATAGCAGAAGAGAAAAGCAATGGTTGGCGTTCGGTTACGACCCTAACATGCCGCAACATCTTGACAGCTCCGTGGTGCAGTGGTTAACACGCCAGCCTGCGATACGAGGGTGCCCGGTTTTGATATCCGGTCAGGTAAAGATGGAAAAAGATCATTTTCAGATTGGCCTGGGTCTTGGATGTTTATCTATATATGTATTTGTTATAAAATATAGTATCGTTGAGTTAGTATCCCATAACACAAGTCTCGAACTTACTTTGGGGATAGCTCAATCTGTGTGATTTGTCCGTATATATTTATTATGCAGTAATTACAGTTAGCAGTTAATGTGGGTTCTTTTTTTAATAAAGGTTTTAAAAACAACGTCAGAGCAACAGACCAGTGGCCGACCGTCAAAACTTCGCTAACTCATTTTCCGACATGGAGTTTTTCAAAACTTATAAAGAGTTGGTCGCCACTTTATAGCCCGGCAATACTTAGGAAATTTAAATCCCAATCTCAATCGGGAAGATGGCTTCAAGCTATCGGGTAAATGGGATCCAGTTATTAAGTTATGTATAACGTGTATACGCTCTTAAGATAATAAGTACTTGGGCGACCGAGCTTCGCTCGGTTTTTACTATTTATTGTAATATGGTGGTGTTTAGGTGATAATCTATATTTATATTGTTATCTCAAACATTAACTACATTTTTTAAACTTGTCTAAAAACAATAAATATTAAAAAACAATATATAAACTTGACCATATAAAAAATAAAAAGTAAGTCACCGAGCGGGATTCGATTCGTAACACTCGTTATTTGCCGTCCACGTCTTAACCCGCTGGACCAGACGGACAGTGGCCGGTAGGGCGAAATTAGCGACCATATTCTGCGTAGAAAGAAAAACGCATGAAACTCAAAAACATGCGTTTTCCCTACTACTAATTTAGATCGATTGTTTACCCCCAAAAACCCCTATATACCAAATATCAGCGAAATCGTTAGAGCCGTTTCCGAGATCATAGAAATAAATCGTTTAAAGGTATACGATTTTCGAACGAACACCGTCAGTGTTGTGTGCTGGTTACCAAGAGCTCAATATACAGTTTATATCATAACCAACGACGTTCCCGTGTAGGAGTGACTCAGTCCGTTAAAATGAACAAATTTTTCTATGGGACCAATGCTGGGAACTAATTTTTTTTGACATTTCATACTATTTGCCGGGCCGGCCGAACACTTATGTATTTAAAAATTTGAAAATTACCGAGTAAATTAGACATGATTTGGAGGCAACTTTGCAATTTTTTTCTGTCGAGAAAATTTAACGCAATCATGTTTTTGAGTCAGATAGTTACCAGAGTCAGTCCTGAACTTTGCTGCATTTTTATTTCAACTTGAGTATTTCGTTATTATTGATACTACAGACAATCATGCAAAGCAGTGTGAGGTAGTACGGGCTCTTAACGGGAACATCGTTGGTTATGTATGTGAACATGGCAGCTGCAATGTTGCTGAATTAACAAACAAAACTCGAAACCAATCGCGATAAGTCCCGTAGAAACATGTAAAAATGGTCTGATAACAATTAATGTCTTGTAAATGTATATTTCCATCCAGACTTCATATTTTAACGAAGTTATCTTCAACGTCGGCGATGTTTCCTCCGTTTTGTTCCGCAGGATATAATATATTTTTTACGCCTAAAGGGTCCAAAACTCAATTACGCAGTAACAACGGGGCTCCATCATTTAATTATAAGTGTCTTGCTCCAAATTGTGCCCTAAACTGGCAAGCTTGTTTTAAACAATATTTTTGCTATTGTTTCGTACGCATTCCCAGTTTCAAGTCGTTATTTTTATTCTTTTGACGGGTTTACGTTTTATTTTTACTTTAGTGACTGGATTAATTTTCGCGTGCATGTTATTTTGAATTACATTGCTTGTTTCCACCTCCATAGTTCCAACGGTGAAAGCATACAAAGCAGATAAATAGTGATATTAATCAAAACGCATGTAATTTGACTTCCGCAAAGAAACGTCTGGACCGATACAATAATAAAGGCATTTCGTCTAGAAAGCGACTATTATCTCACGCACTAATTATATAAATTTGTTTCGGTGCCTAGAAGTCTTGAGTTTTTATAATGATTTTCAGAGCATTTTGCCTGAGGAAGAAGGAATTTTGTCGCGATCAGCGGATTTTGGATCAAAAAGGTGCTCTTTCTGTTTTTTATCAGATTAAGGCGAAGCTAAAAGGAGAGTTATATATAACTTTGGCCGTTATGTATGGATGGTGGACATTTTTCGTGGCTGTAGCCGGTGTTCATCGATTTATAAAATGTTATCACGTTAAAAATACAAAATAATGTCGACTTTAATCTGCTGACCACTGTAATCATTATAATTTTCGTGGAGCCGCTGGGAACACTTGTATGGAATTTTTATAATTGTCATGGAGCCGCTGGTACCGAAATTTTGGAGCGCTGGGAATTTGCCGTGGTTTGTTCCAAATATCCTAAACTACCTACCCAAAGGAACTTGACATATCATCAGATGTGTCTTGACCATCCACTCGTTATAAGAAGGTTATGTGGCCAAATCCAAAATGACGCAAAAAGTTAAAAAATTAAATAATAGTTTGAAACAGTATTTGGTACATTGGAGTAGATTTAAAAAAGTGGTTGTTTGTAAAGTCAGTTTACAGACGATAATTTTAGGTGATAACGGTGGAAGAGAGATAGATACGTCACAAGCAGAACGCTTAGGCCAATCATGCCTCTTTATCACTTGTTCCGCGCTCTCGGTTGTACACGGAAAATGACACTTTCTCACGTTCATCGATTTATACGAAAAAATATGAATTTTATTCCATTTTCTCATTTAATTCAAAATATGCCCCGAAACGGCATCTAGTTATTAAATAATAATAATAAATCTTTAATTGCAGGTATGTAGGTTTGTATGTGTTACATTTATAAAGTACATAGGTACGCCAGTCTTCAGATCTTACTAATCGCAGTCATAATCATAATAATAAACATATTTGAAAAATAATGTTGTCATCGGACACTAAGACTAAATTCTAATTAGATTAACATTCATACATACATACATGTCAATTATATTTAAAAAAAAATTACTTGTAGGTAACTTTATCTTGTATACTACGAGTACAGTTAATTTCTTTTACACAGATTCTAACTATCCTTTAACCGATTATGTTCTAGTATCATTATAGAGTTAAGGTTTATGTGCATATTATCCACATGTAAAATAAGCTTAGAGCACACATAGCAATTTACAACAATTTGCATGTAAATAAGATCGCTAGCTAAGATGCATTAGACTGTGCTCAAATAATGTGGTGATAAACACAAAAACATACCTAGACGCGTGTTCATTATAAATATGGAGGTTAGGGGTGTCATCCTCCTGCGTATGGCATCAGGGACGCGCGCCCGACCTCCCGATCTTCTCCTTGCTTTTCCCCTATTAATCCGACTGAGTATTCCAATCCAATACCTTCATTTCCTTCCCAAACCCGAAAAAATTATATCTTTCTCAGCTTAAAAACTCTTCCGATGGGCAGCAGCGTCAGAAGCATATAAAATCAAAGAAAAAAGGTATGGCAATGTCCTCCCATGGAGCGAAAATCTTGGGAACAGATCTTTGCCTTTGTCCAGCAGTGATCTTACGGTTGAAATGATGATGAAGAAATATGCTTCCAATTTTTTTTAACCTTTATTTTCCCACTGCTGGCAAAGGTCTCCCCCATTTCCTTCCAAACATCCCTATTTTGTGCCACTCACTTCAGACCAAATATTAACAAAGTATAATCGTAGATAGGAACAACATAAAAATTATCCATAACAAATAAATTACAAATAGAAAACTTTTTCCAACTCACCACATTGAGGCAAAGTACCCAAAATGCTGACAGCATTTCCCCGTTGCACAGCGAGACCGATACGTTGTTCAAAAAAACAATTTCCCAATTCTTGGATCACTAATTGGATTGGAACTTGGATAATAAAAACCGGCCAAGTGCGAGTCGGACTCGCGCACTAAGGGTTCCGTACCGTTATCTATGAAAACGGGAAAAATTATGTCTTTTGTATGTGAGCCCCCTTTTAATATTAATTTTATTTTTATTAAATATTTATTTTTGAATGTCGAAATAACCAAATATTCTGTGAATATTTCAAGCGTCTAACTGTTGCCGTTATCAATATCGAGCAAAAACAAGCAAAAAAGTCACGTTTGTTGTATGGGAGCTCCCTTAAATATACATATTATTGTTTTTTAGTATCTGCTGTTATAGCGGCAACAGAAATATATTATCTTATATAACAGAAATATAGTATGTATGGACAGACAGACAGACAGACGGACAGCGGAGCGATATTAACAGGGTCCCGTTTTTACCCTTTGGGTAGGGAACCCTAAAAAGCTCTAGGAGATACACTTTGAGGGATCCAATTAAGCTATTATCTACGTTAAATGCTATTATCTGTAGTGTTAGAGACACAGTTGGATATCAATCGTTTAATTGCCAGCAATAAATAATACTGTTGACCTGCTGTGGGCGAAATTTTATGGCTTGTCTAACCAGATGTACATGAACTCGAATCACATATACCAATACAATTAATTTGTATCTCCTCGCTTATTCCTAGATACTAGGTATTAGGTAACCTACCTACCTATTTATACGATATGTGATTTCATATTTCCTTCTTTAGCAGCGTTGTGCACTTTTTAGAATGGATAAAAAATTTAAACTCGCATCAGGGTACGTGAGCTGATGATACGCCGGCGCGCCAGAGGAGAGGAAGTAATATCCCCCTCTCTTTCTACCGCGTGGAGTTTTCACTTCTGCCTTCGGTTATAACCACGACGACCTATAAGAGAAGAGACGGTTTGTAACCAAATCTCGCCCTGAGAGCTTAGGAAGAAGGAGCTTCCACGTCCCCGTGTACAAATACTCTATCTAATAAGACTGGATAAGATGTTGAATGTATGGAATGCGGCTTGTTTTTGGGATATAGTCACTTCAAAATACAATGCGGCTTTCGTATGATTAGCTATTGTCATTTTAGATATAGAAACCGTAGTGGAATTGGGAAGTGACCATCAGAACGCTGTATACCGCAGTTTCAAAAGTTAGCGAGTCGGCCTGCTGGTCTTTCTACGAGAGGTCTTATTATATTTGATTCTAATTTATTGATTAAAAATGTTGAATAAAATCAACATGCTTTAACTTTTTTATAGTTTGGTTTAGTTTTAATTTATTTTTTTCAATTATTAGTGCAACTTGTTTGACTTCTGTGATTATGCTCGATGTTATATCTTTAAAAATATATTTAAATATACATGTACAATATCTTAATCATTAGCAGCACTCAAAATACCGTCCTAGACTTCAGCCTACTCAGGTTGACAGGTTTTAATCGCAGTTTTTCGTCATGAAAAATGGAACGGCTTGTTAAACGACTAAGTTAACGAACAAACTAAGAAAATTCTCTCTAAATATTTGGACCTGCAAAAAAATGAAGTGGCATGCTCCCACCAGAAGACCGCTTTACATACATTTCGCAGGTAAATCGCGCACCTATTCATGACTTATAAAATATTGCCCCCAAATTGTCTGCTGAAACATTCATGGCGTGTTATCACTAACAAATTGGCTGCGTGACAAACCGACAAACCTTTCGGGAAATGTTATTTATATTCAAATTTTGAATTCCATTTTACGTTCGCCTATTTGTATTGGTTTGTAGAAATTGGCTGAAAAAGTACTAAACTGGTATTTTTTACATTGTTTTGGGCGAAAACTGTGGTCCCAATTTCTTTTTTAACGTAATGTAAATCTATGCAAAGAACATATAAAATAAATATTTTATTTGTTCTTTGCATAGATTTAAAAAAAATGCGTCTCTATGGTTCTTCGACTTCATCATAACATAGTATGTTTCCACTATGCAACGATTATAGTGTCTTTTTCAAGATTTAATTAAATTTCAAATCTTTACGTATGTTTGGGTCAAAACAACTGTTTTTTTAACAATTTTTAAGACTAAGAACAAATAAAATGCCACGTCAGCCACGTGCAATGACGTAGGTATGATCTTTAAGGCTCATAATAATTAATAATAATAAACATGAAAATATTGAAAAAATATGTACGTAAGTTTCCGTAAGTCACTATTAGGACATCATACTGTATTTTCTAAATTAGATAAATGCGATACATTTTGACGTCTATTCTATGGAACCGTTACTATTACAAAAATATTTGCGCGTAATAAATATGCAAATATTTTTTTTCAAATTTGGGATTAATAGAGCATGGGCAGTCAATAGGTTGTTCAATGTGAGTGAGCTTGATTGCTCACCGGACCTGACCAGTCACCCGGAAACCCTGCGAGATATTTGGCGCGAAATTTACTCGTTATATGTCAACGGATGTCCGAAAGCTCTCCGTGCAAACATAGCTGGAGAGCTGATATAAAATTTTAATAGGTCATAAGCACCGTAATAGCTTGCGTATCTAGCTACCATTAACTATCACGATCCTTAATTGCAAGCAATCTTCGTTATCACTTCCTAGCTAACCGTGTAGTAGACGATTGGAACGAACTCCCACAGGCAGTAATTAGTGCCCCCTTAGTGAATGCTTTTAAAAACAGTCTAGACAAACATTTAAAACAAGTGCAGTTATATACACGCATCATCACTTGGTGTTGCTAGTGTTGAATAATATTATTGTATTTCAAAGACACCTAAATGTTACGAGTATGCATAGTAAATACCTAACTGAAAGATCATGGCTATAAACATATTAACATACATAAAAGAGATATTAAACAAGGTTAATTCTTGTACAAATATGCATTGTTGTTCTACAAACATGATGGATTAATAAAATAATCTATGGCTAAGTCTTTGAGTTCGATTGTTAGTGCGAGCAAATGAGCTTTTCTTTTATTTCCACAGTATAAGTCTGCGGTTTTGAAGTTGTCCAAGGTGGGTTAGCATCAGGCAACTGCCTGACGACAATTTACCTTGGATTTTGGCAAATTTTTTAAAGCCGACTTCGCCGAGGTCAAAAAAAGAATAAGAAGAAGTTGCTCGATAAATCCTTTTGTTATATTTGTATTGAATTTTATGCGATTTTTTTGCTTAAATTAATGACAGGACCGGACCAATCAGTCGGAAACCGTTCGAGATATTTGGCGCGAAGTATACCAATGTTCGACATTCGATGCGTCCGCCTGTCCGCCCGAATGGTTTTGTCATCCGTTTTACTACCCTACCGAACTGAAGAATGGACATCATTATTTTTCATGTAAGATCTGGATCTATACAGTTACTTATTAGACAGAGCAAAAAGTTGATTTAAATTAAGGGGCTACATTCAATCGTATATTTAATGTGTGTTACCAGTAATATGACTTACGGGTACGAAACCGGGACCACCCTTTATTATGCGCCTTATTAGAAAAGTCGCTAAAAGAGTTGTAGGGAGGGCTATGCTTGGTATTATTCTGCGAGGTTAAATTGATCAGAAGAAACGAGGAGATTCGTGGAGAAACAAAGGTCACCGATATAGCCCGGCAAATTAGCTCTTCGAAGTGGCAGTAGGCGGGGAACATAGCGCCTAGAACCGATGACCGATGGGGCGGAGGTTCTCGAATGGCCAACCAATTCCAGTAGTTGGACCAACTGACTATAGTTGCACCTTTCAACCGCTAACCGGTACTTTAGGAAATCCTTAGGGGCGGCATTTTTTATTACCGAAGAACAGATTTAGATTTTTTAATTTGAGCTGATTTAAGAAAATAATAAAATAACTTCATAAATACGCGTAAGAAGGTAATACAACATGACTACCTATTTATTTTAAACCAGGGCAATCCTTTAAAAAGTAAACATCGTTTTTAACCGACTTCAAAAACAGGATGAGTTTATCAATTCGGTAGTATTTTTTTATGTTTGTTACGCATAACTTATTAACCAATATGGTTTTTTTATTTAATTTGAAAAGGTGTGCTGTCATATTGGTTCCATTTAAATTTTATTAAAATCGGTTTAGTAATTTAATTGAAGTCGGTTCTTTTTTATATATGAAAGATTAAAAGATAGACTATACGGAGATTAAAAGTTAGACGGATTCACTTACGTATTGTTAGTCGGATAATGCTGATAATTTTAGCCTAGTAAGGACGTCTCAGCTTGGCCATCTAATGATCACAGCCATCAGACTGACCACAGCCATCAGACGGCCGCGCCGGGTCATCCTTGACACTTGTCCTGAAGATGGCTGAATTAGACTGAAATTATTGGCATTTACTAACTAAAATACGTGAATAAAACCGTTTTGATTAGTAAAAAATTATATCTCCGTAAGTTTTATAACATTATTTAACATAGTTGTCAAAAGCACGATATTTTATAAGCTTCCAACAACACGGCTTCCGTACCGGAAAGAGATCTTGGTGAACTTTTATAATAATGCCGCCACATAATTTTCAGATGTTCTGCACTCGGCTGAAAGCCAGGGAATTTCTATTAAACTTAAACGAGTCTGTTGTTATAATTCAATCATAATTATTTGAAATTCCGCCTCGACACAGATATAATTTAAACATGTTTCATACCGTAATAAGACTTTATCCGCTGAATATCAGATCAGGTGTATTTCATAACGGTAACCTTCGATAAACCTTGACATTTGCATTCCTGGTACTAATTAATATTGCAACCTAATAACGCGATGTGCATTGCCGCGGTATAATTTAATAGCGTTAAACTTCCAGCTTAGAGCTAACATGGCAATTCCAATTATCTTTACGCTATATAACCAATGCCTATGGAGACCAGTATATGGCTATAAATATATCAAGATAGAACGGCCAAGTGAGTGGTACACGCGTGTCTCAATCTTACACGGTTAAGATCAGCCTCCGTGGTCCAGTGGTTAAGGCGTTTGCCTGTTGACCCGGGGGTCGTGGGTTTGATTCCCACCGGAAGCATACTTTGTTTAGTTGTTTCCAGTTTGGTTAGGGCATTGCAGGCTTGAATCACCTGATTGACTGATAATAAAGATGATTCCGTGCCTCGGAAGGCACGTTAAGCCGGTGGTCCCGGCTACCATCTGATAGTCGTTAAAGGAACCACGTCAGAGGCCGAGAGGCGGTTCCGAAGAACTCTGACACCAGGGTGTGCTTGGTCGATTGACCGTGACACCTACTCAAAATGATGATGACGGTTAAGATTCGTTAAACGTATATCAGTCAGCGCGCACGTCCCAACATGAACACATGCTTTATACTGCGGTTTTTAATTGTAAAAACTGTTTATCGATATGACGCGACTTATTTCTGTGCATGTCACATTACTATTACGCTAATAATGACGTCAAATTGGGGGTGCAGCTTATGCAAAAACTGACACGCGCGATTCCTTGGCAAGATCTGGCATCCCAGTTCTATCTTGATATATTTCTGTGGCTATAAATCACCCTCTTTTTCGAAATGCCATTTGGCCGTATTTTTGAATCTAACGCCTGCGATTTTTCACTGAAGTGAAAAATGTTTTATTTTCTCCTCGTTTCACGCATAAAAATAATGAAAATATTTCCATAGTTATTTGACCACCTCTGTGGCCTAGTGGTCTCATGCCAGGATGTCACACCGGAGGCCCCGAATCCCGGAGACAAGATGGAAAATTTTCCTTTTTCAGATTGACCTGGGTCTTGGATTTTAATCTATTTGTTATAAAATATAGTATCGTTTAGTTAGTATCTCAAATACAAGTCTCGAATTTTAGACCTAGCTCAGTCTGTGTGTGATTTGTCCGTATAAATTTATTTATATTTATTAAAGACTTCTAATATATAGACGATAATCTTAATGAAGTGTAGCGTTAAACGGAACATAAAATCGTGACAAGTGACCTTTAACTGACAGGCTTAGACTTTGACGTAAAGAAATACGTCGTACGTAGGAACGAGTGCTCATAATCGCTCGTTGTAATCGTTTATCAACCAACGATTCAAAAATTAGGCTTTTTTGAAACGATAGCGTAATTCACTCATATAGTAAGTCATGCTTACGTTCGAAAGCTTATGTATATTTTCATAAAAACTGCTAAAAATACACAAACATTGTGTATAGATACATATAAACGAACAGCGGCCCCATCACAAACGATTCCCGCTTTATGGCCTCGTGGATGAAATTAGATGTGTAATGTCGCTGAATGCTCTCTGCTGATGAGATCGAGCTGTTTGTATGAGAATAATCATGCGCTGAACAATTGACTTCAATGTGGATCAATGTTCTTTTTGTTAAAATAAGTTTTACATAAGCGCAAATATTGTTAAGACTGGCAATCATAAGCTAGAAAATACCTTTAGAAACAAAATAAAAAAAAATCGATACGCTAGTTTTCGAGCACCTGCACTCGAGCACAAACCTGAAAATTGAGAAAAACAGACGAAAAAGCGCTGTCATAAATAAACACTTTCTTGGCCATCGACTTTATACAACTATCTACTATGGATACTAAGTCACTGATGTCGACAATCAATACATCAGATTTAACGATTTCAAGAAAAAAAAATATTTTGTAAGAAAACATAAAAAAACAATTAGCGTGTCGATTTCTTAAAATTTGCTGCTAGAGCATTTTTTTGATCCATGAAACCCAGCCCTTAAAATATTTGCGCTTAAAATTAAGTTGACCTTGTATTATTATTACGTCTTTATCACTTTCGGGATAGACAGGGCCTAAGGCCATAAGAACGGTGGACGTAAGAACGTGTTGGTGGAAGACGTATGAATGAAAATAAGTTTTTATTCATCGAAACACAATATTGTTTCAGACCATAAAAGCCGAGAAAATGGGCTGAAATTTAAAAGTAACGGGATAAACAAAACATTAATATAAAGCTTATCTAAATAAAAAATATAAATATTCTGGTCGAAGGGTATCATGTACTGCTGTTTTCGCGGGACGATACCAGACATCCTACACAGCACTACTTCTCCCACGATTCTATTCGTTCTTATACGTCACGGGTGTCATCCTCGCGGTGGTTGCAGGTATGGCGTCGGGTACGCGCGCCCGACCTCCTGAGCTACTACTACTTGCTTTTTCCCCATTCATCCAACTGAGTAGTGTCCCATTACCTTAATTCCCTTCCTAAATCTAACAAATTCCTCTCCTTCCCCAGTTTTAAAATGCTTTTGATGGGCAGCAGTGTCGGAAGCACAAAAAGCTAAAGAAACTGCGCTCGTTAACCCGCTTGCCAGCTATGGCAATATACACCCATGGAATAAAAAATCTTTGGAAGAGGTCTTTATACAGCAGAGGACTTCTTCCTTACGGCAATAATGATGATACCTACGGAATACACAGGACTTGTTATGGTCTGGTACCAGTGCTAAGTCACTCACGCGCATCTTCGTTTTCATTAAACAACTGTACGTATGTATCTACAGGATACTTACCTACAAAAAGACTCCCTAACAAAGCGGTGCCGAAAATATTCTCTTAAAAGACGTCTTTATCTAATCTCAGCATACAGGAATTCTCAGCCTCAATTTGCAAAAAGGTGGAGGCGCATACTAAAGTCGCACAGAAGGTCAGCTTCATAAAAAGAGAGCACTCGTCAAAAGGTATCGTGTTAGGCATCAAGATACTAACCATGCTAACTAAGGTTTTTTTTAATAGCCTATTCACTCTCACTGCTGGGCAAAGGCCTTCCCTTTTTGTTTCCAGTCATCCCTATCGTTGGCAATAATTTGCCAGCCACTTTTATAAGCATCCAAGTCATCATTAAGGTTTTATTTATTTTAATATAATATTAAATTTCCGATTTTTTTCGTTATCACTTTGTTTAATTTGGTATTATATAATCTTAAATAATTAAACTAGCGGAGTGCCCTGGCTTTGCACAGGTAGATATAGGTATTTAATCTAAAGGGGAATTTAGGATTCTAATGCTGAAAGATTTTTTAAAATAGATACGTACCTATTTGTAAAATTATTTCTCCATTAGTTTTCAACATTAGGCTTCGTACTATGGAGTTCCGAGTCTATTTAATGCAAACAAACAGACAATCAAATCTTTCCACTCTATAATTGAGCTCGCGTAAGTTTTAATATTATCTACACTAATACAGTGTAGATAATATTAAAACTTACGCGAGATCAATTCAAAGAATAATGGTTTATTTACGTTTAATTCGTCGGATTCGCTGACTAGTTTCGGTGTGTTACGAAGACCATCGTCGGGGCGAGTATTAGGGGTGGCGACTAGACGGTTCTCGAGATAATGGCTGGTGGAAGGGGTGCCAAAAATTCAATATTAATGATAAAACTATATACGCCATTATATCATTGAAACTAACGTGAGATACAGACATTAGTATATATACGCCATATGCATTTAGGCAATACACCCATTACTAGCCATTAACTTACAAACAAAAAAATACTTTTTTGGAAGTAAAAATATCATCTAGTATGTGGTCAAATCATAATGTATCTACATATAGACAACAGAAAGGTAAAAAATAAAACATCTACATACTAGATGATTTTTTTACTACTACAACTTTCTTCAAGCTCAAATCAAAATGTATGAAGATAGCCTTCTGCCGTAAAGTTTGTTATGTATGGTAGAATTTTTTCCCCATTTGGTTGCTTTATAAGATGAGATGAGTCCGCACTGTCGCGAAGTGACGGCGACAGTACATGAAAAGACAAATGTATGCGCTGCATTGCGATGGGGAGGAATAATGAAAATGCGGAGGAATTCTTTCTCGTTCATTTTACTAATAGCATATACTTCAAAAAGTATAAATATAGCGACCAGTGACATAAATTGTTGGACAATCATCATCATCATCGACAGCCGTCTATACAACGTGATTTTAAAGTCCTAGCTAAATTGAAATCTCGGAATCAGAATCCCTAATGGAATACAGAATTGCAAGAAAAAAAGCTGATTGCAAAAATAATAAGATTTCCTAAACAAAGTCGCCGATCAGCTGGACGAATTTCTATGAACGGTTAAATTTTTTTTTTTTAATTTTTACCTTTTTTTCTGCTGGGTATTTACACTTAGCCTAGCTTCCTTCAAGGCACACTTTCCATCTCTGTCTTGTTCTATACGAATGCAGTTTCGATTTTTCTAATATCGTCGACCCACCTCGCTCTCGCACGACCTACGCTTCGCTTGTTATTTGCATAGGATAATATTTATTACCATTTGTAAAACATTCCATACTGACCTGGGATGCAGACCATAAAATGAGCCAGCTGTTTTTATTCCGCACCGAACGAAAAGGTCAGTCGAGGGTGTGGGCAGATTTGATGATAACAAGTGGAGCTATAAGTTGTAGACTTCAGAAGTCTTATTACACTTATTCTGCCATTTTGACAAATATCCAATAACTGAATCAACAAAAATCAACAAAAAATTGTGTGCCGTCGCGGTATGGATGGCAGATGGAAAAACATTATAATTATTTTGTACATACTACTACACACCACGGAGACTAGACACATATAGTGTGGCTACGCGTTGCTACGTCAACAGTCGGTCAAACCGTCGCTATAGATGTTTCACATCTAAAAATCATGTAATTATCGAACCTGCTTACAAAATTTCACCAGAATCGGTTGAGAAATGCGACCGGTAGAGGAGAACAGCCAGACAGCTGGCCATGCAGGGGATAAAGACGTAAAAACTGAGTCTTATCATAAGTAACACATACATTTCATAATATACAAAATAATTCAGAACCGATATTAGCGGTGAACCGGGCTCCCTGCGCTCATGGAAGGGCACTATTGATACATATATACATAATATCACGTGTTTTTCTCTTGCTGGGTAGACCAAGCCCAGGCTAAGCCACGGTAGCATGTTGGTGGGCATAAGAAAAAAACGGATCGAAATAGTGATGCGTCGCTAGCCGCATCGCCTACTTACATGATTCCTCAGATTATCGCCTATTCCCTCGATCGATC
Organism: Elegia similella; assembly: GCA_947532085.1. Classification (NCBI taxonomy): domain Eukaryota; kingdom Metazoa; phylum Arthropoda; class Insecta; order Lepidoptera; family Pyralidae; genus Elegia; species Elegia similella. Next base: position 16,348,248 of record OX383942.1, on the reverse strand, counting down.
TGATGACCCGATTAAGACCCCTTAGAACTAACGGCCCTGGTGGCCCAACCACGCCCTACCCTTACGCTTCCACTGAAAGAATCAATTTCATCAGTATGATTTTTATTGCGTTTCTATGAGCTATTTATAATTACATCACTTTACAAATCTTAATATATATAAATCTCGTGTCACAATGTTTGTCCTCAATGGACTCCTAAACCACTTAACCGATTACCGATGCACATGGTGTGCGATTTAAAGAATAAAATTCGCACACCATGTGCAGTTCGATCCAACTTGAGAGATAGGATAGTTTTTAACTTATGGCGAAACGAAGTTCGCTGGGGCAGCTAGTTGCCATATAAAATTGCACTCGCCAAAGCCGCAGTCCTTTTGCAATTGTCCGAAAGAATTGAACTGTTTAACCTACATCCATTGCGAGGTCGCACTCCTGAGCACAAGCACAACACACAGGCTCTGTTTATAACCAAAACGAAAAAAAAACTAGAGAAAAATTCGCCACTTGCTTTTTGTCGTTGTAACTGCGTTTTCAATGAATTTCGTTTATCCATCCTTCCATCTATTATGGTAGGTACTTATAACTTCTGATCGTCTATCGCCCTCGATTGATTTATTGATGACCCGATTAAGACTCCTTAGACCTAGCGCCCCTGGTGGCCCAACCACGCCCTACCCAAACGCTTCTACTGAAAGAATCCATTTCATCGGTGTTTATTGCGTTTCTATGAGCTATTTATAATTACAACACTTTACAAATTGCCATATAAAATTACACTCACCAAAGCCGCAGACCTTTTGCAATTGTCCGAAAGAATTGCACTGTTTAACCTACATCCATTACGAGGTCGCACTCCCGAGCACAATACACACAGGCTCGGTTTCAGACCAAAACGGAAAAAAAACTAGAGAAAAATGCGCCACTTGCTTTGTGTCTTTGTTACTGCGTTTTCAATGAATTTTGTTAATTCATCCTTCCATCTATTTATGGTAGGTATTTATAACTTCTGCCCGCTAAGAACTTTGGTCGCGAGTCAAATTTAAGAAATGCGTGGTGAAAATTAAAATTTGTATTATTTACATTTTAAGATATTCTATGTTAATTATAGATTAGAAAATTGTTTTCTAGCCACAGCTGGCATGATTTATAAACAAGCTTTTAAAAAAAGGTATTGAGATACTCCATAATCGGATGAATGGGTGAAAAGCAAATAGCAGCTCGGGAGGCCGAGCGCGCGTACTGGATGCTTATTTGCAACCATAGATTAGACAGTTGAGGATGACCCTGACATGAGCCCCTTTTCTTTAATTAATTAAAGGCTTTCCAGATTAATATAATGCGAAAGTGACGTACGTACGTGGGTGCGTATTGCTAGATAATATAATAACAAATTATATATTTTCATTTCAATAAAGTTCAAAAGATATAATGTTTACTTGACATAATCATTACCGATTATATTCTTAAAAGCTATAATATACATAACATTTTCAATTTGAAAAGCATAAACCCATTATTTATAACGTTTATGAACACTAAATATCACCTGTTATACAACTTGTGCAGTATACATGCCAAAATGTATACCATTCAAAACATATACTATTTAAAATTAATATCAATCAAAATCTATAGAAATCAAAACGTATACCTATTAAAATATATAACTGAGAAAATATACCAGCTAATAAAAGCATGTCTATTTTTCGAATTTGAATTATTTCAGTAATACCTACGAAATAATTCAAGTTCGCGCAAGCTAATAAACTTCATTTTCTTGTAAAAAATGCGGAGTAGCCAGCAAAAGGTGCATCATTCAAACAAAGATGACGGTAATCGATTTTATTAGTAATGCAAACGGAAAGTAAAACAAAAAGTAATGAACATCATAGGATACCAAACAAAATAACTATTACAAACAAAAGCACTTATTACAATATTTTATAGTATGTAAATATTAGGACAAAGTATAAAATAAATAAAAAAAATGTGTCACAATTTTTTTAAAGTAGAAAGAATATTTTTACAATATTTTATTGTATGTAAATATTCGGATAAAGTATGAAATAAATAAAAAAAATTGTGATACATACAAAATGCGCGCGCATTTAGTATGTATCACAATTTTTTTAAAGTAGAAAGAATATTTTTACAATATTTTATTGTATGTAAATATTCGGATAAAGTATGAAATAAATAAAAAAAATTGTGATACATACAAAATGCGCGCGCATTTAGTATGTATCACAATTTTTTTAAAGTAGAAAGAATTTTTACTTTATTTTATTACATACATACATACATACATACTATCACGCCTGTTTCCCATGGGGGTAGGCAGAGACCAGGGACCTCCACTTGCTACGATCTTTACAAACCTCTCTCGCTTCGTCTACATCCATCACTCTCTTCATGCATGCTCGTCGGTTTCGGGTACTCCTAACTTGCCCTTTGGCCAGAACGTCCGTAATCTGGTCACGGTATGTGCGTCGAGGCCGGCCCTGACCAACTCTTCCAGTCACATCTGAAGTATAAAACTTCTTTGTAAGTCTTCTATCATCCATCCTTTCTACATGTCCAAACCACCTTAACATTCCTTTTTCAATTTTTGTCACTACATCCTCTTTCACTCCACATCGCTTTCGCACTACGTCATTTTTCACCCGATCTCTCAAATTTACACCACACATACTCCTAAGCGCACGCATTTCTACCGCATTTATTCTACTTTCATGCTTTTTCTGCCAAACCCAACTTTCACTTCCATACATAAGTGTGGGCAACAACACTCCCTGATGGACAGCAAGACGTGCCCTGTTGGACACCTTCTTACTGTTCATAAATGAATGCAATGCTCCATTCACTCGATTACCAGCAGCCACTCTTCTTTCTATATCCCTTTCGTGCCTTCCATCTCTAGTAAACACACATCCTAAATAAACAAACTCTTTCACCTGTTCCACTCTTTCTCCATCTATAACAATATTACATTCTGTAAAACTTTCATCCCTTTCAAAAACTATCACTTTCGTCTTACTCACATTTATTTTCATACCCTTTCTTTTAAATGCATCATTCATACATGTTACCATCCTCTGTAAATCCTCCTCAGACGATGCAAGTATTACCTGGTCATCGGCATAGAGGAGGCATTTGATAAGTAACTCTTTCATTCTTAAACCACATTCATTTTCTTTCAAATCTTTCAAGCAACTGTCCATAAATAAATTGAACAGCCATGGCGAAGCTACACATCCCTGTCTGACACCTTTGTCAATGTCAAACCAGTCTGTGTAGTCCGCGTTAATTCTTACACAGGCACTGGAATCCTTATAAAGAGATTTCAGCGCCTGGATAAGACAGCTGTTCAACCCATATGCAGACAGCGTCGACCACAATTCTTTCCTTATCACTCTGTCATAGGCCTTTTCCAAATCCACGAATACGCAGTACACTTTTTGACCTTTGGCCAAAAATTTCTCCAAAATGCATCGCATGGAAAAGACCTGATCTGTACATCCCATTCCCTTTCTGAATCCCGCTTGCACATCCCATATCTTATCATCCGTATCTTTCATCACCCTTTCAATCAATATCTTTGCATACAGTTTGCCAACCACACTAAGAAGACTAATGCCTCGGTAATTCTTGCAGTCTTGCTGTGAGCCTTTTCCTTTATAAAGCGGCACTATAATGGCTTTACACCAATCTTTGGGGACCACACCTTTTTTAAAACACATATTGAAAAGACTACACAGCTGACTAGCCACGATGCCCTGTCCAGCCTTTAGCATTTCGGCAGTAATCCTGTCATAGCCCCCAGCCTTTCCCGCTTTCATACAAATTATCGCTTCCACAACCTCTTCTATTTTAATTTCATTATTATCTTCATTTTCATCATTTTCTTGCATTTCATTCTCTACAGTCGACACCCTTTGTTGATCTCTTTCAAATAATCCCTCAAAATACTCTTTCCATCTTTCTAAAACATCTTTTTGATTCATTAATATTCTTCCATTTTCATCTCTAATCTTATAGGGCTCAGATTTTGTATCTTTCCCTCTAACTCCTTTTATACATTTCCAAAAATATTTGACATTGCTCTTAAAATCTTGCGACAGCCTTCTATCAAAATCATCTTTTTGCTTATCCTTCTTTTCTTTTACAATTTCTTTTACACACACATTCATCTTCTTATAAAACTCTTTAGCAGTACGCACATCATCATTAGTCGCCGCTTGTACAGTTCCTAGAGCAAGCCAATCCTTCCATGCTTTTTTCTTTCTACACACGGCATCTTGTACCTCTCTATCCCACCATACATTCTTCAACTGCGTACCTTTCCTTCTTTTTGATATACCACACACTTCCAAAGCTGTATCAATTATTCCTTGTTTTAAAATATTCCATACCTCTTCGATCTCCCGTTGTTCGTCTATCTTTTCAAAACTTTTTACTAACATGTTCTTGTATTCTTCTTTCGCTCCCTCATCTTGCAATCTTTCCACTTTTATTCTTTCTACTTTATTTGAGGGTTCCGATTTACGGTGCCGCCATCGCTGTAAAATATTTCTGGCTTTACAAATTACCAAATAATGGTCTGTATGAATTCCTGTACCTCGGTACGACCTCGTATCAAACACATTCTTTCTCAGTCTTTCATCCACTATCACAAAATCAATCATACTCTTTGATCCATTCTCTTCTCTCGTATATGTGTGAATCATTTTGTGTTGAAACATAGTGTTCGTCACACAAAGATTCCTTTCCAAACATATCTCAAGCAAACTTTTCCCGTTTTCATTCTCTCTTTCATCCCCAAATGAACCTAATACGCTTTCAAAACCATAGCGTTTTATTCCTACCCAGCTATTAAAATCTCCTAACATTACTAGCTTTTCATTTTCCTTACAACTACCTAATACCTCTCTCACATTATTCCAAAACTCCTCTCTTTCCTCTTTGTTCCTTTTGCTCGTACCTTCCGTAGGCGCATACACTCCTAACACAAACAACCTATTTAATCCAACTTTTATTCTTACCCAAACAAGCCTCGAATTTACAAACTGATACTCAGTCACACAATCTACCATTCGTTTGGAAAGGATGAGGCCGACTCCTTCACGGCCTTTACTGGTATCTGGTACACCAGACCAATATAAAGTAAATAACCCACAATTTGTGGTTCCACATCCTTTCCGTTTCGTCTCATTCACACAAAGAACATCAATCCTTCGTTCATCCATCATCTGACAAACTTCTTCCACTTTACCATCCATCCCTCCTCTGACATTCAAAGTAGCAAAGCGGCTTTCCGTAGCCCGCTTTTCGCGCCCACGGGAAACGAGACGTGATGGGTTGCGAACCGCATCGCCGCCATATAGATTTGAATTTTTTAAAATCATTGCGTTCCCACGAGTGTAGGGGATAAACTGTCGCACCCGGCAGTGCCCCTTGTACCGGGTGAAGGCTAGCCTTAGTCTGGGGTCGCCCGGTCCCAGGGCAAAAATGGCACGCTTGGTATTAGGCTCGCCCCTAATCATGCATCCCTCAGCACGGCAGACCTTGGATTGGCGGAATAGGAAAAAGGGAAATAATATATAATGGGATCATAAGATAAATACGGACTGGATTACTTGGATTTTAGACAGGATGAAGGTGAAAGGATGCTACTAACTCGGAAGCTATAAGGAGAGAGTTAGTAACAGCTAGGGAAGCCGGGAACGCGTACCCGAATGCCACACTCAATATACCACCGGTCAGGCAGTATAGTATGACACCCCTGACTTCATTTATTTTATTGTATGTAAATATTCGGATAAAGTATGAAATAAATTGTGATGTGAAGAAATTCACACTCGGAGTATTCAGATTTTCGTTAAATATAAATAAATAAATAAATATATACGGACAAATCACACAGATTGAGCTAGACCCAAAGTAAGTTCGAGACTTGTGTTATGGGATACTAACTCAACGATTCTATATTTTATAACAAATACATATATAGATAAACATCCAAGACCCAAGCCAATCTGAAAAAGATCATTTTCCATCTTGACCTGGCCGAGGATCGAACCCGGTCACTCCGTGTCGCAGGCTGGCGTGTTGACCGCTGCGCCACGGAGCTAGTCATTTGCTATATATTGCAGTCTTTCTTTTTGTTTAATTAATATTTTAACACTTTACTTTATAACTACTTTAAGTAAAATAAGTACACGATATCTTCGCTAATTGTGAACCGATTTTGATGTTTCTTTTTTTGTTTGAATACCTTTACTACCAAGTTGGTCCCATTTTAATTTGGTGAAGATATGATGAAAAACATTGGAAACATGGAAGAAACTCCTAAAATAAAATGGAATTCTGTTTTTTTCTAAATATTAATTATTAGTTATGTATTGAGAATCTTCTACCAATTAATTCGTATAACCAATGATTATTATCCGTAATAATATGTATATATAACGTTTATTATGCATAACAACTAATCGATTTTTTAAATTTTATAATAATAAAGCGGTATTATAAAGGTTTGATATGTTAAATAATGGTTATAATAAAAGATTTTAGGTTTTTTAAACTTATTTCTTTCGATTTTTATCTTACTTGATAATTATACTAACCAAAATTATGTATTTCGTTGATATATATCTTAAAAGATATATATTTTGTATTTATATGTTATATTACTTACCCTACGTACGTACTATGTGTTGTAGTAAGGCAGTAAATACTAAATTCCTATGGCAACTATGATAATGTAGGCGAAGCACCGGGCAATTAGCTGTGATCATAGAGTAAAATCTCTTGCACTATAAAAACATCTTAACCGGAAGTACCTATTAAAAAATTTTACGATTAAAGTAGTATATGTATAGGGCTCTCGGGTATAAAATGGATTACGGTTTGGGATGGCGGCCGTACATCAATCATTGTCGCGGTGTACCTGATGGTATACCTTCTGCATTTTCAGATGCTAACCATCCGCAATCAAATTTTTTATAGTTCCTAACCAAATTCGAAAATACGATCAAGTGCGATCCGAGCTCGCGTGGAAAGGGTTCAGTAATATAAATGACATTTTCAAGTTAGGCCCCAATTGCATCAACTATTATTAAACCTTTCATTTTTAATATGTCTTCCTATGATATACGAATGTTGATTTCGAGACGAATGTTTTGAATGTTGATTTCAAAGGTAAGGGGTATACTTTTCTCTTATCTTGTTAAATAACCATCATCATCATCAGTTATTTTTAGTCTCCACTGCAGGAGCATGACCCTCTCTGTACTCATCATCATCATTTCGTGTAGGCATGGTGGGCAACCAGGGTGTGCATGGTCGATTGACCGTGACGGTCAATCCACCATGCACACCCTGGTGTCAGAGTTCTTCGGAACCGCCTCTCAGCCTCTGACGTGGTTTCTCTCTCTGTACTACTGGAGCCATACTTAAATAAATAATAATAATAATAAATAAATATATACGGACAAATCACACAGATTGAGCTAGCCCCAAAGTAAGTTCGAGACTTGTGTTATGGGATACTAACTCAACGATACTATATTATATAACAAATACATATATAGATACACATCCAAGACCCAGGCCAATCTGAAAAAGATCACTTTCCATCTTGACCTGGCCGGGGATCGAACCCGGTCACTCCGTGTCGCAAGCTGGCGTGTTGACCGCTGCGCCACGGAGCTAGTCAATACTTGGCCACAGCATATGGTAAGCAATAAACGCTCCTGTTACACACCGGTATTGCAGTAGTCCATCTGCAACACCGGTGTGTAACAGGAGCGTTGCCGTCCTTTCAAGGAGTTGGGGGGACGACATTAGGGAGGATATGGAGGGCGAATGGAGGGGAGGGGGAGGATGGGCCTCCGGCTCTCTCACTCACCGAACGAAATATAGAAGCGGTAAAGCTTTTATTCAAACAATTTTCAATGAGAGTGTGGTATTTCCCCGGACGAGCTGGCTAGTAGCATAAATGCTACTAGCAAAAATAAAGTTTGCCGGAAGCGTGGCTCTACCACAATAATTATGTGCCGACAACTTAATCGGTCTAGTACGATTTGGATCAAACGGCTGTGATAGACAGACACACAAGTGATCCTATAAGGATTCCGTATTGTCACTCCATCGTACGGGACCCCAAAAGTAAAATTCTCTTGGTCCTAAAACAAGTTATGGTTTGAGACGGCGGCCGCTCATCAGTCACTGTCGAGGTAAATACCTGATGCTACACCTCCTGCATTCTCAGATGCTGGCTACCCGCCATCTAAATGTTCTCATGTATACATATAATGTTTTATAACTTCTTCTTAAGAGGAATAGGGGAAATTGGACAGTTAATTATATGACTATTAGATAACTTTTATATGAACGTAACTTTAACGTATAAGTACATACATTAACTCTAATAAAAATAGTACAAAGGCTGTGTTGTTTTTAGACAGTCATATAAAGAAATGGGTCATTTAATAAAAATGCTGCGTTTTTGTTGTGCTGCTTTTAACTATTTTCAATGCTTCATGAAATCCGGGGTACATTACAGACATTACAATACAGGTTTTGCATATACCTAGTATTCGCACCATTTCTCCATATGTTTATATCTGACTAGCTGTTGCCCGCGACTTCGTCCGCGGCAATTTCTGTTATTATGATTACTTAGTATAGATGACTAATTTTTCCCCGTTCTCAAAACCATTTTTTATTGATGCTTCGCTCCTATTGGTCGCACCGTGATGTTTTATAGCCTTAAGCCTTCCTCAATAAATGGACTATCCAACACAAAAAGAATTTTCCAATTTAAACCAATAGTTCCTGAGATTAGCGCGTTCAAAGAAACAAACAAACAAACTCTTTAGCTTTATAATATTAGTATAGATTTAGTCTTTGCATAAATATTTTTTTAACACTGTACATGTCGTGGTTATAAGACATTGGATTTATTATTATTAAACATTGGAAATATCGTGTATTGCCATTACCTATGAGATCTTATTAAAAATATTTATTTTAAAGTTATTACCACGATCAGATGAGAGACAGAATAAAAACCCCTGCCAGCATACAATAACAAGATTTTCAATATCCTCGTGTATATGGAGAGGTAAAATTTTGTGAGCTCGGCATCTGTCGCCTAGATGCAAAGTTATACTTAGCTAGTGATATTGCCAATGTTTATTTTTAGGCGGCCATTAGGACATGCAAAAATCTGAGAAGTCATGTATACATTTTATAAGGTTTTTTAAGCATTCATGATGCTATACTATCTTAGTCTTATTAAATAAAAAATAAGATTTAAAGAAAAAAGACCACGTGGACAGGGATTGAACCGTCGACCTTAGGTCATGTATACGTATGATAGTAATCGGACTCATTAATTATATCCTTTTTAAAATTTTAATTTTTTTAGTTTTCCGGACTGAGACACTCGATGACTCGAAATTATTTGTCTGTGTGTACTGAATCAAAGTCAGTATAATACTAATGTATAAAACTGCCATTCTAATATAGAATTATTGGACTTGCTAACGCGTAAAAGGTAATGATTCCCCTTATGCCTCTCGTATATCCTTTCAATCCCTTGGTTGACTGAAAGAGATCCCTTCAAGGGATAAGTCCGCCGTTGTGCAAATTATCTTTTTTACATACCTATAAATGTTTTATTTGTTTTATTTAGTGTTAAGGTTTTTGTACAATAAAGAAATTACAAACAAACAAACAAACAAACAATGATTACATTAGTTCTTAAATTCCGCCTTTTAAAATCGTCACTGGTCTCCTCTAATATGATTTTAAAGCTCCCTAAGTTGATTTTTATTATGTCATAACATAGAGGGGCCTGGCGTGAAGAAAGATATGATTATGAATCTATTTAAATAAGATTTAAATATATATTATAATGTATATGTATTTCATGTTTGCAAAATATTTATTTATTTAAGTATATATTTTCTTCTTCATCCTTTCAATCATTTGGCTGGTTGACTGGTAGAGTTCCCTTCATGGGATAAGTCCGCCATTGTATGTTTACTTTTATACTATGTTTTATGTTCTGTGTTTCTTTTTTCTTGTATAATAAAGATATTACAAACAAACAAACTTCCACGGCTGCCATGGTGCTTCAGTGCACTTTTCCAAGCCACTTCCTGCAAAACTGAGCAAACATTTTTGAATGTAAGCCGGAAATATTCTTTTTTTGAACACATACATTTCGTAAATTCTAATCTTATTTTTCCATAATATGGTGGAAACATGGTTGCGACGAAACCTATGGGGCCATCTGTGGGCAATTTTTAAAACAAATCGTACGGTATAAAAGTTGAATTTATATATTTTTTGATAGAACTCGCTTCTTTCCCTGCTTTCTCCGAATCAATATATCTGGGTTCTTTCTGGGCTTTTTCAAAAGCCGGGTAAATTCCTTTTCAAAAGGCAGCGCTCTGCGTTGGCAGAGCACTGCCTTTTGAGTTTTTATTTTATACAAAAAGTAGGCAGGAAAAGTTGTTGAACTTTTCTTGCCTACTCATTGTATAAAATAAAAACTCTTGATGTTGCAGGTGTCCATGAGCGATGATAACACTTACCATCAAGTGTTTCGTATGCTCATCTGCCCGCACATGAAAAATACACGCTGAAAATGCCACAACCAAACCTAGTCCCTATTATTCATAAAAAATAACTAACGCTAATTAAACCCTAAGACAAAACATATTATAGGTAACTATGTATTTATTTATATTATAACTGCGTCGTGGGTCGTGGGTTCGATTCCCACGGGAAGCATATTTTGTTTAGTTGTTTCCAGTTTGGTTAGGACATTGCAGGCTTGAATCACCTGATTGTCTGACAATAATGTGCTTCGAAAGGCAGGTTAAGCCGTTGGTCCCGGCTGCCATCTGGTAGTCATTAAAGGAACCACGTCAGAGTTTATATATTTTTATGAATAAGGGGGTAAAGAAGTTATAAGGTATATAATAGGCAACCCTTATAGCCTACTTTAGCGATGCATAAATGATTTGCCTAGTTGGACTGCGCGCGCCTAGGTGTGCAAATAGTGGTGTTTGCCGACCCTCGCCACTTGCCACCAGCTAACTCCTGGGCAAACAGGACAAACTCGAGTGAAGTTCTGCAATGCTGTAGAAAAATCGGTGATAAAATGTTTTATGAAGAAAAGGGGGCTTAAACCATAGGTAATCTATACTAATATTATAAAGCTGAAGAATTTGTTTATTTGAACGCGTTAATCTCAGGAACTACTGGTTCAAATTGGAAAATTCTTTTTGTATTGGATTGTCCATTTATTGAGAAAGGTTTAGGCTACATCCAGCAGTGGACTGCAATAGGCTGATTGATTGATTGATTGATATGCTATAAAACCTAAGCATCAATAAAAAATGTTTTGAAAACGGGGGAAAATGATTAATTTATACTAATAAAAACCTAATTACGAGTAATCATAATAACAAAAATTGCCGTAAAGGGTCAGGGTAAAAGGGTGCCTAGTAAAGGTAACTCATCTTATAGGTAAGAGCTACAAAATGTAACCAAAAAAATAAAATTTAAATGTTTGTGGACGTCTTGGCTCGTCGGTCTCTTTAATTTGGGAGATGCTGGAGTTGGTAGCCTGCCGGGAGCTGGGAATGAAATGCCAGGATGCTGATCTTTACCGTTTATTCCAGAGAATACACACTGCTCATAAGACACCTTGTACAAAATTAATTAGTTTCTCACAATAGACATGTGCGTCTCAGTCGAAGGTTGACGGAGAGAGAGCTACAAAAAATGCTAAAGCGAGACAGCAACATACAAACTTTTGCACGTCCAAAAGTTTGTATAACGTCTTAATCGATAAACGCCGGCTGCACGAAAAGGTGACACGTTCCGCATGCAAGCGATAGAGAGGCACGATCGGCCTAAGCGTTCGGTTTGTGAAGCATCTATCTCGCTTTCACCGTTATCACGTATAAATTTTTGTGGACAATAAGTACTACATTTTTAGGAATTACAATAGATACAAAATTACAATGGGGCGCCCATATATCTAAACTATCTAATAGACTTAGCTCTGCAGCTTACGCCTCAGAACAATAACAAGGCTTACGCTATTAGAAGGATCAGACAATTGACAGACGTGGCAACTGCTAGGCTTGTAGGTATACTTTGCATATTTTCATAGTTTAATGGCTTATGGCATACTTCTGTGGGGAAAAGCAGCCGATATAAATACCAGTGACGTGCAGTCCATATAGACTATTAGACAATGTCTACCCTGCAGTCGCTAAATAAATACAATTTTTTTTCTTACAAAAAAGAATGTATTCGGTGCGCCTGCAAAATTCTGCTAGCAAATACTTTATAGTCGATTTTGATCAAGTACGGTGCTGCGGTCGCGGTCCGCGCGTGCCCGCGCCAAGCAGTATCTATACGCGTAAGCCGCGTAAGACAAAATTTCAAAGGTCTGACTTTTCACGCACACATAGAAAATAATTATACACCGATAGGAAATCGCTTTTGTAGTAGTACAAGTAAACATCTTTCATCGGCTCACACATGCAAAGCAAATTGGCGCTGTGTGTGTGAATTTGAGACACTGTCTCCGAGGTTTCTATTGGCTGCCGCGCACGATATTAATGTCAACGTCACCTGTCAATGTCATTATATATATTATTCATACTTATGTAAATGTCATTGATTAACGTGTTTACTAACAATCCAAGATTAAAGTTTTATTTAAAAATTAAATGCTTTATCAGTTAAATTTCATTTGTGACAAAAATATTTTCATGTGAAAGTTGTGTCGCTTAGTGTTTGCATGCCGAAATCGAAATATAAAGTGTTTTGTGAACACGCAAAAGAACAAATCAAGTACCTAACCGGTTAGTTATGGTTAGTTATTCTAAAGTTTAATCCACGTTTAATCTTAAACCTTACGTGTACGTGGCTCGCAGGTTGTAATCATATCTCTTATCTTTCGCTTGTTTTGAATACTTTTGCGGTCGAAGATCGAAAGACTATCATAATATTAAACGAGTTGTAGATAACTAGCCGTATAGTAAGGTAAGGTATATAGGTGGTATGTTTGTAAGGTAAGTTTTATAATTATGTCTACCCTATGATAAATGTCTGTGCACGTCACTGATAAATACTATATTTATATTACAAAAGAGAGCGATCCGTGCTATTTACGACTTGGGTCCGAGAGAATCTCTCAGAGAATTGTTCAAAGAAATAAATATCATGACAGTAGCTTCCTAGTATATATTTGATAATATAATATAATAATTAAATAATTAATTATAATATAATATAATAAATATAATGGATGTAAGGAAAAATATTTCGCTTTTCAAAATAATAAGTTATTTTACAGATAGGCCGTACGTAATAAAAACAAATTATTTCTCCCGCGGTATAGGCTTAGCAGGGTTAGTGATTCGTTTTTAGGTAACTGTATATTCGCTATTATAATAAGTTGCCAGAATCAGTCCTTGATATGCCTGATAGACAATTCAAAGCGTATGTTAAACAGGTACTATGTAAAAAGGCTTATTACAGGACTGATGATTTTTTAAACGATAAAAATATCTGGCCAAAGCTTGGTGCCGGACTCTCGTCATGATACTAATATAAAAATGACATGAATTGGTACAATTTGTACGTACTGTGTTTTGACTTTTGACATATAATCAAAGATTTAATTTCTTGATTCGTTACTATTCTTTCATACTACAAATTGAAATTTATTTTATGACATGACAATGTAAGCTCAAGTCCACACATTTAGTTCTAAGTATGTCGTAGATTGTAAGTTGATGTCATTTGGAGAAAATGCGCTGTGCAGTTTGTTGTCGCTTCTTCTGCACTCCGCCTTGGAAGCGGCGTAAACTTAGCTTTAAGTAAGTTATTGACGTCAACAATATTAATGTTGTAAATAATAATGTGTAATTTAACGTTCACCAAATGATATTTAAAATATCTTACGATGAATAAAATATTTTGACTTAACTTGACTATCGTCCGTAAACCGATTTTACAGATAACCAATTTTTTATTTTAATTTGTTACTTATAATCATCATTATTTTAGCCACATACAGTCCACTGCTGGACATAGACCTCTCCCAAGGGGTTACTTTGGTCCTAGATGAATGCTAATATAATGTTGTTTTCAACGATATTCCAACAATTCTATTTCAAAGTAACATTTTTTATGTTATGTTTTGCTGTTCATTGATTTTTATATACGCACGTACAAAACTTTCCCTCCATATACGAACATAACATATTCCAAATGTTAGACCCGAACAAGAAAAACTTTTAATGAATACATTCAAAAACACACGAACACAAACCAGGGAAGTGTGTCAACCGTGCGTAGCGTATAATAAAATGGGGGATAAAGAAATAATTCTGGCATGTTCCGCGGAAAAACTTACCCCTGGGGTTTAACCTTTCCTTGGTATTTATAGAACACTGAGACAGCCATGCCTGCGCATAGGTAATTGTTTAGTGGGTACATGGATTAATGAGGGCAAAATAAAACAAGGTAAAATCTAATATAACACAGCGAACGAAATACATGATAAATAGGGAAATATAAAATTAAATATCCGTAATCCTTTTGGCACTTTACGCACCACCTCATTTATAATAATAATATATTAATTCATACTGTTCCTGAGGGATCGACATTAACGAGGACGTAACTATACACCGTGAAATTTTGATCGTTCTGGACCCTTAAAGGGGTTATTCAGCCCATCGATATGAACAACTTTTACTATGGGACCAATGCTCTGAACTCAAAAAAAAAGTGGGCAGTGTCCATCAGTGTCATACAAAAAAATTCGGCCGCTCGGTCAATTTGTATGGGAACGTCAATTTTTTGTAATTTCCAGCATTTGTCCCATAGGAAAAGTTGTTTATATCAACGGGCTGAATCATCCCTTTAAGGGTCAAGAACGATCAAAATTTCACCGTGTATACATAGGTAATGAAAAGGTTTTCTTATCTGTTATGTCGCTAGCAGCATTTTTCGACAAGTGTTGCTATGTTGTCGACGACAACATAGCAATACATGTATATCACTGTACCGCTATTACCTTTTTCCTCCCAAGACCAGCCCTCTTATATGTAGGTACACGTTAATGGCCGCCCTCTGCACCGTTTAAGAAAATTGCCAAGGTTTAGGCACAGGGCGATGTCATACATTTTAATTGATGTACATTTGTATTGTCTAGACATAAGTGCTTCTTAGAGTTCCGTACCCAAAGGGTAAAATCGGGACCCTATTAATTTCGCTCCGCTGTCCGTCTGTCTGTCTGTCTGTCCGTCTGTCACCAGGCTGTATCTCATGAACCGTGATAGCTAAACAGTTCAAATTTTCACATATGATGTATTTCTGTTGCCGCTATAACAACAAATACTAAAAAATAGAATAAAATAAATATTTAAGGGGGCTCCCATGCAACAAACGTGATTTTTCTGCTTGTTTTTGGTCGATATTGATAACGGCAACAGGTAGATGCTTGAAATATTCACAAAATATTCAGTTATATATTCACTTTAAAAATAAATAATTAAATAGAAATAAAATTAATATTAAAAGGGGGCTCTCATACAACAGACATGATTTTTTTTCCGTTTATTATAGATAACGGTACGGAACCCTTCGTGCGCGAATCCGACTCGCACTTGGCCGGTTTTTATGTAACACGTAGAAGTAAACAGGCATACGGTCTATCTGAGGGAAAGCCGGAAGATTAACGTAGCCTTATACACCTACAAAATGGAGTGTATTCGATATATTGAGTGCGTCACCTTTTTGTTTAAAAAAACAACGGGTTGCACTCCGGCAGGAATGAAAATTCCGTGGAAGAGAAGTGGATATTACTTCCTCTCCTACGCCGCGGCGGCCGGCGGTTTCAGGTCACATGACCGTCTTACGAATTTTCGATCTTACTTATCCCAAAAAGTGCACAACACCAGTCAAGAAGTTTTACCTTCAAAAAAAGAACTTGAGAATCTTTCTGGAAACATACGTATTTCTTCATAATAACAGATAATAACTATTTACTTCTACTCTATGGACATTACAATTATTAATAGGTATATTATGGATAATAAGATATTAAAAAAAAAACAGACTGCATTAGGGTACAAAGTTATAGTTAGTTCATCATCAGGTCCTTTTTAGTCTCCACTACAGGAGCACGACCCTCTCTGTACTGCTAGCGCCATACTTGGCCAGAGCAGCCAGAGGACTTGGCCAACACTCTCCACGCTGGCCAGACGAGTTGGAGAGGTCTCTTAGATGTTTATAAGCTTTGTTTAGCTTGTATTTCCTAAGTCGCCTTCTACGACATCCACGGGAAGACTTAGAGTAGTCCTATTCTACTCTGCCGGATACCACACGGCTATAGTTAATTACTCGGGATGGATTGATTCTAACGATACATACATCCAAAAATGTTTAAATGCCTAAACATTTTTGGATGTATGTATCGTTAGAGCTATGGTGGTAATAAATTTACATGAAAAATGTACGTGACCTCTATAAAACAACACAGGACGGTCGTGTAAATTTACGGTCTTGTGTAATTTAAGTCATTTAAGTAAATCTAATATGGCCCCTTTGACCCTTTGTTGGTCACCACTAAAGTTGATTTTATTTTTAAAAAAAGTCAAAAAATTGTTTCTTCGGTATGATTCCATCGGAGAGGGACAATTTTGGTCAAATTTGATAGAGCGCGAGAAACGTGGAGATCCGTAGAAAAACAAAGGTCACCGACACATCTCGGTGGATTAGCTCTTTGAAGTGGCAGTGGGCGGGGCACATAGCGCGAAGAACCGGTGGCCGATGGTTTCACCACGGCGACCACGTACCGGAAAGCGCACCGTGGGACTCCCAACGAGGTTGGACGACCTGACCAAGGTCGCAGGAAGGCGCTGGATGCAGGTCGCTTCCAACCGACCATATTGGAAATCCTTGGGGGAGGGAGGCCTATGTCCAGCAGTGGACTTCTTGCAGCTGAGATGATGACAATGACATTACTAGCTCTTACATTTCAGAAGTGATTTGACTCCGTGGCGCAGCGGTCAACACGCCAGCCTGCGACACGGAGTGACCGGGTTCGATCCCCGGCCAGGTCAAAATGGAAAATGATCTTTTTCAGATTGGCCTGGCTCTTGGATGTGTTTCAATATATATATGTATTTGTTATAAAATATAATATCGTTGAGTTAGTATCCCATAACACAAGTCTTGAACTTACTTTGGGGCTAGCTCAATCTGTGTGATTTGTCCGTATATATTAAAAAAAAAGAAGTAAAGAGATTATTCCTAACTTTATGAATTGTCATAACTTACCTCAACTTATCCATTTGCATTATAAAAGTCCTTGCTTCCGAAATTTATTTTATAATTAGATGTTGACTCACCTAATAAATTAAAGTAACTGTGAAAATGTAGTCGTAAAACTAAAATCTAAAAGGTAATGTCTTTGTGCTCGTTTGCTATTGTTTATCTTTCTCCAATGTAATGAATGAATAAAAATTGTTAGAAATTAAGAAGTATACCTACATGCTCTGTAGATAATTACACTTCTCTAAATTAAGAAATAATTTACAGAGTGAAATTGAATTCATTAGCAAACATTTAAGGAGTGACTCAGACCACGAATCTGAACAACTTTCACTATGGGACCAACTCCGCAATTGCAAAAAAATCTGCGAATATTTCGTATGTTTTACTATCTATTACTAATGTTTTGACTTATAATATTATATAAGTATTACTTACACTGTACTTTCATTGTGAAGAGTAAAATAAACGTTGTTTATTTATTTATAATATATCTTTAGATCATTCACAAAAGTAATTTTACGTGAACGCTTACGTTTTAACAAATATGATATTTCGCAGAAGTTTTTCATACGACATTCAAACTTCACACGCTATAAATCATCCCTAACAAATATTATGTGAATGTTACCCAAAAGAATTGATGCTCGATATGACAAAGCGAATCAAACCAAAACGCCTCGAGGGTTGTTTCATCGAAAAATTGATTTCTCCTATTCTTTTGATTGTTTCTAAAATATGAAAACGGTGAGAGAGCAAACGCCGAGTTTTCTGACATATACTTATATGATATAGTGCCGTATGCCGTATGTCGTGGCATTTGTGCCCAATACACAATATAATTTTAAAAAATATATAATGATCTTTGTTTTTCTAGCTTACCTTCTTACCTTTTAAGTTACAGGCTTACAGTAATGCAGCCTTTTGGGTACTTTGCCGCGGGGTAACGTTTTGGGGGACTATATAGTTTATTATTTCTAAATATTTTAAAGTAGGTTTAATTATAATTCGTACCTAGTATTAATTATTGTTTGAAATTTTAAAATATCCAAGTATAAAACACGTTTAAAATATCCAAAAACCTTGATATTTGATTTATATTATACCTTATCATTTATTTGCAGTGGCTGCAATTTGTAGGATTATTTTATCTCTATGGTACAAATACAGTACCAATCACATTTTAATCACTTACAAGATGACAATGATCAGAATTAGGTAGTGACACGTAATCATCATCATGAGGTTCTTTTTAGTCTCCACAGCAGGAGCACGACAGAGGACTCGTGTCTGTCTACGCGACCGACAGATCTGAGAGATTTCCCCAAGGATGAAACTTATATAGATCGATGTTTAGCCCCCAAAGCATCTAGGT
Source organism: Elegia similella (assembly GCA_947532085.1). Taxonomy (NCBI): domain Eukaryota; kingdom Metazoa; phylum Arthropoda; class Insecta; order Lepidoptera; family Pyralidae; genus Elegia; species Elegia similella. The sequence continues at coordinate 16,329,487 of OX383942.1, read as the reverse complement.
AGGTATTTAACTTTATCGTAAACAGTTTTCAACATCTTCATAAATATATGTCAATATCCAACAATATGTAGTATACATTATTTCATCCCAAACTCCTTGAAAGGCTTGCAACGCTCCCACCCTGGTATTGCAGTTGTCCATGGTCAGCGTTGATCGCTTACCATCAGGATCAGGTGACTCTTTTGCCGTCCTATAACATAAAAATAAAAATCTGTCTCTGTTCAAGCTAATCTTGGAAATTACTGGGCCGTTTTTAATGGGGTTTTCACTACGTGTAAATATTTTTTCCGGGAAGGTTTTTAAGAATATCATATACCTGGGCGTAGCCGGAGAGGGCTGCCAGTAAACATACAAAATAATATTATAAAAAGCATAATTATCACTCCAAATCTACGTATTCCCTATATTACGTAAAATTTACAATGTTGTTATAGTTGTCTATTGATTAAATAGACAACTACTACTTAAACTACTTAAATAGAAAACTATAACAAAAGGACAATTTCGTTCCAACTAGCTACCATCTCGGTTCCGGGACAAGAATTGGGGATTCGGGACTCCCCGAATCGGAACAATCGACAACCCTAACGTAAAATTGTATCACACTTCGCCGGATCCCCATAATGTTTCCGGTCGACTCTAATTCAGATCATTGTAGAAGTTATCTCATTTTGGTAAAAGTATTCGATTAAATTCTTATCTTACTATGGGCCTCATAAGAAAGCTCAAGGTCGCTCAAAGAGCTATGGAGAGGGCTATGCTCGGTGTTTCTCTGCGAGATCGAATCAGAAATGAGGAGATCCGTAGAAGAACAAAGGTCACCGACATAGCTCAGCGGATTAGCTCTTTGAAGTGGCAGTGGGCGGGGCACATAGCGCGCAGAACCGATGGCCGATGGGGCAGAAAGGTTCTCGAATGGCGACCACGTACCGGCAAGCGCAGCGTCGGACACCCACCGACCAGATGGTCGGACGACCTGACTAAAGTCGCAGGAAGACGCTGGATGCAGGCCGCTTCCAACCGGTCGTATTGGAAATCCTTGGGGGAGGCCTATGTCCAGCAGTGGACTTCTTGCGGCTGATATGATGATGATGATGATGATGAAATTCTTATCTTTAGATTTTTCTGCTAAGTCAAATCAGGAAGAAAAATGGTGAACATCATTGATATTTTATGATATGTTTCTTTTTCAAACTAGACGATGGTCAAGCATACAGCATACTACCAATATTCGTACTCATTTCTTATCCCTAGTACTTCCCAATTACATTCACAATACCCTAGAACCAGTCTGGAAGTCCCATCGACTCCGGGCTGGTGTTGGAAGATGTCGAGAAACCAGAGTTAGGTTTTGCTACCAACAATTTCTGTGACTGCGGTGCCAATTAGTCAATGTTTCACCTTCTATCGTACCCTAACTGCCCCACTACTTGCACGAAATAGGACCTAAATGAGGCTAATAATAAACCTAAATCAGCGTAGCTAAACACTGGTCAAAATAAAGAAACCATTTCGACTTGAAACGAAGATTTAGAACCATTTGTTCATCTTTGTTTTGCCAAACAAAGATGAACAAATGGAACAAATGGCAAGAAAAAATCTAAAGACACAGTCACATCACAGGGTATGGTTTGTATGCCTACAAACCATACCCTGTGATGTGACTGTGTCTTTAGATTTTTTCTTGCCTAGGGGATTCTGGTGAACTGTTGTGTTCACGGGAATCCCCTGGGGGATCGGACTGGGGATCCCGGTGGACTCACTCTTTCTTTGACATAAAGTTTGATATACCGGGTGTAAATTCACCCTTGACATAAGTTTAAGGGGGTGACTCAGCCCGACAATATGAGATACATAAATAATACCAACAACTTTTCTAACGGCCGGCTAGTTTTTTAAAAGTGATATTTTCACATAGTTAAGAAATTTCCATATAACATTGGATATATTATTTTCTAGTTTTCAGTAGTAGCCTCATAGGAAAAGTTTATATTGGCAGTTTGAGTTTATAACGAGCGTGAATTTAAACCCAGAATGCTCTTTTTTTTTCTTTTATTTATGGCTTTCACGCGTTATGTATTTAGCCAGTATCAAGTATAAATAAGTTTTCCCGCGCTTTTTCTTAGTCTTGATAAAAATAAAACGATGGTGTAGTTCATTTCATTGATTCTACGGAGCCCCTGGCGACGCAACGAGGCGAGGCGGTCCGCCAGCCCGCTAAGTAAATCTCACTACATCCGCACTGTAACAGTTTATTTCAGTTATTCCACACATTGTTCATAAACATGGGCATTTATAACACCAAATTACACCAATTTCACATTATAAAGTCCACTAGAAACAATTTACAAAACAATCCAAAACGCAAGCCATGCAGTCCGCCGAAATTCCGCCAAAAACTGTGTTCTTTTTTTGCAAATGCATTTGATAGTCTATGGAAAGGGCCAACCAACGGCCACGTGGCTGTCAGCATTATTGGCGATTACGCTTGTAAAGCAGCCTCGAGCCTGAGCTTCACTGTGATGGGTGAACACAAGCGGCATAAAAATATCTCTAGATTCGTCGGGCACGTTAACCCGTTGGTTCTGGCTGTCAACATCGATGGCAGTCGTAAAGCTGTGTCAGATGCTTTTAGGCAGCTTGAAAAACCTGTCACCAGGAAAATGAATTAAAGGAGAAAAAGAAATTCGAGCATTATAATATCTACATTATCAATTACAATTTGTCGTATTTCCAAATGAAATTAAGGACGCTAACTTTGTCTCTCGGTGCGGTACCACCGGTAGGAAACTCGATATTAAATTACCTTTCTCAGAAAAAGCGAAGAAGAATGTTTTCTTTGGAAATTGTTATAAGTATAACATTTGCGACAATTTTCTGCCGGTGGAATTTATGTTTAATTTGTGGAAGTACGTAGGGTACGAAGGTAAAGATTTAACTTTATTATATGATGGCTTAAAGAAAAAAATATTTTACTCCATAGATGAATTTCTTAGTAGATAAGTAGGTATATTGACAACAGGAACTTTAACAAATGTGAATAACTGAATTTGAATTTAATCTATAATGAAGTTTGAAAACTTTCATAACCAAAAATATTAAATATAACATACATAAATATTATACATTCTGTATATTTGCATGCCACAAATTGGTAAAATATGTGAGCTTCTTTATTGTATAACATCTTTATGTACCATATATTTGCAAATAAATTATTCTTATTCTTATTCAACATCCATATATACATTTAAATAACTCGTCTTTTCCCCATGCGAGGTAGACAGAGCCTAGGTTTATAAGACATGCAGGGCACGTTTAGCATGTTGGTGGGCATTAGACATTAAATAAATTCGGTGGAAAACGGAATCAAAATAGTGATGGGTTGCAAGCTGCATCGCCTAATTAATATGATTCCTCACATTTTACCCATTCCCTCGATAAGCTTTTACGGTCTACACGGGAAGAGAAGCAGCTGGTACATTCTCCTATTCTCCCAGACCAGCATGGAAGAGTTTAATTTTATTCTACGTGTAATTTTAAGTTTTTAAATTTTGAATCATTCGATTCACGTTCCATCTGTGATCCAAGTCTATGAATATTAATATATTTTAAAAGTTTTACTCTTTTTTCCTTTTATTTTGTGAATAATTAAAAATATATTTAATTTACAAGAAATAATATAGAATTCGCAAAAGTTTCGTCAGTTTTTTTCCTCTGTGGTAGTATAGAGGTAGTACAGACAGTAGTATTTTTTGATAACATCATAGAAGTGGAATTATACCCACATTCTCGTATCCTACTGCCTCTTTATTATCGCGTCGGTTCAGTATCGAGTATTATTTTTATCTCTGTGGTATACTTAAAATTTAATGCTTTATTATGGCACCATAGAACTGGTCTGATTTTAGAGAATTCCGTTACACTTAATGGGTTGAAAAATGATCCCAACCGATTGTAATATGTAATATTGGAGTAAAAAAGAAAATAATAACTGTAATACTGTCTCTACGAATAAAAGTATAGAGTAATGAAGGACTGAAGGGGAGGCCTTTGCCCAACAGTGGGAGACTATAGGCAAAAAGGCGTCTCTAGCGTGTATTTGGTCGAAATTAGTACTAAGGTAGATTGTTTGCGCCCTAACAAGACGCAACTCATTCTATTACGATCGCATCTATCGTAAATATTGAAGTATGTAAATATAAACATGAAATAGAACCCTCCATTTAGCGCAGTTCGGCAAAAAAAAGTGAATAGATAAAATAGTTACGACCGAGTATTAGTTCCAAATATTAGATTATTAGTAATAGTGTAAATAGACCGTTTGTCAATCATACATCCATAATACTGGTACTACATAAACTTGAAAACATAACCCTTCTATTAACGCAGTTAGGCAAAAAGTGGATTATGAGCGAGTCTGCTACCGTGCTACCCAAATAGTAGGTTGCTCGTAATCGCAAACGTCGCGACAAGATGGAACGCATCCTGTTCCGGTCGCATCCGCAGTTCTTTGATAACAATATAAATGTTGTCTTTGTCCGTAATTAAATGTTAGAAAAAAAGCATTTAAAAGTTAAATCTATTTTCCTCTTTTGTCTTAGTGGCCAGTCACTGTCACGTGTTTATTTTTTACAAACTACCCAAAATAGAAGTGTATACTTTTCACAGTTCACGTATGGATAATAGCACATACATATGTACGTAAGATTGTATGTGAGTTTCTTTTTAACCATATCTTCTTAATCTCAACGGGAATCTGTTGAAAGGTTGTTTGTTATGTTTGTTTTTCGTAAGATTCATTTGACCCATAAAATCGAATTTCAAGTGTACTTTTAACTGACTGCCTTTTTGCATTAAATGGATACAGAATCCTAACAAATATATATAAACTTGAAGAGCAATTAAGAAATAAATAAAATATCTTTATTTCAGACTTTGTCTATATGTCACAGTCACAGGCCGGTAACGCTCCTGTTACACCTTGGTGTTGCAGTTGCCCATGGGTAGCGTTGATCGCTTACCATCAGGTGACACGCTTGCTCGTTTGCCGTCCTTTATCATTACTAATATTATAAATGCGAAAGTGAGTTTGTTTGTTTATTTATTTGTTTGTTTGTTTGTTACGCTTTCACGCCGTAACTACTGAACCGATCATCATGAAATTTTGCATACAAGTTCTCTGGAGTACGAAGAAGGACATAGGCCATACCTTTTATCCCGAGAAAAAGTATTATTCCCGAGTGATCGACATTGACGTGGGCGGAGTCGCGGGCGAAAGCTAGTCATAAATAAATAACAACACGCTAAATATGGCTTTCGATCGTAGCCGTAGCATCTGTCTACCCTGTAAGAGATAAAGACGTGATATTATGCTTGCATGGTCTTATTGCATATCACGATGACAGAAAAAGAAATGCGTCGTTTACCGCTTCATTATTCTTGCAAAATTTAAACTACATAAGATAAAAGACCCATGTACTGATTCAATTTCGCGTCCCAAAATGGACGTAGACAGTTTCTTGCTCCCCGCAATAAATCAAGGGCGCTACCCGCCCCCAAATTGGTTCAATCCATTTTGCTACAAAACATGTTTTTAATTGCTCCACGAGTGTTTATTTGTTTTTAGGGTACTGTATCCGTAGAATGAAGAAACGCAGTCCGTTTACTTTTATAGTACACTTAAAATATATTTTTACGGCCAAATGAATTTATTTCCTTTAATGTTTACAATGTACAGTGACGAGCACTGATATATATGTCAACGGCATTGAACTAGAAAAACAATGGTAGCAGCATTGCGCTCAAAAATTGACACCACGCAAACTAGCTAAAAGCGAGCAAGGGCTTAAAAAGTAGGTTTTTTTCGCGAACTATTTTGCCGGGCTATTCGTGACGCGTCGATAAAGGCATTTAACGACATTTTTTTGTTGACATCGGCGAAATCTTAACGAATTAAGAAAAAAAAATACTTCTTGTGTAGTAAAGTGGTGCAGAAAATGCAAGGAAGGACGGAAAGTGACACTGGAGTAACTTATCATAGCGAGCAAAGCGAGCTGCTAGCCTACTCACCTCCGCTATGTTGACACCATAGCGTTCATTAGATATGTTGACAACGCCCCGTGACCTTGACGCGGCCAATCGCAAACTAGCTTCGTCTATGAGTACGTAAGTTTTTCGGAAATGTATGTAATCCGTCACGGTAATCCGTGACGGATTACATACATTTCCTTTAACATATACACAATTCCATTTTAGGCCTTGTCATATTGACTTACGAACTGAACTAGTATTTATCTATATGTATACACATACTTAAAGACTCATGACTTATAACTTTTTGCTTTGACTAGCTCCGTGGCGCAGCGGTCAACACGCCAGGTTCGATCCCCGGCCACGTCAAGAAGGAAAAATGATCTTTTTCAGATTGGCCTGGGTCTTGGATGTGTATCTATTTATAAAATATATATCCCATAATACAAGTCTCGAACTTACTTTGGGGCTAGCTCAATCAGTGTGATTTGTCCGTATATATTTATTATTTTTAACTATGTATGCCAATGTTTTTCCTGTAAATACGTCCGTGTTATTCGTAGCCGTGTTATTTGTATTATCTTTCGCCTGCCGCTCGGCTAGTATAGGAAAGAGAACCTTTTACACCCAGAGGTTTAATCTTTCTCAATACCAAATTTCACCTGAATCGGTTCTGTATTTGAGCGTAAATAAGTTGCAGGCAGACAATGTTACTTGAATATACCCACATTAAAAAAATTACAAACAAAAAACAAAAAGAAATAATAAAAACATATTTTTTAGTCCGGTCAGTTCTGTTTCACTATAAAGTGATTTATTGATTTGTGAAGATTTATATCTTCACAAAGTATAAAAATCAATAAATATAATTTTAACATAAAATAAAAACCATAACAGAAGCTAACTCTTCTTCTGCTTGATAGTGAACACTTTATTATAATGCAACTCTCGCTTGGCTTGTTTTGTTTACTCGTACATAGTTACTCAATAACTCATTCAAAGTTTCCCGCAAAAAAGTCAAGTGCCGTCATAAAAGTATCTTTTCAATTAAAAGTTTTAAACGTAATTTTTAAGGCGATTGAGATTATAATCACTTAAACTGGCACACTTCTGTTGGTTCATTTAACTTTATATTTATTTTTGTTTTCAACCACAGAACCGTTAGTTCTGTGGTTTTCGAAAGGTTACGTGTTTCGGACTTGGCATGCTCTTTAGATATGTTCTTGAATCTGTAAAGCTTAAAACATCACACCAAATTTAATAAAATATAAAGACACATATTCATATCGAAAATCTTATCTTATCTTTTTAATAATATCTTATCTTTTTAAATCTATAGACGTTTCCGATTTCAGATACTACGCGACACACATCCTTATGGGTTGTTTTTCTTTGATCGCGTATGTTACTTTTATATGTCTGCTCGGGAATTTTATTTTTTTAATTTTTTTTTTTAATTTATGCACCAGCAAAACAATGAAATAAATACATAGGCAATACCTATTTATCACATTAATTATATTAATAGCATTACAATGCTCGGTTTAAAAATAAATTCGAAATTAAATTCGAAATAAAAAATTAAATGTGATGAAAGTAGTAGTAATGGAGATAACGCATGCTTCGAATGCGTGTACCTATAATATGTGATGAACAAATTCGCCGCGGTGATTTGAAACTACGGCAGCTCAGTGGTTGAGAGCATCGACGGACTAGATGGTTTGTGGGTTCAAATCCTACTTTTTCCATCACATATTTTCGAATTTAATATTTATCACGTTTTTATTCCTTACTAGGTTTCGCCCGCGGCTCCGTCCGCGTCAATGTCGATCCCTCGGGTATAGTACTTTTTCCCGGGCAAAAAGGTAGCCTATGTCCTTCTCCGTACTCCAGACAACTTGTATGCAAAATTTCTTGATGTACGGTTCAGTAGTTACGGCGTGAAAGCGTAACAAACAAACTCACTTTCGCATTTATAATATTAGTAAGGATAAGTATGACGTGAAAGAACCATAAAATCCAAAAGCCACATTTAGCGTGAAAGTGAGCGTATGAGTGGAAAAGTGAAACAAAATAGTGAAGACTTGCTAGCCGCATCAACTATTGACATGATTCTTATATGCTAATTTCCTCGGCCGGCCACAACGGTCTGTGCGGAAAGAGAAGCAGCTGGTACATTACACTTACGTTTTTTTTCTATCAAACCAGCACGAAAGAGAAATAGATGTATCCTCGTTGATTTATCCCCACTCTCGATTTTATTTTGAGCGTTCGAAACCCTCAGGGAATACGACTTTCACGTTACATAAAATAACTGAGTAGTTACGATTTATTTTGATTAGACCTTTGCATTCAACTCATTTGCATTTATTTTAGCATCTGTAATGCTAAAATACAGCAGCACAGTAGTATATTTAAGAATTCTAACTCATATAGTGCCTGTAAAACGCCGGCGCGTTGAAACAATAACAGAATTGTTGTATAATTTTGGCAGTTACGTATTCGTAACTTATTAGTTAAGACGTAAAAGATAACTTGCCAGTTTTCATCAGCACTCTATTACATTCCGTTCGATGTTAATAATAACCCTCAATAATATTTGGATTACATGTGACGTAACGCAATAACCGTTATAGACTATTTTTCTTTGATCGCCTATAGAAAAATGCGTCAAAAAATTATATGTCGCCTCGTAACTTGCTGCGGGAATTGAGACCTTAAAATCTTTTCTACAGCAGCGCATTGGCCTCTTTAATGAGGTCGTAGAGGATCATTAGTCGGGACTATTATGTAGCGTCGCTCAGTATCGATGACTCTCTACTAAGCCCGGCTTTTCTGCTCATTATTCTTTTCGAGGGTTCCGTGAAAATAACGATACCTTGTCTATGGAATCGATTTTTTAATGTCTGGAAAATGTAACGTTTCTTTTGTTGTTTCAGGTAAGTTGACGTCTTTTGTTCATCGGCAGCGACGGCTACGGTAATATTTTATACCTCTGCTTTAATTTTATATAGGTACTTACTAAAAATCCTCAATTTATTATTTAATCATGGTTTTATTCACAATTTAAACCGTGAATTGAGTAAACCGTGATTAAATAATGAATTTATCTCACATAAGTTTTAATATTATTAATCCTCCATTTAGTTACAGTATTCGGCGAGCTCCGTGGCGCAGTGGTCAACACGCCAGTCTGCGACACGAGGGTGCCCGGGTTCGAACCCCGGTCAGGTCATGATGGGAAACGATCTTTTTCAGATTCACCTGGGCCTTGAATGTTTATCTATATAAGTGTCTATTATAAAATATAGTATCGTTGAGTTAGTATCCTACGAAACAAGTTCACAACTTACTGTGGGGCTAGCTCAATTTGTGTGATATGTCCCTATATATTTATTCAGTATCATGTAATTGAGCTTATAAACACGATATCTCTGAAACAAAGTAACTTACTCTATGACCAAACCTTACAGATTTATTATTAGTATTGATGTAGTTGGATTTGATTGGGTGAAAGTAAATATAAAGTATATAAAAATTTTCGTTCATGATGAGTTGCTTAATAGTAGAGCGGCTTCAGAGCCTCGGATACCGCCGATTTGTAGCAAGTCTGTGTGTGTTTTACAGGCTATATTTCAGTGAGTGCGCACAGGAACTTCACAAACTTATTCCCCCTGCACCATTCTATCTTCGGACGACACGGTGTGGGCAGGGATTCCATCCATATGTGGTCGGTATTCCTGGTCATCGCACCTCTAGATTCGCCTCGTCCTTCATTATGCGAACCGCGAAGAAATGGAATTCCCTCCCCGCGTCACTGTTTGAATGATTGAATAGGACATACAAGAGTGAATAGGCATTATTTGAGTTTGCGTGTACCACCCTAGACCTCGTCGTTGATTCCCATCAGGCAAGATAGAGGTTAAACGCACTCAAATTCTTTTATAAAAAAAGTAAAACCGGCTTTACGTTTGTATTTACTTTAGTACTATTACTTATTCTGTGCTTTGGTAACAGGAGTTTAAGAATATATTTGTCAATAAGTACTTATAATAAATCTGTCAGGGTTGGTCATGGATTAAGTCACTTTGTTTTCAGAGCTATTCCGGTATTCCGCCATGTTGGATTTAGCATGACGTCACACAGCTAGCCATGTATTGTTTACTAAACGAGTATATATACAATATTTCAGCTTAATTGGTGGAAGAAATCTACTTCAAAATTGAGTTGCAGGATTCCACCTGAACAAACACAGTTACATACATTGCAAGCTAAATAATAGCTTGCAAAATAGTGAGTTGCTAGCCGGTTCGCCTGTCAAAATACAGTAAACAAAACTGGCCTAATTTTTTGCCGGACAGACTTAATCCTAGTGGCGTCCAGCTGTATTCAATTATGAAACATGTTCCCGCTGGAATACAGCCAAATTGTTCACCGCTACATGGCTGCATTATGAGGAGCATGATTATTGGCTGATGAGGGCAGTCTGGAGCGGTATCGACTTTTGGTACTTACGCTCAAATTCTCCAAAGCATTTTAATTAATGACGTTTTTAAGTTAAGCGCTATCTCTGTTACACTAATCTAGACAGCGAGAGCCTGAGATTTGAGAGTGTTTTAGCTAAAATGCTTTTGTGTATTAGGGAGTAAGCTTAATATCAATGATCAAAGTATGATGTATATTTTTAAGATTTATCACAATCTTAAGCAATATTCAACGACCTCTAGAAGTTAAATATGCAAACAACTGTGAAAAGCAAATATGTTATTTTTTTATCGAAATTTAATATTGCACAGATAATATTTTTTTTTTATTACTAGATATTATCTTTACTAAATTCCTGAAAATTTCAATGTTTCTGAAAGCTCAATGCATATGTCGGCGCTAGCGTTAATGTTCTTAATTATATTTTTCCGATGGTTTCACGGACCACTCCATGTGCTTCCAGAGAGCCCCAGTGGTCCGCAGACCACCGCTTGAGAACCATTGCACTAGGTACTTAGTGATTTATCCTTTAGACCCTTAGACTGGCCACACACAGCAGGAATTCAAACTCTGACAAGAGGAGATAATGGACACGAATGGATATATCTCCAATCAAGTCTAACGAATTGCGGCATACTTCTCGTCACAATCTGAATTCTGGTTGTGTGCGGAAGGGAAGACAACCTTTTTTTTTTCTTTTACAAATCAATATTAAATTGATCTGTAAAAGAAAAAAAAATGGTTGTCAGAAAATTCGGTTCATGGACGACGCTTAGGCTGATCGTGCCTCTCTATCGCTCGTTCCACGCTCTGGCTTGCACACAGAACGTGACACATTTTCGTAAGTGCAGCCGGTGTTCATCGATTTATAAGACGTTATCACGGCAAGAATGGTCGTATTGTCCGTAATTGCACGTAAAAAGTAAAAAAATATATAAACCAGCAGCCAGCCATATAGTTTTCCTCTTTTTTATAGTGCCGATAAGGGATCAATCACATTGATTTATAGCGTACCACAGCCATATCATGTGACACTGTAATTGATTACGTCGCAGCTTTTGTAATTACATTCCTTCCAATCTAAATTTTTTGTCAGTAGGTAGCTAACAAAAAGTGTACAATGCAATATTAACCTGTATATATAAACCTAATTGTAAGATATTTATAATTGAAATTAAATTACACAATACGGTTTTATCGCGTATATTATACAATACGGTTTTATAGAGTAAATAACAAAAGTAATTTAATCATATTGCCATTCAACATCTGTAATCCTGTTGACACCGGAAATCTGATATTTTACGTTGAATTATACACCGAACATTTTGTAACATTAATAATTTGGACACCACAATTCGTGCGCATAAATAATAAATGCATAAATTAATATTACTTACGTAAATGAATGTGGGATGCATTTGCAGGAGTAACAGCGGTGAATTATGACCCGCGCGCAGTTAATATGTTCTTCATATACCAGCCAATACAACTATATATCTACTACTTATAAATTACAATTTTTTCCATAAATTTATTGGCGAATTGTAGCCTATGGGCTTTTTATTGTATGTACATTTGTATATGCTTTAATATTGTAAAGTTTTATCAAAATCCGTTGAGTAGCTTTTACGCGAAGAAGTAATAAGCATATCCAAACAAACAGTTACACACATACAGACTAACAAACTTTCACATTAATTATATTAGTAAGATATGAACGTACTTTAAAATTAATTACCATTTTGGGATGCATTTGTGAGAGTAACACAGGTGAGTTACGACCAGCGTATTCAGAATGTTCTTTATACTCGTACATAGAGCACAGGCTCATAAATATTTGAATTTGGAAAGTTATTCTTTTTAAAATTTAAGAAATTATATGGTGGGAAATCGCGTGTCGATTGTTTTTTTTTTATCACAGGTTAAAGTTTGTCGTCCATAGCAAAAATGAAATAAACGCTAAAAGATTTTAGGGCAATAACTCCGCAAGACTGCACTGCTTGACTTCAAAATGCATTTAGGGAGCATAATAATAATAAGAATTTTATAAAGGCCACGATGATGGTTTTTATTAAATTCGTAAAGGACCTTAACTGCAATCACTGTGGAAAATGTGGCTACTGTGAGATAACTAATTGAAGAAAGCAAGCGTGTCACCTAGAAGATTCGAGAAATTTTGGTGATCGACGCGAGCCAAATTAAAAAAATCTTACATCGCCGTTTAAAATTAAGAAAACTTTGTTGCCGTTGGTTTCCTCATGAACTGCCCTAAAGACGAGGCGATAATAACTCTTTTTCTTGTATTCAGCAATGTAAAGACATACATGACTAAATAGAAGAAAAGAGTTATGATCAGATTAAACTGATGGTTCCTTGATGCTTTGTACTGTCATATAGAACTTTGCAACAAAAACTTAACATGTTCGTGACAGCGTTATTACAAGTCGAGGAGAATTCCATTTTGTTATCATAGTTACAATGCATTGACATGAAATTTAAAAGTTTGTGAAAAGTTGTCCCGCAGGATTTAATATACATGTAATAAACCTTATACATTAAATTTTAATAAAATTAATATAGAATAAACCTTAAAAAAAAACTTATTATTTATGCTTACAATACTCACTGAAGTCTCAAGTATTTTTAGAAAAAAAAACCTTCTCTCTATTCTACCCCCACGTCACTACACTGACATTAAACGAGTCACACGGGCCGCTTTTTATTAATACTCCCGCTTTCAATATATTTTTTCCGTTGCTATATTAATACCGCCATATGCACGGCCCTCTTCATACAGATAAGGGTTTAGCATAACGGTCATATTTCATTTTTATTTTATTTTGCAAAATCAATTACTTGCATTATGCATATATCAGAGAACATGGGTTCGATCCCTGGTCAGGTCAAGATAGAAAATGATCTTTTTAGGGCTCTGTACCTCAAAAGAAAAAAACGGAATCCATATAGGATCGCTTTGTTGTCCGTCTGTCTGTCAAGACTCTTTTTCTCAGGAACGTGTGGAGGAGGTATCAAGCTGAAATTCATATAAAATACTCAGGTCTATACTGTCCCTGTGATCTGTATCAAACTTCTTACCCAACGCAATCAAAAGATACAGCCGTTCATGCCGCAACTTTTCGACATTCGCAATGGAATAAAAATCTACAGGGTAAAAGTACCAAACTTTCGAGATTCTGAGTTCACGTAAAGACGTGAACTCAGAATCTTGAAATTTGGTGATAATGGTACGCAACCCTTGGTGCGCGAGTCCGACTCGCACTTTGCCGATTATTTAGATTGGTCTGGGTCTTGGATTTTTATCTAGGTATATATGTATTATAAAATATAGTATCGTTGAGTTAGTATCCCATAAACACAAGTCTCGAACTTACTTTGCGGTTAGCTTATTTGTGTGATAGGTAAGCTAAAAAAACAAAATTTTTACATATTATCACGTCTTTTCCCCTTACAGGATAGACGGAGGGCATTTATTTAAGATCTAAAAGCAACGTTAAGCATGATGGTGGGTTATAAGTGGAAAACGGAATCAAATAGTACTGGCTCTAATTGAAATGTATTAAGAGCCAATTCCAACTAAACTTCATCAGGCAGGATACTACTCGGACAGACTTGGCAAGTAATTAAATTTCTTTAGTTTACATAGAAAATCAACCATAACATAAACATAAAAAAATAGTTCATTCTGTAAATCTATTTATATGCTACTTTTCGCATACTCTCTCTCTATAAAATAACACAATCATAAAAAGTTATGCAATAAACATAGTAAGATAAAGATATTATCTTTGCCGAGTATAATATTACCTACCTTATCGCATTCTACGACCACTCGAAGAAGGCACTAATGTATTTTTTATCAGCTACAATCAATACTTTAGTCGTTTTATACTTTCATTACCTATATAGCGATGTTTAATTTCTAACCGGTGTTATCAAGGCTATCAAAACTGCAAAGTAGTAAGATCACACGGTCTAAGAGCTCCATAGTATAAGCCTGTAAGCTTTGTAAGCCATGTTTTATGTGTGGTAGAGCCACGCTACTGGCAAAATTAATTTTTGCTAGTAGCACGAATGGGACGGCTCGCCTGGGGAAGTACCACACTCTCACAGAAAATCGACGTTTGAGTAGAAACTTCACCGCTTCTATGCTTCGTTCGTTGAGTGAGAGAGCCGGAGGCCCAACCTTCCCCCTCTCCCCCATTTCCTCCATCCCATCCATCCCATGTCCTTCTCCCAACTCCTTGAGGCCGGTAACGCTCCTGTTACACCCTGGTGTTGCAGTTGTCCATGGGCAGCGCTGATCGCTTTGTATCAGGTGACTCGCTTGCTCGTTTGCCGTCCAATAACATAAAAAAAAGCCACAAAATGTGTTTTTTTTAGGGTTCCGTTACCAAAGGGTAAAAACGGGACCCTATTAATTTCGCTCCGCTGTCCGTCTGTCTGTCTGTCTGTCCGTCTGTCGCCAGGCTGTATCTCATGAACGGTAATAGCTAAACAGTTGAAATTTTCACATATGATGTATTTCTGTTGCCGCTATAACAACAAATACTAAAAAATTGAATAAAATAAATATTTAAGGGGCTCCCATACAATAAACGTGTATTTTTTGCTTGTCTTTGCTCGATATTGATAACGGCAACAGGTAGACGCTTGAAATATTCACAGAATATTAAGTTATATATTCACTTTAAAATACATAATTAAATAAGAATTAAATGATTATTAAAGGGAGTATCCCATACAACAGACATGATTGTTTGCCGTTTTTATAGATAACGGTACGGAACCCTTCGTGCGCGAGTCCGACTCGCACTTGGCTGGTTTTTATGAATAAAGAACTATTGGAAATGCGTAAAATTAATAGGTTAGTTAAGGGCCCGTACTACCTCACACTGCTTTGCATGATTGACTGTTATATCAATAATAATTAAATACTCAAGTTGAAATAAAAATGCAGCAAAGTTCAGGACTAACTCTGGTAACTATATGACTCAAAAATACGATTGCGTTAAATTTTCTCGATAGAAAAAAATTGCAAAGTTGCCTCCAAATCACGTCTAATTTACTCGGTATATAGCATTATTCACCAAATACATTAAAATTAACCTTGAAACTTTTGATTATTATTGCATTACAGATAAGGCAGCCATCATAAGTTTTTCTTTTTCGAATAACCCTTGAATATTCCTAAAAAACGAAAATATCCAAAGTAGCCAACGCGTTTAGACCATCCGCGTTTGTATCGCCACGCCGCCTGGCATATGTCGGGCTCTTAATAAGTGAGACTTTAACTAGTCAGGGGTATCATTCTCAACTGCCTATCCGGTGGTTGCAAGTATGGCATCGGTACGCACCCGGCCTCCCGAGCTGCTACTTGCTTTTCCCCCATTGATCCAAGTACGTAGTATCCCAACACCTTAATTCCATTCCGAAATCCAACAAGTTCCCATCCTTCCTCAGCTTTAAAATGCTTCTGATGGGCAGCAGCATCGGAAACACAAGAAGCCAAAGAAACTGCGCTCGCCAACCCACCTGCCAAGCGTGGTGAGTATGGCAATATACTCCCAAAGAACGAAGAATCCTTGGACCTTTTCCAGCTGTGGACTTAAGCGGCTGTAATGATGACGATGATGATGAATTGGACCCAAGGACCTAAGAGTGGTTCATCGTTGGACCTTCAAATAGTCAAGTAAAACATAATATTATCATAAATGTATAAGGTTTAATACACGTATTGTTAGTCGGTATCCTCGGCAAGTTTCAGCCAATTCTGATGATCATCTTCAGGGTGAGTGTCAAGGACGTCGCGACACGGTAGTCCCTCGAACACTGTTGTTCGCCGCCCGCGGCGCCTACCTCGAATAAGGGCTCAGACGTTCCCGAAAACGAAGATGTTGTGGCTGTTTCTACTTCGTCATCATCTACTTCTGGTGACTGCGGCACAGTTCTATACACAGAGTTAACCGTGCCGACGCCTCATGGGTGTTATTGATGTTTTGGCATTTTTGAAGAAACGTATGTTATAATAAGTCATTGTGTCTTGTGTAACTTAATAATATTAAGTATAACATAGATTAGGGGAGGTTATCTAAGTAGAATTAGTAAGATTATGATCTAAGAAGATCACTAGAAGACTTCTTGTACTAGTCAGTTTTTTGATCATAAATTCATTTAAATCTTAAAGTTACGTATCATAAATTCATAGAAATCTTAAAGGTACGTTCACGTTTTATATCCAAAGCTTTAATATTTAAATCAGAGGACGTAACTCAATTAATTGAGCGGTTTAAAGAAATATTTAACTCAAATTCGAGTGTCCCTAAGTCTAAGTCAAAGATCAAGACCTTTAATTTGACGTGTGTATAATTACTTAGTTGTCTTATACCAACGTCCATACACGTGCCGCCCCAAACCCTTTCTGCAAAAGACATGAGACCGACAGGACGCGTGGCGGGTTAAGGGTACCTTTGAAACTACTAACGTTAAGTCTGTGATAAGGTAACCTATCATAAACACGATTTTTTTCTTTTCGGATTTCATTTGTTCGAAAACGGTACGACGAAGTTTTAAATGCCAAATGGCTTCTTTACCATATTTTCTGCTTCGATAAACTTAATAAACATATTTTTCTTCTTCTAGAACAACTGTCGACGGAAAATCAAAACATGTAATTTTATTTTGATAGATGATTTGGTAAGAATAATTTCATTTTCTAGAAGTATTAGCGATAGAAGTAACTTTTTCCATATTATTATTTACACAGATTTTCAATAACTACTTACTGACGACAAAATGGAAAAGTTTAGAAGAAAATAAAAAGAATTGGTACCAAATAAAAATAGTACGCGTATATTAATAAAGGGGCTCGGGGACGAAGCCCCCGCCACAACAAAACAACTTATCCAAGATGGGTAGGTTAGGTTCGTTAGGTTATCTTGTGACCAAAACATCACTCAAGCTTGGAGCGAAAATAATAAAGACCCAAAAACAACTTTGTCGTGGAAAATAACTTAGGTTTGTTAGGTTTCCTTTTAAAAATAAAACAACTACCTTTTTATCTAATTATTGAAATATAAATAACATTTAATTTAATATTTTACATACAACTGCCTTATCATATTATGAATAAAAAAAAAAATAATTTAATTAATAATCATTTTGAACATGCAAAATTAAAATATAACATTATTAAAATTATTTTACATAAGTTAATAAGGATAACTAGCTGG
Organism: Elegia similella; assembly: GCA_947532085.1. Classification (NCBI taxonomy): domain Eukaryota; kingdom Metazoa; phylum Arthropoda; class Insecta; order Lepidoptera; family Pyralidae; genus Elegia; species Elegia similella. Next base: position 16,311,716 of record OX383942.1, on the reverse strand, counting down.
TATGCAGAATAAATTTAATTTAATGTTATTAAATTAATTTAGAAATTTCTTTACATTTTTTCATAATTTGAAATGCTGTCTTTTAATAATATGGAAATCATTTTTTTTTATTAAATAAAACATATAGCAGTAGTATCTGCGGATTCCCGTTGGGTTGCAATACAAAACATATAGCTTTTAAAAATATAACAATAAAAAATCGGAATTTCAATAATATGGCAAATGAATTTTCGGTCAAATGAAACTATAGAAAATAATAAAATTACGAAACGTTTTTGGTGTTTTAAAATTCGTACATAACCTATTCTTGTTTATGATAGGTAACCCTGTGATAACTATAAAGCTAAGTTTTTGAGTCATCGAGTAATTAATTTACAATGAAACTGGCGACCTGCCCCGGTCTCACACGGGTGCAATAAATTATACAAATAAACCAAAAGGAAGCGACTTTGTTTTATACTATGTAGTGCAGGGATATCCCATGTTCACTGTACCTACTTCCTTACTAATATTATAAATGCGAAAGTGAGTTTGTTTGTTTGTTACGCTTTCACGACGTATCTACTGAACCGATCAGCATGAAATTTTGCATACAAGTTCTCTGGAGTACGGAGAAGGACATATGCTACCTTTTATTCCGGGAAAAATAACTATTCCTGAGGGATCGACATTGACGCGGGCGGAGCCGCGGACGAAAGCTAGTAATCTATAAAGGACAATCTATAAAGGATAATCTATAAAGGATATCTTTTAAAATTGAAAATATTAGTGAAAAAGAACTCGGCCACAGGTAGGACTCGAACTTACTTCACTTGGGTTTCTTACTGTGGCCGAATTCTTTTTCACCTCATATTTTCAATTTTAATAATATGCCGAGCATTGTAATGATATGTATAAAAAGAATTTAATTAACTATATAACGTACTTACACTCTCTTCGACATAGAGCTCTTGTAGGTGTCATTGTGTGGGTAGAAAGTAAAGGGTAGGACACAATGTTTTTTTTTTTGGCAGGAAATAATGTTCGCCATTACCTTCTTCATTTCACCCACTAGTATGCATTACCTCACGATATTTTCCTTTATAGGAAGCAGGTAGTGGTCGATGAAAATGGCCGTAGTTAAGTCCGATTGGTCTACAATCTCAGTGGTCGGGTTTGGCGGGGTTGGTAAAAAAGGGGTTATTACTGCATTGCTGATTATATAATTGATATAAATGCTTGGCAATTAATATAAATTTATTTAATAATGTAATACATGTAAACAATGTAATCGGGGCCATTCAGGCACATACGGACCAAGTCTGGATTGAGTTTTTTTCGGCGTATTCTTCTCACCAGTGGTCGTTCCGAAACGCTAGTAGTATTTCGATTTTGCATAAATTAAACAAATATGACGTTTAAAAAGAGATACATGTATCCATATCATAATTTTAAATAAAAATCTTTGACTTTGACTTTTGACTTTGGGACCCAGGACCTTTCGCTCTTAGGTCGCGCTCTTAGACCACTGAGCGACTACCGCTTCTACTACACTACTTTAACTATTTTTTTAAATTACCGTATAAATAATTAAAAAAAAATAATTTAAAAATAAGTAATTTAAAAAAAAGGATATAGTCATACGGCTAGAACTCATCAACCTCCCACCAGCAGCCTCAATGATGGATGGAATAAGCAGGGACTTGAAAACACCATTATAAAGGATACACATTAATAAGGGTACACATTAAATCTGTTACAGAATCATTCCTGTAACACTTATTTGGGTGTTTTATACCTGTTTTGCTCTTAACAGTGTAACAGATATTATGTTTTCTGTAACCAACCTGTTGAAAATTGTTTTTACCTTCTCCTATTTACAGTCAGCCAAGGAGATACCTGACCCCGCCATCTACCAATATCTTGAATTTTCTCTTAAACTAAAAGTAATATTAACATGAAAATGTATATTCAGGAAGTCTTAATTAAAATCTTTCTAAATATATATTTTCATGTTAATATTATTTTTAATTAAGGAGAAAATTCAAGATATAGGTAGATGGCAGGGTCAGGTATCTCCTTGGCTGACTGTACGTGTTAAACGTGTTTACACAGTTTGTCCTCCCCCCCCCCCCCCCTCCCTCGCCCATTTACTCCCCTCCATGTCCTCCCACTTAATTTCTTGAAACGCCGTCAACGCTCCTGGTCACACTTCTGGTGTTGCAGTTGTCCATGGGCAGCGATGATCACTTACCAACAGGTGATTCGCTCGATATAGGGCGACCTCCTTTGCCGTCCTATATCATAAAAAAAGAGTATGAAATAATTAAATGAATACATAGGTATGTAATACCTTTTTATCACGTCTTTATTCCTTATATCGTGACAGAACCGCGATAATCACTTACCTTCGGGTATAACTTGATTGCTTGTTTGCGGTCCGAAATAAAAAAAAATGTTGTGTATTTATTATCTCATGGTATTATGTATTCTTTCTTCTTCGTAGTACCACCACCCAACCTAAAAATTGAGATCTAGGGCACAATATCACCAGTCACTAGGTACATCGCCGGTCAAGAACCCACATTTCTAATACTTAAACAACATCATTAAAATTACTAAACTTTTAACTGCGAAAGTTTAGACCAACATTAATAAGTAAACTCATTATAAAGTGCAATACTAGCATAATTAATATCCAATAACTGAGCTGTCATTTTCCAACAATGAGATGAAATTTTGCGAGCTCTCGGCCCTATTGTATATGATTCTAACAAGGACTATAAAACCCAATGGAGTCGGTGCGGTAATTATTTGCAGACTTACATCTTATAAGATGAAAATGACACAATATCTTTTTTGTGACTGACGAATAACTTCGTGGTCAAATGAAACTCATTAATCTTGATACATTATCGCACCACCTAGTATGTGTATAATTTGGATTAGTCTTAAGGTGTGTATGGCATAAAATACTTTATTTCTGTGCAATATATGAAATATTATTTTTTTTCATCGTTTTACCAAAGGACGGGCCTTTTGTAAAACAAAGAAAAAAATAAGCGCGCAGCAAAAAAAGTGCTGAACTTTGCAATGTATAGTGTTATTAACAAAATCCCACCATAAGCATATTATTTCGTTCACTGCCTCAATATTACGAGGTTTATGTGTTATTTCAGATCTAGGGACTCCATTTTAAACTCCATCTGTAAGCAAGCTTCTTGGTCGCGCCCTATTAAGCGATACAAACTACCCTCGTCGAGACGAATGCTTTGTCTCTTGTTGATGGCGCAGTGTATCATGTGCTTTATGAACTGCTTACATTAATACTGGTTTATTTCTAAGTATTCTCATTGTTTTTGTATATCACGCTGATTTAGAATGTTTATCTTGTGGAAATTCGCCATAGATGGAAATCTACGCTATAATTCTAAATCTACATTAGTAATATCTCTTAATACTTTTTCCTTGAATTATAGAGATAATAAAATAGATTTTTAAAATGCGTGTATACTCTTTATAAATAAATAACCTACATATTCTTTACCCTTTTACATGATTTTGATACCAACATATTAAAAACCGGCCAACTATGAGTCAGAATCGCTCAAAAAGGGTTTCCGTAGCACCATACAATATTTAACTACAAAGAACTGCAAAAAAGCACATTTGTTGTATGGGAGCCCCGCTTAAATATTTATTTTATTCTGTTTTTAGTGTTTATTGTTACAGCGACAACAGCAATACGTCATCTTTGTAAATTCAACGGTCTAGCTATCACGGTTTATTAGATACAGCCTAGTGACAGACAGAGAGTGGACTGAAAATAATAGGGTCCTGTATTCAGAACCCTAAAAAAATCACAGTACAATTTCAACAAAACATTTCCATTTTCCGTTGAGTCCCTAACGAATAGAAAAGGAAATTTTGGGTTCTCGGGGACTTCCATTAACTATAGGTAATTACTTTAACAATAGGCAAGGGCCTTCCATTTCTTGTTATGAATCGCCGTTGTTACAAATTTGTTCTCATTTTATGTACAATCAAAATCCCATGATGGCGAATTGGTTTTTCTATTTTTACTTACAAAAATTGAAAAGTCAAAAGTATTTTTTACCCAGCTTCGTCTATCGAGTCGTAAAACGGATATACATAGGTACATAAAGAAAAATAAAAGTTGTTTATTTTTATATTATTATTTTATAGAAACCCTACCTGAGTTTACCCTTAGACCCTTGTAGGATTACTTTGTTTTCCGTCTGTCTATCTTTTCTCAGGAACTCATGGACCATCAAAGATCCATTTAATATTTTTTTTTTATCAAAAGTTACGTTTAACTTGCATAGGAAGTTATGTACGATGGCTCATGCATATTTCAAGAAATCTTATCTATTGTAGGTAACTTAAAAATCAAGAAATATACTATAATTTCCATGCAAAAATAATATCACGTCCTTATCCCTTACGGGGTAGGCAAAGCCTCAGGCCCGTTAATCAATGATCCAAAAGCCCACGTTAAGCAGGTTAGTAACTGTATTATAGGTGTATAATGGATTCAAAATACTCCATTTCCATGCATCGCTATTTCATAGCCACTTACCTCATCATTGAAAAGTTCAAAAGGCCGCCCGATAAGAGCACTTAACCTAGCACGTAATGTAGTTCTTTCCACACTCTGAGTGCTAAATCACTAATGCCGTTGATTCGATTCCCCGCGGAGGCAACTTTATAGGATTTTTCTAGATCTAGTTCGTTCTTGGAGAGACTTAGTCGACTTCACGTCTCTTGTTCAGAAATAAAATAGTAGGTTTGTTTTCTTTGTTTACTTTTCTAAATGAAGTTCAGCTTTTGTTTAGTTTGATACTGATAGTTTTATATGTTAGACAATTTCTATATTGATATAATAATGTTTTATCAATTTCTATATTTATATAATTTACTTATACATCGTGTAAATTTAACTTCGATGTTCCCATAAAAAATATCCAATGTATAACTATTAGTTTTATAACTACCTCCGTGGTCCAGTGGTTAAGGCGTTTGCCTGTTGACCCGGGGGTCGTGGGTTCGATTCCCACGGGAAGCATACTTTGTATAGTTGTTTCCAGTTTGGTTAGGACATTGCAGGCCTGAATCACCTGTTTGCCTGATAATAAAGATGATTCCGTGCTTCGGAAGGCACGTTAAGCCATTGATCCCGGCTGCCATCTGGTAGTCGTTAAAGAAACCACGTCAGAGGCCGAGAGGCGGTTCAGAAGAACTCTGACACCAGGGTGTGCATGGTCGATTGACCGTGTCACCTACTCGAAATGATGATGATGAGTTTTTATAAGAAAATATATTGTGTTTTTGTTAGGTTACCCCAAAAAAGATAAAAAAAAAAAATATCGAACGTGGGACCCTGGGCACTTGCCCAGAGTACTACCTGTGAGCATCAAAAAGCTCATGATTTTTTTGTCTCTTATAGTCATCAAACAAAGTATTGATCACGCCCGGGGTTGCTTAACAATCTTAAGCGCTAGCACAGGAGTGAATAATGATCAATTTATTTTTAGAGAGTCTGCTGAACTGAACATTTCCACACTAAAATGTGATTTATACAAGCCATATTTTCAATTCTTCCCGACGTTTCGAAATGCAGCTGAGCTAAGTTTAGCAATGCATCAAAAATGCTAAATTTAGGTAAGAGCAGTTTAGGAATTTCCAAACCAAAACGACTATCTACATACATACATAGTATCACGTCTTTTTCCCTTGCGGGTTAGACAGAGCTTAGGTCTTTAAGACCCGAAGGCCACGTTTAGCATGTTGGTAGGCATTAGATGGAAAACGGAATCGAAATAGTGATTGGTTGCTAGCCGCATCGCCTCTTAACATGATACCTCGGAATTTTGTCCGTTTCCTCGATCGGCTTTTACGATCTGCGCGGGAAGAGAAACAGCTGAAACATTCTACGTTTTTTCTTTTCTCCCAGATCAATATGGAAGAGACAAAGTTTATACTTTTGGTGGTCATTAACTATTTTTGGATTAAACTATCATATGGATAGTATTGGATAGGTATGGGGATGGATAATTTTAATAGGCGTTATATTTCTGGTCCTCATTTTACGCTAAAATGAGGATCTGATTTTGGTGATCACTTATTATTTTTGGTGATCCAAACACATTTTTTGCCGTAAAATTTTACTAAATCTGGTGGTTCGATAAACATAAGCCAATAAAAATATCAATTTTAAACTTATTATAGATAATGGTAGGTACGGAACCCTTTATGTGCGAGTTGGACTCGCACCGGGCAGTTTTTTAGGGTTACCTACTCCACTCAGAAATCTTATTTATGGAATTATGTTTCCCGGACGACGTGCCACCGATAGCTTAATTTAGAGATTATTTGTTTTCTTGATTTTTATCAACCCGATTGCTCGTTTTACCGAATATTTATTTATAAAAGCTACATTTTGCGAACTACGCCATTCAGAAATATGTTTTATGTAATCTTGTTAGCCAGATGACGTTCAACTGATAGTGTAATCGAGAAAACATTTTTTTTTTTTTGTTTTATTAACCCCATTGTTCCTTTTACTATTACTTATTTTCGAAACTATATTTCCGGCTGTTTTGTATTGAAATTTAATTGACTTGTAATTTATTTCATAATTCATGCATTCATACATACATAGACGGGGTAGACAGAGACCAAGGATTTAAAGACTATACGCCACGTTTAGCCTATTAAAAGTAGTAAAAAGTACTGTTCCCGAGGGATTGACATTGACGCGGGCGGAGCCGCGGGCAAAAGCTGGTAATTTCTAATTGCTCTTCGCTTCTCTGACGTCCTCTGTGGCCTGTGGCTTTCTCATCAGACCAGGCCATTACATCGGAAGTCCGGGGTTCTATCCCCGGTCAGGTCATGATGAAAAATGATCTTTTTCAGATTTACCTGGGTCTTGGATGTTTATATTTATATATTGTTATAAAATATAGTATCGTTGTGGTTCCCCGTGTAATTCCGGGTAAGAATAAGACCACTCCATCTCTTCCGGTGGATATCGTGAAAGGTGACTGAAGGATTAAGTACAAACATCTCGTGCTACAATTTCATTCCCAAGGAGGGTTGACGTCGGGCGGCGGTCAGTTGTAAAAATTTTCGCACAAATACATTCTTCAATGAGGGTTGAAGTCACGCAGGCGGCCGGTCGTAAAACTATAGCCAAATCGTTTAACTGTCCCTGGTATTTCTTCTCCACTTTGCAAGGTCTTTGGCATCCTTGGGTGATCATTGACATGCGCGTTATATTTTAAAGCAGCACAGCTGAGGATGCAACCGGGAACGCACTTAGATGAAGAAGAGATAATATTGTTGAGTTAGTATCCCGTAATACATAGGGCGCACTGTAAGTTTCCGGAACTGGCCACTTACATAAACAATATTTAAAAATTTATTGCAACATTTGAAAATAGAACTCTTTGGCTGTAGAATGCAGTTTGTTTCATTTGACTGTCTTTTGTTTTTACCTAGTGGCGCCATTTAAAAAATTGTGTGTCTGCATCAACATGGATTTAACTCGGGAAAATTTTCGTAGTATGATTTTCTACGATTTTAAGTGTAATTTGACAGCTCAACAGAGCATCGCTCGGCTTGAAACAGCTTTTGGCAATGAAGCACCATGCAAGACAACTGTTTATAGCGGGTTTGCAGAATTCAATCGTGGTCGTATCAATCTCAGTGACGAATCTCGCGATGGTCGGCCGTCCACCGCTGTGACCAACAAAAACATCGATGCTGTGCGCCGTATGATTGAAACAGACAGGCATGTGACCTACCATGAAATTCGCGCATCCTTAGAAATAGGCATGAGTCAAATACAATTAATCGTACACAAACATTTGGGTGTGAGAAAGCTGTGCTCGCGGTGGATCCCACACAACTTGACCGAGGCTCAAAAAACGGACCGCGTCACTTGGTGCAGTGCCATGCTTACCAGATTCAACGAAGGTGCGTCAAATTTGGTGTGGGACATAGTAACAGGTGACGAAACATGGATTTATTGCTACGATCCCAAAACAAAGCAGCAATCGAGCGTATGGGTCTTTCAAGATGAGCCGAAACCAACCAAAGTGGCGCGCGTGAAAAGTGCATCTAAGCGGATGATTGTTTCTTTTTTTAATAAAACTGAACACGTGGCTACTGTTGCTTTAGAGAATCGTCGTACAGTGAATAGTGACTGGTACACGACCATTTGTTTGCCGGAAGTTATTGACGAACTCCGTAAAAATAACCGTAAACGCCGTATCATCCTGCACCACGACAATGCTAGTTCTCACACGGCCAGACAGACAAACGACTTTTTGAAGGCGAAAAATGTAGAACTCATGAGTCATCCTGCATACAGTCCCGACCTGGCACCTTGTGACTTTTTTCTGTTCCCAAAAATTAAGAACCAATTACGCGGTCAACGATTTTCATCACCAGAAGAGGCTGTCGAGGAGTATGAAAAACACGTTTCAGAGGTCACCACAGAGGAGTGGAACAAAAGTTTTCAAAACTGGTTTCATCGAATGAAAAAGTGCATAGACGCCAAGGGAGATTATTTTGAAAAACAATATATTAATTTTGTACCTATAATAGTATTATTTCATATTCATTCCGGAAACTTATAGTGCGCCCTAAGTCTCGAACTTACTTTGGGGCTAACTCACTCTATGTGATATGCCCGTAAGTATATATATTTGAAACCTGAGAAACCTCTCCAACCCGTCTGGCCACCGCGGAGAGTGTAGGCCAAGTCCTTTGGCTGCTCTGGCCAAGTATAGCTCTAGTAGTACAGAGAGGGTCGTACTCCTGTAGTGGAGACTAAAAATACCTGATGATGATGATGATGATGATGATATATATTTATTTATATATAAAATGTATTGTCAAATGAGCTGTCATCTGGTCGGCATCTCGGTTTTCTCACTTTTGCCGTTAAAAATAGTAAATGTGGTTATTTACGGCGGATTTGTTTCTAATGCATGGTGTCGCGGTTCAATAGACACCAGACTGCGTTATCTTCTGAATTCATGCTATCAAATTCAAAGGAGTGCAAAAGGTGTCGGACTACCTACCTGAGCTAAGTATTATTCTATATAGTGAATCAAGGACTTTGCACAAAGCTAAAATCTACTATCGGGTATGGGCATTCCATTTATCTTGTCTCTATGGCGCATTCACATTGGCGTTCTCCCTGAAGTCCTCTGGATGAGGTCGAAATTTGTCACCCAGTTCTGACTTCATATACTCGGTTGCTAAGGCCGCCATCGGCTGTCCTAGCGACCACATGCGTCGCTAGGGAGCTTCCACTGCAGCGTCCAATCACAAGAGCATCCTGTGTGACGCACCACAAGACGCATGCGTCTTGTTACCAAAACAAGCAGCCGTTATATTTTGACTTTGACTTTGTTATGTTTACAGTGTACATTTTAAGTTATTTTATTGTGTTTGTAAATATGTTTTAAGCTATTATTTTCAGTGAATGTTGTGAATGCATTTCGGGACCCAATCTTGTGATGGCACGTCGAACGCGACGCATACATGTACACAGTGTAACAAGTCTTTCAAATCTTTGAAAGGCCTCAACATACACACTACAAAAACACACAGGAAATGTATTAGCCAAAACAGTTCACCTTTAGACATTCATCCCATTATTCCAAGTGCGCCTACTTATGTAGCCAACGATCCAACTCCTTTCCACACATATCTTAGCCATTTGAAAAATAGTATACCCATAGTTAAAAGAATCCCTCGAGGAGCTCGAATAACCGTTGCTACACATTTATCACATTTAATCCAGAAATGTTACATAAGCAATTGTACTCAAGACTGGCAGAACCTATTTTTATTTTCATACAGCACACTACATATAATAAAAACTGATGAACCGAATTTATCCTTAACACAAAAGATTAAGAATAACTGTGCTGTAAGCTCCTTGCCCTCTCCCGCACCTCTAATCAAACATGATGCCCCTCGTAATCGCAACAAACTCGTCGAAAACAAAATCTGTGATGGAGATCTCAAAGGTGCCGCTCGCCTTTTGTTCTCCAACGACGTGCTATCACCAGATACCCCTGACACCCTTCAGGCCTTACGGACAAAACATCCTCCAGCTCCAGTAAACCCATATTTTCTGGACCCACCAACAGCAGGGCAAGCATGCCTTCAAATTCAAAACAAAGATGTTACGGATGCCATTTTATCTTTTAAACCAGGTTCGGCTGCAGGTTTGGATGGAATCTCACCCCAACATTTGAAAGATTTAACATCGCATTCTGTGGGTGATGCAGGCGAGCATCTTGTAAATTCGATCTCTAAATTAATCAACTTTATGTTTTCCGGTAATGTCAATACAGAAATTGTTCCGATTCTTTTCGGCGCGAACCTCATTGCCCTCACCAAAAAGGACGGAGGGGTGAGACCAATTGCTGTTGGATCAACACTACGACGTCTGGCCTCCAAAATTGCTGTTCGACATATTTTACCAAAATTAAATTCGGAATTTGAACCCGTACAGTTAGGCTTTGGTGTAAAAGGAGGGTGTGAGGCAGCCGTCCATGCTTTACGCTCTTTCCTAACTTACGAACAGCCTGACGTGTTGCTCAAAATTTATGTCAAAAATGCATTCAATTCGGTAAATAGGGATACCCTGTTGACGGAAATAAAACAACATATACCGGAAATATACAATTATCTTCTTCTCAGTTACGCTGACCCAACAAAATTGTTATATCATTCTAATGAACTGTCCTCGGAAGTAGGTTGTCAACAAGGTGATCCCCTTGGGCCTGCAATTTTTAGTTTGGCCATTAATCCGATAGTCAAAAATTTAAATTCTAAATTCAACGTTTGGTATTTGGACGACGGAACCCTAGGAGGTGATGTGGATACCGTGTTTTCGGACCTTTTTATAATCAAAAATAAATTTGAAGCCATTGGGTTGGAGCTAAATTTTAGTAAATGCGAACTTTTTATAAATAACTGCGACTTAAATTTAAATGATGTAAGACAAAAATTTAATATTTTGGCTCCAAATATTAAAATAGTAAACAGTAATTCCCTTTACCTTTTAGGTTGTCCAATTTTTGATGAATCTTTTTCTGAGTATATTAATAATTCAATTACTAAATTTCAAAATTCTGCTGACCGTCTCTTTGAAATTAGTCCACATTATGCACTTTGCATCTTAAAATTCTGTCTTTTCGTCCCAAAATTTACGTATGTGCTCCGTTGCTGCTCCTTTTGGAAGCACCCAGATCTATTGACACAAGTAGACGTCTTAATAAAAATAAGCTTAGAATCGATTCTTAATATGCAACTGAACGAGCAATCTTGGACACAAGCATCCCTACCCATCCGTTATGGTGGTTTAGGGATTCGCAAAATTTCCAGTGTCGCTTTACCAGCCTTCCTATCTTCTGTCCATAGTTCAGTAAATCTTATAAGTAAAATTTTAAGGGCAACCCCTTCAAACTTTGAGATTGCTGGCTTGGAAGAAGCTAGAAACGCTTTCTTAATTGCATGCCCAGGTCAAAATTTTCCAGTTTCTCCAAATTCACAGAGGAGCTGGGACGACATAAACTGCAAATTGACTTATGATAATCTTTTGAGCTGTGGTACAGGTTCGGCGCGTGCTAGGCTTTTGGCCTTGGGTGCGCATGAGGCCGGTTACTGGCTTCACGCGTACCCTTCGTCAAATACAGGAACATTTCTTGAGCCTGACACACTCCGAATCGCAACCTGTCTACGGCTTGGGGTTCCGGTATGTGCTCCTCATAAATGTCCCTGTGGCAGTGATGTTGACAATCTAGGACATCACGGACTGTCATGCCAAAAAAGTGCAGGCCGCTTCTCTAGACATGCCGCACTTAACGATATCATACGCCGGGCCCTTGCCACCGTTAACGTGCCAAGTCTACTTGAGCCGACTGGTATTGCAAGAGACGATGGCAAGAGACCGGACGGCATGAGTTTGATTCCATGGAAGATGGGCCGGGTGCTGGTATGGGATGCAACTTGTTCAGACACGCTGGCCCCCTCCCATCTACATGGAACCAACAACAGAGCTGGTGCGGCTTGTGAAGCGGCTGAAAAAGCTAAAGCTTGCAAATACAGGGGTCTAGGCTCCGAATATGTTTTTGTCCCATTTGGTGTCGAAACCCTTGGTCCGTGGGGTCCTAGCGCTATAAGGCTTTTTAAGGAAATAGCAAAAAGGTTAGTCGACATCACAGGAGACCGAAGAGCTGGCAGCTACCTCGGACAAAGAATTAGTCTAGCTATTCAAAGGGGGAACGCTGCCAGTATCTTCGGAACCTTGCCTAAAGGGACTCCTCTTAATAATTTATTTTAGTTATTATATTATATATTTTAAGGTTTTTAGTTTTAGTTTCATTGTACAAGTATATATATATATATAATATATATATAATTTTATTTCTGTATGTTTATTGTTATTATTAGAATGTATATCAAAATTATATGTTAAGTTTTCTGTTGTTAGATGTAGGTTATTATTTATGTTGAGAAGTGAAATATGACAATTAATTGAATTGTTAAAATATAATTCTTCATTGTTTGTGAATATGATTATAAATATTTATTTATATTAATTGTCATTCCCTGTCTATAAGGTTTTTAAATCCTTCTAATCAACGCATGAAAGTGCGTCAAAATTTTTAAGTTTAAATGCATGTTCTTCCATAATTAAATAAATAAATAAATATTAAATAAATATATACGGACAAATCACACAGATTGAGCTAGCCCCAAAGTAAGTTCGAGACTTGTGTTATGGGATACTAACTCAACGATACTATATTTTATAACAAATACATATATAGATACACATCCAAGACCCAGGCCAATCTGAAAAAGATCATTTTCCATCATGACCTGGCCGGGGATCGAACCCGGTCACTCCGTGTCACAGGCTGGCGTGTTGACCGCTGCGCCACGGAGCTAGTCAATTAATATACTAGAAAGTATTAATTAGTATAATTACTATACGAGAAAGAAGAAAGGATATTATACCTTTCTTAAGAAATATTATTTCTTTAAGAAAGGTTTATCTACTTATAATGTTTTCACCGGGTTGTAGAATAATGAAATAATCCTCTGTTAATTGTTTATTCGCCAAATAATTTTTAAATTAATAGTGTTTCGGTAAAACGAACCATCAGTGAAATGGGAGTTGTAGTTATGAGTACTCGACAAAATAAATATTCGTACAATGAAGCTATCGGTTGCACGTCGTCTGGGAAACATAATTCCATAAATAAGATTTCTGAGTGGCGTAGGTAACCCTAATAACTGTTCGTCTTGTGGTTAGACAACACAACTAAAATAACTGTATAATAAAATATTTCGTAAAAAAAAATACAATGCCATTGTAAAAGATAAACGTTTTTCAATATTTTTCAAGTGTTTTTGCATTCACAATACTATTTTGTCATACTTTTATTACGATTCCAAAGGTCGCAGAGACCTAAGGTCACAGGTTCAAACCCAGCCCGCGTGGAATTCTTCACCATATTTTATTTCTTAGTACAATAAAAGTAAACTTTTTTTGTTTTAAATTAAATGTTTATGTTGAGTCTGTTCTAAGCCATATTTTTTCATGTCTGTGGGTTGTATTGATATGAGTAATAAAACTACATTATAAGTATCTTTTTTATCCGAATTTACCCATCCAAATACAAGAACTGTTTTTATCTTGGTATACCTACCATTCTCGTCATTCCCAAACCAGCCGTATCAATGGTTCCATTCCTAAACAGTACTTGGGCTATTCGAACTGCGATTCATATTGCGCATGATGCGATGCAAGACGACTAATAGCCTATTAAACGCAAGTATGTTACTCGTATGTAATAAGTTAATAACTATTGTTTGGATGTTTTTGGATTTCATCATCATCATCTCAGCCGCAAAAAGTCCACTGCTGTACATAGGCCTCTCACAAGGATTTCCAGTTGAAAGCGACCTGTTTCCAGTGGAGCTCCTTCCTGCGACCTTAGTCAGGTCGTCCGACCATATGGTCGGTGGGTGTCTAACCCTGCCCTTGACGGCACGTGGTCGCCATTCAAGCACGTTTCTGCCCCATCTGCCGTGGGTCTTATGCTCTATGTGCCTCGCCCACTGCCACTTCAAAGATTTAATCCGCTAAACTATGCCGGTGACTTTTGTTCTTCTACTGATCTCCTCGGTTATGTTACGATATCGCAGAGAAACACGGAGCATAGCCCTTTTCATAGCTTTTTGAGCTACTTTGAGCTTTCTTAAGAGGTAAAGGACCACGTTTCCATTTTTCGTGGATAAAGCTAGACGTTTAGATTCCAAAGCACTGCATTAAACTTGCAAACCCCAGGGGAGCTTTTGGACCTGTTATTTTTCCTGTGAAAATGAAACACGAAAGCGCCGTTGACGCCATAACGTAACCGTAAACAACGTGTCACGCGACGAGCTTTGATGCCTGTCACGCGACACGTGCATTATTCACGTAAACACGCAGCGTGCACGCATTTTATAAGGTTGGTAAGGTCAGTATGTCATCTACCTACGTTATTTTATCCCCTCCCTGTTTCCCGACACATACAATTTAGGGATTCAAGGCAAGAATATATATTTTAGATTGCGTGCACCACTATTAGGCCTCATCGTTCCAAACCATCAGGCAAGATAGGGATCAAACTACTCCGTGGATCAAACGCACTAAAAGCAACAATAAAAAAATACCTGCATGCCTACGCAGCTACAATATTTTCATACATACCTACATATCATCACGCCTGTTTCCAATGGGGTTACGCAGAGACTATGGATCCCCTCTTGCTACGATCCTGACGTGTATCTGTAGCTTCGTCTACACTCATGACTCTTCTCATACATGTTCTACAGTTTCGGGTACTTCTAACAGCTCCTTCAATAAGAACATTTGCAATCTGATCACAGTACGTTCGACGATATTTTTTTCATTATAATCATAATTCATAATAATAATTCTTAATTCATTTATTTTTGTCAGACCTGGGTATACAAATAGGTGTTAGTAATGTTTGCCTGATGACCCGGGGGTCGTGGGTTCGATTCCAACAGGAAGCATACTTTGTATAGTTGTTTCCAGTTTGGTTAGGACATTGCAGGCTTGAATCACCTGATTGTATAATAATAAAGATGATTCCGTGCTTCGGAAGGCACGTTAAGCCGGTGGTCCTGGCTGCCATCTGGTAGTCGTTAAAGGAACCACGTTAGAGGCCAACAGGCGGTTCCGAAGAACTCTGACACCAGGGTGTGCATGGTCGATTGATCGTGACACCTACTCGAAATGATGATGATGATGAACGTTTTGGTCGTCACTTCAAAATGCATTGCGGCTTTTGTATAATTGACCATTTTTACTAAGATATGTGGTTACATAATGGAGGTTGAAGTGACAGTCAAAACGATACAACCGCAAGCAGGCCTATTTGGTAACTTGTGACTCACAAGTTACCAAATAGGCCTGCTTGTGTCGCACCAGAGCGTTACCGGCCCTTCAAGCAAACAGACTCATTTTTGAAGGTTCCAATATAGTATCGACTACTTCCATTACCTCCACTTTCCGGTATTTTATTTATTTTATGTTATTTAGAAAACTAAACAGTACAAAATATCTTAAATATATAAGTACTTATGTAACAAAAAAGCACAATTATTAAGTTTCCGCATATAGGTAGTAGTAGGCTTGCTAGCATTTTTTTTTTATTTATAATAGGGTTTGATAATAAGTACCTAAACATATAATGTCGGTGCCTAAGTGAAGTTTCATGTTCTAAATATGTTCGTTCTAAATATGTTTGAAACCTTATTTAATCACATTGTCTTCCCAAGTCCTCTAAATGAGGAATACCTTATGCTGATATTCGAGTTTCGAGGCGTGTCCAATTAGAAATACACCTCTTGGCAAATTTAACATCGTCATATCTCCATATTGTTTGCATAAATTATAAAACGTTATACCTCTCTCTCTCATTAATTTAATTAAAATGTGTGCGTATATGTCTGATATTTTAAGGCAGACTGTAAAACATCAGAGCAAAGTTAAAAGTGATTTTAAAAATTGTCTTGATAATTTTAATCTCGTCTGTGTTATATACGGAGTAAACAGAGCTTGAAGCCAGATTTAAAGGCCATCTTTTTGGCGTACTCCGTGGCGCAGTGGTTAACACGCCAGCCTGCGATACGAGGGCCCTGGGTTCGATTCCCGGTCAGGTCAGGATGGAAAATGATATTTTTCATATTTTTTTATCTATGTATTTGTTATAAAATATATTATCGTTGAGTTAGTATTCCATAACACAACTCTCGCACTTACTTTGGGGCTAGCTCAATCTGTGTAATTGGTCCGTATATATATATTTATTTACTTTTAGTGCATAGGTTTGCAGATGGAAAACAGAATTTAAAAAGTCATGAGTTGCCGCCTGCATCACCGATTGATGATTTCTCAGAAGATTCTTGTAATCTTTATGTTACTAGTTGTCGTCTGTCGATTAGGGAACAGTACTTCTTTCCGAGATGAAAGGTAGCCTATGTGTAAATCCAGGTAATAACCTGTCTATATACAAATTTTCGTCAAAATCCGTTCAGCCATTTATGCGTAATTGACAACAAATATCTTAACATCCTAATATACATGGTGAAATTTTGATCGTTTTGGACCCTTATAGGGGTGACTCAGACCATCAATATGAACAACTTTTTCTATGGGAACAAAGATGGGAACTCAAAAAAAAATCGTCATTTCCATACAAAAGAGTCCCGCCGCCCGGCCAGTTTGTATGAGAATTACGAATTTTTTGGAATATTTTATTCGTTTGCTGTCGTTCGTTCTAAAAGTACATACATATATTATAGTATCACGACTTTTCCTTTGCGGGGTAGACTGAGCCTAGGTCTGTAAGACCTTATGGCCTCATTTAGCATGTTTGAGGGCGTGTAGATGGAAAACGGAATCAAAATAAAAAGGTTGCTAGCCGCATCACCTATTGATATGATTCCGCAGATTTTAGCCCAAACCCTCGATTGGCTTTTACGATCTGCGCGGGAAGAGAAGCAGCTGGCGATTCTACTTTTATTTTCTCCCAAACCAGCATGGAAGCAGCGTTCTAAAAGTTTATTGTAAAATCCGGCATCCTCTTACAATATTTATCAGATGTCATAAAATGTTGCAGGTGCAGGATATGAAAGCCATATTGCCGTAAATTTTATCTGCTATTAAAGTGCAGTCGCCAAGGGCTCTTGTCAGTTACATCGAATGTAACAGATTTTATGCACAAGCGCTCAGCTCTTGTTACATTATCTGAACTTTGTTCGTGCTAATGTGTTTGCAAATACACTTTGCAATGAAATATTCATCATCATTATTTCGTGTAGGTGACACGGTCAATCGACCATGCACACCCTGGTGTCAGAGTTCTTCGGAA
Source organism: Elegia similella (assembly GCA_947532085.1). Taxonomy (NCBI): domain Eukaryota; kingdom Metazoa; phylum Arthropoda; class Insecta; order Lepidoptera; family Pyralidae; genus Elegia; species Elegia similella. The sequence continues at coordinate 16,294,233 of OX383942.1, read as the reverse complement.
CCGCCTCTTGGCCTCTGACTTGGCCTTTAAAACGACTACCAGATGGCAGCCGGCACCAATGGTTTAACGTGCTTTCACGGAATCATCTTTATTGTCAGACTATCAGGTGATTCAAACCTGCAATGTCCTAACCAAACTGAAAACAACTAAAAAAAGCATGGTTCCTGTGAATGAATTATTTACACACAGCGGTAAATGAAAAACTCATAAAAACCGCCTCGAACTATCGATTTGCCCTCACGAATGATGTGCCTTGGCAGACTTTTCATAAAGGCAAGACGCAGGGAATTAACAACTTTATGTTCGCGAGCCTTGGTTTATTACCCTGCATCATCAATACTAATAATAAATCTATAAGGCTTGGTCATGGAGTAAGTTACTTTGTTTTCAGAGATATCGTGTTTATAAGCTCTATACATGATAGTGAAACTAAATTGAAGATTTTTAGACTTTACTGTACGTGCGAGTATGTATATATGTATGTTACTCCATAACTCTTAAACGAATTAACTGAATTTTATGAAACTTGGTAGATTAACATTTAGACATACAGGACACAGAAACTACTTAAATTTTTTCGCCAGTTATGATAAGACGTGCCCCCCATAAAAATGTACGTATTTATCCTATCTTTGTGTCACAACAAAGCAACAAATCGACATGACTTCGCAGCCAGATCCTTTGGGATTTATGAGAAACTAGCTGTTGCCCGCGACTTCGTCCGCGGCAATTTCTTTTATTATGATTAATTCGTTTTTTTATTCGTATAGATGAATAATTTTCCCCCGTTTTCAAAACATTTATTATTGATGCTTCGCTCCTATTGGTCGCAGCGTGATGTATTATAGCCTAAAGCCTACCTCGATAAATGGACTATCCAACACAAAAATAATTTTCCAATTTGAACCAGTAGTTCCTGAGATTAGCGCGTTCAAACAAACAAACAAACTCTTCAGCTTTATAATATTAGTATAGATCTGCAGTAAATTTTATCCTCATCAAGCATTCCAAATAATCAATTTAAAAAACATAGAACCTATATCCTTCGTTTAAAAGGACTAGGACAGTGTATAATTGTAAAATGATATAGCGATGTTAACTTAACACATTAACTTGAATAGAAAATCAAAATCCATAACTTTCTACGAATGCTAAACTTGCCAACATCAAATGAGAGGAATTACCTACAGAAAGGCGGCCCATCAATTGCGGTGCGCCCCAAACTCGCTTGACATTTCCTAACTCACTCTATTCACCTGTACCATTGATAACCCTGCTCTACTAGATTGATCTAAACGACAAAAGTTTAACTATTGGGTGAGAAATCCTTGACAATTGGAAACGATGTATTTTATTGTCTAGTAATAGAATCTTCCATGCTGGTGTGGGAGAAAAACAAAACGTAGAATGTGCCGGCTGCTTCTCATCCCGCGTAGATCGTAAAAGCCGATCGAGGGATTCGGCTAAAATCTGCGGAATCATGACAATAGGCGATGCGGCTAGCAACTCATCACTATTTGATTCCGTTTTCCATCTACACGCCCTCCAACATGCTAAATGCGGCCATAAAGTCTTATAGTCCAACCCCGCAAGGGAAAAAGACGTGATAATATGTATGTTTGTATGTAATAGAACGAGGCTTCATAATTTCAGCCGTAAAAGCCCACAGCTGGACTCCAATCTCCAGGATTCTTCTTTCCATGGAAGGATATTTTCATACCCACCACGCTTGGCAGGCGGGTCGACGGGTGCAGCTTTTTAGCTTCTTTGTTTTCGACGCTGTTGCCCATCGGAACCATTTTTAAGTTCGGAAAGAATAGGAATAAATTGTATTTGGGAAGGGAATGAAGGTAGGATAATATACTCACTATGATGAATGTGGGAAAAACAAGTAGCAGCTCGGGAGACCCAATTGTGGTAGTCCTTTTGAAATTTTCGCACTTTCAATACAATTATTCTAAATAACTATAAGAAAACCAATTTAAGAAAGAAATTTATTTATAATAAGTAACCTGACAGTTTTAAGGATTTAAATGTGACGACTAAAAAATGTTATTGACAATTTACAATGTTGATATTATAATTTCAAATAGATTAATGACTTATATTATTGTATGTCCTAATTTGGGCAGGACACGGTTGCACTAACACTATTGTAAGAACTTTTTATTTACCTGTTCTTCATTTATCCACAATAAATATTATTTGTATTTAAAAATAAATATAACAACACATTTCCAAATAACCTGGTATTATATTGTAAGTTAAATATATAGTAAAATTCCAGAAATTATATCTCACTATTCGGAAACTGCATTTAAAGCACTTTAAAATTTTAAACAAATGGCTTCTGGACAAGTTCTTCTTCACAATTAATGAATTCTATATTCTGTTGACACATTTTGTCACTGGAAATAATTTAATTCACTAATTTTAAATATGTTTGTTTATTATTTTGCGTAGTGAAAATTAAAATTTGCATGATATTAATATAGCTAACTAAAAATAGACTTGAACTTATCAAAAAAATACCATGTAGGTATATTATGTACTCTATATAAGGCAAATAAATGATTTTGACGGTACGTGGTTGCCATTCAAGAACGTTTCTGCCCCATCTGCCGTGGGTCTTATGCGCTATGCGCCTCGCCCACTGCCGCTTCAAAGAGTTAATCCGCTAAACTATGCCGGTGACCTTTGTTCTTCTCCTGATCTCTTTGGCTTTGTTACGATATCGCAGAGAAACACCAAGCATAGCCATTTTCATAGGTTTTTGAGCTACTTTAAGCTTTCTTAAGAGGTAAAGGACCACGTTTCCATTTTTCGTTGATAAAGGTAGACGTTTAGATTCCAAAGCATTGCATTAAACTTGCAAACCCCAGGGGAGCTTTAAGACCTGTTATTTTTCCTGTGAAAATGAAACACGAAAGCGCCGTTGACGCCATAACGTAACCGTAAACAACGTGTCACGCGACGAGCTTTGATGCCTGTCACGCGACACGTGCATTATTCACGTAAACACGCAGCGTGCACGCATTTTATAAGGTTTGTAAGGTCAGTATGTCATCGCATGGATAAGTACCTACTTTATTTTATCCCCTCCCTGTTTCCCGACACATACAATTTAGGGATTCAAGGCAAGAATATATATTTTAAATTGCGTGCACCACTATAAGACCTCATCGTTCCAAACCATCAGGCAAAATAGAGATCTAACTAGTCCGTGGATCAAACGCACTAAAATCAACAATAAAAAAATACCTGCATGCCTACGCATCTACAATATTTTCATACATACCTACATATCATCACGCCTGTTTCCAATGGGGTTACGCAGAGACTATGGATCCCCTCTTGCTACGATCCTGACGTGTATCTCTAGCTTCGTCTATACTCATGACTCTTCTCATACATGCTCTACAGTTTCGGGTACTTCTAACAGCTCCTTTATAAGAACGTTTGCAATCTAATCACACGACGATATTTTTTTCATAATAAACATAATTCATAATAATAATTCTTAATTCATTTATTTTTGTCAGACATGGGTATACAAATAGGTGTTAGTAATGGTTACATATTGAGCTATACTGGGCCTGCATAATGCAGTTTGCTTGATTATTTTATGTAATTCAAGGTGGCATAACGCTCTAATGCACTTTACAATTAAGTTCATTGCAGGCAGGCAAGCAGAACTTTTGTTACCAAAATCCTAATCTGAGTATGGTAAGTAATTACAATTCGAGTAGGATTCACTTTACGCTTTTGATAGGTACCTAAAAAAATTAAGGCTTTTTTATGATGTAGGACGGCAAACGAGCAAACGGGACACCTGATGGTAAGTGATCACCACACACTATTGACAACTGCAACACTACAACACTCTGCAGGTCTATTACTAACTTTTGACATCTACAGTGTGCAACGTTTTGGTCGGCACTTCAAATTGCGTTACGGCTTTTGTATGATTGACCATTTTTACTAAGATATGTAACCCGTAATGGAGGTTGAAGTGATCGACAAAACGATCCAACCGTATTTGTTAACCGATAAAACCATAGTTGTGTAAGTCACCAAATAGGCCTGCTTAAAAGCGTTACCGGCCTTTCAAGAAAACAGACTCATTTTTGAAGGTGCCAATATCGTATCGACTACTTCCATTACCTCCACTTTCCTGTATTTATAATAGAGTTTGATAATAAGTACCTAAATATATAATGTCGGTGCGTAAGTGAAGTTTCATGTTCTAAATATGTTGAAAACCTTATTTAATCACATTGTCTTCCCAAGTCCTCTAAATGAGGAATACCTTATGCTGATATTCGAGTTTCGAGGCGTGTCCAATTAGAAATACACCTCTTAACAAATTTAACATCGTCATATCTCCATATTGTTTGCATAAATTATAAAACGTTATACCTCTCTCTCTCATTAATTTAATTAAAATGTGTGCGTATATGTCTGATATTTTAAGGCAGACTGTAAAACATCAGAGCAAAGTTAAATGTGATTTTAAAAATTGTCTTGATAATTTTAATCTCGTCTGTGTTATATACGGAGTAGACAGAGCTTGAAGCCAGATTTAAAGGCCATCTTTTTGGCGTACTCCGTGGCGCAGTGGTTAACACGCCAGCCTGCGATACGAGGGCCCTGGGTTCGATTCCCGGTCAGGTCTTTATCTATATGTATATGTATTTGTTATAAAATATATTATCGTTGAGTTAGTATTCCATAACACAACTCTCGAACTTACTTTGGGACTAGCTCAATCTGTGTGATTTGTCCGTATATATATTTATTTACTTTTAGTGCATAGGCTTGCAGATGGAAAACAGAATTTAAATAGTCATGAGTTGCTGCCTGCATCGCCGATTGATGACTTCTCAGAAGATTCTTGTAATCTTTATGTTACTAGTTGTCGTCTGTCGATTAGGGAACAGTACTTCTTTCCGAGATGAAAGGTAGCCTATGTGTAAATCCATGTAATAACCTGTCTATATACAAATTTTCGTCAAAATCCGTTCAGCCATTTTAGCGTAATTGACAACAAATATCTTAACATCCTAATATACATGGTGAAATTTTGATCGTTTTGGACCCCTATAGGGGTGACTCAGACTCTTTGACAGCTCCGTGGCGCAGTGGTTAACACGCCAGCCTGCGACATGGAGTGCCCGGGTTCGATCCCCGGCCAGGTCAAGATGGAAAATGATCTTTTTCAGATTGGCCTGGGTCTTGGATGTTTATCTATATATGTATTTGTTATAAAATATAGTATCGTTGAGTTAGTATCCCATAACACAAGTCTCGAACTTACCTTGGGGCTAGCTCAATCTATGTGATTTGTCCGTATATATTTATTATTTATTATTATTATTATTATATGAACAACTTTTTCTATGGGAACAAAGCTGGGAACTCAAAAAAAAATCGTCATTTCCATACAAAAGAGTCCCGCCGCCCGGCCAGTTTGTATGAGAATTACGAATTTTTTGGAATATTTTATTCGTTTGCTGTCGTTCGTTCTAAAAGTACATACATATATTATAGTATCACGACTTTTCCTTTGCGGGGTAGACTGAGCCTAGGTCTGTAAGACCTTATGGCCTCATTTAGCATGTTTGAGGGCGTGTAGATGGAAAACGGAATCAAAATAATGATGGGTTGCTAGCCGCATCACCTATTGATATGATTCCGCAGATTTTAGCCCAAACCCTCGATTGGCTTTTACGATCTGCGCGGGAAGAGAAGCAGCTGGCGATTCTACTTTTATTTTACCCTTACTTTCTCCCAAACCAGCATGGAAGCAGCGTTCTAAAAGTTTATTGTAAAATCCGGCATCCTCTTACAATATTTATCAGATGTCATAAAATGTTGCAGGTGCAGGATATGAAAGCCATATTGCCGTAAATTTTATCTGCTATTAAAGTGCAGTCGCCAAGGGCTCTTGTCAGTTACATCGAATGTACCTAGGTAACAGATTTTATGCACAAGCGCTCAGCTCTTGTTACATTATCTGAACTTTGTTCGTGCTAATGTGTTTGCAAATAAACTTTGCAATGAATTATTCATCATCATTATTTCGTGTAGGTGACACGGTCAATCGACCATGCACACCCTGGTGTCAGAGTTCTTCGGAACCGCCTCTTGGCCTCTGACTTGGCCTTTAAAACGACTACCAGATGGCAGCCGGCACCAATGGTTTAACGTGCCTTCACGGAATCATCTTTATTGTCAGACTATCAGGTGATTCAAACCTGCAATGTCCTAACCAAACTGAAAACAACTAAAAAAAGGATGGTTCCTGTGAATGAATTATTTACACACAGCGGTAAATGAAAAACTCATAAAAACCGCCTCGAACTATCGATTTGCCCTCACGAATGATGTGCCTTGGCAGACTTTTCATAAAGGCAAGACGCAGGGAATTAACAACTTTATGTTCGCGAGCCTTGGTTTATTACCCTGCATCATCAATAATAATAATAAATCTGTAAGGCTTGGTCATGGAGTAAGTTACTTTGTTTTTAGAGATATCGTGTTTATAAGCTCTATACATGATAGTGAAACTAAATTGAAGATTTTTAGACTTTACTGTACGTGCGAGTATGTATATATGTATGTTACTCCATAACTCTTAAACGAATTAACTGAATTTTATGAAACTTGGTAGATTAACATTAAGACATACAGGACACAGAAACTACTTAAATTTTTTAGCCAGTTATGATAAGACGTGCCCCCCATAAAAATGTACGTATTTATCCTATCTTTGTGTCACAACAAAGCAACAAATCGACATGACTTCGCAGCCAGATCCTTTGGGCTTTATAAGAAACTAGCTGTTGCCCGCGACTTCGTCCGCGGCAATTTCTTTTATAATGATTAATTCGTTTTTTATTCGTATAGATGAATAATTTTCCCCCGTTTTCAAAACATTTTTTATTGATGCTTCGCTCCTATTGGTCGCAGCGTGATGTATTACCTCAATAAATGGACTATCCAACACAAAAATAATTTTCCAATTTGAACCAGTAGTCCCTGAGATTAGCGCGTTCAAACAAACAAACAAACTCTTCAGCTTTATAATATTAGTAAAGATCTGCAGTAAATTTTATCCTCATCAAGCATTCCAAATTATCAATTTAAAAAACATAGAACCTATATCCTTCGTTTAAAAGGACTAGGACAGTGTATAATTGTAAAATGATATAGCGATGTTAACTTAACACATAAACTTGAATAGAAAATCAAAATCCATAACTTTCTACGAATGCTAAACTTGCCAACATCAAAGGAAAGGAATTACCTACAGAAAGGCGGCCCATCAATTGCGGTGCGCCCCAAACTCGCTTGACATTTCCTAACTCACTCTATTCACCTGTACTATTGATAACCCTGCTCTACTAGATTGATCTAAACGACAAAAGTTTAACTATTGGGTGAGAAATCCTCGACAATTGGAAACGATGTATTTTATTGTGTAGTAATAGAATCTTCCATGCTGGTGTGGGATAAAAACAATACGTAGAATGTGCCGGCTGCTTCTCATCCCGCGGAGATCGTAAAAACCGATCGAGGGATTCGGCTAAAATCTGCGGAATCATGTCAATAGGCGATGCGGCTAGCAACTCATCACTATTTGATTCCGTTTTCCATCTACACGCCCTCCAACATGCTAAATGCGGCCATAAAGTTTTATAGTCCAAGGCTCCGTCTACCCCGCAAGGGAAAAAGACGTGATAATATGTATGTATGTATGTAATAGAACGAGGCTTCATAATTTCAGCCGTAAAAGCCCACAGCTGGACTCCTCTCTCCAGGATTCTTCTTTCCTTGGAAGGATATTTTCATACCCATCACGCTTGGCAGGCGGGTCAGCGGGTGCAGCATTTTACCTTGTTGTGTTTTCGACGCTGTTGCCTGCTGTTGAATTAATTGTATTTGGGAAGGGAATGAAAGTGAGATAATAAGAAAAACAAATTGCAGCTCGGGAGACGCAATCTTGGTAGACCTTTTAAACTTTCGCACTTTCAACACAACTATATATTCTAAATAAGTATAAGAAAACCAATTTAAGAAAGAAATTTATTTATAATAAGTTACGTGACAGTTTAAGGATTTAAATGTGACGACTAAAAATGTTATTGACAATTTAGAATGTTGATATTATAATTTCAAATAGATTAATGACTTATATTATTGTATGTCCTAGTTTGGGCAGGACGCGGTTGCACTAACACTATTGTAAGAACTTTTTATTTACCAACTATCCACATTTAATATTATTTGTATTTGAAAATAAATATAACAACATATTTCAAAATAACCTGGTATTATATTGTAAGTTAAAAATATAGTAAAATTCCAGAAAATATATCTCACTATTCGGAAACTGCCTTTTAAGCACTTTAAATTTATAAACAAATGGCTTCTTGACAAGTGCTTCTACACAATTAATGAATTCTATATTATATTTAGACACATTTTGTCACTGAAAGTAATTTAATTCACTAACTTTAAATATGTTTCTTTATAATTTGTATAGGTAGTGAAAAATTAAAATTTGCATGCTGATATTATAGCTAACTAAAAATAGACTTGAACTTAGCAAAAACATCCATGTATATGATGTACCCTATATAAGGCAAAAAAAATATTTTGATATAAGCCTTATTACGTCTAAGGGGATGGGTTAACACATTCTGTAAAAAAAAGGTTTTTTCGTATTACGGTTCAATGAATATAGCGCTAACATAAACGGACTGTCGGGCAACGGAGGCTTAGTAATACTGATTACCCCCCTGATGGAATCCAAAAGATGTATATGGTTGTAAATTTATTCTTAAGATGAATGAAGCAAATCTTTAAGAATAAAACTTTAATTTAATAACAAACGTCATGTTTACCGAAAATGTGATCTCAAAATTGCATTACATTGCCAGCAGGATCGTGAAAGGTCCCGCCAGGCCCGATATTCCCAACGCTCAAATAGATCAATGCTTGACCGCCGGCGATTTCAGCGTAAAGGGTATTGTTGAATCTTATACGTGTGTTTCTTAGAGTATTATATAGTAAAATTATATTCATATCTAACCATCCCAATCCTAACTAATATTATAAATGCGAAAGTGAGTTTGTTTGTTTATTACGCTTTCACGCCGTAACTACTGAACCGATCATCATGAAATTGTGCATACAAGTTCTCTGGAGTACCGAGAAGGACATAGGCTACTTTTTTCTCGGGTAAAAGTATTCTATTCCCGAGGGATCGACATTGACGCGGGGGGAGCCGCGGGCGAAAGCTAGTAAGTAATCTTATAAATGCAACTTGATGAATGGGAAAACCAAGCATGGTCAGGGAAAACCAAGCATGGTCAGGGGTTTTATCCTCAACTGCCTGTCCGGTGGTTGGAGGTATACTCCCGAACTGCTACTGGAAAATAATGGGTTTTCATCCTGCCGAAGATACACTTTTCCTGATATTTTTTTATTCATTAACGCGAACAAATCTGCGGTCAAAATCTAGTAGTAAAATGATATCCTATCTTTGGACTACTAAGTTTGCATGTTTGGATGTTTGTTACTTAATCACGCCAAAATGGCCGACCGGATATTGACAAAATTTTGCACATCCCACTAATAAAATAAATACGCCAAAATAGCAAAAGGGATTTTGACAAAATTTTGTTCACAAATAGGTTGTTACCTGAATTAACACAAAGACTACCTTACATCCCGGAAATTCTGTTTCCGAAGGATTGATACATGGGCGGAACCGCGGACGATAAATTGTATTAGATATAAATTCTCGTACAAACACAACAAAAAAAATCACATTAAACCACTGCAGATCATACCCGAAAAACATAACCATCCTGCTGCTGACACAGTCGGCTAAAAATACTATACGGGCAGCGGCGATCCTCAGTGATCGAAAGTCGGCCGAGCCCACAGATTTGAAATAGTACCTATGTCCTAAAGCCGAGCCGTGAAGACCTTCACACTTGATGGCCTTCTGTATAGGCTGAAACATGTCGTGGTACCGACAAAAAAAGCCGGCCAAGTACGAGTTGGACTCGCGCACGAAGGGTTCCGTACCGTTATGAAAAAAACGGCAAAAAGATCATGTAACAGACATGATCTTTTTGCCGTTTTTTTCATAACGGTACGGGAGCCGCCCTTTAGTATTAATTTTATTTTTATTTAATTATTTATTTATAAAGTGAAGATATAACTAAATATTCTGTGAATATATAACTAAATATTATAGCGGTAACATAAATACACCATCTGTGAAAATTTCAACTATCTAACTATCACGGTTCACGAGATACAACCTGGTGACAGACAGACAACGGAGCTATATTTTACACTTTGAGTACGGAACCCTAAAAAGAGGTTTCAGCATTATATTTTATTTGTATACTAGATGGACCACAGTTATCACTGAGCGTTATGAAAAATAGTTTACGTCCTATTCTCACACCTACTGAATATACACAAAAAAATAATAAGAATCGGTCGAACCATTTCAGAGGAGTTTCGTTACAATCACTATGGCACGACAATTTTATATATTAGAAGATTAGAAAAGTACTTAAATCTTGTATTATTAGACAGTAACTCTACGCGCTGAAAAGTTTAATCATTTAAATAGAAAAATCAGAACTTCTATTTAAGTTGTAAAGTGCAAAACTTTCAATTTATAAGTAAATGTCTGCCGCAGCCTTGCTCAGCAAAAAACTATCTGAGAGTTTGCCGATGATCCCGGATAATGTTTTATCAAGCTTATTTATGTGTGTTTAGTGTTATTTTTACAAAAAAATTACAAGTTTATTGTGTGTGTGTAGTGTTATTTTTACAAAAAATTTACATGCTTATTGTGAGTTTAGTGTTATTTTTTCAAAAAATTACAAGCTTATTGTGTGTATTTAGGCTTATTGTATGTATGTGTAGTGTTAATTTTACTAAAATTTTACAAGCTTATTGTATGTGTTTAGTGTTATTTTTACCAAAATTGTACAAGCTTATTGTGTGTGTTAAGTGTTATTTTTACAAAAAAATTACAAGCTTATTGTGTGTGTAGTGTTATTTTTTATTAACTTGTTTAACAGGTAACAATGTCCCATGAATCATGTGTGAACATTTAGATTCTTTTACTATTGCGTCTCGCTTATTGACAGGAAAGGGTTAAGTTATTATATGTTTGATTTTCACGACTGAACTACTTAACCGACCATATTAAAAATATTCATAAACATTGCCAGCGAGAAGGACAAAGGAAAAAAATACCTGGCATGTAGTAAAGACTTCCAAGTTACTATAGCCTGAAGGAACCCGCGGTCGAAAACTAGAAAGGACACAAAGTAACATCTAAAAAAATCTAGTCATCGAGATGCTTCCGAGTGTTCCCCAAAAAGCACTATCATCATTCTAACGAAGTTGGTTAAAAACATGATGTTACTGGGTGATTTTGAATTTCCTGGCAATATTTTAAGGTTTTCTATTAGGGAGATCGCGAAATCGATACATGCAAGAAAAATAGGTAAAAAAAAATTGGGCCACCCATACAAACTCACTGATCAGCTAGTCAAATTTTTAATTTCGTGAATTGTTTTTTTTTTTTGCGCATGTTTTTTTTATTAGGGATTCTTATAAAAACATTGCTAGGGAGTTAAAAATCTTCTGAAAATAAGTAAAGTAACTTCTCAGCGTTTAAAACTTTAATAATTTTAAAATAAATATCAGAACTTCGATATAAGTTGTAAAGTGCAAAATTTTCAATTTATAAGTAACTGCCTGCCACAGCTTTGCTCAGCTACGAACTATCCGAGAGTCTCCCAATGATCTCGGAAAATGTTTTATGCAAGTTATTTCCCGAATGCTTTAATACATTAGTAGTTCGAGGAAGTATGACGTTACTCGTTATATTACTATTATACCGACACAGTATCGAAAGGCTACATACTCTTTTATTGATTTCATTAAAATTTAAGAGCAGGGCTCTTGTCGGTGGAATTTTTTCCAGTCCTCTCTTTCTTCCGCCAGTTCCTTCACTTCTTTATAAGAAGTAACATTGTTTTTTATTCATTTTATAAAAGTGTGCCTCGGTCTTCCCGGCCTCCTTTTTCCTTCTATTTTTTGGATTATTAATCTGTAGAGCAGTGTTTTTATTCAGTAAAATGAGGAGGAATGTAAAATTGACGAAATATATCTAATATAAACGTGTGGATATAAATATAATATAAATTAATTAGTAAAATAAAATTAACTTTATAAACATATTAAATAGCATTTAGGACACTTAATTTGTACGCCAATATTATCTAAATTTATAGACACTTATATAAATACCATCTGTTTGACTATATTTACCGCTAATAAATTTCATTTCTTTTCTGTATTTTCATTTTATATTGAGCATTCCTTTAAGCTGGATATTTTTGACATACTACACACTATTGTAAAATGGTTTAAGTTCCAAATATCAAATCGGTAAACCCATAATACTGTGTTATTATTAGATTTACCTCTATAACCCGAATTCAAGCTTGAACATCGACTCACCACAAACTAACCTTACATACATACTATTACGTCCTAACCCCTTACGGGGTAGACCAGCTGAGGCCATAAGACGCAAAGGTCACGTTTAGCGGGTAAGTGGGCGTGTAGACCAGCCTAATAATAAAATATTACACAAAACTAATATTAAGTGATCCGAAAGAGTTCGCGACCGTTGTCGGGCCCTTACTAATTAGACACGGCCCTCGACGCGAGGGCCCTCGCTGTAAGGCGAGTGCTCTACGACACTCCTCCTCGCTTTTTCATTTACATCCGCGAAATTCATCGCGGACACTGTACTGCTTCCTGGTCTGGGAGAAAAGAAAAAAACATAGAATGTACCAGCTGCTTCTCTTCCCGCGCAGATCGTACAAGCCGTTCGAGGGAATGGGGAAAATTTGACAAATCATATTAGTAGGCGATGTGGCTAGCAACCCATCACTAATTCTGTTTTCCACCTAATGCCCTTCAACATGCTAAACCTGGCTTTAGGTCTTAAAGACCTTGGCTCTGTCTACCCCGCAAGGGAAAAAGACGTGATACGATGTCTATGTGGGCCCATGGCCTATTGCTTTTGATTTGTTTCAGACTCATCACATAGATAGCGCCATTGATTGATTCACGACGATGTATACACCATATTATGATTAAACAAAAACAATAATCACAAAAAAATATCTCATTTAAGATTCAAAATATATTTTAGGCTTATTGTAAGTTTTACTTAATCTTACCAAGTTTATGCTTAAGTCATCCAGTGGCTGGTTATAGCTGAGGATGACGGATGAGATATCTAAACCTGTAAAATTATAATATCGCTGATGATAATATCTATGCTATCGGGCTCAGATGAGAGGCAGAGCAAATTGTCTTTCGCTAATATTTGATTGCATGAGCAAAACTGCGGGTCAAAGCGATAACAAAACAGTCTGGTTTCCTTCTCGTTAGCAGAGTTGCCTTGCACTTGAAATCTGTCGCTTTTTAATTAAACAATGTCAAAAAGGCAAGAAGAAAAAGAGCATTCAATTTTAAAAAATAAAGTCTTCTGAATATCATAACGAGATGGGGCGCACTTAATTCTAAGAGCATTTTAACTTAAAAAGAGATAATTAAAAATGTGAAGTCCGAATACCCGTTAAACGCTCCCAAGGTATTCGTCGAGAAAATTTGACCTACTTTGCAAAGTTTGATGTTAAATCATTATAAAGTATGCAGTGTGCATATGGCCTTCATGTTAAGTAAGTTAGGATTAATTTGTTCAAAAACATCATGTACACGATGTATAGTGAATGATAAAGCTTCGTAGAAATTATAGAAATGTAGTATTGTTGATTTGTGATGGATATTATTTATTTCAGATTAGCATTCGACCGCGGCTTCGCTTGCGATAGTGAACAACATTCGGAAAACCTTTCTGGCTCAAATATATCTTATTTCTTTCTCAATATCCTTGATTACCTTCTCAATAGTAATCAAATTATACTGATATTTAAAGCGATATTTTGATAAATACTACTATCTCCATATCAACTTCCAGCTCTTATCTACCTTCTTTAAGGGATAAATTCTCGGTTTGTCAAGTTATTATTCGTATTAATCCAATGATAAGTACTTGAATATTAATGAAAGTACTTACTAACTTTCAAGTCTGAAATGATGTCAAACCACATTAAGGGATACATTTTGGGCAATATTTAGCCAAGTTAGTGAAAGTATTAACTCGAGAAAATAAATAAAGACTTTACGACACTTTAAATGGATTAATTTTTGATAACCTTCAGCCAATGTATTATTATTAATATTATTATTATATTAACTCGAAATTCTAAAAAAGACTTTCATAACAATGACTTGAAAAATAATAATATTTCTTTACTAATATATAATCCCTATTTGAATATCAAGCAGGTCCTATTAATTTAGTTTAAAAATTCTTCATAAATTTAAAACTTAATTAAGTCATATTTTCTATGAAGATGTAAACAGGCATAGCAGTCTTGAAGTTTAATTATAGTATTAAAGAAACCCTCACTGAAAAACCTTATGTTCGGACACAGATCCATATACAACGTGATTTTGAACCTTCTAGCTATATTGAAATCTGGGAATCAGAATCCCTAATGGAACACAGAATTGCAAGAAAAAAAGGTTAAAAACTAAAAAGAAAATAAGGTTTCCCATACAAAGTCGCCTATTAGCTGGACAAATTTGTATGGAAGGTTAAATTTATTTTTTCGTTTTTTACCTTTTTTTCTTACAATTCTGTATTCCATTGGGGATTCTGATTCCTAGATTTCAATATAGCTAGGGGGTTCAAAATCACGCTGTATACTTTTTTGCAGAAGGAATTGTTTTAGACATAAGTGATAATAGTTATCAGATTCAGGTATTACTTTGCGGAAGTCAAAGCTACATTATAATTTACTTTACCTTTCATATAAAAAAATAATTCAGTCAAACTACTGAACCGATAGTGATAAAATATAAAAGGGGCCAACTTGAAAGCATACCCTTTAGAAACATAGAAATATTTTTACAACAAACAAAAAAAAAATGATACCAAATCGATAACTTCCTTTTTTTTTTTGAAGAGCGTTTACAATTAGATATTGCTTCACAACCGGAAACAAACTTCTACGCCATCTTGCCTTCCAAAAGCTTTGAAATTTCCAACTCTGCCTTCATAATTATTGCTTCATAAATTATTCTACATAATATTTCTGCAAAATGACCACCTTCCCTCTCTGACGTATCTAGTTGGAAAGAGAGCGACGCCTAGGTGTCAGGGAGAGTATACACCGTCGAAGCCGTCGAATAATCTCATTTTAATTCGTCGCTTAAGGCGTTGCTTCGTTATTTATTCAGGCCGGAAAGTGCCGGCGAACGGCTATAGTTATGTATGGCTAGCGTATGCTGCCTTTTAATCACAGGGCAAAGTTGGTATACGTGATTTAAAACCCCTATTAATATCTACTTCTTTTAACGAGTCGTAAAATTAATATAATATATACGAACAAATCACACAGATTGAGCTAGCCCCAAAGTACGAGACTTGTGTTACGGGATACTAACTCAACGATACTATATTTTATAACAAATACATATATACATACATATGCATCTTGACCTGGCCAGGGATCGAACCCGGGCACGGGCACTCTCGTGTCGCAGGCTGGTGCGTTGACCGCTGCGCCACGGAGCTAGCCAAAATGCTGGTCTGGGAGAAAAGAAAAAACGTAGAATGTGCCAGCTGTGACTCTTTCCGCACAGACCGTAGAAGCTTGTCGAGGGAATGTGTGAAAATCTTAAGAATTATGACAATAGGCGATGCGGCTAGTAATCCATCACTATTTTGATTCCATTTTCCATATTTAAGCCCACCAACACGCTAAACGTGGCCTTTCGGTCTTAAGGCCTTAGGCTCTGTCTACTCCGTGACGTCCGTAAAAGTCGTGATAATAATATATGTAAAATGACTATACATTAATATGTTTCGACCAGTGCTTTGCCACCGTGATTACCCGTTTACCTATTAGATCTTGTTGAGAGCATGAAGTTGGGCTTTCTGGGCACACCAAGAGGTGACCCATAGATTGATAAGTGCCACAGTCGCACTCACTATTGTTGGAGAAAACCTGACTCTATTTTCGTGGCATCTACCAAGACCAGCCCGCAGTCTATTTAAAGACTTTCAGACTGGCCTGGGCCATATCTACTAACAGTATCGTCACTTTGATTGGATTCAAGTTTTTGATTAACTGATTGATTAACGTGTAGATGAATAAACTGTGGATAACGTGGTTGGTTACAAAATTAAGTACGTGTATTTATATAAGCCTAAGTAGTCTATAAGATTGTATTTTGTAACTGTTTGTTATTCCTGAATAAACAAATAAATAAGTTATCTGATAACGCGCCTCCTCTCATTAGTTTTCCTTAGTGTTTAGTGAACTTTTTATCTTACAAAGATCTTCCTACACACAATACATTTTTAGGATCTTTTTGATGAAATTGAATTTTGCATCCAGCATTATTTTTAGATTGCCCGCTTTGTGTATGTAGTTTAAAAATGAGACAGCATTTGTCATCTACATATACTTTGTTGTATGGATTTGATTCCAATTTGTATTTTAAAAAAGTTACTTCACTTATTTAAAAACAAAAACTATGGTAATTCCTGAAAAAAGTAATACTGGGATCAACTGGGATGTGCCTCTGCCTATACAGAAATTTTATGTAGTCGATTTAAATGTAACGTTAAAAACATTTCGTTTTACGAAAACCAGGTGCGAAAATTATACAAATAGCCTGAGCATTACCGTTTAGCACACAATTTTAAACAATGTGTCCCAGCTTATCTCAGGTACCGTCCGTTTTCGCAAAAACCGCGATGATTCGAAAGAAGGCCCAACAAAGGAACCCTTTCTTTCGTAAACGCCATCAATTTGGTCGGCGCCGAAACAATAGTAGCAAAAAGATCTCGGACAAAATGATTGACGAGGTCTGCAGGAGGAGGGGTGAGGGGGGATTAGATAGAAGATTATATCTTTTTGAAAGACGCATGTTATGAAAATGTGGGTATGAAGGAATCGTACGAGTACATAGAGTACCTATTTAGTATTTATTATATAAATATGAGAAAACGGCGGCATAAATTTAATAATAAAAAAGAATAACCTTGTCTGTGACCTTCTCTTTAACCGCAAGAAGAAAAATTTGACCGAACTGTCAATTAATCAAGGAAAGTAATTAGATTTTTAGTGATAAATTTAGTTGAGTGGTGAGGTAATTAAATATCCGGTCGAAATATACCAAAAAATATTTATCAAAACATAAATACTTTTTGGATGCTTATTTTTTGAAGCAACCCCTGTAGTAAGCGATCTCCCCTGGCTTGTTTGGAAATCCCTCAACAGACTCCGAGCTGGTGTGGGGAGATGCCAGGAGAGCCGGACTAAGTGGGGTTTTTGTAACAATAACCATTGCGATTGTGGCGTCACGCAATCGATGTCTCACCTCATGATGTGCCCCAACTGTCTCTCCATCTGTACAATTCAAGACATAAAGCAAACGACAAAGGTGTCGCTGTGGCCACCTACTGGTCATAAACTGTATAAAAGATGGCATAAATAACCATTTTGACTCGAAGAGAAGAATAAGATTAAGGTCAACAGATTTACATTGTTCAAAAGTCGATAATATTTTGGCAAATAAAAAGCCTGTATCCATTCATATACGTGCCTCGGTCTGAGACGTGGCCTTATTAATAAATAAGTAGCTAGCTATTCAAAGAGAAAGAAGAGCTTCTCAAATCGCTTGCCGAATTATTCCTTTAAAATGATAGTCGATAAGGATCGACTATCATTTTTGCTGTTTACTTGATAGGTTATTTAAATATTTAGGCCAGGAAACTTTAACTAAGACAGTGGTACATAAATAAACAAGCTAATACTATTTTGGATCTATTCCACTTTGATCACCCTTAGTGAACAAAGTACTTTAGTAATCGCCTCGAAATTTCAGCACAAAGGTGTTTTAACCTGGGTGATCAAAGGCGACTTTTTTAGTGAACTTTGTTCACCTCTGAATCATATCATCCAGGTGATCAACGGCGACTCTTTTATCCCAGGCTAGTGCAACATAACCCCTCTTTTGGACTGAGAGTTAAATATAAAGTAGTTTATACAATTTTTACAGTAAAAATATCACAAATATTCCAGGTGCCAAAACATGATTTTTTAACAATAGCAGACAATTCAATAGCGTAGGAGTGAAGTGTGTAGGTGGAACTAAAACGACAAGGTACCTTTTATTTTGCCTGGCTTTATTTTAAGGTTTCTTTTTATATCTCGGCTAGGTTTCAAGAGATTGGATTACTTGCTTTTTCATTTAGATATCTTGTAGAAAGCATTTCAGAATCAATTTTAAATTGGTAATTCGCTCTAGGTATATTCTAAGATTTTAAAATTAGCAAGATATTAAAGAACCTACAATATTTTTTTCCAGTTTCTGGAGATTCCTAAAGGTATTGAAGTAATTTCTATAATGCGTTTATTATGGAAAAAATCAAAGGAATATTTAAAAAGTCCGAATGGATATTTTTTATATAGTGTATTTATTTACTTTTGATATTATAGGTAGGTACAAAAAAAACTTTTTTTCAGATAAAAAAGCAAGGTAATCTCATACATGTGACTAATAATTCCTGTATTTTATTTCTATATAATGAGGATCTCGATACGGTTTCAACAATTTCAATGAAATTTAGTACGTAGAGGGTTTCGGGATGAAAAATTAAGCTAGCTTGGTCTTGGATTCCCAGGGTCCTTCTTGGTACTGTAGTATAATCTACTTATCTATGTAAATCTGATCCGATTAATGCTTTGAGAATAGAATGTAGGCTGAAAAGCCTACATTCTATTGATGTAGCAGATATATATATATATATATAGATATATATATCGGTGGCAGAAAGCGACTTTATCAAATACGCTACGAAGCAGTTATGTAATCTGTCAAAAACTTTATAGACTACTAGCTTTCGCCCGCGGCTCCGCCCGCGTCAATGTCGATCCCTCGGGAATAGTCCTTTTTCCCGGGATAAAAGGTAGCCTATGTCCTTCTCCGTACTCCAGAGAACTTGTATGCAAAATTTCATGATGATCGGTTCAGCAGTTACGGCGTGCAAGCGTAACAAACAAACAAATAAACAATCAAACAAACACACTCAGTTTCGCATTTATAATATTACTAGCTTTCGCCCGCGGCTCCGCCCGCGTCTATGTCGGTCCCTCGGGAATAGTACTTTTTCCCGGGATAAAAGGTAGCCTATGTCCTTCTCCGCACTCCAGAGAACTTGTATGCAAAATTTCATGATGATCGGTTCAGTAGTTACGGCGTGAAAGCGTAACAAACAAACAAACAAACTCACTTTCGCATTTATAATATTAGTAAGGATAAGGATAAGGATTAGTAAGGAAACAATTTAAGATCTGTTGACGTGACCTTATTATTATTCAAAGCCCGTTTAATCCCACTGCTGGCTGCTGGGCAAAGGCATCCCTGTCTGCTTTTAGCGACCTGGAAGACCTCGGTGGAGATGTCAGGATGACTTGGATACGTACTAGAATGACTGGCCAACCTAAGCTCAAAATAGGGAAGAATGTTCTTCATTATCTCCATAAATTCTGGATGGATTTGAGCACAGTTTTTACTGTTGTAATAAATTTAATAGCCTCCGTAGTCTAGTGGTTAAGGCGTTTGCCTGTTGACCCGGGGGTCGTGGGTTCGATTCCCACCGGAAGCATACTTTAATTAGTTCCCGGCTGCCATCTGGTAGTCGTTAAAGGAATCACGTCAGAGGCAGAGAGGATGTTCCGAAGAACTCTGACACCAGGGTGTGCATGGTCGATTGACCATGACACCTACTCGAAATGATGATGACTGTTGTAATCTGCCCATTCTTGTCTTCTCTGTCGTCTCTATTTTCTTAAAGAAAAGCTGTGTATGTGTTCAAATCAATCACGATTTTTTATGACATCCTAATGGTAAGTGATCACCGCTGCCCATGGACAACTGCAATACCCGTGTTACAAGAGCGTTGCCGGTCTTTCAAGAAGACATAGACGTTTCTTGAATGTTACAATATCATGCCGATTCGGGAATACCGCCGCATGTATACGGTATTGAAATTGCTTTATAAAATCAACATGGATGAAGATGAGGTTAGCAGTTAGTAGAGATAAAATATAAGAGAGCTTCATTTAAATAAAATCACTTTAATACGGTATTATCGCGTATATTACATTATTTTTACACCTAACGTTTCGAAAACTTTACAGTTTTCATGGTCACAGGTAGACTAAGTTGACATTTGTTTTTGTGTTATAAGAAGTATACAAAACTACCGCCTACAATATTTATTGATAACGTTCCGGATGTAAGCAGTATTGGCTCACGGTGTCTGAAGGTCTTGCAGTCTTGTGATGAACTTGAGATTTTATTAAATTGATGACAGAATCCCAAGCTGGTAACTGCCAACCATCTCTATTGAAATTAGGATGTTTTTTAATTTCAATAGCCTAACGAAGCATTCTTGGAATGCAATCGCGAAAACATCAGAAACCATTATACAACGTGATTTTGGGAATCAGAATCCCTAATGGAACACAGAATTACAAGAAAAAAAGGTGAAAAAAGAAAAAGAAAATTAGGTTTCCCATAGAAAGTCGCCGATCAGCTGGACGAATTTCTATGAAAGGTTAAATTTATTTTTTAGATTTTTACCTTTTTTTCTTACAATTCTGTATTCCATTAGGGATTCTGATTCCCAGATTGCAATATAGCTAGGGGGTTCAAAATCACGCTGTAGACGAGAGCTAACCATGACCCCAAAGATTTTACACAAACAGTTTACAAGTTGCATAAGCACACACGCTTTTTCCCACAATATCCCGGGTTATCTCGGTTTGACCTACAAAACTGAAACAGCTGGCGGCCACAGATAATGCGGGTCCGTCGCTAACTGCCTAAACTGTGCTATTTCCTAAATTTATGTATGCAATTTATACTGTATGGACTGTTTATTACGCTAAGGATATCTATATTAAAGTTTTGAGTTATAGTACGGCTTTGATAGTAATGGTACTCTGGGTATTGAAAAATTACATGTCAAATATTATTACAAAGCGGTATTGTTTCCGGCAGAGTAGAATAGGACCACTTCTAGTCTTCCCAAGGAGGTCGTAAGAGGCGACTTAGGAAATACAAGCTAAACAAAGCTTATACACATCAATGAGACCTCTCCAACCCGTCTGGCCAGCGAGGAGAGTAGGTATAGGCCAAATCCTCTGTCTGTTCTGGCCAAATATGGCTCCGGTAGTACAGACAGAGTCATGCTCCTGCAGTGGAGACTAAAAAGACCTGATAATGATGATGATGATTATTACAAAATTTAAGTAATCAAAAAAATATATCTATGTTCATATGTAGCATTGTCTTAACCTTTTAAAAGAAATATAAATAATTACGCTACTGATTCATTGGACATTATACTTAGTAGGATGGTTCCTGATCCGTACATAAACAAGTACCTAATTGATAATATTTCAGATAAAAGACCTACTTCAAGCTACGACTTAATCTGATCTTTTTGATGAATAATAGATCGGCCTAATCGGAAAGTATAGGTTATTAAATAAAAAAAAGAATTTTCCAAATCGGGCTGGCATCTTCGAGTCATCGAGAACCTTATTTAAAAATAAAAGAAACTAACATAAAAAATAAAAAGATTCTGATGAATTGGGACTTTCTTTTTGAGAGCTACGCGGGAATTTCGGAGGAATACACGGTTTTTGTTTTGGATTGTTTTGCAAGTTTCTTCTAGTTTCTAGTGGACTTTATAATGTGAAACTGTTGTAATTTGGTGATATAAATGTTCATGTTTATAAACAACGTGTGGAATAACAAAAATAGACTGTTATGGTGCGGCTTTATTGAGTTTTACTTAGCGGTCTAGTAGTTGCCCGCCTTGCTTCATCGTCTATGTTTTCATAGACGACCAATGGATTTGTTGGAATTGTCGCCAGCTAGGGGCTCTGTCGAACCAACGCAATGAATTACACCATTATTTCGGTGATACACAAGAAAAACTAAGAATAACTAGACTCTGGCCAAAATAAGCTTCTAAATGAAGTTTGATGGCCAATATATGAAAAAAAAACTTACTTTTGAGAAGTCGGTTGATTAGTAACCATTCTTATATTTATGTATTACAAAGGTATCAATAAAATGTAGTGAGTAGGTACCATCATTCTCGTAGGTAATATAAACTCTATGTCAAAATTAGAATACAAACAAATTCCTAGCACGAAATTAAATTTCACAGAAATGGAATCCATATCAACTGTTTGTTTTGACAAACGCGTGGTTTCTATATTTAGCGCGGGAATTCGTATACCATGAACCCTTGTGGTTTAAGAGCTCGTAAAAACATTGCGAATTAGGGTTATATTGTCATTGTTGTGTGTAAGATGCTTTTAATGAATATACCTAATGCCTGCCATATTAAATAATGTCTGCCTGCCTAATAAAATTATCGCTGTGTGCCCCATAGTGAAAATTATTGTAATTGTGACCGAGAAAGCTTAAAATCATATAAGATCTGGCTAAGTATACAGTGTAAATAAGAAAATAAAAATGAGAAAACTCACCTGCCCTCTCTTTTTAACATCTAGTACGCCATTTTTATAATAATAATAATAAAACCATTTATTTCAGATAATTACATCCATATTATGTTAGTAAATCATTTTAAGACGAACCTTACGAAAATTAAGTAATCACTTAATTTTCGACATCCATCCAGGCGTTTGGAAGTTAAGAGGTGATAAAGAAGTGCAAACGTACGAGTACATGATATGCGCAAAACATCTAACCCTTCATGGAGTTGGGTAAAAAATATACTTATTTACTTACCTTAGATTAATAGCCATATTTTAAAACTTCACTGACAACGACGAAGAGCGTGTCGTCCGAAAAATTACCATCTTCGATATAGCGCGATTTAGGCAGTTTATTTTTTTATGGCCAGCAATTGTTTGCATGAACTAACTCGTGGTGCAAGCACACAAAGTAATTTAACTCATAGCTATCCCAAGGGGGACGCGGCTAACATTGTAGGTACCTTTGACCCAGGTACAATTAATTCAGGGTAACATTTTTGACAAATTTTCTTTTGTGTATAAATAAGTAATAAATGTAGCAAAATGTTTATGTAATTAGCATTATTATTTAACCTAAAGTGCATGTGACTTTCACAACGTAAAGCCGGGTATTCATAAGATTTATTTTAATTCGGTAAATAAACAAGTATATTTTTACATAAAATATTTTTGAAGGCTTGCGACAACTTTTACTCGTTGAGGTGTCATATTTTCCTCGTTTCCAACTAAAATGAACAATATGATTAATTCTTTAGTGTTCCGTATAGTTAAGTACCTAACTTATAAACTGAAAACAATGACATTAAGCCCTAGCTTAATTGAGCTCTAAGCTCTCTTTGATGCTTATCAATGCTTGTGTCCTTGTTTTCAATACCTTTCATCGGTTACACGGGCCATTGACATACAATAAGACACGGTTTAGAAAATACTGCAAAATAAAGATGGCTTTATTTGGATGGAACTGCTAACGCCATCTGTTGTCGAGTGGTAAACCGAGTTTCAGAAGTAGCGGTTCTACAAGCAAAATACTTTATATTTGGTATAAAAGTTACGATTAAATGGAAATCATTAAGAATTACGGTTACAATTAAATGAAAATGATTTAACGATACTCAAACTAAATTGGAAATAAATAAAAGTGAAAATATTTTTGAGAACCTATTATATTTAGAGAGAATTAATATTTTGACTAGATTATTTTGAGTGTATGTAAAACAAAAACGTTAATTTCTAGTATTTACCAGGACAAAACATACGGTTTTCGTAATTTTATATATATTAAGATAGGTTCGGTTAGGTTTATGTTATTTTGTATGAAGTACGAAATAGTGTTTATTCTATTCTCTCTTTAAATATATTTTTATTATTATTATTAAACATAAATTTTGATTATTATATTTAAAAACTAATTTAAATTATTATAATAAATATAAATTTACTTTTACTATTAATGTGTACTTTGTGTCATTTTATATTAGTTAACTTTTTCTGGCTGAGTTCTAAATTGTGCCGTAGAGTTCGTTTCATTCGATTTTCGAAATCTAAGTCGTACAAGTACAAGGACATTGTTTTTTTTCATTTGACGACCTCTGTGGCCTTGTGGTCATTATGCCAACTTCTGGACTGTCACACCGGAGGACCCGGGTCAGGTCAAAGATCCCCGGTCAGGTCAAGATAGAAAACTATATTTTTTTCAAGACCTGAGTCTTCGATGTCTATAGATCTATACCTACATGTATTTGTTATATTAGATAGTATCATTGAGTTAGTATCCTATAACACAAGTCTCGAACGTACTATGAGGCTAGCTCAATATGTGTGATTCTCCGTATGTATTTATTTTTTGTAGATTGCATACTTAAAATCAATATATCTATGACGTATTGTAGTTTAATTATTAGAAATATAAAACGGTGAGCTGTTTCTAAGTTGCAAATGAACTTCAGGTTATCCATTCTCATAATGACTACCGCGAAACACACTCCACGCGATCAAACCGCTGTCATTTCCGGCCTGAAACCTTGTAATACTTCAAGTGGGGCAGAAGACGTCCTCGACTACTAAAAAAACAATATATACATAACCTCAAGCAGAACCAGTGGCTCTCAAACTCTTTGGACCGTTGCCATTACAAAACCTTCCATTAGTTAAAAAAAAAAAATTGTTTTAGGTATTTTCGTTTCATTAAGTAATATTAACAATTTTTTTTACTACATTTTTAAGTAGGCATTTGTCTCTCATCACACCTGATGGTAAGTGACGATGAAGACGAGGATGTTACATGCCTATCCAAGAGATACCCATTTATTCTACTTTTGAATGTCCCGGGACATTATATATAGGTTAATAATTATATTATGTAATATTAACCTATATGGCACTACAATTCACTCAATGTGTACATTTTAGATCCCATGTTTAGTATTGCCTACCTCGTAAGGTAAAAATAAAATACGCGATTTTTTATATTGTAAATATATAAGTAGAAATTTTTATGATTCAAAAGTTTGTAAGTACGTTAACTGGCAAAAAATTGGGTAAGAAATAAAATAAATATGCCAACATGTTGTTTTAACCTAAACTCTTCTAGCATACCCGTAAAGTGAACTTTAATAGCCGAAAGAAATCGAATCCAAAATTGTTTAAAAATTTCAGTAGTGCCTAAACAAAATACCTATCGCAATAAAATACTTACTTTAGTTGCTATTTCTATAATTATTTTACATCGTGTTCATTGTTGCAGTTAACTTAAATCACCCCGTTGGGAACCTCTGAGTTAGACGATTGTTACCTACGCTCGCTACAAAGAAGCATTTTCTTTTGTGCCGGTCACAAAGGGCAGTGTTCAAGGGCGACCCGCCCTTTATCGAAGGCTGTTTGAATAGTCTCCGATATTGCAGATTAGCTTCTTTCCCGCTTACCTGAAGTATAGATACGGCTTCGTGGCTAGTCAGCAGAATGTAGCATTAGCCTTGTTTGTAGCTCCACTATTCGCCGCTAGATGGCGGTGTAATTTATTCTTGTACTGTTGTGCACTTTATTTTTATATTGCATCGTATACTACAATTTTTTAAGCTAGCTGAAACCAGATTTTGTTTGTTATAGTTTTATACTGAAAATTTTCTGATTGGGGTTTCGACACTTTCCATAAACCATTTTGGCATAAGTGTAGCAGCTGTTATTTAGTCATAATATCGACAACAACTAAAGTATGTAACAAAATGGCGATGCAGAATTTTGTGTTACTGTTTTAATAGATACTGTCTATTACATAAATGAAACGTTGAAACAATCATAGAAATTTCGAAACACGGATCCAATATTACAAATAAAACTGTCTCGAAATTACTAATTAGCAGCGCTCCCCAGCTGCACCCAGGTATATATTATAATATATAAAGCTTTATACTAATAAACCTTCCCGGAAAAAAATCTTCATGTTCGTGAAAATCATAATAATAGTACGAGGGGGGGTCAAAAAGTTCGCGGAACGGAAGGGAAGGGAGGTGAAATAAAATACTGTACTATTTTTCTTTTTCAATATATTCCCCCTTAAGTCGAATACATTTTTCAGATCTCTCTATTAACTTATTAATACCGTCGAAAAAAAATAATTTGTCTTTGTCCTCAAAATAGGCCGAAATCGCCGACTTGACTTCTTCATCGTCGGAAAATTTCTTCCCACGAAGCTCTTTTTTAATTTGGGAAATAAAAAATAATCACAGGGGGCTAAGTCTGGACTATAGGGAGGATGGTTTAACATTTCGAAGCCACAGTGATGAAGGGCAGCCATCGCAACGCGGCTCTTGTGTACCGGTGCGTTGTCATGCAAAAGCAGCACACCTTTTGTCAACTTTCCCCGCCTTTTCTCCTTGATTGCTTGTTTTAATTGTCTCAGTAGATTAGCGTAGTATTATCCCGTTATAGAAACACCCTTATCTTTATGCCACGAAACTCGATATTTTCCATGTTCAAGTTTTTCTTCCGGATTCACTTGTTCGACCGACGACAGGTCAAAAGTTATTGACACAATCGGGTTCAAACTTGGCATATATACTCACAAAGAGTTGCTCATTAGTTACTATCTGCGGCAGGTCCCCCACCCCCCGCTAACCCCTCCATTCCGCGAACTTTTTGACCCCCCCTCGTAGGTTCCAAGATTAGCTGATACAGACAGACAATTTTAGTCTGTACTACGTACGTATCAGATTACGACCTCCGCCTTTCTAACGCAGGTCATGCGACCTGCGTTTTAAAGGCAGAGGTCTTGATCACTTGTTTATAAACGCATTATACACAAAAAAAAACACAGAAACGCATTCGTACGTTGATTCTTAGTAGTCGTAACCTTCGGTTATTTCAGCATAATCACCAAAACAAACAATAGTAACAAAAACAATAACGATTTGTCTACACTGACGATGTGGTCGAAAGGCGAGAGGAGAAATATTGAGTATGCCACTCGCATTAATATCCCCTCGTTGTTTGCTGAATAGTAATAATTAAGTAATAGTTACAAAATCGACAAGTGCGAGTTTTTTGAGTTTCTTGAGTTGGCCATTATAAAAATCATGTTTATTGTATGAAAGCCCCTCTCAAATATTTATTTTATTCTGTTTTTAGTGTCTGTTGTTATAGCAGTATTTTATGTTGTAGTTGGCAACATAAATACGTTATCTGTGAATTTTTTTACTGTCTAGCTATCACGGTTCATGAGATACAGCATGGTGAGGTGAGGTAACAGACACACAGGCATACAGTGTAGTCATATTAATAGGGGTAATTTTTAACCTTTGGGTATCTTACATATCCTTAAAAAATGCGATTTCTTTAGCCTTTTATATGATTTTTTTATTAGCTCAAAAGTGAATAAGAAAAATATATTAGTGTGTGAGAGAGGGAGAAAGAGAAAGAAAGATATAAATATATATTAACACAGATAACACAGATTGAGCAAACCACATACTATGCTGTGAACTTTAAAGAAAAATATTCTTTTAATTATTTACTTTGTGAGAATATAACTCAAGTATACTATATTTTATAATAGACTAGTTTCCTAAAAAATGTAATTTGTCCGCCAATTAGATAATGTAATAAAAATATGGGCACGATTTTTTTTTTTACCAAATTACATAGAAATGAAGAAAGGTACAACCCGTTAAATTTCTGTGTGATGTCGTATACGTATACTGTGTTCTAGTATTGTGCTTATGAACCTGACAATTTTTAACATATATTTGTTTGGATTAACATGCAGTGTGTGTGTGCTCAAATTTACTTATGTGTAAGCTCAAATATTGACGCTTGAAGAAAATTCCTAGTCCAAAATTTATAGATTGATCAAAAAGCACGCTTTTGATGGCTGCCCCATTTCCCCAAAGGTATAATATCCCGCAAGACGTGGAAACAGCTAAAGTAAACAAGGCGTGCTGTTTCGACATCTGTCAGCTGTTTATTCGCCAAACGGAGCTTACTTAGTCTATCTAGAGTAGTTATGTAAGCCTATTGTAACTTTGTATTAGAGTTGTTTCTAGAAATTTAGTTGAGTCAACAAAGGGCAATGCCGGTTATTGGCGTCTTTTTTTTTATCGCGCGGCCACTGACCAAACCTTGTTTTTCTTGTAGACAATAGCATACTAAACAAAACTTATTATGACATATATACCTCTAAACTCAGTCCGAACTGAGTTATTTGAGTTTAAAATTCGTAAATAATCATGTATTTTATTTGGCAATTTTTATCATAATCGCGAGTTTATATGAAAATATGTAATAAAACAATTATCTTTGAACATTTTTATTATTACTTTACCCCTTTGAGGCCGGCCTCCACCATCTGCACACCTTGTTTGAGTTTAGTTGTATTGGTGAGTCATCTTTCATTTTGCGAACAAAGCAGATAAAAGCCTAGTATACACAGATATATAGTATCCCTACCCTTCCCCCGCCTCCTTTCTGCCAACCCTGCGCACCACAGTGCAGGTATGTACTGCCCATTCTCTCTTTTCACAATACATCCAAAAATAAATTGCCAGTTAATTTTTAAGTGTGTTTATTTAATAATTCCCAACTCTTATAACTATTACAGTATATGGTATAACTCGCAACCAATTAAGATTTTATATTATTTGGTTGTTATAGTATGAATAGCGTGAGGTTAACAATAGATTCGTTTTACCTATAATAATATTTGTTTGATTTTAGTCATGACACAAAAACTACAGGTAAAAAACATATACATACATTGATCGAGTAGGTACTTTTATTTGTAAAACATCAGGTTTACCTACATAATAAGGTTATTGCAACAATAACATAGGTGTGGTGATATACAGCACAAAAGAAGATGTGAACAGGGAAATAAGTATCTCCCCCATGCTAAGTACTATAATACTGACATGACGTGGGAACAGCAGCCAAGCGTTCGTTTGCCGATAATGCAACTGCAGTAATGGGCGCATATAGCTTGCCTGCCTCCCATACCACCTTCTATTAAAATATACGTATAATAAATTCGAGATTGTCTATACCTTGATTGTATTCGCGCCCTTAGCAACCATGGATTTGTGACTGTAATATTATGTTCTTCGAGACTTTCTAAGTCCATATCTTTACATACTTCTATTCTCCGGAATAACTACGAGCTTGTTTGATGTGATAAGTTCCCAAGGCATAAATAATTAACTCGTCCATACTAATAACAGGAAAGTCATGGACTATGTGATTAAAATCCTCTGCGTATTCGTCAGGAACACTGCTCTTCTTGCGTTTATATTTTTATTAATGATATAATCGCCTAGATAGTTCTCAGTTTCTGCGGTCGCTTCTATTGCTAATAATATTGCTTCAACCCATCTATGATCAGTCAGAGGACGCTCGAAGGCATATAATACTGTAATATTTATAACTTCTTCCCAAAAAATCTATCAGGAATGGATGTTGTTGGAAGCACTGCGCAGTCAAAGGGTTGGATCTTCTTGTACTGTTATTACTTCTACTTATACTTCGAAGACAAGCAATGCACTGTCTACGATCCATCTTTGTACACACGCACATACAATATTGGCAATCAGAGTCCGTAATACACAAGTCGATTCACTACACAGGGGGAATATCAGTAAGGTCCATATAACAAGCCAATCCACAAAGGTAAGATATCAGTGTCGGAGTCAATTAAACAGGCCAAGTCGTCGTTTGATCACTCCTATACAAAAACTGGAATTACATACGCGTACGACACGAAGACAGAACGGTGAGTGAAATTGAATCTTTCCAAACGCTTGCTTTCGAAGAGACAATCAAATCTGAGATTGCATATGTGAAAGCAGGAAGGTAATAGATACCTGCTGAGTGGCGCGTGGAGATGACGGAAAGGAGGTGGGGGACGGGATTAGCGCAGGGACACTAGCTACATGTATACCCACGGATAGATCTGCTTTGTTCGCATAATGATCGATGACTCACCAGTACCACTAAACTCGCCGAACAACGTTTGCTGTTGGTGGGGAAGGTCGCAAATGGGTAAAGTGATGATAAAAAAGTCCAAAGACAATGTTTCATAGCATATTTCAATTAACCTGCCACTTTTTTGACGAAAATTGCCTTCTTAAATATATGATTTTTACTGATTTCAAACTCAAATAACTCAGCTCTGACTGAGTTTAGAGGTATATGTTTCATATTACGTTTTGTTTATTATGCTATTATCTATAATAAAAACAAGGTTTGGTCAGTGGCCGCGCGAAAAAAAAAAGACGCCACTTCCCATAGTCGAATCGGCATTGTTCTTTAGCATTCATTATAGTAGCAACCATTCTAGTGATCGTGTGCCAATGGGGGTATTTTTTTTTTCAATTTAATTTTTTTAGCATTGTAGAGATTATTAGATGTAAATAAATATAATATTTGAGCAACTTTTTGATCCATATTAGTTTAATTATAGAGTTTCATGGTCTCAGCAAAGCAACTCCCGCATCAACTATTTTTTATTTATTCATCAAACAAATACATAATCTTAAATTACTTAATAGATGTACAAAAACCTTAGAAGATTTGTCCGCACATCCGATTTGACTCGCATATAACACATTTACATATACATAAGTCGCCACATAACGTGAACCAATCAAAACAAACATGACCTTATCATAAGAACCGGCAGGATTGAAATCTCGAAAATTATTAGGATAGTATTTACTTCCCATGTTTATGCAGAGGAAAGGAAATGTTCGGGTAACAACACATTCATTAAATAATAATGAGGTAGGAGCTATATTTTCATTCTTATTTTTCACTGAGGAAATAGAAATAACCCAAAAATCCCTAGATTTATTTATGTTTAAATTTTTGAAAGAGTCAATAATTGTTTGGAGTGTCACATAATTTAAAATAAAAGTAATGTTATATTTTGGTATGAGATCGTTTCTATCTCGAAGCAGTTTTCTTGACAAAAATCAAAAAAATGGAGCAACTTCGTTTTAGAATTTCATTCCCCGATATAAGTGTTATTTTCTAATTCCAGTTCCAATCCCCCGTTGCCGAGCTCTAAAATCCAACCAGCTGGTAAAATTTTAAGTTAATTAGGTATATAAAAAAATATTCACTGCTACTACTTTTATATACATATTATTTCTAAACATTGTTTTTAAACATTTCTTTATTAACTTTTAGTGCAATTGAATTTTCATAAGCTTTAAAACCATATTTACTTTATACTATATCAAAATCAGATAAATAATCAAAACAAACAACACTAACAAAAACCGTAATAATTTGTCTGCTCTGATGGTTTGTTCGAGAGGCGTGATGAGAGAAATAATGAGGAGTGTGCCGCTCGCATAAAATATCCATCTACAGTGCTCGTCTTCATTTTATTTCTCTTTTATGTGACGTAATAACTTTCTCTTAGCGCTAAATAGTAGAGTATATGTACAATCCTGGTGATTAACACATGTTTAAGCGTTTAAGCTCTTATCGTTATTACTGTGTGGAATAAAACGCACGGTGACCATTTTTGGCAGTAATAATACTCGTAGAAAGGTGGCCATTGCTTTCTCCATTTAACTCACTTGGCAACATTCCACTACACTTCTTATTCATAATACTTCATCTTAATCATAATACTTCGTTTTATTCATAATACTTCACAAGGTGATCAGGGGTGTCATCCTCACCCTGCCTGTCCGGTGGTTGCAGGTATGGCATAGGGTACGCGCGTCCGGCCTCCCGAGCTGATACTTGCTTTTTCCCCATTCATCCGAATAAGTAGTTTCATTTGCTCCCCAAATCCAACAAAATCCTGTCCTTCCCCAGCTTAAAAATACTTACGATGGGCAGCAGAGTCGAAGCACAAGAAGCAAAAAAAACCTTTGCCCTCCAACCCACCTGCCAAGCGTGGTGAGTATGGTAATAGCCACCCATAGAACGAAGCATTCTTGTGAGGTCCTTGTGGACTTTTTGTGGCTGTAATGTCCTCATCATGATGATGATGACTTTATAATAAGTTTTGACTGCATAGTAGTAACTCACACAAATTATTGTTTTTCTGAAAGTTGACTACAAAGAGCGCTGCAGAGATCGGCGAGGATCGGCGTCACAATCGGTGCCGTGGACAACTGCACTAATAAGTACGTCAGATCTTTCATTCATCCAATGAAAGAAGGGTCGGGTGCCTCTGAAGCTTTCTAGTAGGAAAAAGCGTCAATGGGTCAATTTTCTTTCAATCATAATTTCAATCTTAAGCGGCAAGAGTAATTTATTTTGTGTACTTTATTATCAATATGATAAGGTTTTAATTCTGGCCAGTTTTTAGCAGCAGAATTTAAACCTTAATTTTTAGATAGATAGACAGATTTAAACATTAACATATTGTTCAAGAAGAATTAGTTACAATAATTCCCCTTTTATAAATTACCTAAACTGATTTTACGTCACATATCTTTTCTTTTTTCCGACCAATTTATTTATATTTATTTAAGTACCTTGGCGACCGAGCTTTGCTCGGTTATTACTAATTATTGTGATGTGGAGGTGGTTAGGTGATAATCTACATTTAAACTTAAAAAGTAAAATGTGAACTGACAATTATTATTATTTACAATCTATTTCTGTGTAGACACAGGTGTTTTTGGTGTGTTACAGGTGTTTGATTTCAGTGATCCTAAATGTGAAATATATATTATTACCATAAACATAACTACATTTTTTTATAATTTTGTCTAAAAACAATAAAAATTAAGTATAAACTTGAACACCGAGCGGGATTCAAAACTGTAACACATACCTATTTCTTGCCGTCCGCGTCTTAACCCGCTGGACCAGTCGGACAGTGGCCGGTAGGACGAAATTAGCGACCATATTCTGCGTGGAAAGAAAAACGCACGAAAACTCGAAATCACGCATTTTCCCAAACGTAAGACTATTTTACCCCCGAAAAACCCCATTTACTAAATTTCAGTGACATCGTTAGAGGCGTTTCCGAGATCATAGAAATAAATTTATATACATATAAATAAATATACAAGAATTGCTTGTTTAAAAATATAAGATATATCACAGTTATTATTATAGAACCTAAAGATGGTATTTTCATTATTACACTGACTCACGAAGCAAATGACCTTTCAGACGATCGTCGTCATAATCAAAACCACCGAGTTTTATTCATCGAAAGATATTTTTAGTATTGTTTGATGAACATTTTATTATTGCTTCTTTTACTAGCGCTTAAACTCACTGATGTACCAAAAATGAACAAGGATTTTCATTTCACTTCTACTTAAAATTTAATAACGTGTTTTCCGAAATACTTAATTTGTTTATCGCCTGTCGCGAGTATTGGTCCCACCGCTGAAGGGTCACGTCTTGTCAGGCAGGGGCGCGGGCGGGGCGGCCGTCACAGCCAGGCAGTGCTCGCCCGGCCCCACACCCGCGCGCATGTCTGGTTTCACAGACCCTTCCTTCCAATTCCCACAAAACGCGGCTCCGTTACATAACCCCCCACGGGCCCATTAAACCTCATAGTGTTAAGGCTTTTTTCTGTGATCAATAAATTTTTGCACGTTTTACACGCGTAGATAAGTTAGCGTTACGTAAGCCGCCGTCCACGAAGCTTCGCTTGCAACTGCTTATTGTGATATTCGGTTGTGATATTCGTTGTAGGCTAGCTTTTCGCATAGTGATTAGTAGATTGGGTAATAACGGAGCCGTCGTACGTCTTAGCCGCCAAGACGTCGTGGGAATCCTTGTCCACTTGTTGATCCTTCGATCCTTTTCCTTTGTTCCTTGTCCTCGTTTATGGTGAGCACTTTGCTGCGTTTATACGGGCAAAAGTTGTCGCGCGCGACTTGTTGATCGCAAGGAGATGCGCGCTTAGCGCTCGGTAGAGTGGCTCGACACGGCTTCGCGCGGCTGGTGGCGGCCCGCCATGCCATCTGGCGGCTGCGGCGCTCGGGTTCGCAACCGGCGCACGAGAACAACGACAACGAGCAAAACAACCATCTGTATGTTCTATCTCTGTCTTCATCTGTCTGCTCGCTTCCACATCTATGTTCACCTTCATTAGAAACTTCACATTGAGACGCGACGTGATGCAATACCCTTGTGATATAGTTAAGAACTTTGTTTACTATACTAATAATCTGTATACATTTCAATGCCATGCAATGCAATGTCGTCGGTGAATCGAAGATGCGCTATCGCTGTATTGAATTGTATACGATTGTTTAGTTATGAAATTTCTTAAGTGTATCGCTGTTCAATGTTGTGTCGCAGTGTGAATCCGCCGTACGCTTACAAAGTTATAAAACTGGCACGAAAATTGTTGAAAAACGCTTAAGCAAAATCGCACTGCACAAGTCAACAGACTGAAAAGAATAATTAACTTCAAAAGAACCGCGAGCTTAATAAGCCAAAAGAGCTCGCATGAAAAGCAGTCTGTGGAATCACATTTCCACAAAAAGCCACAACTGTCGTGCTTTATGAATGACAAAGTGGGCCGCCTCAAAAGTGGCTAGACTGAAGAGACGGCTCAGAAAGTCCAGTTGGATCTATTTTCGGTGCTCTTTCATTATGTTTGTTTTCCTCTGCAATCTGCCCGCTTGACTTTTCATTTTTCCCTATTTCCCTATTTCCTCAAGCCCCGAGTCGGATAAGCCTGCCATAATAAATGTTGATCCAAGAATGTTGTTTTATTTTGCGCTTACAACTGAGCAATGTTGGGCAGCTTATGTCGTAGTTGTGTTAGACAAATTGTTGTTAGATGTCCGTATCAAAACACATGCAATGTGAAATATCATACAAATATCTGTATCCATAGACATACACATACATTCTTTTAGACATGACTTTCAGACAAACATTTTGTTCAATAAATACATATATTGACAAAATACATTAAGGAAACTAGATTTTGAGCGCGACTTTGTTCGCGTATTTACACTTTGCACTACATCATCACTAATTCGCTGTAACTTTTTATAGATTTGAGATCTGGGTATGCTAATTTGACACGCTGTAATTACAATTTTAGTTTATAATATCTGGTGGTTTAGAATTATCCCTTAAATACATAGTTCTGCATAGTTCCGTTCCGCAAGCGATATTTAACTACAAAAAACTCTTATTTTTTTAACTTTATTTCTGTTATTTGTTGTTTTAACCGCAACACATTTTTACATTTGTAAAAATTCGAAGTCTCTAACATAATAGTTATTGAACTGTATACAGTACGGTATCTTTTAAACCGTAATCAGTTCAAACAGAACATATGGATTATGTACTAAAAACGGGTCACTAACGTGCTATTTCGTCGGGATTGCCGACTATAGTTTTTAGTACATAATGTCTGTATCTCACGTTAGTTTTAATGATATAAGAACATATGGACATCGGAGGCTTAACAATAGTGCCCTAGTTTTTACCCTTTAGGCACGTAACCATAAAAATGACTCTTTTGTCTTGTGTCAGCAGTAAATGCAAATCAAACCTTATATTTTACTATATAGGTCCACTCAAATTGTAAACAACTTTATTTATACAAAAAAAGAAACATAATACAAAAAGCACTATGAAAAAATAGAGCTTTTATGAAATACAACGTAACAGTTCAATACAGTCTAGACTCTTTACAAATGCAATATTCTTTAGATTAACTCCATCAATAAATAATATACTTAAATGTTATTTGAATGCTTTTGAAAGCAATCAAATCATTATAACAATATTAAAATAAATAGAGAATAAATCTATTTCAGAGTTTCTAAAAGTGGAGTTCCCGAGTTACTGCTAAGGGGTCCAAAAAAATACGCAGTGGCTCCTGGACTTCTTAGCGACTTCATATATTTTTGCTAATACGTGATATGCATTTTATTTTACTTAATAACAACGGATAGAGCTCCTAGCAATTACATCATCATCAGGTCTTTTTAGTCTCCACTGCAGGAGCATGACCGTCTCTGTAATACTGGTGCAATACTTAGCCAGAGCAGACAGAAGATTTGGCCTACACTCTTCTCGCTGGCCAGACGGGTTGTAGAGTACATTGATGTATATAAAAATAAATAAAATAAATAAATAAATAAATATATACGGACAAATCACACAGATTGAGCTAGCCCCAAAGTAAGTTCGAGACTTGTGTTATGGGATACTAACTCAACGATATTATATTTTATAACAAATACATATATAGATACACATCCAAAACCCAGGCCAATCTGAAAAAGATCATTTTCCATCTTGACCTGGCCGGGGATCGAACCCGGTCACTCCGTGTCGCAGGCAGGCGTGTAGACCGCTGCGCCACGGAGCTAGTCATATATGAGCATTGTTTAGCTTGTATTTCCTAATTACATATGAAAGAGATATATCGTTATAGTGCCCCATAAACTCATCCTTCTTTGATCGAGGATAAGTGTGATTCTAAGAAATCTTTTAACGAGTTTGCTGTGGCTTAGCCTTCCATGCTGGTATGGCAGAAAAGAATTATACGTAGAATGTACCAGCTGCTTGTCGGTCGGTCGGAGCAGTCAAGGGATTGGGTGAAAATCTCAGGGATCAAATAGGCGATGCAGCTAGCAATCCATCTACTTTGATTCCGTTTTCCACCTAAAATTCACTAGCAAGTTAAAGGTGGCTTTTGCATCTTATTCCCTTAGACTGTGTCAATCTCGGTAGGTAGGTCGTGATAAAAATGTATATATGTACGCTTTAGCTTACAAAAAGTAAGGGTCATCATCATATCAATCATACTAAATCCACAGCTGGACAAAGGATCTACTCACTCGGATGAATAGGTTAAAAGCGCACCTGGTGCGTAAGTGCCTATAGCCGTGTGGTATCCGGCAGAGTAGAATAGGACCACTCCAAGTCTTCCCGTGGATGTCGTATAAGGCGACTTAGGAAATACAAGCTAAACAACATCCACCAACAAACATCTAAGAGACCTCTTCAACCCGTCTGGCCAGCGTGGAGAGTGTAGGCCAAGTCCTCTGGCTGCTCTGGCCAAGTATGGCCCTAGTAGTACAGAGAGGACCGTGATCCTGTAGTGGAGACTAAAAAGGACCAGATGATGATGGTGCGTAAATGGTCCCATAACCACCTGTCAAGCAGTTGAGGTTGACACCCCTGATATATAGAAAAGGTACGCTGTGGCATAAGTTTGAGAACCACTGCGCTATTTTGATGATATCAACACGGTCTTTCACGAACCGCCTTCGATTACGGTCCAATTATGTTGAAATATTAATAGTACACATTTGGGTCCAACATTGGCTATTCATGTTAAGTAGAGCAATTATTATTAGAGGTTGGGAATACGAATTGCTTTTACTAAAGGACGTACCATAAATTATAGAGATGTAGACAGTGACGTAACTATACAGGGTGGGATAGTATCACGTCTTTTTCCCTTGCGGGGTAGACAGAGGCTAGGTCTATAAAACCTTATGACCACATTAAGCTTGTTGTAGATGGAAAAAGGAATCAAATAGTGATGGGTTGCTAGCCGCATCGCCTATTGACATGATTCCGCAGATTTTAGCCCAATTCGTTCGGCTTTTTCGAGCTGCGCGGGAAGAGAAACAGCTGGCACATTTTACGTTTTTTTTCTTTTCTCCCAAACCAGCATGGAAGTACAGGGTGGCATCTCAGCAAAACGCCATGGGCCCTCGATCCTAGGGGGGCCCGGCCAGGAGCAGAAAAGCGCGGGGGGTGGTAGCTACCCACCACCGAAAAGCTAGCTATTCGCTGAACTCTCATGGGCCCCATTGAATAAGTTTGCCTCGGGCCCCAGATTGTATAGTTACGCCACTGGATGTAGACTTTCTGTTTCTTAAATTACGTTTTGTCTATGTTTTGTCGTAAACCTTACATATTTTACCCGAAAACCATAAGACAGGTTTGGATACCGCGGTTTTCATTTATTTTTTTTTTCCAGTAGTTCCACTGACATTATGAAGTTAGTGGACTGAGAAAAAATCTCACTAGTTCTATGGAACTATTTACCAATGGAACTACTAAGAATGATCCAGTAAGTCAAACACCCTTGCCTGCCTTCAAAAAGGATTATTATAAAAGTACTCTTTCTCATGCGAAGCCGGGGTACCTACATCTAGTTATTGTTATAAATAAAAAAGAATAGTGATCTCAGAGGGCGCACGATTTTAATTTGATGGCATATTGCGTTTCATAAAATTTAATTTACATGAATGAAGAAGGTATTACGTAATGCCTCGCAGAGTCGCTGTGAGCATTTCTTTAATAATTTGATGGTTTTTAATCAGATTGTCCCTTTTTACTCGTGTTTCGTTCTCTTATTTTGCAAGTGAGGACAAATGTAGTCTGTCTTTTGTCGTTCGCAAGATCTTTTTTAACCAAGGACGGAAAGGCGATGTAGAGAGATGGGTGATAACCCACATCTATTTACTTGCACTGTTCATAGATTCTCTTGATCGATTTGTCATGATTCTAGGTCGTCATCATGATGTGAAACTCAAATCGAAATACTTTTGAAGTGAAAATTTCTTTAGCGGCGTTGTACACTTTTTGGGATGGGTAAAAAATGTTAAACTCGTGTCAGGACACGTGACATGATCTAAAAGTCGTAAGACGGACACGTGACCTGAGCCCACCGGCGCGGCGTAGGAGAGGAAGTAATATCCCCTCTCTTTCTACCACGCGGAGTTTTCACTTCTGCTGGCACTATATTAAATTAAAAGGTAAATTGTTCGTAGTGGTAGTGTGTATTGAAGTAATAATATATTATAGTTATTATTATATTGAAGTGATATATAATAATAACTATAAATAAAGATACAACAGAAAATCACTACATAGTATAAAACAAAGTCGATTCCCGCTGTCTGTCCGTCCCTATGTATGTAGATCTTTAACGCAACGGATTTTGATGCGGATCTTTTAATACATAGAGTGATTAAAGAGGAAGGTTTATAATGTACATTGCACCCGTGCAAAGCCGGGGTCCAGGGTCGCTAGTATGATATATACTGCAAGCTAAAGGACATTTCATGCTACTAACAAACTTGTGTCAAAAATACATATATATATAATACATAAATATTAGCCCTCTTATTCATAAAAATTAGCAAACGTTTATTAAACCTATTTTAATTAAAATATATTTTGTCCTTATCCTTCTTTGAAACGATTGGCATGGAAAGAACGAGACAAAACATATTTTAAATAAAATAGGTTTAATAAACGTTTGTTAATTTTTATGAATAAGAGGGTAGATTTTTTCATATCGGAACAACAAGTTTTTTTTCAAACACCAACAGGGACTGTCATTTGAAAAACTTGTTGTTTCGATATTTTTATGTACCGTCTCAAGAAATAGACAGACTTCCGTCGCCCTTTTTATTACAAGCTTATTTATTTTCACCTGTCCCAATGTTTGTCTGTAATCAAATTTTGCAAGTCAAATTTAATCCACTTCCCGGTTACCGATTAAGCTGGAATTTTGTATACATGTGTAAATTGGATGACAATACAATATTATGAACTCGTTGTGCTAGACTGATCATGGAGTTGGAAGATAGCAATATGAATTTTTAAACTACACAAGGTACACCAATCATGGTTGGGTTCATTTGATTTATTTTGGAAAGCACTTTACAGTGTAGATTCGATTATAATAAAAGCTTTTTATAAAAGATTTTTTGGAAAAAAAAGGACTGGTTAAAAGTTGAAAATAAAAATCATCACCTTCATTGACAGACACAGATTTGTTTACGCTATAACGGTTTTTTGAAAAATTCTTTATAATTTTTTGTTTTTAACAAAAACTAAAATGCGTGTCCGATATATTTTTATTATCTTACTTACGGACTAGTTACTTATATATTTTTAGGAAAGGTATAAATATATAAGAAGTAGTAGATTAGCTTGGTATGGTTATGTAATGAGGCGAGAAGATCATGAACAAGGAAAGCGCTAGAGATGGAGTTAACTGAATACCGGGGAAGGGAAAGACCAAAAAAAGTATGGATGGAATGCGTAAGGCAGGACATGAGGGTGGTGGGAGTGGATATCCACTCATAACAACTCCCTGTTTCTCATCATGCCCATATGGGCACGACGGGAAACAGGGAGTTGTAGAAGGAAAAGACATACTGCGCCGACCCCAGATAATGGGATAAGGTAAGGAGGATGATGAGGAAAGCTATTAAAGTGATGTCTTCATTCAGTCATTCTTGTGATGTCATTCAGTTTACCAGATTATTAATGCTAGTAGTTATTATTCCTAGCCATAAAATTAATTACACTACCTAACATAACACGCCGATATTATACCCATCAAACCAGACGAGCTGTCTGTCGTATGATGTCATAAAAATACAATAAGCTACGCTTTGTCCTTGGCAGGGTTAGGAAATTGGGCTAGGGTCTTATTGAAAGCGGAAAGTGAGCTAAATCGTAACTTGCGTCACCCGTTACCAACCTAAAAAGTAAATCTTAAATATTACTAAAAAGAGCAGCTCTTTAATATAAGTCAAAGCCCCTAAAAGCCACTGCTTTTAGGGGCTTTGACTTATAAACAATTATGAAAAAGTATATTCAAACATAGAAGTCAAATTTAAACATGTTTTTTAAAGTGCACTATCAAACTGATCATCTTGTGGAATTGGCCCGCTCGACCTATATAATATGATGCTGTATCTATAGAACTGGTGACTCTGTGAGCTGTAGACCTCGTGAATCTTATCACGTCAAACTCTTAATGGTCCTAAGCGCCATAGATCCGAATAGCTCTTAACCACTTTAAGGCATACACGCCATTTTGATTGATTTTAAAAATAATAAATCGGCAAGAAAAAGTACTTAAAGCTGCTTACGAATTTTTACGAAGATCGGATTTATATTTATTTATTTACATTGTTTTGTTTGAAGGGTCGAATGATACCCAAATCAAAGCGGGCGGAGCGACGAGTAACCAGTCACAATATCATTATCTAATAGCTGATCGCAGTTGATCAATATTTACCCAACTATAGGATAGTCCCAGAAGGAGGATCATGTTTTTCACGCGTATGTATGTCTGTTCCATTGTCGTCTCCTGTAGCCTAAACAGCTTGACCAAAAGGTATCATTAGATTCGTATTCTTCCGCGAAGTGTTGTAGGCTATATGACGTTAGCAAAATATCCATATGGCAGACGTATACTGTCAAAAAGGCAGTCGAGTTTTTTTTTGAATAATCCACTTATTTCTATATTGTTCAGTGTCAGGCCATGCATAACACAGAGCTTTAACAAATTGACAGTTATTCTAACAGAAGTTATTCTTATTCTAAATAATAGTTACTCTTATATCAGAATTCAAATCAGAAATGTTTACAGACGCTCTCAGCGTAGCTCGAGCTTATTCGACAAGGAAACGGCATTCGCACATGAATTGCAAATACTTTACCGCACTATACGAAATCGATTTTACATGATACACGAGTCTGAGACCGCCTCTGGTGGTTTCAGCTAAAAATGTATGTGACACACGAAATGTTCAACATTCCTGCAAAAAGTATGTGTTAGTAGGCCATTGAAAGTCTAAACTATACTAATATTAGGTCGCGGAAAAGTCTTTTTGTATTTTGTTTCGAGAATTTATCCGTATGTACAAAGGTCCTGTAACTGTGATATTAAAATTCAAAGACCAAAGATGCTTAAATC
The DNA here is from genome assembly GCA_947532085.1 of Elegia similella. NCBI lineage: Eukaryota > Metazoa > Arthropoda > Insecta > Lepidoptera > Pyralidae > Elegia > Elegia similella. The sequence goes on along the minus strand of OX383942.1, from coordinate 16,252,257 downwards.
GACTTTATGTTAGATTTAATGGGATTGTTGTATTATAAAAAAAATATTCACGGGTTTTTGTTTTCCCTTATCCTTACTAATATTATAAATGCGAAAGTGAGTTTGTTTGTAACGCTTTTACACCGTAACTACTGAACCGATCATCATGAAATTTTGCATACAAGTTCTCTGGAGTACGGAGAAGGACATAGGCTACCTTTTATCCCGGGAAAAAGTACAATTCCCGAGGGATCGACATTAACGCGGGCGGAGCCGCGGGCGAAAGCTAGTATTAATATACTTTTAAAAATGTGTTTTTCGTTAATCTGATTCATTTAAAGTGTCAGAAAATAATTTAAACGAAGCATTAATATATTTCTACCATTTTATTTTCTTTTTAAAAATGTTGCCTTTCTAATTGTGCCAATCAAAATCAGTAATTTACGTACAGCATAGACGAAGATATTTAACTACGAACTTATACATAAACCAACTAACTCTTTTTATATTATATTTAGGGTTATAACCTCACATTGGTCCCATCCGTGGTGGTAATAGATCATCTAAAACGGTTTATATTTTCATTTATTAGTTCACTCTTTGTTAGAGATTTATATCGATGTTGGTGGTTCTCATTTATAACTTGATAGTAATCAATATTGTTTATGGTGAAAGTAAAATTTTTATATTATATTTAGGGTTATAACCTCACATTGGTCCCGTCCGTGATGGTAATACGAGATCATTTAAAACGGTTTATATTTTCATTTATTAGTTCACTCTTTGTTAGAGATTTATATCGATGTTGGTGGTTCTCATTTATAACTTGATAGTAATCAATATTGTTTATGGTGAAAGTAAAATTACTACCCGTATTTCGTGACAAGTAACGGATATGACAAAAACTAATGTATTAGTTACAACAATTATACCTTATATTCAATGTTACGTGTATAATTAAAACCCTTAGTAATATACCTGCGGTATTTTTATTTAATGCGGACATTAAATATCCTCACAATGAAGATTGTCGATCATAAATCAAATCCATTAAAAATAACATAGTGAGAAAATAACAAATGTTTGTCGTATTGATGTCTAGTCGTAAAATTAAATAATAATATACCACTTTACTTTTAGGGCACATTATTGGTGCTTACGCTTATTGAGGAACTTCGGTAGTGACACAACAAATCTTCGAGCTTCTCCATGCTTCAGTCGTTATTAAATTACAGTCGTTAACACATTCATTGCCACTTTTTTGGTAACAATATTTTTTTTATTTAGTTAAGCTATGTCAATTGGCTTTAGGCGGCTTAAAAAACTGGACACCACACACGCGAAAAGCAAGGAAAGCAACAAAGTTTATCATAAATGGTTTCATTTAAAATATACTTAGCGTAATACGGAAGTCTCCCCATGTAAGCTAAAGTCACATTTATTTTATAACATACATATACTATCAAGTCTTTTCCCTTGTGGAGAAAACAGAGCCAAGGTCTTTAAGACTTAAAAGCCATGTTTAGCAGATTGGTGGGCTATAAGTGGAAAACGGAATCAAAATAGTGATGGGTTACTAAAAAGATTCATTAAATTTTCGCCCATCTCTCGATCCCATCCCATCCACTTGATCGTCTTTTCGGATCTGCGCGGAAAAAGAAGCTATTGGTAAATTCTACGTTTAGTCTTTTGCCCTAGACCAGCATGGATTTTATAAGAATTCATCAAATGTAAAAAACTGTAATTGTAACACTTTTTGCATCATAGGTTAAAGATAGAGGCTTAAAGTAAGTTCACGGATGGAGTCGTGGACAAAACTAATCCTTAGTATAACTATGCAGCGTGTAACCAACGACGTGGCCATGAAGGAGTGACTCAACCCGTCAAAATGAACAACTTTTCCTATGGGAACTCAAATATTTTTTTGACATTAACATACTAATTGCCGGGCCGGCCAAATACTTTTGTATGAAAATGTATTTTTTTTAACAACTTATCTTCTTGCATCTCTAGCATCTTAACAACTGAACCTGTCGCCATTAAATTTTGCATTTACGTTATCAAGAGTACGGAGTAGGACATAAGGTTACCCGTGAAAAAGTACTATTACTTAGGGACCGTCATTATAACAGACGGAGTCGCGGATGTAAATTAGTGATAGATATTTTATAATAGGTTAGTTTCCTAAAAAAACATAATTAGTCCGTCGGGATAAAAAGTAGCCTATGTCCTTCTCCGTACGCCAGAGAACTTGTATGCAAAATTTCATGATGATCGGTTCAGTAGTTACAGCGTGAAAGCGTAACAAACAAACAAACAAACAAATAAATAAATAAACAAACAAACTCACTTTCGCATTTATAATATTAGTAAGGATTTGACAAAAGAAAAAATACGTGTCCAATATTTTTTGAATATCTAACTGACGGACTAATTGTTATGTTATTATTACGACCCAGGAAACTAGCCTATAAAATAATAATAAGTTCATTCAGTATCTTGGATTGCAGTTTTGCATTATGAAATATACAAATAAGAAAAACAAGTATATGTTTACTAAAATGTATCCCACATTTTAGTTTATATATACTTGTATTTGCAATGCAAAATGTTTTGCAACAACAAAAGTTATAATAAACCTCAATAAGTATTCGCACGGCACTCGATATTTTTTATAAGTCTCAAGGCTGGATGAGGAAGGGAGGGCGAGCTTTCATAGTCCTCTCACGTACCCTGCCTCGACGAGGCAGTAGTTAGGGCTACGATGAAAATATGGATAATTTTTGTGCCTGCGTACCGCTTATGTAAGACCGTATACTATTTATAAGACCAGTATATAGAACTATTATTACACAAGTTTTATTGAAGTTGGCTTAGCTATTGTGCCTCGTTTGTTAATAAGTTCTCCTTATCGTGTATAGAGGTTTGTAATAGGCAATTTTTAAAATAAATTATACCCTATATGTTGCTCCGGCTTGATAGCTATATAATGAAGAAAGTTTCATGCGTATCCATCCAGTATTTACGGAGATTAGCGTGTATAACCAGACAAACAGAAAGACTTTTTTTTTAATTCATACTCTATTCATAAATATATAAATATATACGGACAAATCACACAGATTGAGCTAGCCCCAAAGTAAGTTCGAGACTTGTGTTATGAGATACTAACTCAACGATACTATATTTTATAACAAATACATATATAGATGCACATCCAAGACCGTGTATAGAGGTTGTATGTTAAAATATCATAGGTGTCTAGTTAATATTATCAGCAACTTTCATTCAAGAATATACTTGTACTTGCTCGTCCAACGGAATATAAGAAAATAAGATTTTCTCAAAGTGTCGGTGTAACTAATAGTTAACCAAGTATATGAATTATTCCTTTTATTTCACTACTAGCTTTCGCCCGCGGCTCCGCCCGCGTCATTGTCGATCCCTCGGGAGTAGTACTTTTTCCCGGGATAAAAGGTAGCATATGTCCTTCTCCGTACTCCACTTATATGCAAAATTCATCATGATGATCGGTTCAGTAGTGACGGCGTGAAAGCGTAACAAACAAACAAACAAACTCACTTTCGCAAACTCACTTATATGCAAAATTCATCATGATGATCGGTTCAGTAGTGACGGCGTGAAAGCGTAACAAACAAACAAACAAATAAACAAATAAACAAACAAACAAACAAACTCACTTTCGCATTTATAATATTAGTAAGGATTGAATGTTTCGGTTTTCCATCCAGTTTTCTAACAGCTTTAGTTAATTTTTCTGCTGAGATAGTTTCAGATAATTTAGCATTTCAACTGACTATAAACAAACGGAAAAGGAAAAAAAATTTAAGTCGTCTGAACCTTCCTTTTTAAGGTTCCGTACCCACCCATATCCCCAATAAAAACGCACTTTTGACAGCTGTTTTTAGTTCAGTACTGTACTGTTTTGAAAGAAAGAGAAAGGAAGAAAAATCGTTTATTTGGCAACATTTACCGTAACGGTTACACTATACACAATTACATATATATGCACCAAAACGGCCTACGCTCAGCATTTGTCGTGGACCATGGTATGAGCCACGACGCTGGTCTTCCGCTAATGCCGAAGAAATATTAATAGTAATGAAATAAAATATAAGCTAATTGAAAAGCTAAGCTAGTTTTCAGGTAGACATATATTGATTCGTGCGTTGTTACGACTATTATGTATCCAAAATGGCAAATAAATGAAGTTATAGGTTAAAGTCACCATTTACTAAAAAAGAATAAGTTTCCTAAAAAAATATAATATTTTCGTCAGTTAGAGAAAAAAAAATATAGGACACATTTTTATTAAAGAAGAAATGATAAAGATACAGCCCGTTGAAATTCCGTGTAACGTCACGTTCACTACACTTTTTATCGAACTATGACGTCACAAGCCTTCGCTCATGAACTTAGACGCTCTTTAACAAATCGATTGTGTGACAAAAGAAAAAATAAGTGTGCAATATTTTTTGATTATTTTTCTGACGGATTAATTGTAATACTATTATATTGACCCACGAAACTAGCCTATTACGGCAAAGTTAACGCGTAATGAGAAGTCACTAGACTTATCATTGCATCCCATAAGGCAAGATGTCAAAATCACTCAAATTATTTATTATAACAAAATGAGAAACACAAAAGGAACTTCTTATTGCGTTTGTACTGTAATATTATTATTTTACACTATTGAATCTTCAAATGGGTAACATTTTCTATAATAAGACGACGTAGCGCAAATTGAATATGCTTCGTAGCTCGTAGCGCCGTAGAGCGTAGGCAGCGCACGTAGCACGCCTACGAGCTACGCGCCTACGACGTTCTTTAGCTCTTATGCCATCATTGGATGCTAAATATAAGAAGTCTGGAAGAGAACTTTAATGCTGTGTTGAATCTATTTGAATAATGTACGTTATAAAAAATGGTTATCAATATAGTGGATTAAATTATTTAAACTGTTGAATAGACGACTCATCATCATCAGGTCTTTTTAGTCTCCACTGCAGGAGCATGACCCTCTCTGTACTACCGGAGCCATACTTGGCCACAGCAGACAGAGGATTTGGCCTGAACTCTCCTCGCTAGCCAGACGGGTTGGTGAGGTGCAGGTAGGTATGACCCGCCCACTCGCACTTTACCTTATCATGAACTTTTCACTCGCTCTACTTTTTAATGTATTTTATACTAGCTGATGCCCATGACTTCGTTCGCGAGGACTTTATGACTCCGTATTATTATAATTCGTAATGTTTATATTTCTTATAGTTCAGCTGGATCGTTAAGGTCTGCATCAGGTGTTCCAATTTTCAAAATAAATTATACCCTATATGTTGCTCCGGCTTGATAGCTATATAATGAAGAAAGTTTCATGCGTATCCATCCAGTATTTACGGAGATTAGCGTGTATGACCAGACAAACAGAAAGACTTTTTTTTTAATTCTTACTCTATTCATATGTCTCTATCGCCCTATACGTGGTGAAATTTTGATCGTTTTGGACCCTTAAAGGGGTGACTCAGACCATCAATAACAACAACTTTTTCTATGGGACCAATGCTAGGAACTCATAAAAAAATTCGTCATTTCCATACAAAAGAGTCCTACCACCCGGCCAGTTTGTATGGAAATGTCGAATGTTTTTTTGAGTACCCAGTATTGTTCCCATAGTAAAAGTTGTTCATATCGACGGGCTGAATCACCCCTTTAAGGGCTACTCTTCACCATGTATATTGTTTTTGTAAATATCTTCAATTTACAGACACTTGTTTTTCCTGTTTTATTAAATGTATTGATATAAAAGAAAAGCTAATTATTAAAAGCAACTTCGCCTTTTAATTATTGATAGACCGTAACTCGTTATGAACTCTTGCAAGTCATCGCCACCGTCGCACACACAGTTGCCCTCAAACTTTATCGATTTAAAAGTTCAAAGCCCTTTGAACGGAACGAGAACTTGTAAAAATATTGTTAAAAACATTGATTACATTACTGCATAAATACTTAAAATACTAATAACTTATTTGATGGCAAACTTTATGATCATTTGATGATGTTTTATAATGACGGTGAAGAATAAGGATGTAACATTAGGCCTATTTCTTTAAATACTAAATAAAATCAAATAAAAAATTCTAAAAGTTTACTTCGCTATTAAATAGTCATAAGCATCATTTCGAGTAGGTGACACGGTCAAAAGACCATGAACACCCGGGTGTCAGAGTTCTTCGGGACCGCCTCTCTGCCTCTGACGTGGTTCCTTTAACGTGTTCAATGCAGGCCATGGTGTTAGCCATACACCGTACATGACGGGATGTAGATTGTAGGTTGTAGATGTTGGTGTGGAGATACAAGATCACGTCATGTAGAAAGTAGTTTATTTCTCTCGATGTTACATGTTGATAACTGGGTGTGACGGATCCTTTCTCGGTGGCAGCCCAGCAGTACCTCGACCGCCGCTGGATAGTAACTTGGCTACTGTTCGATAGTATCTCAATTTGTTGTAAGTTGCGATTCTAATTATAGTATAAAAAGAGCTGACACGTGACCTACATGATGTAGGCCACGGGTCGCCCAAATGTGCGAGGTAAGCTCGTACAAACGACTCCCAGATGGCAGCCGGGACCAACGGCTTAACGTGCCTACCAAAGCACGAAATCATCTTTATTATCAGACAACCGGGTGATTCAAGCCTGCAATGTCCTAACCAAACTGGAAACAACTAAACAAAGTATGCTTCCCGTGGAAATCGAACCTACGACCCCGGGTCAACAGGCAAACGCCTTAGCCACTGGACGACAGCGGCAGTTTAATTAAAATAGTAGTATTTTGGTATTATTCCATTATTTTCCAACAATTCAATTGAGAGATTTCCTGATTAATTCAAATGCGCAATAATAAAACGTAACAAATATAAATAAATATATAGGAACAAATCACACAGATTATGTTAGCCCCACAGTAAGTACTAATCTATACATATAATAAAACAGTAAAAATATTTTGTCTGTACATTTAGAATTTTTGACTGAAATGGATAGAGGGACACTTAAAAAGAATAATAGAAAGCAAAAAAAATTTTTTTAAATTTTTTGTCTGTCTGTCTGTCTGTCTGTCTGTCTGTATGTATGATCACGATTATCTCCGAAAATACTGAACCGATTTACTTCAAACTTTCACCAATTGCTTTATTTTAACTCAGTTTAATATTTAAAGTTTGTTTCATAAAAATCGGTTAGTTAAAAAAAAAGTTATCGTCATTTGAATGAATTTAAGGCTTGAGTTTGCCTTGCCTGCAAATATATTGCACTTACTTATACACCGTGTAAATAGACTCTCGACATTCCCTTAACGGGGTGACTCAGCCCACCGATATGAACAACTTTTCCTATGGGAACAATGCTGGGAACTCAAAAAAAAAATCGACCTTCCCATACAAACTGGCCAGGCGGCGGAACTCTTTTGTATGGAAATGACGAAATTTTTTTTGAGTTCCCAGCATTGGTCCCATAGGAAAAGTTGTTCATATTGATGGTCTGAGTCACCCCTTTAAGTAAATGTCGAGTGTAAATTTACACCCTGTATATTATAAGTGACATAGGAAAATGCTAAACGTGGCCTTCAGGTCTTATAGACCTAGGCTTTGTCTACCCCGTAAGGAAAAAAGACGTGATACTATGTATGTATATATGTATAGTCTTCTTTTCACGCTTCAACCATTAAACCAATTTGGATGAAATTTGGTATGGGGGTAGTTTGAGACCCGGGGAAGGACATAAGGTATCTTTTATTTCGGGAAATTTTACAGTTCCTGAGGGATGGACACTAACGGCGGCGACGTAGCCGCGGGCAAATCTGACTTATATATCAACGCAACCGAAACTGCTGCGCCTAGAAACTTGAAATTTGGTACAGGGGTTCTTATATTGATGTGAGTGAGCGCTAAGAAAGGAGCGTCTGTTGTCTTTTTACGCTTCAACCATTGAACTGATTTGGATTTAATTTGGTACGGAGGTAGTTTGAGGCCCGGGAAAGGACATAGGGTATGTTTGATTCCGGGAAATTCTCCTGTTCCCGAGGGATCGACACTAACGCGGGCGGAGCCGCGGGCAACAGCTAGTAATACCTAAATTTATACCTTATTTAGATACTATTATATCCCGCTTATTTATAAACATGATATTGTAAAATTGAGCAAGTAATGTAAATATTAAACTTGGACAAAAATAAGTCGACAAAACTAATTTAAAATGTTTTTTTAAAGTGTAGTTAGTTTTTGCACCTAAACATTTTATGTAATTCAAGCTTGCATTGTAACAAAGTCAGGAAATGAAATCATTGATATCGCGTGCACAAAAGTATTTCATTATAGACGTGGTTTTATAAAAACCACATCACCTGTATATAGGAGCGAAGTTCTTGTCAGTGGAATTTCTTTCATATGCCAGCCTTTTGATATAAAATAAAAATCACAGGTTTGAAATTAAAAACTCTTTTCACAAGCTTTTATTTAACTTGCAATGTATGTATGTAACTATGTTTGTTCGGGTGGAATCTTGCAACTAAATTTTGAAGCATCTATCTTCCACCGATTGAGCTGAAATTTTCTATACTCGTTTAGATTGGATGACAATGCATAGTTAGCTCTGTAACGTCATTCTAAATCCAAAATGGCGGAACACCCAAGTGATGTATATGTTTACTAGCTTTCGCCCGCAGCTGCGCCCGCGTCAATGTCGATCCCTCGGGAATAGTACTTTTCCCGTGATAAAAGGTAGCCTATGTCCTTCTCCGCACTCCAGAGAACTTGTACCTATGCAAAATTTCATGATGATCGGTTCAGTAGTTACGGCGTGAAAGCGTAACAAACAAACAAACTCACTTTCGCATTTATAATATTAGTAAGGAAGTAAGGATTCATGATGATCGGTTCAGTAGTTACGGCGTGAAAGCGTAACAAACAAACAAATAAATAAGCAAACAAACTCACTTTCGCATTTATAATATTAGTAAGGATAAGGATAAAAGCTTTTGTAAAATGTGCAAGCTGCTTATCTTCCCGCGCAGATCGTAAAAGCCGATTGAGGGAACGGGCAAAATTCCGAGGAATCATGATAATAGGCGATGCGGCTTCCAACTCGTCACTATTTTGATACCGTTTTCCACCTAACGCCCACCAATATGCTAAACGTGGTCTTATAGACCGGGTCTTACGAGTAAATAGACCTAGTGTCTGTCTCACAAGGGAAAAACGAGAATGATGAAATAAAATATAAGCTAATTGAAAAGCTAAGCTAGTTTTCAGGTAGACATATATTGATTCGTGCGTTGTTACGACTATTATGTATCCAAAATGGTAAATAAATGAAGTTATAGGTTAAAGTCACCATTTACTAAAAAAGAATAGTTTCCTAAAAAAATATAATATTTTCGTCAGTTAGAGAAAAAAAAATATAGGACACATTTTTATTAAAGAAGAAATGATAAAGATACAGCCCGTTGAAATTCCGTGTAACGTCACGTTCACTACACTTTTTATCGAACTATGACGTCACAAGCCTTCGCTCATGAACTTAGACGCTCTTTAACAAATTGATTGTGTGACAAAAGAAAAAATAAGTGTGCAATATTATACTATGTTTTTATGTATGTTTTTAAAAAGTTTTAGTAGTTTTATTTATGAATGCGTTCAAAATTTACAACCACGCAGACACGCACAAATGGCAACATAATAAAGTTTAGTAACGAACTCATCGAAAGTTGCTCGATTTCGTTTTCACTTCCCAAGGATCGCGTGCTGGCCTTGACGTAATCACTAAATCAATATACTGAACACCAACAACTACATTATGACCTGGCATAAGCCACTTTGGCTATAGCAGACTTTGAATATACCTATGATATCATTTTTATTTTCTACTGGCTGACCCGATAGACGTTGTTCTGGCATCATCATCATCATTTCGTGTAGGTGTCACGGTCAATCGACCATGCACACCCTGGTGTCAGAGTTCTTCGGAACCCCCTTTCGGCTTTACGGGGTTCCTTTAACAAATACCAGATGGCAGCCGCGACCAACGGCTTAACCTACCTTCCGAAGCGCGGAAACATCTTCATTATCAGACAATCAGGTGTTTCAAGCCTGCAATGTCTAACCGAACTGAAAACAACATATAATTCTAGTATAACATAAATAGACGCTAACTATCAAACGACTATCAATACAATGCTAAGGTTACAATTAAAGGTTAATATAGTAGTAAAGATTTCTCAATTTTTAACCGACTTAAAAAAGGAGGAGGTCATTAGTTTGTTGTATGTTTTTTTTTTGTTTGTTATTTCAGAACTGCGTCATTTATAAACTTTTTTTGTTTAAAAGGGTATGCTTTCAAGTTAGTCCCATTCAAATTTCATCACAATCGATTCAGTAGTCTGACTAAAGTCGGTTTTTTTATATGAATGATTATTTTACTAGCCATATCGATTCAGTTGTTCAAACGTGATGCCGTGACCAAGGGAAATAGGGATTCATTTATTTATACATGAAATTAAATTTACTAGCAAACGTTTAAAGAGTGACTCAGACCATAAATCTGAACAACTTCCATTATGGGACCAATTCCAAAACTGCAAAAAATCAACTGTTCCATTGATTTTGCAAGCAAGATATTCCACTTTTGTATGAAAGAGCAGATAATTTTTTCACGATGTCGAAGTTGGTCCCATAATGAAAGTTGTTCAGATTCGTGGTCTGAGTCACTCCTTAAACGTTTTCCAATAAATTTAATTTCATCCTGTAGATATAGAAGCAGAATCTCGCAATATGTTTGAAGGCGGGACAATACACGAATGAGAAAGAAACAGTGAATTATGGAAAGCTGTGCAAATAGACGCAGATACATATAAATACAATTTTTTTATTTTTTAAAAGGCATAAAGAGCCTAAAATCGCAAGAAAAATGGCCAAGATAGTATAGGTAAAATGAAATATTTTAATTAAAAACTATCTAGCAAATAGTTTTTTTTTTAATGGCGGATAGCGTAAATAATATAATAAAATTTCTTATCATAAATTACTATCCTTTTTTTTTTTATGTGTACGTACATATAAAATGATAGTTTTATAAACGAAAATACTATCTTGAAGTCCAAACCTAGTCGTGTAATATATTAAATAGAAAAATAAAACTATGCTACAATACTTTTCTAACATTATGACGAGTCTTTCTATCTTTCTCAGCAAAAAATGTCTAGGTTGTATGATAAACCTAGCACTACTACACAATAATAAAACCTGGATCATCACATATTTGTTATAAACCCCAGGTTTACGCACAACAATAACAACTTTACAACCTACGTGACTTCTTACGCCTGACATGATGATGATGATAATGATGGTGGTATCGTGTTTGTCGCCTCCACGACAACAACAACAACTAGAATTGTGTTGCAACTATACACAGGCTTGCAGATGGCCAGAGCGCTTGTAGTCCCATCTTTTCCAACTATCCTTTAGAATTATAATATCAGTGATATTAACTAGTATGCTGTATCACCATCATCATCAGATCTTTTTAGTCTCCACTGCAAGAGCATGACCCTCTCTGTACTACCGGAGCCATACTTGGCCAGAGCAGACAGAGGATTTGGCCTACACTCTCCTCGCTGGCCAGACGGGTTGGAGAGGTCTCATTGATGTTAATGAGCTTTGTTTAGCTTGTATTTCCTAAGTCATCCTTACGACATCCATGGGAAGACTAGGAGTGGTCCTATTCTAGTCTGCCGAAAACCACACGGCCTCGTATGCCTAATATGCTGTATAATAACCAGTAACACGATTGAATAGGGTATGGAAGCTCTTTAACACAAACCGGATTAATCAAATGATTAATATTATTTAAATGAGGATTTATTTAATCTCTACAAACACCTTGGTTGTGAAATTGCCTTGTTTGGGAATTAAGCTACTTATTTGTTTGGGCTGAACAGCCAATAGACTTTTACGGTCGGCTGGATGAATGAATTACAACTTGGGTAATTCATTCCCACATTTCGTATTTTTTAAATATTTTATAAAAAATCTTACGGTCGGCCAGTCCTAGCAAAAAAAAACGCTTTCTGGTTGTTTATGTGTGACGGCTATAAGCATTCAGCGGCAAAGAAACAGCGGCCTGTGGTTTGCTTAAATACTGCTGTCATTGATATTTAAATTAAATCATTTACGTTTTTATCGCGTTTATTATGCACTAGACAAACCCAATCACTATGTCTTTTAATAAACCTCAAGTCCTAGCAAAAGAAAACCGATGCATTCCAAGAATGCTTCGTGAGGCTATTGAAATTTAAAAAAAAGAAACATTCTAATTGCAATAGGATGATTGGCAGTTGGAATGCGGTCATCAATATAATAAAATCTCAAGCTCAGCAAAAAACTGCAATACCTTTGTAAAACCATGAGTCAATACTGCATACACATAGCAGTAGTTTTGCATTAGTCCTTACATAATACAATAGACAAATGCAACTTAGTCTGCAAACATGAAAATTGAAATTATTTCGAAACGATAGGTAATTATTACGCGATTAAATTAAAATGTGTAACAATCGCTACTATATAACAAAACTGCCATTGATTTCCTTTTTATTAGCTTTCGCCCGCAACTTCGCCCACGTCAGCATTATTCCCTCGGGAACAGTACTTTTTTCAGGGATGAAAGGTAGCCTTTGTCCTTCTCCGTACTCCAGAGAACTTGTATGCAAAATTTTGTGATGACCAGTACAATACCTAGTTACGGCGTGAAATCGTAACAAACAAACAAACTTACTTTCGCATTTATATTATTAGTAAGGATAAGGATAAACTATGAAAAGAAATAAACAACGAATTAAACTGACCGAGATAAATCATGAGCAGTTCAGCCAGAACCCTCCAGACCCACCGTACCCCTGAATCGGGTTTACCCGTTGCTGTCGCCAGACACATCGTCGGCCACCCACCGTATTGACCCGTTTATATTTAGACGGAGACGCACTTATCAAGCTTGAAGAAACAATTTCGGGATTTCGCCTTCTTTTTACGGTGTATTAGGTAAGAGAAACAAAGTTTGCCGTATTTTAAAATAAAACTTAGTTTATTCTTTTCCTTAATTGCTTCGCATTCGTAGGTGTAGGTTAATAAAAGCTTATCTATAAATCCCTTCTAATATCATTACTAATATAAAAAATGCGAAAGTGAGTTTGTTTGTTTATTTGTTACGCTTTCACGCCGAAACTACTGAACTGATAATCATGAAAGTTTTTACACAAGTTCTCTGGACTACGGAGAAGGGCATAGGATACCTTTCATTCCGGAAAAAAGTACTGTTCCTGAGGTAACGACGTTGACACGAGCGAAGCTGCGGGCGCAAGATAGTTCAATAGTAACTTAGATGATATGGTATAGCTCATTTAAAGGACTGGTAGAGTATTTTGTATTGCCCTATGTAATGTATGCCGGGAAAAATAAGTCAGTAGAGATATAATAAATATATACATACTATCACGTCTTTTCCTCTTGCGGAATTGATAGAGCGAAGGTCTTTAAGACTTGCCACGTTTGGCACGTTGGTGGGATTAGGCTGAAAATGAAATGAAAATAGTGATGGGTTGCTAGCCACATCGCCTAACATTACTCCTCACATTTTCCTATTAGTTGAAAAAAGAATTTATTACCTATTAATTTTATTGATTATTATCTATTTATTATTATTATTTTATTTATTTTGCCCATTCCCTCGATCAGCTTTTACGATCTGCGCGGGAAGAGAAGCAGCTGGTACACTCTACATTTTTTTTCTTTTCTCCCAGACCAGCATGGAAGATTATATGGAATGACATGTAGAGTGTAGAACCGATGGCTGATGAGGCAGAAAGGTTCTCGAATGGTGACCACGTAACGGCAAGCGCAGCGTTGGTTCAAAGATTCAATGATTTATTCAGAAAATAGGCCTTTTCAGGCACTTTTACACGTTAAACGTAGGCGTAATGAAGTAACGAAGGCGCTTGATGCAGGCCGTTTCCAACCGGTCGTATTGGAAATCCTCGGGAAGGCGTATGTCCAGCAGTGGACTTCTTGATGATGCATGGTAAAAAAATATATTTTATGACATTTTTACTAGCTCCGTGGCACAGCGGTCAACACGCCAGCCTGCGACACGGAGTGACCGGGTTCGATCCCCGGCCAGGTCAAGATGAAAAATGATCTTTTTTAGATTGGCCTGGGTCTTGGATGTTTATCTATATATGTATTTGTTATAAAATATAGTATCGTTGAGTTAGTATCCCATAACACAAGTCTCGAACTTACTTTGGGGCTAGCTTAATCTGTGTGATTTGTCCGTATATATTTATATTTATGACAGGCAGTCATATATTTATTCCCAAATAATTTAATAAATGTCTCAAAGGATGTTTTTTATTGTTTTCGCGATTGTTATACATTTAAATTAAAAAAATTAAAGATACTGTCTTTTATAGCGTTTATTACTATCATAAATGCGAACATCTGACATAGCGTAACGACTGCTATAAATAAATATAGCCGAGACCAACGGCTTTGCATGCCTTCCGAAGCACGGAGGAGCTCGAAGTTTTTGACCGACTTAAAAAAAAAAGAGATTAATTCACTTGAAAGTTTGTTGCTTCATAACTCAGTCATTTATGAACCGAAATAAAAAAAATCTTAAAAATATGCATCCAGATTGGTCCCATTTGAATTTTATCAAAATCGGTTTAGTAGTTTGTTTGAAGTAGGAGTAGATAGGAGTAACAATTAGTAATCCTTATCCTTACTTTAATATTATAAATGCGAAAGTGAGTTTGTTTGTTCATTTGTTTGTTTGTTATGCTTTCACGCCGTAACTACTGAACCGATCATCATGAAATTTTGCATTCTTTGGAGTACGGAAAAGGACATAGGCTACCTTTTATCCCGGGAAAAAGAACTGTTCCCGAGGGATCGACATTGACGCGGGCGGAGCCGCGGGCGGAGGATATAAAAATATATGAATAATTACTAATTGCCACTCGTCCCCCATTCCATGGAGGCCTGGGGTGCCATTCTATACAGCCTGCCCGATGGTTGTATATGACCAAACTTAGAAATGTTCTTCCGGCTATGTTTTATATTACTCCTTTGGAAATCATTGGTTTAGGCGGCGCACGTGCACCCAGATTTGGCGGTAGCTGAAAATCAGTGTTTTGCTCATCGCTGGGCAATTTACCACACTGAGCTACATACAGCCTTTACATATATATACAGCCTTTTGTGATACTGTAGCACGCACACTTAATATTAAGACAATATTTAATTTAAGTTTTTACTAATGTATTTATTTCAGTAATCATTAAAAATATATACATTGATACATTTGATACAATTGATACATTACGCTTACAAACCAAAAATTTCGTCTAGCGTGTCCCCTCCAGACATAGTGCCCAGCAGGCTAGCAGCGTTTCCTCTCTGGATTACAAGGCTAATTCTTTGAGCCAGGAAGCTGCCAGCTCTGCGGTCACCAGTTGTCTGGATGAGACGCGCCGATAAGTCACCTATAAAAGTCTTGGCTTCGGGACCCCAAGGACCTAAAGTCTCGAAGCCCAATGGCGAGAACATGTAGCTTTCGGATAAATCATTGTATTTGCGACGTTTCGAAGACTCGGCACTCGCTGCCGCCGCACCAGCCCTTTCCGAAGTGGCACTGATATGAGACGGTGCCAACGTATCCACGCAGGTCGCATCCCACACCAGACATTTTCCCTGTTGCCAGGGGATGAGCGTCAACCCGTCTGGTCTCCTGCCATCAGAACGAACGATGCCGTGTGGCTCCAACCTTGCCGGAAAGTTCGCTGAGACAAGAGCGCGACAGATGTCGTCATTCAGAGCCGCGTGGCGTGAGATGCGACCGGCGCTCCTAGCACATGCAAGCCCGTGATGACCAAAGTTCTTACTATAACTTTTGCATGTGATTTTTTATGTTTTTGTTTGCTATGGATACATTAAATATTTTATCTATCTATCTATATACGCGCCCTGGATTGCTGTACATGCGTTTTAATTCTTATGCCCACTGGGCCATCGAACTCCTCAATACGTGAACCATTAAAACGAGGAGCCCGATGGTCCAGTGGTCGTGAGCATTCATATCTCTTACATATGTAAAGCAACCCTGGGCGCAGTCCCAACTGTGATGGGTGACCGCAAGTGGCATAAAAATATCTCCACCTTCTCCATTATTCGGAAGGCACATTAAGCCGTTGGTCCTGACTGTTATCATTGGTGGCAGTCGTTAAGCTATGTCAAATGCCTTTAGGCAGCTTCAAATATCACAGTGTTGGCCACTTACACACAAGAACAACATTAAAACATAACACTAATTTTTTAGCAATGGGTGTAGGAAGGCTATCTACAATGGCAGGTCTAATGGCTGCACATAACGGTAACATTTTCCGGAATTGCAGATCGTTCTAAATATAGACGGGTCAATGTAGCGCGGGCGACAATCTGTCTACGGTCGCGTACAAACCGAAACGTTTTAATTTTAGATCGAACCTACTTCGATCATATATTTCTGTAGATGCATAGTTCTATACAAAATCAACACACACGTCGGACACACACCGACCAGATGGTCGGACGACCTGAATAAGGTCGCAGGAAGAGGCTGTATACAGGACGCTTCCAACCGGTCGTATTGGAAATCCTTGGGGGAGGCCTATGTCAAGCAGAGGACTTCTTGCGGCTGATATGATGATGATGATACAAAATCAAACAAAATACTGTCTCCGTGTTAAAAGAAAATCAACTTCTTTTCTATACAATTTTAATGACCGGTGCACACTACGTACCGGCGCACAGTCGTAACACTTAGCTACTTCCATTAATTTTACGTAAAACGCAAGTAATCATTACAATGTCAGAGGAAAATACATGACTGAACATCACCTCTCTAAACAAACACGGTCCGAAAGAGCGTGGCGTAAAATGGCCGTAAACTGCGAGAGAGGCAACAAACAACCCTTCCAATTACAACGCCCACCGGCCTTACCAAAGCTGATCGTACAGTCAGCCAAGGAGATACTCGGAGATACGGAGTAATATTAACATGAAAATGTATATTCAGGAAGTCTTAAATAAAATCTTTCTAAATATATATTTTCATGTTAATATTATTTTTAGTTAAGGAGAAAATTCAAGATATAAGTAGATGGCAAGGTCAGGTATCTCCTTGGCTGACTGTACTAAAGAGAAATGTTAGTAGTTATTAACCTACCTATGAGTACTTACATTTGTTAGTAAATTGAGTTCGCATGGAAGCAAGACAGCAAATAAAATAACGTTTAAAAAGGAAAAAAATTCATTTCAATTAATGTAGGGGATAACTTTGGTCTAGCGAGAACATTTTGCCTACTGGTCAATCATTTTTTAACCGCTCCTAAAATTCTAATATATAATGTACTAGATTTCGCCCGTGTCTATGTCAATCCCTCGGGAATAGTACTTTTTCCCGGGATAAAAGGTAGCCTTTGTCCTTCTCCGTACTCCAGAGAACTTGTATGCACAATTTCATGATGATGCGTTCAGTAGTTACGGCGTGAAAGCGTAATAAACAAACAAACGAACTCACTTTTGGATTAGGATACGACACTTTCTGCAACATGTCAAATTGTTAACCCTCTGTTTTATAAAAGGCGAGAATGTCATGAGGAATTTAACACAATCATCATCATCATATCAGCCGCAAGAAGTCCACTGTTGGACATAGGCCTCCCCCAAGGATTTCCAATACGACCTGCGACCTTAATCAGGTCGTCCGACCATCTGGTCGGTGGGTGTCCGACGCAATAGTTCACTTTAATAAAAGCAAATTTAGATAGATTTGCTAGTCAATTTACACCCACAGACGCTGCCAGCGTATTTTGCACACCCACGTTACAAAATCCAATAAAGTTGTATTAGTTAACAGATTTTGTTCTTATTGCGTTAAAAGAGCGATTAAATGATGAGGTACAAAATACCATGAAATAATTTCTCAAATATCTGCCTTTTTCTTATACGCCAAACAAATTATTAATAAAAAAACAATGAAGCAACATGACTATAAATCGTAGAGTCACGTTACGTTTATTTCGTGACGCCCACGTTTCTATGGAACAAAATGTATTACGTTTGATAAACGATTTTGTTAACTTTCCTAGAGCTACTGAGCTAGAAATATCATATAAACAGAAAATCCACGCCAGCTTTAGTTTTTAAAATAAAAAATAAAAATTAATAAGTATATAAGGCTGGCGTGTTAACCGCTGCGCCACGGAGTATATGTATATATGTTATGATATCTAAAAGCATTTTGCTTCGAAAAGTTGTACTTGTTCTGTAGTGAAGTGGGTGTTACAAATTAGAGCTTGCAACGTCGGTGGGTGTATACAACAGTTACTGTTCCCGCTAGTGTTTATGATAGTCTACAAATTAAGTTTCCGATTCAGTTCACAATACACAAGAGCAACTTCTTGATCAATCAGACTGAATAATGCATTCCTGGAATTCCATTTTCTGCAAGCGGAATGATTTGTTCACTCCGCTTGCAGAAAATGGAATTCCATTAATGCATCATCATAATCATTTCATCCGTTACTAGTATACTACTGGACTAAGGCCTCTCTCAGGGATTCTTTGTTCCATGAGAGGATATATTACCATACTCACCACGCTTGGCAGGTGGGTTAGCGAGTGCAGTTTCTTTGGCTTCTTGTGCTTTCTCATCGGAAGCATTTTTAAGCTGGGAAGGGATAGGAATTTGTTGGTATTTGTAAGAGAACTATCAGCACTTTCATATTTTTCTCCAGATCAATGTTGTTTGGTATATATATACTTCTAAACTAACTTATAAAGAGAAAAGATTTGTTTGTTTGTTTGCATCGAATAGGCTGTGAAACTAGACCGATTTGCAAAATTCTTTCACCATTAGAATCCTACATTATGAACATAGGCTATTTAAATACCTATATCTTCCCGTGCGAAATCGGGACGGGCCGCTAGTAATTTATATTAAGATTATTACCTATCTAATTATTTAGTCTGCTGTATTACTATATATTTATCGAAACATACCAAAGTGATATGCAAGGACATATACAATATAATTTCATATCGATTAACAACACAAGTTGAAGACAAAAAGCCGTGTTCGCAGAAAGCAATTTCATGAGTGTATTATGTCCTTGAAATATACGATAAACACGGTAAAATACGGCCTTTTAAAGTTGATATTCGCATATGTACGGCAAAACATGAATATCATGAATTAACATTATGTGACATTGCTTTTACGTACCAGGAACAGGGTATTTACCTAAAATATACTTTATAAGACCCGCATTGGATTATTATCAAATTTATGACACGACTATGGGTAAAATTGTTTAGGCAAGCTCACGTCTTTATTCCTTACGGGGTAGACAAGGCTAGTCCCTATTCATTACCGACACGTGTAGCTTAATAGTATAATCATGTTCATGTGATGTGAATGAGAGATACCGCTTTTTTGCGCGCTAATTGGCGCCACTGTAATGTAAGGTCTAGAAAAGCTTTCTATTACGAGCGTAGAAATAAAGTTTACATTTAGATCATATATATGCTATTGTATAGAATAATTGTTAACTTTAAACAATCGATTTTTGTATAAGTGAAATAAAGAAAACAATTTAAGACAGGTTTCAAAAATTTCTATGAAATTTATTACATTAGGGGGTTTTGGGCGATGTAAGAATCGATATAGAGAAAATACTCGTACGTCTTTCCATTTAAACCTCGATTTTCCAGGAATTAGTCCTATTCAATGTAATTTTTTAGCCGTGTGGTATCCGGCAGAGTAGAATAAGACCACTCCAAGTCTTCCCGTGGATGTCGTAGAAGACGACTTAGGAAATGCTAAACAAAGCTTATAAACATCTAAGAGACCTCTCCAACCCGTCTGGCCAGTGTAGGCCAAGTCCTTTGGCTGCTCTGGCCAAGTATGGACCTAGTAGTACAGAGAGGGTCGTGCTTCTGTAGTGGAGACTAAAAAGGACCTGATGATGATGATGATGAATGTAATTAAGGATACCTCATGTTACACTCGGAAAATTCATATGCGCTATTATTCCCTCATTGAAAAAAACACATAAACATTTTCTTGAACCTGTTTTTATTAAAAACAGGGCAGAGCATTTTCAGCAAGTAACTCTAAAATCATCAATTCACACACTTCTTCTTGTGAAGAAAGAAAAGAAAGTGAGAGATGTATTTTTAGTAATACTAAAATTACTTTAAGGAATTAGTACAGAATTCGTTTTTTTATTGATCGGGTTTAGGGATTAAGATAATTAAATAATGGGTGACGCTAGTTTCGTAGGTCTGATTAAAATAACCGGCCAAATGCAAGTCGGACTCGCGCACGAAGGGTTCCGTACCGTTATCTATGATAACGACAAAAAAGTCATGTCTTTTGTATGGGAGCCCACTTTAATATTAATTTTATTTTTATTTATTTTTTTATTTTTAAAGTGAATATATAACAAAATATTCTATGAATATTTCAAGTGTCTACCTGTTGCCGTTATCAATAACGAGCAAAAACAAGCAAAAAAAAACACGTTTGTTGTATGGGAGCCTCCTTAAATATTTATTTAATTTTATTTTTGAGTATTTGTTGTTATAGCGGCAATAATTATACATCATCTCTGAAAATTTCAACCGTCTAACTATCACGGTTCATGAGACACAGCCTGCTGACAGACGGACAGACAGACAGACGGACAGCGGAGCGAAATTAATAGGTTTTTACCACGGATGTTTTTACCCTTTGAGTACGGAACCCTAGACAGATGCAGGGTACGGTTTCGAGAGACCTACATTGACACGAAAAATGTAACCAAGACTCAGCAGTTAAATTAAATAAGTATACCTAATATTTAAATCAGTTACCTAACTAAACATTTGCCGCGGTAAAAGCTATGCAAATGAAACCACGATCGAAGAACCACTCATTAAAGTGCCCTTTGCGACGACAAGCTCATGACTACGATATTTTAATAAGATAACGGATATTTACATAGTCTGCTAGTTACCTATTTGAAACTTTGATCGCATGAATTTTCTATCTTTCGCTTTATTTAAAACTTTTATTAATCGTTTGAAATATAAAAACATCTACATTTCAGATATTTGTTTTATGTCGGACCGAGATTCAACTAATAAAGGCGCTTAGTTATTGTTTGATTCCTGATATAATTTGTTGATCTCAGGGATATATCCTTGCGTCAACTAATCCATTGTTTAATAAGACTAATGTTAGGAAACATCTACACTGTATTCAAAGTAGGTAAAAGAAAGTATGAGTTACCAAACTATTACTTCCCATTCAGTACGGAGTCCGATTCGCACTTGACTGGTTATTTTTTTTAACTCTTAGCTTTCCTAAAGCCGGCTTACATTTTCGTGACAGTAGCCTTCGAGACCATGGGGGTATGGGGAACTGAGGCAAAAACTTTTATTAAGGAATTGGGACGCAGAATATCTGAGCGGGCAAATGATAGCCGTTCATTATCGTATCTGTCTCAAAGAATTTTTATAGCTATACAGCGCAAGAATGCCGCAAGTGATATGGGAACTTTGGAGCCAGGTACGATGCGGGGCGGTCTCTTAGATTAAGGTTTTGACGAAGCATGTTGCGGATAATTTTATATGGAAAAAAATTGACGATGCATGTTGCTGAATACTAATATTGAAAATTTTGACGAAGCATGTTGTGGATATTTTGTTATGGTCTATTTGACGAAGCTTGTGGCGGATAAATACCAGAATGTAATTTTATTAAATATTGCTTTAAATTACTTTTATTAAGCACATAATTATGTAGTCCTTTAAACGACACTACTCACGAACTTTTGATTTGTCTCAATGGAGTTACATTCACCCTGCGTCTTGACCACGAAAGATGTTTCCATTAAAACGTCATTGACTGTTGACTTGATTTGAACTGTTGATTTGAAAAAAAAAACCGGCCAAGTGTGAGTCGGACTATAAAATCTATAAAAACGACAAAAAAAACATGCCTGTTGTATGGGAGGATGCTTTTAATATTAACTTTATTTTTATATAATTATTTAGTTTTAAAGTGAATATATAAATTAAATACTATGCGAATATTTCAAGTGTCTACCTATTGCCGTTATCAATATCAAGCAAAAACAAACAACAAAATCGCATTTTTTGTATTTTATTCCATGGGAAGATATTGCCATACTCACCACGCTTGGCAGGCGGGTTGGCGAGCGCAGTTTCTCTGGCTTTTTGTGACCGCCAAAATAATATTTTTCCTTTACTGTATTTTCGCATATAATTAATATTGACATACTTAGCTATTAGGCTTATTTGTTTTGGCAGAATTTCAATTCACATAATGTGACCAAACATAATGAATAAAATATAAAAACAAACGCAACTTGACCCCAGGGAATATGTAAGGTTTATTAGGTAAAATAAGAATGTGTGGGGGTAAAATAAGGGCGAAGCCCCCGACATAACAAAAACAACTTGCCACAGGGGGAAGGTCAGGTTAGCTAGGTTACTTGTGACCAAAACATGAGCACTTCCAAATACAAATTTGTGTTTTCCATGTTTTATCCTTAAATATTTTCTTTATTCTATTTTATGGTATTTGTTGTTATGGCGGCAACAGATCATCATCTGTGAAAATTCCAGATGTCTAACTATCACGGTTCATGAGATACAGCCTGGTGACAGAGGGACAGACTGACAGACGCAGACAGACAGACGGACAGCGGAGCGATATTAATAGGGTATTAGGGTCTCGTCTTTACCCTTTGGGTACGGAACCCAACAAAAGACATGTAACGGGCGTAGATTCGTCTCATTTTATTCTCTTAATCGAAAATCATTTCAAATAAAAAAAAACTAATTCTGTATTCGGTAATTAAATATGTACTTGTAGTATTTTTAGTATTACCATATACATTAACAGAAAGTAAAGAGGGTACGGTTAAAAACCATTGCGTACAATGCAAGTCCATAAATTTTAATACAGGAGTTAGATAATACATGTAACGCACACTAAAGTTGATTCCGCAAGTAGATTCAGTCTACGCCCCACATGCTAAATGTGGCCATAAGGTCTTGTAGACTCTTTCTAGTAGGCTCTCTCTACCCAGCAATGGAAAGAGACGTGATACTATGTATGTAATTATTCAGCCTACGAATAAGGACTTATTCGTAGCATTCAGCATGTAGTGGTTCAAAGATAGCAGTGCAGCGCCACGCGAACTTCATGAAAACATGAAACTTGTAGGTTCGCGAATTGCCGATAGAGGGCACGACTACAAAAGTTTCGCTACTCGTCAATAGATGGCGTAAATCTTCGTAGCTGAAAAAAGGTTCATAATATCGCCCTTAGATGCCAAAATAATATTTTTGTTGAAATATTTTGCACACTTAGATTGATAAAAGCATTATAAATTTGGACAAATTACTGCAGATATGATTGAAATGAAAGAAAATAAAATAAATTGAATTAATAAATAATAATCAAAAATATCATAATAATTAACTATGTAGGATAATTTTATTTGAATGGGACCTACATAGAGCTAATTAAATAAAACGGTTAAGTTGCTTAAAAAATTAGGTAATAGGTAACTTTTCGGAGAATCGTGTATGACTTGTTTCAATATATTATCAACAAATGAATTACTTTCCTATATAGGCAGATACCTGATCAGTCAATTCATAAGCGAATAAGCAGTTTAAGTATACATTAATATGAACAGTTTTCAAATCTTTCATCTCGTACTTATTACTGTTTACGAAAGACATCACAGAGCTCAATCTTTGAACTTTGAAGCATGGGGCCTATATTAGCCGCAAATTATTGACAAACATGAGTGGAGAAACACTTCTTCTTTTCAGATGTGTCATTGACTACAATAGTTTTAGACTTCTTTTGTTAGCATTGTTTCTGTATTGGATATGTTTAAAGTCAGAACAAAAAAATTAAAAACCTCTGCGATTTTTTTCTTGCTCAACACTGAGACCTACTTCGGTGCTCTACTCGTCGTTTAGAAACATCTCTCCATATTTGACAAATATATAGTTCAAAACTAACATTATTAAAAAATAATCATGTATATAATAAAAATTGTAGTCATTACTAGAAATTAAAAAAGAAAAGATAATTGATAAAATTAAAAAGCCCTTCAGGCGAATAGGCGACCAAAATTTGAAAAGAGTTTCTTTTGGCGTTTCTTCTCTGCAGTGGTCGGTTCCGAAACGCTAGTAGTCTGTAGCTTTTGCACATTAATTAATAATAAAGATATTACTAAATTAGATCCTTTAAAGTGATTTGACGTGAAAAAGTGCCTGCAAAGGCCTATTTTCTGAATAAACGTTTTGATTTTGATCTATGTTTTATTTGATAAAAATAACTGTCTTAATAATAAAAAATCAAGGTTAGGTAAACCCTTACCTTACTTACTTTAGCAGCCCTATATGACGTAACTGTTTGCGAAAGTCATCGATGGCAGATACACCGACAAAGAGCGCCCCTGACCTCCCCTCGCGACCTCGCGTGTCCGGCACACAGGTAGCTTATGTAAGTAGCTCGAGTAGCGCCCCTTTTATTACACAATCCTATTCACGTTGGGGGTGAAATAGATTTTCCGCAAACCTATAGAGTAAACAAATCAATAACAGTTTGCATTTATACCTACCAAGGATGGGATGGAGCCCTTAGCTGTAACCATAGCTTGGTTACAGTTAAGGGCACCATCCGTATAACCGTAATATTTATATTTCATTATTGTAGTCGTAAGAAATCCACGGCTGGACTAAGGGGTCTCCCAAGGATTTTTCGTTCCATAGGAGGATAATGGCATACTTACCATACTTGGCAGGCGAGATGGCGAGCGCAGTTTTTTTCTCTTCGTTCTTGAAAATGTAAAAAAAAAATTTTATTGTTTCTAGTACTGCTCCCACACCGGATGTATATAATTGTTGGGAAACGTTTCCGACACTTTGAACGCCGGAATCGCGGACACAATAGTTTTTCAATTGTTTGTCGGACAACGTTGTCCGACACGGCGTCTAAGGTGCTTAACACCGGTGTGGGGGCACCTTAAATAACCAACTCCAGAAATTCCAGTTCCGGCGTAATGCTAGCTGGCAGTTGGCACTGTCCCAGACCAGTTTTTGTGTACAAAACATTTCATCAAACGACGAGATAAAAGTTAACCTTGCTGGCATAAACTTTGTATGACTTTGGCATTCGATAGTTCAAGAACAAATAGATATTATTATTGGACCGAATTTAATTTGATTTTTAACCGACTTAAAAAAAAGGTTGTATCTTTTTTTAAATGTTTATACAGTGCTGAATGCAGTTGTGTAGACAACTTGCTGGCAGCGGTAGGTGTTATTTTTTATGTGTTGTTTGCTGTGTAGGTATGATACCTATGTCTTGTGTTACTAGTGTTATTAACTTTAGTTTTAAGGCCAATTATTACTAACATCTATTATGGATCAAGTTATCTGAAATAAATTTATTATTATATTATTATTATTATTAATATAATTAAGTTTATATTACTTTTATATACTTAACTTTGATTTATCTATGTTTTATTTGATAAAAATAACTGTCTTAATAATAAAAAATCAAGGTTAGGTAAAACCTTACCTTACTTACTTTAGCAGCCCTATATGACGTAACTGTTTGCGAAAGTCATCGATGGCAGATACACCGACAAAGAGCGCCCCTGACCTCCCCTCGCGACCTCGCGTGTCCGGCACACAGGTAGCTTATGTAAGTAGCTCGAGTAGCGCCCCTTTTATTACACAATCCTATTCACGTTGGGGGTGAAATAGATTTTCCGCAAACCTATAGAGTAAACAAATCAATAACAGTTTGCATTTATACCTACCAAGGATGGGATGGAGCCCTTAGCTGTAACCATAGCTTGGTTACAGTTAAGGGCACCATCCGTATAACCGTAATATTTATATTTCATTATTGTAGTCGTAAGAAATCCACGGCTGGACTAAGGGGTCTCCCAAGGATTTTTCGTTCCATAGGAGGATAATGGCATACTTACCATACTTGGCAGGCGAGATGGCGAGCGCAGTTTTTTTCTCTTCGTTCTTGAAAATGTAAAAAAAAAATTTTATTGTTTCTAGTACTGCTCCCACACCGGATGTATATAATTGTTGGGAAACGTTTCCGACACTTTGAACGCCGGAATCGCGGACACAATAGTTTTTCAATTGTTTGTCGGACAACGTTGTCCGACACGGCGTCTAAGGTGCTTAACACCGGTGTGGGGGCACCTTAAATAACCAACTCCAGAAATTCCAGTTCCGGCGTAATGCTAGCTGGCAGTTGGCACTGTCCCAGACCAGTTTTTGTGTACAAAACATTTCATCAAACGACGAGATAAAAGTTAACCTTGCTGGCATAAACTTTGTATGACTTTGGCATTCGATAGTTCAAGAACAAATAGATATTATTATTGGACCGAATTTAATTTGATTTTTAACCGACTTAAAAAAAAGGTTGTATCTTTTTTTAAATGTTTATACAGTGCTGAATGCAGTTGTGTAGACAACTTGCTGGCAGCGGTAGGTGTTATTTTTTATGTGTTGTTTGCTGTGTAGGTATGATACCTATGTCTTGTGTTACTAGTGTTACTAACTTTAGTTTTAAGGCCAATTATTACTAACATCTATTATGGATCAAGTTATCTGAAATAAATTTATTATTATATTATTATTATTATTAATATAATTAAGTTTATATTACTTTTATATACTTAACTTTGATTTCACAAGACGACTAGTATCGACGTCCAACTTAGTTAACAGAGTAGGGGAGAAAGGGGTAATGGGAGTCAGCGGGCAATCGGGGTCAGGTGCCTCTAAGCAAAACTACACGTTCGATATCTAGGTAAATGACATGTTCAGCTTGCCCTGTACCCGATGACCATTGTACGAATAACTCGCGCTAGTAGCTCCACGCGTTTTTGAGTGACAATTATGTTTCGTTTTCACGCCTCGTCGGTGTAAATTTTCGTCAAAACAACATTAACGGTGAGTATATACGTTGTAGCTGTACCAAATTAATGACTATGGATAGATTTATCCCTGATATTCAAAATTTAAATTAGCATATTAAATTGCGATTAAATTTACTTTGTGTTATTAAATTTTACAATTAACATGCATGGTTTTGGGTAATGGGAGCCAAAGAGCCCGCTAGTGATTACCATTACCCGCAAAAAATATTCTTATGTTTTTTCGCTTATAGATGCCGATATTACAAGTCAGAAAAACCAAATATGCTAGCTGATCAACTGGTGATTGCACTGGATGGTATACTGCCGAATGTAATGTCTGCGATTGTTTGACTCTGATTTCCCACATGTCTGATTCCCATTGTACTGAGGTTAGTGCAATGGGAGTCAAACTTGTTTTTTTTAAAACGCGGAAATATATCCAAAGTTGATTCCCAAAGTGGTGAAAAGTGATAACAACTAGTAGATAAATAAGTAAAGTCTATTATTAAACAATTTTAATCACGATATTATTTCGAAATAAGCTTTTATTTGATAGCTCGCTTAAGCGACTCCCATAACCCCCTTCTTCCCTACTTTAGTTAATGAAACTCCAAATGTAGTTTATCATCAAACGCTACTAATTCTATGAAAACGAAACTTCTATCTAAACACGTTTAACCTTAAACTGTGGATTCTAATTAACTAACTCCGAATTTCCAGCTGAACTTATCAATAACATCCCAACAAGGTTAGGCGGTCTCCCGGCAGATCTCTGGCAGACTCTAATTGAGATGGAACACACTTTACGCGGTCAGAGGACGGGCTTTATAATGTACCATTACATTTATTTTTAACCGACTTAAAAAAGGAGGTTATCAATCGGTATGTTTTTATTTATATTTATGTTTCATCCTCATCATCAGTTCAGTAGTAAAAAGTCCACTAGACCTAGACCTCTTCAAAAGCACCCAGCGATTCCCCTCGACCTTAGTCAGGTCGTCCGACCACCTGGACAGTGTGTGATATTTTTATGTTTGTTACTTCATAACTCCGTCATCAATGAACCGATGTTAAAAATTATTTTTTGTTTGAAAGCGTACTCTTCCCGCAGTTACATTAAAATTTCATCAAAATCGGTTCAATAGTTTGAACTTTTGTATGAATATATCTATATTATATCGTTTTATAGATTATATTTATAAGGTTATGTACCCCGAAGGGTGCAAACAGGGCCCTATTACTATGACACCGCTGTCCGTCTGCTCGCCTGTCACAGGGCTGCATCTTTGGAACAGTTATAAGTAGAGACTTGAAATTTTTTTATTGAAATTACTAGTAACAATGTTTTATAAAACCGACTGCAATCAAACTTTACTGAACCAATTTTAATGAAATAGGTACCTATCAGTTTACAATGGACTCACTGCCCAATTGGGCATCTTCCTCGTTAATAGGTTAGATGGGGCCAATTTAAAAACTTACCCTTTCAAACAAAACAAGAATTTTAAAATCGGTTCATAAATGACGTAGTTGCGGTGACTAACATAAAAAATATACATGGTGATATTTTGATCGTTTTGGACCCTTAAAGGGGTGACTCAGACCATCAATACGAACAACTTTTCCTATGGGAACAATGCTGGGAATGCAGATTTTTTTGCAAACTCAAAAAATCGGCATTCCCATACAAACTGGCCGGTATGGAAATGATGATTTTTTTTTTGAGTTCCCGGCATTTGTCTCATAGAAAAAGTTGTTCGTATTGATGGTCTGAGTCACCCCTTTAAGGGTCCGAAACGATCAAAATTTAACCGTGCATATAACCGAATTGATAACCTTTCTGTAGTTAAATATTTTTTGATGGTACGGAACCGTGCATGTGCGTATAAAACTCGCACTTAGCCGTATCTGTTTACAGGATTAGACGCAAACAGTTTTCCATCTCTGCGCAATAAAAATGAACTGGCCACTTGTAATTTAAAAACAATGTTTTTAAACATGAGGGAAAGTCTTTTTGTTTGTTTTTGAATTCACTTTGTTGAATATACCTAATTTAATTTTGTTTCTCACTTAGAATAATAGCAAAATGTGCATGTTTGAATTGCATACTTAAGTATCACGTCTTTTTCCCTTGCGGGGTAGAGAGAGCCTAGGTGTACCAAGACCAAGGTATAGACTAGCATTTTTGTGGGTCTTTAAATGGAAAACGGAAATAAATAGTGATGGGGTTCCTTGGTCACTTATTTCCTACCAACACAAACTTTCGCCCATTCCCTCGATCTGATGAATTAATCGCATTCCGGTCATTAAAAAGTAGTTAGCCAACGAGATACCTACCTGACCCCGCCCTCTACCTATATCTTGAAGTGTCTCTCAAACTAAAAATAATATTAACTTGAAAATGTATATTCAGAAACTCTTCATTAAAATCTTTCTCATGTTCATCATCTTATTTCTCATGTTAATATTATTTTTAGTTTGAGATATTTATGATAGATATTTCATGATCTACCTATCTACCTAGTAGATGGCGGGGTCAGGTATCTCGTTGTCAGACTGTACAAAAGTATAGGCTTGATTTTTTTTTATTTTTATGTATATTTGCCGGAACGTGAGCAGACGAGCCACCCGATGGAAAGTGGTCACCGTCGCCCTTGGACATCTGCAACTCTAGAGGAGGTGCTGATGCGTTGCCGACTCTTAAGATACTTGTAAACACGCCTTTTAGGGAAAACCTTGATTCAATCAAGATGAAACACTAGCCCAAATCGATTGTCAAATTGACATATTCCACTAATATAGTCAACACGAGAATTGGGGACGCGGATAGGAAATCACGTATATGAACGGAATTCGAACTTGTAACAGCTTGATCATTTGCATATAACATGACGATTCAATTACGTGTTTTGATATTAATAGGTGACCTACTTGTGGAATTAGATTTTGAGCCGATATACTCGTGTATTAAATTGCGTGTCGGAGGATGATATAGGTACTCTTACATTACAGAGTGTACATTTACCGCCGGCATTCTCTTGAAGGTGTGACTCAGCCCGTCAAAATGAACAACTTTTCCTATGAGACCCAATCTGGGAACAAACAAATTGTCATTTTTATACAAATTGCGGTCAGCCGAACACTTTTGATATTTGCACGAATGTAATAAAAATCTTTTGACCTAATAAGTATTTTTTTTTCGAGTTCACCCTACATATTTATTGTCATATTATTTAAAAAACAACCTATGTGGTCCAGTAGTTAAGGCGTTTGCCTGTTGACTCGGGGGTCGTGGGTTCGATTCCCACCGGAAGCATACTTTGTTTAGTTGTTTCTAGTTTGGTTAGGACATTGCAGGCTTGAATCACCTGATTGTCTGATAATAAAGATGATTCCGTGCTTCGGAAGGCACGTTAAGCCGGTGGTCCCGGCTGCCATCTGGTAGTCGTTAAAGGGACCACGTCAGAGGCCGAAAGGCGGTTTCGAAGAACTCTGACACCAGGGTGTGCATGGTCGATTGACCTTGACACCTAGTCAAAATGATGATGATTATTTAAAACTAACCTGTGACTGAACTGTGTACCTATGCGAAATGGCGCAGCGTAGATCACTGTAACTATACTAATTCCAACACCATGTTTAGTATAGTTACAGTTCACACGTTCATCTAGTGTTTATGACTGACAATGCTTGAAATGTACCACACAATGCAGAAGACAATATTTGGAATCAAGAACACTAATAGTAGAACTAATAGGTATCTTTAAAAAAATTACCTTTACAAACTCAGCGCTGGCATAGTGTATATGTTACGGCTAATAGGCGAAGTGCGGATACACCTAGTTCTAGCCGGGTACAACTAGGTGCAGCCGGGCACATGCGGTTAGACTTAGGTGTATTCTACCTATCTTCGGTTAGAACTAGGTAAAGCCTTCATCATAGCGGCTAGAACTAGGTGTAGCCACACATCAGTGGTTAAACTTAGGTGCAACCTACGCTCGCTGGTCAAATTTCCAAGGAAGGTCAATTATTTATAGTTTTACATTAAATCGTTATATTTATTGCATTTATTAAGTAGTTATATATACATACATTCATACATAGTATCACGTCTTTTTCCCTTGCGGGGTAGACAAAACCTAGGTCTATAAGACCCTAAGGCCACGTTTAGCATGTTGATGGACATTAGGTGAAAAACGGAATCAAAATAGTGATGGGTTGCTAGCCGCATCGCTTATTAACATGATTCCAGGGAACTTTGCCTGTTCCCTCGATCGGCTTTTATGATCTGCGCAGGAAGAGAAGCAGCTGGTACTTTCTACGTTTTTCTTTGCTCCCAGACCATCATGGAAGAAAAGTTATATATCCATTTCAAATAGTTTTTTACTACTTCGCGCAACCTGTTTTCATTTCAAGCGATTTTCAAAGAAAAGGTTGCTGGAAGAAATTGCTATGCGATAAAGGCCGAAAATATTCTTTAATTTTTTTTGAAATACATCCATCCAAGGAGGGGAGGCCTTTGCCCAGCAGTGGGACACAAACGGCTAATTAATAAATAATAATAATATACATCCATGCAGTAACCTGTCTACAATTATACAAGTTAATATCAGCTAATGTGCCTCACTGTCACCACATTATATGTATTCATATTTTTCTGCGATGCCGTATTTCCTTCTTCACATTTTCCCATAGTGACACAATGTAATCAAGCGTAGTTCATTTTATCGGTCTCGTTGTTAACAATTAAGAGCCGAGAGTCCTTGTCGACCATTTCACATCTTACAAAAGCTTTGAATATAATAGGTCACACTCGAAAACTCGAGCAAGGATGGATCCAGGGAAGGGGGGGAGGGAGATTTTCCCCAAAATCCTTGGGTAGCAACAACGCTCCAGAATCAACAATTGTTGATTACTTTAATCTTGTTAATCAGTTATCTTTAAACATTGCCTTATTTATGAAGTACAGGTAACATATAAGTCTTTTCACAACTTTAGGTTTTTCTTTAACTTTACAATCCTCATATAGGTACCGGTAGACCATAGACGCCGTAGTCCACAAGAAACCCTTAAAGTTTCGTCATGTCCGTCCGTCCGTCTGTCTGTCCGTCCGGACTCGTACTCCGCAGCTACTGCACAATTGTCACGAAAATTGGTGGAGAGATAAATATTGAAATTCCAAAAAGTTGGTTTTTTAAATCCCATACAACGAAAAGTGAATTTAAAAAATTAAGTTGGACTTACCCCAATGTGCGGGGTATCGTTGAAAAGGTCTTTTAAAATGCAACAAAAACTGCTTTGAAACAATGTAGATCAAACCCCCAGTCTTGAGATAATCTAATACAAAGTTAAAATTTGAGGTGCCGCGCCATCGTAACTTTTGAAATATTACTAAAATAAAAATGTAGTAAATACCTCAAATTATGTACTTCCAATTAAAACTATAGCGGTCTCGGTATCATAGATAGTTATTTTTATACAACTTGACCAACTTATGTAGTTACAATCGGCCGAACAAAATGTATGGAGTCAACCACAAAAATGAAATTTCTATATATAACATTCGACTTTTTTTGCCGTTTTTATAGATATCGGTAGCTTTTTAATCTTTGCGGTAAACCGTTTCCATCAGCACGAGGCTTGGAAAATTAAACCATACTATTGGTCGATTTTCACCGCTTGCCGCCCTTCTTTTCGGCACAGCTAGGTGGAAACACAGTCTTATACTCAAGTTTTACGAAGGTGTAGAATAATGGTCGAGCATTTGTGACGCTTTCGAGACTTTTGGAAGATCCTATTTGAATAACTTGTTCATGAACTAGTATTGTCCAAGCGAATACTTAAAAATGGCAAAAAAGATTTTTTATTTGATTGAAAACCTCTAAATTTATTTATTCCATAACGATATACAATTGTGTCGGAAGTTTAAATAAAATATTTAGTAAAATGGGATTAGATAAATTGTATCAAAATCAAAAATAAATGGTCATAAAAATAATAAAAAAATTGAATTTGAACACACGATAATTAAGTACAAACTTATTTAATTTCAATACACCAAAAAAAAAATTTAAGATTTAAACTGCCTTTTCTCATACTAAAACTAAATAAAAAATAATATGTAAGTTGACAATGTTATTTAATAAGACTCGCGTATAAATTAGGAAATTAGACCCGAAAAGTATGAAAAAGTATACCTAACTATAAAGACTTATACATTATTACTACGCTCCTCCTTCATAAAGAGGATCTTCATCACCACCACCCTGTGATTTTAAATCAAAATTGCAGTTTTACAAAAAAAATTTAAAAATAATTTATACATTTAACTAACTTCGAAAGCAATTCTGAAGTGGTTCCACATTGTAAAACCTACATGCTCTCGGCTCTGAACTTGGAACATATAGATATTTAATGTGCCTCAGAGGAGTTCCCACTCGAGACAGCATATGAATTATCTACAGAGCATTCAGCTCAAGGACCCCGGCTCACGGCCCCCGCTTGCCTGGAGTACGGAAGTGACGTATGCTTGCCTTCCACCTGGTAATTCTCTAACCTACCACCAATTAAAAAAGACCTATCGAAAGATCATAAAAAGAATACTTTTTACTTAGCTACTTTTAAGTACTAATTATCCAGATTGCTCGTTTGGCACGGTAACAGTGCACTAATCAATATATTTGTGTTTTATAGTGAAAAAAGCCTTGAAGTTGTTACTATTGTTTGTTACACATTTAAATTAAATTACTGAATACGGTTTCGAAAACCTAACAGTCTTATGTCCCTGTGTCATGTTCGCAGCTAGACTAAGTTGACATATGTCTATTGTAATAAACCTACAAGTGTCTTCTCAACAGTTTTCAAGTTCGCAGGTGGACTTAATTGTTACGGCATTTGTCTTCCTTCGCCTTTTCAACGTGTATTCATATTTTTCAACGTATGTAAATTGATTCCGTTGATGGTGTAATTCATTTCGTTGATCAGCCCACGGCGACAATTCCCACGATTCCACTGGTTTGATCCAAGACGACGGCATGACGGGCAACCACTCACCACAGCCACACTATGGCAGTTTATTTTAGTCATTCCACTTATTGTTCATATGCATGGGTATTCATTATTAAACAAAATTAAAGCGATTTCAAACTTAAGATAAAGTCCACTAGAAGCAATTTGCAAAACAAAAACCGCGCAGTCCGCCGAAATTCCCGCCAAGAACTGACATTTATCTAGTGTGTTATACAAGTTAACTTAGTCTACCTTAGAACATGAGACGCCATTTTTTTTAAATCTATGATGAAAACTGTAATGTTTTCGAAATAATGTTAATGTACATACATACATACATGGTATCACGTCCTTTCTCCCTTGCGGGGTAGACAGAGCCTAAGTCTATAAAACCTGAAGACCATATTTAGCATGTTGGTCGGTATTAGGTGGAAAGCGAAATCAAAATAGTGATGGGTTGCTAGCCGCATCGCTTATTAATATGATTCCTCAGGTTTTTGCCCATTCCCTCGATCGGCTTTTACTATATGCGCGGGAAGAGAAGCAGCTTGTTCACTCTACGCTTTTCTTTCTCCCAGACCAGCCTGGAAGAATGTTAGTTTACATAATTTGTAATAAACGCGATAATCCCTATTAAGTGATTTAAAGTCTTATTTAAAAAACATTAAAAGTATTCTTAGAGATGTTGCTTTGATAAATTATTTCAGTTTAAAAGGTAATCATCTTTTTTTTAATTCATATTATATATGTATGATCAAAGATTGTGATTTCAAAACTTAAACCAGACCGTCGGCCAGTAGCGAAAGTGAGTTGTAGTTACATATTTTAATGAAATCAAACTAGTTAGTACTCTACAACCAATTCTAAGAGCCGTTCTACATTCTATAACTTTCATGCTCTGAGCTCGTTTACCTAAATGTTCATTTAGTCTCAAAGGAGTCCCACTTGAGGAATCACATGATTTATAGATAATTCATATGATTCTCAATAATTCGGAAATTCTCAAGTCAATAGAGCATTTAGATTAACGACCCCGGCTCCCACCTCCCTAGAGTCGAGAATAACGCCCTCCATTTGGTACAAGATTCTCCTATTAAACAACCGATTAAATAATACCATAATCACCGTAACACTTATGCGAGTGTGTAATTTATGTGCGAAAGACGAAGGTGCGAAGTGCTGAGGTGTGAGCGAACTCAGGCGCGAATTAACTGAGGTACGAAGAGCTAAGGCGCGAATGAACTGAGTGCGAAGAGTTGAGGCGGCAGATCAAACATGTTTTTGTATAATTTGGAATAACCTCCTTTTACCCGTCTGTGTTAGGACAGGATTATGTTTCTTGTTTTGGTAACATTGTTGACTTGATGGATTTAACATAATACAATCAAACATTTACTTAGATGTTTCTAGTTTGCAGAAGTGGGATGGACTATAAATTATGGGGATTTTTTACTCGTTTGCATCAAAAGAAGATTTATTCAAGTGTATCACAATATTAGGTTGGATATCCTTTTTGTTCATGTTTTCTTAAATCAGTATACAGACATTTTTAGTGTTCCGTACGTCCGAGTGACAAAACGGAACCCTTATAGGATGACTCCGTTGTCTGTCTGTCCGAATTTTAAACAGCCAATTTACTCCGAATCTACCGGACCGATTAAGTTGAAATTTAGTACACTTATAGATAAATGTGATCCAAACATGTATATGTAGCGACATCAAATACATTTTAAGATTGGGGGCACTTTTGGGGGTCACAATTCAGTTTTTTTTTATTTAATTATATTAGTACATTTTTGAATTTTTATGCAGTGCACGCTGTTTTGAAACATTTTGCTCTCCATCTTCGAAATTGATTCAGATTTTAATGTTAAAAAAAAACTCGTAGTTATTGAGGAAAACAAGGTTCCATATCTGCAAAACTGCATATACTCCTTTTTGGAAGTTGACGGGAAGGTGGTACTAATCGTTGACCCGAGCTCAGGTTTATCTGGTACATGTTGATCCACAAAATGGCCGCTTACAGAATTGTACAGTGTTTGCGAACCGAAACTGCGGTTGGTTTTTATTTTATTGCCATTTCGGTGTACAGTTTTAATTGAAAACAGCAATGTTCGGGGTAACTTGGTTAGGGGCGGCCTTTGTTATGGCTAATTGTGTAACCTCTGACTTATGTATGAATATTTTAGTCGTGCAAATCCGTCTATCATTGTGGTCTTTACCCCTTGTTGGCTCTTGGTTCGGTCTATCAAGGAATACATATGTGTAAAAATCAAAATCCGGGGAGGAATAAATCAAACATCTTAACAGTCTTAGATGGGAAATATAGCGCCACTTATTGTTTATTTCTTTTACGCCTAATTCAGAGAAACCCCCCGTATAAACCCCTCTCCGGCTCCGAATAGCCGGAGAAATCCCATTATACGACCCCCTTGTACTCGCCAGAGGTACCTGTACCCGGAACAGAGTGTGTAGAATAGGATTAGCTCCGATTACTGGTGACCGCCCGGCGGTCCCGGTCGATTGCACCCAGGACCCTGGGAACGTAGTTTTCGACAGGATACGGCAAAAGATGAGAATTTGCTGTCTCTGCAAGCCTAGCGCACACAGGCAATGCCCAAAGCCCAGGTCCGTCCCTCCTGGGAGTTTGGTGATATTGCCTATCCAGATTGAGGGCATTTTGCCCTCGTCTTTAATACCGAAGCTTCATAGACAATCACACAAAAAATCTTAACAAATCAAAACATCCAAACTTTTCTTTATTTTGCAACAATTCAGTTCAGATAATTGTTGATTAGGTACAAACACGCGTATCAAATCGCTGTAAGATGTCCTTTGATATCTCAATAATTTTTGTTCCCACCCACTTCTACGTTAAGGTACAATATAATACTGCAAAATAAAATGTTATAAAAAATGACTTCCTTTCGCCATTCATTCAGTCCCCGTCTCGTGCCTTATTCAAATAATTTCCACCAATTTCCTCCGGCTTAGAGCGGAATCCAAATCAACGGGATCGATTCAAGCCGACTTTCAATGTCCAACTTTGCAACATCAATCATATACGTCTAAGAACATTCTCATCATGACTCTTAACTTAATGTTTATAAAGCATCAGGTAAACTTTTAGACGTTTCAAGGTACACTCAGGAATATTAAAATAGTATGCGATTGAAATAGCGATTAAGCGAATATGGGAAGCGAACTTCACGATTTATATTGAAGGAAAGTTTTTGATTAAAGTCGTTCTTCTGTTCTGTGCTTCATTTAATGTAAGTAGGAATATGTAAGTAATTGTGGTTCAAGTTTAAGCCAGAATGTACCTCTACTAAAGCGGAGATGCGTAGAGCGAAGACGAGATGTTTTTCAGCTAGGGAGTTTCTACTAAAAGAGAGAGGCAGGTGGGACAGAGCAACGCTAGCGGCACAATTTTTTTTTTAAAAGCATGTAGGAGCGGGCTCGCCTGAGGAGGCACCACACTCTCACAGAAAATTGTCATTCGAGTAGCTTTACCGCTTCTGTGCTTCGTTCGGTGAGTGAGAGAGCCGGAGGTCCATCCTTCCAAAAAAGGTTACACAGCTAATGGCAAAATGTCTGCCAATCAGTTTTCCATTATGATTTCTAATCCTGTGCTGTTAACTATTATAAAGGGGACGATTCTACGTACATACATAGTGTCACGTATTTTTCCCTTGCGGGGCAGACAGAGCCCCAGGTCTGTATGACCTACAAGCCACGTCTAGCATATTGGTGAGCGTTAGGTGGAAAATGGAATCAAAATAGTGATGGGTTGCTAGCCGTATCGCCTACTAATATGATTCGTCAGATACAATTCTACAACACTACATATTACAGCACATTTTCACAAGACTAAATTTTACTGCACACGAAGACACGTATATTATCTTCTTCTCCATTAGAGGTATATCTCAGGTTAGCGTGCAGAATTCTATTTAAACAGCTTAAACTCTAAAAGCGAATCCACAAATTCTGGAAGAACAGTAATGTTCTTAATTCAAAGAAAACAATGTTCCTGGAGTTAGGTTCAGACGTCTGTAAATTGAGACCCCACAATTCCATCTATTCAGTCGAGAAATGTTTTTGGGGTTATAACGGTCGTACATGGTGCATACATAGTATCATGTCTTTTTCCCTTGCCTAGGTCTATAAGAACTGAAGGCCACGTTTAGCATATTGGTGGGCATTAGGCGGAAAACGGAATCAAAATAATGATAGGTTTACAATATTTTATAACAAATACATATATAGATAAACATTCAAGACCCAGGCAAATCAGAAAAATATCATTTTTCATCTTGACCTGACCGGGGATCGAACCCGGGGCCCTCATGTCGCAGGCTGGCGTGTTAACCACTACGCCACGGAGCTCGCAAAAAACTTTAAGACCCTACAAAAATATGTATTCTAAGGCTCAAACACCTGATAGATCTTTCTGTTGAGAAATATCACTGTCTCAGTTTGCAACATTTCTTTCAAGCATACACGTCTAAAAACCTTCACACCATTACTCTTAACGTAATGTTTATAAAGCTTCAGGTAAAACCTTTAGACGTTTCAAGGAACACTCAGGAATATTAAAATAGTATGCGAGTTTAAAATTGCGATTTAAGCAAGTATGGAAAGAAATATCTCTGTCTCAGTTTCCCTTTCCTTAATATGTTGTAAAGTATATTAAAATAACAAATTAAAAGTATCAAATACACGGAGAAAACACCAAATTTAACATCTTCTCTATTAGAGGTATATCTCAAGTTAGCGTGCACAATTCCATTTAAACCGATCCCTAAAACATTATACACAAATTCTGAGAACAGTAATGTTCCTTATTCTAAGAAAACAATGTTCCTGGAGTTAGGTTCAGTCAGATGTTAGGAAAGTGATACTTTCCACAATTCCCGCTATTTCAGGGTCAGGAAAGGTTTCGGAGAAATTGTATTGCATGCTCCAGTTCTAAGAACAATAACACGGATTGAGCGAGGTGTAGTTTTATTAGTATAATCTGTGATATTATTTGCAGGCAGCACTTT
The DNA here is from genome assembly GCA_947532085.1 of Elegia similella. NCBI lineage: Eukaryota > Metazoa > Arthropoda > Insecta > Lepidoptera > Pyralidae > Elegia > Elegia similella. Next base: position 16,213,057 of record OX383942.1, on the reverse strand, counting down.
ATCACTTTTAAAGTTTATCTATACTTATTTTATAATCTATTCTATACATATAATAAAACAGTAAAATTATTATGTCTGTACATTTCGAATTTTTGACTGAAATGGATAGAGGGACACTTAAAAAGAATAATAGAAAGCAAAAAAATTTTTTTGGAATTTCTTGTCTGTCTGTCTGTCTGTCTGTATGTATGTATGATCACGATTATCTCCGAAAATACTGAACCGATTTACTTCAAACTTTCACCAATTGCTTTGTTTTAACTCAGTTTAACATTTAAAGTTTGTTTCATCAAAATCGGTTCATTAAAAAAAAAGTTATCGTCATTTGAATGAACTCAAGGCATGAGTTTGCCTGCAAACATATAGCAAAAATAAAATAAAATAATAAGTGACATAAAAAAAATTAAAATCCAAAGTCAATTGATCATCATTATACGACAGCATTATACCTATCCATACTATCCATAGTAATCCATACTAAAAAAAAAGGAGAAGCTGACTGACTGACTGACATATCAACGCAGGGCCTAAACTATAAGGGTTAGGAACTTGAAATTTTGCACAGGGGTTCCTTTTATAACGTAGGGGAGCACTAAGAAAGGATTTTTGGAAATTTATCTCCTTAGGGGGAAAAACGGGTTGCAAAGTTAGTATGAAACATTGTTGTTTTTGAAGTTATTCGAATGAAATTCAGCATGAAGGTTCTTTACTGAAAGGTATGAAACACGAGTAAAATATTTTACTCAAAAATCATTCCTTAAGGGGGTAAAATAGGGGTGCAAAGTAAGCATGAAACTTTGCCATTTTTCAAGTTAGTCGAATGAAATTCAGCATGAAGGTTCTTTACTAAAAGGCATGAAACACGAGTAAAATATTTTTCTCAAAAATCATCCCTAAAGGGGATATAACGGGGATGCAAAGTTAGTATAAAACTTTCCGTTTTTGAAGTTATTCAATTGAAATTCAATATTAAGGTGTTTCATTGAAAGTCATAAACTAATGTATTCCGGGTAATTCTACTGTTTCTGAGAAATCGACACTTACGCGGGCGGAGCCGCGGGCCAAAGGCAAACCTGACTTATATATCAACGCACAGCCGAAACTACTGTGCGCAGAAACTTGAAATTTGGCACAGGGATTCTTTTTATGATGTAAACTAGCTTTCACCCGCGGCTCCGCCCGCGTCAATGTCGAATCCTCAGGAATAGTATTTTTTCCCGGGATAAAAGGCAGCCTATGTCCTTCTCCGTACTCCAAAGAACTTGTATGCAAAATTTCATGATGATTGGTTTAGTAGTTACGGCGTGAAAGCGTAACAAACAAACAAACAAACTCACTTTCGCATTTATAATATTAGTTAGGATGAGCACTAAGAAAGGATTTTTAGAAAATCAAAGGGGTTGAAGTTTTATGGAATTTTCTCATTTCTGGACTTAGAAGTTTGAAAGTAGGTACACAAGTTCTCAATTAAAATTAAAAAAGATCTGTTTAGGTGAACCAGACAACATTCTCCCTTAAAGGGGTAAATAGGGGGTAAAGTTTGTATGGAATTTTTCCATTTCTAGACTTGAAAATGAGTATATACGTTCTAGGTTACAATTAAAAAAGATCTGTGTAGGTGAAATGTACAAAATTTCCCCCTTAAGGGATAAGGGGGGGGGGGGGGGGGGGGGGGATTGTATGGAAATTTTCTCATTTCTGGACATAGAAGTATAAAAATAAGTATATATGTTTACATTACAATTAAGAAGATCTGTGTAGTTAAAATGGTCGAAATTTCCCCTTGAATGGGTAGAATAGGTGGGGTAATTTTTATTTACTTAGAAATATGACAATAAGAAGTTCTCCATTACTAAAGATCTATGCAGGTGAAATGTATTAAATTCAGGGCAGGGGTTTGTATGGAATTTTTATCATTTCTACTGTTCCCAAGGGAACGCCATTAACGCGGGCGGAGCCGCGGGCAACAGCTAGTATATAATAATATTATAAAGCTAAAGAGTTTGTTTGTTTGTTTGAACGCGCTAATCTCAATAATATTATAGTATAGATTATTTTTCATTTCATTTTACGACCGAAAAATATAAAATACTTTTTTTTCTCGGTATTTAACGCCGAAAAAAAGAATAATATACCTAATAAAAATATAGATAAGATTGTAACAAGCTTGAAAAATTAGTAAGGATGTTATTTTTACGTCCATTAAAATTAAAAAATGTTTTGATAATATCCAATAGAAGTATGAATGACGCCATTTTTTTAAAAATCTATGATAATATCATTGTTCATTGTTAATAGTAGGAAAAGCTACATCAAGTATGGTCTTACTACTGGCCAGTTTTTATAAGTCCGGCAGTTCCGGGTGATATATGGACGGGAGAGATTTATGAGTGGAGCGGAGGTGGAAATTTGATTTTGTGAGATAAATCCTCAATGACCTAAGCATTTCTTAGCTTTGCTAGCTTAAACAGAATGATTATTATTTTTCATGTCTTGGCGAGCTCCGTGGCGCAGTGGTTAAACATCCAAGACCCAGGCCAATCTGAAAAAGATCATTTTCCATCTTGACTTGACCGGGGATCGAACCCGGGGCCCTCGTGTCGCAGGCTGGCGTATTAACCACTGCGCCACGGAGCGCGCCAATCTGTCAAAAGTCTGTTGAAATGTTGATTAAAATACAAAACATAATTGTCGTAATAGGTTCGTAAAAAAAACAGTAAACTGCCCCAGAACATGGGTTAAAAAAGCTGATCTTATTTTCACTGCAAAGACTATTTTAAGAGCTTTTATAACGACCGCTGACGGAATTCAGAAAAATAAAAGATTTATTTCGACCGTAACGTAGAAATTCCCGAGCGTTTTATAGGACAACAAAGTATACGATATTACAAACAGTGCTTTTGTTAGCACTTAACACAACAATATAGAATTTAATATTCCATTAAAAATACATCTATTTAGTTGGTCTCAAACATAGAGTTTCATGCACTTTTGTGCACAAAAGCATGAAACTCTTTCTATGTTTGACCATATTTTTTTATTACAACTTTTGCGCAGTTCCCTATATCACCTATAATATTTAAACTCCTAAACTTGGAGGAGATGGGAAGAGATAGAGCAAATTGGAAAAAAAAATAGTAGTCTCTTTCCCAGCAGTGAGACTTAAATAGCTGATTCGAATTGTTTTGGCGCTTACAAGTATCATATTGATATTGAATGTAAATTTTCATATCTTCCTGGCAATACGTGCTGCTTAAAAGCGCGATGGACACATTTCAAGGGGAAGTTTGTATTTTGTTATAGTTTATAACATGGACTAAAACAATATGCAATCTGCCCCAGAAAAATCAGTTATCATCTGAATCATATGAAATCTATACACGAAGTCCGTGTATGAAATCTATACACGGACTTCGTGTATAGATTTCATATATCATATCATAGAGAGTATCACTATATTGGACCACTTAGAGCAGGATCCAGAATCTAAGTTAACTAATTAACTTTTGCTGCTGCAACATTTATTAAATGCAAATGATTGAGATGTTGAGAACATTAAAAATCTAGTATATCCGTCAGGTGTAACGTACACTCTTTATTTGACAAATACTACTATTGCTTACTACTACCTGTATTCAATCTAATATACCTTTAAAATTCTCGTGTCACAGTGTTTGTAACAAAACTCCTCCGAAACAGTTTGTAGGATTCTTGTTAAATGTTATGTAAAACAGTACTTCTGAGACTAGGGCGTAAACAATTTTTCATACCTCTCATAGAGAAGGTGGTTTTTTTTTCTACTCTAATATACCCCAATTTTTTTATCTACTCTAATATTATAATGACGAACTACACTAATCTACATCTACACTAATATTACAAAGAGGCTAGATTTGATTGTTTGTTTGTTTGCATTGAATAGGCTCTAAAACTACTTAACCGATTTAAAAAAATCTTATACCATTAGAATCCTACATTACCCCTGATGAACAAAGGCTATAATATAAATATTTATATCTACCCGTGCGAAGCTGGGGTAGGTTACTAGTTTGTATAGTAAAACAACGATTGCCAGGTCAGCTGTTCTATGGAAAAATGACAATTGTGTTCTTTTTCTTCACCAGATGCGACGATGGTGGAGGCGGCGCGGCGACAGGCACCGGCGGGCGGACGGCTTCGCTGCGACTCGCGAACGGGCGGGTCGCGGCGCAGTCGGCGGAGCAACTTCCGCACTCGCCCGCCGACTGCGCTTCAGTGCGGATTTCCATCGACAACACCAACACTTGCTGCACGGACTCGCTTGTCACCGCCCTTGACGACGAGACGCTGCTGCTCGGTGAGTCAACCTTATTACCACTCCATAAAGTTACACAGCCGTTAAGATAGAATTCGCCGCCCGACTGCGCCTCTTTGTGGATGTTGATCAACAACACTAACAGATGCAGCACGAACTCCCTTTTCCCCTTAACCAAGAGATGCTGCTGCTTAGTGAGTGAACCTTATTACTTAGTGCATAAAGTTGCATGGCGCAGTCTTTAGGATAGCTCGCGCCGGCTGGCTGCGCCTCTGAGCAAATTTCCATCGACAATACTAACAAGCTAGCTGCACAAACTAGTTTGTCCATGCCCTTGACGAAAAAACGGTGTTAAATGGCATTATTGCAAATGTCGCAGGCAAGCTACAAATCGTCGACCGATTGTGCCTCAGTGCGGATTTTATATCGACATTGCTATCACTAACTATGAGTATCAAAATATACAGATTAGGTACATATAAATAAACTTAACTAAACGTGCCTGCAAAATAACTACCTACATTTTTCGTAAAATTTGGCCAGAAAATTTTAAGACTGATCACAACATTACACAAATATTATAGAGGAGTAAATCTCGCGGGTCTTATTACTTCTATTCCGCCATTTTAAAAAGAATACTAAAATCAGAATTAGAAGCCTGCACAAAAAGTTATGAGAATCGGAAGAGTAATGGGACCTTATAGGTCGCATTACTTTAGGAGAGCAACCGGACAGACTAACGTATGTGTGTACAGTACACACGTAAGAATTTTTGCCTAAGCTGAAGCATATTGTCTGTGGCTGAAGCAGAACGCTTCGCTCGCGCTTCATGCTCTGTCAATGATTTTAAGTTGTCAACATGTCACCAACAACGTTACATATAGGAGTTCTTGGCGGGAATTTCGACGGAGAGCACGGCTTGTATTTTGGATTGTTTTGTAAATTGTTTCTAGTGGACTTTATAATGTGAAATCGGTGTGATTTGGTATTATAAATGCCCATGTTTATGAACAATGTGTGGAATAACTGAAATAAACTGTCACAGTGCGGCTGTAGTGAGATTTACTTAGCGGGATAGTGGACCGCCTCGCCTCGTTGCGTCGTCTGTGATTAAGCCAGTCGATTCGTGGGAACTGTCGCCAGGGGCTCCGTAGAATCAATGAAATGAACTACCTACACCATCGTTTTATTGATAACAAGACTTAGAAAAAGCGCGGGAAAACTCATTTATACTTGATCTCGACTAGCTCCGTGGCGCAGCGGTCAACACGCCAGCCTGCGACACGGAGTGACCGGGTTCGATCCCCGGCCAGGTCAAGATGGAAAATGATCTTTTTCAGATTGGCCTGGGTCTTGGATGTTTATCTATATATGTATTTGTTATATAATATAGTATCGTTGAGTTAGTATCCCATAACACAAGTCTCGAACTTACCTTGGGGCTAGCTCAATCTGTGTGATTGAGCTAGCCGTATATATATTGTCCGTATATATTTATTATTATTATTATACATATATAATGCGAGCAACATTGTTTCACAATCATAGTTAGATGTAAAAACCACAAGCCATTTATTTTTACATGTTACAGGAAAAAATACAGATCAGTATATATTTTCTATTTTCCTCTGTGGTTATAGAGTTACATGATTTTAATCACGATCTAATCATTACCTTATAACGGTTAATGGTTTATATTAATGGTTTATCCAATAAAATGGCCGATTTCATTTTCCCCCTACATCTTTTCTGATTTCCCAAGATAGAAATACGTACGCAACCCATATGTAGTGCCTACCTCCTTCGATTCACATCACTACCCGACCTTCACAACACGTCTAATTAACAACAATAAACTAAAATATTTTTAGTAAGTGAAAAAAATACGTTAGATTAATGTTGTCGGGATTGCCGACTATAGCATCTGAGTGACCTGTTTTTAAAATATAATTTAAATAAGTTGTTAGTATTGCGGATTTATTATATAGATATAGAGTTCTATGCTGGTCTGGAAGAAAAGAATAAACAAAATCGTACCACCTGTTTCTTCTCCTGCGCAGGTCGTAGAACCCTCGGCCTGAGGGAATTGACAAAAGTCCATTGAATAATCTCAATAGGCGATGCGACTAGCAACCCATCTTTATGTTTCATTTTCCACACATTTTCCACCTTTAGTTTACGCCCACCAACACACTTAAAATCGCATTTGGATCATATGGCCTTAAGTTCTTTCTATCCCATAAGGGATAAAGATATATATAATATATATAAAAAAATAATCGGTGTAACTGATTTTGACTAAAGTAATAAATCGTCCCAAATCTTTGCCACATGATCAACTCCTAATACGATAAATAAAAAAAATTGTAAGCATTTTGAAGTATAACGCAAACGCGAAATATATATCGTATCGAAAAGCTAAGTTGTGCTTAAATGAACAGATTAAAGTCTTATAGTACGCACCATACCGACTATTGAAGAGAAAGTGCACAGTAAAGAGATAAATCTACAAGTTGTTGTAATTTTTGGGTTTAAGGAAAAGTTTAAGATTTTGCAAAGGATTGCAATTTTTTCTTGATTGCGTTGACGCAGAGAGTCATCCTCAGACCTCAGACCAGTTTATAGACATCATAATTTTTAAAATTATCATTCGATTTACTTATACAGGTTGATTCTGATTCCTCTGGCAATATTTAAATTACAAAAATTTTTAACAGCAGTGTTTAAGTCTCATTTCTTTGACAAGTCTATTCTTTTACTCTTTCTTTTACGAGTATGATTTTGGTTTGATTTTCGGACCAGACTGGGTCAGATTTTTCAAGCTTCCCAAATGCATCTGATATAGTTTAACGTCAGCCATCATCATCATCATTATTTCGTGTAGGTGACACGTTCGATTGACCATGCACACCCTGGTGTCAGAGTTCTTCGGAACCGCCTCTCGGCCTCTGACGTGGTTCCTTTAACGAACGTTCTGCCATCAATGAAGATAGCCACGACCAACGGCGAATGTGCCTTCCGAAGCACGGAGAAGCTTAGATTTTAATGCCACTTGTGGTCACCCATCCCATAAGGGACCGTGCCCAGGGTTGCTTAACATGTTTATGAGTTAATAATGCTGAAGTCAACTGGGCCATAGAGCTCCTACATTCAATTCTATCTGTGATGCAGATTCTGAAACTCAAAATTTGCTAGTAGTATTAGTATCAACATGTATGTGTTAGTAAAACTAGGGCCCGCCCCGGCTTCGCACGGATAGATATTAAATGTATTGAATTCTGTTTAACCTATGTTAACCAGGGCTTGAATGTAGGATTCCAATGGTGAAAGAATTTTTCAAATCAGTCATTTGGAGAAAATGCGCTGTGCAGTTTGTTGCCCCTCTTCTGCACTCCGCCTTGGAAGCGGCGTAAACTTAGCTCTAAGTAAGTTATTGACGTCAACAATATTGATGTTGTATTTTAAATAATAATGCGTAATTTAACGTTCACCAAATGGTATTTAAGATATCTTACGATGAATAAAATATTTGGCTTTAAGTTAGTCTAATATCTTACGTCCAAAAATTCGTACTGGCAGACAAAAATTAGGACAGGTAAACTAAATAAAAATGTCCGAATTACCCCTCAGTTTTTACTGTGACAACCTTGTTAACGATCTCATTTATCTTCCCGTCATGTAGGAACTTAGTGGGTGTGTCTACGCATTTTTTTATGATATTCACTATTTTATGATAGCAGTAAACGAATTGCGATGGGTCATCATAATTCAGTAACACGCTCAAGAAGACCACAACATTTCCATTTTACCATAAATGTCTTTCTAATCTCACGGACAAGCCATTTAAAAGAATTACTATTTGAAATACAGGCAATTTGAAAAGTAGAGAATATAGATGTGAGTCTAATAAGATACAAAAATATTTATGTATATTTCCATAGAATATTCAGTAAAGTCGTTTTAGATCTGATCCAGGAAAGACAATAATAGGCAAGTTAAGTTTTAAATTCTCTCATAAATTTATAATTTGAATGAATGAATGTTTTTTTTTTATTAATTTTAAATTTATTGCACTAACATTTAGAAGAAAAAACACCGAGAATTGATCTATCTCGTTCGTACTGCCGCTTACCAGCCTCATTTTAAATAATTATTGTTCCTCGTTGCAAGGTCTAGAAAATGTTTACAATGTTTAATTTATTGTCTAAAAAAATAATACTAATTGGCGCCAAAAAAATAATACTAAATAAATAAAGACAACACGGCATGTTCCATTTTTGATTTTTTTTTATTTGTCTGCGTAAATAAGAGTCACGGTATACATATGAACAAACATATGACAAATCACTCAAATTTATCCCACCCACAGTAAGTTGTAAACTTGTTTTAAAGGATACTATAAACAATACCTAGTATTTTAAAATAGATACTCATACCATCCCGAACAATCTGACCAATCTGCAAAGATCGTTTCTCATCATAACCAGGCCGGGAATCGAATGCAGGACCCTGCCATTCAAAGGCACTTGCGTGCGGTACAGAGCCAAGGAGGTCGTCAATGAAAAAAAAAATCCCGCCTAAAAACTCAAAGTACCGTATTAAAGTTAACATTGACCGTGAATTGAGTAGATGCGACGCGCATGCCGCGCGGCGGCGACGATGCGCCCGCCTCAAGCGTGCAGTCTATCCCCGACCCAGCTACCGCGCTGTCATGCCCATCACCGCTCCTGTTCAGGAGCGAAGTCGCGAGTGAAGTGCTGTGTTCTTGAGTCAATTCGTTCCTGAAAGATGTCGCAATACGACTCCCCTCGTCATGTTCGTAATTATAGGGTGTCAATGTCAACGCTTCACTAAATGTTGTCTTGTATGTTGTGAAAAGTTTGTGGCAACTTTAACTGCTATGCTAGTGTTTTAGGGGAACAATACATAGGTAATTAATTTAAATTGGAATGGTGTTATGCATGTTTACTAATGTATAAGTGGGTTGTGTTCGTCCCTCGGATGCCAAATGGGGCTATTGGAAGCAACTTTGGTGCCAACATAAACTTAGTAAAAGCTTTAAGATGTAGAGCATGATCCAGTTTTTGTGTGATTTATAGAACATATCCTAGGGTGTATTATCATCTTATTTGATTTATAAGCGCATTTATAATAAGTGCATTATTTTTGTTGGACATTTTAATATTCTTACTAGACAATAGATTCTGAAAAATATATTTAAATAATTTTTAATTAGCAATTCGGATAACAACTTCTACATAATCAGTGTTAATTATAATAATAATGACTTCATTTGTCGGTACAAGTTATTATAATACCTGATTACTTAAACATTATATAGTTATACGATAATAACGTATTTACCACAGTTTTTGTTTATAACAATGATATCATCAACATGTATTTAATTAAAAAGTATAATAATGTCGGCAATAATATTTTTTTACGATTAATATTCTATTGTTCATAATATTCAACAATTATAATTAAGTACAGCGGAAGTACTTACTTCTATTCATAAATTAGTAAATTATAGAAGAAAGCAAGGTAAGTAAATTAACTAATTTTATTATAATTCTTCTTTATTCATGAACACAATAAACATAAGTAGTATTTGAATTTGTTACATCCTAAACTACTAAGTACTTAAATATAAATATAATGCACATTTTATCCACATCAAAACAATTAATATCTATGCAATTCATTCATCATCATCGTCATCATAATTAATGAATTAATAAAATACTATTATTCAATTATATTAGGTCAATACATACAATTATGTCACATACATAGGCGCTCTTATAACCCGTCCCTTAACGTTTCCGGTGCAAAGGTGCCCATAACACTAGCTGCGTTGCCGCGCTGGATAGCTATGGCCATCCTTTGCACCAGAAACGACCCAGAGCGGGGGTCGCCAGTCTTTTCGCCTATGCGATGACCTATCTCTTTAATTAGGCGCTTAGCTTCCACACCCCAGCTGCCCATGGTCTCTACGGCTATGGGCACAAAACAATATTGTGGCTCCATAGCCGCGTACTTTAAGCGTTTCCTCTCCGCTGCATCCTCGGCCGCCGCCGCCGCCGTACCAACCGTTCGTCCGAGGTGGCTGGCAGCGACTGTGCTGACACAGGTAGCGTCCCACACCACGCATCTTCCGTGCTTCCACGGCACGAGAGTCAAACCGTCGGGCCTTTTTCCGTCGGATCTACTGAGGCCAGGCGGCTCCAACACACATGGGACACCGGCAGAAACAAACGCCCTACGGATTAGGTCGTTAAGCGCATGGTGCCGTGGAAACCTCCCTGTGCAGCGACGACAACTCAGCGCGTGGTGACCATCGGCGTCCACCATGGATCCGCAGATGCATCTATGTGGTTCACACACTCTGCAGCCCAGGCGGAGAGCCACGGCCACCCGCATTGAGTCATCGTCAAGAAATGTGCCCAGGTCTTCATCGTCACTTACCATCAGGTGAGATGGGAGACAAATGCCTAATTCAATATTTAGTAAAAAAAAAAAAAAAAAAAGGTGAGGCGACGGAAGCGCGTGCAGCCACACGCCCGATTCCGGCTGTGACACCGCTCTGAGCCTCGCTAAGTCAGCCCCCGAGGCATCGTCTAGGAGACGACTGTGAGCCCTTTTGACGCCCATCTCATCCCAAGCCCGCTGAAGATGGTTAGCCACCGGACTCGGAGCACCCGAGTTAATAGTCGACCACGTAGACACTGCCTCGGCCACATGAGGTATGCTAACCCTGGCATCATTGGGTGAGAGAATCACAGTAACCAAGTCTACAACCCCATGTGCCGATGCCAAAAAAGCCGGTAACCCAACTTCGCGAGCGCACCGAATCCCGAGGCCCCCATGCCTGACTGGAAGAGTCGCCTGCGTCCACTGTGTCTCATTAAGGGATATGTTCAGTATCGACTCCAATGTGCATTTCAAGGTAACATCAAAAGCTGATATCTCGTCGTGGCACAGCCATGTAGGCGCTGTTCTAAGCAAAAAATGTATTTTCGGCAATGCAAAACACGCTCGCAACAACACCATTGCCACGTGTGCCGGTAGTTTTTGGAGAAATTTTATTTTATTACTAATTTTATTTGTATGATAGAATTTAAAATAATTGGCTATTTTTTTTTATAAGGGTAATGTTTTAACCTATACAGTTTTATAATTTCTTTGCTATTAACTAAACTATCGATATATTCTTATATACCACTGCAGGGAAAATACTTAAATCATGCGCACTGTACCGCGATTTCAAATACGCGAATACTTGGCGATTATGTTCAAGTTTAATTAAAAGTTTTCAAAATGTAGCACACATATCCTAATTATTTTCAAAAATAGAAAATTATGTTAGTCTTTAACAGTCGTTATTCTATGCCAGATGCATTTAGGCAGTTAGAAAAATCTGACACTTGTGTTGGTCACTTACACACACAACAGACAATAAAAAACAAAAGTAAATGCTGTGTAAATAAAAAGTAAGCTACGAATAGCTCGTGTGGCTATTGCGTGGTCTTCAAACATCTTGGGACTAATGTATTAACCTTTAAAATTTTAGCACTCAAAGAATAATTTGCAGCTAAAGCTAGGTCGTCATTTTTCTGCCATATCATCTTATTTTGATAGAAAATAGATTATAACCCCATAGATGGTAGGAGTAACAGCATTCTTGCTTGTCCTTTATCGAAAAAAGCAAGGTCACTTTATAAAATTGTGTAAGTTACAATTAATTAACAGTAGATGGAAAAGGCTAGTTTTCTGGGTCAAAATATTATCATTACAGTTAGTCCGCCAGTTAAATTATCAAAAAATATTTGACACGTATTTTTTCTTTTGTCAATTAAACAATCATTGATACTACAAGTTCAAAAGTGTGGGCTCTTGACGTCAAAGTTTGCTATAAAATGTACCAAACTATGATGTCACACGGAATTTCTAAAGGCTACATCATATTTTTTGTTTAATCGGCAAAAGAAACAATACGTGTACAATAATTTTATATTATCTAATTGCCGGACTAAGTATATTTATAACTAAGCTATTAATTGTTGTCGCATCTATTAGGGTCGCATATATATACCATGGTATACATATACCATGGTCTATGTATACCAAACCCTTTTAAAATATATAAAACAAACTCGCCCTTTTTTTTAATACTTACTTGTGTTCCAGCAACGACTCATAGTTTCCGTGGCCAAAAATGAAAAATAATTCACCTAAAATGTTATCTTTGGTGCGACTTTAAATTAAAATAAAAACCAATAGGAAATTGGACGTCCCTTTGCTGTAATGTAAAAGCAATGCAAAGCTATTCAGAAGCTCGTTGACAGTAACTGATCGACCCCATTGAAAAGAGAGCAAAAAGAAATATTATAACATTGAACTGCATCAGTTGAAGCTCGAATATCCATATTGATGAGCTTTTGAGGCGTTTCATCAAAGCTTTGCTGGAAATATGTTAGAGTAAACAAAGATGGCTTCATATCCGTTTAAATTCCAGATGTTTTTTTCGAACTGATGACGTTTATATTTTGTTTGTATTTTGTATCATCTATTCCTGCTCTATTATCTAGTGCATCTATCTTTCGCCTTTGTATATTATTCTCCACATTTTTTGTGCCCGTAGTCAAATTTGGAACTATTTATGTACAAATATTAAAAAAAAAAACATAAACTTATTTATTTACATAGATCCATTTCTATCGAACCAGTAGCGGTATCTTTAATTTGTCTTAGAAATTAGGCTTGTAAATGAAGAGATATGCAGAAGTGTAGATCCACGTGTTCTATGGAAATCTTGTAGTAGTGCGGTTCCAAATTTTACCATCCATGCAAGAAAAAATTATATCATGTGGGATTCTTTTTGCAACACTACCATCAGCCCAAAGGATGCCCAAATGGGAATACTTTATTGAAAAGAATTCGATCGGCTTTTGCATTCTTCAGAGCCATCTTAAAAAGTAATATGGGAAATATAAGTATTAATGGTGTGATGTATAAACAGATATCTAATACAAGAATGACGCTAGCAAGTAGCTATCATATGCAAAAATGTTCAGATCTAATAATATAAATAATTTTCCTTACCTGATGCATAAGAAGCGTTAATTGATTTGCAAATGTTCCTGTTAATTCCTTCAGGAACTACATTATTCAAAAAGTGACAAACAAACAGACAACACAACAACATCACTATAGAATGACTAAACAGGAAGATTTTGCACTGGAATATTTTATAGTTAGAAATCTAATAAAAAAAATCATTATAATTTAAAAGTCAAATGAGTCATAATTTATAAATAATAATATAAAAGTCTAATGAATCATGATTTCCGTATTACTTTTTTAGAATGATTTTTATATCTCGAGATAAATTATTCATAGAAATATTTACCTCATAATCCTGTACACTACATCAGTGCAACAAAAGATATAAATAAGTAGATCCATTTCAATTAGGATAAAGACAACCTTTAATTGAGGAAAAGAGACCATGTTAAGTCCCGAGAAATGATTCATAGAAATATTTACCTTACAATCCTGTACAGTACCTACATCTTGGTAAGTGCAAAAAATTTAGGTAGATCCATTTCAAATAAAGATCGTTATAATGCCAACCTTTAATTAAGGAAAAGAAAGCATGTTAAGTCCCGAGAAATGATTCATAGGAATATTAACCTTGTATTGCTGTACATTTTGGTAAGTTTAACTAAACGTGTAGGTAGATCCATTACGTATAAAGATTTTTAATAATGCCAATCTTTAATTGAGGAAATGAGAGCATGTTAAGTCATAGGAAATTATTTATAGAAATATTTACCTTAATTGCTGTACGTCTTGGTAAGAACAATAAAACATGAAGGCAGATCCATTTTTAACACTAAATGTTATTTTTTTTTATTAAGTATCCGAAATTTCCCTTAAAATCCCTGCATTTCATACATATTTTTCATAGTTAGTAGCGAATGTAAAAATGTACATAGTTTCTTTTTCTCTACGATAATTTGGTGTATATCAAATCATGTGTCAGATTCATAGTATATTTTGGGCACGTTGCCTCAATGTGACGAGTTGGAACATTACTTCTATTTATAAGTAGAACATAACAAAAAAAATAAAAAAAAAGATTCATAGTTCGATTAATAATTTATGTGTGATTGCCAAACAAACAAATTTAGAGTTTGTATTGTATTGTACCTGATGTAAGCCAAGACTCGACAGACTGACAATAAGTTTCGAGGAAAATAAAAGATAAATACTACACTATAGTACTTATTTCTAGTAGGTAAAAGGTTTATTACATATATAATATTTTTAGCGGAGTGCGGTGAACCGCTTCCTCTCCATTAAAACGTACGCTAAGGAAGTTGTGGTAATCTAAGATATAATTAATCATATGAGAAGCTAAAATATTAAAGAGTATTAAGAAAATTGGGGTAACAATGTTTATACATTAACGGCTAATTAAGAAAGCTGCCAAAAAGTAACCATTCTGTTAAATTTGATACCTACCACCCCGACAAGAAGATGCCATATTTGACGTCTTTTAAATGAGAATATATCATTCCACTTTAATTTGAGGAGAGATTTCACACCGGTGCGATTGAAAATCATCAATGATTTAAGGAGATCTTATATTAATACTTTAATCCAGGACTCAAAGGTTACAACATTAAGTTATGTTACTCAATGACTTAACTTTTGAGTCTTAGAGATACCCAGAGCAGGTTGGCGTTAGGCAGAGGCGGTCGGCCGTAAAAACTTTCATAATGTCACAATAGCTGACCTTGGACTCAGGCATTTCACAGCTGAAAAGGCAACAGGGAAATCATTCAGATGAGGAGGATATTGTTAGTGTGAACGACGAATAAAATAAACTTCATAAAATGAGGAGAGAAAAGCAGTGTGATATGTAAATAATACGTACCTGCAACAAAATATTAAAAAAAAATTATGATAAAAAATAAAGTTGTAACGATGCTGCATATCTTCTTTATGCTGAATATACAGGATGAAATTTTGATCGTTCTGGACCCTTACGTCACAGCTTTTATCATTCTGCTTCATATTTACTCCATACGGTAGGGAGAGCTACCATATTTTATTTATATTATAAACTAGCAGTCCGCCCTAGCTTCGCATGGTTAGATATAGGTATCTAATTCCATAGCCTATGTTCATCAGAGATGATGTAAGATCAGTCCAGTAGATTCGGAGCCTAGCAAACGAACAATCAAATCTTTCCTCTTCGCAATATTAGTGTAGATTGTATTTTGATTTCCCACCTGCCCCCGAAACATGGCACGTGTTACAACATTTATCGATTATTACGATCTTGTTTTCCGTCATATTAAAGAGCGAGATGGGAATAGTTTATCGCGCGCGATATAAACGGCATCGCGGGCGCCATGCCACTTATTTTATGTGAGGCCCTCTCTATTAGAGCTGGGTGAGGTGAGACCTCACGAAGTTAGCACTTCCAGAAAGTTCCGTCTGTAGACGTAGACTTCTATTGTTATATCTATTGTGTCTGGTCCGTGAATGAGTTAAAGTAAATAAACAGTAACAACCAAGAAATTTGTAGTTGATTGTAGAAATTAATAACATCTAAAAGCATATCCAAGCAACCAATGATGAATGCGACGTCAAAATAAGCAGAATTCAAGGCTCACGCTGTCAGTAAAACGTACAAGTTTTCTTATTTTCAATGTCTATTATACTCGCATCACTTTTGTCTCGAAATTAGTACTCGGACTTTGTTGAATAAACGAAACGTCTCTGGTTTGCTCTTTTGTTAATAAAATTTAAGTGGTTGTCACGGTTTGACAAAAATATAGAGATTTCTCATTTCACGGCATCTCGTCAAGTGTGACAATTTGTTGTTGCGTATCCAATGCTGCTGGTATAGTTAATTCGCTTAATCTTCGAAGCTTGTTCCCCGGTTGCATCCTCGACATGGAGTGTGGATGTCCGGAATAAAGTATTATGACTATTTAACCGACCACCGTAAGTTTTAAAAGAAACGTCCCGCCACGTACGACTGAACTGTTGAATGAACTGCCTGCAGCGGTATTTCCGAATCAAAACAACATTGAAACCGTCAAAAAACGAGTCTATGTTATCTTGAAAGGCCGGCAACGCTCTAATCTACTTTTAGTTGTCTATGGGTAGTGGTGTTCACTTACCATCAGGTGATCCGCTTGCTCGTATGCCATCCTATGTCATAAAAAACCTGCCTGACGGCAAATCTTATTGGGTAGTTGAAGCCGTGTGGTATCCGGCAGAGTAGAATAGGATCACTCCAAGTCTTCCCGTGGATGTCGTAGAAGGCGACTTAGGAAATACAAGCTAAACAAAGCTTATAAACATCTAAGAAACCTCTCCAACCCGTCTCTGGCTGCTCTGGCCAAGTATGGCCCTAGTAGTACAGAGAGGGTCGTGCTCCTGTACTGGAGACTAAAAAGGACCTGATGATGATGATGATGATGATTATCGGATAATTCCAAAACCGTAGAAAAATACCTGTGATGATTATGTACCTTCTTATCTGAGCGCGTTTCTGATTATAACCCGAGGTGCGTCTAAGTCTGGACTACTCAATGGTAATAGTATATTTCGATGCAGCGACCGGCGGCGATGTAGTGACTGCAAAGTTATGGATCCTTTCAAATTCGTAATATATGTACTACGAATACTCTTCTCATCTGATATATGGAAAAACACGAGATGTAAAAAGTGGGTCTGCGGTTACTGCGGGTGCGAACGCTGTATGTTCAAACTGATTATATTTTTCTAGAACCTGACCGCGTTCTGGAGTAAGGATATGTGCATACGCGTAACACGTTTGGTTTTTTTTTTTAATTCCATGTTGTGCAGCGATTATGTGCAAAATTTAAGTTCCGTTATGAGTCTGAAACATCATGGCATGACCTACCATACGTGTCATAATATTGTGTTTATAAGGCATTTTGGAGCAAAAACTTGAAAGATATTCATCATCATTTCGTGTAGGTGACACGGTCAATCGACCATGCATACCCTGATGTCAGAGTTCTTCGGAACCGCCTCTCGGCCTCTGACGTGGTTCCTTTAACGACTACCAGATGGCAGCCGGGACCACCGGCTTAACGTGCCTTCCGAAGCACGGAATCATCTTTATTATCAGACAATCAGGTGATTCAAGCCTGCAATGTCCTAACCAAACTGGAAACAACAAAACAAAGTGTGCTTCCGGTGGGAATCGAACCCACGACCCCCGGGTCAACAGGCAAACGCCTTAACCACTGGACCACGGAGGGAAAGATATTGAACTGAAGACATCGATACTCGATCTAATTTCGGCCGGGAACCGATCTGACCTAATAATATTATGATATCTATGGTAGATACCTTCCTAATTTGAGTGTGTTCCTGTAACTGTAATGCTTCGAAGTCTGGAGACCGCAATTATTACAGCATAGTTCGATTTAGTGACTGGCGCTATTGTGCGCTATTGGTAAAGTCACAGACAATATAACCTAAGCGAACGCCGAGCCCCGGTAAAGCGTTGTCTTTAGGTTATATTATCTGTGGTAAAAGCAAAGTTGTTACAGGTGACCGCTTGTCTGACAAAAAGTAGACTTTTGAATCTGTCCGCTGGAATAGAACTCAGAGCCGCTGACCACTGCGCCACTGCGACTGGGTATAGTGAATTCGTTTAATAAACATGAATTAATCATCTCGTCCGTATGGCCACGTGACGGAGAATAGTAAATAATGCGGCGATGTCAAGAATCAAGTGGTTGTAACCAATACCGCGGTGGATAACACTAATTAATGCGGAACTCCTTAGAAGCAATGGAAGTGTGAATTTATATTATTTATCCTTGTTGAACTTACTATTTTTATCATTCACTAGCGACTAGTAGCGACCCGCCGCGGCTTCGCACGGGTACAATGTAGATACTAATATGGGACAGTAAATTATATATACACGGTTTTCATCGTTTTGAACCCTTAAAGGGGTGACTCAGACCATTAAAATGAACAACTTTTCCTGTGGGAACTACGCTGGGAAGTCAAAAAAAAACGACTTTTCCATACAAACTGGCTGGGCAGCGGGACTTTTTTGTATGGAAATGACGAAATGTTTTTTGATGTCCCAGCATTGGTTCCATCGAAAAAGTTGTTTATTGATGATCTGAGTCACCCTTTTAAGGGTCCAAAACGATCAAAATTTCACCATGTAAAATAAATAAAACCTTCCTCTTGAATCACTCTATCTATTACTGGAAACTGCATTAAGATCCATTTAGTACTTAGTTTACAAGATCTGAGCAAACAGACAGCGGAAGCAATTTCATCTTATACAATGTATAGATTACAATGAAAGTGCAACTAGAATCTAAAATGTGTAACTCTGTTGATGGATTAAATATATGGAAAGATAGATTTGTCGACCTCTGTGGCCTAGTGGCCATCACACCAGGCTGTCACAGTGTAGGTCCTGGGTTCAATCCCCGGTCAGGTAAAGATGGAAAATTAGCTTTTTCAGATTGACCTGGGTCTTGGATGTTAATCTATAAGTATTTGTTATAAAATATAGTATCATTGGGTTAGTATCCCTTAACACAAGTCTCGAACTTGCTTCGGGGCTAGCTCAAACTATGTTATTTTTTCAATATTTTTTTTTCTCTTGCAAACATTCAGTTGGCTCCTTGTATTTTTTTTATTTAATTACAAGTCACTATTTATTGATATTGTAAAAATATCTCAAAATTCCTTCTTTAAATGCATAGACTTCGTACCTTACTAGAGTAGTCTTAACGTCAACAATTGTTGAGAAGTGAAATATGACAATGAATAACTGTTCATGGAAACCTATATTGAATAAACGTTCTGAATTGAATTAAGTAAATTATTGACAAATCTAGGTAAAATAAAAGCTCGTATGTCAAGAACCTGTAACAAAAACAAAGGACAATCATTCATTAAGCGTGTCAGGTGACTATCAAAGTTCTTTTAGTGTAGGACACTAAAATCCAGAAAAATTGGGTTTTAACAGTAGTTTTAGATACATATTTTATATAATTTTCAAGGACTAAAATAATTTTGCAAATTCAATTCGATAGCCGAAAATTTTAAACATTATGTCATCAATATCCTAGGCACTTCATTCATTCATTCATTTCGTGTAGGTGGCACGGCACGGTCAATCGACCATGCACACCCTGGTGTCAGAGTTCTTCGGAACCGCCTCTCGGCCTTTTACGTGGTTCCTTTAACGACTACCAGATGGCACTAGAAAGACTGTTTAAGAAATTCACGAATACACGATTTGGGGCGGTGTTTTAGACTGAGGATTTTTGACGAATCACGCTGCGGATAAATTTTGTACAACTTTTGACGAAGCTTATTGCTGACGAATTTTTGTACCATTAGAAGAAGCATCCTTCGGATAGGTAAGTTTAAAACATTGATACAACTAATAGTTAGTTGTATCAATGTTTTAATTATTTGACTTTGTTATTTGTCTCATAATCGGTTTTGTATGTTTTATAATTAATTCACACGTGTATGTTATTAATCACGTATGCTTTATTAAGCTTAAAATTAAGTAGGTATCTATTCACTTAGTAACTTTAATTCTCAAAATATATTGTAGAATTAATTTTTGTAATAACGGTTGTAATAATATTATAGAATTAATTTCGGAAATCCCAACATTCCACACAGTATATCATCAATACCCTAGGCACAAAACTAGTGCCATTACGAGTATTAGCTATATTCTAATTAAAGATTTCTCTATGGTGATTTCAAACCTAAATACGTAATTTCTAAACCTAAAGTTTCTATAACAATTTCATTTTTATTATAGTGTATAGCAGTGACGTGCAGTCCATATAGACTATTAGACAATGTCTACCCTGCAGTCGCTAAATAAATACCTACATTTTTTTTTCTTACAAAAAAATAATTATATTCGGTGCGCCTGCAAAATTCTGCTAGCAAATACTTTATAATCGATTTTGATCAAGTACGGTGCTGCGGTCGCGGTCCGCGCGTGCCCGCGCCAAGCAGTATCTATACGCGTAAGCCGCGTAAGACAAAAATTCAAAGGTCTGACTTTTCACGCACACATAGAAAATTATTATACACCGATAGGAAATCGCTTTTATAGTAGTACAAGTAAACATCTTTCATCGGCACACACATGCAAAGCAAATTGGCGCTGTGTGTGTGAATTTGAGACACTGTCTCCGAGGTTTCTATTGGCTGCCGCGCGCGATATTAATGTCAACGTCACCTGTCAATGTCATTATAGATATTATTCATACTTATGTAAATGTCATTGATTAACGTGTTTACTAACAATCCAAGATGAAAGTTTTATTTAAAAATTAAATGCTTTATCAGTTAAATTTCATTTGTGACAAAAATATTTTCATGTGAAAGTTGTGTCGCTTAGTGTTTGCATGCCGAAATCGAAATATAAAGTGTTTTGTGAACACGTTTTGAACAAATCAAGTACCTAACCGGTTAGTTATGGTTAGTTATTCTAAAGTTTAATCCACGTTTAATCTTAAACCTTACGTGTACGTGGCTCGCAGGTTGTAATCATATCTCTTATCTTTCGCTTGTTTTGAATACTTTTGCGGTCGAAGATCGAAAGACCATCATAATATTAAACGAGTTGTAGATAACTAGCCGTATGGTAAGGTAAGGTATATAGGTGGTATGTTTGTAAGGTAAGTTTTATAATTATGTCTACCCTATGATAAATGTCTGTGCACGTCACTGGTGTATAGATGACATTTGAAGCGCCCTAACCTTTGATCAAATATACCGGTAGACACACAGTCTCATACAAAATGATGCCTTAATAATTGTCCCCGAGTCAAAACATCACTTACAAACAACGACAAAAACTGTACATACTGAAAGTATAATTCCATCTCTTTTTTTTCACTTTTGATGCGCAGTTTTTGCATCTTTGTACTGTACCTTCGTCATCGCTAACGCGGTTTATTGAAACTGTGGACAAAACAGCTTCGAAACTAGATTAGTGCGCTGTTTTACCGAAGCATCTTTTCGAGTGCGAATCGTGTATCCTTACTAATATTATAAATGCGAAAGTGAGTTTCTTTGTTTGTTACGCTTTCACGCCGTAACTACTGAACCGATCATCATAAAATTTTGCATACAAGTTCTCTGGAGTACGGAGAAGGACATAGGCTACCTTTTATCCCGGGACAAAGTACTATTCCCGAGGGATCACATTAACGCGGGCGGAGCCGCTGGCAAAAGCTAGTCTACCAATAAATTTGATCTAAGGATCAACCAATGCTGCCCTACCTCAAATTCGACTCTAGCTACCAACCCCTGTTGTAGTTTTACAGTATTTTAGTAGGTTACTACGAATAAGTAAATTAATTATTCGTAGGTTATACTAGCTGTTGCCCGCGGCTCCGCCCGCGTTAATGTCGTTCCCTTGTGAACAGTAGAAATAATAAAAATTCCATACAAACCCCGGCCCCTTTGCTTTTTCCCCTTAAGGGGGAATTTAATACATTTCACCTGCATAGATCTTTAGCCCTTAAGGAGGGGATTTTGCCCATTTCACCTACACAGATATTTTATTATTGTAATGGAGAACTTCTTATTGTCATATTTCTAAGTAAATAAAAAAAATCCATACAAACTTTACCCCACCTATTCTACCCCTTCAAGGGGAAATTTCGACCATTTTAACTACACAGATTTTTTTTATTGTAATGTAAACATATATACTTATTTTTATACTTCTATGTCCAGAAATGAGAAAATTTCCATACAATCCCCCCCCCCTCCCTTTATCCCTTAAGGGGGAAATTTTGTACATTTCACCTACACAGATCTTTTTTAATTGTAACCTAGAACGTATATATGTACTTATTTTCATACCTCTAAGTCTAGAAATGGAAAAACTCCGTACAAACTTTACCCCCTATTTACCCCTTCAACGGAGAATGTTGTCTGGTTCACCTAAACAGATCTTTTTTAATTTTAATTGAGAAGTTGCGTACCTACTTTCAAACTTCTAAGTCCAGAAATGAGAAAATTCCATAAAACTTCAACACCTTTGATTTTCTAAAAATCCTTTCTTAGTGCTCATTTACACCATAAAAAGAATCCCTGTGCCAAAGTTTCTGCGCACAGTAGTTTCGGCTGTGCGTTGATATATAAGTCAGGTTTGCCTTTGGCCCGCGGCTCCGCCCGCGTAAGTGTCGATTTCTCAGGAACTGTAGAATTACCCGGAATACATTAGTTTATGACTTTCAATGAAACACCTTAATATTGAATTTCAATTGAATAACTTTAAAAACGGAAAGTTTCATACTAACTTTGCATACCCGTTATATCCCCTTAAGGGATGATTTTTGAGAAAAATATTTTACTCGTGTTTCATGCCTTTTAGTAAAGAACCTTCATGCTGAATTTCATTCGACTAACTTCAAAAATGGCAAAGTTTCATGCTTACTTTGCACCCCTATTTTACCCCCTTAAGGGATGATTTTTGAGTAAAATATTTTACTCGTGTTTCGTACCTTTCAGTAAAGAACCTTCATGCTGAATTTCATTCGAATAACCTTAAAAAACAACAAAATTTCATACAAACTTTGCAACCCGTTTTTCCCCCTAAGAAGATGAATTTCCAAAAATCCTTTCTTAGTGCTCCCCTACGTTATAAAAGGAACCCCTGTGCAAAGTTTCAGGTTCCTAACCCTTATAGTTTAGGCCCTGCGTTGATATGTCAGTCAGTCAGTCAGCTTCTCCTTTTTTTTTAGTATGGATTACTATGTCTGTACATTTCGAATTTTTGACTGAAATGGATAGAGGGACACTTAAAAAGAATAATAGAAGGCAAAAAATTTTTTTTGGAATTTCTTGTCTGTCTGTCTGTCTGTCTGTCTGTCTGTATGTATGATCACGATTATCTCCGAAAATACTGAACCGATTTACTTCAAACTTTCACCAATTGCTTTGTTTTAACTCAGTTTAACATTTAAAGTTTGTTTCATCAAAATCGGTTCATTAAAAAAAAAGTTATCGTCATTTGAATGAACTCAAGGCATGAGTTTGCCTGCAAACATATAGCAAAAATAAAATAAAATAATAAGTGACATAAAAAAAATTAAAATCCAAAGTCAATTGATCATCATTATACGACAGCATTATACCTATCCATACTATCCATAGTAATCCATACTAAAAAAAAAGGAGAAGCTGACTGACTGACTGACATATCAACGCAGGGCCTAAACTATAAGGGTTAGGAACTTGAAATTTTGCACAGGGGTTCCTTTTATAACGTAGGGGAGCACTAAGAAAGGATTTTTGGAAATTTATCTCCTTAGGGGGAAAAACGGGTTGCAAAGTTAGTATGAAACATTGTTGTTTTTGAAGTTATTCGAATGAAATTCAGCATGAAGGTTCTATACTGAAAGGTATGAAACACGAGTAAAATATTTTACTCAAAAATCATCCCTTAAGGGGTAAAATAGGGGTGCAAATTAAGCATGAAACTTTGCCATTTTTGAAGTTAGTCGAATGAAATTCAGCATGAAGGTTCTTTACTAAAAGGCATGAAACACGAGTAAAATATTTTTCTCAAAAATCATCCCTCAAGGGGATATAACGGGGATGCAAAGTTAGTATAAAACTTTCCGTTTTTGAAGTTATTCAATTGAAATTCAATATTAAGGTGTTTCATTGAAAGTCATAAACTAATGTATTCCGGGTAATTCTACTGTTTCTGAGAAATCGACACTTACGCGGGCGGAGCCGCGGGCCAAAGGCAAACCTGACTTATATATCAACGCACAGCCGAAACTACTGTGCGCAGAAACTTGAAATTTGGCACAGGGATTCTTTTTATGATGTAAACTAGCTTTCACCCGCGGCTCCGCCCGCGTCAATGTCGATCCCTCAGGAATAGTATTTTTTCCCGGGATAAAAGGCAGCCTGTGTCCTTCTCCGTACTCCAAAGAACTTGTATGCAAAATTTCATGATGATTGGTTTAGTAGTTACGGCGTGAAAGCGTAACAAACAAACAAACAAACTCACTTTCGCATTTATAATATTAGTTAGGATGAGCACTAAGAAAGGATTTTTAGAAAATCAAAGGGGTTGAAGTTTTATGGAATTTTCTCATTTCTGGACTTAGAAGTTTGAAAGTAGGTACACAAGTTCTCAATTAAAATTAAAAAAGATCTGTTTAGGTGAACCAGACAACATTCTCCCTTGAAGGGGTAAATAGGGGGTAAAGTTTGTATGGAATTTTTCCATTTCTAGACTTGAAAATGAGTATATACGTTCTAGGTTACAATTAAAAAAGATCTGTGTAGGTGAAATGTACAAAATTTCCCCCTTAAGGGATAAGGGGGGGGGGGGGGGGGATTGTATAAGTATATATGTTTACATTACAATTAAAAAGATCTGTGTAGTTAAAATGGTCGAAATTTCCCCTTGAAGGGGTAGAATAGGTGGGGTAAAGTTTGTATGGATTTTTTTATTTACTTAGAAATAACAATAAGAAGTTCTCCATTACTAAAGATCTATGCAGGTGAAATGTATTAAATTCAGGGCAGGGGTTTGTATGGAATTTTTATCATTTCTACTGTTCCCAAGGGAACGCCATTAACGCGGGCGGAGCCGCGGGCAACAGCTAGTTTAATCTAAATCTGTGGCTTATTGTTAATTTCGATATACTTAAAAAACAAAACATTATCTCTTATGTACGGGCCAATGGATTTCAATAAAGGTGTACTTAATTTATATTCTAATTATATTCTAAATTATTTTAAAATTCCAAATATTCTTAATGTGCGCCGTAGGCCAAAACCACTGACATCATAACCTTAAAGTGTAATTAAACAGTAATTTAGTAAAATGAATACTCAAAAAGTTCATCATCTTTCAATATCAATAGCCAAATGGGCGTGGGCGAGATTACCGCTTACGCTAGTTAGGCAACCCCTGGCGCAGTCCCCGCTAGGATGGGTGACCGTAAGTGGCATCAAAAACATCTCGAGGTCCTTCGTGCTTCGGAAAACACGTTAAACCGTTTGGTCCCGGGTGCCGTCATTGATGGCAGTCGTTAAGCTATATCAGATGCCTTTAATCAGCTTGAAAAATCTGACGCCAGTGTTGGCTACTTACACACATGAAAACATACAAACAAATAACAAAGATTCATATTACTCTCTTCCATGCTGCTTTGGGAGAAAAGAATCTATATATATAGTAATGTAGAATGTTCCAATCGCTCTCATCCCTCTCATCGTAAAAGCCGATCGAGCAAATACGCGTAAATCTAAGGAATCATGATAGTAGGCGATGCGGCTAGCACCATCACTATATTAATCCATTTTCACCAACAACGTGGCTTATGGGTCTTATATGTAGACCAGAGCTCTGTCTACCCCGCAAGAGAAAAAGACGTGATGGTATGTATGTATATATAAGGTCAATTTAATATACATACATACTATCATCATAAACATAAGCAAGAAAAATGCATTAAAAGCAAAATAAAAAAAAATCGAGACGCTAGTTATTGAGATATCTGGACCTGAACATTTAGAACAACAGTCCGAAAAACACCCTGTGTACAAATAAACATTCTCTTGTCAACAACTTTTAACAATTATCTACTATGGATATTAAGCCACTATGACGCAATACAGCTTATTTATCAATTTTTATAAAATAAATATACTTTGTATGAAAGAAAAATCTAGTATGTAGATTTTTTAAAATTTGCTACTAAATTATTTCTTTGACCTATGAGACCCAGCCCTTAAAATATTTGCGCTTGTTTCAAATGGTCATGTCATCAGGTCTTTTTAGTCTCCAGTACAGGAGCACGACCCACTCTGTACTACTAGAGCCATACTTGACCAGAGCAGCCAGAGGACTTGGCCTACACTCTCCACGCTGGCCAAACGGGTTGGAGAGGTCTCTCAGATGTTTATGAGCTTTGTTTTGCTTGTATTTCCTAAGTCGCCTTCTACGACATCCACGGGAAGACTTGGAGTGGTCCTATTCTACTCTGCCGGGTATCACACGGCGAAATGGTACTTGTGTCTAATTGAAATGGTACTTATTATTATTATTATTAATTGTAGATCACACTAGCAGCTTTAAGCTGATGCGTGTGCGTCTTGAGGTTTGGAGATTTTGTCTCTGTCTAGTCTATTCTTGAAACTTGTATGTAATATTTCTGAAAAAAATTCGGAAACCCTAAAATTCCAAACGATCATTCGGCAGAAACGGAACCAGTGGCATTAATAACCTTGATCTATATCTGATTGGTAAATGACAGACATCCTGGAATCAGAGCCCGCATAGTGCCGTCAATACAGATGATTAGCCAAATTAGCGTTATCTCTATTTGTTACAAATTAGTTTGCATTATTTGCTCGATTCAAATGCAGTTGCAAATTGTGCTCATTTGTAAAAAGTTAGTGATAAACGCGGTTAGCTTTGCTCAACTAATTTAAAACAGTTGTTGGTTTTGATATAACCTACTTGTACTTTCATGGACCAAATTTAATTGACCCCCGACGTTCCCTTAACGGGGTGACTCAGCCCAAAGTCAAAGTCAAATATTTTTATTCAAAATTGGATACATGTATCTCTTTTTGAACGTCATATTTGTATTTGTTATATTTTGTTTAATTTATGCGAAATCGAAATACTACTAGCGTTTCGGAACCACTGGTGAAAAGTATACGCCAAAAGAAATTCAATCCAGACTTGGTCCCTTTGGGCCTGAAGGGCGCGATCCGCCCATCAATATAAACAACGTTTCCTATTGGATTATGCTGGAAACTCAAAAAAAAATCAATACTCCCATACAAACTGGCCAGGCGGTAGAAATATTGTGTATGGAAATGACGTAATTTTTTTTTGCTTTCCCATTATTGGTCCCATAGGAAAAGTTGTTCATATTGATGGTCTGAGTAACCCCTTTAAGGGAACGTTGAGGGTACATTAACACGCTGTATTTCTGTATTATCTATATAAATAATGATCTATCAATAAAAGTATAGGCTGTTTTGTTCAGTCGTTTCACTGGGATCCCCGATTCTAATCCCCCAGGGGACTTAATAGAACTTAATATTACTTTCAGATCCCCGGGGATCCAACAGACCTATTAATTTCTTTATCAATCCCTTTACTCTGTGACCAATGATCTATTGTCATTGCACTGTTATTATTATTTTTTTCAATTGTCAGCTTATAATTGATAATTATAGGGTAATTTAAAATAGATCAAAACTTTACTTATAAATTGTACTTTATTTTTAGATGACGGCCCACATGGTTTTCAAGTTCATGTATGTACCTCTATTTAAATGTGTAAGTATTGTAAGTAAGCATGTGTGTTTATTTATTACACCATAACTTCTAATTACCGTAACGGATTTAGACACATCGAGTATCGTTAGAATCCTTACACCCTCCCGAGCGACATAGCCTATTATTT
The DNA here is from genome assembly GCA_947532085.1 of Elegia similella. Lineage (NCBI taxonomy): Eukaryota > Metazoa > Arthropoda > Insecta > Lepidoptera > Pyralidae > Elegia > Elegia similella. The sequence goes on along the minus strand of OX383942.1, from coordinate 16,185,226 downwards.
TTATGCCAAGGCAATTTAGTTGCTTTTATTATTTTGACATGTAATGTAAGTAACTACCTAATAAATATAGCAAAGAGCTATATTAATTAGGTAGTTACTTACATTACATATACCTCTCTTTTGTACGCCCATAATACAAACTTATATACGCCCTTTGTTATCGCGGGATCTGCGATAATTTATAAATTTTATGAAATATTGTACTTATTTCGTTATACATAATCTGCAGATTAAGAAAAGATTACTTGAATGGAAAGAGCCTGCCAATATAACATTGCCATGGGCTCGGATCTATTAAATACCTCGTAAATGAAACAGTACATTGAATAGAAAGAAGACAAAAGAGGTATTAATATTAAGGACCGTTTTACAGTAATCCTTCTACAAAGGCTTTATTTGATGTAAGTAATACATATAATGAAAATTTAAAATACACTTATATTCTTTAAAAAAAATGTAGTAAGAAATTCCTAATGCGCGTTGGACATTTTTTGAGATGGCAACAAAATCATTGAACTCGCAACACGGTTACCGGAACTGACACCTCCGACATACATGTGTATTTTTGAATAACCAAACCGACAATTCAAAAATAAAAGTCTATAAATCGTCAATGTAATTGTTCATATTTTTACTTCTGTCGGCACTACCGAATGCCTCTGTTTTTCTTTTTACTGTATCATCATTATGTATTGGCTCCATCATTATTTTTAACTTACATACTAGCTGTGCCCGCGAATCCGTTCGCGTACATTTCTGTCTGGAGGCTATGTCTTATAATAACTGACGGAAAAAAATGTAAGCACCTCCTATCCTGTGTCATGTACGTCTAACTATTTACCTACCAAGTTTCATAAAATTCAGTTCATAACATAAATAAATAGATACGGACAAATCACACAGATTAAGCTAGCCCCAAAGTAAGTTCGAGACTCAACGATACTATATTTTATAAAAAATACATGTATATATAAAAAGATTGGTCTGGGTCTTGGCCAATCTGTTTATCTATACTACTTTTTCATCTTGACCTGACCGGGGATCGAACCCGGGCACCCTCGTGTCGCAGGCTGGCGTGTTAACCACTGCACCACGGAGCTGTCAAACATAGATACATACATGATAGATAATACAGAAAAAAGTCTATAAATCATCAATTTAGTTTATCATTTAAAGAGCTGTTAAACACGTTATCTCTGAAAACAAAGTAACTTACTCCATGACCAATCCTTACAGATTTATTAATTATTAGATAAGTTAGATTTAATTTTTAAGGACTATGCAAGACCTTCGTTTTTTTATATCTCAAGCGAGACATTTGATATCTGTGGCTGTGGTTGACAGTCACTGCGACTGCCAGGGAATAAGGAGTTTGTCAAAGTTACTTCAGTAGTTCCGCGTTATCTTCCAAACAGCTTCCATCGGCTTTTAGTTTAGCCGCAGTTATCGCTATATCAATGTACAGAAGCTTAAGATACTACTGCCTTACTTAGCCTGTATTGATTAATATTTATGCTAAAACTGTGAGACCTCGACCTGTCCCAGCGCTCTAGTCGAGTTCCCACATGTAAGGAAGTAGAGAACAGAAGACTCGACAAGATTAAATTTATTTGTCACAGCTTAACTTCTATAAATATAATAATGTATTACATATCAGAGACCGTAGGAACAAAGTAAACAGTCCGAGAGATGATGGTAGAATGAGCGATGACCGAGAGAGAAAATGATCTAAAAATGGAATGAAATGAAAATTAAAATAAAATGAGGAATGAAAAGTGGACAGGATGAGAAAGAAATGAGGTTGGAAGAGATGCAGCATGCAGGTGACATGCAACGTTACAAAAATATAATAGGAAACTTGCACATTGTAATTCGTTCTTTTACCCAGACGTCGATTTTCTGGGAGAGCGTCTCCCGAGTGTCCCAGCGTGCTCCGGATTAAAACTTTATACAAGCTTTTTTTTAAAAAGCTGACTTAAGTGAAAACTACGTTAACAGCACTATTTACTCAAAACAAGCTTCTTATTATAATTCACCGTAACTTCCAAATGTATGAACAGATTTTAATTTTTGAAATGTCCTTAGTATCCTTGCCATGTTCCGAGTGACGTAAGGTAATATTGACATGATAACGTCTAATAAATCGATGAACGCCGGCCAGCTGCACGCACGAAAAAGTATCACGTTCTGCGTGCAAGCGAGACAACAAGCGATAGAGAGGCACGATCGGCCTAAGCGTTCGGCTTGTGATGCATCTATCTCTCTTCCACCGATTTTACGTAAAATTATCGTCCGTAAACCGACTTTAAAGATAACCATTTTTTTTATCGCAGAACAATTATTTGTCTTAGGAAAAGCTCGTTAGTTTGTTTTTTCAGATCATGTTTTCAGTTAATCGACAGTTTATCTTATTATTATTATCGACAGTTTAGCTGTTGCCCGCGACTTCGTCCGCGGTAATTTCTATTTTCCCCCGTTTTCAAAACGTTTTTTATCGATGGTTCGCTCCTATTGGTCGCAGCGTGATGTTTTATAGCCTAAAGCCTTCCTCAATAAATGGACTATCCAACACAAATAGAATATTCCAATTTTAACAAGTAGTTCCTGAGATTAGCGCGTTCAAACAAACAAACAAACTCTTCAATTTTATAATATTATTAGTATAGAAGTATAGATTAAGTATGTATAATATTATTAATATAGAGAAATAAGTATTCCTCACTTAGTGTAGATACTAACTTAGGTTTATTTATCATCTGTCTCAGCCATAACATAACATTCTCATGATAGCCACGAGGAATTTACATATATTTTTTCATGACTTCTTATGTAAAGGAACTACATAAAAATAAAATTATAAATAACTTCTTCCATTCCAACGCACCACATCAAGGCAAAGTGCCCAAAATGCCGGCAGCATTTTGGGTACTTTGCGACAACTATAGCAAAAAAGAGACTCAGCCAAAACTATAGCAAAAAAATAAATAAATTGAAAATGTTGTAAGACATCTTTTGAAATTTGCACGCTGATAACGTTGATAACATTGGTATCGAGTAAATTTCAATATAATTTATTATAACTATAATTTTATCAGCACATTTCAAGATATTGGTTTGAGAAGCATGCCAATGAAAATTGAAATTAATTTTATTAAATACTAACTTTTGCCCGCGGCTTCGCTCGTGTTAAGTTCATACAAACTTTCATCTCCTATTTTATCTTCTCGGGGGTAGAATTGATCAAAATCCTTTCTTAGCGGATGCCTACGTCATAACATCTACCTGCATGCCAAATCTCAGCCGATCCGTCCAGTGGTTTGGGCTGTGCGTTGATAGATCACTATGTCAGTCAGTCACCTTTGAGTTATATATACTTAGAAATCGTATTACATATTGGACGAGTATTTTAAGGACAAAATCTTTGATTTAAATTGACACTGTAAACGATACTAATAAAAATTGACATTACTAATAATAACGATCGCTGATAATAAATACGAATTTAATATTTATTTATAGTTTGCTATCTATTAATTTACTAGCTAGTTACGCAGTCCTGATGCACTGATAACGCTGCATCACCGCGGCGCTACGTCACGGACCACCGCCGTACCGCTAATTCTCATAGCGGACACCTGCGCGTGATTCATCCGACCGCCCACTTTGCGAGGACCGCGCCCGCGATTTCACATCAAACCCCGGCACTTCTTGTTCTCACATCGAACTGTCGTCACATGTCATATAATTGTAGTAAAAGTGTAATTAAGTGATATCTATGTAACTTTTTGACTTTTTCCTATTAAATACTTTATAAGTATCTTGGTTTTTTTTGCACCCTTCGGCTGTAGTCTTTCTAACTGGCGCAGTCGGAGCGGATTGCTAGAAGTAGAATCGGTGAAGTGCAATCCGGTGAACCTACGTGAGCTGCAGCGGAAGGCGTATCCAGACATAGATACCGCAAAGAAGCCAAAGATGTTCAAGTAAGTACCTAGAATCGATCTAGAGTTGCTTCCTTTATATCCTTCCTAAGTTTCATATAAATACCAAGATTTTCCATCCAAGGCAATCGCGGTCCCCTAGCGTTAGTGGTAGAAATAAGGATATAGACTTTTTTAGAAATATAGAGACAGGTAGTGATAGTGATAGTGAAATCTTGATAAGTAACATGGCAGAGCCCAACTCTCTTGACATTATATGGAAGGCCCTTCGATTGGTGCCTGACTTTGACGGAAATGTAAATGTGCTAACTAGGTTTATAGATTTGTGCGATCACTTAGTTGAGGAATATGTGAAGATAGATAAACCGCTCCAGAGCTCTGCTTTACTTAATGGCATCCTCAATAAAGTAACGGGACCCGCAGCTCGCCTTATAAACGCCAATGGCGTTCCCAGCAACTGGACCGGTATTAGAAACGCTCTAATCAATAACTTTGCAGACCAGAGAGACGAGACCTCTCTATACAATGACCTCGCTTTACTAACTCAGGGCTCATGCACCCCTCAAGAGTATTATGAAAAATGCCAAAATCTTCATAGTACATTAATAACGTACATAAGTTTACATGAAACAATTAAATCAACTATAGAATCTAAGAGAGAGCTGTATAGAAAACTCACACTCCAAGCTTATTTACGCGGACTTAGAGACCCTCTGGGGTCACGTATACGTTGCATGAGGCCTGAAAGTATTGAAAAAGCTCTTGAGTTTGTTCACGAGGAAATGAACACCCAATATCTTCAGCGGCGTAATGAGGGGTTACCTGAAAAGAAAAGCAACCCCCAAATGCCTTACAGCCCCAATGCAGGTAAGTCAAATTCTTTTCAGAACGCACCACCTTCAAGAGGCTTCACTTTTAATATGCCCATGCCCGGATCTTCTCGTCCGCAGCCTACTTTTATGGCACCACGCCCTCTGTGGAGGCCTAATTTTGGGAATCAAAATTTGCAGTTTCGTAACTTCGGGAATCAGAACCAGTTTCGCGGTCCGACGCGTACGCAACAAATTTTTGGTGCTGCACCCCCAAATTATCACCCCCATAGTAATGTGTTTGCTCTTCCCCCGCGGCCTCAGAACTTTAATAAAGCCCCACAACCGATGAGTGGAGTTAGCCACTTTGTTCCAAAGACACTACCCCCTTCTGGGCATGACTGGAGAAAGCATGGCAATCCACCCCCGACAAATTACTTTAAATCTAGAGAGATGAACATGACTGAATGCTATGACTACCCCTACTATGACTCTTATGACTATACTGATGAAAATTACTCTCAGCCTGAATATTGCGAGTACCGTGATTATTATGCAGAAAACCTTAGTGATACTTACATGTGCGCCCCTGAATCCTATCAGCCTCCTATTGTTACGGATATTACTGAAAATAATCAGGAGAGCCCTCAGCAGGATTTTCAGAAGGAAGATACTTCAGACAAACAAAGATAGAAGTTAACCTTCAAACTCAACGTCAACTTCCTTATATTAAAATTACAAATCCTCCTATAAAATTATTGATAGATACTGGTGCTAACCAAAGTTTTATTAATCCTGAAATTTTGAGAAAATACTTTCCACATGTACCATGGAATTACGACCCCTTCGAAGTCACAAGTGTACACGCAACGACACGTAATGACTATTCTGTGACGTTGCCCTGCTTCCCTGAATTTCATGACCATGACGACATGACTTTACTTTTGTATAACTTTCATGAGTTTTTTGACGGTCTTATAGGCCTTGACTTACTAACTAAATGGGAAGCTAACATTGACTTAAAGACTAAGAGACTAAGAACAAGAAATTGCACCAACCCTATCTATATGTACGATTCGCGTAATTGTAATTGGTATGAGGATATAATACCGGCTAATTCTTCAAAATTAGTTAAAATACCTATAAACATATCTGATGGTGACGTAGTAATTCCCGAGCAGGTACTATCTAACTGCATAATACGCGAGTGTATAGCCAAAGTTAACAATAGTCGTGGTATCATAGAAATCACTAACCCGACAAAAAATGATGTTATATTCTCTATGGATAGACCAATTAAAGCGGAACACTTTACAACTGAATGCCACTACACCATGTGTGACTCCTCACGAGCAGAGCAGGTTCTTACTAAATTACGTACCGACCACCTGAATGAGGAGGAACGAATTAATTTAGAAACTCTATGTGTCAAATACTCAGACGTATTCTATATCGACGGAGAACCTCTAACTTTCACTAATAAAATAAAACACCACGTCCGTACTACCAATGAAATACCTGTATATACAAAAAGCTACAGATATCCTTTCGTTCATAGACAGGAAGTACGTGAACAAATTAGTAAAATGTTAGAGCAAGGGATTATTCGACCCTCAGAGTCAGCCTGGAGCTCACCTATCTGGGTTGTACCCAAAAAGGCTGATGCTTCTGGCAAAAGAAAATGGCGCATAGTAGTCGATTTTAGAAAGGTCAACGAGAAGACCATCGATGACAAATACCCCATCCCAAACATCACGGATGTCCTTGACAAACTGGGTAATTGTCACTATTTCACTACTCTTGACCTAACCTCAGGTTTCTATCAGGTCGAAATGAGTCCTGAAGACATTCCAAAGACGGCCTTTAATGTGGAAAATGGGCATTTTGAATTTCTTCGTATGCCTATGGGTTTGAAGAATTCCCCGTCCACATTCCAGCGTGTCATGGACAATGTCCTCAGGGACCTCCAGAACACAGTCTGTCTCGTTTATCTTGATGACATCATCGTTTTTAGCACGTCACTGCAGGAGCATATGAATAACCTCGAAAAGGTATTCATACGCTTGCGAGAATCTAACTTTAAAATCCAGATGGACAAATCTGAGTTTTTAAAGTTAGAAACTGCGTATCTGGGCCATATTATAAGTAAGGATGGCATTAAACCCAATCCGGATAAGATTACGGCAATACAAAAGTTCCCAATTCCTCGCACAGCTACGGAAATTAAGCGTTTCCTTGGCTTGCTAGGCTACTATAGGAAATTCATACCCGATTTTGCAAAACTCACTAAACCTATGACACAGTGCCTTAAAAAGGGCTCTAAAATTCCTACTAATAGCCCGGAATACATAAATTGTTTTGAGCACTGCAAAACTCTTCTCACCAACGATCCAATACTTCAGTACCCAGACTTCAATAAGGAGTTTATACTCACAACCGATGCATCTAACCTTGCTATAGGTGCCGTACTATCTCAGGGCACCATAGGCTCAGATAAACCCATAGCTTACGCTTCTCGAACGCTTAATACCAGCGAAATTAATTATAGTACCATCGAGAAGGAACTGCTAGCGATCGTGTGGGCTACCAAATACTTCCGCCCTTATTTGTTCGGCAGGAAGTTTAAAATAGTCACTGATCACAAGCCTTTGCAATGGGTCATGAATTTAAAAGAGCCAAGCTCGAGACTAACTAGATGGCGGTTGAAACTGAGCGAGTATAACTTCACAGTTATATATAAGCAGGGAAAATCAAATCTTAACGCTGATGCCCTCTCTAGAGTAGAAATACATAATGAGGATGTTACTCCAGTTGTTCAGCCTATAGAAAAGCCTCCATCTCATACCGGATCTTCTACAGATACTGCAAGTGAAGGACAATCCTTCTTAGATTTAGACATAAGCTCTATAGTTGTTCAACCAACTGAGAAACCCCCATCTCTTGCTAAATCCACTACAGCTACTATTCATACAAGTGACGAACACCCCATATTAGAAATCCCAATATCTGACCAACCCCTAAATAAATTTAGTAGACAAATCTGCTTAACCTTAGTAGAAGACATTAAAAGACGTCCGAAAGTCACGAAACCATTTGAGTCATACATACGTACAGACATACACATTTCAGAATCAAACCTCCAGGAAGATATTGTAAACGCCATTAAAGAATACGTTAACCCCAAAGTTAAAACAGGTCTGATTATACACCCTAGCTTAGCTATGTATAGAATTATTCCCGTTATTCAAGAGTACTTTAAAAGCTCAGCTATGGATATAACTCTTACAAAAACTATGCTGGAAGATGTGAAAGATTATCTACAACAGCAAGATCTCATAAAGAAGTACCACGAAGGTAAAACGAACCACCGAGGTACCAATGAATGTTATCTTGCACTGTCACATAGATATTTCTGGCCGAAAATGCGTGAGCACATCTCAAAGTACATAAGCGAATGTAGTATCTGTGGTATGGCTAAGTATGACCGTAATCCAATTAACCAAAGACTTTCTATCGTACCACCTCCTACCAAACCATTTGAAATAGTACATATAGACCTGTTCACTACCGAGTGTGAAAAGTACTTAACTCTCGTAGACGCGTTTTCCAAATACGGTCAGGCTTACCATCTTCGTGACGGTACAGCCTTAAGTGTAGTTCAAGCCTTGTTAAAGTATTTCACACATCACGGAGTTCCAATCACAATAGTTTCTGATCAGGGTCCCGAGTTCACTAATCAGGTGTTCTCAGAGTTCACCAGAGTTCATAAAATTAATCACCACAAAACTTTGGCTCATAATCCTAATAGCAATGGGATAGTGGAACGATTTCATTCTACTATCCTAGAACACCTCCGTATCTTAAAATTGGAACATCGTAATGATCCCGCTATCAATCTTATGCCCTACGCCGTACTTGCATATAATAGCTCTATTCATAGTTTTACCAAGTGTAGACCACTAGACATAATCACTGGTCACTTTGACCCCCGTGATCCAGTTAATATTAACATGAATGAGCATCTTCTCCAGCAATATGTAGTTAATCATAAACAGCGTATGGCTCTGATATATGAAATGCTAAACGAAGTATCCCTACATAACCGTACTGAGCTAACGGAAGCTAGAAATAAAGATCGCGAGCCTGAAAAGGAATATATCCCAGACCAACAAATCTTCATTCGCAACCCCATGGCCAGTAGACAGAAATTAGCTCCCCGTTTCACCCAAGATACCGTTTTAGCCGATTTACCTATACATATATATACTAAAAAGAAAAAAGGCCCCATCGCTAAAGCGCGTCTGAAGCGTTCTCCTAAAACGAGACCGTTGTTGCAGGATACTGGCCCTGACGTTCATCCTGCATCTGACCCTGGCGCAAGACATAACATTTGACGACCTCGACAATGGACCAGGAGTACTACCATTCAAACTTGGACCAACTAGACTTATCTCACACTATCATTCATTTTTATACTACATAGACTTAAACGACTTATCTTATAAGGTTAATATTGTCCGATCCCAGATGGACCGCTTTAGAACCGATCTTAAAAATAAAACTCTATCGCTCTACGAGCCTCATCTCTTGCATCTATATAATAAATTAGACAGTATTCGGGAACAGGTGCACTCGTTCCAACAGACTCGTGCCAAAAGAGGCCTCATAGATGGTCTCGGTTCTATAATTAAAAGTATATCCGGTAACCTAGATTACACCGATGCCATAAAGTACGACAGTGCTATTAAAGTTCTCCAAAGTAATCAGAATACATTGGAAACTGAAATAAATGAGCACATAAGTTTAGGCAAAGACTGGGTAGCTCAACATTCCTCAATTTTAGATAACATAGTTGAAAATCAAAAGAATATTAGTAGTATAATAGACTTTATTTTAAATTCGGATGCCGATAGAAATGTAGAAATGATAAAATACGCTCATTTAACTCAGTACTTAATGATTTTAACTGATAATATTAATAATTTATCTGAAGAGCTATACAGCCTAGAGAATATGTTAGCCTTCATTAAGAGTAAGAGCACTGCACATTACATGATAGATATTAATGCACTTAATAGCACATTATCTAAACTTAAGAATCTATACTCCAAGGATGAAATATTAGACTTAGAGCTAAGAGACTATTTTGACATTATTAAGTCAGGCTCTTATTACGTAGAGAATAAGTTAGTGATAGTTTTTATGGTACCGATTGCCTCACCTTTAACCTTTGTCCTGTATAAATTATCTATCATCCCTAACCGACATAACCAAATATTAGTTCCTATTCAACCCTTTATAGCAATTCAGAGAACAGGTTCTAGGTACATAGAGGCCGAATGCCCGAAGGTAAGCGAGTGGTACCTTTGCGAGGAAAAGAAGCAGTATACGAGACTAGATACCAATGATTGCATGGAACGATTAATACTTGATCAACGTGTCGCCTCCTCATGCCAGTTCGTCTATGTTAACTTAACTAGCTCAGCCCTGGAGAAATTAGACGACCAGCACTACACACTCAGTTTACCTGTCCCCACCAAGGTGCATGTATCCTGTAAAAACGAGTACTACAAGAATCTTCGAGGTAGCTATCTAATATCTATCCCCCAAAACTGTATCCTGAAGGCGCCTGAATTTAGTATTGTAAACATCCGAAACCACATCAAGGGTCATGCCGTACAAATAGCTGATCTTCCACCAGTCGAGCCAATACTATCACACCATCAGCCTACTGTGAAACTGAACTCTATCAACCTCGAACATCTACACCAAACCAACTCCAAGATTTTGCTACAACATCCTGTAAGCCTAGAAAAGGTGAACATAGACACTCTCTACCATACGACTATACCGATTTACACCATCGTACTCGGTATCTGTGCGTTAATACTCACTATCGCACTATATAAAAAACTGCGAATGAAATGTACAAAGAATGTAGGAACCCAGACGCCTGAAACCGCATATTCATATGAACTGAAAAGGATGAGAGGACCTAGACCAAGAGACGTGAACATCAACGCATGCAGCATCTCGGCAACATCTTCTGCGAATAGTTGCCATTCTATGGGTGGAGGAGTTACGCAGTCCTGATGCACTGATAACGCTGCATCACCGCGGCGCTACGTCACGGACCACCGCCGTACCGCTAATTCTCATAGCGGACACCTGCGCGTGATTCATCCGACCGCCCACTTTGCGAGGACCGCGCCCGCGATTTCACATCAAACCCCGGCACTTCTTGTTCTCACATCGAACTGTCGTCACATGTCATATAATTGTAGTAAAAGTGTAATTAAGTGATATCTATGTAACTTTTTGACTTTTTCCTATTAAATACTTTATAAGTATCTTGGTTTTTTTTGCACCCTTCGGCTGTAGTCTTTCTAACTAGCTGCATGTCATAAAACTCGCTTGCCGGTTCCATTTCTTTTGTTTTGCGATACCCGAGATGGTTCATAGTGTACCTATCTATAGTGTGAAATTTAAATCATTAGCATACGTTTAAGGAGTGACTCAGTCCACGAATCTGAACAACTTTCATTATGGGACAGACTCCAAAATTGCAAAAAAAAATCAGCTGTTCCATAGATTTTGGCCAAGTAAATATTCCACCTTTGTATGAAAAAACAGATAATTTTTTCACGATGTCGAAGTTGGTCCCATAATGAAAGTTTTTCAGATTCGTGGTCTGAGTCACTCCTTAAACGTATGCTAATGAATTAAATTTCACTCTTTATATGTGAAACAGTGTCTTTTAATAGTTAGTACTGATGTACATTATGAAATGCAATAAATTAATTGAATTAAAGCACCTAAATGTGCTTCAATTCATTTTAATTCAATCAATTTATGATCCAGTGGGTCTGAGCATTATTAGCAGTTACATATGTTAAGTAACCCCGGACACACCTACTCCTTGTTGGGATGGATGACCACAAGTGGCATAAAAATATCTCGAGCTCCTCCGTGCTTCGGAAGGCACGTGATCACGGCTTTCATAATTTTTTTTATTTATTTATTTCAAAAGAATACAAAACATATCATAAATCTAAACAAAGTAACATAATCTCATTCGAGATTAACCGTACATCGCTAGTTGCCGCAGTAATATTATAATCCTTATCCTTACTAATATTATAAATGCGAAAGTGAGTTTGTTTATTTATTTGTTTGTTTGTTTGTTTGTTACGCTTTCACGCCGTAACTACTGAACCGATCATCATGAAATTTTGCATACAAGTTCTCTGGAGTACGGAGAAGGACATAGGCTACCTTTTATCCCGGGAAAAAGTACTATTCCCGAGGGATCGACATTAACGCGGGCGGAGCCGCGGGCGAAAGCTAGTATAATATAAAACAACAAATCATACTTATTAAGTCATTATTATACATATAATGCAGGTATTTAAAACCTTTCTGTTGGCGTCGCACTCGTACAACTCACTATGTATCTTCATAATAGCAATTTATGGCAGTCGTTTCGCTATGTTACCTTACCCGCTAGGCAGCTTAAAAATCTGACAGTAGTTTAAATAAAATCACTTTAATACGGTATTATCGCGTATATTGCATTATTTTTTACACCTAACGTTTCGAAAACTTTACAATTTTCATGGTCGCAGGTAGACTAAGTTGACATTTGTCTTTGTGTTATAAGAACTATACAAAACTACCGCCTACAATATTAACCACTACATGCGTTTTGATAATCCTCAAGTCCTTGCAAAAGAAAACAGATACATTCCAAGAATACTTCGTGAGGCTATTGAAATAAAAATACATCCTAATTTCAATAGAGAGGATGGTCGGCAGTTGCCACCAGCTTGGGATTCTGTCATCAATTTGATAAAATTTTAAGCTCATCACAAGACTGCAAGACCTTCAGACACTGTGAGCCAATACTGCGTACATCCGGAACGTTATCAATAAATATTGTAGGCGGTAGTTTTGTATACTTCTTATAACACAAAGACAAATGTCAACTTAGCCTACCTGCGACCATGAAAACTGTAAAGTTTTCGAAACGTTAGGTGTAAAAAATATTGTTATATACGCGATAATACGGTATTAAAGTGATTTTATTTAAATGTGTAACAATCGCGAAAACATCAGAAAACATTATCTGAAACCAGTGTTGGTCACTTATACGTACGAAAATAAACAAACAATATTGGTTTATAACATAAACGTATTTGTGTATGCCTGTGGGCGACACTTAACTGTGACTTAACATCTACCAGGGAGTTAGGAGTTTGTCGAACTTACTTTAGTAGTGAACCACTAACTGTTATCTAAGAGTTATCTACCTCAGCCTATAGCTCAGCCACAGTTATCATCATTCCAATATATAGATGTTCAACATTTACGTTGCGTCTGTCTGTGTTAAACTGTCTCATAGTTTTAGAAAACGAATTGTGATTAAAGAATACTAAATAAAAAAAAATAAAAACATGTTGTCATGTTTCAATTTTTCATCATATGTCCATTAAAAAATTATAAAAATCAAAACAAATTCGTAACGTAAGTGAAAAAAATAGTTACCCACTGCTAGATGGCAAAAGCTGTTTTATTAAACAAACTGTAAAATTTTCATTATATATCTTCATAAAAAAATAATGAATTATAAATATCAAAACGAATTCTTAACATGATTGAAAAAATATGCAACTTTCATTCCTACATATAAACAGGATCTAATAACCCACTAGAAGTTAAATCAACTAAGACTAACCAAAAGCAGGCAATTATAGGTGCTTTATTAAACAAGTCCATTAAAAAATGATAAATTATAAATCTCAAAACGAATTTGTAACATAAGTGAAAAATACTAACCTACTGCTAGATGGCTAAAGGTGTTTTATAAGACAAACTGTCAATAGTTATAAGTCCATTATAAAGTAATAAATTAAAATATCAAAACGAATTCTTGATGACAAGACAAACATTGGGATAGGTTATCACCATCATGACATGGTCAATCGACAATACACACCCTGGTGTCAGAGTTCTTCGGAACCGTCTCTCGGCCTCTGACGTAGTTCCTTTAATGACTACTAGACGGCAGCCGGGACCAACGGCTTAACGAGCCTTCCAAAGCACGGAACCATCTTCATCTTATCATCATCAACTTATATATACGGTTAAATTCTTAATATAGGTAAGTGAAAAAATACTGCTGAGAACTTATAATGGCAAAATTGAAGTAATGACTACATTCTTCTATGTTTTGATCAAACATAAATGTAAATCAAACGAATAAAACGGCCCTAAGAAAGTCCTTTCGAATCTTACGCTTCAAAAGATCAACATTCTTCGTGCGTTCAATCGAGCGTGAAGGAATTCTTACAACTCACATAAGGTTGTTGAGACCAGACGGCCTTCCGGTTACAAATTGTGTTTATTTATACCGGAATTTGAAAATATGAGGAAAAACGTGTCGTTCAAAATATTAGTGCAGTTTGCGAACAACATGACAAACGTATTATTTTTGTATCGCAGTTTTGGGAGATAATACGATTAATGGTTTGGGTAACAAGTTACGAAAAAATTACTTAATTACTTTAAGGTTTCTACTAAAGGTTAAAGACTATTCTTATTTATTAGCGTCTTATATATCTAATCATAGATGAATATTATATATACTGAGATATCTAATATATAAGGAAAAGTTACACAAATTAAATAGAGCTAGCCAGTACGAAATATATATTTCGTACTGGCTTGCTCAATTTAATTTAGCTCTTCATCTCGAGTTTGAATCTGTGTGGGACTCAAACATTGTTATGCCTCAAACCCGAACTCTACGAATGAAAACTATGATAGCGCGTTCTATTATTTTTTTTTTTTTTTTTGAAAGGACTATGTAGCTAGCTCCAAGTGAGCTTTCGCTACTTCACCGGGCGTTTGAGGCGAGGGCAGAGTGCCCTCAACCTTTATAGGCAACATCACCAAAGGGCCCCCAGGAGGGACGGACCTCGGCTTTGGGCGTTGCCTGTGTGCGCAAGGCTTGGAGAGACAGCAAACTCTCATATTGCCTGATGGGCCGCGTATGCGTGCATGCAAGCCTGAAGGGCCAATCTGAGAATCAATGGCAAAAGCCTTTGGAGAGCAGCAACTCTCATCTTTTGCCTTATGGGCCGAAAGCTACGTTGCCAGAAGGGCCTATCCTGGGTGCAAGTCACCCGGGACCGCCGGGCGGTCACCAGTAATCGGAGCTAATCCTACTCTACGCACTCTGTTCCGGTGTCGAGTGCGACGGGGTCGGATAGTGGGATTCCTCCGGCTATTCGGAGCCGGAGAGGGGTCGGGGCGGGCTTGTGCGATGTCAATAGGAT
The DNA here is from genome assembly GCA_947532085.1 of Elegia similella. NCBI lineage: Eukaryota > Metazoa > Arthropoda > Insecta > Lepidoptera > Pyralidae > Elegia > Elegia similella. The sequence continues at coordinate 16,170,142 of OX383942.1, read as the reverse complement.
CATCGGGATCGTCAAGTACGTTCCTAGGACGTCTACGACGTAAGGTCGTATCGTGTAGGTTGGGGGAGTAGTTAGTGGCTTGCACCACTAACGGATTGGGATGGCGTGCAGCATTCTCAAAGAAACGCTTGGAGGCGTTTTTGAGAAAGCCGCGGATGGACGTGAGATCTAAGTCACGGTGTAAGTCTGTCATGCGCAAGTACCGGTGATTGCCAGTGGCACGTCGAACGAACCGATTCTGCAAACGTTGCAGCCGTAGGATGTGGGAGGGCGCGATATGGGAAAAGACTACGCCGGCGTAGGTCATGATAGGGCGGACGCAAAGCTTATAGAGTGTCAACTTATTTCTAAGTGACATCTTAGCATTGCCTATCATGGGGTTGAGACGGCCTAATACGAAGGCGGCATGGTTGCGAACTTTGGTGATGTGGGGACCGAAGGTCATTGCTCTATCGAGTACGACTCCAAGGTATTTAGCCTTGGGTGCCCACTGAATGAGCTTTCCGTACAGCGATACTGACCCTAACGGGGGAAGTTCTGCCCCGGACATGGTGATTTTCTGACGTGTCACAGCGCGGCTATCCTTTGAGAAAAACACAGCTGTGCTTTTCTCCGGATTAACCTCGATGCGCCACCTCTTGAACCACATGCCGAGAGCGTCCACGGCGGACTGTAAACGGTTAACGATAACCGATTTTATGTGATGGGACGTGTAGAGTGCTGTGTCGTCGGCGAACAGTGCCACTTCTACATTTGGGGTCTTGGGGATATCGCTTGTGTACAGCGAGTATAGGAGGGGCGAGAGAACGGCGCCTTGCGGGACGCCGGCTCGAATGGGACGGGGGCTCAAGAGACGTCCCTCTACTCTGTACCGAAAAGACCGATTCGACAAAAAGTCTCGTATGATGTGCACGAGACTGTCCGGCAGGCCCAAGTTGTCCAACTTGGTGATCAAGCCAGATTGCCAGACTTTGTCGAAGGCTTTCGCTACATCGAAGAAGAGTGCTCCCGTGGGGCGACCCCAGTTCCTTAGTTTGAGGATATGCTCCGTGAGGCGGTGCAATTGGTGATGACACGCGTGTTTGGCCCGGAAACCAAACTGCTCGTCAGGGATAAGACTTTTGGACTCTACATAGTCCTTAAGTCTTTTGAGCAAGATCCGTTCGTAGATCTTGCCTATGCAGCTCAAGAGGCTGATGGGTCGGTAGGAGGAGGGGTTCTTCAGGTCTTTGCCTGGTTTGGGGATACCGATTACAATTGCTTCTTTCCACGCGGCTGGAAAAGTGCAATTTGCAAGGCACGCATTGAAGATGCTCACGAGGAGGAGGAGGAGGGTTTCCGGGAGGCATTTGAGCACTCCGTTCGATATTCCGTCAGGGCCGGGCGCCTTTCGGGGTTTGAGACCGCGAACGATCGACTTCACTTCGTCAAGTGTCGTCGGGGCTAGGGGGGTGTTTGGTGGGATCGTACGAGAAGCGACGAAGCGATTCGCGTGCGATTCCACCTCGCGGAGGTGATCGGGGTCTACTGGCTCACGACTAGGAGAGCATTGGCTCTCCAGGCTGTCTGCTAAGCATTCAGCTTTTTCGTCATCATCGAAGGCGATGGAGCCGTCTGGGCGCGTGAGGGGAGGAGTGGACGAAACCGTGTCGGTCTTGAGACTCTTGGCAATGCGCCAATACGCCACGTGGGAGGGCGTCATCTCAGCAAGGAGGTCGCCCCAGCGTTCATTCCTAATTTCCGCGATGCGTTCCTTGACTCGCAGTTGCAAGAAACGAAGTCGGGCTCGGGCCTCTGCTGTGGGGTAGTTGTCGTGTAGTCGTGAGGCGCGATTCTTTTCCCTCAGCAGTTCTCGCATATCCTCGGGCAGTTCCATTCTATGGCTGGGATCCATAGAAGGGACTTCGCGAGAGCATTCCTTGTAGGATGCTTGCAAGTGGCTGTTGAGGGAAGAGATTGCGAGGTCAGTCTCGTCAGTCGTGGTGATTTGGTCGGGGATTGCATCCAAGTGCGGTGTCGACTGGTTGATAACTTTTCCAAGTTTCTTCCAGTCGGTCACCGTCCTTGTATGCTCTATGCGTCCGTTGTCTGTCGGTCCTAGTTGCAGTACTACTGGTCTGTGGTCGGAAGATATGTCAGGGTGGACCTCTACTGAACACACCTGAAGGGTGATGTTCTTTAGGAGGGCAATGTCGAGAACTTTGATTAGATCCCGGTATTGGAATACTATTGCCATTTTGGCAAGAGTGTTGCCGTTTGCTGCCAGTATGGCATGACCCATTTCGATGATCTCTGCGAGATCCTCACGCGTTTCGTGGATGGTGTCGAAAGCGGCTCCGAAGGCCAGGGCTTCCTGGTCCCGGCTAGCCGGAGGAGCGCTGTGGCGCATCAGAGGTGGGGGTCTGCTGGGGGGAGTCATTGGGGCTTCTGAATGAGACACCGGCTGTCTCTGCTTCAGAGGGGGGTAGGCAGTTTGACTGCTCATTAATGGAGGAGGAGTGGGCGCCGGCGCCTGGGGGGCACGATTTGTGCGTGTTTGGGGGGCAGCGTTTTGCGAGGATTTTGAGCCCCAGGCGTTCCTGCTCGCTTTGGGGGCTTTTGAGCACCCCCGCCAGTTGGCGGGGTGGCCTTCCTGCCCGCAAAGTACGCAGGCCGCCTGAGTCTCGTTCTCCGCACTGCGGACTCTTTCACAGTCCGCTGTGCCGTGATCCCCCAAGCACTTCACGCATCTGGGGTGGGCATGACAGTTACGGGCCGAGTGCCCGTAACATTGGCAGCGGTGGCATTGACCGACAATGCCACGCTTGTGGGGGGGCTCTACTTTAAACGAGGTTAGCCCTGCGCACGACGAGATTTGGAAAAACCCTTTACCTTCCGGTGTGTTGTCTAAGACAACTATCACCATTAGGTTCGGGGTTTTCTTTTTCCCGTACATGCGGTGGACCTCGTTAACGGGGAGGGACTGAGAGACTAGGGTCTCTTTTACGTATTCGACCGAAGTCGAGACGGGGATGCCTTTAATGACCGCCCTGAGTTTGCGGTCCTCAGGAAGGCCGAATGAGTGCCAAGGGATTTGGCGCTCGTTTAGGAGACGGGTGAGGGAACGGTAGTCCTCCATGGACTTGACATTAATGTCGATATTACCGTCGCGGTTAGTGGACGCACGTGTGTATTGCACCTTTTGTGCATTTAGCGAGCGGGAAAGCGGTTCCCACTGCTTGGGGTCGCGTAGGACCACCATCGGAGGTGGTCGGGGCTTCCTTCCGGTGGAAGATGGGGCGGGCTGGGAGGGAATCTTCGCGACGGATGAGCCGTTCGCGGTTTTAAGTGCCTTAGGGGCAGGCTCTTTCTCGGAGCCCTTCGCCTTACGCTGGCGCTTTGCTCCGGTGACGACGGTGTAATCGTCGTCGTCGGAGCATCGCGACTGCTCTGGCTCGGGGTCCTGTCCAGAGGGGGGCGTCTGCTGGGAGGCTGTCTCCGTCTCCATATCATCGGACTCGAGGACAGTCTCTAACGTCGCAGATGGGTATCGGGGTTCGAAGGCTGAGCGGCGGTCTCAGCCGGGTCATCGGAATAATAGTAATCGGTCTCATCCACGGGGAGGCCGTCGTATCTATTTCCGGGGAGGGCGGTCGCGGTCGCGGTCGGAGAGGGGGAACCCGGGGCAGAAAATACCACGGGGGATCGGGGACGCGTCACGTCTGAAGACCCATCGGTGATGAGATCCTCGCGAGAGATGCCGCGGGCAATACGAGCACGGTACCTGCGCTTGTATGCGTTATAATCCTTCCTAAGAGAAGGATTGTTGATTACGAACTCTTTGAGGAGTTCATAATCGGAGGGGATGGCAGCCATTACGAAGGCCGCATGGAGGGGGTCGCGAAGGGAAACGTGGGCCCTAAATGACCTAACGTCTCTGAGGGGTGAACTCAGAGCCCTAAAGCCCTCTCCTCTGTTGGGTGGCGCAGAGGGAACCCTACCGCCCTACTTACAAACTACAAAGGAACCTGCCTAATAAACCGCTGCCGACCTTGTTAGTGCAAGCGGGACGAACCTAGGTCTTAATTACCTAACCGATACTCTGGCTTGACGAGGGGAGCCCCCAAGGCCAAGTGCTCCAGAGCCCGTCCTGAAGTTTGCCGTTACCCTGAAGGGGTAAAGGCTAGCGCCAGGGTCAGCACTACGTAACTACGAGTAACCCGTATTGGCGTAGAACACCGCAACACGATCACTCGAAGCACGGCCTCGGCTAAAAGCGAGGACTACTCCACCGACGCACAGTGTGCGCAGGCGCAGGCAAGGCGTAGAAGTTTCCCAAGAAACACTTACGGTCAGTACTTGCCCTGAAAAGGACAGACCGATCCGCGTAAACGCCACGAAGCGCGTTCGAGAAAAGAACACGCGCGTTCTAACGAACACGTGCGTTCTTAAAAAGAACACGTGTGGCGTCGAAGCGTAGACAGGAACCTCGCCGCCCACAGGGTCCAAGTGGTCGACGAGCTGCAGCTGGAACACAAGTCGGAATTAATGGGCTCGATCCCAGGATACGCCTGGCCGAGCAATCGCACTGAGCGTTGGAGCCTGCGATTTCCGCACAGAGCCGACGGGGACAATTACCACGTGGCGATTAAATCACTTTGTGGGCAAAGTCACCGACGACAGTGGGCCGAAACAACAAAACACAAACGGACAGTAGTTCCAATAAATACAGTCTCACAGAGAGAGCGTGCCGCGACAACACGTCTGCTCGGATCGACTGCACAAACCGGAATGTTCTATTTTTGGATAGGCGCCATCTATTTATGCAGAACTAAAACTAACGTTTTTACACTATGGCTAGAATGGTATGTACCAATGCAAAAGGAGAAATTTTTCATATAAATTATCGAGCCGGTTAAACGCTTTTGTATAAAAAACTCTGCATTGGACCCACAGGAATAGTTGATCATTTTGATGATCTGATAGTTTGAAGGACAACGGTGCTGACCCTAACGTGTATAAATAAATATCCAAGCCCCAGGTCAATCTTAAAAGATATTTTTTTATCCGGGTTAGATTACCGGTCCCGCATGACCGGTTCAACCCGGGACCTCCGGAGTATTTTGACCACTAAGCCACAGAGGTTATTTAATAACGAAGTATTAAAATTTATGTCCTCCATCTGATTTATGGACACGCTCTCAAGGCTACTGGAAGAAATTTCTTTAGGAATAAGTAGTACCCTTGTACTAATTCTCTGGATATTATATATTGTGTTAACTTTTTCTGTGTACATAAATAAATAAATAAAAATAAATAGAGGTTGTCATATCTGAAGTCGGTTATGATAATACAAATCCGTCAAATGGGTTTAAAACCCACTAGTTAACAATAGGTAGATTTTCATAGTACTAAGCTATGCTGTATGTTAGTTGTCGACTTTATAATCATTGCTTTCGTTTAACACTTACTATTAATCCGATCGCCGTGAAGGGTTATATATGTTCCGCGCGTATCTTGTATGTTATTAAATTTGTTTATTATTTTATCTTCCATGCTGGTCTGGGAGAAAATAATAAACGTAGAATGTGCCAGCTGCTTCTCTTCCCGCGCAATTCGAAAAACCGATCGAGGGATTTTCAGCGTAACAGAGGTAGCTCACATCGACAATATAATTGTATATTTGCTAATATAGTACTCGTATATTTTTAAAGGAAGAGGCAGGCCAAAACAGAGGTGGATGGATTGTGTCAAAAGGGATATTAAAAGAGGTGGGTGCGGATGTAGGAATGGTGCGAAATAGAGAAATGTGGAAAAATAAGACATATTGCGCCGACCCCAGATAAATGGGATATGGTAAGGCAGATGATGATGATAGTATATTTTAGACGCGCATTAATGGTGGCTGACTTCAGAGGACACTGTAGAATTTTAGAGGAAAATAATGCTATTAAATAGAAGTCAGTATAATAAGCAACCATAAAATATATAAATACTTATCAAAAAAACTATATAAATATTTTATACATGGATTCATGTGAGATCAATCGATAGTCTCAATTTATTCATAGCATATGCCCAGTGCTGATCTTTGATGTTTAAACTCCGAAAATAGCGCTAAAAGTACGCGTATGGAGTTCCTTGGCCCACTTGATACGATTTTAATATTACAACTCAATCGAGAGTAAATTCTTTGTAATTTATTTCTGTCTGCGCCGTATGGTTGTAATGATACAGCGTTGATTGTATTTTTTGTTGTTGTTTTATTTTATGACGTTGTGTATCCTTCTTGCGAACATTACAGATTATAGTTTCAATTATACGAGTAATACTGCCATCAACTACTTACAGTTTTACACTAAAACTATGAACTTCAAATTATATAAACACATTACTCATCCAAATCAATTCGTTTAGTCCTCAAAACCTCACTGCAGTAAGAATTACGATTTTTATAAAATAATAGTTTTAAGCCATGCCCGACACAAAAACTATCTATCTTATAAACGGTTAACCCGGTTTCGATCAAATCTAGCTCTAGTAAGATTATAAATACTCTAGTCAGATTCAATTACACGTTTCAAACAAAAAGAAAATTGCATACACATAACCGTTTATACTACATAACCCCCCCTTTTTGCTTCGGGAGTTAAAATGGCTGTGTTTATGTTTTTTTTTACTAAATTTTGGAATAATGTAGTGAAAGGCATTTAAATTTAAAAATCGTTTTAACATTGAAATACCTCATCGACGCCTCAGACGATCCAAGGGCTGGCGCGCATTTCGACCAAAGGTTGAGCCTGTTTTATTAAGAACAAATCCTCACCTAATTTTTCAAAGTCAAATCTCAACTTAATGTAGAAGAAATTTGTAACAAAACAATAAATATTAACCTTGCAAAGAATGTACAGATAAAAATGGGCCTCAAAGACCTCGTCGTGTTATCGACAAATCTGCGCTAGATTCCTGAAGCCACCGTAGACAGGGGGTCGATCGCGTGACCCTAAACGAAACACGGGCCAAGGTTGTGGGGGTTATCGCTAATCTACGTATTAATAGAACTAGTTTCATTATATTTTGTATGCAAAGTTTAGTCACTTCCGAGCTTGCTGAATGAGACAATGAACGAAGGTGAAAATAACTCTTACTCCGTGAAAATAACTTCTCTTCTCGCGCTGGTAATTGTTGAACAGCGAAACTATCGTAGCGCCAAATACTTAGGCTAATTTTAGAGTGACGCCGGCGAGACGCGCTGTTGACCAGCGCGTTTTAAGAGGAAATCCTGCGCTCGAGAAAATTGAAAAATAGGTATTTGTAAAATCTATTGCTGTCCCCCACAGACCGGACTCGGACCGAAAATACCTATGAAAATTACACAAAATTAACGTTTCGTAGTCCCCTGATTTCTTCTCCAAAACGTAACCGATGGAATTTATTTTTTCATTAAAAATTTAAAATAAGCTATGGCTGTGTTTCTATGTTTTCTTTTTTTTTATATAATCGCATCCAATTTGTTTTCTTGGTGTTTGAAACACAAAGAAAATTCTCATCAAGTTTTCAGGTGTTTGAAGGTTCATATCTCTTTATATAATTCAAATATGAAAAAAATTAAAACATAGGGACATGCTACTATATCCATAGATATTTTGGTTAAAATAACATTGCTCTGCTGGAACTATCCGGCGAGGAATCAGCGGACTACGCTTGTTTGGAAAAACGGCCCTACGATTCCCTCTTAACAACGCGCGCTTGATCGGTATGAACTTGAAACGAGTTTTCGTATCGCGCATTTCGTTGCAATGTTCGCAGCGCTGGCCGACCGATCTTACACCAGTGTTGGCCACTTACACACACGATAAACAACATACTATTTGAGTTAAATGTTCTTCATCATAGGCTCTTATTCTAACTTTCCTAACCAAAAGAATATTATAAATGCAAAAGCGAGTTTGTTTATTTGTTTCGGTTTCACGCCATCATTATGAAATCTATTAAATATAGGTATATAACTCAAAGGTGACTGACTGACTGACATAGTGATCTATCAACGCACAGCCCAAACCACTGGACGGATCGGGCTGAATTTGGCATGCAGGTAGATGTTATGACGTAGACATCCTATCCCCAAGGGGATAAAATAGGGGATGAAAGTGTGTATGAAACTATACTTCTTAACGCGAGTGAAGTTGCGGGCAAAAGCTAGTTTTGCATATATTGTCTTGGGTACGGAGAATGACGTACAATAGATTGGTTACCTGAACTTACACAAAGGCCTTTCATTTCGAAAAAGTACTCTTTCCAAGGGACCGACAGTAACGCGAGTGGAGCCGCGAGCGAAAGCTAGTTTTTTTTTTGATGGATAGAAACTGTTCCAATTTAATATGATAATTTATTTACGAGTCTCAAGATGAGACAAAAAGCAACATTAACTCCTACGGATAAAATTGATTCATTCTAACCAACAATCATAATCAGAGATCGGATATTCCAGTGCATATTTACCTAAAGTTGATTTTTGGCTTACATATTATGACAGCGGCGGCTTCTTTAAATATTGTTATTATAAAAATACAATCCCAGTGTCAGGTATAATTTACCATTTCACTCGCGCACTTTACTTATATTCCCCGAGTTTAAATCGGCCCGATTGCACACTGTTACAACCTAATAAGATGTTTTAGCTTCGTCAAAATCACTGATAGTAAACCAACGAAAACCAACCCAATTACGTTGGAGCAGAACAGTAAGTGTATGGAGTGAGATGTACTCACTCCCTACAATTAAATTTGTTAATCATAAAACAGGATTTTTCAATAAAAAAGTGCTTTCCATAATTGCTAACTTTTGAACTTTAGGTAAATGCACTGGAATATCCGATCTCTGATCATAACTTATGTAAGTTATGTAGCAAAAATGTTAAGCAATCAACTTCGGTTATGTAATTACGATACAGATATTTTTAACTGGGTAAGGGACATTAACTCGAGTAGTTCACCTTCCGGCCGGTATCGTACACGGATTTTACTATCTGACACTCTCATATATCTTCGAAATTAATATGTTAATATAATTTTACATATTTATACTAATATTATAAAGCTGAAGAGTTGGTTTGTTTGTTTGAACGCGCTAATCTCAGGAACTTCTGGTTCAAATTGGAAAATTCTTTTTGTGTTGGATAGTCCATTTATTGAGGAAGGTTAGGCTATAAAACATCACGCTGCGACCAATAGGAGCGAAGCATCAATAAAAACTGATTTTAAAACGGGGGAAAATTATTCATCTATACTAATAAAAAAACGAATTAATCGTAATAACAGAAAATTCCGCGGACGAAGTCGCGGGCAACAGCTAGTTATATTATATTTGACAATACGGTTGTATTCAATTAATGTACTCTATAAGATTAGGTTCCGAACTTTTGTATTGCTTTTTTTGTTTTGAGTCATTTGAGTGTTTGTGTTTAGAGTTTGCTATTTTGGGAATATACATAATTGATAGGGTTCCGACCCGAAGGGTAAAAACGGGACCCTATTAATTTCGCTCCGCTGTCTGTCTGTCTGTCCGTCTGTCTCATGAACCGTGATAGTAAGACAGTTGAAATTATTACAGATAATGTATTTCTGTTGCCGCTATAACAACAAATACTACAAAATAGAATAAAATTCATATTTAAGGGGCTCCCATATAACAAACGTGGTTATTTTGCTTGTTTTTAATAACGGCAACAGGAGGACGCTTGAATTATTCACAGAATATTTAGTAATAAAAAAATAAATAAATAAACAAAAATAAATTAATATAAAAGAGGGCTTCCCGTACATCATACACAACAGACATGATTTTTTTGCCGTTTTTTTATAGATAACGGCACGGAAACCTACGTGTGCGAGTCCGGCTCGCACTTGGCCGGGTTTTTTAAATACTTAAAAAGCTTTTAAGATGTCATTTTTAATTAAACGTATTTGTTATGTATTGTTAAGTTATTCATGGACATAGAGTCTTAATTCAAAAATGCGTTATTTTTCTATTAAAGAACTTTATTCGTCAATTATTTCATCCTGTCTGCCTAAATGCAAACATGACGCTCAGACAAATTAAAAAATATGGCAGTTTCTTCTAAAACTTCTAGGCCTCGTACACACTCGAATATCTTTATAATATTACATAAAGAATAGGTCACATATAATATACAACCTTGCATGTACCTACTTCCTTATATTTTAGACTTTAATAACAGCTATTAATTTCAAAACAGGAAAGTTACAAAAGTCTTGTCTGATACAACTTTCAAACTAATGAACTTTCCATTTGTCTCTCACAAACAAACTAATGAATGACACATAAAGTCACCTACGCACACTAACGAACATCACTAATGCATTACCCATTCAATTTATTCGCATTCATGTATTAACATGTGTTCATCTGTGTTTTTAATTTATTCATCAAATAATATAGCTGTTAATATTATTTGTTGAATAAATTAAAAACATAATTCTGATTGACATTACCTCTCAGTATCAATTCTGCTTTTAAAGAAGCATGACGTGTGTAAATTTTTATTTTGTAGTGTGGTGTGTTTTTAAAAGAAAGAGTTGATAGTTTAACAGTTTTAGTGCCTTCTTCTAAGATGAAACTCGGAGGATTTGTGGTTAAGACATTTGGGGCCAGTGCAGCATGCTATTCTCCAAGTAAGAGATATTACGTCTTGTATTTATCTGTAAAAGAGTTTTAATCAACTCTCTTAGCTTCGCTTGCGTGAACGTCGTTCCCTCGGGAACAGTACTTGTTTCCGGAACGAAAAGTAGCCTATGTACTTCTCCGTACTCCAGTGAACTTGTATGCAAAATTTAATGATGCTCGGTTCAGTAGTACGATGTGAAAGCGTAACAAATACACAAGCTAACAAACAAACTCACTTTCGCATTTATAATATAAGTTGGGAGACTATACCTCTAAAATATTAAGTGTTCTATATTTAAAGCTGTAAGTCTATTGATGGAAATGGATAAACTTTATAGCCTTATTATAAGACATCTTAAACAAATTGACGAATCAGCCTGATCGTATATCTATAAAAATGTATTTTTCTTATCCATTATCGATATATTTAAAAGGGAAATATTTCCTATATCATTTAACAAGTCCCTGATTTTTTATTAGATAGACATTATAGAAAAAACCCGCACGAAGTTTTTTTACCATATTTTATTTCTTGAGTTTAGTTAGTTTGAATTTGTCGGTAATAAATGAATATACTTTGACTTGTCAACGGGTCATTTTAGTAATACGTAGTTTTTTAGAATTAAAGAAATAAGACTATAAATTCTGCCCTGCAGCACCTAAAGTGCAGTAAGAGAAAAAAAGCGGTTTCGAGAAAAGCGCGAAAATCTTTTTGATGCTTTATTTTTTATATTATTTCATATGTTTGGTAAGTTGTTTTTTTACTACGATGAATAACTGAACACAAAGATTGAACTGACGTAAAAAATATTTTAAAATAATTGTTTGTTTCTAAATAATTAGATTTTTTTCAAAATCATGACTGTTACTGCATACAAAATTGTAAACTTATGCAGAATAAAATGCGACAAAAAAACCTAATACTGCGACTATTTTTGATTCGTTTGCAGCCTTGCAGACTAATTTGCAGCAAAACGCTTTCTTTACTTCATTTTAATTGGTATCGTGAATATTCGTGTAAATCAGCAAGTAGTAAGGAAATATAAAATTTCTACATAAATAAAGCTTTATAAAAAAACAATTTGAAAAATTTAAAATAATATGTATTATTCGTATAGCAAATTATTACATAGTATTTTGTTTGAACATAATAACTTAATAAAACTATATTTATGTATAAACTTACAACTATATCAGTCAAATAGCTTTGGGCTTTTAGCAAAACACATGAGATCTTTTAACGGCACATGAAATGAAAAAAACACGATAGACAATCAATTAAAATATATGGCAATGATATGACTATTCTATACTCGGTATCCTCATTATCAAAAACTATAAAGAGACAACAAAAACATAAACTTAAAAAAATAACTAAACGAAAACGAACTTCGCATAAAATGTTAATTAAATTTTTAAAAGTTTTAATACGAGTTTTAGACAACAAAATCTGCTGAGGGAAAAACACCTCTTAGGAATCATCATCATTATTCGCTATCATCATCATTATTCGCTATCCTCATCAAAAATAATTTCCATTAACCAATGGAAATAAATTTGCAATAACCAATGAACCATTGGTTTCCTCAGCTGAAAAAGGTAAACTTTTCCAGGCCAATGCCAACCTGTTTTCCGGCATCAATGGTAGGACCATTCTTTAATAGGTTCTTATAATATTTTGTTTTCTGGTGGAAGCCCTTAGGTGTAGTTTAAATATCAGGTTTGGGATTTTATTTTTATTTTAGGCAATTGAATTCGCTATACTTTTTGTAATAGATGCAGTAGTTGCCTATGTCAACTTTTATTTTAACTATATTTTTAGGTACTTAGGTATTGCCATCTTCATCTTTAAGTTTTTCCGTAGAGCAATATACAATTTAAAAAGGAAGAAATCAGATATTTCTATCTGTTTGACAAATATTTTTCCGAAAGTTGCAGTTCCAACAGCAGCGCAAAAGTCTTCAAATTCGTAGACTTTTTCTTTTTTGTTAAGGATCAAAAAATCACGTTTTTCCGCACCAGCGCAGACGACTTCCTTCCACTGCGTACGGTAGGGTCGGTAGGCGACTGCTAGAGCACGGTAAAGATATCATTACCGTGGCTAGAGCGAGAAAGAGCGACGTATCCCGAGCCGACAAGACCAGTAAATAAGGTTTAGTTTAGAGTAAAAACAGTCTTATTGCTTACGTTACCAATTGAAATGCAGTATGAGTGATTATTACTGCGTTTTAATTATCTTTAAGCTATTTTGGAAATTTGGATTAGTCTACTATTTAATTTACTTTACCGCAGTAAATAATAAATATACTGCATTTTAAACATTAACACTCGCGTTCAAAAATATTACACAATAAAACTAAAAAGCAGTATTTTGATTTTGCTGCAAGTTAGTTAGTTTTAATTTCAGAAACCCCTTTATGAATACTAAATAAGATACCGTATTCAAGTGCTTTGCTGCACTTTAATTAGTAATTATTATAATATACATTAATGCAGTAATAATGTTTATCATACAAAAAAATATTACTGCATTTTAATATACATGCAATCATATTTCATTAGGTAGAAATTAAAGGCAGTAACGATATTTACTGCGTTTAACTTGGTAAAGTCATGGAGACCCGTATACGTAAATGCTCTTACTGTATGTTAGTTAGTTTAATAGTGTATTCAGGCATGCGATTTTGAGTTACTGCAATCTTAAACTTGATTTTTATGTCTTAAAAATCATCGTATTAAAAAATCGGTTCAATCACAATGCTCCTTATAACGTACTCTATAAGGTTCAGTATTCAACTAAAATCTCTTAAAAATCCTATTACTGCATTTTAGGGTCTGCACGGCAGAATTAACAACGTCCAACTTAAACATTATTTCTAGACTATTATGGAAACGCAAATCATTTAATTATATTTGCTCGTAAATCTGTCACTAGTGTTGGCCACTAACATAGGCAAAAACAATAACAATATCTTGAATAATTAATTGTCTGTGCTCAATTAAGCACTGTAATTGAAATTTACACTTGCTTATACGTAAACAAAATCGTATTCACAGTTCAAAAACCATCTTTATTATGTAATACATACATAATATCACGTCTTTTACCCTTGCGGGGTAGACAGAGCCTAGGTCTATAAGACCTTATGGCTACATTTAGCATGTTGGAGGGTCTAGATGGAAAAAGGAATCAAAATTGTTTTAACAGACTGTACCTTTACAATATTTTGTTCCTTATTTAAAGCTGTAAGGTTATCACAGAAGGCTATTAATGGAACTGGACAAACTGCCTTGCAAACTTGCCTTATTGTAGTCGTAGATTGTAGTAGGTATAATAAAAGTATCTCCCGGGATAAAAGGTAGCCTATGTCCTTCTCCATACTCCAGAGAACTTGTATGCACAATTTCATGATGATCGGTTCAGTGCTACGGCGTGATTTGAAAGCGTAACAAACAAACAAACTCACTTTCGCATTTATAATATTAGTTAGGATACCTCTACAATGTTTTATTAATTTAAAGCTGTGAGTCTATTGATGAAACTGGACAAACTTATTGTAGTCGTAGATTGTAGTAGGTATAATAAAAGTACAAATTGACGTTATTGTGTGATGATAAACCGTGTGGACGCCATTTTCTTAAATCTTTAGTGTGCATGATTACAGAACGTTATTCAATCGTCTCCTGTGGAGATATTTACCTAAGGTGTGTTGTTTAGTCATGAATTATTGTATTTGTAAGTATAATGCACTTAAATAAATAAACCAATTTGTATGTGCACTTGACTGAAGTACTTATTATTTTTGCTACAGGCAACATATATAATACACGTCACTTGTTGTTATACATTTGCGTTTATAGATAGTGTTTGTCTAGTCACTGTATAGGTACGTCTTATTTTACGCACATTTATAAAAATAGATGAACTAATATATTTTTTCTAATAAAACTAACTTGGTTTATCAAAGTGTTCAAGCCTAATATAAAGGTTTTTTTTTTTAATTGACTATATAGCTAGCTCCAAGTGAGCTTTTGCTCTATCGTTTGTTTCGCGTTCTCACTTGCACAAGGAATGCGACACTTTTCGTGCATGCAGCTGGTGTTCATCGATTTATAAGACGTTATTACGTCAAAAAACTTTTAAAATTTTTAACTTTTTAATTTTTAAAATTAAAATTTTTAATTCGGTTAATTGATGATGGCGAAATGAAGAAACGTACATAAAAAAAGATTCCGATAATTTGAAAACCTTCGTTTAGAAATTGAAAATGTAGTAAAAGTATACTATCTATTCAACCGACTTCAAAAGGAGGTTACCTAATAATAACTTGTTAATCTAACTCAAATGAAACAAAAACCGACCCTTTTACTGTTTCACTACACATGTGGCCCAAATGTTACGACAGCAAATGAAAGCACCCTTGCTCTCCGTTGTCGGTTGAAAAAACTTGGGATTGCTGGAATCCCAACAGACGGGCGACAGTTCTTTAGAAATGTTTTGACAAATGAGGCCCTGCCATTAGCCCACACAAGCGGATCGGTTAGATATTTTGCAAATAGGGCTGCCAAATGTAAATTATTTTTAGGATTCCGTACCTAAATGGTAACATTAGAGCCTTACTACGGCTCCATTGTATGTCTGTTTATTAGAATACTGTATAGTTTTAGATGAAATAAATAAACTGTGTTAGGTAACTCGAACGCGACCAAATCCTCTGTCTGCTCTGGCTAAGTATGGCTCCGGTAGTACAGAGAGGGTCATGCTCCTGCAGTGGAGACTAAAAAGACCTGAGGATGATGAGGTAAGTCGAACGCGTTATAGATAAAAATATATCTACCTATCTACTAATCACCGATACCGAGGACGAAGCTTTTGTGTAAAAATTATAGAAAAAAAAATGGTTTAATTTCTTGATTTGTGACCTTCAAAACTGCTTAACCAAAATGTATTTATATAGGTTACACGCTCATATTGGAGTAACGTAATTTTATAAGTATACCAAATTTCATCTTAATTGGCCCAGTACATTCGGAGTAAATCGGCTGTGACAGACTGACAGACAGACAGAAATGATCGTTTATGGTTTTCGTTCCGCCAATCGTTCGTGCTTCGGAAGGCAAGGCACGTTACGCCGGTGGTCCCGGCTGCCATCTGGTAATCGTTAAAGGAACCACGTCAGAGGCCGAGAGGCGGTTCCGAAGAACTCTGACACCAGGGTGTGCATGGTCGATTGACCGTGACACCTACTCGAAATGATGATGATCGTTCGTACGGAACCCAAAAAACGCGTTTTTATCCAAGTTCGACTCACGCTTGACTAGTTTTAGTTTTTGTTTGGTTAATATTGCAGCCTCTCTGAGGATAATTAGAATTGTTTGCTTTGTAAACTGTTTGTGTGTTTATACAGTTGCAACTCTGCCGTCAATATTAGATGGAATCAGAAAAAAAAGAAATGTGTATACGAGTTGACAATGCAATATGGGTTAAGTTGATTTAAAGTGTATAACTATTTCTAGAAAGTGTGTTGGTTTCTAGATTATAAGTATTTTTACATTTTTACATGCTAAATGTAGCCATAAGGTCTTATTACTTAGCCGTGTGGTATCCGGCAGAGTAGAATAGGACCACTCCAAGTCTTCCCGTGGATGTCGTAGAAGGCGACTTAGGAAATACAAGCTAAACAAAGCATATAAACATCTAAGAGACCTCTCCAATCCGTCTGGCCAGCGTGGAGAGGGTAGGCCAAGTCCTCTGGCTGCTGTGGCCAAGTATGGCCCTAGTAGTACAGAGATGGTCGTGCTCCTGTAGTGGAGACTAAAAAGGACCTGATTATGATATGAAGTATTTTTACAGAGGAATTAGGATTTTTTTACAGAGTTACCGATCTATTTTTTAATATTCTATTCGGTTATTTTATTTCATTGTTTTTGTTTCAGTATACAGTAATTTTTGTGTAAACAAATTCTACTTTAATTTTACACACTAGAAAATAAAAAATCAGACTTGTCTCAAATTTTGAGAACAGGCACTGCCTTAAAACAAAATTGTCATTAAATTTATTTTAATAAAGCTTTATATATTATAATAAGAAGGATAGAGATCGATTGGAAGCATTTGAGATGTGGTGTTGGAGGCGTATGATAAGCTGGACAAAGAGAAAGACGAATAAAGTAGGTCTACAAATTATCAATAAGAAGAGAACGTTACTGCATTTAATAGTTTTGAAGAACAATTGTTAACACCATAGTTATGTATGTGTTATTGAATAATAAATAAATAAATAATAGGTATAAGGCGGGGAAAGATGTTTGATCATCTTATACGACACGATGATTTCATCAAAACCATTTGGAAGGGAAGATCGAAGTCAAGAAAGGAAAGGGCAGGCCGTGGAGGGCTTTTAGAGAGACTTTCGCATTTATAGTAGAACTAGATTTCACCCGCAGCTTTGCTCGCGTTAACATCATTTCCACGACAACAGTACTCTTTTCTAGATGAAAGGTAGCCTATGTCTTTCTCCGTACTCCAGAGAACCTGCATGGGAAATTTAATGATGATTGGTTCAGTACGGCTAGAAAGCGTAACAAACAATCAAACTCACTTTCGCATTTATAATATTGGTAAGGCTATATGGATTTAAAATTACCAAAACCAATGTAATGATAACTTGAAAACAGAAATCCATCTACCTGTTTCGATGATGATGATGGGGTAGGGCAATTATAAATGAAAACGAAACCATTATTTTATCATCAGGATATTATCAAATGTAGAACGCAAAAGTATAGCCAATTGAATAACGATTGGGTACAAATACAATTGGTCTGTTTTTGCTCGGGGTAAAAGTATATTTTTGATACAGTTTTCAATAAATCCGCAATACTACGAGTAAAATTAATCGTACAGAAAACAAGAGCAATAAATTCACGCATAAATCAGTAAAAACTGTATTTGGGTTGCACATTTTGTAGTGATATTGTTAAGAAGTAATTTATATTTCTGGATGTACGAACCAATATGACGAAAAATTTACCGCGAATGTTGTATCCATGTTGAACCGGGGTTAAAGCGGAAAGATAGGAGTTTCGATTGATTCTGGATTTATGTATTACAAAACAATATGGTGAAAAATTAATCGCACAGAAAATGACCCTAACCATTTAAAAGTTGCTTCTATGTTGAACTGTGTAATAAGAAAAAAAACGTAGAATCTTCCGCATAAAGCCCACTGCTGGACAAAAGATTCCTCCAAAGATTCTTTGTTCCATTGGAGGATATAGCCATACTTCTATTTTACGCTTCTTCTTTTCTTGACATAGAGAGAGAGAGATATCTTTCGATGACATAGAGGACGGACTATACTTGAAGATTGTTAGCAGTATTAATAGTAATGAGTATTCAATACCATTTTGAAGTGGGGGTATTAACTAATCGTAAAATTTCTGGAAACAAATATGGTGAAAATGTTACTGTAAGTATAAAAAAGAACAATAAGTAATTCCATAAATCAGTCAAAGCTATATTCGGGTCGCACATTGCAGTATTTCTAAGGTCGGCTTGTATTCCTTTGACCTTTTGCTCGGAAGCCCTAAGTTTGCGTGGCTTATAGGAAATAGTGTACAGTCAACTCCTGATCAATCAAGCGTTATACTTACGCGTATTTGTGGATTTTACTAGATTAAGGAGCCAGATGACCAAAGAGCGTGAGCATTTTTATCGCTTACGCATGTTAAGCAACCCCGCGTGCAGTCCCCACTAGGATGGGTGACCTTAAGTGGCATTTAAAATATCTCGAGCTCCTCCTTGCTTCGGAAGGCACATAAAGCCGTCCCGGCTGTCATCATTGATGGTAGTCGGTAAGCTATGTCAGATGCTTTTAGGCAGCTTCAAAAATCTATTACCAGTGTTGGCCGCTTACACAGACAAAAGACAATTTTTACAACGTTTACAAACAGCGATTTGTTTTTACAAATACGTGCTCGAAAATTGCATAGCTTTTAAAATCAAGTAGGTAGGTATATTTTAAAGGGCTTGTAAATACGCGTATGTTAAAAATGTATTTGAAAAAATAATCAAAAGTTACGCACGGAGTTTCACTTTAACATTTTTACAGTATTTTAGCGGAATATCACAGTGCAACTCGACATGTTTCTAAATTTCCTTCTGATCTTTATTCCACTACAGACGCAAAAAGGAAACGGGGGTATGTTTAAAGAGTTTGACTCGAAGAATGATTAAGCAATGCTTTTCTCTATGGGCCGTCCGTCAGTCTTCTTGTATCTATTGTTGAATTTTGCAATTATTTAACAACTATACTGCAAAAATATTTTTGATTTCTAAAATGCCATGCATGGCGTGAGCACACGTCGCCTGACGGCATGTAGACCGCTTTGTGTTGCAAATAGTCTGACAGTCGTGAAGAACCTGATTGATGGGTTCGTTCCGATTAATGTTATTGACGCTATGCTGTGTATATTGTTGTGTCTGGCCCCGCCTGCAACAGACCTTGATCTTGGCGGTGCCATGTCAATTATTTGGAACTTATAAAACAGGCGAAGAAGGAACGTTTATGGTTTGTGGCTTAGATTCGTATTTACGTCGTACGGTACGAATAAAGGTACCTACCGTTAGCGTCTGGTAAGAAAAATATGTAGGTCCCTTACTATGGGCCTCATAAGAAAGCTCGTCGTCTCTCAAAGACCTTTATTGCGCTAAGATGGCTATGCTCAGTGTTTCTCTGCGAAATTGAATTAGGGACGAGGATATCCATAGAAGAATAAAGATTACCGACATAGCTCAGCGCAATAGCTCTTTGAAATAGCAGTGTCAACCAAGGCAGAACCGATGAACGATGGGGAGAAAGTTTATTGACTGCCAAACACGTACCTGCAAGCGCAGCGTTGGTCAGCCATGGACCAGGTGATCGGACGACCTGACCAAGGTCATGGGAAGGCGCTGGATGCAGGCCATTTCCGACCAGTCATATTGACAATCCTTCGGAAGGCCTATGTCCAGCTGTGGACTTCTTGCGACTGAGATGATGATCATGATAATTAAATAAATGTCAAATCATCAAATGATCTTATACAGTGACTCAAATATTTGTTTTGGATTTTGGATCTCCTCACAAACATTCGCTTTTGTCATAAATTGATAGCAAAAGACATATAAATGGTAAAATGAATAATGTGCTGCTGAAGAAAACTAAAAAAAAAATCGTTTAGAATTGTTCATAAGTAGAAGTAAAGAGGTATTAAAATAGTATAATAGTAAAATCAATCTCTAAAACTGTATAAAACAAAAAATATCAGACATGATATTCCTCCATAATAAAGAAAGAAAGGAAGAAAAGAAAAGGTACAGAACCCAGAATTCCACCTCAGTTCATCCTTATTTGTCTAACTAAGCTCATATTTCGAAAAATTATTACACTTTTCCTCTTATCGCAACACAAGAAAAATGCAACTAACTTAAGTTATTTGAATCATAGAAGCTTTTCTGAAAATCTCATTACACTTATAAGATACTTGAAGTAATGCATATCGTTTATTAAATTTAGGATTCATGAATTCACTTTCATACTGAAATCCCGGGTTTTATAGAATGATACATTAAGTGCAATTTTCAGTAATGGAGAAATGAAGTAAACGCTTAAAAGATACAATACTTTTTGCAAGGATTATTCCATTTTCTCCAATAAGTATATTAGTTATTGGCGCCAACCCAACTGTCTTGGCTTCGATTTTGATTTTCATATCAAATGCAGGGATGTCCAATGAATAAAATTAATCTCACCTTGAGTGCTATAAATTTTCATAGAAAACATTTTAAAGATAAGAATATGTTACACCCTGGTGTTAGAGTTCTTCGGAACCGCTTCTCGGCCTCTGACGTGGTTCCTTTGACGACTACCAGATAGCAGCCGGGACCACCGGCTTAACGTGCCTTCCGAAGCACGAAATCATCTTTATTATCAGACAATCAGGTGATTCACGCCTGCAATGTCCTAACCAAACTGGAAACAACTAAACAGAGTATGCTTCCGGTGGGAATCGAACCCACGACCCCCAGGTCAACAGGCAAACGCCTTAACCACTGGACCACGGAGGCTGTCTGTTTGTTAACACTGAAAAATACAAATCACAAAAATCATTACCCGCAAAGAGAAGAGGCTGAAAGCCATATTGCCACGTGGAAAGACCATGTGAAAAAAGACCACATAATACTAACGTATAGAGAGAGTGAGAGAGAGTGCCAACCTCATACAAAAATATTGGCCTCATACCAACGGTCGGATAGAAAAAGCACGGACAAAATACCTGGCAAGCATGCCGGCAGACCGTGGCAGTTAGTTTCACTTACTGCCACGATGGGCGCTGAGGGCGCTGCAATGCAATAGTTACAGACTTTTCCAGCCACCACTAGATAGCGTTAGTCTTAAGTTGAAAAATATCTGAAAAGTATTGTTTTAATGTAAGCCGAAAATATGTTTTAGTTCTTAGTAAAATATTTTCGTGTTTTGATCACAACTATGTATCCATCATAATATGGTGGATACATAGTTGTAAAGAAATCTATGGCGCCATCTATGTGATGATTCTAAAACAAATCGTACGTATTAGGCATTAGGACCATATGGGGAAGGGTACCCTTCTTACATCTCGACCAGTATTTAATAAACTTAAACATTTTGAGGGGTCTGAGAGACGCCGCGCCTCTACATTTTACATAAAACTATTATCAAAGCATGCATTTTCTAGATGAAATTTTCCTTTAAACGACGGTATGCTCACAGTTTAACAGCGTGTAACAGCTTTACGAGTATAAAGGAGCCGCATATAACATGGTATAGCTTGCTCGTTACACTGCTCAGTCGCTCTATCGAAAAACGATTGTGTTGCACCGGCCCGTGCATACTAATGCGATCGCGAAATGATCGCTTTCAGTGACTATACACATGCATGTAACGCAGCCACACACACTATAGTAGTTTAGTGTGACTGCTTTACATGAATGTTATTGTACTGGTTACCGTAGAATAAAATTGTTATTGTACCTACTACTTTCGAATGAACTTTTTATATTGTTCTTATTAACTAATCTGTAATTGATTATGGTGAGCAATAAACGTTTATTATTATTATTATAATAGAATAGAATAGACTACCGTACCAGATAGGTACACTTTATAATACCATGCACCCTATTATTGCTGCTTTGAATACATAATTTTAAGAGCAAAATATATATAATCAATGTTGACTAGATATTCCAGTAGTTTCGAAGCCTAATCAATGCAAACAAACAATCAAATCTTTCCTCTTTATAATATTAGTGTAGATGTAGATGATTAAAGGGATAATTGTTCTGAGTAACATCGCTGTCAATGTTGAACATAGGTATTTTATGATACATTATTAATGAATGACACATATTTTTTTACTAGCCAGGTATTTCCCACTGATAGGCAAAGGCCTCCCCTCTTGTACGCCATTCGTCTCTGTCCGTTGTCAATCATCATCATCATCATCAGGTATTTTTAGTGTACATTGCAGGAGCATGACCTTCTCTGTACAGCAGAGGATTTGGCCTACACTCTCCTCGCTGGCCAGACATTCCTTCCTGTTGTCAGTGATCGCCAATTTTTATCGTAAGCCGCCAAATCATCAGACCATCTTTTTCTTGAACGGCCTACAGGGACCCATTCCGTGGTAAACTTAATAGGCAAATAATCGATACCTGACCCAAAAAATATAAATAGCTTTTGTTTACAAAAATGCTCTCTAGAGTATCAGTGAATGATATGAATCGCCAGATTCGCGGTCGTGAACTACAATTTAAAGTTCACTGCAAAGGATGTCGGAAACTGCCTTGGTAAGAAGTGTGGCGTGAATTATACATATACTTTTAATGCTTTTAATGGCCGACATGTTCTAAATACGAAACACGTGAGTTCACTTCACCCACGTACATCTCTTTGCAGGGATTTGTTTCCAATGTTCACTTCATGTTAATAATATGAGCTTGTTTATGTCATTACCTATATTACGGTTACCTAGATTACCTATATTACGAACGGTGCGTTATTTCAAGTACTAGCTTTTGCCCGTGGCTCTGCCGACGTCAATATCGATCCTTCCTTAGGGAACAGTACTCTTTTTTGCGATGAAACATAGCCTTTGCGTAAATCCAGGTTATAACCCTTTTGTGTTTAAAAATTCGTCAACATCCCTTCAGCCATTTTAGTGTGATTCAATAACAAACATCCAAACCTACAAACTTTCGCATTTATAATATTAGTAGGATTCTATATTACCTAGATATTTTTGAAGTATACTTATAGTGCATTTTTGAAACATGGTGATCACAAATATTTCAAAATGGTGTGACAGAGCCTCTGTAGCGCAGTAGTCAAAAAGCTAGCCTGTGACTTGTACTTCATTCCAAAGGTATTTGTCTGCGGTTTTGGAGCTATCCAAGGAGGGTTGGCGACAGGCAGGCGGTAACAAACTCGTCAAATTCAAGTTGTACACTCCAGCATGGAGTGAATGCTGTAAATCCGTTTGGAGATGGAGGTTGATACAGAGCACCTTCTTCCAATAATCCTGTCATACTTGTGGCATGAATAGGACCTATATAATACACTTAAAATAGGAAAGTATATGTACCTAATGTAGAGACAAAGTCGGGTTTGTTCGAACACTTACATATTACTTAAGAACGGGTTAAACGATGTTCCCTCATAGACCAGACACACCTACCAGAATAGCAAAATAACTATTAAAATGTAAGAAAATAATAGCGAAGTTTGCTGGGACAGGTAGTATATAATAAACAACTAATTTAAATTATAATTAAATACCTATCATAACATACTCGTATATGTAGCTTTATCGAGTCTTTCACATTCTCTTTCATTCAGAACCGAATGTTTAATTTATCTTCGAATTCTTTAATTTTATCCTTTAAGAAATCCTTAATGCTTAAAATATGCTGATAGAATACGTAATGATTTTAAGAAAAAAGTCCTCACGTATCATTATCCACTTTTGCGAGGCAATTTAAATGCTTTTGATCCGGAGTAAAGGTCAGCCAATCAATTGAATGAGTTTTAAACAGAAATAAGTCCTCAAATTCTAATATAATATACCAAGATATGAATATGTTGTTGAGGAAATAAGTATGGTGCATTATGATAAAAAAAAATACGAACTACATATAAAACTTACTAAGTACTTATATGCTAAACTACCATAAAATTACATACTATAATAAAACAAACTAAAAATCAAAAAGTTTTTGTTGTTCCATGTCGGCAAGAATCATCAGGTGAGATAGGAGACAAATGCCTACTTCAGTACTTAGTAAAGAAAAAATATCACTATTTTGATTCGGTTTTCTACCTTCACGCCGGCCAACATTCTAAAAGTGGCTTTTATGTCTCATACTTGACGACATTAGACAAGTTGCGGGAACAACATGGGGTAGAGTGGCCATAGAAAGGCCAGAATGGAGAAGATTGGAGGAGGCCTTTGCCAACTGGCAAATGGATACACAAAAGTGGAAGAAGAAGGCAATATACGAGAATTAAAGGAGATGTGTCCATAATGAAGGCTTATATATATATATATGTCTCATAAACCTAAGCTCTGTCTACCCCATAAGGCAAAAAGACGCGATAACATGTATGTATCAACGAACAAATTAATTATATCATCTTTAATTAATTTGAACTCTCAACCTTCTACACATTACCTCAAAACTACTGATCCCGTCGGACCCGGATGAATGACATGGTAATTTTAGCATCAATGCTCCAACGTTGGGATAGGATCCATGTCAATTTGTCGGAATTGAAATCCTACCCTCCTCAAGTCGCGAATTAAGCGGTTCATGTAAAACAAATAAGATTACTATGTCAGGTCCAGACCAGACCCTCATACAGCTTTGGCTTTGTTCTCACAGGACTATGTAACTATCTGGTAGGTACTAAGTGATCTCAACTCCGCAAGATCCTTGATAACCATGGAAACAATAAAAATGTAAATAAATAAATAAATCCTTTACAGTACGACTTGTTTCAACGATGGTATAAAGATAGGTTTATTCACAACAATATAAAAATAAAAAAGTAGTACAAAAATCAGTTCTAACGATATTTATCTTAATTGAGTCTATCTAGATAAGGCAAGAATAAAAATACATTCCTTAAAAACTTATTGTCCTAAAATATAACTTAACTTAAACGTCGCTACTGCGCAAGGCATTAGGCTGCGCAGAACCATTAGGCGATTATGAAAAAAGATGAAGTCTTAATACTTTCATAATTATATTTTAGTAAAAAAAAATAAGAAGGACTTCCGAGATATAAATATAAATATTGTCATGTGAGAATTATTGCTTTAGACATAAAAAAAATAAAAAAATTCCCAAGAAAAACGTTTTTAGATATCATAATATATAATATCATTTTTAAATTTCATATGTCTCTGTTTCAAATTCCAACCTAAATTATACAAATACGTTTGATGTATTTATTTAATTCAGCGCATAGTACTAGTAATTTGAAAACACGTCAATTTTCACAATTTCGTGCAGTACCGTTTTAAGCAGCTGTCGCAGTTGCATTCACAACAAAATTATCCTACGGTCATGTAAAACAGATGTTGTTTGTTTTTCGTGCGTGGCCAACACTGGTGTCAGGTTATTCAAGCTGTCCAAGGCATCTGACATAACTTGCCATTAATGATGATAGCCGAGGCCAACTGCATGCCAACTCATGTACCTTCCAAAGCACGGCGGATCACAGAAAATCGACGTTTGAGTAGGAGCTTTACCGCTTCTATGCTTCGTTCGGTGAGTGAGAGAGCCGGAGGCCCATCCTTCCCCCATTTCCTCTCCCCATGTCCTTTCCTCAACTCCTTGAAAGGCCGGCAACGCTCCTGTTACACCCTGGTATTGCAGTTGTCTATGGGCAGCGCTGATCGCTTACTGTCTCGCTTGTGTGACTCGCTTGCTCGTTTGCCGTCCTATAACATAAAGAAAAAAAGGAGGATATTTTTATGCCATCATCATCATCATCACCATTATTTCGTGTAGGTGACACGGTCAATCGACGCCTCTCCGCCTCTGACATGGTTCCTTTAACGACTACCAGATGGCAGCCGGGACCAACGGCTCGGAAGCACGAAATCATCTTTATTACCAGAAAATCAGGTGATTCAAGGCTACAATGTCCTAACTACACCAGGTACATTTTAGCCAAACACTACTGAATACATATGCAAAATCACACCCACAACTGCATTTCCAAATCGGTCTCGTTTGACAGCATCCGTTTGAATCTCTATCCGTCAGGATTGTATTATCTCTATGGTCCTAACCAAACCATGCGTTTTATGCAATTGCGATCACCCATCATAGTTGGGACTGCGCCCAGGTTGCTTAACATGCGTAAACGTTATTAATGTTCACGACCACTGGTCTATTGGGCTCCTCCAAACAGATGAATCTTATTCATATATAAACATATAAAAATAGTGGCTGTTCATCTTTTCAACATAAAATCGTGTAGTGTAAACAGAAGTGAGAATACAAAAGGATGACAGGTAACAGGCACACATGAAATTGAAGGTTATTGAAATCCGTCCATGAAAGGTCAAATTATATTGCGATGTACGACTTACGATTTAATTTAATGCAATATGATCAAACAGAATTGTTTTTACTGTTTGTAACTTAGTACAATAGGCTAGTTTCCTGTGTTGTAATAATAACATAACAATAGGCTAGTTTCCTAAAAAAATATAATTAGTCCGTCAGTTAGATATTCAAAAAATATCGGACATGTATTTTTTCTTTTGTCGATTAAATAAAAAATTATAAAGATATAGCCCTTTGAAGTTCCGTGTGACGTCATAGTTTGCTACAATTTTTAGCAAACTTTGACGTCACGAGCCCCCTCTCCTGAACTTTGACGCGTTTTATCTTTATTATTTATTGTTTATTTGACAAAAGAAAAAATACGAGTTCAATATTTTTTGATTATCTAACTGACGGACTAATTGTTTAATTAAAAAACGACCCAGGAAACTAGCCTATTGTCCGTCAGTTAGATAATCAAAAATTATTGGACACCTATTTTTTCTATATGTCCCTATATATTTATTTTATTATTATTATATTCAATCATTTTAAATCGCTGTTTTAAATTGTACGATAAACACTCCAAGTTTCAACTTACATTAAAGTTATAATGTAAAAAGAAAGCCTAAAATAACATTTGGCAATTAATGTCACCATCACTTAAGAATTAGCATTTGCTTGCTACTTTCGAGAATAATCCATTTTATCTCAGGCCTTATATCTTACGTATCTTATTAAATAATAAATGCACAGAAAAACATAATGCCTGAAATAAAATAAAACGTGTCGTTATTTTCGTAGTTTTATAAGAAGAAAAGGATCAAACCCATAGTTTTATACTATAAATGCAATAGTAACTCTGCCTGTTTAGCTGTCTAGGTAGTTAGAGGCCCGAGTTTCATACCGGAAAAATCAACTTTTCCTGAGGGCTCTACATTAACACGGAAAAGCGCGTTCGATGGGCAGGACAGAAGGGAAAAGCCAGAAAAACATACTTTATCCCATTATCAACAATCTAGATATGTATGATTTCTGTGACGTGCGGCGATTTTGGATGGCACAATTTAAACCATTTTATTTCAACACACAGTGCTACCAGCTTCAAGACAAGAATGAATCATCTAATTGATTGAACGAGCTACTTATTGAATGAATGAAATTTGATTAAACATAATGAATGTAATGGCTGTCAAAGATATATGTTTTGAGTTTTGAATTATTCATCATAATTACTTTATTGTACAATTATAATTATTAAAGTTATAAAGTACGATTATTAATAATATTTTACCCAAATATAAAATTGGTAATTACATATTAAATATATAAATCAAAGGTTCACTTCTTAAATGAGGTATCGAGCTGGAGTTGCCAGTAGGTGTAAGTAACAACGTTAATTCCCTTGTCGAGTTGCAATAATATACGTATCGAACCGCGATGCCAATAAATCAAATAGATACGGCCGAGTTTTAAAGAAAGAGAAGAAATATTGATCTCTTATAGATTTCAATAAGAAAGTTTTAAACTCCAAATGTAAATAAGTTATTATTAGTCACGAATTATCTGTAATCCGCGTCACTTCTAGTCATTATATTGATAAGAGAGGGCAGGGTTTACACGTGAATATTATGAGTGATAAAAATATCTAGGGTCAAGTAGTGTTGCGATCTCTCTGGCTGTCTCCGTGTTAAATGTCCTTGTAAAGGACAGCATCTACTTCCTTGATCATGCTCAACTCTCTCTTTTTCATTCAGGGGAGTTCCCTTTTGTTTTCCTGTTGTAAAGGACGGCGTCTACTTCATTGATCGTTCTCAGCTCTCTCTTTTTCATTGTGGGAGTACCCTCATATTTTCTTAGTTCTGACTTCTGATGATCGGGGCCCGAGGATATAACACATATACATATAACATACTATTATTACAATAATAATATGATAGTATCAGAATACTATTCACGTTGCAAAGTAAACTATGGTCGCCCAGTTGTCGAAATTCTAATTAATTTAAATTATAAGTTGTATGTCAATACACTGTTTTATTTTTGATTTATTGATTTTATGTATTTTTATGCATAATTTTATAAAATATTAGCATTATGCACGCCTCCTCTATATAAACTGTAAGTGTGCGAAATTCCATACTCCTCCGTCCGCGCAATTTTTATAAAAAGGGGACCAAATGGGACAACGTTTTTGCTTCACGTGTTAATATATGTATAGACTAATAGTTTATAGAGCCAGTTGCCCACCTAACGCCAACTCCCCTTAGGCTTAGATTATACTTTTGTTCCTACTGTATGTCGTAAACTACAAAACCACATTGATCTTCTCTCTCTCTCTCTCTCTCTCTCTCTCTCTCTCTCTATCTCTCTCTCTCTCCCTCTCAGACTCCGCTCTTGTCGGTTTCAATTTGTGGAAATAAACACACAAAATGACTTTTGTCAGCAAATCATTATTTCTGAAAATTGGTCCATGTGATAGTTTTTGAAAACTTCTATTCTTTAACCACTGGTGAAGAGCAGTGATCAAGTGGTTACCCTCTAATGAAGTAAGGTGGACAAGTAGCTAGGTATTTCGACCTGCGTCTGAAAAATGTGGCAGGGTTTGTCGTAAAACCGCTTGGTATAATCATGAAAGTGAGAAAACGTCGATGTGACGTACATTTTAATAATATAATAAAACAGTAGAAAATGGCGGGATAATGTTTTGTGCTATTTATATCTAGAAAATTGTACATTTCTATTTGTAATTAAACTATCCAGATACATACGATAGTAAGGAGAGTAACCGAAGATATTTTATTTCAACTTTATACATACAAAATACAAAAAGAATTTCCCCGGACTTGATATAATCGCTCTTAACTCGTTCATTGACCCTGAACCAGACCCAAAATTAATAACAATAGAATTACGTCTACAGGCGGACAGTGGAAGCGAAAGTGTTAATATGTAAGGCTTAAATCAATAACGACAACTTCAAATGTACCTGTCATCAATATTGCTGAACAAAATGGTATGTAGTACGTTCTGCTGGCCTATTTGCTAACTTAGTGTACAACGTCTTAATCATCATCATCAGGTATTTTTATGTTTCCACTGCAGGAGCATGACCCTCTCTATACTACCGGAGACATACAGCCAGAGCAGACAGAGGATTTGGCCTATACTCTCCTCGCTGGCCAGACGGGTTGGAGAGGTCTCATTAATGTTTATGAGCTTTGTTTAGCTTGTATTTCCTAAGTCGCCTCTTACGACCTCCATGGAAAGACTAGGAGTGGTCCTATTCTACTCTGCCGGAAACCACACGGTTAAAGCCGTGTGGTGGTGTTGGCCTTCTTAATAGTCACTTCAAAATACATGACGTTTAATTTAACTTTAATAAAAATTGTCCATCATACGAATGCCGCAATATATTTTGAAGTGACTATCAAAACACACTAAGTTAGCAAATAGGCCAGCTGGGCTATAAAAACCAGTAACCGAATTATTTCTGTTTTTCACTGGAACCGGAAGAGATAATTGGAATTGCATGAATGCATGCTCTGTGCTGGCGCTATGCCAGGGTATACCTTTTATCTCGAATGCTGAGATAAAAGTCACTGACCACGAATATATTCTGACTAATTTGTGAAGATTGCTGTCAGCTTCGTTTGGCCAAATATACACACGTACATACATAGTATGACGTCTTTTTCCCGTGGGCAGACAGAGCCTAAGGCTTAGCCTTTAGAAGTTAGGTTTAGAATTAGGGTTTATTACACGCGGCCTGCCCCTACTTCGCATGGGTCACACCTTGGTTTACAATATAGGACCTTCCATACGGATCCCTAAATTTTTTGAAAATATTCTATAGCCTGTGTTTCCTTCAGTTATTTAAGGATATGTACTTAGCAGAAATTTTCTCACCCCTCTCTTCCAATCTTCCGTTCTTATAAATCTTCTAACTTATTTTTTTTTCTTACTTATTAATCCGATCGTTATTAGAAAGCGACTTTAAAAAATAATAATTCCGGCCCGACTTCGCACAGCTATAGCTATTTAATTCTATAGCATATGCTCATCGGATATAATACAGGATTCTATGGGTGATAGGATTTTACAAATCGGTCAATAAGTATCGCAGCCTATTCAATGCAAAGTCACAAATCTTTCCTCGTTATAATATTAGTGTATAGAAATACATTACAAAAACTACTAACAAACTGCGACAAAAGTAGTTGCTTTGTTTAACAAGGAGCAGAATTTATGATAACTAGCTGCGAGGCACAGCGAATGCTCGAGAATTAATCTTGTATAATGTAATTGCAGCTAAGAATTCTGTTGTTCTTAACAACTTTGAAACAACTTAATTTGCTTGCTTAGGTACCTGAAGGTCACATAAGTTCTCAAATACCAAGCGAAGTTTGCTTAGAAAGTTTCAAGGTTTTCTGAGGTGTGTATAAACGTGGCTTAATTAAAATTTCGTTTGTATACTCGTATCATACAATAACTAAAGTTTGAGCGTCCTTCGAGTTTCCATGCTGGTCTGGTAGAAAAGAAAAAACGTAGAAGGTGCCAGCTGCTTCTCTTCCCGCGCAGACCGTAGAAGCCGGTCAAGGGAATGGACGAAAATCCAAAAAATCACGACTATAGGCGATGCGGCTAGCAACCTTTTTACGCCCACCAACACGCTAAACGTGGCATTTCGGTCTCATGACCTTAGGTTCTGTCTACCCCGTAAGGGAAAAAGACGTGATAATATGTATGTATGTTAGTTAGCGTTTAGTTAAGTTCGTAAGTCTCTGCTCACTAGTTAGTAGTTAGTAGCTTGACTAAATGTGGAAATTCAAATAATTGACAGTACCTACTCTTACTATAAGACAAGTACTTTCTTATTATTTGTTTAAATAATAATTAAGTAATCTTTAATGTTATAATTAGTTTACCAAACCAAAAGATTTAAATCAAAAGATCCTAATCAAAGATATTTCTAAAACCTATAACTTTTTGAAGTTTAATTGCAATATATTTTTTTTTAATAAACCTTGTTTAAAGTAGCGGCACTGCATATTTAATTATGTTGTTGGCTTCACCATCTGCTTCTCTTTCTACCCAAACTATACAAGTCAGTCGGTGAGCAAAAATCTAGAATCATGTCAATAGTTGAAACGGCTAGGAACCCATTACTATTTTGGTTGTTTGTGTGTTGTAAACATGGTCTTTTAATCCTATGGACTTGGGCTCTGTTCACTCCGAATGCTGGACAAAAGCCTCTCCCAAGGATTCTTAATTCCAAAGGAGAATATTGCCAAACTCACCACGCTTGGCAGGCGGCAATATCCTCCCATGGAACAAAAAATCTTTGGGAGAGGACTTATTGTTGCTGTAATGATAATGATGATAATCATGATTAGAGTAGGAATTTCAAAACGGTACAGTATTCAGAACAAGAGAACTGTTACATACTTGGTGACCTCATTCTTGTTCCCGTTGAATATTTAAAACGGCACACGCCAGTTATTGACTCGTAAAGTGTTTCTTGCACCTGAGTTAGGATTTATGAGTACAGACCGGGAGTTACGACTGCGATTTGAGATAACCACTCGAGTGAGAGGTACATATATGACAAAAACTTATAAACTTTAGTTTTAAAATAAAAACTCACAAACTTTAGTTAAAGACTTTAGTTTTAAGTTTTATTGTCTATTTATTTCTCTCTCTCTCTCTCTCTCTCACTCTCTCTCTATCTATCTATTATTCTAATTCTCTATTTTAATATGGGTTTATACCTGCAAATAAAGATAAATTATATATTATTATTTATATATATAAAAGCGAAAATTACTCACTCACTCATCACGAAATCTTAAAAGCTACTCAGCCAATGAAGATGAAATTTGGTAGGCAAGGTAGATTGTGACTAGGAGACATCCGCTAAGAAAGAATCTTTAGAAATTACATCCCTATAGGGATGAAATAGGGGTTGCGAGTTTGTATGAATCTTCGTCATTTTTGAAGCGAGACAGATGACATACCAATTTGAATTAGTGGTTAGTAAAAAATAATAATCCATTAATTGTATTTTTTGATGTTATTCTATTCAATTAACTTCAAACCATAATACGAGTACATAAATCCTTGTTAAGCTTTACTTCTGACCGTTGAATGTTTAAAATGGTTCGCGCCACTCGTAGCGGTCATTTACTTGTTATTGAGTAGTAAAATGTTTACACCTCCTATTCAGGTTTACGTATTCTGATAGAAGCGACAGTTAATCATCTAAGAGCCAGGACTAAGTAACCAATGGGTACAAACTATAATATTTACGACAGTCTTATCAAATATTACAATGCAGGCAGCCAAATAGTCAACTAAGTAAGCAAAGTGCTAAACTTACCCCGGCATTACTATCCCCAGTTTTAATACCTATGTCACGAAGTGTCACCTTCTATCACGAATATAACATGCTATAGTAGTCAATGCCAGTTCTCACTTACAATGCCGAAACCTGGGTTTTTACGAAGGAGATTTTGGATAATCTCAGAGTTGCTCAGAGAGGTATTGAGGGAAAACTGGTAGGTGTTACGCTTAAAGACTGAAAAACTAACGTGTAACTCAGAAGACACAGCAAAGTCACTGATGTCATCAAGCGTATTGCGAAGCTGAAGTGGCAATGGGCTGGCCATGTCGCCAGAAAACAAGGTTTGTGATGCAAAGCTCCGGTGGAATGGAGACCGTGGGGCGAAAAACGCCCACAGGGAAGACCTCAAATGCGCTGGTCAGACGATATTAAGAAAATAGCAGGAGTGAAGTGGATCGAAATTGCCCAAGACCGACAAAAATGGCATAATCTGGAGGAGGCCTACACATTATGCCATTTTTGTCGGTGTCAACCATGGGGTTACAAAAGGCTAAAGAGAGAGAGAGAAAGAGAGAGAGTAGTCAATGAGTCATTGTCAATTTACCGTCGTTATGTGGTTATTAATTAGTGGTTGTCAACAGGCATCATTTTATGTAAGACTTACGGTCTTACTAAAGTAAATTATTGATACTTCAAATAAAATTTCATCATTATGATCAACATCAGCTTTTTATGACCCACTGCTGAGTATAAGCCTCCTTTTTGACTATTCCGGATTGACTAGCTGCGTGGCGCAGCGGTCAACACGCCTGCCTGCGACACGGAGTGACCGGGTTCGATCCCCGGCCAGGTCAAGATAGAAAATGATCTTTTTCAGATTGGCCTGGGTCTTGGATGTTTATATATATATGTATTTGTTATAAAAATATAGTATCGTTGAGTTAGTATCCCATAACACAAGTCTCGAACTTACTTTGGGGCTAGCTCAATCTGTGTGATTTGTCCGTATATATATATTTTATCTGCGCCATTCCTCTCTATGTCGACGAATCCAGTATTATTTCCAGCAATTTATCTTATGTCGTCAACCCATCCTAGCTTCCTAGCTACCTAACATCCAACACAACGTTTCCCATTTCTAGAATACCACACGGTGAAAGTCCACGTGTCATCATTCTTTCTAGACAAGTATCCTGCCCATTTGAGAGTTGCAACCTTATAGAGCACGTCGTGAACTTTCGTTCGACTTCAACATTTAAACCTAAGAAGAACTAAGAGAATTTTCATAGTAGCGTTTTAGTCTACAATATATTAGTCATATGAGATACAACAATAACTTGAAAATCTACCTTATTTTGAAATTCGTTTGAATTATCCATAATAGGTATACTTGACTTTATGAACATCTAAAGTCATAAGCTTATAGGAGTATGTTAAACTTCTCAAGTCTAATAATACCACAGGCTTTGAAGATTTAGTATTTTTTTAATATTTATGACAATGATTATGATAAAACTTTAAAACTTTAATGATGAATTTTGCCTGTAATTTAATGGTAGAATTATATAAGTAGAAGTAATTTGGATTACTTTTATATTAATTTGTTTGTAGACCTCTAGTTTGCATGTCATTGAAATATAACATAATTAGCTTTCGCCCGCGGCTCCGCCTGTGTCAATGTCGATCCCTCGGGAACAGTACTTTTACCCGGGATAAAATATACCCTATGTCCTTCTCCGTACCCCAGATAAAGTGTATGCAAATTTCATGATGGTCGGTTCAGTAGTTACAACGTGAAAGCGTAACAAACAAACAAACTCACTTTCGCATTTATAATATTAGTTAGGATTAGGATTTGGCTCTGCTTCTATGTTCGAGAATATGCGGATGTTTTGTTTACAGAAGAAATTTACAACAGAAAAAATGTTATAATTTATTGATAAAAATCATACGTACCTAGTTCACATATTTACTAAATTCAGGTCAGGACAACTTATATTAAGGATATTATTTAAATAAATAAGATAGGTATGGGAGTCAACTGTAAGCAGTCGATATAAGTCCGAAAAATAAAACAAATCAAATGTGTCGTTTGTTTGATTCGGTGGTGACTATATCTATACATCTATACATATAATAAAACAGTAAAATTATTTTGTCTCTACATTTCGAATTTTTGACTGAAATGGATAGAGGGACACTTAAAAAGATTAATAGAAAGAAAAAAAAATTTTTTGGAATTTCTTGTCTGTCTGTCTGTCTGTCTGTCTGTCTGTCTGTCTGTCTGTCTGTCTGTCTGTCTGTATGTATGATCACGATTATCTCCGAAAATACTGAACCGATTTACGTCAAACTTTCACCAATTGCTTTGTTTTAACTCAGTTTAACATTTAAAGTTTGTTTCATCAAAATCGGTTCATTAAAAAAAAAGTTATCGTCATTTGAATGAACTCAAGGCATGAGTTTGCCTGCAAACATATGGCAAAAATAAAATAATAAGTGACATAAGAAAATTAAAATCCAAAGTCAATTCATCATCATTATACGACAGCATTATACCTATCCATACTATCCATAGTAATCCATACTACAAAAAAAGGAGAAGCTGACTGACCGACTGACATATCAACGCAGGGCCTAAACTATAAGGGTTAGGAACTTGAAATTTTGCACAGGGGTTCCTTTTATAACGTAGGGGAGCACTAAGAAAGGATTTTTGGAAATTCATCTCCTTAGGGGGAAAAACGGGTTGCAAAGTTAGTATGAAACTTTGTTGTTTTTGAAGTTATTCGAATTAAATTAAGCATGAAGGTTCTTTACTGAAAGGTATGAAACACGAGTAAAATATTTTACTCAAAAATCATCCCTTAAGGGGGTAAAATAGGGGTGCAAAGTAAGCATGAAACTTTGCCATTTTTGAATTTAGTCGAATGAAATTCAGCATGAAGGTTCTTTACTAAAAGGCATGAAACACGAGTAAAATATTTTTCTCAAAAATCATCCCTTAAGGGGATATAACGGGGATGCAAAGTTAGTATGAAACTTTCCGTTTTTGAAGTTATTTAATTGAAATTCAATATCAAGGTGTTTCATTGAAAGTCATAAACTAATGTATTTCGGGTAATTCTACTGTTCCTGAGAAATCGACACTTACGCGGGCGGAGCCGCGGGCCAAAGGCAAACCTGACTTATATTCATATTCATATTCATTTATTCACCAAAATTTGTAAATGGTACACATGCATATTACATACAGGGTCTTATAATTTTACAAATTTTACCTTAGCGAGGCATTGTGAATTTATTTTGTATAGTATGTACTGGGTGGCGCAAAAGTAAAGACCCTATTTGGTTCAGCTATAACATTTTTTCTAAATTAGAAAACTAGATTTAGGTTTTTTTAAATGTATATTTGTGCCATTAAATTTCGTACCATTAGGATTTAAAGATGATGTCTTTTAAATGGTGACCTCCAGAGTTGATACACATTTGAGCCCTATTTATGACATTTTGCATAACTTGCCGTAACACTTCCTGCGATATGTTCGTTATTTCTTGACGAATGTTTTCTTTTAGAGCTGCGAGAGTCTGTGGCTTGTTCACATACACCCGAGATTTCAAAAAACCCCAAAGAAAGAAGTCTGGACTGGTCAGATCGGGTGATCTTGCAGGCCAAGGCAAATCGCCAAAACGAGAGATAACTCGGCCTGGAAAAGCGTCCCTCACTAAGTCCATAGTGTATTCCACGTTCTTGGGGAGTAAAACGGTCCATGTTTATTTTCAGTGTATTTTACATTTGTTCACTACACAATTTTCAAAAACAGAATGACAGAAAATGTCATATAAAAAAAATAAAAGTATTTTCTTTAGTGCCAGTACTTTTGCGCCACCCAGTACAATGTATTAAAGAAGTGAAGTTACATTTTATTAAAATTTGAATCATTGAATTAAATATAGGTATCTATTGTTAAATTTCTTATTTATACATGTCATCACAAAGAAAATAAAAATTATATTAAACACTTTAGTCAATAATTCAAAATTACTATACCTCCTACTTAAATAAAATGTCATAATTATAATTTGTCAATAAAATATTCTGTTAAATTGTAATATGTTTTTATGATCATAAGTCGTTTCAATTCGATGTCAAACTTAGGCCCTTGTAATTCTTTAAGAGACTTCGGAAGATGGTTATAGACTTTGATAGCCATGTAATAGGGACTATTTTTATACATTGTGAGATGAGGTGTAGGTAGGACTAGATCGGTTTCTCGGCGCGAGGCGTAACGGCCACTCCTGTCACTGTACCGTTCAAAATAATGTGCTTGTTTCCGGACAAAGCGACATATTTCATAAATATACATTCCCGGAAGAGTTAGCACGTTTAATTTGCTGAAGAGTTCTCGACATGTGTCTCGCGGCCGTGTAAAGGTTATTATTCTTAAGAGACGTTTTTGTAGGACAAATACGGCTTGGATATCGACTGAGTTTCCCCAGAGGATAATTCCATATCTTATCCAGGCTGCAGCATGGCTATGATAAGCGGTAAGTGCGCATTGTTCATTTGTGTTTTTCCGAAGTTCACGTAACGCATACGAAAATTTGTTGAGTTTCGCCACTACTGCCTCTATATGATTTTTCCATGTAAGGTGTGAGTCCATCGTAACACCCAGTATAGCAAACTTATCTACCTCGTCAATATTTTTGCCGTCCTGAGAAATATTTAAAATCACTTTTTTTCTTTGATGCGGTCGAAACTGCATGACTTTTGTTTTGTCTAAGTTAAGTGTGAGTCCTATTTCTGTGCAATGTTCAACTATTTTGTTTAGTGCTTGGTTAATTGTATTTTTTAACACATCAACTTTATCTAATTCACAGGTTATCAGAAGAGTAGCATCGTCGGCAAATAATACAATTTTATGAGCTTTAACAATTGAAGGCAGATCGTTTACATATGCAAGGAATAACAAACAACCCAGCACGGAACCCTGAGGGATGGACCCAGATACAAATGAGTTAGACGATTTATAAACAATCAGTTCATTTTTAGTTTTTGAAAAATGTGATATTTGTACAAGTTGTTGCCTGTTTGTGAGATACGAAGTAAGCCACTGCTTTGCTGGACCGCGTATTCCTAGAGTATCAAGTTTAATTACGAGGGTATTATGATTAACTAGATCGTAGGCTTTAGACATGTCCATGAAGATGGCAATGGCACACTTGTTGTCGTTTAAAGCTTCATGAATTTCTAAGCAACATTCAAAGGCTGCGGTCGTTGTAGAGTGGTTTTTTCTGAAACCATGTTGATGTTTATTTAATAATTTAAACTTTTCTAAGAAATTACTAATTTGCTCACACATGGGTTTTTCAAAAACCTTTGAAAATATAGATGTAAGCGCAATTGGACGAAAATTTGAAATAGAAGATTTATCTCCTTTTTTAAAAATAGGTTTTATGATAACTGTTTTTAAATTTTCCGGAAATTCTCCTTCGTTATATGATTGATTTATTAAAGATGTCAATGGCCCTAAAAATTCATTTAGGCAGTGGACTAACAATATAGTTGGTATCTCATCATGTCCGCTGGTTTTGTTTCGTTTTAGTCTTAGTATTATTTTTTTAATTTCTGCTTCTGTCACGCTACGCAAATAAAATGAATTGGTCAAACGAGGTGTGTTACTTTGGTATGTCATATTATTCTTATTTTTATTATCATTTATACTTAAAAAATAATCATTAAACGTGTTAGCAATTTTTGTTGGAGATGTTATTTCTTTGTTTTTGTCCTTCAATATTATATTTTCGTGTGATTTTTTCTTTGTCAAATTAATTTTTTCATTAATCATTTGCCACATTGTTCTATATTTATTTTTTGAGATATTTATTCTTTTAATATTTTCATTTCTTTTGTGGTTCACTATAACTTTTTTAAGTATTCGGCTATATTTTATAGCGTAAGATTTAAGAGTGACGCTTTTAAAGTGAGCTGCGAGTTGTCGCAAAATACGCTTATGGTGGCAACATTTTTGTATTCCTTTTGTTATCCATTTTATTTTGTGGTCATTTCTGATAGTGATTTTTTTTGGTGGTATATGGTGATCCAATAATTCTTTAATTTTTATGTCGAATTCATTGTAATTTTTATTAATGTTATTATATGGTTGGATTACAGTTTGCCAATTTATCGCTTTTAAACCAATCCTAAAATCTTCCATACTTTTTAAACTAAAAATTCGTTGACTTATTTTATATGATGATGGAGATTTATTCAGTTTATCATGTATAGGAATACGACCGATGAGAGTACTATGATCGGATATTTCGTAATCGTATACTTCCGTTTCCATGTTTACAATCTTGTTCACTATAAATTGATCAAGGCACCCTAAACTCGATTTTCGAGTTATAGTGTATATTAAGCATTGTAATCCAAATGAGTTAAGTAGATTTTTAAGCCTTATGGTTTTTTTTTTCGTTTTTTCTTATGTCTATGTTCAGATCTCCAGCTATCACAATTTTTTTTTTAACCGATTGTTTGGAAATATAATTTAATAGGGCTTCCAACTGAGTAAAAAATATGTCTAAATTATTTCCGGGCTGATAAATCGATATTAGTAATAAGTTGTAGTCTACAATTTCAACGGCACATATTTCAATATAGAATTCTACAGTGTAGGCCAGTATGTCAAGGCGATCTAGGGTTTTAATATTATTTTTTGTGTATATAGCTACTCCACCATGAATGTAGTTTGATCTTATATATTTTGCTCTTAAGTCGTAGCCAGTTGGAGTGTAAAATTGGAAATTGCATTTATTTAACCAATGCTCGTTAATAATTATTACATCTATGTTTAAATCTTGTAATATGATTTCTAATTCGTCAATTTTGGTCGTAATGCCTTGCATATTTTGGCACATAATGGTGCACAGTTTAGTCACGAAAGGAATGTTGTTTTGGGACGGTGACAGTATCTATAGGCATGTTTAAGTTTTGGGAATGGTTCAATTTGTTTTCTATTACCTGGCTATCAATTTTCCAATCGTTTTGAATTTCAAGTAAGATTTTTGTAATATCCTGGGCAATTATTTTGGTGCCTGTGTTGTTTAGTCTACCATTATATTTATTGTACATTTTTGGAGAAAAGTCAAGATTTTTATTTGAATCTAATAAATAACAATATTGATGTCTGTAATTGTCTAAATAAATCAAATGGTTGAATATTTCAATGCGCTTGTTATAAATATTTGCTTGTGCACTAAGTTTAAAAGTCGGTAAACATATTATAACATTCGTGTGTTGAACGTCCAAAAGTTTCTGTTGAACATTTTTAACTAAATCTACATATTTCTGTGAGGAGTTAAAGTCGGAATCACCGAGTAGAATTACACAGTAGTCGTTGTACGTATATCCTTCAAGTTTGGTTTCTAGTCCACTTAGCAGTTGCCTGATGTCTGCTCCTGGTTTACGGTAATGGCAAATTTTTAGCCTTCCGAATTGACTTCTTAAGATTGTTGCTGTTTTATCACTATCAATGGTACTGATCATAGTTATTCTTGTTTTTTCATTCAACTGCTGACCGCTTGTTAAGTTATTCGTGTTTGGAAGTTGGGTGTTACACAATGTCTCTTCCGTCTGGGGCTGGCTAAGGACAGAAACAATTTTATTCAATTTTATCATTATACTTGAAGTAGCTTTCTCGAGTTCTTCTTGAAGTTTAATTATTTTACTGCCCAATTCTTCCATTTTTACTTGGCAATTTAATGCGCTTCCCAGGTCATATTCACTTATCAGATTTTCCTTATGTCGTGGGGGAGTAGAGTCCCCGTTGTTCTCGCTGGTAATAAGACTTCGTCTTTTTATTATTCGCGGAGTGCTTAAGCTATTATTGTTTGGTGTTGTCCCTAAACATATTTTCTTAAGTATAGTTATTTCATGAGTCTGTCTTTCTATTTTTCTTCTTAATTCGTTGTTTTCTAGGATAGTATTTTCTAGTTCATTTTGAGTAGCTTCTAAATTTTTCCTTAACTCTGTATTTTCCATTTCCAGACTTTCTAATGTCTCTCCAAGGTCTTGTTGATTTATGTGTTGGTCTAATAAGAGAAGAGAGTCAGTAGATAGCGACTTAGTAATTGTAGCGCTTTTTTGATATGTAAGTTCAACAGGAGAAGAGGGGCGTGATTGTCTAGATCCTTCACGTTGTTGGCTAGTTTCCTTTATCGTAGGATGTTCAATCGATGTATCATTACTGGTAGTAGAGCAGATTTCAGTATTTGTTTTGTAGTCTGGCGAGCATATTAATTCGACGCAGTTTATAGGACTGGCAGGAAAAGTGGTTTCCTCATTTTTTGAGTTTGATTCCGAGGTTTGGTCGGCCAATGCACTACTTGTACAGGCGTTGGTAGTAATATTTTTTTTCTTTCTTGTATTGGGTCTTTCTTTTGCGGGTGATGAGACACATTTGGTTGTTACTGGTTTTAATGCCTTTTTTGTTTTGCATAGATCACATTTCCATTTTGTTTTGTGTGTAGAGGACATTGTGCTATTAAATCTCTTTTCTGATACATTAGCACAGATCAAATCGTAAAATGATAAGCACACTGAGCATTTAAGATATTCTCTTTTATCAATTATTATTTGTTGGCATTTTTTGCAAGTTGCTTGTGTCTCCATCTTCTCAATTTAGAAAATCATCAAATTAAGAGACAATACAAATGTCAAAATAAATGTGTCAAAATTAAGAAAATAATAATAAAATGTCAATTTCAATAGAAAAAAAAAATCAATAATAATTATGTCAAATCGGAAAAAGAAGTAAGCGGCGGGCGTGATTCGAACTCGTGACTTTTCAATAGCAGCTCACTACATTATACGCCAGTCCAATCGATGTGTATCAGTGATGCCGAAAATGGTCGAAGTGTTTTTAACACTCGTTTGTTTATGCAGTAGGTAGTCGACTCGGGATGATGACTAATGTTCGTATTGCCACTGAGTCACACACAGCTGACCGATATCACTGTTCACTCGATAAACGAACTGTTTTTTAGAATATGTTTTGATGTTTTAGTTCGATAATCCTATTGCCGTATTCACTTTTTTCTCAGTTCAATTCACAATTTTAGTTTTGTCTTTACACTAGTTTAACTTTCTAACTTCAAAATCCACTTTTACTACTTTTAATTTAATTAATTAAACAGAGCTCGTTAACTTGTGACCGCACAGACCGAGGGTGGCGGGAGATTATATCAACGCACAGCCGAAACTACTGTGCGCAGAAACTTGAATTTGGCACAGGGATTCTTTTTATGATGTAAATGAGCACTAAGAAAGGATTTTTAGAAAATCAAAGGGGTTGAAGTTTTATGGAATTTTCTCATTTCTGGACTCAGAAGTTTGAAAGTAGGTACGCAAGTTTTCAATTAAAATTAAAAAAAGATCTGTTTAGGTGAACCAGACAACATTCTCCCTTGAAGGGGTAAATAAGGGGTAAAGTTTGTATGGAATTTTTCCATTTCTGGACATAGAAGTATAAAAATAAGTATATATGTTTACATTACAATTAAAAAGATCTGTGTAGTTAAAATGGTCGAAATTTCCCCTTGAAGGGGTAGAATAGGTGGGGTAAAGTTTGTCTGGATTTTTTTTATTTACTTAGAAATATGACAATAAGAAGTTCTCCATTACAATAAAAAAATATCTGTGTAGGTGAAATGGGCAAAATCCCCTCCTTAAGGGCTAAAGATCTATGCAGGTGAAATGTATTAAATTCCCCCTTAAGGGGAAAAAGCAAAGGGGCAGGGGTTTGTATGGAATTTTTATCATTTCTACTGTTCCCAAGGGAACGACATTAACGCGGGCGGAGCCGCGGGCAACGGCTAGTAACGAATAAAATTCATTAATACATACATATTCTCGTTTAAATAACAAACATTATATCCATACCTTAAGTTTTAAAAAGTTCAAGAAGTTCACGCCTGATTAAAATTAATAGCAGATGTTTAACTACGATAATTAATGCGTTTTTAATTTACTTTGTTTTCGGGTCTTTATTATCTTGTTAGGACTTTGATTTAGAAAACTAAGAAGTCAATAGCTTTCTAAAATAAAATATACTGATTGTACAATACATCTAATATGTACCTCTACCAATTTTGATTAAATAGGAGCATCACCGACCCTTATTTTAATATACCATTATTTTTATAGGTGGCCACCTATACGTAATAAGTTTTTCTTCCGACTCCATCCGATTCATTTTTAACTGAGGTCATAAAAGGAAATTTCCACTTGGTTGTATATTTTTCTTTTTTATGTTTGTTACTCCGTCATTTAAGAGCCGATTTAATAAAAAAATATTTGTAAACTATTTGCTTTTCAATGATCTACTGATCCTATTTTAGTCATTCATTAGTATCAGTAGATTGCTTGAAGTTTTTTTTTTATATATATGAAATATCCTGTTTTGTATAATGTGTGGTATTGCGGCTTTAGAAATACGAACGTGACGTGCCTGTAGAAAGTAATAATATTGTTAATTATTGCACGTACACCAGAACACGTATTTCTAAATCAGCAAACTACCCCACTATTGAATGTATACATTTACCTTGGTATATAAGCTAGTATTGTAATAAATAAAGAAGCCATTCTATTACATCATTTTACCGTGTGGTATCCGGTAGAGTAGAATAGGACCACGCCAATTTTTCACGTGGATGTCGTAGAAGGCGACTTAGGAAATACAAGCTAAACAAAGCTTTTAAATATCTGTGAGACCTCTCCAACCCGTCTAGCCAGCGTGGAGAGTGTAGGCCAAGTCTTCTGGCTGCTCTGGCCAAGTATGGCTCCGGTAGTACAGAGAGGGTCGTGCTCCTGCAGCGGAGACTAAAAAGGACCTGATGATGATGATAATTTTACCGGTCTTCGTATTCGTAAAGCCGCAATATGTGGCAACTTTCAACTCATACTTTCAACCGAATCTGTTATGCCGTTTCGTCCAATTCAGAAAATTACTCGCATCCGTTCTAGTTATCTTAACATTTACATACCAACATATTTTTTATTAGTGATTTAATCAGTGAACAACATACCTACATGGTGTGACGGAAAGACAAATCCTACGAGGTAGTTCTGGAACTGACGTTTCAAGGTGGCCTTCGAGCTACTTGTAAGTAAATTACAGATGTTCTCCGTCAGACAGGGGTCCGTCTAGTGGTTCCCGTATCGGTACCAGAAAAATCTGCTCCTGAGCAGTACTGAGCAAGCAATTCCTATACATACCGGCATAATAATAGTATTAGACGTAGCACCGCTATGTCAATTGCGGCTTGAAAAGTGATGTCTGAATTGCAATGCGGAACAAGGAACTTTTTATATGCAAATTACCTTCAATTCTTCTTCCAATGTTGAAATGGGAGTAATTGATAAATCTTATACCTTTAAACGAGCAATTCTTGTATCGATTATGTTATTTTAAGGAAAATAGGGATTCATTTATTCATAACATTGGATAGATAAATAAGTCAATACTTAATCAACGAATCTCTAAAACAGCAAGCCATATAATATGAACCCAAGACGCAAGTGAAGCAACTCCGTTTCAAAAAACCGGCCAATTGCGTGTCGGACTCGCGCACAGAGGGTTCCGTGTCATCTATATACATAAAAATGAATCCCTATTTGCCTGCTTCGTTTGGTCACGGCATCACGTGTGAACGGCTGGTTTGGCTAATTCTTTTTTTGTTATGTTTGTTTTTCTGGAGATGGTTCTTATGAAAGATAATATTAAGAAAGTTGCACGGAAAATTTTATAAAACAGGCAAACTTAACAACCTTATTAACTTT
Organism: Elegia similella; assembly: GCA_947532085.1. Lineage (NCBI taxonomy): Eukaryota > Metazoa > Arthropoda > Insecta > Lepidoptera > Pyralidae > Elegia > Elegia similella. Next base: position 16,125,646 of record OX383942.1, on the reverse strand, counting down.
TTAAATGTAACCTTAGCATCGTATTGCCAGTAGTTTGACAGTTTGGCGTCGAACAAAGTCTGACGGGTCAGCTAGTTGTCTATAAAAGCGGCAAAAATTCTATTGATTTTATTTTATTTTAATTATTTACTTTTAAAGTAAATATATAATTAAATATTTTGTAAATATTTCAAGCGTCAACCTGTTGCCGTTATTAATATCAAGCAAAAACGAGCAAAAAAAATCACGTTTGTTGTATCGGAGCCCCCTTAATTATTTATTTTATTATATTTTTTTAGTATTTGTTGTTATAGCGGCTACAGAAATAAATCATTTTTGATAATTTTACCCTTCGAACTATCACGGTTCACGCGATACAGCCTGGTGACTTCTGCGCGAGTCCGACTCCCACCTGGCCGGTTTTTTTAATATTGTATGGATTTGGATTGGACGTGCTTTTTTTATCACTGAAAAATGAAGTCAGTGTAAATAACAGTCCATCTTCCAGTTCCGAAGCACAATGGCCAACGTAAACTCACAAGAAAAATATTTAGAATCCCGACGGCCTTCAAATGAATCTGTTTCTGATTGATTGAATCAAAAATAGAGGGAACAGAGGCCATTATGGTATATATAGAATACCTATTCACCGGGAACTCATTTCGTGGATGATTGATTCCATTGGCGCATTCAGAATCTTGACATTTACCATTTAACAAATGGTATTTTGTGGTTCAACTGTTTTACAGTAGTTTTAAAAATATGCACGTGTAGGTATACAATTGTACTATCGTACTATTGTCCGTAGGCATTATAGCACTTACGCATGTTAAGTAACCCTGGGCGCAGTCTCCACAGGCATAGGTGACCGCAAGTGGCATAAACATATCTCGAGCTCCTCCGTTCTTCGGAAGACACGTTAAGCCATTGGTCCCGGATGTTAGTATTGATGATAGTCGATGCCTTTAGGCAGCTTGAAAAAATCTGACACCAGTGTTGGCCACTTACACACCCGAAAAAAACATACTAATTTTCGATTTAGCATTTTTATTTTAGCTCTTTGTATTGATTCAAATGCAATGTTTCACAAATATAAAAAAGGCAGAAAAATATGAAGCTTCAAAAGCTCTTATTAAAAAGCAAAGAACTGTACTTATTCGAAAAAGCTTACGACATTCGCCAGAGAATCAAAACCTACAGGGTACTTCCCTTGAACTATCAAAATCTTGAAATTTGGTACGAAGCAAAGTCTTATAGCACAGATAAGTGAAAAATTGCGAAAAGCATATAGTTACATCAAATAATACATTTTTTTTAATGATTTAAACTTATAATACCTAATAAATTATACGTAGGTAGATTATGGCACGTAACCTTCGTGCGCGAGTCCGACTCGCACTTGGCCGGTTTTTTTCATATTTTACAACCAATAATACATACATATTATCACGTCTTTATGCCTTGCGGAGTTGACAGAACCTAAGGCCATAAGACCCAAAGGCCAGATTTAGGATGTTGAGAACCAAAACTCCATTAATAATACGGCTTAAAAACCGTCAGAGCAGTATTGCACCATTACATCACAATTAATATTGAACCCTAAAAGTCTTCCGCCTAATTTGTCAATGATAAAAGTCGCTGACCCGTAAATATTCGCCCTGGGTGTCGATGGCCGTCAATGGCCATCATTCATTTCTCTTTGACGTCTGAATTAAATGACAAAATCATAATTTCAGCGAGTGTCACGTGGTTTTTTCCTCGTACAACAGGATTGTGGAACGGACTCCCTCCCGAGGTTTTCCCTGTGTGCTATGACTTAGGGTCCTTCAAAAGGCGCATTTACAGATATCTTAAGAGTCGGCAACGCATCAGCACCTCCTCTGGTGTTACAGATGTCCATGGGCGACAGTGACCACTTCCCATCAGGTGGCTCGTCTGCACGTTTACCGTCAAATATACATAAAAAAAAATCAAGAAATACCAATTCTAGTCGTCTTCCATGCTGGTTTGAGGAAAAAAGAAATAAACTGGCGAAGTGAAGCTCTTAAACCCCTTCGTAGTCTATCAAAGGACTAGAGTAACACTCGCCCGAAAGGAGAAATTAGGGGAGAAAGGGGTAATGGGAGTCGCTTAAGCGAGCTATCAAATAAAAGCTTATTTCGAAATAATATCATTATTAAAATTGTTTAATACTAGACTTTACTTATTTATCTACTAGTTGATATCACTTTTCACCACTTTGGGAATTAACTTTGGATATATTTCCGCGTTTAAAAAAAAAACAAGTTTGACTCCCATTGCACTAACCTCAGTACAATGGGAATCAGACATGTGGGAAATCAGAGTCAAACAATCGCAGACATTACATCGGCAGTATGCCATCCAGTGCAATCACCAGTTGATCAGCTAGCCTATTTGATTTTTTTGACTTGTAAAATCGGCATCTATAAGCAAAAAAAACAAGAATATTTTTTGCGGGTAATGGTAATCACTAGCGAGCTCTTTGGCTCCCATTACCCAAAATCTATACTGCATGTTAACTGTAAAATTTAAAAACACAAAATAAATTTAATCGCAATCTAATATGCTTTTTTAATTTTTGAATATCAAGGATAAATCTATCCATAGTCATTAATTTGGTACAGCTACAACGTCTATACTCACCGTTAATGTTGTTTTGACAAAAATTTACACCGGCGAGGCGTGAAAACGAAACATAATTGTCACTCAAAAACGGGTGGTGCTACTAGCGCGAGTCATTCGTACAATGGGCATCGGGTACAGAGCAAGCTAAACATGTCATCTACCTAGGTATCGAACGTTTAGTTTTGCCTAGAGGCACCTGACCCCAATTGCCCGCTGACTCCCATTACCCCATTCTCCCCTACTATTTGTTATCCTTATCCCTACTATCCTTATCCTTATCCTTACTAAATATTATTAATGCGAAAGTGAGTTCGTTTGTTTATTTGTTTGTTACGCTTTCACGCCGTAACTACTGAACCGATCATCATAAAATTTTGCATACAAGTTCTCTGGAGTACGGAGAAGGACATAGGCTACCTTTTATCCCGGGAAAAGTACTGTTCCCGAGGGATCCACATTGCCGCGGGTGAAAGCTAGTAATTCATACATTTAAACAAGTTTCGATTTCGGATTCAAAACTGAGACCCAAAGCAAAGCTCCGGTTTTGGATTTGGCAGAATATCCCGCTTCGGTCGGTAAATATAGTCGAAGACCAAGTCTTATCAAACTCCATCACATTCTAGGTACTTCAGAACTACGGCTGCATATTAAAATAGCTAAGTAGATAAAAATATGCGAAGAAATATTTTGCCAAGTTTTACATTTGGTTGTCTATGCCTGAAGTTAACTTCCTATATATGTATGGTATGCTTTTACACAAGATATTATTACTTTTTGTTTAAAAGTATTTTCGTTGCAATATGATATGAGGGAATAATAAATTCTACTACCGTGGCGTCTGGAAACTATTGATAGACCAATTATTCGTTATAATAAAGGAGATATAAGTAGGTACCTAATTATTAGTAATAGTAATCATTTATTTGCTCCATAAGCTGTGACTTACAGACTAAGCTAAGTCTTGTGGAAGTCAAATATCGAAAAAGGTACAAAATAATCTAGACGCCGCAGGAAAACAAATGAAAAAAATATAATTATACAATAAAATTGTAATTATTCATACATTTAAACCAGTTTCGGTTTCAGTTTAGGCCGAAACTGAGAACCAAACCCAAGTTTTCATATCGGTTCCGGCAAAAAATTCTGCTTCGGTCGGTCTCTAATCATTATTTACATAGGAGTAATAGGGTATGTTATTATAGTTAGTAACCGAGGTTCATCATATTCTAGATAGCCCTAGATAGCCCTCAGTTGCATACTATCTTTAGTGGCTCGGAACCCAGTCTTAATATTATAACAGCATATTAGATGAATAGTGCGAAAAAATATTTAGCCAAGTTTTTACTATCGGTTGTTAACCTGACGTCAACTTCCAATGGTATGCTTTTGCACAAGATTATTCCTTTTTGCTTAAGTCGTACGATACCATACAAATGATGAAGTGTTCTAGACCGGAAATCCTATTTAGATACACAATTATTCATAATATTTACTTCATATTTATGATAAATTGCATAAAGCAAAGGTCATCGGACCGAGCGTGTCCGTCGCATGTCATTTACAAGAGGTTACATATTATTCATTTACAACTAGTTATATATGTACATTTAATGAATTATTATCCTACGTGTCTTATTTATGTTCTTTGTTTCTATTTATCTTGACTTTCCCTCTGTTCGAAAACATTTTTATAGTTGCGCTTTAGCCGTTGGTCGTTTATCCATTGTCTTTCACTTTATAACAAATGTCAGTAGTTTTATGGATTTTCGTCTTTTATAAATAAATCATAAAGACTAAAAAGGTCGTCGCTTCATTCCCGGTAAATAATTCTTCCAATTGAAATATCTTCTAGTTTATATAAGTATAAGCTCCCGCAGATACATACGATGGCAATTCAAGTTAGCCCACTAGCGGTAAGTACTTAATAATTTGAATTACTTTATGCTTTTACTTCACCAACTGTATAGAAATTGTAAAGCAAGCCGTTTATTAATAAATATAACAATTGGTTTTGAGGTGTAAACTTATATCAAAGAAATAATTATTAACTCTAGAAAAATAAATAAAATAGAAAGCTATTTTGCCTTACATTGTGTGTACACTTCCATTAAAACTTACACAGTACTTACATTTTATAGATTACTTTCTTATGTTCTCAAAACAATGCAAAATTAATTATTACGAAAAACCGATATTGTCTTTCCAAATTTGATGTGATATCTCCATCACATCAAATTTGGAAAGACTATAATAATAAATAAATATAAATAAATATATACGGACAAATCACACAGATTGAGCTAGCCCCAAAGTAAGTTCGAGACTTGTGTTATGGGATACTAACTCAACGATACTATATTTTATAAGAAATACATATATAGATACACATCCAAGACCCAGGCCATCTGAAAAAGATCATTTTCCATCTTGACCTGGCCGGGGATTGAACCCGGTCACTCCGTGTCGCAGGCAGGCGTGTTGACAGCTGCGCCACGGAGCTAGTCTATAATTAATTTAAATAATATAATTTAAATAATAGGAAGTATATTAAACTAGCTTTTACCCGGTCGATCCCTCGGAAACAGTACTTTTTACCGGGATATCCTTCTCTTCCCGTACCCCAGACAACAGGTATGAAAAAAAAATCATGACGATCGGTTCAGTAGATAGAGCGTGAAGGCGTAACAAACAAACAAACTCACTTTCGCATTTATAATATTAGTTAGGATAGGATTAGGTTTTTCATTAACTTAACATCATAAAAACGTATTTCCAAACGCAATAACTGTAACTATATATACATTAACACATGTTCTATCACTATTATTCACCAGAAACAAACTATATGTCATAATTTACGTAAGACATTTCAACATATTGACAGACAAATTCAACTGTTATTTATCGACTTACGAAAACTAAAAGGCGTGCAAACACGTCTGCCTTTTGAAACCGTAATGCGGCGACGACGGGAACGAATGTTCTATACACAGACGATGCTTATGTCTTCGTTATAGCCTTGTATATTAAGCGTACCTATGTACCTATATTATTATATTGAGAATTTCGAGTAAATTGGATTTTCATACTCCCGTCTTTAGTATCATTTCGGGTTTGATAAATGCAACTTAAGAGAAATATGAAGTAGTCTGAAGCTTGATTTACGCATTATAAAATTTACAAAAGGTTAGAAAAAAAATGAAAACGTGATGACATTTTTATCAAAACGGACAACATCTGAAACGAGAGCTTTTCATAAACATTTTTCAATAACTAAATTCTAAATATCTAAAATTTTTATCCATACAGAATGTTAATAATATAGTCCACCTTCGAGTTAAAATAAATAAAATGTGTTTAACTGAAAATAGTGGATGCAAAATAGCAAGCACATAAAAACGACAATTTTATTGGTGAAGAGCCGTTATTAAGGTGCTGAAAAGTCGGATTTTGGTTAACTGAGAAGGATAGACATCTACTTATATAGTCATCTAAGACATACATATCATGCCTCTTTCCCACGGCCATTACAAACCTCTCTCGCTTCATCCTACATCCATCACTCTTTTCATGCATGCTCACCGGTTTCGGGTACTCCTAACTTGCCCTTTGGAAAGAACGTCCGTAATCTGGTCACGGTATGTGCGTCGAGGCCGGCCCTGACCAACTCTTCTAGTCACATCTGAATTATATAATTTCTTCAGAACTCTTCTTTCATCCATCTTTTCTATATGTCCATATCCTCCACATCCCTCCCGCATTACGTCGTTTCTCAGCTTATCTAAAGTATGTTTATAAAAGCTACGTTTGAAGGGTCTGTGACTGTGACAGACGGACGGACGGACTGACATCGGAGGCTTCAAAATAGGGTGCCGTTTTGACTCCATCAGCACGGAATCCTAAACAGAGAAAAAACTTAAATTACAAGAGGCAATAAAAACGCAAAAGTAATTGAGAGCCATTTGACAAAGATTCATATGAGAAAAGCACCAGTTACATAAAGTAAGATGGAACGAAAAATTGCGTGTAGTTTCTGACCCATTTCCAATTATAATGAAATGAAAATGTATATAGTTTACTTTCAGGCAGCTTAAATAACCTAATTCACAGCAAACTTATTGAAGAAGCAAAAAACTTGGGCTAATCCGTTTCTTCTTTTGATGTAGTAAATTTTTTAAGTACTTATGAAAGTAAAGAAATAAAGATTTTTAGAAAATAATATAATACTTTCCTAAATAATCTCTTATGTAAAAAAAAAACAACTTCAATCAAACTACTGAACCGATGGTGATGGAATTTAAACGGAACCGACTTGAAAGCATATCCTTCCAAACAATAAAATCAATTTTTAAAATCGGTTTTTAAATGACGGAAATCCGAGATTTTTACCTCAGAACTCGGTCATATCTTTCAGAAAACCACTACCTTATTTTTTAGGTCAGTAAAAAATATAAGTTTCTAAGTTAGTTCATAAAAAAAATATTGGACACGTATTTTTACTTTTGACAATCAAATTAAGTTCATGAGTTGGGGAATCGTGATGTGTCACACACACAGAATTTTAACGGACTGTATCTTTATCATTATTTGTTTTATTGAGAAAAGAAAATGACATATTAGATAAAAAAATATAAAATTAGATGATCAAAAAGTGTTTAATACTTTTTGATCATCTAATCTAACTAACGGAGTAATTATATTTTTTTAGGAAACTAGCCTATTATAATACACCTATATTTATACCTATATTTTCTAACATCTTTATTTTTTAAGACACGGTAGAAACGTCATGTACCTAAATGGGGAAATCATTCTCAGCTGCAGCACAGATTACTAAATAGTTTGGCTGCAGTGAGTATTGTTGTCTTATTACAGCGAGTTATACTAATAAGACAATTTAAAAAAAATACACCTTTGAGTTTTTAATGGGTGAAAATGACATGTACCTAAATTATTCGCAGCCAGTGACTTTGTATTTTACTAAATCAACAGAAAAAACGGATTCGCCCAAGCATTTTCCTTCTCCAATAAGTTTGCTGTGAGTGAATCAACAGTTGTGTTAAAAATTCTCGGATCTCACGCATACTAAATCGACATCATTCAGAGATTGCATCAAGTGGGTTTTTTAAAACGCAAAATCTCTAACGTTGTGAGTTGCAACAATATTATTGAAATAGAAACATCAGTTTCACAACTGGTTCCCTGTCCCATAAATTATATATAATAAATAAAATTATAAATAAAATGAAAATAATCCATATACTTAAAATATACTTTTACAGCTATAGTTGTATACTGTAAGGTTAGGTACCTTACCTGTTGTAAATATTCGCTTGACGTCCATAAAAGGGCTAGGCCGTGTCAAGCGAATATTTACAACAATTACCCGTACAATATGAACAATGTTTTGTATGGGACCAATGCGGAAAAAATTGATCACATACGAAAATTTGTTCATATTGACGGGTGGATTTGGCCTTCCGCGAAAAACTTAATTTCATAAAATATTCCACGATAAACTTTATATAAAATCTAATTATACAGTCGGGGTAGATACTATTTAAAATCTATTGTTAGAGGGGTCAATTTTATCTGCCCCGACTGTACAAATGTAGACTGTATTCTATGTACTTTTAATCAGCTGAACGAATGTCTGAGATTTATGAACATGAACTTGGCCGTCACGAAACATTCTCACAATGGCTTGATCAGCATGGCTCGTGAATCGCTGATTGTTTTCATAATTAATGCAATATGCAAATAACAAGAAATCACTCATTAAACAGTACATATTGTGTGATTTAAAAAAAAAAACTTGAGCGTATTTTAGACCCTATTTACGAGACGGTTCTTTGTTTTTTCAATACATGAGATGAAATAGAAATACAAAGTCAATGGCTGTGAATGATTTACGTACATGTTATTTTCACCCATTAAAAAACCCAAATGTATGTATTGTATTTTTTTAGCTTATCTCGCTGTAGGAATAACTCGGAATAAGACAACAATAGTTACTGCAGCCAAACTATTTAATAATGTGCTGCAGCTGCGAATGATTTAGATACATGACATTTCCACCCATTAAAAAACCTAAATATATATTTTTTTAATTCCTTAGCGCTGTTTACGAGAGCCATATTATTAAAGCATAACTCGCTGTAGTAATAAGACAATCATGTGTGCCAAAACAATTACTAGCAATCATCGCAACGATTTGTTTCTCAAACATTGTCAGTACGGTGTGAATCGAGGAATAATCATGTTGACATAAAGTGGTTCTTGCATTATGGTTATAACCACGATTACAACGTATTGCTTCTACAAATTGTATAATTCTATTCAATTGGTTCTTCTATACTAATTTTCCTGATTTGTTTGAAAATATGTAATTGGTAATGAGAAACAATTATAAAACCATTTTACTAGCAGGAAATGGAGTTCACACATACATACATAGTATCACGTCTTTTTACCTTGCGGGATAGACAGAGCCTAGGTCTTTAAGACTTGAAGGCCACGTTTAGCATGTTGGTGGGCATTGGGTGAAAAACGGAAAAACAACAGTAATGGGTTGCTAGCCGCATCGCCTATTAACACGATTCCACAGATTTAACCCATTCCCTTGATCGGCTTTTACGGTCTGGACGGGAAGATAAGCAGCTGGTACATACTAGGTTTTTTCTTTTCTCCCAGACCAGCATGGAAGAATGGATGGAGTTGAACTCCATCCATTCTTCCAGAGAATATAGGTACATTAAGCATCCTTAATGTATATAATGATCTAGCATAAATAATATAAGTAGATACATGTTAGTTACGTAGTACGAGTATAAGTACACAATATGGTTACTTAAACTGCCTCATTATACTTACAATATGTTATGGTATTTGTTTAAAACCATATTGACGCACTTGAAATCGACCATTTTAGCTAACAAAGTTAAATTTTATTGCTATGAGTGGGCTTTAAAATAATATTTTTATGTTTTATCACATTTTGGAAGTGTCCAAATTTGCCTATCGTGAAATCAGATTTTTACTACAATCGTAACCCAACCCAAATATTTGAAAATAATATATTTTTCAACCTTAATATTTTTTTTTTAAATCTATGTTATTTACTATGGTATCACAGTTTTACTCATGTTATTCAGTCGTATACGCTGAATGATTTTTGTCTGTTACGAAGACCGTCATCAGGGCAGGGCGAAGATGCAACCAGGAAAACGCTTGGATTATTTATTTAGAGTAGGTGACACGATCAATTGACCATGCACAGTTCTTCGCGGAACCGCCTCTCGGCCTCTGACGTGGTTCCTTTAACGACTACCAGATGGCAGCCGGGATCAACGACTTAACGTGCCTTCCGAAGCGCAGAATCATCTTTATTATCAGACAATCAGGTGAATAAAGCCTGCAATGTCCTATCCAAACTAAAAACAACTAAACAAAGTATGCATTCCGTGGAAATCGAACCCACAACCCCCGGGTCTACAGGCTAATGCCTCAACCAATGGACTACGAAGGCAGTATCATCATTAGAATGTCAGATTCCTGTTAGACAGCTTGAAAAATGTGACACCAGTGTTAGCTACTTATATGCACGAAAAACAGCAATTTTTTTTTTACTTTATGATTTAAAAAACACAGTTTGAGCTAGCCCCAAAGTAAGTTCGAAACTTCTGTTAAGGGATACTAACTCAACTATACTATATTTTATAACAAATACATATATAGATAAACATCCAAGACCCAAGTCAATCTGAAAAAGATCATTATCCATCTAAACCTGACCGGGGATCGAACGCAGGAACTCGACTATGGCAGCCTGACATGACGACCCCTACGGCACAAAGCTCGTCGAGGTTTTAAGGGTCATTGAAAACTGGAACATGACTTAAGTTCCTCAAACTACAAGTGCAAACAAAATGTTTAGCAAGCCAAATATATTCATAAGAGACTATTACCATAGCCCACTGACTAAGCGAGTGGTCGTGAATAAGTCAGATTGTCAACTCCGATTTGAGTAACTGCCGCTTTCTACCGATTGGTTAGGATTGATGTGATTTTCTTCTGTTCACTTTATTAAGTACCCTTGATTAAAGGTCATTGAAAACTGGAACATAACTTAAGTGACTCAAACTACAAGTGCAAACAAAATGTTTAGCAAGCCAAATATATTCATAAGAGGTCATTACCATAGCGACTGGGCAAGTGGTGGTGAATAAGTCAGATTGTCAACTCCGCTTTGAGTAACTATCGTTTTCTACCGATTGGTAAGGATTGATGTGATAATCTTCTGTTCACTTTATTAAGCGGATGCCGGGCGAACAAAAAACGTCGCTACTGCGCAAGCTATAAGGCGATTAGGAAAAAAGATGAAAAGTCTTAATATGTTCATATTTATATTTTTATAACAAAAATAAGAAAGGGGGGCGACCTCCGAGATGTAAATATAAATATTGTGATGTGAGAATTATTGTTTTAGACGTAAAAATTACAAAGCTTTCGTTGAAAAATATGTTTATATATCATAACATATATATATCATTTTAAAATTTCATATGTATCTGTTTCAAATTCCAACAAGGGGCGATCTTGTTCAAGGATCAACCTAAATGACACAAATACTTTTGATGTATTTAATTAATTCAGCGCTTAGTACTATTGATTTGAAAACACGTAAATTTTCACAATTCCGTGCAGTACCGTCTTAAGTACCCTTGATTCTTCAAACAAAGTTCAGGCATTTTCCATATTTACCGGGTCCGCTTGAGCTAAGACCATTTCTGCAAACAGAGTCGACTAAGCCAAAGCTTAGTAAAAACTCAAAGGGCTCCACGAGGGAATGTACCTCGGGTTTGGACAACACCAGATAATTACTAAGATCTTTGTCTTTCACACATAATAAAATAAAAAAGTATGTAAAAATAAATAGGATGATAAAGCGCACCAAGAAATTAATTTCAAAACAAAAAAATTGTAAAAGCCTGACTCAGCTACGTAAAGAAAAATTAAATCTATTTAACCAATTTAAATCATGCAAAGATGACCTTTATATGGCTAGCCGAATTTATGACACGGAGATTCATGAGTTGCAATCACAAATATCAAAACAACATGAGTCTTTAAAAAAATTGACTAATAATTATGAAATATGCCAAAAACAATTGTATGAAAATATGATGGCGGTTAAAAAACACACTGAGTCATCTCACTGTAATAATGAGCAACATAGTACACAGGTGGCAATTACAATGTCATCTGAAATTGCTCAAGAACTTGATACACGTACAAAATGCGACTTGCAAATGAAGATAGGTACTATTGATAACAGTATTAATAAGAAATTTTCCTCTAACAAATTATTAGTTTATTCAGACGAGCTGGGTCAAGGCTTTAGTAGTATTTTTTCGAAATGTATAAATCATGATTGTACTGTACTAAACACATGTACACCCGGGGTATCTTTTTCAAATTTAATTGATAGCATTGACAGTAGTAATATAGATGAAAACACAACAATATTAATATTGTTTGGTGACAGTTCCTCTGTTACAAAAAGGAACATAAAGCAAAGTATTGACATTTTAAATAATTTGAATTTAAAAACTAGGTGTAAGTTTATGATAAGTGCTTTTCCGTATTCGGAATCACTTGATAAAGACAGAAATATACACATACATAATTTAAATGTACATATGTACAACATGGCCCGTTGTCATGGCGATTTTATTTTCTATTTAGATTTAAATAAGTTTATATCTAGGTTTAAGTTGACACAAGATACTATGTATCTTCCATTACATTTTAAGCGAAAAATAGCTTCACTTGTAGCTTTTAATTTACTTAGTCCTGTAAAAAGTAGTAAAACTGCTATGTCTTTTGACATAGGTAAATCTAATAGTAACGTTCAAGGTAGTATTATACCTGTAATATATAACTCTCACTCTGATTTAAACTGAGTGATAAGACAACAGTCAAGGCCAAAGAATTAAATATCATTCACCAGAACATTCAAGGCTTGACTAGCAAATTATTACAATTAGAATTATTCATAAATCATATAGATTTACATGTAGTATGCCTTACTGAACATTTTCTACAGCCCCATCAGCAACAATTTAATATAGATAATTATTCAGTGGCAAGCTCATATACCAGAAAGACTAAAGAGAAAGGAGGCAGTTTAATTTTAACGCGAAACAATGTCAAATGTAGAGAACGCAAAGATATCGTCAGTCTTTCGGTAGAATGTAATGTTGAATTGTCATGTATTGAACTTGAGGAATCTATTATAGTATGCGTATACAGACCCCCTAAGTCAAATTATAATACTTTGGAATTAGTAATTGAAGATATTTTGAGGAAACTATCCTGTAGTCCCAAAAATATCATAGTGTGCGGTGACTTTAATGTTGATTTATTAGTAACTACAACTGAAAGTGTTGGCTTGTTGAATGTATTTAAGTCGTTTAATTTATTTAATTTATTTTTAGAACCAACTAGAGTTAATGGTGATTCTGCAACATGTATAGATAATATTTTCTGCAATTGTAGTGCTCTTGATAAATACATAATTAAAAATCTCACTTCTGATCATTTTGGTCAGTTTGTCAAATTAGTAAATCAAGTAGAGGTAGACTTACCAAAGATAACGTATAGACCTATAACCAAAGGCAAAATCAAGGTATTCAAGGAAAATATATCAGAAAAAATGCCCCTAATCGAAGAAACGAGAGATGATCCGGATGCCCTTTACAATAAAATGTTTAATGTCATAGAAACTGAATTCAATAATGCCTTCCAAGTTAAAACTTGTACCAGACGTAATCGTAAAAAAATTAGTGAATGGGCTACTACAGGTATCTACATCAGTAGAAATAGGATATACGAATTACTGGCTATGAAGGCATATAACCAGGATCCTGAATTTATTAACTATGTTAGAAATTATTCAAAAGTTTTTAAAAAGGTATGTATGCATGCCAAATCATTATATACTAGAAATACTATCTTAAATTCTCAAGATAAAATAAAGACAACATGGAAAATTATTAACACAGAAACTGGTAAGAATAAACAGCATGACAATAAAGTAGAATTAAAAATAAATAATAATGTTCTCAGCAGTAAGGCAGACGTTGCCCAATATTTTGAGGACTTTTTCACTAACATTCCCATAAACACCACTGCCTCCTTATGTTCATCGACAGATGAATCTAAAAAATTATTAACAAGTTGTATACCCGAATGTAAAAATAATTTAATATTTCAACATGTGACTCCGCTCACAATCATTGATACATTTAAAAGCTTAAATAATAAAAAAACTGGAGATTTGTGGGACATCTCGGTATCCGTCATAAGTAATATCATTAATGTAATAGCACCTTACTTAGCTTCTATTTTTAATAAATGTTTAGATACCGGTACTTTTCCAGCCTTGATGAAGCTGAGTAAAGTTATACCATTATATAAATCAGGGGATAAAAGTAATCCCACAAACTACCGGCCTATTTCCATTCTACCAGTTCTCAGTAAAATATTTGAAAAATTGATTTTCAATCAATTATTGTCTTTTTTTAATAAAAATGATCATTTTCATAGTGAACAGTATGGATTTACTAAGGGTCGGTCAACAACTGACGCGGGTGTAGCTCTTTTAAAACATATCTATGAAGCTTGGGAGGGAAAACAGAATGCTATTGGTGCTTTTTGTGATCTTTCTAAAGCATTTGACTGCGTAGATCACAATACCCTTATATCTAAGCTGAAACACTATGGAATCAAAGGTAAATCTCTCGACTTAATCAAATCGTACTTGAGTAGCCGAATTCAAAAAGTTAGTTTAGATGGGGTTCAATCTTCCGGATCATGTATTAGGATGGGTGTACCTCAGGGCTCTATCCTAGGGCCTCTTTTGTTCCTTATATACATTAATGATTTACCGTACTATATTAACACATGCAAGGCTGTACTATTTGCCGATGATACATCTCTCATCTTCCGAGTAGATAGGAATACTGACTCTTCTGACGAGGTTAATAGTACATTAGCTCAAGTGTTGGACTGGTTTACTGCGAACAATCTTTTGTTGAACGCTAGTAAAACTAAATGTATTAAATTTTGCTTACCAAATGTTGCAAAAGTTTCAACAAGTATAGTCGTCAATAATGAAACAGTAGGATTGGTAGACAAAGCAACTTTTCTTGGAATAACTGTTGATGCTGGGCTTCAATGGGGTGCCCATATTGAAAAATTGGCAGGGAAACTTAGCTCTGCGGCTTACGCGGTTAGGAGGATAAGACAACTAACTGATGTTGATACTGCGCGTTTGGTATATTTTAGTTACTTTCATAGTCTTATGTCGTATGGAATATTACTATGGGGAAACGCTGCAGATGTAAATACCATATTTGTTCTACAGAAACGCGCTATTAGATCAATATATAAATTAGGCGCCAGAGAATCTCTTAGAGAGTTATTCAAAAATATTAATATTCTGACACTCCCTTCACAGTATATCTTTTCTAATATTATGTTTGTGCGCCATAACATTCATTTATATAAAAAAAACTGTGATATACATAGCAGAAACACTAGAAATAAAAATAAATTATTTACACCAGCATTGCGATTGCAGAAAACTATGGATTCTTTTTTGGGTCTTGGAGTACGCTTCTATAATAGAATTCCCGCAGAAATATTAGGTCTGCCATTAATTCAATTTAAAACGGCTGTAAAAAATCATTTACTTAAAAGGGCTTATTATTGTATAAAAGATTATTTATTTGATAAAAATGCTTGGTAATAATTTAAATGTATATTTTAATGTAGTTAAATTTAATTTTTGTAAAATATATTGTTATATTCGAGCCCTTCAGGCACATAGAGACCAAGACTGGACTGAGTTTCTTTCGGCGTATTCTTCTCAGCAGTGGTCATTCCGAAACGCTAGTAGTTTTTCGATTTTACAAACAAAAGAAAGAAAAATAAACAACAGAAACATATGACGTTCAAAAAGCGATACATGTATCCTACTTTGAATAAAAATTATTCATTTTCATTTTCATTTTCTCTTGTATTTAACAACTGGGCTTTGGTCCATGCAAAAGTATAAAAAAATTACCATTTTTGGCAATAACATACATACAAGTATTTTTCCTTGCAGGGTAGACAGAGCCTAGGTCTATAGACCTGAGGGCCACATTTATCATGTTCGTGGGCATTAGGTGGGACGGAATCATGATAGTGATAGGTTGCTAGCCGCCTCGCGTATTAACATGATTCCACAGATTTAACCCATTCCCTCGATCGGCTTTTACGATCTGCGCGAGAAGAGAAGCAGCTGGTAGGTTCTACGTTTAAGAATTTGGCAATAACAATGTATTATATGTCTAAAATTTACCACATTTAAGTATTATAAATCACTAGCTTTTGCCCGCGGCTCCGCCCGCGTCAATGTCGATCCCTCGGGAATAGTACTTTTCCCAGCATAAAAAGTAGCCTATGTCCTTCTCCGTACTTCAAAGAACTTGTATGCAAAATTTCATGATGATCGGTTTAGTAGTTACGGCGTGAAAGCGTAACAAACAAACAAACAAACAAATAAACAAACAAACAAACAAACTCACTTTCGCATTTATAATATTAGTAAGGAAGTAAGGATATGGATATTCAGTTCAAAGTCAAAGTCAAAGATTTTTATTCAAAATTGGATACATGTATCTCTTTTTGAACGTCATATTTTTATTTCTTATATATTTTTTAATATATGCAAAATTGAAATACTACTAGCGTTTCGGAACGACCACTGGTGAGAAGAATACGCCGAAAGAAACTCAATCCAGACTTGGTCCCTACGTGCCTGAAGGGCTCTGAATACATTGTTAACATTAAACACAATTTTTCATACTATAGATTAATTTTAACATTAATAATTGTTAATATTAAATAAATTTATATAAATTTCCACGCATTTTTATCAGTTATATAAACATCAATGCAGTAACAAGCCTTTTTTATTAACTGGTTTTTTACAATCGTTTTTAACTTAAGTAAAGGCAGACCTAATATTTCTGCAGGAATTTTATTATAGAAGCGTACTCCTAGACCCAAAAATTAATTCATAGTTTTCTGCAATCGCAATACTGGTGTAGCTAATTTATTTTTATTTCTTGTGTTTCGGTCATGGATATCACTATTTTTCTTATATAAATCAAGATTATAGCGCACAAACATAATATTCGCAAATATGTACTAAGAAGGTAAAGTTAAAATATTTATATCTTTAAACAATTCTCTGAGAGATTCTTTAGCACCAAGTTTATATATAGATCTAATTGCGCGTTTCTTCAGGACAAATATGGTGTTTACTTCTGCAGCGTTACCCCATAGTAAAATCGCATAAGACATAACACTATGAAAGTAACTAAAATATACCAAACGCGCAGTATCAACATCAGTCAGTTGTCTAATTCTCCTGACAGCATAAGCTGCAGAACTAAGTTTACCCGCTAACGTAGTAATATGGGCACCCCATTGAAGCCCGGCATCAAGAGTTATTCCGAAAAATGTTGTTTTATCAGTTAAATCTAGTGGTTTATTATCCATTACTATTTGTGTTGGAATTTTTGTAACATTTGTTAAGCAAAATTTGATACATTTCGTTTTCTTAGCGTTCAACAATAGATTGTTCGCTGTGAACCAATCCAACACTTGAGCTAAAGTACTATTAACCACGTCAAAAGAATTAGTTTGTCTATCAATTTTGAAGACAAGAGAAGTGTCATCGGCAAATAGTACAGCCTTACATGTATTGACACAGTAAGGTAGGTCATTGATGTAAATGAGGAATAAATGTAGGTTCCTCCGTGACACCGTTGAGAACTGGAACATATAAAACGTATAATATTACGTGTTTTTTTCTTTGCGGGATAGACATGGCTCAAGTGTATAAGACCTAAGAGCCACGCGTTAAGCATGTTGGTGGTTGGTGTATGTGAAAAAACCAAGTGCGAGTCGGACTGGCGCACGCAGGGTTCCTTACATTATAAGTTTGAAATTATTAAAAATATTTTTAGTAATAAATTTGTAATTCAAAATTAACGCTTTCGCATTTTTTCCTTTATCTGCGCTATATGACGTTGCTTCGTACCAAATTTTTCACAGCTCCAAGAGACAGTTAGACCTGAGTATTTGATATGAATTTCAGCTTGATACCTCTATGCGTTCCTGAGAAAAAGGTTCTTGACAGACAGCCAGACGGACAACCAAGTAATCCCATAAGGGTTCCGTTTTATTTTCTCAGGTACGGAACCCTAAAGACGGAATCGAAATAGTGATGGGTTGCTTACCGCATCGCCTACTAACACGATTCCTCAGATTTTCGCAGAAACTGGAACACGACTAAACGTTAGTCAAATTACAAGTACGAGGGAAATCTTCAGCCAGCAAAATGTATTCATAATATCGCTATTAGCATAGTAGCCCACTGACTGAGCGAGTGGTTATGAAGAATGTCAATTGTCAACTCTGCTTTGTTGTTATGGATAACAGCGATTTACTTCGGGTCACTTCATAAAGTGACCTAAATGTACGTATACTTTACCGTATTACAAAAATGCATAAGTAATAAGTATGACTATTTTTGTCAGGGATAACGGTCCTTTGGGCGACTGGCAAAGTATGCTATACGGGTTTAAGTTCATCATGTGTAATTTTTTGAACTTGATTTCCCAAACACTAATACTAAATATATAAGGTACTTGATAATGTTATTGAATGACATAACATTGAATATGATTGCCATAAAATATCTATTTTTAGCTTTATAACTGACTTAAAAAAATAAGTTTTATCAATTTGATTGTGTTTTATGTCTTAATGTTTATTACCGCATGACAGCGTCATTTATGAACCGATTAAAAAAAAATATAGGTATGCTTTCAAATTGGTCCCACTGAAATCACATCAATATGGATTCAGTAGTTTGATTCAATTTCTTTTTTTTATGACATTATTCTAGACTTCATTTGTGACTGCGATGCTAATGGTTTTGCTATCAGTTACTGTGGTCATGACACTATAGAATTAATTGGATGCGGTATTCAATTTCGGTCAGCAGTGCTGCCCTGCGATCAATTTTATTTTACCCACAAAGCGATTCCGATCGAAACCCATTATAGGAAGGGTTTTCGCAAAAGTTCGCAAAATTTAATGGCTTGGTTATGGGCTTATAAACTCCATTCTGTATTGCTTTTCAAGCATGCATCTAAAATTCATTATTGGTACCTAGGTCGATTATCTATCGGCCACATACCTATAATTTTTTCTTAAACGCAATATTTCAATAAAATAAACGCGACCGTATTTATTTGATCCTAACAAAAATAATTGGCTCGCTTTAAAGTCTTGAAAAATATGAAAAAAAATGGGTACCTTATTCAATAGAGGGAGACGTACAGAAGTTGTAAAACCTTAAACTTAATATGACTAGAACTGAACACACCTACTTGATCGTTTTCTTAATGAGAAGCTTGTAATAAATAAGTACTAGTAGGTATTAATCATTATCAAGACAAGCTTTATTCTGAGCTCATTAGTACTGTAGAATGTTTATGTCATCTAACCATTAAGCCATGATGAGTTATCCAATCATCAGATTCACTCTGTGATAACCTAGATGCATAAAAAAGACGTAGAAATAGGCTACCTATACATTTCTAAACACACTATGCCGAAGGTACCTGTCCGAAGTTCCGCGGCTTATTTTACCTTATTTTAATCGAACCGAACTTCAGTCGACATTGCCGTCGAATCGCCGCCGAACTTACGCCCAACCGAAGTTCGGCTGCGCCCTATACCTAACGCTAAGTAATTTCAGCATAGTGTATCGCCAGTAATTCAAATATAGTAACTGACGAAACATTCACAATCAAAACTTTTTCGTAAACTCCGAAAATTATGATTGAGGTGTCATTTAATTCAGAATGGCATGTAGTTTTTTTTTTTTAAATTCAATGGCCTCTCGCAACATTTTTTGTGTCGCGAAAGGTCGCGGATTATTGTTCATTGATATATCCTATAGTTGCCTGAATTTTTCAGTTTTAATTTTCATATTTAATAAGTTTAAATGATATATATTCATTACTTCGGACGTTTAATAATAAATATGATTGAGCCTTATTTAACATGAAAATTAAAAAGTTCAGGCACCTACAAGATAGATCAATGAACAATAATGCATGGTCCAACAATATTTATTGAAAAAAAATAATATTTTTCTGAGAATATCTACGAAAAATTTTTATCTAAAAAGCACTTGTTGAGTAGAATAGGTACAATGGCATAATTTGTCTTTAACAAAATACCTTTATGCTTATGTAACAAAGTAAACATAAAATATTTGATAGTTATGTAGTTACCTAAATTAAAACAAATATTATGCAGCCAGTTTTGAAAGTTGCCATAGCACTTTCATCTTACATGCGGAAGTAGACAGTACCTACCTATTTTTTTTTGTCATATTACACTGCAATATACACAACTGCTTTCGACGGAACAACTTGTTACTTGAAATTAAGAGGAAATGATTTATGTTGCAATTAAGATAATCTCTTCAAGTATTTCGTGTTCGTCGATTTATTTTTTGACAAGTACCTAGAAAGGTATGCAGAAACAGTATATTATATTATAGAAATATATGAAATTTTACTCAGGTACACTTGGTATTTTTCGTTTATGGTATTTTTGGTTGAAAATGATCATGTCGCAGGAACTGATAGATTAAACTTTCAATGGTTAACATATATTACATCATTTTATCAAAAAAAAAATTTACATCTCGCGTGCGCAAGCACTCAATGGCGATGAAGACCGCGCGGTGCAATCGCCCGATTTATTTTGAAATTGTTCAAAAATATCATAAAATAAGGTCTTAAATGCTTTGCATTATGTTTTCAATATAACATAGGAAGGCAAATGACCCCTAGGTACTACTTTGGCTATAATACCTTCTAAACCATATTTTTTCGAGTTTTTGAAGCGCTGTGACGCCTGAGGTTGTGGGCATAAATCGAAATCAATTGAAATTAAACAGACATGAATGTGACGCAGTAGCTAACAGGCCAACTTGCTGCACCTGGGGTACCGGGTTCAATACCCGGGACGGTCATTTGACCGTTATACTTCATTTTCCACCACTGGACGGACCAGTATTTGACCGTGATTGGGGAGCTACCCAAGGAGGGATGGTGTCAAGCAGGCGGCCAGCTGTAAAAACTGTGCCAATTTATAAAACACGAATCATACATAACAGGATTCGCCGCGGTCGCCAGGGTCCGACGCGTCACAGCTGCAGCTGGGGATACAACCGGGAAAACACCAAGCCGGCCTATCTGCTCACTTAGTGTACAACGTTTTTATAGTCACTTCAAAATTCATTGCGGCTTTCATATGATTGACTATTTTAATTTAACATACCTAAAACGTAATGTATTTTGAAGTGACTATCTTAACTTTGTACACTAAGTTAGCAAATAGGCCGTCAGATATGAGAAAAAGAGAAAGAGAGGGAGATAAATGTGGCCATTTCACTTTCCGGGACACTTCCACCTGTAGGTAGACATAATGAAGTTTGAATATGTTTTTATGCAAGTTGAGTGTCTAGCTCAAGATTTTATACACTTTCATAGGTTTAGGTATATCTTTCATATGTATACAGCATAGAATGATGTTAATTGCAACATGCTTCCAATCTATTTTAAATGTCAATAAGAATAATATGTTCCGTCAAGTAACAATTAAAACTTGATGTGTAGGATGACATTGGCTTCTATGTGGCAATTAGCACTGGAAGAATCCGGTATGTCTTCCACAAGAGGTCTATGATTATTATGAAGCACGCATCAAGTACAGAGCAATTTTATGAGGTATCAACTACAAACAATATTTCTGACAAATAGTCTTGCTGATACAAATTCCATTAGGTGTGGTTTTATGGGCAAATCATACCGATTGAGTGAACCCAAAATTTATGCTGGTGTAGGTATATCTGATAGGAAGTAATAAAGCCTTCTTTTCAAAAATATTAAGATTACAATAGTCAAAGGTACATAAAATACAAAACCTCTTTTTTAAAGTAGGTTTAAAAACGTGATGTGTACGTTGCAGTGAAACGAATTGAATTTCACACCACCTAAACCACACCAAACAAACGCCATTACCACAATGTGACCGACGAAATACGTAAACTATAACCACCGCAGTAGTCACAGTTATTGCCACAATGCCATAAACCGAAACATAACTGGATGGTATAAAACCCGGTACAATGTCGTAAATTACCAATTATTGA
Source organism: Elegia similella (assembly GCA_947532085.1). NCBI lineage: Eukaryota > Metazoa > Arthropoda > Insecta > Lepidoptera > Pyralidae > Elegia > Elegia similella. Next base: position 16,103,661 of record OX383942.1, on the reverse strand, counting down.
CTGAGAAAAACATCTGATCTGCTTCGGTTTCGTCAGTCATTGACATTAATTGCTCTTTGCGTGGTAAAAAATATCAGTGCATGGCAGGATGTTGGCGCGATCGGTCGTGGAGTGATTATATGGTGGAGGATCATAGTGTTCGGTTCAGAGGCCGAGTACGGCTCGTTCAATTGTTGTGCGCTATGAACGAAGCTCGGTTGTGTACGGGTTCGAACCGTGATCGTCGCACGCGCCGCATTCTCGCCGCAAAAATGACTTTGCCGCCGGTCCTGTGACTTACAAACAATGTCGTGTTCTAGGTTCAGTAACTACATTTTCAGAAGTGTCGTCAAGTACACATGTGGGCTAGCCAGTCGAGAAAGTAAGTGTTATATTGTTTAACTTATCCAGAGTTGTAAGTGTGTGAGCTATTTCTGTTCAAGAACTTCGCTCCCGTTCTGTAAGTAAACTCGGTTTGTTGATCGCTTGATATCAATCAGCAAAATTTTCTAGAACTCCGAAATCATAACAATGTAAGCTTATTCAAAAGAAGATAATTGTTTCGTTTGGTTAAATATGCGACTAATTACCAAAACAAAAACGAAAAGATTGGTCGCCGTGAAATTTGATTCGGTCGAATACCCGTGAAGTATTTTGGACATTAAATATTAATTGAATACTGTAGTATTTGCCATTTGAGTCCCATCATTGCGCAAACGTTCATTTAGTAACTGATATACTTCTTGCAGCGATATTATTAAATACCTACTTGTGAGCAATTCACTCAATGACACATGATACACAACGCGTTCAAACTGTACTAACATACGAGTATCTAGAACTATTCAATAGGTATCTATATCTATGTAATACTCAAAGTTTCACTGTTTGTTTGTTGAATATAAAACGTAAATAGTACACTAGATATGCTTAAGGAAAGCGATTTTCGAAAGCTAACAGACCATAAATATTTCAGGAAATAAGATGAACTTGGCTTTTATAGCTTTCGGGATAGCTTATCCTGAAAGCTATAAAGCTTAAGCAAGCGACATAAAATCGGTTATAGTTTTCAAGAAATAAGATCAGAACAAAATCTTTGATTTACTCAACAATTTGTCCGGTTATTTATGTATGGAGATTTTAATTTCATTGCCACTTTTTCTTCCTATATAAACATCCCTTTAAGTATTGAGACGCAATCGATAAATCTCAATATTTAATTCTCATCGAGGACTCTTTATTTACCCTCATTTGAACAACAGGTTTCAATTTTTTAATCCATACCGATCTGATACATGATAGGTACTTAGTTATTACTACGTATTAAGTTATTTCAACTTCAACAACTTGCACGAAGAATGGTGAAAAGAGAGCAACGAGTGCCCGAAAATGACGTCGAACACGATTCTAGAAATTTTGGAATATGAGTTGGCGCTAAAAACCTGTACGTAATGTATCGGTTCAAGTAAAATTTTATTTTCCGAAAATATGATCAAAAAATTGATTTTAATGTAATATATAATATGCATTGTATTTAATAGACCTATTCATAATATACACAATTACAAATACCTACTTCTTATCAACGTCACGGTTTAAATGTGACTTAATTTCCTATACACTGCGTGTTCCTATATACTCTCGACATTCCGCTAAAGAAGTGATTCAGCCCGACTGAATGAACAATTGTTCCTATGGGGTCTATGATAGAAACTAAAAAAAAAAACAAAAGGGTTGACCTCAGGGAGTACCTACCGGCAAAAGTAAAAACTCGCATCTGCGGTAGTCTCAGGTCAGGTGTCCGTCTTACGAATTTTCGATCAGATCACGTGTCACGCGATTGTAACATTTTTTTACCCATCCCAAAAAGTGCACAACTCCGCTAAAGAAATTTTCACTTCAAAAAATTTTATACTAAAGCTTTCTTCTCAGTTTAAAAAAATATTTGCTGGCATGGCTCATAGGGAAAGTTAATCATATCGGTGTGCTGAGTCACCCCTTTGAGGAAATTTCGAGGATAAATTTACACGTTGTATATTTTGTAGTTGAGTATAATACCATTTAGTTAATGTAGGTATTATACCGGTACGTTAAGATACCTTTAAAAAGCATTACTATACCATGTGAAAAAAATATCTATCTTCTATATTGCAATAATCTAAGATACACATAAATATTCATGAATGTTGGTAAACATCAATGTCATCTTCGTTCTTCGAATATAAGGCGACATTTGATCTTAGAGATGAAAATAACAAATTTAAATTTCTTCATTAATCATATTTGCGGTAACATTTTAATGGTTAACTTACCTTCAGTTTTTCTTATTGAAAGGTGTCCAAGCTTCAATATGTATATACACATCGGTTCATAATTCAATGTGGTACGGTCTAAAATGCAATACAATTGTGTGTATATATAAATGCTCGTGACTGTCCATATGTGTTAGTGATGTTAACTGGAGTTTCCGGTAAAAATCTTTTTCAAGGAAATAGACAAGATTGGTTAAGTACATAATGTGAATCTATGGAAATTCGGTAACCCAGTTTAACGGCGCATGCCATGAATAGCAGCTACTATACTCTATTTAGCTGGCCAGTGCAGGAGCTCAATAAAGCCTTTATGTATATGAGGTCTCAATGCCCTGTAGCCGTTGCTAGGGTTGCCACAGTACTAAAATAGGGTCCCGTTTCAGTAACTATAAATGAGACTAATGTTTTTGCGAGCGTTACACATTTAAATATCATCACGTAATACGTTTTTTTTTGTCGCGTTTATAACAATATGCTGACATGAAGAATAGACGCTCAAACAAGTCTGCAGTCAGTGAACATGCTCTGGACAACGCTCCTAACCTAACCTAACTACTATATGCGTTTGATAATTCTCAAGTCCTTGCAAAAGAAAACAGATGCATTCCAAGAAAGCTTCGTGAGGCTATTGTAATTTAAAAATAATTCCAATTTCAATAAAGTGGATAGTTGGCAGTTACCACCACTCATCACAAGACTGCAAGACCTTCATACACCATGAGCCAATACTGAGTACATCAAAAACGTTATCAAGAATTATTACAATACACAAAGGACAACTTAGTCTACCCGAACATGATATAAAGTTTTCGAAACGTTAGGTGTAAAAATTTAAAACAATGTAATAATCTTGTTTAATTAATTATACATTTTAATTTATGTATAAGTGGGATAGGACGTATATGTATCACACTTACTGGCACGCATAATTAACGTATTATTACGATATTTCATTTCCACACATCATAACCTATCTGGCATCTATATCCCATCGTGACGTTACATCGGATACCAACCCTACGTCGACACGTCAAAATGTTTATGAGCAGAATATACGAGTAGATGTAAATAACTGAGAAGAGTGGTAGTAAGTTGGACATGTTTCGGCATGTCCACTTTTAAGGGATTACGCTAAGTTTTACTAATAAGGGCCAAACTACAGGGAAAACTACTTAATAATGTACAAGGGCAATGAAATATCACGTTTATTGAACGAGAAACTGCGAAACGTCTGCGTTTCAGCTTTGGCAAAAATGCGTTCGTATGTCCGGCTATCTGTCCGGTTGTTCTCCTCTACATAAGGCATACCTCAACCGATTCTCGTGTAATTACGTGCGCAGGTTCTATAATTCATACTTTTAATTGTTTTTTATTATTCATACTTTTAATTAATATTCATAATGTGATCACTGATCAGATCACAAAACAACAAAATAAGAATCGGGCTAAAAACATAAGATAACTAATCTGCCATCGACACAAAAAGATTAAGAAAAGGAGTATTTATTTTGACGTATCTTTACATAGTATAAAATTAAGTCGCTTCCGCTGTCTGTTCGCTTGGATCTTTTAAACTTCTCAATAGATTTTAATGCAGTTTTCAGCAATAGATAAAGCAACAAGGTTTATATGTATAATTTACTGCCCCATATAAGTATCTACATTGCAACAGCGCGAAGCCGGGGCAGATCGCTAGTTTTAGTATAATACGAGACTCGCGAGGTCTTCTCCTCACAAAACCACTTTCATTGTATACTTGATTATTATATTACACCTTGTCAACCACGTAACGCTTTTAGAAAGCAAATGTGCGATTGCAAACTGAAAACCGATACCTCCGAAATTGACAACCCTAGCACGTATTGTATTGCATATTTATGTAGCATTCCTACCTAAGTGCTACACGACTTTTAACGCACCAGGAAGTTAATAAGGGGAAAGCTTAGAATAAGCTTCTGACAATACATACATATACTACATACATACATAGCCGTGTGGTTTCCTGCAGAGTAGAATAGGACCACTAGGACCCTAGTCTTCCCATGGAGGTCCGGGCTGGAGACCAGCCCGTCGGGCCAGCGGGGAGAGTGTAGGCCAAATCCTCTGTCTGCTCTGGCCATGTATGGTATATCCGGTAGTACGGAGAGGGTCATGCTCCTGCAGTGGAGACTAAAAAGACCTGATAATGATAATGATGAATACATGAAAAATACTATCACGTATTTTTTCCTTGCGGGGTAGACAGAGCCCAGGTCTTTAAGACCTACAAGCCACGTGATAATACCTTTATAAAATGAAAGACTAAAAAACAACCACTATCATTTCCGCCGTGAGTTCCGGACACACATAAATAATATGTATGTGTGTCATACACACACAATATTGGCTCAACCAGGATTCTGAATACTTGTACTAAATTATTGATGTCGTATAAGGTCATTCATTAGAGAGAACATTTTGTGCAAAACATACGCAAAGGGGGTAAGATCAGATAGCAAGGCAAATGAATTACATAATAAAAAGTGACTCATTCGAAAACTAATATGCTGTTACAATAGCGGATAGGATTCAAAGCACCGGTAATTGTAACCGACACTTAATATCTCAGATGACTATTGAACTTACATAACAGTTATGATTTCATTGATAAACACAGACAATAGACTAGTAACTCCACGACGGGCACTTAAAATCAAAGCAGTGTTGTTTTTTGCGTATGTAAGTGACCAGCAGTGGTGTCCGATTTTGAAGCTGCATAAAGGCATCTGACATAGTTTAACGACTGCCATCAACGATGACAGCCGGGACCAACGGTTTAACGTGCCTTCCGACGCACGGAGGACCTCGAGATATTGCCTATCTATGCCACTTGCGGGCAATCATCACAGTAAGGACTGCGGCTAGGTTGCTTAACATGCGTAAGCGTTTTTAATGTTCACGACTACTGGACAGGCGGGCAAACGAAGTAGGCAAACAGGCATACGGCCCACCTAATGGAAAACGCTTACCGTAGCCTGTAGACGCCTGCAACATGGTATGCCACTCCCGCTTTGCCGGTCCTGAAGAAATATTTTCACGCCCTTTTTGAAGAACCCCATGTTGGTCGTTTGGAGAAATTTCAGGACGTTCGTTACATATATGGAAGAAATCTTCTCTCAAAACATACTGTATGAAATTAAACTCTAAAAAATGACCGGGTTCGATCCCCGGCCAGGTCAGAATGGAAAATGATCTTTTTCAGATTTGCCCGGGTTTTAGATGTGTATCTTTATATGTATTTGTTATAAAATATAGTATCGTTGAGTTAGTATCCCATAACACAAGTCTCGAACTGACTGGGGCTAGCTCAATCTGTGTGATTTGTTTGTATATATAAATATTATTATTATTTATATATAACGGTTTACTCACGTATTATTAGTCGGTATTGCCCTGAAGACGGCTTTCTGTATAGGCTGAAACTTGTCGGTGATACCGAGTAATAAACCCTGAGTAAATCGTTGTTTGAGAGTTTAATAATGTCAATTTAAACTATAGTATGAAAAATTGTGTTTAATGTTAACAATGTATTCAGAGCCCTTCAGGCACGTAGGGACCAAGTCTGGATTGAGTTTCTTTCGGCGTATTCTTCCCACCGTTTCGAAACGCTAGTAGTATTTCAATTTTGCATATATTAAAAAATATATAAGAAATAAAAATATGACGTTCAAAAAGAGATACATGTATCCAATTTTGAATAAAAATCTTTGACTTTGACTTTGACTTCATTTCGCGTAAGTTTTATTGTATTAATCATTAAATTTTCAAGTGTCAAAAATTTCCAAATGTCTATTAATCAGAGAGATTTAAACCAACTATTAATTATAGGTCTAAAGACGGAAATCGGTGGCTCAGTAATAGGGTCCCGGTTTTACCCATTAGGTACGAAACCCTAAAAATTCTACATACAAAGATATTAAAATATAAATAGTATAGAGGACATAGAAACCAAAACTTTAAACCAAAAATTAGCTCGGAGCATTTATTACGACCCGTAGCAGTTCAGTGATAGATTCGGACCGGACATATAATATAGGAAAATATAAATTACGGGATTTCATAAGAGACATGTATGGAGAAGACCTTTGCCCAGCAGTGGGACAATATAGGTAAAAAAACAACGAGTTGCACTCCAGGACTGCCGGCAGAAGTGAAAACTTGATCATTATCGTTGTGCATTTTTTAATATTTTGGAATGTCACGTGTCCGCCTTACGAATTTTCGATCAGGTCACGTGTCCTAACTTGAGTTTAACATTTATTACGCATATATTGCCGTTAAACTGCTTAGCAGTTTGGCAATAGCATAATTTTGTAATTAGGAGTAAGTTTATAAATAAATATATAATAAAATAAAAAAAATAAAAATAAAAAAATCATCCCAAAAAATGCAAAAGGCCGCTCAAAAGTTTTCACTTAAAAAAAAAATGTTCGATTACTCAACCATTATTATGTATATTATGTATATTATTTTTATAATTCTTAATATATTCAACTATTATGTATATGTATTATTATGTATATGTATTATTATGTATATTATTCTTATTACCATATGTCATGTTAAAGACCGCCCTTATAGCAAAATTTCATGATGTGAAAATCTTCTCAATGCCCCTCTATAGTACTTAAATACTTGTTTTTTTTCTGTGATCCAATTAAGAATGAAACGACCAATCATACCAACTGCGTAATATGCGTCGACATAAAGCCAGATGAATTATATCCTTATAGACTTATATCGGCGCGACGGACATAAAAATGCACTCAAGTGCATGAGCTTCATATTACGCACGCGTTGACGCATGACTATAAAATACAGTAATCACGCTTATGATTAAAGATTAAGTTTTGTACTAAATAATGGAGACAATAAGTATATTGCATAATTTTTTTTCGTTTAGCAATGGAAAGACCTTTCAAAAGTAAACACTTTACTGAAGAAAATATTCTTAACAAAAATTTTTTTAGATGTAAAAGTTTTTTAATTATTAAAAATTCTAATAAAAATAATTTTATATTAGTATTATTAGAATTTTTAAAACGCATTGCTGAAATGTCACAAACAAGTTCTTTGTACGAGTGGCGTGAGAACTTATTAAATATTTAGTTTATGGTAATAGCTTCATAATATTTGTTATATAAAGTTTTGTTTCTGATACAATTTTTGGTTAAAAGAAATGTTTGATTATTTTGTAGATTATCTTATGGTAAATAGTATTTCAAGTTTGCATACCTTCAAAAATGGTCTTGCCCACCCAACCTTGAAGGATCATAAGGTAACTTAACGATTCGATATCAAATTAAGTGTTCTTACCACCTTATTTTTAGATAGGTAGAAATTCGAAACACGTTTTGTATAATATTAACATCAGTAAATTACTATATAATTGCTATAGTTCACCTGTGGATCAAAACTATCTTCGTATTGGCAATTATTAAGATGATACATCTTTCGTATACGTATATCTCTTTAATAAAAACGTTTTGTCCATGATACTTATTGATTTTCCATAATTAGGTACCTTAAGAGAATTCAAGATTTATAATATTTGAATGGGTCTTCTAGTGTACCGGTTACTTTTCTTCCCACGCAGACCGTAAAAACCGTTGCCGTGTGGTTTCCGGCAGAGTAGAATAGGACCACTCCAAGTCTTTCCGTGGATTCCGTAGAAGGCGATTCAGAATAAACAAGCTAAACAAGGCTATAAAACATCAAATATGACCTCTCCAACCCGTCTGGCCAGAGTGGAGAGTGTAGGCCAAATCCTCTGTCTGTTCTGGGGAAAAATATGCTTTGATAGTATAGAGAGGGTCGTGCTCCTATAGTAGTGACTACAAAGACCTGATGATGATGATGAAGACCGTCGTAAAAGCCGGTCGAGAGAACGGGCGAAAATCAAAGGGATCATGGCAGTAGGCGACGCGGCCAGCAACCCATTACTTTTTGATTCTATTTCCACTAACACGCTAAGCATTAAGCATTAAGCTCTCACTACCCCTGAAGGGAGGAAATTTGTGTATGAGGTATCTATAATCTTTAAATGTCCTTTTATTCGTACTGAAATCGACCGAGTACACAGTTTTCGTCAGCAATGCGAACAATATTTATTTTTTACATGCAATAACGATGTAGCAAGCTTTATTTAAACTTTTACAGCCGAATTGAACGACCCACTTTGACGCTCGTAAAGCCCATCGATTCCTCGTAAAATAAAAGTACATTTAATGAATAAATCTAGCGTATCAATTTTTATGTCCAATTGAAAGAATCAAGCTAACCTTGACATGAGGCCAAACATTATCCTTTTGTCTCAATTGCTATAATTGACGGACGTCTTGTGCTATTCCCAGACACAATTTGCACTTGTATTGTCAAATTGCACCTTAACTGGGCACCGAGGGATAAACTGCCCGATTTATAACGAGGCCCGAAAACGGTCCGATGCTGGAATGGAATAAGTTAAAACTTTTCAAATTGAACATATATTTGATTTTACATTTTTTCATATTTCTGTTGCGTCCTATTTGAATGAATAGGCTAGTTTCCTGGGTCGTAATAATAACATAACAATTAGTCCGTCAGTTAGATAATCAAAAAATATTGGACACGTATTTTTTCTTTTGTCAAATAAACAATAAATAATAAAGATCAAGCGCGTCAAAGTTCAGCAGTGGGGGCTCGTGACGTCAAAGTTTGCTAAAAAGTGAAGCAAACTATGACGTCACACGGAACTTCAAAGGGCTATATCTTTATCATTTTTTGTTTAATCGACAAAAGAAAAAATACGTGTCCAATCTTTTTTGAATATCTACCTGACGGACTAATTATATTTTTTTAGGAAACTAGCCTATTTTACGGTATTTTATAGTAAAAAATACGGTATTTAATTTGTATCAGTTTGCCCGAGACATGATTTGTTGCCTTGCCTTGACGTTGAGTCGCGCCATGTCAAGTCGTCGCCACGTCTACTTTGCAAAATTCCCGCTTTTTTTCCTGCCTCGTCGAGTCGTTGAAAAAGTCTCTTTTATTACCGCTACGTCGAATCGCGGCCACGTCGAATGTGAGGGGTACAGTTAATGAAACAAATTATTTAAATCATTATATTTTTATTAATTTTGATAATCATCATGTATAAACTTACAACAAACAAAAATTTGAACAAGAAAAACAACATTTATTATTTTAATTTGAGCACAATAAATCACAGATTAGTTATATAAAAATAATATTTTTTTCTATGGGATGACTGAGGATGGGATGAGTGAAGAATAAAATATTAATTTAAGACTTGCCATCTTATGTACTTTTTAAGATGGAAATAATCTTACTTATAGCAATTATTAGCAATGATATTCACGTTATTATCCTGAAACGCAACGATACATAATATTGGGCCAAGACCAAATGGGACAAGACGTAAATATGCCTAACTTTATCTCAAGTAACAGTAATAGAACTGTCGTCAAGCCCATCAGTTTTTTTGAACTCTTTCTAACATCATTCCAATTTATACTTCATGCTTCACTGTCAGGGTCCAATTTAGCGCGAAGGATGTTATTAACTTGTACAAACGGTATTTAAGTGTGCCTAAGTTATTTCCGACGAGTCTTACGATAATTTTTGTTGAATTACAATTAAGTAAAATCTTGATTTACATTTTTGTCACAAAAAAATATTTAAAGAGCTCATTTCCATTTACAATTATGGATGGTAAACAAACGAAATTTGCAAGTAATATTTTTCAGTTTCAGCCAAAAAGAAAGCCAAAAATCGCTTAGTCAATAATGCATAATCAGTGATGTAACCAGGAGGTAACAAAGTATATTGGGAGCCAGCTTTGAAATCTAGTATTATTAGTTGTGTGTTTGTGATGTTTTGTGTTGTGATGTGTCAAAATTGTTGCATTTGGTTGCAAGTGGGATTTGAATACTTCTAATTTCACCAAGAGAGCTAACAAGACGCAATAATGCCTAAAGGTAAGCTTTTCTTAACAGTGCGTCTATTATAACATTACATAGAAAAAGTATAGATAATATTTATCCTTACTAATATAATAAAAGCGAAAGTGAGTTTGTTTGTTTATTTGTTTGTTTGTTTGTTTGTTACGCTTTCACGCCGTAACTACTGAACCGATTATCATGAAATTTTGCAAACAAGTTCTCTGAATACGGAGAAGGACATAGGCTACCTTTTATCATGGGAAAAAGTACTATTCCCGAGGGATCGACATTGACGCGGGCGGAGCCGCGGGCGAAAGCTAGTCTGAAATATTCCCTACAACCAGTACTATACTAACTGTGGTTTATAGGGCATAAAGACCTGGTCTCTATCTACCCCGCAAAGAAAAAGACGTGATAGTTTGTATGTATGTCATCCCTTCAATATCAGAGGTGCACCACGAACTGTTACGTTATAATAGAAAACAAACTAGCTCTCTGCCAATGAGCTCTGCCGAGTAAATACTTATTTAAAAAAAATTACATCCTTAACTCTGAAAACACAAATATTTTCATCAAATTGTAGCTACCTCAAATTAAACAGAGTCACCGCACACTGCTGACTTTCTATCGACCTCAATCAGTATGAAGATGCAGCTGCAGTAATGCGCGCACTTATTTTTATACTAGCTTTCGCCCGCGGCTCCGCCCGCGTTAATGTCGATCCCTCGGGAATAGTTCTTTTTCCCGGGATAAAAGGTAGCCTATGTCCTTCTCCGTACTCCAAAGAACTTGTATGCAAAATTTCATCATGATTGGTTCAGTAGCTACGGCGTGAAAGCGTAACAAACAAACAAACTTACTTTCGCATTTATAATATTAATTAGGATAGGAAGTTAGGATTAGGATTTACTGTTTATTTTATGTGTTACTAAGAGTAGCTCATTTGATTCAATATGTGTACACTTTAACGGTAAACATATTGATTCCTTATTTTTATATTATTTGACACATTTTTGACAAATAAATAATCTTTATCTTAAGATCTTGTTGTGCTCCATCGAGCCATCGAGGTTTAGTCAAAGTCAAAATATTTTATTCATCGTAAGATATTTTAAATATCATTTGGTGAACGTTAAATTACACATTATTATTTACAACATTAATATTTACAACATTAATATTGTTGACGTCAATAACTTACTTAAAGCTAAGTTTACGCCGCTTCCAAGGCGGAGTGCAGAAGAAGCGGCAACAAACTGCACAGCGCATTTTCTCCAAATGACATCAACTTACAATCTACGACATACTTAGAACTAAATGTGTGGACTTGAGCTTACATTGTCATGTCGTAAAATAAATTTCAATTAATAGTATATATAATAAATTTCAATCTTCCGGGAGGTCTTCGTCTGTCAGGTTTGCCATTCAAGAGGCGCTTGGGAACTCTTTCGTCTTTCATTCGCTCTACATGACCCGCCCATCGATGGCCCTTGAGCTCATACTGTTTGGCTCATTGAAGATTTCATAAAGCTCCTGATTGTATCTCGATCGCCAGTTATTACTTATATGATAGAATTTATGCTATAATTGCTCGCGACTCCGTCCATGTGTGGAGATGTAAGTGACGGGAGTTAGATTTTGAGATCTTCTTATTTTCGAGTCAAAATGGTTATTTAAGCTTTCTTTTACACCATTTTGGGGTTAAGAAGCAAAAAATGTAATTTATGATACAAGTTTTTACTAGAGCCACCTCCTGACCAAATCAGATGAGCAGACTTAAACTATTTTGATTTTTTTAGCTCAGACGGTTAAGGATCATACTTTAAAACTCAGTTTCAAGATGTGGCCCAAACAATAATTTGTAAAATAAAAAAAACTGACTGGGAGGATTTCGAAAGTATACCCTTCCTAATAAAAAATAATTAATAAATTATTCATAAATAACGGACTTATGAACATTTAAAAAATAAATAAAAAAAACCAATGAAATGAGAGCTTTATAATCCTACTAATTAAAGTTTAAAATATTCAAATGAAAGAAATCAAATAATCTAAGAAGTAGTGGGATATGCTATAAATAAATATATATTACTAATAACATATACTAATAATAAATATGTAAATGTCATAACAAATAAGGAAAATATTTTCCTTAATACCTACTGTGATACTACAGTCTAATTTAATTAAAACTTTTGCGTAACAATAATTAATTTTTGGTATAATGAATCGCCGGTGTTATTCGCTAAACCGAAGCCTTTGGTTAACAAAGTTCTAGAATTGATTACGGTGTTATAGAACTTATCTAAGGACTAATTTCATTGCTCTCCGACATACATATGTACAAAAAAATTTTGCATGAATGAGTGCTTCAAAATAGAGTTTCCATATTTGACGCAAACAAACAAGATAGGTACATATGCAATACATACAATACATTCATTGCATGTTGACAAACTTATAAAATCAATTGGTCAATTGAAAAATAATTCAAATAGGTACCTATTAACGTACAGTTTTCATGTGGAAGGCTAACTTTAATTAAGACAATTATTAATCGCACACAGCAATTAAATTACTTCATTTTACCAATATTTTTTTATTTAAAGAGTTCATATTTAGGTTTTTTTTGCGTGGAACAGAATATAGTTTTCTCGTGGACTCGTATATCCACTATTTATAGAACATGGTATAACCATTATGAGGCGACCAGCGGGTTTGCACATCCCATACTAAACACGGGCAATATAATACTAAAGTAATCTATACTAAAATATTTATATTAATTATTATTATTATATATTATTATTATTATTATATTATGATAAAGCTGAAGAGTTTGTTTGTTTGTACGCGATAATCTCAGGAACTACTGGTTCAAACTGGAAAATTATTTTTGTGTTGAATAGTCCATTTATTGAGGAAGGCTTTAGGCTTATAAAACATTACGCTGCTACCAATAGGAGCGAAGAATCAATGAAAAATGTTTTGAAAACGGGGGACAACAGAACTTGCCGCTGGAGACGAAGTCGGGGGCAACGGCTTATTATATTATATCCAAGCCATGCAATGGTTTTGTCTGTATACTATTTAGGAAAATGAAGAAAAATAAAATTAACTAATGTACACCATTGTACTGGACAGCATGCCCGTACAAATTTATAACGTGATAACGTCTTTTAAATCGATGAACGATGAACGCTGGCTGCACGCACGAAAAAGTGTCACATTCCGAATGCAAGCGAGAGCGCGGAACAATCGCTAGAGATCGCACGATCGGCCTAAGCGTTTGGCTTGTGACGCATCAATCATATAGCATAAAATTATTGTCCGTAAACCGACTTTACAATCATCATAGGTCCTTTTTAGTCTCCACTACAGGAGCAGGACCCTCTCTGTACTACTAGGGCCATACTTGGCTAGAGCAGCCAGAGGACTTGGCCTACACTCTCCACGCTGGCCAGACGGGTTGGAGAGGTCTCTTAGATGTTTACAAGCTTTGTTTAGCTTCTACTTTACAAACATACAATTAATTATATAAGGTACAAGTATGTAACCTTGCATTATGGTATGATTAATTATCAAATTATACATACTTACAAAATCACATGTGTTTATTTAAATTAATGGTCTACACAAATCTTAAATATTTGCTTAAGCCACTTAATGTTTAAACAAGGTCAACATATCAATGAAGGATAAATACAAAGAATAATAAATAATGAGGAATAAAATAAATCATGTGAATCCATGCAAGGAGCCGAAAAGGTCATGGGATTCTTTTATAGAGGCATGACGTCTAGATACAACAGTTAAATGAAATAAAACAAAACTACTAAATTATGTATTTAATTGGGATTTCAATAAATAAATAAATAAATATATACGGACAAATCACACAGATTGAGCTAGCCCCAAAGTAAGTTCGAGACTTGTGTTATGGGATACTAGCTCAACGATACTATATTTTATAACATATACATATATAGATAAACATCCAAGAACCAGGCCAATCTGAAAAAGATCATTTTCCATCTTGACCTGGCCGGGGATCGAACCCGGTCACTCCGTGTCGCAGGCTGGTGTGTTGACCGCTGCGCCATGAAGCTAGTCAAATTTGAAAAAAGGGATTTAGCACGAACCATTTGTTAATTGAGTTACATGTATCGTGATCGCAACGAGTCTCGTACTAATTAGTCCCGTTTATATACATACTAGCTGTTGCCCGCGACTGCGTCCGCGGCAATTTCTGTTATGACGAGTAATTTTCCCCCATTTTCAAAACATTTTTTATTGATGCTTCACTCCTATTAGTCACAGCGTGATGTTTTATAGCCTAAAGCCTTTCTCAACAAATAGAATTTCCAACACAAAAGAATTTACCAATTTGAACCAGTAGTTCCTGAGATTAGCGCGTACAAACAAACAAACTCTTCAGCTTTATAATATAAGGTATAGATATAAAAACAAAGTCTCACTCTTCAAGGATCGGACAGAGTTTTCTTAACATATTGTATAAAATATATTTGCTATTTATGCACAAGAAAATATACATTTATAATATTTCTTACGAACAACTTTGCTTTGCCGCAGTCTTGCAGGATAGGATGAAAATAAGGCATTATTCGGAGGAAACTTGACACGTCATTTTTGAATGTCAGTATCAAAGCGGTTGCATCTCGCCGGAATACATTTGGCAACGTTTCCAAGGTTCAAAGTCAAGACACTTTAACTTATGAGATGGTTATTTTTTAATATCTCATGGCCAGTGCAAGGTTTGAATTCAAAGTCATCTTTAACTTTGTAGAGATGGTAAAGCTCCTTTATGAAAAAAGTGTAGGTATAAAAATCATATATTATCTGATAAATAAAAACTTTATTACACATATATACATAGTTTCATGTCTTCTTCCCTTGCGGGGTAGACAGAGCCCAGGTCTTTACGACCTATAAGCCGCGTTTAGCATGTTGGTGGGCGTGAGGTGGAAAACGGAATCTGAATATTCGCGTCGTCTACTGATATGATTCTTGCTTTTATATTCTGTGCGGGAAGAGAAGCAGCTGGTACATTCTACGTTTTTTCTTTCTCCTAGACCAGCATAGAAGTAACTTTATTTTACAGCCATTTATTTATCAGATAAGATGTGATTTTTATTCATACACTTTTTATCTGAGATGTTTTTTCAGAGGCTCATACTCAACAGGCTATAGGTCAAATGTCTTAAATTCTTTACTTCATTGTCCCATTGCCACCTCCGTGGTCCAGTGGTAAATGCGTTTGCCTGTAGTCCCGGGGGTCGTGCGTTCGATTCCCACAGGAAGCATACTTTGTATAGTTGTTTCCAGTTTGGTTAGGACATTGCAGGCTTGAATCACCTGATTGTCGGAGAAGGCATGTTAAACAGTTGGTCCCGGCTGCCATCTGGTAGTTGTTCAAGGAACCACGTCAGAAGGCGAGAGACGGTTCCGAAGAACTCAGGACACCAGGGTGTGCATGGCCGATTGACCGTGTCACCTACACGAAATGATCATCATTTCGTGTAGGTGACACCATTCCCATTACGAAATGAACAAAGCCCAGATTTTAAAGCACTAAAGAACAATCCCTATTTAAAAGGCCAGCCGCTCTTTATTAACAACTCTGATGTTGCAGATATCCATAGGTGACGATGAAACTTACCAAAAGGTGCTGAGTATGCTCGTCACCCCAAATTATTAATAAAAATACGCAAAAATATGGCGTCTTGCCATAGCCGAGTCATAGTTTCGAAAAGTAATTTGTGTAATGGCCGTTTTATCGCAGATGTAAGCTTTTCTGTTACTGTCATTAGGAGCACTGGATGCATAGATTACGACCACGTGAAGTGACATCATCCTCTAAGTAGGTACTCGCACACAATATAAAGTGCTCTCATGAGCAGAACGAAATTATCCAGACATCTCATGCTTCCATACATACAAACATTCTTGCTTTAGAGAATCATTATGAGTGTTACTTTTTCAATCCTACTTATATTATAAACTAGCTGTTTCCCGTGACTTCATCCGCGGCAATTTCTGTTATTATGATTAATTCATTTTTTTATTAGTATAGATGAATAATTTTCCCCCGTTTTCAAAACATTTTTTAATGATGCTTCGCTCCTATTGGTCGCAGCGTTACGTTTTATAGCTTAAAGCCTTCCTCAATAAATGGACTATCCAACACAAAAAGATTTTCCGATTTGAACCAGTAGTTCCTGAGATTAGCGAGTTCAAACAAACAAACTCTTCAGCTTTATTAGAAGTATAGGTAGTTCGTAGGCTTGGATATGTAGATGCTTGTGACTCAATCACGCCAAAACGAATGAACGGATTTTACGAAATTTTAGACTCAAATAAAATTAAATTAAATTTTAGATTTATATTACCTAGATTCACACTTTTCATCCCGAATAAAGTACTGTTCCCGAAGGAACGATATTAACGTGGGTGGAACCATGGGCGAAACGTAGTACTGGCATAAGCAAGTTAATTAATATGATTCGCCATCAATTTCTGACAAAAAATTACTAGTTAAGAATGAATAGTACCTTTCTAAATACCTTTCTATCAATGGTCTGTCAATGACTCTACTTAGAGGAATTATCGACACGAATATTGTCTATGCTCTTGTCTCACTATCAGGGATACCTATCTACCGACAACTAAGCGAAGAAGAAGAAGATAGGGAGAGACAGAAAAAGAGGGATGCTTACGCTAGTTAATGAGAAAATGTACAGCGCTGCCATTGATAAATAAAATAAATATATACGGACAAATCACACAGATTGAGCTAGCCCCAAGGTAAGTTCGAGACTTGTGTTAAGGGATACTAACTCAACGATACTATATTTTATAACAAATACATATATAGATAAACATCCAAGACCCAGGCCAATCTGAAAATGATCATTTTCCATCTTGACCTGGCCGGGGATCGAACCCGGGCACTCCGTGTCGCAGGCTGGCGTGTTAACCACTGCGCCACAGAGCTGTCATATATACCTGATAAACCTTTTTAACACATTTAGAAACACTCAACCAGACACTAGAAATAATAATAGATTTACGTCTACTGGCGAGAATTTTCCGAAAAGTATTAATGAAAGAGTAAAAAACAGAATTACTTTCTTGCCAATAAAATTAACGCAGTTAATACTCGGAATGTTTTAAAGGATTCCAACGTTACTAATGTATGGGCATTAAGAATCCGTTTAGGCATTTGTAAATTATGCTAAATTAATCATCATCATCATCATGCTAAAATAATGAATCCTCTTATGAACAGTAACAGTAGTGCCAGTATAACAAGCTTACCTTTTTAAATAAGCAAAGAGTTTATACTTAATAGTTTTCAGTTTGAAGTCGTTATATTAATTGAAAATAGAATAAAATGGAGAACTAAGAATAAAACGTTCAATTGCATTATCTTATTACATTTCTCATACATTTATTCCGCAAGTTACTTGACGTTTAATTAAAGTTTCGATACCGGACAGATAAATTAATATCTCCGAAACATTTTAATTTAAATTAGAAGTAGAAACGGATCCGACGGTTTCAAGACTGTTCAGACAATTCATTATGAATTTTAATTTCAAAAACAGATACGAGCTTCTCGCGATAAGATATACAGTACCTGGGCGACCTGACTATTTATTGTTATACGGTGGTGTTTAGGTGAAATTCTACATTTATGAGAAATATATATTATTATCTCAAACATTAATAATTTTTTTTAAACTTGTCTAAAAACAATAGGTACAAATTTAAATATAAGATATAAACTTGAACATATGAAAAAAAACTAAAATAAGCCACTGAGCGGTATCCGAACCCGTAACACTCGTCTTTTGCCGCCTCTTAACCCGCTGGACCAGACGGACAGTGGCCGTTAGGACGAAATTAGCGACCAAATTCTGCGTGGAAAGAAAATCGCATTAAAACACGAGTTTTCCCAAAAAATAACACTAATCTAGATCGATTGTTTACCCCCGAAAACCCCGTAAACCAAATTTCAGCGAAATCGTTAGAGCCGTTTCCGAAATCATAGAGATAAATTTATATATAAATTAACAAGAATTGCTCTTTTAAAGGTATAAGATATACAGGATTACTGGTACATCACGTTTGATACTTAAGGACATTTTAGAATTTTCGATTAGGTCGGGTGTCCTGACGCGAGTTCAAAATTTTTTACCCATCCCAAAGAGTGCACAACGCCGCTAAAGAAGTTTTTACTTCAATCATTATTTTATTATACTGTAAATTCTCTGTTGAAGCTTGAACTAGTTATTTCAAGCTTAAACAGAAAATTATACAGTATACTAAAATAATGATTGAAGTGAGCCTATAATTTTGAAGCTATTACGTGACAACGTTTGACAAACAACATGAAAGTTTGAACAATATATTCCGCTCTTGTGATTGACGGCAAACAGTTGCTTAATTTCCTGTTCATATGGCCTTTTTATCGAAAGATTTTTATTGGTTATTATGTGCTTAAGCCCACCCATATTATTTCTCAGTTATTTGAGAGTGAGACGAGTTCACTTTTCTATACGTGTTCTCGAATTTGTACGATCTTCAGGTTTTTACCTCAGACGATAATATACCATTTTCAACCTCTACGCCCACTACATGCTAATTGTTGCCATTGTGTCTTATAACCTTAGGCTCTGTTTATCCCGTAAGAGATAAAGACGTGACAATATATAGTAGTCTAATCATCGTACCTTTGGTACCTATAGTTTATTAGAGTACTTTTGGTATCTAGTCCGAACTAAAAATATTATTTTTCTTTTTCCTTTACCTTATCCCTTTTTTATGTATGTCTGTTTGTCAGTATGTCCGTTTTCCCCAATTTGTTCTGTCGCCTTGCATAAACTACCTATCTCTCAATAAACTCCGATTATAATCAACATGACAAAACTAATGATGGGTAAAATGGGTAAAATACAAATTGATTTTAACAAGACTTACATTGGACACATCTACATATTATTACGTCTTTATCCCTCGGGGTAGACAACGCCTAAGGCCGTAACATCCTAAGAGCACGTTTAACGTGTTGGTGAGGCATGTAGCTGAAAAAGTAAATCAAAATAGTAATGGGTTGCAAACCGCATCGTCTCATTTTTCTTTTCTCCCAGACCAGCATGGAAGAATAATTAAATTATATTCGGCCAAACACAAGCTCCAAATTTGGACAAGCTCCTTTACTGCTGCTTAAAAGTAAAAAGTAATACATTTAAAAGACACAGTGTACAAATGAATAAGTACGTACTTATTCATCTGTTAGCCGTGTGGTTTCCAGTAGAGTAGAATAAGACCACTCCAAGTCTTTCCGTGGATGTCGTAAGAGGCGACTCAGGAACAAGCTAAACAAAGCTCATGAACATCAATGAGACCTCTCCAACCCGTCTGGCCAGCGAGGAGAGTGTAGGCCAAATCCTCTGTCTGCTCTGGCCAAGTTTAGCTCCGGTAGTACAGAGAGGGTCATGCTCCTGCATTGGAGACTAAAAAGGCCTGATGATGATGATGATATTCATCTGTATACTGTGTGTCTTTCGCTTCATGTCATGACTCAGACATATCACAAAATCCAGAAACAGAAATTACCCAAGTTCCGACGATTTCGCTATTACGCCGCCGGCCCGGCTGATTGGCGGAGTACTATTACAGTTGACGCCACTTGAATCAATGAGTGCTATTGGCTGATTGTTTAATCGTCTGTTTTATCAGCTGTACGGCTGTGCATGACTCGTAACAATGGCTTCGATTTGAATGCACCAAATCAGCTGGGAAATCGAGGCATGTTGTTTCTAGTCTTGAAATTAAAGTAAGAGTATTGAGATGATGGATGATACTTTTATTAATATTAAAAAATAATTGAAAAAACGTTTCATTGTTGAGGAAATTCCATAGATTAAAAAAATGGCGTCTGTTCTATTGGAAATTCGAATCAAACTTTCTCCTATTTTCATTGTTTTGAAAATGGCAAAAGAAAAAACACGTACTATATAGATGGAAATCGGAGTGTTATTTCAAATCGAATTACGTTATTTGTTACGCAGGTGTTTGATGTCAATCATGTATTTTATTATTCAGTCATAAACAATTCAAAAGTGCAAGTGTATTTTATTATTCAGTCATAAACAATTCAAAAGTGCAAGGGTATCAACTGCGGCCGGTAGTTGCAAGTATGACATCGGGAACGCGCGCCCGGCCTCCCGTCCTACTACTTGCTTTTCACCCTTTTCAATGAGTGGTATACTAATACCTTCATTCCCTTCCTTTCCCTAACCTAACCCAACAAATTCCTATCCTTCCCCAGCTCCAAAATGCAAAAAAAAAGGAGGTGTAGAAAGAGCACTCACCATCCCGCATGCCAAGAGTGATGAGCATGGCAATATCCTTACATTGAACAAAAGAATCTTTGGGATAGGCCTTTGTCTAGCAGTGGACTTCTTATGGCTGAAATGATGATGATGATGAAACAACAGAATATTCGATAATTATATTTCTGAATTTGTGATAACAGGAAAACTTTCAATACAAAAATTGTAATCAATTAACTTAGCTCGATAGTCCAGGTTCAAAAATAAATAGGTTCCTAAGATACAAAGGATATGAAATGGTTCTATAAATCTTATCACTCAGCTAGGTACTAAACCGTGAAGGTTGCCTACCTAAATCTCATGTATCTCAAAAATTTAAAGACTATCTTGTGTTTTGTGTTGACACAATACTCGAACTCGAGTCACAAATCCATTGCGTTTATGGCACACCATAAACGCAATGGATTTGGCGTATAAACGGCAATTTAACATTATTAACAATTTAATATCAGCCAGCGGCCTCCGGTCCCCAAAGCCCTTAGTTTTTTTATGACAAGTCGTTTTCAATACCACAGTATTACGGTAGGCTTAAACTTTCAGGACTGGATGCGAATCTTCATATTGATTATCCAACAGTCTTTTGACTTATACTAAAAATACATTTCTGCGTATTTACAAACTATAGCGTACGGGCAACGATCGAACATGCATACTATAAACATATATCGAAGCTGGTACGAGTGTCTGTACCGTATACTACAATTAGATCGATGTGTACGAGCAATGTCCCGCTTTGTTTTGGTATGGAGTACGTCACGTGTGCTATAAGCGGCGATTGATTAAGGAACGGGATCAGTCACGTGCTATGAGAATAAAGAGGATGCCTCTTTTGTCTTTCTTTATTCGACTTGACATTGACATTTTTGAAATGATTTAACGTGCTCCAATTTCTAACATAACTCTCACCTCTTTGTCAAAGACTCATCGTTATTATGAAAATAACGATGAGTCTTTGACTTTTGGTTATAAAGCTGCAAGTAGATTAGATTCGACTAATGGACTTTTACATACAACTTTCTCAAGGAAAACATCGAGAAAACTGCACACTAGTTGTCTATTTCACTAGTGTGCGGACGTCTAGTTAGCAGTTTTTAACTTATGTGCGTTACATAAATTAAGCAAGTAAAAAAATCCGACAACTCATTATCCCTCATAAAAAAACAACGGGTTGCACTCCGGAAGTACCAGCAGAAGTGAAAACTCCGCAAGGTAGATGAGAGGGGATATTACTTCCTCTCCTGCACCGCGCCGGTGGTTTCAGGTCACCTGTCCGTCTTACGAATTTTCGATCAGGATCACCTGTTCTGACGAGAGTTAAACAAGACGAGATATTTTTTTTACCCGCATCCCAATAAGTGCACAACGCCGCTAAAGAAACTTTTACCTCAAAATAAGAAGATTAAAATTTGACAATTTTTATAAAATTGGTTTTAAAGACTTATTTTCAAGCTTCTATTGCTACCTACATATATCATGATTGCTACGACAGTAAGAATAACCCCGACATCGATAATAAATATCAATAAACTACTTGTTCTTCATGTTTTTCCTCTTGTTCGGGTTTTAATTGTGTTATTTTCGTGTTTACAAGATATATGTGTAGATGTATGTTTATTTATGTATTTTTACATTTATTTACGTATTTATCATGTTTATATACTTCATTAATCATTTACTACAAAATATTTTCATTTGTTTTTCAGTAAATTTCAGTGTTTACTTTTGCACTTAAACTATTTTTGGTTTAAGACTAGTATTTCCTACTAAAGTTAGCAGGAAATACTAGTCTTAATCCAAATATAGTTTGGTGGTTGGTTGGAGGAGATTGCAGAAGCGATAAGGCCGCCTAATGCATCAATTGTCAATTATACTATTATTTGTATTCTTTACTACTACTTGTTCTGTTGTTCTAGCTTCTTTATTATTTAATTAATATTGATATATTTTTCTATAAATCCTCATAATATATCCTTGACATTGACTACTTCGTAATAATGATGAATATCGTCACAACAATCTCTCACAATCATCATTTACAAATTACCTTTGAGTTGACAGACTCCGTGGTCCAATGGTTAAGGCGTTTGCCTGTTGACCCGTGGATCGTGGGTTCGATTCCCACCGGAAGCATACTTTGTTTAGTTGTTTCCAGTTTGGTTAGGACATTGCAGGCTTGAATCACCTGATTGGCTGATAATAAAGATGATTCCGTGCTTTGGAAGGCACGTTAAGCAGGTGGTCGCGGCTGCCATCTGGTAGTCGTTAAAGGAACCACGTCAGAGGCCGAGAGGCGGTTCCGAAGAACTCTGACACTAGGGTGTGCATGGTCGATTGACCGTGACACCTACTCGAAATAATGATGATTTGAGTTTTAACCATTGATGTCCGTTTTCTTATCATAAATCTACACTTCTATCCCAATATTATAAAAGATGAAGGATTTGATCGTATGTTTGTGTGTTATTTGTTATGGATAAACTTATAAAATACTAGCTTTCGCCCGCGGCTCCGCCCGCGTCAATGTCGATCCCTCGGAAATAGTACTTTTTCCCGGGATAAAAGGTAGCCTATGTACTTCTCCGTACTCCAGAGAATTTTTATGCAAAATTTCATGATGTTCGGTTCAGTAGTTACGGCGTGAAAGCGTAACAAACAAACAAACTCACTTTCGCATTTATAATATTAGTAAGGATAAGGATTAAGGATTTTATAAAAAAAAAAAAATCCCTCTTATCTACCGTGCGTAACAAACTGACGAAAAAATCTTTAAGATCAATCCATGATATTAAACAACATTCCTAAGGGAACATACATCGAACGACAAAATTTTTTTTTTTGACCTTCCATTGTAATTCATTCAGCTGATTGCTTATTTTGTATCGGAGGTCCAATTTTTCTTTTCATGTTTCGAATTTCGTCGCATAGGGAAAAGCTGTTTAATATTATGGACTGATCATTCCCCGTAAATATTATATCGCAATTTTGTTACATCC
This sequence comes from Elegia similella, assembly GCA_947532085.1. NCBI lineage: Eukaryota > Metazoa > Arthropoda > Insecta > Lepidoptera > Pyralidae > Elegia > Elegia similella. The sequence continues at coordinate 16,079,974 of OX383942.1, read as the reverse complement.
AGTATATAAAAGTACATTATTAGCATTATTAGCGTGTGTTATGGTATCAGTAAATTATATAACTATCTATCTAGCAGGTATCATAGGCTATAATGTACGAGTCGCAGGAAAAGCTAGTCTCTTCATAAGATGAATATTGTCACAGCTCTATCTCACGAGTACATTTAAGTACAATGTAGATTGAAGTTATAATTAAAAGGCCTTTTGTGCAGCCATCAAATTAAACCATAATGTAGCATACAAGTATCAATATAATATGTAACCTAATTAATAATATGTGACCTATCAATAGCTCAACAACTATCATTTACCCCGTTTTAACCATTAAGGTATATTTTCTTCTCACCAAACTCTTCATAAAATGAATATTGTCTCACCAGTCAAACTCAAAACTTCCATTTACTACGTAGATTCATGTTCTGAATCAATATGCAGCTAAGTCAGAACGTGAATCTGCATTTCCGCTGTCAGATCGTTTAATCTTAGCATAACATGTATAACATCTACGAATTATCTCTGACCCCGTTTTAACCATTAAAGCCTGTTTTCAATCTATATTTTTCCATTGACTTCTATACTAATGTTATTAGTATAGAAGTAAATGAAAAATATGATTGTTTGTATATTTGTGCGTTATTTGTAATGGATGAACTCATAAAATATAAACCGATTTAATAAAATTCTCTCATTTTTAGAAAGCTACATTATTAGCAGGTATAGGCTATAATGTCCGTGGAGATGTCGTTTTCTTCGCGTCGCGGGAAAAGCTAGTCTCTTCATAAGTTCATATTATCACTCCTGTTTTATTACAAACATAAAAGAAAGAAAAATAAACAACAGAAACATAAAAAGCGATACATGTGTCCTATTTTGAATAAACATTATTCATTTTCATTTTCCTATATCTCACGAGTCCATTTACGTCTGATTTAGACTCGTGTTGTGACTAAATAACAGCAATTACCGCAGCCATAGCGTTTAACCTTAATATAACATGTATAACTTAAACAAACCTACAAATTATTTTTACCCCGCTTTTTCACTCATCATTTCGACTAGGTGTCACAATCAATAGACCATGCACACCCTAGTGTCAGTTCTTCGGAACCGGCTCTCGGCCTCTGACGTGGTTCCTTTAACTACTACCAGATGGCAGCCGGGACCACCGGCTTAACGTGCCTTCCGAAGCACGGAATCATCTTTATTATCAGACAATCAGGTGATTCAAGCCTGCTATTTCCTAACCAAACTGAAAGCAACTAAACAAAGTATGCTTCCCGTGGGAATCGAACCCACGACCCCCGAGTCTACAGGCAAACGCCTTAACCACTGGACCACGGAGGCAGGCTTTTTCAATTCTTCTTCTATCGAGTCGTAAAATGACTATATATACATTTTAAATAAGTTTTGACCAGTGCTTTGCCACCATGATTGCCCGTTCGTTTGCCTCATTCAGATCCCGCTGAGAGCAAGAAGCTGGACTTTCTGGGCACACCAAGAGGTGATCCATAGATTGAATAGCACCGCAGTCGCACTCACTATTGTTGGAGAAGCCCCACCTGACTCTGTTTTTGTGGCATCTGCCAATACGGCTGGTATTGGCAGATGTCAGTCTATTTAAAGACTTCCAGACTGGCCAGGGCAAATTGCTACCCGGTGGTAATTTCTCAGCAGGCGGTATATGGTTTGATGATGGATTTTTCACTAAAGTCTGTATAAGATGAATATTATCTCACCAATCATCTCATGAGATAGGCAAATTTAAAATGTCAATTTGCAATTAAGGTTAAACTGATGTAACTGTAATTTCCGCTGTTCGCACGTTTAACCTTAGCATAATATGTATAACATCTACAAATTATCTCTGACCCCGCTTTAAGCGTCTTACAGGACGTCGTTTAAGGTTTAAAATGTTAACCGGATGTACTTAATTAAGCAGGAATATCCTGTTAAAGATGCAGATTTAATTACCTTTCAGTATTGTGAAGTGACCCTTGAATCGCGGGGTCCTGGTTCGATCCCCAACCAGGTCAAGATGGAAATCGATCTCTTTCAGACTACCTTGGATTTTAGATTGATTAATAAAATATAGGATCGTTAAGACACATTTTCAGCACTAACTGTTGGGCTAGCTGAATCTGTGTAATTGTTTGACCCTGTTTATTTATTTTAACGATCCCTGTAAGAAGTGAACAAGGTGGCACAAAATCTTTTTGAAAATCAATATAAAGTCATTGAGGTAATTTATTCTTAAGAAAAAAAAATACGAATCGTAATTAAAAGTTAAAGGATTATTATTTGTAGTGTAACTTACACTACAAGCAAACCCATAAGGTGCGTATCTGCAGGTAAAAACGTATCTAAAGCATCGAATAAATACTTATAATCGTAATTAAAAGTTAAAGGATTATTATTTGTAGTGTAACGTACACTACAAGCAAACCCATAAGGTGCGTATCTGCAGGTAAAAACGTATCTAAAGCATCGAATAAATACTTATAATTATATCTTCCCTACGGAAGACTCAAAAGTATCTCTCACGCGATTTTTTTCTTTTAGAGCCAATATTTTTGACATCGTAGGGATTATCATTCATCTTCAGCCGTAAGAAATCCACTGATGGACAATGACCTCTCCCAATGATTCTTCGTTGCATGGGAGGACATTGCAATACTCATGAGCAAGCTTAGCAATCGGACTAGCGTGGCGAGCGCAATTCCCAAAACTGGGTAAGGATAGGACTTACTTGGATTTAGGGAAAGGAATGTAGGTATTGGGATACTTCTCACTCGGGAAGGCAGGTGGGTGGAGTATCTGAGTATTCTAAGTAGTAAAATTTATCTAAAAGAATAAAACTTTCGCAGATAAGGTTAAAGTTTAAAAAAAAAGCTAAATCAGATTAATAAATCCGTATCTAAGTTTAAGTTGAATCGGCATTTGCACGCTTAGGTGCTCTTAGGTTGGACTGCTATAAAATATAATAAGTACTTATACATAACTATTTTTACACCTTTCCGTTTCATCATGCACATTCGTTACGTTTAAATGAGCATAGAAGCGTAAACAAACACACATCAAACAAAACTACTATATATACTTTATAAAGGAATGTGTCTGAATGCAATAGTACAGATAACTTATATAAGGGCTTCGTGACATTCAATAAGCATGTGTAAATATTTATTTATTAGGCAAGTACAACAGTATATATTGTGTTGTGAATAAAGCTGACCATATACTACAATATATTTATTTCATTATACCCGTCCTTTATTTCGATACAAGTAGGCGGTAAAACACCAGAGAGTTCATCCCAGAGGTATTACGAGTCCAGAAAAGATATGTATATAAACATTAAACGACGATAGAAGAATATCTACCAATAAACGCTAACGTAATGTGTTCCAAAAAATTATGTAGGTATATAACGAAATTGTAAATCTATTACTCGAAATGAAAAAATAGAAAGGGAAAGAAAATAGTCATATGGTCAGGGGTGTCATCCTATGGTCAGTGGTATCATCCTCCACTGCCTGTGCCTACTTACTCGGATGGATCGGAAAAAAGCAAGTAGCAGCTCGTTAGGCCGGGTGCGCGTCCCCGATGCCTTACCTGCAACCACCCAGGCGGGCAAGAGCCCGCC